>CM066739.1:67580558-69980558 GCA_033961575.1 Aselliscus stoliczkanus | reverse complement strand
GAAGGATTAATGTAGTAGATTAAACGATACAAAGTTCATTTTGGAGATGATAGCAGTAGTCCAGGGCCACAGTTTTTTTTTGTTTTTTTTTGGGGGGGGGCACAGTTTTAAAAGATCCTTTTGTGGTTGTCATCATGAGAATGAAAATATGGGGGGGGTCGTTTCAGTCGTAAAAAGGATAGATTGGGCAAGTGACTGAGGATTGAAGGAGATTTGAGAATTGGAGGTTTTACTTCAAAAGAGAAAAATGGCCAGTAGCTAAGTTGAGAGGTAAATTGTTCTTATCATTTTAAATGTTTCTGAACTCTTTAATTAGCATTTGATGGATTTTTTTTTAATGCAAACAATTTTAGTACGTTTCAAATTTAGTTTAGATTTAGAGAAAGTAATTGTATAATTTCAAATGTGTGTAATTTTTGTGTCCTATTTGGATGATGGTGAAGGTAACAGAAGAGGTACATAAAAATATTGAAGTTCGTTTAAAAGAGTCAGCTGAATTTCAGACACAGTTGGAAAAGAAGTTGATGGAAGTAGAGAAGGAAAAACAGGAACTTCAGGATGACAAGAGAAAAGCCATAGAGAGCATGGAACAACAGGTAAATTAGATTATTAACCATATTATTTTTGTGTAAGCATTTGAATTCTTTTAAATAGTTCATTAATTATCATCCAGTTCTTCTCGACAGATATTGGTTGAACACACCCAACAATTTTAGTTTTATCTTTTACTCTGCTCAGTGCATTTGTACATGTTTCCTTTGAATATTTTAGACTACTTTATGGAAGTAGGTATCAGTGCTTCTTTTTAGAAGTCTCTGCTTGAGAATTGATTTTTTCAAGTATTAGTAGAGAGAGAATATAGACCTGCAAATTTTGTATAGTAGACTATATATATCAGTTTATAACTATTTTAAAATTAGTAAGAAGTCCCTTTGGGCAAATTTAGCTTTTTAAAATCTGTCTTCAGGGCCGGCTGAGTGGCGCAGTGGTTAAGTGCTGGCTTGGGAAGCCAGCGGCCCCTGTTCGGGTCCCACATATGAAGGCCAGTAACACTGCCCTCAAAAAAAAAAAAATCTGTCTTCAGTATTTTTAAAGCAATTTGCAGTTAACTCTGGTTTTAATCTTGTTCTTCCAATTTAGTTATCTGAGTTAAAGAAAACACTTAATAGTGTTCAGAATGAAGTACAAGAAGCTCTTCAGAGAGCAAGCACAGCTCTGAGTAATGAACAACAAGCCAGACGGGACTGTCAGGAACAAGTGAGTGTTGCTCTCATGGCCAGCCATGGATACATGAGCGTCGGTCTGGGAACAGTTCTTTGAGGATGTTAATGCATGTTGGGGATTGGTGAACCTACAAAAATACAAGGTTATTGCCCCTCTTGTGGAACTTGGACTAAAATCAGTTGAAAAGTATAAGTGAAAACTAAAAGTAAACAGTGCAATACTCATTAACAAAGCAATCTTGGCAAATGGGAAAAAAATATAAAAATAGGAGTAGGAGAGTAAATATGTACTTGCTCTCATTTGTGAACTTTTTTTTATTTTTTTATTCTTGCTGTCCTTCGCTAGTTCTGGCTGCAAAACTATTATAGACAAGATAGAGATACCTTCCTCAGCAAAACAAGGACCTCTTGAAAACATTTTAATGCATTACTGAGCTTACAGATTTTTATAGATCACGTTTTTTAGAACTTTAAAAATACAAAACCACAGAACCACATTATTAAAGTATATGTACACACATGCCTACATTCATATGTGATAAAAAAAAATTTATAGTTTTTGGTGAACAAGAAGTGATAAAACAAGTCAGGAGAATAGAGATTATTGAAATGGTAGAATAGGAAAGGAATACCTGTGAAAATATTGGTAATGTTCTCATTTTTAAGTTCAGTGGTATATTAATAGCCCTTCATTTGGTTACTATTCTTTATTGCTTACATGTGTATAACATGTATATGTATCACAGTTTCTTTTAAGAATGGAATACGGGTAAATGTCTCAGAGGTAAATTAGACAAAAATGAATTTTCCTTGGTGTATTGCTAAACAGAATAACATTGGAAATTAAAATCGGAGAATGTATCCATAATTCAATTTTCAGATAAATTCTTTTCATTTCCCTTTGTTCACATTTAAGTTTTTGTGTGTATGTATGTGTGCATGTATTTTATATAACTGAGTTATATTTAGCCTTTATTTCATAAAGTCTGTCCCAGGTTGCTACATATTTTTTACAAGTTTGATTTTGAACAGTCTTTAATAGTTCATTGAATAGATATAGCATAACTGTAATTCTCCTATTTTTGTATGTTTAGATTATCTTCACTTTTATTTTAAACAATGCAATGTGCATCTTTTTTTTCTTTTTTTGTTATCTTTTTTATAATTATTTGTGCATATTTTATTTTGTACTGACTAGCTTTGTGGACTTTTAATCTTTTGTGTCAATGGGGGAATAATGTCTTCCAGGCTAAAATAGCTGTGGAAGCTCAGAATAAGTATGAGCGAGAACTGATGCTGCACGCTGCCGACGTGGAAGCGCTGCAGGCTGCCAAGGAACAGGTTTCCAAAATGGCATCGGCCCGTCAGCATTTGGAAGAAACAACCCAGAAAGCAGAATCACAGTTGTTGGAGTGTAAAGCATCGTGGGAGGAACGAGAGAGAGTGTTAAAGGTATTCTTGTCATCATAATAGAATGTTCTGAAGAATTGAGGGGTTTGTGTTTTCTTTTTTAATGTATGTGGGGGAATCTGCTATTATGACAGACTGTTGGCTTACAGGATGAAGTTTCCAAGTGTGTGTCTCGCTGTGAAGACCTAGAGAAACAAAATAGATTACTTCACGATCAGATTGAAAAATTAAGTGACAAGGTCGTTGCCTCTGTGAAGGAAGGCATACAGGGTCCGCTGAATGTATCTTTCACTGAAGAAGGAAAATCTCAAGAACAAATTTTAGAAATTCTCAGGTAAACCCAGTATATTCTTACTGTTTTATTTCTATGGTATAACAACTATTGCAATGAAACTACAAATGTATAAATCAGAGAAGTGGGGGGTTATGTGCTATTGAGATATAAACTCATTCAGTCTCTTAATTGATCACCAAACTCACTAACATCCAATTAGTGGTCACTTTTGACATTTAGACATACTCCAATGTAAATAAATGACTTTAAATTGAGTCTGATAAGAACTTAAGTGGGTTCTTTGAAAAACTAAATGCCTTTCAGATCATTTTAAAGATATACATTTCTAAAGCTACTGTCTATAATAAAACATGTCTCCCATTAATGAAAACGTAAAAACAAGTACTAAACTAAATGGGTCTTTGTCATCTTAAAAGTTACCCAACTTTTGAAATGTTATGTTGTCATTTTTTCTTTTCAAATAAAATCTTGTATGTTCTTGTAGATTTATACGACGAGAAAAAGAAATTGCCGAAACGAGGTTTGAGGTGGCTCAGGTTGAGAGTCTGCGTTACCGACAAAGGGTTGAGCTCTTAGAAAGAGAGCTGCAGGAATTGCAGGATAGTCTCAACACTGAAAGGGAGAAAGTCCAGGTAGGTGTGTAAGCTGTAAGAAAACAGTTGTTAAACCAAGAGAAGACTCATTTTTAGTGTCTAATAACATAAAATTTCATTTGAAATAAACATTCTTCCTAATTTGGTAAATTCATTCAACGTTATTAGACTCTGATACAGTATATAGTGGTAAGAGAATGGTGATAACCAACTGCCTGGTTTCACATTCTGGCTTCATACCATTTAGATGTGTATATTGTATAACTTCTCTGCTCTTAACTTTCTTCATTTGTAATATTGGTATGATGATAATAGGATTAAGTGAGTGAATGCACATGAAGCATTTAAAATCATGTCTGGTGCATGATAAATTTCAGTTTCTTAATTATGATCATTGTCATATGTA
Source organism: Aselliscus stoliczkanus (assembly GCA_033961575.1). Taxonomy (NCBI): domain Eukaryota; kingdom Metazoa; phylum Chordata; class Mammalia; order Chiroptera; family Hipposideridae; genus Aselliscus; species Aselliscus stoliczkanus. Next base: position 69,976,631 of record CM066739.1, on the reverse strand, counting down.
CATCTGGACAGTCATTCTAGTATAATTTGGTGGATTGAAACTGCCACGGAATATTTCTTCCTCAGCAAAGGAACAAAAAATAGTAAAAACTATCAACCTAAGAAAGGAAAAGAACATGCTATAGTGAATGGATGGTCGCACCACAGGTCAGCTTCTTAACTCACTACCATCCCAAAACTTAACTATTGCATGACCTCATTCTGAGGAGATGTGGTAATATAACCCACACCTGGCAGGAAGGAAATTAAAATTTTGAGTTATTTATCTTTTAACTGATAGGTAGTTGGAATGACTGCTAGAAAGAAACCATTGAAATGGGAAAGGAAATAGATTTATTTCCTTTTCAGACAGAAATGAAAAGTTCCAGAATTATATCCTGTTGAGAAAACAACCCAAATTCAAATATATCTCATCATGGAAATACTGAACACCCTCCAGTTCAATGAAGCTAATTAACACTTGGAGAAAAGGGGCAGAATCAGTCTCTTCTGCTTCCTTTGCTGTTCCTTTGGGCTATAGAAAGGCAGATAATACTAGAAAATGCCCAGCCCACAAACAAGTTCAGAGGGGAAGAAACCAACTCTTACAGTCAGAAGAGATTCAAAAAGTAACACACATTATATCAAAAATAATAGAATGTTTACCCAATGCGCACAACATAGCATGGCAACCATGAACCATATCTTTTAAATGGTAAAGGAATAAAGTAATGTGTAGAAGATGGATAATTACACCCAATGAGGAGAGGAAAAAAGTTGTTCTCACTTGGACAAGTATTCAATAAAATTGTTCAAAGTGAGGAAACAACTGAATGAAATGAAAAAGAATTTCTGAACAAGAGGAGGGAAAAAAGGACCAAAATAACATTATTTTAGAACTATTAATAAATATAGTACAGCAAGAAAAAGAATAGTTATAGAAAGGTAAAGATCTGGATTGATTTTTTTTTTTTTTAACCTAATGTTAAAATGGATTATTTGTTGGTGGGATTTTGTAGTGTCTTTTTACTTTCATCTTCGTAATTTCTTGCATTTGTTTAAACTTGTAATTAGCATGCATCATAAAAAAAAAATAAACACGTAAAACTTTCAAAAATTTATTTTTAAAAGTTCACATTTAAATCATTTTTCTAGGAAGGATTAGAACTGGTAAGAAAAGATAGGTCTCCTATTGTTAGATGCTGCTGTTTACATGTCCTTGAAACCTTCAGGTAACTGCAAAAACAATGGCCCAGCATGAAGAGCTGATGAAGAAAACCGAAACAATGAATGTAGTGATGGAGACCAATAAGATGCTAAGAGAAGAAAAGGAGAGGCTAGAACAGGACCTACAGCAGATGCAAGCAAAGGTTTGTAACTTGCTACCCAAGAGGAGAGGCATGCTATTTTTAATAATATATATGAGTTTTCACATCAGGTATTAAAAATTATACTGGTACTTTTTTCAGGTGAGGAAACTGGAATTAGATATTTTACCCTTACAAGAAGCAAATGCTGAGCTGAGTGAGAAAAGCGGTATGTTGCAAGCAGAGAAAAAATTATTAGAAGAGGATGTCAAACGTTGGAAAGCACGTAACCAGGTAAATGCAATTAAACCCATCCTGAAACATGGAAACATATTAGTTTTAAATAATAGGGTAAAAATTAAGGAGATGAAATATTTGAAGAACTAGTGAAATTGTGTGTTTAACAGCGAAAGCCTAGTATGTTACTTGTACATACAACCTAGTTTTTAAAATTTTTGATATTTTGTAAGTTTTTTTAAATGGCTCATTTATTTCCTTTAATTCCAAGTTTAGGCTCCTACCTTATCTCTAAAATACCTTTGTACATGAAAAAATGGATTTGTATAGTTTATTGAAGCGCTTTAAGAAGACTTGTTCACTGGGAATCTTTTTGGGGGGACAAAAAAACATCACATAGTGTGACTAGAAACTCCATCTATATTCAAACAAAAGGTTCAAAATCTGCCTCGTCATGTACTAGTCATGAAAGTTTCTTAACTTCTGAGCTAACTTTCTTCATCTGTAAAAATGAGGACAATACCACTTCATTTTACAAAAATTAAATAATGAATGTAAAGCAGTTCACCCATCACTATTAAATGCTCTAAAACAGTTACCAGTATTTGAATAGGACTGTAAAATTTAATTCCTTTTTTTTTTTTAACACCCAAGCAATCTGAAAAGTCAGGAAAGGAGGGTAATCTACCCAAATCTAGATACATTTCTATTAAATTGTGTTGTCTTCTTTCCTGGTTAATGTAATCAGTTACATTTAGGATTATTTTCATATTTTTGTTTAGACTGTAATAACATTATAAACATTTTTCCTTGTAAATATCACTTTAATGGAATTATGCATTTAATGTTAAAAGCTTGTCGATTTTTGGACCCCTTTATTTGACTCCATTGTATCCTAAAATTTTTGTTTGCAGTATGAAAATATAATGAATAGTTAATGACATTTACTTTATTTCCACTTCCGTTTTGCCTAGACTTTAGGTAAACTACAGCTTTCATCTTAATTATCTTGTACTTTGATGCTTTGTCATGGTGATGCAAGATACAGAATATAAACATAGATCCTCTGTTGTTGTATTATATAGCACATTAGTTTTATAAAACCTGTGAAAAACCATGTTATGCATTTTTGCTATTTTAGCATCTAATAAATCAACAGAAAGATCCAGATACAGAAGAGTATCGGAAGCTCCTTTCTGAAAAGGAAGTTCATACTAAGCGTATTCAACAGTTAACTGAAGAAATTGGCCGACTTAAAGCTGAGATTGCCAGGTATATGGAAGAGAAGCCTTAAATTGTATATGATACATGAAATCTTGAAGTTTATTTCTATTCTTTATAAGACTTGCCAAGTGCTTCCTGATTTTAGAAAGAATGGGAAGTGCTGGAGCCCTTACACTTGACTTTCCCTTTTACTGTAAGGAGCCAAGCAAACATTAATTTAATTTTATGTATTTATACATGGTTTATTTCTCTATTATTTTATTACTGTTTTGAAAATTACACAGTTGGTATGAATCTAAAGCTAAATGTGTTACTTTTCTAAACAGTCAAAGCAAATAGATTTTTCTCTTTTTTTGTTAGATGTATTCATAAACCTATTTCAAAAGTTTTTAGTACAGGAACTTTTTAAGTTAAAAATATTTTTAATGGACTTACATTGTTGTCCTTTTAAAGATAAGTGGAATATTAAAATTAATGTTTCTGTTTTATTTTTTAAAGCTTTAATGTAATTTGTCTGTGTCGTATGTATTCTCTTTTTCCATAATAATCTAGCATTTTATCTCTCTTATGATAACATTACTTAATTTTAAAAAATGAGAAAGTTAAGATTCAGAAAGGTACCCAAGGTTAAACAAAAACTGTTAACTCAGGTCATCTGATTTCAGTTTAGTTCATGATAAAATGCAGGGTTTGGCAAACTAACCTACAGGCCTGTTTTGTATAGCCTATAAACCAAGAATGATTTTTTTTATGTTTTTAAAATACTATAAAAAAAGGAGGAAGAAGAACATATGGCAAAAACTGTGTGTGGCCTACAAAACCTAATGTATTCACTCAACTCCTAGTGGAGTGGAGTGGAGAGTTTGCTATCAGGCAGATGTGAATTAAAATATGTGTACCAACACTACTGTATGAAACTGTGTAGGTTACTTGACTGCTTGCTGCTTGGTTTTTCTCTTCTCTAAAATGGGCATGTATGCCTATGTAATAAGCAAATAATATCTTTCTAAAGGACCACAGATAAGGAATTATCTTCTGAAGTAAGTGTGGGTTTTTTTTAGGATTTTTAAATAAAAATCTTACTATGACAACAATAAAAATGTAAATTAAAAGATTTTAAAATTTGAAAGTCTCATATACTTAATCTTCTTTACTCCTTTATTTTCAGATCAAATGCATCTTTGACCAACAATCAGAACTTAATCCAGAGTCTAAAAGAAGATTTAAGTAAAGTAAAAGTTGAAAAGGAAAACATCCAGAAGGACTTAGATGCCAAAATAATTGATATCCAAGAAAAAGTAAAAACTATTACTCAAGTCAAGAAAATTGGACGTAGGTACAAGACTCAATATGAAGAACTCAAAGCACAACAGGATAAGGTATTTTTAAGTGATTTTCTTGTTATATGTATACTTTATATGTACAGTATATCATTTTTATGTACACAATTTTATATATACAATTTACAGTTGTATATAAGGATGACTTAAAAATCTTATTCATAATTTTAATTATTGATGTTTAGATTCTAAACTTGAGTGAAAGCTTATATATATCTTTATTTGATTTGAAATTGGCTTTTTACAATGTCCCAAAATACACTAAATTCATAAAGAAATTTTAATAAATGCTAGGTATTTTAGTTTCCCACTTTCAAATATTCTGTTTTCAAAACTAAGTTCTTGTAGCTCATTGCTGACTAAAATTGTGTATATCAGAAAATGATAGTTCTTTATAAGTAATCAGGTTGCGTTATATATAGTTTTAAATTAATGTGTATTAATCACCTACCAAAAAGAATCTTTAAATATTTGTTATATTTTGAATCTGGATTTTGTTTTAATTCCTAAAGATAAAGAGCTGTATATTGACCTAATTGCATATTAAGCACATTAGATTAGCAAATATACTCGTATGAAGGAAAAAAATCCAAAATTCCTACTACTCAGTTGTAAACCACTGTTAGAACTTTAATATGCTTTTCTTTACATATGAGTCATTTATTTCTCCAAACAGTTCTTTGTCAAACAATGCACCGTCATCTTGATTAGGTAGTTAATATTCAGTTGTATAAAAAACTCTAAATCTACATAACTTACGTTTGGAAATTAAAGTAGGCCATAGAAAATTCCTTTATGAATACCCATAAAGATAAATTTCTTTGGATAGTTATTATTCCCTTAGATGAATTTGCAGAAGTGGGATTGAATATAAATGTGGAAGTATATTATTATTCTTTGTCATATTAGGTCATGGAGACCTCAGCTCAGTCTTCTGGAGACCATCAAGAACAGCATCTCTCAGTACAGGAAATGCAGGAGCTCAAAGAAACCCTTAACCAAGCTGAAGCCAAGTCAAAATCACTTGAAAGTCAAGTAGAGAATCTGCAAAAGGTATGAGTGTGAGAGAGTGAAAGTTGTATGTCCCAGTTTTTTCCTTGTTGAATACCTAAAGAAATAGAGTAGAATATTTTTCAGTCGTAAAAAAGAATTTTAAAAATGTGTTAAACACTGACATTGCCCTTATCATATGGAAATGTATAAATTTTATCCTTATTACATTGAATGACTCATGTATGTGAGTAGCATCTAACCATTTTCCAAGTATTCACTTACCTGGTTTGACCACTATTTTATGTTTATACTTCCATTTAATCTAAAGGAGCAAATTAATAAATTTTACATTTTAAGTCTGTAGGGCATGCAGTGTATATTGATTTGATTGATTTACATAGTGAATACTTGGTTTCCCTTTGAAAGGCATTATCTGAAAAAGAGACGGAAGCACGAAATTTCCAGGAACAGGCTGTGCAGCTTCAATCTGAACTTTCACGACTTCGTCAGGATCTTCAAGATAGAACCACACAAGAAGAGCAGCTCCGACAACAGATAACTGAAAAAGAAGAAAAGACAAGAAAGGCTATTGTAGCAGCGAAATCAAAAATTGCACATTTAGCTGGTAAACTTCCCTATACTTTAAAGTTTGAACTTGATAGTAAAAAGTTAGTTATTTGATGCGGGCTTAAAATTAAATAGGAAAGAAAAAAAGTAAATACCATAAAGTAATTTGTGTGTGTGTGTGTGTGTGTGTGCGCGCACGCGCGCGCGCGCTTTAAATATTGGGTTTATTAGACACACAGAGCAATCTTACATTTCAAGTGATGAGGATGTCCTTGATATATGAAGTCTTTCTTAGGCATTAACTGATAATAAACAAATAGGGAGTGCCACTCTCCTTCTTGAGTTTGTAACTGTTACAACCTTCTGGTGGCGGTCCTGTAGGACCACAGTGTACGGTCCAGAGCCCTTCTGTAAGCTAGACAGCACTGGATCCTACCAGCCCAGGGATTTTTCTGGGCCTTGCTTCACGGAGGGCCCCTCTGTCCCTTCAGGATAACACCATGTCAGATTTATGGGAGCCCAGTGCTGCAGCACTCGGGCCGTACTGCTAAGTAGGTAAAAAAAAAAAATGCCAAATTAGTTGGATTTTATTGAGCAACTTTTTAATGATCTCTAAGATAGTGTCCCAGCAACTTATTTCATAGAAAAATAAAGTGACTTAATTATTTTTTAGCATATGGTATGGATTCTATGAAATGGAAGTTTTGCAATTTATAATACGCTTGTGTTTAACAATGCATTGAACTATTAAAGACCATTTAAAAAAGCTTATGCTTACTGCAGTTTACAGTGGATCTCTCAGCTTTTTTGAGATCTTAGGAAAAGTTACGTATTTTTATGTTGAAGTAAGTATATTTTATATTGGAATAATAAATATGGATATGTTTAGAACTGTGCCTAATGAGATGTACAGTGCACCACAACTATTGCAGATGTTAAAGTTCAGGAGTGGAATCTGACATGACCTTAAATATCTACCTATTAAGCACGTAAATATTCTTTATTTCCAGTGTTTGGTTATAATATTAATAGAATAACATGGTTACTTCTTTAGGTGTAAAGGATCAGCTAACTAAAGAAAACGAGGAGCTTAAACAAAGGAACGGAGCCTTAGATCAGCAGAAAGATGAACTGGATGTTCGTATGACTGCTCTGAAGTCCCAATATGAAGGTCGAATTAGTCGCTTGGAAAGAGAACTCCGAGAGCATCAGGAGAGACACCTCGAGCAGAGAGATGAGCCTCAGGAACCTACTAATAAGGTGATTAGCTCATTCTGTTTAAATGACAAGTCTTTTTTACATATGATTTGAAGCTACCTGGTGATTTAGGAGCCTTTTTTCAGAGTGAATTTTGGCTAAACAAAAATACAGAGAGAATTAACAGAAGTGAAATATTCTGATGGCATGCATTAATGGATTCTTGTGGGATAGGCATAATAACCTATAGTTTTCTTTTTATATAGGTCCCGGAACAGCAGAGACAGATCACACTGAAAACAACTCCAGCGTCTGGTGAAAGAGGAATGTAAGTTTTACTTCTCTTATAATCTGTTATCTGCTCTTTAAAAGTTCAGGGAAGATCTAATGATCTGGGGGGAGAAAACAAATCTGTACTCTGTTACAAATATATATTCTAAAGCTACTTATCTGTGCAAAATTGCATTATGTATTTTGGCATCTCCCCCCCCCCCCCCCAGAACTCATGTTTTCAGTATACTTTCAGTCTTACCAGGTAGAGCTTTGTGATAGAGAAAACATCTTTTATCTTTAAGATGTGATTAACCTCTTAAGATAGGCTACAGATTTTCCTGTGATGTTTGGAATATTTAATGAACAAAAACAGAACTACAATCACTGTCTCTTTAATTTTTTTTAATCTGCCACAAGTCTACCCAAAGCAGTGTTAGGAAAAACAGAGTTAATAAGGTCATACTTGTTGAATACTCTCTTTCAGAAATCTGTGTGCTTTGCTTTTGATCGAGTATATGTACTTTATAAGGAAAGTTTTAGTAATTTCTGTTATTCTTGCATTTTTCCCTCTGTAAGTGCCAGCACATCAGACCCACCAACAGCTAATATCAAGCCAACTCCTGTTGTGTCTACTCCAAGTAAAGTGACAGCTGCAGCTATGGCTGGGAATAAGTCAACACCCAGGGCTAGTATCCGCCCAATGGTTACACCTGCAACTGTTACAAATCCTACTACTACTCCAACAGCTACAGTGATGCCCACTACACAAGTGGAATCACAGGAGGGTAAGAAGAATCACACAGATCTGATTGGTGGACTGATTGCTCGTTTAGGTTTATTAGGAGAGAATGACTGTAATTTTAAGGATAAATGAGGCTTCCACTGAAGCGAAAGTCAGACATGATAATAAAAGTGGGTGGTTAATATTTTCAAGCGTATACCTCCCAGGATACTTGTTACTGCAGCTATTTCTCTCCCTCCCACTCTCCCTTTCTTCTTTGTTTTGTTTTTAAGCTATAAAAGGGGGCAAATAAAACCCTCTAAGTATAGGGCGTATTTTTCTGGATCAAAATTTTCACTTCTAACAGCAAAGAAAGATGATATGAAATCCACTTTGGAATACAACATTAAGTGACTGGTTGGACCCAAATACCACTTTTTCAATGAAACTGACCTTTTAATTGCTTACTCCACTTTGTCCCTGTGGCATTTTCATACTACAGCAGTTACAACTCACTTGTATACATACCTTTTTATCCTACTAGATTGAATGCCTAAAAGCAAGAGTCTTCATTATTTAATCCCAACGCCAGATAGGTGTTTAGTAAAACTTTACTAAATACAGTATCCTTAGCTTCTTGTCTTAACAAATGTTAGAATTCAGTAAATTATTCAAGCATTTAGAAATGTATAATATGTGTGTATGCTGCGAAAGTACAGAATATTTCACTACATTCTGTACAATGATTTTCAGATATATTGTCAATTAAACTTAATGGTTTGCATCAATTTAAAAAGTGATACTTAATGAAGACTTATAATTTGACTCTGAGCTTCTTAATTTCATTTATTTGGTTGTAGTTTAAGTAGAATGACATGCAAAAAACAGTTTCATACATTTATTTAATTAAGCCAACAGTTTACGCCTTATCAGTCACATGGGCAATACAAAAATGCATAATACATTACATTTACCCTGAGTATTTTTGTCCAGTGGGTAGTTAGAGATATGTACCCAAATAACTATACAAAATGTCACATATAACACAGAATAAGAAGGCTAATCCCAGCTTTGGTAAGAACAGAAGACTTAATACATTCAATATTATGATTATTTTCCAGCTATGCAGTCAGAAGGGCCTGTGGAACATGTTCCAGTTTTTGGAAGCACAAGTGGATCTGTTCGTTCTACGAGTCCTAATGTCCAGCCTTCTATCCCCCAACCCATCTTAACTGTTCAGCAGCAAACACAGGCTACGGCTTTTGTGCAGCCCACTCAACAGAGTCATCCTCAAATTGAGCCTGCAAATCAAGAGCTGTCCCCAAACATAGTAGAGGTGGTACAGAGTTCACCAGTTGAACGACCTTCTACTTCCACAGCAGTATTTGGCACTGGTAAGATTAGTTTTTAAATGAAGTTAGAGCAGACCTGTGCATTTATAGTTTCTTGGATAAACATATCTTGAGTAATCTTTGTCCATACTTGTTTTCTACCAGCCATTAGAATGGATAAATGTGTTCCTAACGTTTTATTTCATGTTTACTACTGAATTCTATTCCAGATTACTTATTCTTTTTCATTTAGGCCTTCACCAGTTATGTTTTGACTGATTTTAAAGATGATACAACTCATAAAATCTGTATATAACAATACAGGTCCTGAAAACTAAAAGACATCTAAGAAAAGAACAAATAAGGATTTTCAAATGTAAAAATACAGTAAATTTTTTTGTTCAAGAAGCCTTGCGTTGTAAAAAACTAGAGAAGATTTCCTGTAAACTTTGTGAATAACAATTATATACCAGTATGAATCAGTGAATCACAATGAATCAGATATATTGCTGTAAAAGTTGACTGGCATTAGGTTGATAGTACTAAGAGCATTGACTCAGAGCCTAAGTTGCTCTTTGTCTGCACATAGATTAGTAGGAACAAACTATGTGAATCTGTCCAAATAAGTGTTTACTGTGTCTTTCTTTGAGTTTATTATCACGCTCTCATTGAAGATTTAAATTACGTCATTTTGAAGTTTCAGCTACCCCGAGCTCTTCTTTGCCAAAGCGTACCCGTGAAGAAGAAGAGGATAGCACCATAGAAGCGTCAGACCAGGTCTCTGATGATACAGTGGAAATGCCTCTTCCAAAGAAACTGAAAAGTGTTACACCTGTAGGAACTGAGGTGTGTAAAGGCCTTCCTATTTATTTTTACTTCTATGAGTAGAGCTAAGATATGCCTTTAGTTGTAGCTTTATTAGGTGAATGGATCTTTTGGGGCCAAAAACCAGAAAACTCCCTTGTTGACTTTGCCCACTGACTGTGCCAACAATGTTTTATATCCTTTGCCTATCTTTAATTAAATTAGTTCCTGTTTCAATTTTTAAAAGACAGTTATGAAACATAAGTTGAATTCCCTTTCAGTTTGTTTGTTTTTTAATTCAGAGAATAAGGAAGTTTATATTCTTATGGGCATTTTAAACTAACCTGCCCTTTTTTTCTTGGATTAACCAAAATTACATTCTTTTGTTTTCTTTTGTTGGGGATAAATTACAATGAATTGTTGTGCTATCAAACATTGAGACTACTAAATTAATTTCATTAGTGTCTAATTAATGCTGAAGCTTTATTTTGTATGTACTGAAGAGGAATGCAATTATACTTCGTAAATAAATATAGGTGAACATTGCTGATGATCAGCTTCACAAAATTATCAGTTTGAGTTTTGAGGGAACTAGCTGAGTGCTTCATCTAGTGAACTAATGCGGTTAACACACTTACACATCATGATTCAGGAAGAAGCTATGGCAGAAGAGAGTACTGATGGAGAGACAGAGACTCAAGTATACAATCAAGATTCTCAAGATTCCATTGGAGACGTAAGTAAAACATTTAAAGTAACAAATTGTTGCTTTTAATTAATAAAATCAGCTTCAACAAATTTAATCATTATTTGGACTTTTTTTTTAATTGGCTGCTTTTATATTTAATGAAATACTATTAGAGTTACCAGTACAACTTCTGCTTTGTTTTACTCCTAATTAGTATATTGCCTCCTAAACTTTATTGAAGAAATGTTTTTTTATTGAGTACAGATTTTCCATGCTAAGAGTTGTCATGAGTAATGATTATCTACTCGTACCTAGTTGAGTCACGAGTTAATCCATATGCCCAATTTCGTGGTATTCTATTGCTTCCCTCTATTGATTGCTTCCCTCTACCGCCTCCCTTACTGAATTAAAATAATTCAGGAAATGCATTGGTACACTTCATTTTTTGAACTTTCATCGACGCCTCTCTAGAGGCAGCCTCACTAGTTGAAATGCATAGACTCTAAAATAACAACTAGGTCACATTCCCAACTCGATCACTAGAAGCTGTTGACTATAAGCAAATCGTTAATTCTCTCTAATTTTCTCATCTGTTGGAATAATAAAACGTAATTTTTAGTATTATAAAGTACGTAAACGAGTATCTGCCATGTTAGGCACTCAAAATATTATTTATTTTCCTTGCCTCCCTCTACCCAACAACTTGAGTATTAATAATATAGTAATAGTAATAGTTAACACAGAACTCATTACTCTAAGCCAAGTGTTGTTCCTAGGAAATTTGTATTTATAAACTTAATTTAATCCTCAAAACAATCCTGTTTTACAGGTGAAGAAACCAATGCCCAGATAAGTCACGTACCCAAGTTCTCATAGCATTGAAGCTGGGATTAGAGACTTTCTGGTTTCCTATTGTCCTCTTAAGCTTGAAACGACACTTTCTATCTGAATAAATTTTCAGGATCATTTTATTTTAAAATTGGGTGTATAAAATAAAAGAATTGTCTCAATCTAATCATAAGTACCATAGAATGTAAGAGAATTTTAGTTTCTTAGGTGCATTAATTTTCTAAGTTAATTTTTCTAATTTCCCTTGGCAAAGAACAGAATTAAACCTTCAAGATGAATACATTGTACTCTAAATGACATCTTTTTCATATATTTTCAGGGTGTCATATCTGCAGAGCATAATAACATCTTAAATAATAAGATGTCAGTTTCTATTCTGTTGCCAGACTTGTTTAAATTATAGTAAAATCTCTGCAGAGCTTTTTCTTGAAATTGGCAAAATTGTCTATGAATCAAAGATGTCATTTGGTTGATTATTCTGCCTTCTTGCATTGTCTGCTGAATGTGTAACAGTTCATTTTTTTGATTTTCTGTCAATGAAGCAGATGTTCTTTTTTTAAGTACTGCTTTTCTTTAAATAGGCATGTTACTTTGAGCCACATTTTTAATTATATACCATGATATCACTCCTTTTTTCCTTCATAGTAAAGTAATATTTATGAATGATTTAGTTCAGGAGACATTGTTTCTGGCTTGTATAAAAATAGGTTTTGTTGAGTGCTTAACTACAAAGTAGACATTTGATTTTTTACAGTAAATATCAAAAAATAAAGTTAAAATTACAGTTTATTCGAATAGCTGACAAATGTGAGGAAAATAGATTAAGCAAAGAATTTTATATCTGATATCTTTGATGTGGTTTGAAGACATAGTTTTTCAGGGGGTAGAAGTGTCTTTGTAAAGAGACAATAATAATAGCTTATTTAGTGTATTTTCCAGACTATTTCTGGTGTGGGGAGAAAAACATTTTGAATAATATGTTGCAGGCCCACAGATGTTCTTTTTCCTGACTTTGGTCTGCAGCTGCACTGTCAACTAACCACATTGGCTGTTGAGGACTTGAAATTGAAACATGCTAATAAGTGTAAAATGCGCATCGGATTTTGAAGACTTATTACAAATTTTAAAATGTAGAATATCTGGTTAATAATTTTTAAATTGATTACATGTTGAAATAATGTTTTGGCTCCATAGTATGTTATTAAAATTGATTTCACTTGTGTCTTGTCTTTAAGTGACTAGTAGAAAATTTTATATTACATATAAGAACCATATTGTGGCTCATGTTACAATCCTGTTGGACAGCACTGATCTACAGTATCACACTGGTAGTTTTGACAACACATACATGTGTATATTTTTTTCTCCTTTTTTAAAGGAGTATTATTACCTGATGACACTTACAACAAATCTTCTATAGAAAGACAATACAGAAATGTTAAAGTTTATCTTTAGCTTGCTTTTCAAATTCTGCTTTCAAAAACCATATTTTAAAAAATAAAATACTAGTAGTTCATGAGTATTCTTTACTCTTTACTTAGATCCACAGTATGTTACTGATAATTTTAGGTATATTTGACTTTTTATAATTTTTTAATTTTTAAAGGGAGTCCCTCAGGCAGATTATCCTCCAATGGAAGACAGTGAAGAAACCTCTCAGTCTTTACAAATAGATCTTGGACCCCTCCAGTCAGATCAGCAAACAACAACTTCATCCCAAGATGGTCAAGGCAAAGGAGATGATGTCATTGTAATTGACAGTGATGATGAAGAGGAGGATGATGATGAAAATGATGGCGAACATGAGGTAAATTTGGTTTGAAGTCATCCATTGTTTTTAAACTGCTTGATGAAATGCTGAAATCTTTGGAACTACTAATGCATCAACCAATGAGTTGTCAGTTTAAATAAATTATTTTGCTTTTCTGTTATCCTGATTAGCTTCTAAATTCATATTTTATAGTGAAATCAAGTGTAGAACAAGTGATGAAAAACCCCAAGTTTTTTAAATGATTGCTAAGCCCTTTAAGATTTGTTAAATTGGTTAGATTAATTAAGCTTAATTTTAATCATATTGATAAGTGACTGAATTTAATTGTAAGCTCTGTGGTTTCTGGAAATAATAGAAGAAACGAGGATTTTTTTTTTCTCATGGAGCCCCATAGGTCTTTTCAAAAGAAATTGAGGTATTAGGATAATTGAAGCATATTTTAAGTGAAACTTAGTGTTTATTTTGGGAGTTAATCTTGTGTTGAGAGCATCACATTTAAGATTTTTTCATTAATCAAACGAAGTGTTTTAAAAGCCCATAGTATAGTATAATTTTAGCATTCTTCAGTGCCACATTTTCAATTTAGAATTAAAGTGGACCACTTGACACTTTGTGGACATCTAGGAGCTTTAATCTTTGAAATGATCTCGTGTGAGCAATTAGATTTCAGAATTGATTGCTATTGTACTAATTCTAGTAAACTTCAGAGTTTTGAGACTTGCTGCCACTGAACTAATCCCGTAACAACTTTCTGGCGACCTCTTGTATCCTGATCCATGACATGTCATGTGAATTTCTAAGCATGGTATCAAGATGTGCAGAGCATGTTCTAGATCTTTATTTACACTTGGAGGTTTTTTACCAGGATTATGAAGAAGATGAGGAAGAGGATGACGATGATGAAGATGACCCAGGGATGGGCGATGAGGGTGATGATAGTAATGAAGGCACCGGTAGTGCAGATGGCAACGATGGATATGAGGCCGATGATGCTGAGGTAACTGACAGGAATTTTGACCATCTGTTTTCTTGAAGGACTTGTTTGGAAAACATACTGTTCTCCAAGGGTGTAGAAACGCCTATATTCTCAGAACACTACAACTTTTTTATACTTTTGCGTTTGTTTTTACTGTGGTTTAGTTTGGTTAATTATTTTTTAAGATCATTTTATTTGTACTTAGTATTTATGTATCTTTTGTTTTTAGGGTGGTGATGGGACTGATCCAGGTACAGAAACAGAAGAAAGTATGGGTGCAGGTGAAAGTAATCAGAGAGCTGCTGATTCTCAAAACAGTGGTGAGATTTTTAGTCTCTCTTTCATTAAACAATTCTGGTAATCTAGGATTGCATTTAATTAGGCCATAGGTAATAAAACTTGGTTAGTCAATTGGCAAGCAAAAGATTGGCTATTGTTCTAGCTTTGTCATATTATTCTGTCATAAAACTTATTATATTTATATTTGTAAAGTGCAGTCATTATACTGTCTTTTTTACCTCATTGGACTACTGTAAGAATCAAACATTTTAAAATCTATCAAATACTATAAACACTGCTGTGTTTAAGTGGAAAAATTTAAACAGGGACTTCAAACCAGAAGAGGTCAGTCTGATCAAGCTACATGTTTCAAAATTTGTGGATATTGGAGCTTTGCAATATTGTCTGCTTGTCCAGTGAATAAAAGACTTTTTGACCAATATAGCATGCTTTTTGTTAAATCTTTGAAAGGATGAGTTCTGGAGGTCCATTGAAATGTTATAGGCAGTAAAGGACTATGAAATTCATAGAAAATAATTTTATTTTAGAATTGTTTTAAAATATTTTAAAGAATTGGCAGTCATCTAGAATAATATCCTGGTTTTATAGATAATACTAAGCCAGAATCATTAATAGTAATACAGCAAAAACTTTATGTACTTAGACTAGTGGAAAAATAGTGTATCTGAGTTTTCATATAGGCCTGTGTATTTTAAAGTACAAGGTTTAGAAAAGTAAGGAAAAGCGATCTTTTCAACTTTCAATTTTTTAAGAGAAAAATAACTATTAAACCATATAATGAAGAATAATGTTACTTTTTAAGGGAGATGAGCTAAGGAGAGATTGATACATTGGTAATAATTTACGTTTTATAAAACATTTTGTAGGTTTAAGAAATATATTTTGTGTACACATAGTTGAGATATAGCGGGAAATATTTTTGCCTCACAGTTACCGAAACCAAAGATTGGGTGCATGACTCTTAGGCCAAAACTCAAAACATCAAGAGTTTCGAGTAAGGAAATGTTTGTTGATTGAAAAGGTGCCGACTGAGAAGGTGGGAGACCTAATGGTGCCTCAGATCCCTCTTGCTCGCTGGACTAGGTTAAGCATTTTTAAGATGCTGGGGGAACAGGTGTGAAAGTGCTGGTGGGACAAGTTTTAATTGGAGGACCTTAGAATTTGGCCATTTATGATAAAGGGGCATCAGCACCAGATCTTTCTAGACATTGGACTCATGGCTTCCGAAAGGGTTCTGGTGTTCAAGTTCTGGTTATGTCCTGGTCCTTTGGTTCCTTGAAAGTGGTGGGGTGAGACTTTGGTTCTGGGTGCAGCTGGAAATCAAAGTTCTCTCCTCTGCTCATGCTTCAGGTGCACGACTTGCAGTTTTGGTCTGCTGTCTTTGAAAAGCAATTCAGTACCTCATTAAACAGGACAGGCCAATTTTGAGCTAGTTCTGCCATTACAAATCCCCCCTTTTTGTTCTTCATAAGAGAAGAGGGTAACTGGGTCCAGGTTCAATTAAGAGGGAGGATTAGCTGCCTACTGTGATCCTCTTCTCTGGCTCCTATGCCTGCCTCTCCCTTGGTAGTTCCTGAATCTTTCACGGGTAGTCTGGGTATTCAGTTTACAAGCAGAGAGCACAGCAACGGTAGAGATAGCAGCAGGCCAGGAGACCTGTACCCTAATATGAGACAAAGAATAGAGAGTAACTTTTGTCACTGTGTCCCCCAGGACCCAAACCATGATGAGTTGGTTCAGGAAAAGGTTCAGGAAAAGGGCAGTTTTAGTTTTCAATGATTCCAAGTCATTAAAATAATTCAGTATTCAGTCGAGTTTACCAGTAGAAATCAAAACAAAACTCAAAGACAACAGATAGCACCAGCATCTAATATTCATAAAGGTATATTATAGTTCCTATTGAAACATAGTTTTTTTCTCCAAAATCATCCCTATTTTTACCAAAGATAGCCTAATTAAGGCTAATTTATCTGCAGAATGAGTCTACTTTTAATAAACTTGGCCTGCAAGAATAGTAATTAACCAAATAGGGATGTTTAAATCTGCTTTGCTGGACTTTTCCTAAGGAATCTTCAGGTTGATCTTTAAATAGTCTCAAGGCTGAGAAGCCAATCCACATACTAGCCCTCAGACTCTGCCTGCAATACCTATAGATCTGGCTGAATTCCTCTCTCCTCCAGCCCCAACACATCCTGAGGTTCTTGCTTTCATCTCCTGGGAAGTAACCTTTGTTTCTCACCTGGAAAGACTGCTGTGAACCATGTAAACGAGGTGTGCCCCAGGCTGTTTTCCAAGGGGATTTTATTGCCTTCCAAAGTCAGTCTTAGCTCCTCAAAGACTGTGTATGTCTCTCCCCTAAACATGACATTCCAAAGCTTTGGTAGTAAAACCCGTTTCCAGTTGTATCCTGTTATAAAAAGAAGAGATTCTTACTGAACTTATGCGAGTAATCACATTGCCATGAAAATAAATACTAATTAAAAGTTTCTAGATTCTGGAGGGATCAAGTAGGGAGAAAAGAAAGAAATATTCCAGTTCTGTTTACAGAGGTATAATATACCAAATTGCTGAGTTATATATAAACAGGCTTCATTTTATATAGAAAACAAAAGATTTAAAAATCATCAATCTCAAATAAAAACGTCATGAAAATTGTAACCATTTTCATTAGTTCATTCAGTCCTGTGGTATTAGACTTATTCTACTTGAATCCAGTTTTTCCTTTAGTTCTCTGGTATTAGACTTATTCTACTTGAATCCAGTTTTTCCTTTAGTTCTCTAGACTTTGCCTGATGATTTCCAAGTTGTCTGTCAGGGTTCCTATGATTTGCTCAGTGAAGTGGGTGCCCCAGCCACTTGAGATTGTGGAAGGTATACCCCAAGTGGAAAATACATTTTCTAACAGTTTCTTTACCATTTTGAGGGCATCAGTCTTGTGGCAGGGGAAAGCTTCAACTCATCCAGAAAACATACAAAAAAGAACATATTAACAACCCAAACTAAGTGTCAGTTGAATGAAATCCAGCTTAAATGTACCATGGTGATGAAGGAATGCAAAAACCAGAAAAATGCCAGGGAGCCAGGTTAACCAAGTGGTCATCTTGGGTTTCCCATAGCCCCTGACGACTCATTTAATTTATTGTCACCACTTACCCATCTTAATTTCTCTGATTCAGGAACAGACTGTTGCCGTGTCACAAGAACATCAGAATGTTAATAGTCTGGCAATGAGGGGCCATTTTTGTAGAAACAGAATGGACTTCGCATGTGCCACAGTCTGATACTCAGTTTCAGTCATTTTTAGTGTGTCCCTCAGTTTTGATGACAGGTATGTCTGGATATCTCAGACTTCAGCAATTTCACATATATTTCTGACATATTTATAACATATACAAATACAACATTAAAAAGCTCAGTTTTATTTATTATTTGACAATGCTTCCCATGTAATTCCAACACCAAAATAGCCTAATTAGTTTAATATTTCTGTTTAGTAAGGGGAGAAAACATCTTTTGATGTATTCCAGGAGCCCCTCGGGAATACCTGTTATTCCCAGGTCAAGATTCTACTTATCATTTAAATTTGGGGAAGTTATTCAAAATATATTAAAAGGTTTGGACATTTCACTAAATAGGATCATAAGTCATTATGAGGTGATAATTATGCACTTAAAGAAAAATACAAAAGCTTACATAATTGTTAGCAAAACTTAGATTTTACTATTTAGGAGATTCGGTTTGAAGTAATCAAGTACCTGATTAAGATAATATAAAACAGAAAATTATTTTATAAAACACAGAATCTTTGCTTTCTAGGCAGAAAAATTTTTCACAGTATCAGTAGCAAACCAATAGTCCTTTTAATCAGAGAGAGAAAATCTAACTCTAATTTTCTATCTGCTTACTTTTGATGTTTAAATTCACTTTCTTGATTAAATTTATTTTTGTCTGAATAAGCTTGAACACACATAGAACTTTCTCATGATTCTTATTTGGTAATGGCTTGGATAGTCAGTGAATATCCATTGTTTAGCTAATAAAACTTTAAAGTTCCACATTACCAAAGAGATTTAGAAAGCTAGTTGAAGTACACTTTTATACAATATAATTATTGCTAAAGAAGTAATCTAAAAAAACTTTTTATACTTACATTTATTTAATTTACTTGTTCCTAACAATTAAGTTTAGATTGCTTATGAAATTTGTCATACCAAGTTATTTTTCTTGCCAATAAACTTTGCAACAAAAGTAACATGAACTTATTTGACTAATAAACCCAAGTAGAATTAAAGTAGTATGTAGTGCTGATGATTCTAAAGATATGCCCATTTAATCAAACCAAACTCAAAACCAGCTTTAATATCAAATATTTTTCCCAGATTACGTGATTCTGAAAAGCAGTTGGGTTGTTCTGTTGAATTTTTGAGAATTCTCATATAAACACTTCTTTGTTTAAGCCAAATTAATATTATAAGTTAGCAGTACCATTCAGTAGAAAGAAATAAGCTATATCTAGAACATACATAGATGTACATAAACTTACAGATAAACATAAACAGATCTAAAGACTTAGTGGTAAAACTGGAACCAAATTATGTTTCTGGCAGATGAACTAAGTTAAGATCTTGCCCAGATACAAAGCTTTGCATGCTGTATGAATTCCTTTAAAACTGTTTTAAAATTAATTTATGATCAGAAAATGCATTGTCTCCAAGAGGCCTGAGATCCTCTTGGTTCAAGGGTGCCCCTTAAGGTGGACTGTCAACAAACACAAACAATAGAAAATGGAAAGTAAGTGTGCACAATAAAAGGAAAGCTCAGAAGGTAACAAAAAAGAGTGGCTTCAGAATGCCTGAGTGTTTCTTTTGGAGCAGATTTTCCTAAAGGAAGATTGTATTGGGATGGAGCCTGAGCAGAAGATGGCAGCTGCACATGCTTGGAGATGAAGATGGAGGAGGGGAAGAAGAAGCCTCAGGCGCCATTTTACTTCTTCCAAGCCAATAAACAAAAAACACACAAAGCAAGGTTGACACACAAATAAGACAATAAATTGAGTACTCTCCTAAGTAAACCTTAAACTATAAACAAGTTATAAATTTTAAATTTAAGTGGCCCAACAAATGAATGTAAATGAACAGGTTCAGAAATCAGGTAAAAGTTCTCCAGGTATTCTCTTCTCCAACAGGATACTCCAGACAAATGCAAAACAAATTAACTTATTCCAAGAAGAAAGCCCAAAATGGAGGGGAACGGAGTTTCTGGTTGTACTGACGGGATTTATCCTACTTCTAAATCGAGCCTATTAGCTCACAGAGACACAGAAATATAGACAAAATAAACACAACATGGTCCATCAAAAAAAAAAAAATGAGTAGGGTCCAACAACCCTGATCCTACTCTCAGACAGAGGTCCCCAACTAAATTCAAAACGCAGATGGTTTTGTCCCAAGGGAGAGAAAGCCCAGCTAGAGAGGAAGGAATCCAGTCGTGCATGCTGGAGCAACTTACCTTAAAATAAAACTGATGGTAGACCGAAGTCCAAAGAGGTCTCCTTATTCCAAATGAGCCATGAGCCAATGGAGGTTGGCACCTGCCAGGAAAAGTCCCTCCCTGGCCCCCAAGGCAAAATGTCCTGGCAGCTGCTCAAAACTCATGGAGAGGAACCCCAGCCAGGGTTGGCCCACCACAGACACAAGCTCCGGGCTGGCTCACCAAATTGTTACCGAAACCAACGATTAGGTACATGACTCTTAGGCCAAAACTCAAAACATCAAGAGTTTTGAGTAAGGAAATGTTTGTTGATTGAGAAGGTGCTGACTGAGAAGATGGGAGACCTAATGGTGCCTCAGATCCCTCTTGCTCGCTGGATTAGGTTAAGCGTTTTTAAGATGCTGGGGGAACAGCTGTGGAAGTGCTGGTGGGACAAGTTTTAATTGGAGGACCTTGGAATTTGGCCATTTATGATAAAGGGGCATCAACACCAGATCTTCTGGACAGCGGACCCTTGGTTCGCTTCTGAAAGCGATCTGGTGTTCAAGTTCTGTTATGTCCTCGTCGTTGGTTCCGTGAGCGGGGAAGGTGAGACTAGTTCCCAGTGTAGCTAGAGATCAAAGTTCTCTGTGCATGCTATGGCTGCATGATTTGTGGTGTTGGTCTGATGTTTCTGAAAAGCAACTCAGTATCTCATTCAATAGGATAGGACCATTTTGAGCTGGCTCTGTGTTTACATCTTTAGGTATTATCACCAAAGCTAAGTCTTGATAGAGGGCAAGTTTCGTGGTCATTTTTCCCAGATACAAAGAAAGTATGTAACAAGCTTATTGAATTCATTTCTTTTTTACAGTCAAGCAAAAGCAGGCCTAGTTGTCTGGATAAAATTTAGTGGACAGCCTTGACACATTGCCAGTAATTATAAAATGATTTTTCTGAGCGTGTATACGTATTTGTATTGCGTTATTTAATTCTCACAGTAAGGTTATCAGGTCTAAGTACTAATGAATAATCTGAGAAACCAAAGCAGAAACAAGCAAAGTGACTTAGCTATTAAGTGTTAGAGCTAGAATCTGATTCTAGATCTCAGATTTTTAAACTACTAAATTCTGTGATGTCCCATTCAACTTTTCAAAGTAGGAAACAGCTTCTGTTGTTTTTACCGTGTGTATAAAAGACCAAGACATCTGAAGGACCATTGTAATTCAAAATTTAGGACAACCAAAATATAAAAGTATTATTACAAGGCTTTTTCCCAATCTCCTTCATCCTGTTTGAGTGTAATACTGATAACCATAGTGGCCTGACCTTCAGATAATTTTCCCTTTATAATAATATGAACCAAAATTTATTAAGTGTTTATCATGTGGTAGGTTAAGTGCTTTATGTCTTATTATTTGAAAGCTTCAGAAAAACCTTTCTTGTGATTAAACTTGTTCCATTAACCAACCAAAGAAATAGACTCAGAGAGGTTAAGGGACTTGCCTAAGGCCGTACAACTGGTAATTAATTATACACCCATTATCTCTGGGTCCACCATACCTCCCTACTTTCCTTCTGAAAATACTAGTGAGGTGGCAAGATTTATACTTCCAGGGATTGTCCGAGTTCTTCTGTGATCGAGTTCCAAATAAGCTTCTCTTGTCCTATAGGTGAAGGAAATACAGGTACTGCGGAGTCCTCTTTTTCCCAGGAGATTTCTAGAGAACAGCAGCCATCATCAGCTTCTGAAAGACAGACCCCTCGTGCACCTCAGTCCCCTAGACGGCCGCCACACCCACTTCCCCCCAGACTGACCATTCATGCCCCACCTCAAGAGTTGGGGCCACCAGTGCAGGTATTAAAAGTGCTGGTCATCATGAAAGTGAACTTGAAAAAATGTTGGCTTTTCTTCCTTTCCATTAGATATTTCTTTTTTTTTTTTTTTTTCCCCAGAAATTATGAACTTGAATGTTTTGGCATATTTTTATAAAATGTTTCGAACTGAAATGAATCTGATTTCTTTTCCTTGAAATATGGCAGTAATTTACTTCATAAATGGAGTGAACTTTGGAAAGGCAAGGCTGACTAAAAATTATACATATATAAGTTGAAATGATGATAGTCATAGCAAATAAAAGTCACTTATCTGGTCACTGTTCCTGTAGGTTACAAAAGGAAAAAGATTTTCTTGGCTTTTAATTGATGTAAAATGTATTTTAGCATCTGACCACCATCCAATTTGAAGGGTGTTTTCTCTAAGATGCACATGTTTTTTTTAAAAAAGAAATTTCTTTTCTGCTTACCAAAACATTTGTCTCTCATTTTTTTATAACATGCAAGTTGATTTCCACTTTTAAAATTAGTGAAAGTGTGCATAACCCTTTACATGCAGCACTCTTTGTTGGGCAGGGTTGGGCATCTCTTAATCAGAAACTCTTGCAGAAACCACAGGAAAATGACAAAGACTATTAATAGTCTAGCCTGAGTCTTAAGCTTTTGGTGTACTCAACACTGTCAAGTATAGATTCTACTGCAGTATCACTAGTGAAGATAACCTCATTATGTGAAAATAAGAAATCTGAAAGGATTGCTTATGGATCCTGCAAAATACACCAAATCTATCAATTTAGAATTGTCTAAATCGGGAAGAAATTTATATATATTATAGTTAGTACTGCTGTTTGAACTCTAAATAATTAAACCTTAATATGTGAAAACATATTAATTAAATAATTACAGAGAAATAAAATATCAGAGATTGGTTTTAAATACTGGTTAATATTTTGTCTCTTGGCTAATAAAATATTTATCTGTTGGTTAATATTATATAGTCTATATAATTAAAAATTTGTCACGTCAAAACTGATTTCTGTAGTACAAGATCAGTAGCAGTTTTTCTTGAGAAAATATCCTGATGATTACATCATTTGGTAACATTTTAGTTATTTCTTGCCAGCATAATAAGCTATATCTGTTGATATTCAGCGTTTGTTTCATTGCCCAATTTCTTAAAATGAATTTAATTCCTTTCTTGACACAGAGAATTCAGATGCCTCGGAGGCAGTCTGTAGGGCGTGGGCTTCAGCTGACACCAGGAATAGGTGGCATGGTAAGTACCTAGCAATCATGGAAAAGCAATTCATTTATTCAGCAAATACTCGTCTAGTCCATATGTATGTTCCTGTCATGCCTGTTTACAAAGTTCTCATTTTTCGTCTGTTTTAGCAGCAGCATTTTTTTGATGATGAAGATAGAACAGTGCCAAGTACCCCGACTCTTGTGGTGCCACATCGTACTGATGGATTCGCTGAGGCAATTCAGTAAGTTAATGAAAGAGAAATATATTCAGTGACTAATCATTGAGAGTCAGAATACCTGGGTTTGAAATCTAGCTGTACTGCTTACTACCCATGTGAGGTTACCTGGGTTCTCTGTTCCTGAGTATCCTCATTTGACTGATAGGAATAACGATGCCTTATTAGTTCTGATAATTAAATGAATTAATTTATGTAACGTGTTTAGAACATTACCTTGCACACAGTAAAATGCTTTGTAGGTGTTGGTAATTAGAGTGATCATGATGGATAATATTATTGGGAAAGCTAAGCCTACGAGCAAGTAACTAACCTAAACAAGCTAGGAGAATAGAGGCGTAAGCAATAGGCTTTATTAACACAAATGAAGAAGTGATTTGTTCCAAGAATTAGAGGAAAAGAATCTCAGAGGATTTACTGGGAACAACATTGAATCGAGTCATCGAAAATACTACCTAACACTTATTGAGCATTTCCATGAATCGCTTTATTTAATCTTCATAACTATGAGAACAGACACTATTATTGTCACCTTTTTGTAGGGAAAGAAGCACTGAGATGTTCACAAATTTTCTGGAGGTCCAGCAGCCAGGAAGTGACAGCTTTGGGTTTCGAACCAGTCAACCTGGTTCTAGAACCTATTTAACTGTTGTGCTATACCACTCCTGTTAAAGGATAAAAAGGACATACACTTCATTGTGGCTGACGTACTGGTTACATAACAGAATGTACCTGAAGGTCAGATTTTAAAAGTTTCCACAAACTTGGGAAAAGACTGATTGTTCTGTAGTATGTGGTAACGTGTGACCATCAGAGCAAGTTTTAAACTTGCTCAGTTGACCATGACTCACCTCAGTTAACACAGTTTTACAAGCCAACCAATCAGTTATCCCCTCTTCTGAAAGTCAGCCAGTCAGAAACAGTCCCTCTAATAGGCAGCTCCTGAGTGCCAGCCAGTCAACAGCATGGATACATCGTTAAAAGAATTAAAGATTTTTCCATGGAAGAATAACATGGAGATACGTTTAAAAATCCACCTGAAAGAGGATGTCCTTAACTAAAGCAATAGTGTTGGAATGGAAAAGAAAATAGATTCAAGGGTCATTTACTACAGAGGTATAATCCATAAACATTAGTAGCTGGCTCGCCAAGGAAGGATAGAGTAAAGAGTGGGAAAAGAATGAGGTAATGCTGTTTTATATCCTGGATTATGGGCAGGAAGGTGGGTGACAGTGTTATTAGGACGGGGAAAACAAGTTTCTAGTCATCTTAGATTTTTTCCAAGACCTTGGGAGCCATCTAGTGAACTGTTTCAGGTAAGGAATGGGCTAGAGAGGAGACATGATTTATCTATGACTAAACAGTGAAAACACAGTTTTGTGTCATGACTTCATTCAAACTTTTTTTGTTAGGTCTCATGTTGAGTTTGTGTCGCAGATTCAAGAAATGTGAAGCATAATTTAGGAGAGATGAAAGTTATATAAAAATCACACAGTTATAGATAAATCACATGTAATAGGAATTGATTCATATTGTTACTGAATTCTTCGACAATTGATATTTTAAAAATTTTTGTATAAGAATTGCTTTATCAACTTTATTTTCAATCTTGTTTCCTTCCCACTTTGTTTATGCTTATTTTTTCTATATTCTTTATGGTCGTTACGGTTTAAACAGGGTAACTTTAAAACTCACCTTAAGTTAAGTTTTGTCTATTCAGTTCCCCACAGGTCGCTGGGGTTCCTAGATTCCGATTTGGGCCACCTGAAGATATGCCACAGACAAGCTCTAGTCACTCTGATCTCGGCCAGCTTGCTTCTCAAGGAGGTAAACAGCTAGAGAAAAACTTAGTCCCCTGGTTTGTATGTAGTTAGTAATAAACTGTTTTGATGTGATTTGTCATAAGTGAGCAAATATTTTTAAAAAGTTGATATCTAGATAATTCCTGTGCTAATTGATGGGAAAAGCTGTAATATATTTACTACTACTAAACATTGCCGTACATATAAATTTTTTCAACAAAGTTCTGAGCTTGAATGTAAAGACTAGCTTTTACAATTGTATCTCTTCCAGCAACGCTTCTGGCTACTAGTATAGTATCATACATGTGCTAAGTATTCAGAAATATTTCTTGAACCAGGAAATATACATAGGCACTACAGCCATTTTAAAGGTTTTAGAAGGAATGGAACATACTTTCTGATTTGTTTGACATTTCATATTCCTAGTTAAATGCATAAAATTAGTTAGATATTTTCCATTAACATTAAAAATAAGAAAAATAAAATGCTAAAAATATGTTGAGTAAAATGACCCCTAAATTAAGTAACAGTAGTTCGTTATTTGGACATGAATTATGCTGTTTCTGGAATTAATTACCTTTAATCCTGAATTGGTACCTATATGGCCCACTCTATGTCTGGGAAGCTGTTACAGCATTTTATGAGTGAGCCAGGGAGTGCACACTACTTAAATAATAAGCCCCAAACAAAGGATTAATCTGCAGCCCTCATTAAGTCATATAGTATATCTTAGTGCCTGACAGTTTAGGATGTTAATTCTTACGTTGTATGCCTCTTTCACTAAAATTGTGATCATAGAAGTTCAGATTTTTATGTGGCTTTGTATTATAGGACAATTTCTAGACTTGGAAGTCAGCTCTAGGCTTAAATTGGAATGCTACCACTTAATAGCTTTGTAACTTTGGGAAGTTAATTAACCGTCCTGAAATTCAGTTTCTTTAGCAAAAGGGGGACTAATAATATTTGCAGTGTGGGTGATGCGTAAATTCTAAACCTAGCACCTAGTTCATAATTGAGTACTCAGTAAAGCTAGCCTGTATGAAACTGTAAGGGCAGCATTTTGGCTACTTTTTAAGGGTACTTATGTTAGTATTAGGGAGCTTAAAGGATGTGTTTCTATTGTATTTACATTTTTGAAGGATTGATGTTTGTTTGATGGGCTAATTGTGGACTTCAACAAAGTATTGTGTCTGCGGATTAAATTTTTTTCTTACAGATACCTCGCATATTGAAACTTTGGTGTTCTGTCAGTCATTTGTTAATATTCAGAATTGTCTTTAGGTTTGGGAATGTATGAAACACCACTCTTCCTCGCTCATGAAGAAGAGTCGGGTGGCCGAAGTGTTCCCACAACTCCCCTACAAGTAGCAGCCCCAGGTAGGTAACATAGGCAGATGAGTGGGTTATGGAAAACCTAATCCATGGTAAAATGGAAACCTATGAAAAATCTTCTGGCCAAAAATCAGGAAAAGCATGAAGTTACAGTGTTCATTGCTCTTCGGGTCTTTTTATTTTGAAGTGACCGTGTTTACTGAGAGCACTGCCGCCGATGCTTCGGAACATGCCTCTCAGTCGGTTCCCATGGTGACAACATCGACTGGCACTCTGTCCACAACCAATGAAACGGCTGCTGGCGACGACGGGGATGAGGTGTTCGTGGAGGCGGAATCTGAAGGGTAAATGTTTACTGTGTGGGGTTGGCTCGCTGTGCACTCACCAGACTTCGGCATTTGTTTTCCTTCAGCCAGGGAACAATCGGCCAAGCTGTATTTTCAATAGCATCCCATTACAAAACGAAATGGAGCTGTATATTTTGAAAAACTGCTTTTTGCATATCGTAATGTTTTTGAGACTTGGTGGTGGTTATTACAGAGGACAAATGTTATCTCCCTGAAAATCGCATGATGTATTTATTCTAGAACAAACTACTTCTTTAAAATCACGGGTACCCTTCAGTTAATGTAGTTGTCTAAACTTTTTCCCAAGAAAGAAGTCTTTCTGTGAAAATTAGAGATACTAGGAAGTGACTCACTTTCCATTTAATACTAGGTTTTCAGGTGAACCTCACTTAGTCTTTATTTGTGGGCATCTAGATCTTGTTATTTGGCATATTGACTTCATAAAAATTAGGAATTGCCTAGTAGTTTTCAAAACCTGACTATATTTTTAACATACCAGTTATAAACAGAGTTTAACAAAAGAAGCATTTCATGACAAATCATCTGGATTTTCTTAAGTCAAAGGAAGTAGAGTGATTTCATGGAAAGAACTGCTAGACGGTGGTCTTTCAAGGTGGAACCTAATTCTTTATAAAATAAGAAGTTAGGCTACTTCATGGTGTGAAGCATAGCTAGAAACAGAACCCAGATTTCCTAGGTAGAGCACAAAGATTTTGTTTCGGCAGTATTTTCTTAGTGTAATTATAGGGCGGTTCTGGTATATGAGGAAAAGAGCAGGTCTGTTATTATGCTCTAACACAGTTACTTAATTTGCGGGGTGGGGCGTACAGCTTCTGCTGAGAATACCAGCTACCACTGATTTCATACCATGTATGCAGGTCACTTGATACATGTCATTTCTAACCCACACAGTATCTCTGCAGTGTCATCTCCATCTGACAAGTGAGAAAGCTCAGACTCAGAGCATGTTAAAATAACGTGCTTAGGCTGTACCACTGGCAACTGGCTCTGGTGGATTTGAGCCCTGACTTCAGCCCCATGTGCTTTACACTTCACAGCACTTTTCAACTTCATCCCATAATTATGAGAGATAGCTTTCAGGTACATTGTTACTAATAAACACACTAAAGTTTGCAGACAGTTAAAATTGGAGCAGAGTCAAGTTAGTCTTGTCCTCTTACTTCCCTCACCTGCTTTTTAATGCTTTCTTGAATGGGAGAGGAAGATGGAGTTTAGCCATTGAGCAGGAATTCCTGTGCCCACAGCATCTCATCTGGGCTAGAGCCCATGGTGAGTTAGGGGTATATTATTAATAGTTGTGACTGTTATGAATTATATAGTATTCTACTTTCCTACAAAGTTGTTTTGAGATTTGTCAAAACCTGGACAATGTATTTTTAGTGAATGTCAACCCTTGTCAAGAAAAGAAGAAAAACAAAGTTAAAATTGGAACGTGTTCTAGTGAGAGAGGAATGAGAAAAAAGCAACTTGAGCTCTCTTTCCCAGCCCCTTTAGAAAAACATGGCTACCAACACCAGAGTTTGTCATTTTGAGTTGGGGAGGAGCACTGCTTAAGTGGTAAACTGTATCAAAAAAAAGTCTGGGAGCAACAGGATACATTCTAGGATCAGTTTGGTATTTCCTAATCAATTTTTTTTTACTTTCTTAGTATTAGTTCAGAAGCAGGCCTGGAGATTGACAGCCAGCAGGAAGAGGAGCCTGTCCAGGCGTCTGACGAGTCCGATCTTCCTTCCACCAGCCAGGACCCTCCTTCCAGTTCTTCTGTAGGTCAGTTCCCGCGCTTGGCCACAATACAGTGTTATATATCAAATTTGTTTGCAAAAGACACTTTCATTAGTAACACTTTGATAATCCTTTTTTTCCTCGATTTAAAATGCTCTCTTTAAAAGAGAAATTTTATTTTATTAAAGGGAACTTGGTTTATATTCAAGGGGATTGGTTGTACTAAAGGTGCCAAAGGGACTATGGGGGATGAGTTATTGGAAGGGAAGCTAAGGAGTAGTAAATCCCAGGCCTCCTGCCTCTGTCTAACCCAGAGCAGCTCCATTTGTACTGGTTCTGCATATTAGGGTCCTCCATCGGATTTGATGCAGGTAAGAGAGTTGAGAGGTAAGAGGTCTTTTCTTCAAAAAAAAAGTTTGAAATTTACTGACATTTTATGTATCTTTCCTACAATAATATTTCTGTAGTACTTTTTAAAAGTCACATTTGTTGAGCACTTACTGTCTTTCAGGCAGTACACTAAGCTCTTTACATTTATTTACTATTTTTTTTTTAATTATTATTCTCACTGCAACCCAGTGTGCTGACCACTCATCCCTATTTTATGGATATGGAAACTGAGCCACTGGAGGGTTGAATAACTTCTCCTGAGTCACAGAGCAAGTAAATAATGGGCAAGCCCAGTACAAGCTCAAGAAGTTTAGCCCCAGAGACTGCAGTCTTCACCAGTACACTCTACCAGCTTCTCTAGCTCAAAATTTTTAGGTCCGGAGTTACTTTTATTATTGAAGAAATACAATACTCGGTCATCCATTCTGGTTATTTTCATTTCAAATTGTTTTTAAGCAGTCATTTCCAAACTCAGCCAGGTTCTCTGGAACATTGCAATCTCAAGATCTCTTCCCCCTCTCAGATGCATTTCCATGACACATCAACCTATTAGCCAACAGCCCTGGTTTCAGATCACATATCCACCTTTTAACAACTAGTAACTTTATATCGCTGCACATTCCATTATGAAATATGGACATCCGTAACTAATCTGCAGTCAGGGTTACAAGTAATGTGTATAAATTCTATAACTCAATGCTTTACACGTAGTAAGGCTCAAAAATTGAACTGTCTTTATTAATAATACAGTTACTAAAATTCTGTGCCCCCAATTATATTCTGATGTCCCACGAGAATTGTCTTTCCTTCCTCAGCAGGACAATTGGCAGTAGTTATATCTTACTAGTTTCCATGAAAAGTAATGGTTCTTGTTCCCTTTTACAGTAAATACAAAATCAGGGTATCTTTAAATTTATTTGATAAGCTAAAACACTAAACCTCCCCATCTGAGCAGTACTCATTTGGTCAACAAATATTTGAGTGTTTACCATGTGCCAGGCAATTTCACAGAAAGCGTCACTAAGAAAGTGACATTTAAGTGAAGACCTGAAAGAGGTAAGGGAGTGAAGCTGTGCAGTTACTTGAGGGAAGCGTGTTCTAGGACGGGAGAAATAGCACATGCACAGTCCATAAAGCAGCACTGTGATGGGTTCGAGCTCAGCAAGGAGGCCACTGTGGCCAGACTACAGTAAGGACAGACTGGCCGGTGAAAGACGGGTGTGGGAGCATAGACCCAGTAGACCATTGTAATTGCTTTGACTTTCGTGGATAAGGAAGCTTTTGGGGGTTTCAAACAGTAGTGACGTGATCTGACTTAAAGACTTAACAGTATCACTTTGGCTGCCGTATAGAGGAGAGACTGAAAATGAGTAATGGGCAGAAACAAGAGAAAGTTGGGAGACTACTGCAGTAACCCAAGGTAAAGATGATGTTTTAGACAGAGTTGTAGAGTTAAGGTTGTGAGAAGAGCTCAGTTGTGGGATATATACTTAAATCAGAGCTGGCAAGATTTGCTAATAATGGCTTTGGAGTGTCTGGAAAAGAGTCAGGCGTGACTCACATTATATTGTAATGTTTTTTCCTGAGGGACATGATATTTTATTTTCTACTATATTCCCAACCCGTAGCACAGCGTATGGGACATGGATAGATACCAAGTGAATATTTATTAAATTAGTTGAATGAATGAAAAAAGTCAAGAACTTTTTTTTTAAATATGGAAATTTTTCTTTTCTTTTTACCCTTTTTCTGTTCGTTAAAAATCCCTCGTTAAAAAATTACTTTTAGGGCCGGCCGAGTGGCGCAGTGGTTAAGCGCTGGCTTGGGAAGCCAGTGGCCCTGGTTCGGTCCCACATATGAGAGCTAGTGACACTGCCCTCAAAAAAAAAAAATTACTTTTAAATATTGAAAACAGTTGGACTCCTCTGCATTTTATCCCTGCTTTCTTGTAGTAGTGATTTTTTGCCATTATAACCGCTTTCTCATTTTTAACTTGCTGTCTGTCTTGTATCTTAATGTTTTTCTTCTTAGACACTAGCAGTAGTCAGCCAAAGCCTTTCAGACGAGTAAGACTTCAGACAACACTGAGACAAGGTGTCCGTGGTCGCCAGTTTAACAGACAGAGAGGTAAATTTCTAACAGTGACTCCATGATAGGATATGGATCGCAATAAATGGAATAGCTTTCTAATCCTTCAACTTCCGACTTGTAACTTGGTTTTTAAAAGATGTTCCAAGGATTGATTCAATAATTATGCACTGAGCATGTGATGTTTACTAATCTGTCAACTTCTTGCATGCAGATACGTATACCATAGGTGAATAATGAATATGTGCTTATATTTATTCATTTCTTCCTTGAATTCAAAGTAAGATTTGGAAAAGCTAAAGTGTTTTAGGGCTATGTATCCATTTGGTATACCTCTGCCTATAATTATACTTTTTATATAACAGAATAAAGCTTTGTGACTTTGTTTAGTTAAAAAAAAAAAATGTAGGCCGGCCGGGTGACACGGTGGTTAAGCGCTGGCTTGGGAAGCCAGCGGCCCCAGTTTGGTCCCAAATAGGGCCAGTGTCACTTCCCTCCAAAAAAAAAATAAAAATGTAAAAGTTCAATATCTCCATGTTTTCTAATGTAACTATTAGAGATTGCATTCATATTATAAGAATATTAATCTAATTGTAATGATTTCCACTGAAGATATGAAATTAAATTTTTTAAAACAATTTTTATAATGAACTAGGGTAAGTGAATACTCCAGTTTTGAGCTAACTGCTTAAAAGATGCATTCAGTTTGATTCCTTTTTTTTCTCTTACAGGTGTGAGCCATGCAGTGGGAGGGAGAGGAGGCATAAACAGAGGAAATATTAATTAAATGTTCTGTAAACTATAAACTGTGAATAAGTTTATCAAATTCATTTTAGTGTTGTGATTGTCGAGGTAAAAAATTTTGTATTTAAATTGGTATGCTTATCTCAATACCCTTTATTAATAAAATGCATTTCAGTGTCAAAATGTATCCTTCTTTTCTTCGTTTTTATTAGTTGGCTCTTCCTGTGCCTTCGGTCTAAGGGCAGTTGTACCAGACGTTGGATAAAGTCTGCCCAGAACGTGTAGTGACGGCTCTTGCTGTCCTTGTAGGCACATCAACGTTATAGTATTGATCTAAATAGGAGAGAAGTCATTTTGTTTAATTAAAAGGTAAAAAAAGACTTGAACTTAAAAATAGATTGTTGATTTTTATACTCAAAGTTACCGTTTATTATTTTAATACCAAACTGTTTATAATTAATTTGAACTTTCTGACAAAAAGAAAATGAATTGCCTTGACAGATTGACCTTTCACCACCTTGTAGTAAAATCAGGTTTAACTCTTCTTTTTCAAAGTAAGAATTTGAGAAAACCAACTTAATTTAAAAAATAATCATTCGCCTGGGTTTGATTCTTTTTAAAAAAATTCTGATGTCATTTATTTAGGCAGAATAACTTAGATTTCTGGATTTTTCAAAGAAAAATGTCTCAGGTGATACAATTTAATTAACACTTTGTAAGCAGGCATAAAAAGCTATATGATGAGTTTACTCGTTTCCCGCAAAAGATGTGTTAATAAAATTAGCTTCTCAGGCACTGCTTTCTGATCTCGTGGACTGTGTAATGATGCAAATCAGTATAACTTTGCAGCAAACAAGGCCTCCACTCCATTAAATGCCACCAGTGATAGAAGTGAAATATTTTTGTCAATAGCCACTTGACTCAAGTAATTGGATGTTTTATCACTGTAGGCTTTCACCTCATGAAGGATAGGGCACAATTCAGTTACAACCCTTCTTTTTTAATGTGAAAGTAAAGCGAAAATTTAAACTTGCTCCTCTTCAGAGAAATTAGAATAAGTGTTATAGTTGAACTTTTCACCTTCGGTCACTATTGAACACTTGGTGGGTTTTGGATTATATTAATATTTCAGAGATTAGATCAGCCATGTTGGAAGCTAGTAAGATTTTATTTAACTCACCCCTAGAAAAGGTGTAGTAATCGTAGCCGTCAGGTTTCCTGATGTTGGGCAGTGATATAGCTGCAGTAACCACCTTTGGAAATCTTCTCCACATTGAACTCACTTGAGCTTCATTATGAAGGAAACCTGTAGATGACACGTACAGGCATCAGATTGGAAGGCAGTGTCCTCCTATACTGGAAAGAGCAGTTCCCAGAGCCAGACCTGCGTGTAACCCCGGTGGATCACTTAGGAGCTCTGGGACCTTGGCGGTTATCTAACTGTGGCACCTCGCTTTTTCCCCTCTCTGACCTGGTGCAAATACCTACCTGTTATCACTATTTTGAGGGTTACAGATTTGTATATAATGTTCTTGGTAAGAAATACTTGGTCATATATATTATAATTAACAAACATTCAAATGGCATTCCTCCCCCTCAAAGAGAAAGAAAGGAGCTTCGGTCATTTACTGAAACAAATTGATGTTCTGCATCAAGCTTAAAAGTACTAGGGCTCTTTGGTCAATATTTATACTTAAACCTTACTTGATAAGAAACTCTATGACATCTACTTCACATGTAAGACATTTTAACACAGTGAAAAACATTACCTTTGTCTTGGTAACGGACTTGGATGGGTGTATAGTGAATCCTGATGGTGTGTGTTTGAGGAGGTCCAACAGCCCGTTCAAAGCGACGCCTCCTGACCTGTGTGGTTTGTCCAAACACTGGATAATGAACAGCAGGCCTCCTGGTGCACTTCCTCACGGGCTCCTGTTTATAAGTGTACTGCTGAACTCTGCCGCCTAGAATGTATTAGAAAATCACATAAGAAAAAATTAATTTTAATCTCCCTCCCCCCCAGAAAAAAAGCTGGAAAAGAGCTTTTACAAAATGGAGGAAACGGGTTTTCATAACATATGTCTAGACATTAATAATGGCTCTTAGTCAAGGGTATTATAAAATTAAATCCTAAAATACTTGTTGAATAAATAAAGCCAACAAATTGCAATTATATGTTTAATTTTGTTGGAAAGTAAGTGATGGCCTTCTTTATATCAGTGACCAGAAAACTCAGGTGAAAATTGTGATTTGCATGTTGAGAGATCTAAATATGTACTTCCTACTGCCCTCAATCTTTTTTTAATTGAAAATATTTTACTTCAGCCACTGAAGATCTCTTTTGACAGTAAACCCATTAGTAAATGAAAATATTGAGTAAAATTTCCCTGGCAGAACAATTCTTAAAAGTTGTGTAATTTTGTCAATTATGTAACATGTACCTCTTTTGAAAAAATACACAGATTCAGGTCTGTCCTTATATTTAGCTATTGAGAGAGCTGCCACTATTTTTCCATTTAGTCCTCCAAATCCTTTTGCAATTTGTTTGGGGTACCCTGCATCTTGAACATCATTGGTGAAACGCCAGTACTGAGAATCCTGATAATTTAAAAGAGGAAATGATGTTAACAGGTTTGGAAAACAAGGTTAGGAATTCATTCTTATATTTAAATAGAGAAAGTTTCAACAGTGTTTGATAAAGTTGACCATCAATGTTACCAAATTAAGTGTTAACTTTTTTTCTTTCTTTAATAGCTGAGCCATCGTGCCACCTGTTGGCAGCTCAGCGGCAGCTCAGCTCGGGCTGGGCATCGAACTGCTGTTGCTCAGAGCTCAGTTCACACTCTTGAGCAAGCTCTTAACCAACTGAGCCACTTGGCCGGCCCAAGTGTTAACTTTTTATTAAATTTTGATGATAGAATAGTTCATTAAAATATGGAAACCCATCTGAAATAGAGGTTGAGCTGATTTATGTTTTTACAATAAACGAAGAATAACTTTCTGCTGAGTTCTCTCACAAAGATATTTTCTTACCTTAAAGAAGAAAGTTTTTCCTTCACAGTTGCACCTGGTAAAAACAGTATCAATGGGGGAGGGAATACCCCAAACCTCAGTAATCCTGCGAGGTGGAGATGGTGGACTCAATGGATTTAGCAACCAGAAATAATGACCTAAAATTGAAAGCGATAGATCAGCCTATAAACTGAATGAATACTGAAACCTATCCCAAAAGAAACCAAAATGCAAAAAAATTTAAATGATCATAAAGAAAAACATTGGATGGGTTAACAAGCATTCTATGACTAGAAGTTAGAACTGTGAGGCCTAGTACAGAAGGTACTATTTGAATGTTTCTGAGAGTGGCTATTTCTTAAGTCTGAAATTTAGCGTAATCTTTGAAATCGTTTTCCAGTTTCTCTCGAAAGAACCTTCTGACTTTGTGACTTACAGAAAGCCACTTTTCCCTCAATTTCTTTTTGTTTCAGAATTAAGGAATATAGTTAAATGACTACTAAAATCTCCAGCTGTGCAAGTCTGATATACTTCCTTTCAGAATCAGCCTAAACATGAGAAAACGGGACTAGCAGTCAGTACAACAGATGATTAACATGGAATCTCTACTGTTCTGTTAACTGTTCTATAAAGGGAGTACCACTTGAACACATCACAATCAAGATGTTTCTTTCAAATAACAGCAGGGAAAACAAATCCTGATGTCATTTCATTTGATAGGAAGTTAAAATTTCAACTATCTTTTAATTCCTAAAGGTAGGAAAAATCTGAGTTCAAGTGCTTTGTTTCATTTGTTGCTATAATATGTCTAAATTCGTTAATCCAATATTTTGGTAGTTACTCTCAGGTTCTCATAATATTGTGTGAGATAAGTTCATCTATCAGGTTCCCCTCCAGAAAGTTCAACACAAACTACCATCTCTGGTGGCTTTGGTTCTTCTCATATATGCCAAGAACAAGATGAGCCAACGAATAAATGTGTGCATAGCTCACCTCGAAATGCAACTAATGTCCCATTCCTCAAAGTAGTCAGTCCATCTACTGGTTTACCATTGCATAAATCAGTCTCATCTAAAACAAATGAACAAAAAATTAAGTCAATACAAAACAAAATGAGGCAAGTGTGTTTTTTTCAAATCCTCCCACAGGGTTCTATTCCCACCCAGTCCTAAGCTTTTGAAGGGTATAGTTTAAGGTGCATGTATTTCAGAGGTGAAAGAGAAGTCATATGTTTCATAATTATTTTACTGAGAGATGATATTATTCAAAAAGTATTACATAAAAATAAATGATGAATTGGAATGGGCTGGGTTACCTGCTTTTCATGTAAATCAGAAAATTATTGGATGTTTGATCTCAACATCAAATTCCATTTTTCAGTTCTGATTGCCCATTAGAATTGGTTTAGAAAAGAAAACAAATAGCAGATTTTTGCTGTGCATTGTACTTTCTGTTAACGATAGACTCCCAACTAAATTTTTTTGACATCCTTACACTGTCTCTGCTTACAGACACAGATATGAAATTTCTAACACTGGGTTATGACTCAATTTTCCAAAGACTGAGTTATCTATGATGACTCCTCTGTTTGTCTACAGAGAAGCTGTAAAACTTCCTAAGGTAACAAGTTCAAGGTTCTAGATAGTATATTACATATCAGTAGGGTGATACTAAATCAGGGAATTCTGGATCTGATAGATTTCAGTTCACATTACTAGTTTGCTATATGGAAGTAACCAATTCTCACCTGAAAGCATGGGGTTGACGCCCATGCCTTGATTGGGTGCTGTCACTATGACTTCAGAGCCTGGAATAACTATAGGAGTTAACACGTGGGGCCTGAGAATTACGGAAGGTTTTTCTCCTTCAGCGAGACCTGGTTCTCCATTCTCTGAATTTTCTTCAGCTGTTTCCGAGTTAGGAGCTTGGGTAGGCCTGGGGGTGGTTTCCTGTGAAGAGGCAGGGTTCAGGGTAGGCACCGTTGGAGTCATCTTTTGGGGGGATGGCGTAGGCTTTGGTTTTCTCACTTTAGGTGTTGTGTTTGGCTTTTTGGTAGAGGTGGGCGTTTTGGGTGCTTTGGTTGGCTTTGAGGGTTGACGAGTTGTCACTTTCGAACTAGTAACTGTATCCTTTGATGCATCTGTTGTTTCTTCAGATGTATTCTTGGTCTCTTCAGTTGTCGTAGTTGTCTTTTTTGTAGTAGTTGTTACTTTGGGTGCAAGAGTTGTCTCCTTGTCAGTAATTTTGGATGATGTCGCCGTATCCTTGGTTGTGGTAGATGTTACCTGCGTGGTTGTACTTGTGGTTTTGGACTCGGTGGTCTTTTCTTCTGTTGGAGTTGCTGTCTCTTTCGTTGTGCTCTTAGACGTAGCAGTTGTAATTTCAGTTGTGGTATGTATGCCTTCTGTTGTCTTATCCTTAGCTGTGGTAGTCATTTCAGGCTTGGTCACTTCAGAAACCTGGGTTGTAGTTACAGGAGTCTCCTTGGGCCTGTTTTCAAGAGCCTCTGGTGTGGGTTCTGTAGGCGACTCAGGAGTTGATGCAGCAGGGTTCTCGGGAGGAGTGGGAGGTTTCATGGTAGTAACTGGAGGAGAGGCTTCTGAGGTGGTTGGAGCAGGTGACTCAGGAGAAGTCGGAGCGGGCTCCTTAGGGGCAGTGGGTGTAGTCTCCTTAGAAGTGGTGGGTGTAAGCTCCTTAGGGGTGGTGGGCGCGGGCTCTTCGGGAGTGGTGGGTGTAAGATCATTGGGGGTGGTGGGTGTAAGCTCGTTGGGGGGGGTGGGTGTAAGATCGTTGGGGGTGGTGGGTGTAAGCTCCTTGGGAGTGGTGGGTGTAGGATCCTTGGGGGTTGTGGGTGTAAGCTCCTTGGGAGTGGTGGGTGTAGGATCCTTGGGGGTTGTGGGTGTAAGCTCTTTGGTGGTGGTGGGACCGGGCTCGTTGGGGGTGGTGGGAGCAGGCTCCTTGGGGGTGGTGGGTGTAGGATCTTGGGGGGTGGTGGGTGTAGGCTCTTTGGGGGTGGTGGGAGCAGGCTTCTTGGGGGTGGTGGGTGTAGGCTCTTTGGGGGGGGTGGGTGTAGGCTCCTTGGGGGTGGTGGGAGCAGGCTCCTTGGGGGTGGTGGGAGCAGGCTCCTTGGGGGTGGTGGGAGCAGGCTCCTTGGGGGTGGTGGGTGTAGGCTCCTTGGGGGTGGTGGGTGTAGGCTCCTTCGGGGTGGTGGGTGTAGGCTCCTTCGGGGTGGTGGGTGTAGGCTCCTTGGGGGTGGTGGGTGTAAGCTCCTTGGGGGTGGTGGGAGCAGGTTTGGTTGTAGTTTCAGCTTCTGGTGTAGACTTAGCAGGAACTTCGGATGTGGCTGCAAAATCTTTAGCAGATGTTTTCTCTGCACTTCTTATCTCCTTAGCTGAAGTAATCTTCTCTTTCTCACTAGCTGAAGTCTGTTTACTTGTTACAGAAGTCTCTTTAGTTTCAACTGTTGTCTCCTTATTGGTTGTCGAAGATGTCGTTTTGGATGTTTCAGAATTAGGTGCAAGGCTGGGTTTAGAATCTACTGTTTTTACTGTTGCAACCGTGGAAGTTGTGGTGACTTTAGCGCGTTGAGTGGTAGGGGTGTCAGGAGTTGGGGTGAGCTTCAAATCACCATTGTCCAGTCCACTTCCAGCTTCATCTGCAACTGGTGGTTCTGGGGTAGGTTTCTTTTTAGGAGCTGGTTTCTTGTTATCTTTGGCTAGAGAGAACATAGACATCTTTTATTTTTGAGTAGTTTTTTTTCTTTAATAATGACCTAAAGATCCCATTCTTATCATTGGCTAGCTGTGTGTCTCTAGACATGTTGCAGACCTCTAGTATGTCTATTAATCTATTGTAAAATGTTAAATACTCAACTTATCTAACTGGGCTATTTTTAGGGAATGAGATAAGGGATGAAAAGCACAAGTGAAACTCTATACAACGAATACATGGAAACAAGTGGCAAATATGAAATTGCCAATATGATCAATAACAGTAATTTATCTCTTTGCATTACAGCTCTTTGCCCTTCACTTTCTCGACTTATTCTTCCTTGCCCAGTGCCCCTTCCATCCTTCTGGAAACCTAGCTCTAACATCTTGTAGATTCAAGGCACCAGTTACCTGAGAGCCCTCTACAACTACATCCAAGGGGCCTGCTCCTGTCACCCGTAAGGTCCCTGCTGAGCCCTGTTTCCATTTCCATGGCTGTTAGCTGTTCTTTTTCCTCTGCCCAATCCCAGGGGACACACAGAGGAGATTAGGATGCCATGGCAGCAAAAAGACCCTATTTCACAGGATTTCCCATCGCAGCTACCCCGTAGGTGAACTACAGAGGCCAAGTGGCACCTCACAGTTGCGTTCCACTTAGCAAACCTGTATTGCACATCTATTGTGTGCAAGACTCTCTGGATGACTCAAAGATTAAATATCTGGCTATTCAGCAAAAGAGAAGGCTTCAGGGGAAATCACAACCACCCAGGAAATAAAGAGTTAAAACTCCAGTATCCAAAATCCGGTATTCCCTGGAGGAAGAGAATACAGTTTAGCGTTTCAGGAAATAATAAAAAGCAGAACAAAGGGAACCTCTTTTAGGAGGTAATAGCCTACTGAAGTATGTTCTCTACTACAGAAAAATCAGCCAGATATGACATAAGGTATTAGGAAAATAATAAAGAGGATTTGTAATGTAGATCATAATATTACCTTTCCTGAGAGGTGTGTGGGAATTTAATGAATTAGCATTTTAAAACAGTATATAAGTGTTTGTTAAATAAAATAAAAGAAATCTGGGGAAGAAAAAATGAAAACACAAGGAAGATAGAGGAAGAAGAAGAAAAGTAGTATCAGGGAGACAGGAACTGAAATAGAAAACCATAGATAATCATCTTTGGCGCCATCCTGTGGTTCCACAGTTGTTGCTATAGCATCTTCTCATCCTTTGCTTTAAAGAGTGATTTCTTAGCTGTACAGCACTAAATTCCTATAGGAAGTTTTCATTAGTGAAGTGATTTTTATAAAATTATGTACCACCCCACCCCCAATATTGAAATGTCCTCCATTCTACAACACGCATTATTGTTAGATAATTATTGGTAACATGGCATTGATATAGTCTTTGATCTTTATCAATGCTCAAACCTTTGGGTTTCTTCTTTAATTCTCTATTAGCAGCTGAATTTTTGGAAGACTTGAATTTCCGAATAGTTGAAGAAGAAGAGGAAGAGGAGGAAGACTCTTGATTTTCAGAAACAGAATGTTCTATAAATCAAATAAAAAGGTTGATCACATCAATTGTGATTTAAAGCAAAAAAGAACCTCCAGTCCAAATACAATGAAACACTGCTTACTGATCTACAGATGTCTGTGTTCTGCTTTATTTTATCAGTAACATGATCAACTGTCCTTCTAATCTGTCAGTTAAAAACAAGGCACCTGAGTTTATCACAGATACTAGCAATATAGCTACCTAACTTCCTCTCAACTTTCCCGTATCTCACATGATTCTGCAGAAAAATCATGTTTTATTTTTATTTTTACATGAAGACTTGTTTGATTATTTTAACCTAGACCCCCATACTGGGCTCAGTAAAATAAGGAAAATAAACATCTGAGGGTTTATACTTTGGCTTAAACTTAGACTTGAAACACGTAAACAAAAAGTGTACTAAGCCTTTAATGGCTCGTAAGATTACTCTGGCCTATGAGGAGTCTTT
Source organism: Aselliscus stoliczkanus (assembly GCA_033961575.1). NCBI lineage: Eukaryota > Metazoa > Chordata > Mammalia > Chiroptera > Hipposideridae > Aselliscus > Aselliscus stoliczkanus. Next base: position 69,936,118 of record CM066739.1, on the reverse strand, counting down.
ATAAAAGCAGTCCGTCTACAGGTTATGTCATCTCAGAAACCTCCTTGGGTTAAATCTGCCATCTTCCTACCTTCCGTTATTTCCTCTGATTCTATAACTTTCTTAGTCTTCTTCTTGTTTGGTGATTTGGGTGAACGTTTGGTTGTTGATTTGATGGCCTGAGGTGCTCCTGCAGGCGGAGGCGCAGTCGTTGCCGATGGCGGTGATGTGGGGCTATGCACTGAGTCCAAGCAAGATAGGTCAGTTAACATCGTGTTTCATCAGCAACTCTAACTGTGAAAGGCATGGGTGCATCTGGCTTCAAGAATAGATGCTGGTGAAAAACCAGTGCAGGGAGGCACTAGCCCAACACTAATGGCGGCAGACCAATTAATTAAGAGGATGCATTGCTATAAAATATTGGTTCTCAAATTGTTACCGGTTATGACAGGGAGCAAAGACTCAGGAGTCAGAAGACCCGAATTCCATTCCTAGGCATGCAAGGCTCCATCTACCACCATGACCTTGGGCGAAATGGGCTCACCCATTTTTGGACTTTGTTTTCTTGTTTGCAAACTGAGATGCTTATTCTAAATGATTTCTGGAGGTATTTGCCTGTCTGAAAGATAGTTGGCTCTGTAAACTCCACCCCTTGTTGGCTTCCTTCTGTGATGGTAAAAATAATTACCTCATGTGGAGGCCAGGTACTTATGCTCTCAAAAAGAGATATTCATTTAAATCAAGTGATGCCAATTTACCTTTGATATTTTTCTAATTACAAAAGTTTCACATGGATATTTTTCTCTTGTAAACACTTTACACCTGCCCATTATGCTTTTCTCAAAATGCGTTGCCCTACCCCAAGTCAAACAACTGTTAATGATTTGATGCGTATCTTAAAATGTTTTATCACCCCCTCCTCCCACCTCTTTTCATGTCCAAAAGAGATGACAGGGGACTTGTTTTGGTCACTAGGACCTAGAAGAAAAGGAGAGGGGCTTCTAAAAGATTAGAAAGCAGAGAATAGTGGGATGCTGTGGGGAGTGGAGAGTTTTAAGAAACCCCGCTGTTCTTCCCAAATGTCTCCTCAACAATCTTGCTGCAGTCCCCACAAACTGGCACCCTACTTCTCCCTCTCTTCTTCCATCCAACAAAAACCCCAAGTACCTCAGTTTGAGAAACAGTTCTGCCATGTGCTAGCTAGTGATCTCATGCAAAACTCTAAACGGCTTAGACCGTTTTCTCACCCACGTTCATAGCTTAACTGCTATGATTCCTTCAATTCTTGAAATGTTATGACATTGAGATACATAGATGCCTATAAGCAGTATCTGTAGCAATCTCACTGGCCCTCATATGTGGGATCCAAACCGGGGCCGCTGGCATCCCAAGCCAGCACTTAACCACCGCGCCCCTTGGCCAGCTCCTGTAGCAATCTTGAAATAACTGAGTGGTGAGTCGCAAGATAGTTTGGTTGTTACTTTTTTTTTTTTAAATGAAGTATTGAATCTCTGGGTGGTTCCTTTATTTTCATTTGGGACCCTGACCATTTCTGTGAAGTCTGTAAATGAAGCATTACCTTCATCAGTTGGTTTTTTAATATGTTTTTCATTGAGTTCTATGTAAATTTCAGGCGATCTGACCTACCATTTAGTAGCATAAAGCATTTTCTTTATTAATAGATTCTCTCAATGCTTCATCATTGTCTAACCACTCTCCCTCCCCACCCATCCTCTGCCCAGAATAAATTCTTAGTTTTCTGTCTCACAGCCAAAACAATTATCAGGGCAATCAGAAAACATGTGCACTCATCATGGGTCCTTCTACAAGCTGCAGGAACTCTAAGAGCTGAATTCTTGACTACAAGGGTGTTGCCTCCTTTATTTCTGGAATGCTTTCCAATGAAAACACTGAACAGTTGAGAAATGTTTCTCCACTGTTTGAAAGAAGCAGGAGGCGCTGCCTTGTTTAAATAAAATGATAAGATTATGCAAGCAATGCTTATTTTCACATTTACCTCCACAAATATTCCTGTTTTAACAAAGTAGGGTCTAAGAACGAACATTTGGTAAGAGAAAGGAATCCACTGTCTCAGTATATTTTTAAAATCTTGTTTTCTGTAAAATTTAGAAGGTTTGGTATATTCTCAGAGTACTTCTTCAGGACCTATAACCAGAGATTTTATAGTGAGAACATCCCTTTTTACTGACTATCACACAGAGACAGTTGGAGAGCGATTATTGAGGTGACTGTCAAGATGGGAAGCGACATAAAATGGACAATTAACAACTTCTTGGTAGGTTTGCCCGTAAACTTTACCTGACTTGAAAATTTACTGGTTCAGGGCCTGCCGAGTGGCTCAGTTCGTTAAGAGCATAAGCTCTGAGCAACAGAGACACAAGTTCGAGTCCCACATGGGCCAGTGAGCTGAGCTGCCAACAGGTAGCAGGATGGCTCAGCTGGTGAGAGCACGTGCTCCTAACAAGGTTCCCCCTTAGACTTAGATGGTGGCTATGCCCACCTGCAACTAAGATTGAACATGACACCTTGAGCTGAGCTGCCGTAAGGTGGCCGGAGGGCGACTGGACTTGGAGGTGAGCTAGCTGTGCCCTCCACAACTAAGATTGAAGAACAACAATGTGGCTGTTCCCCTTCCCCAATTCACCAATAAAAATCTTGAAAAAAAATTTACTAGTTCAGAGAAGCTGAAAGTGTTGATTCTCTCCTTAAATACACACTCAAAACATTAAAGCCAAAAGCAGAGAGAGCTCAAAGGACAGCTGACTTTGTGGGTTCCTCACTATGCAGGATTCAGGTGAGACAAGAAATCACCAAGGTTGGTTGGTTACTGGTGATTTAACCTGAAATTGAACCAAACCTGAAGAAAAAAGCATGTGCCGTCAGGTCCTATTCCCTCTTTTACCCGAACGGTGCTCTCTTGCACTCCTGGAAACTAGCTGAGCCGAATCTGCTGTCGGAAGACGCTTTCCTTTTTTAACTCATTTTGGAAAAACAAAAAATTAATATGAAATAGCTGATATGTTAGTTAGGTCAGGACCTTAGATGAGTTGCGTGTTAGACATCACCCGTGAAGCGCAGGTAGGCGCTCAGATCGGGCTGTGCAGAGAAGCACCGGCTGGTACTCTAAGGCTTACCTTCTTCACAGAAATTCTCATAATCCGGACAGCACTTGCCGAACTTCTTACATTGGGAGTCACAGTCACACTCCCTGCCCCTTTCAAAGGACTCGAAGCAGCGGCCTTTACAGGAAAGATCTACCCAGAGCAAAACAAAACATTATGGATTATTGATGATGAAGCCACGGCCCATGTATGGAGAGCAATTTCCCACCTTCTGGCTGATTAGAGCTGCAAAGGTGCATTTCTAAGTCCTTTATTTGAAATTTGAAAAATAGATGGCTTCCCAAGTGGATATAGCCCAAATCAAGAAAGAAATATGGCAAGTGAGGGAAAAACTTGCTTGTCCTTCAAGGCTCCCAGAGACACACCAACACTGCCTTCATTCTTCTCATGGATGGACAGTGAAAACTTGGGAAATGTCTAAATAGTAAATTACCCTTCCTGTGAAATCCCTCCTTCCTCTCCTCCTCACACCACTGCTTTGTAATAGATGTTTGTTAATTGAACGTTCAGATCTACAACAATATATTCCAAACAGCCTGCTTCATATAAATGGGTCACTGTTCATTTACAATGCGGAGACCTTTAGTATGATAAACTGGGCAAGGTGCAGAGCTGAATGATTTCAGCCTAACCCATGGCATAGCCTATGTGAGAGAGACCTGCGTATCTCACGAAAAGCCTTGGTTAGAGGCACAATGACTCCAGGAGGCCTATCTGAAATAATTACTTTATACAACACATACATTGCACAACAATATATTTATCAGCTTCACATGCAAAAATGCTAAAGCAAACATGACTTTGAAACAATTTTAGTTATAATTTTCATAAACTGAATATTAAATGTTTCCGTGTTAACAACAAAATGGCCCCCAAATATGTTCAAATGAAATACTACTCATAATTTAAAATTCAGACTCTTTGGGTATTAATGGAAACTCACCATTAGACACTCATGTATTTTCTTTCAAGTGCCTTTTTCAGGTAACTTAAAAACATGTTACTAGCAAAAAAAGAAGTCAAGGAGTAGACAAGCTTATTTTATGTCCATGGATTCTTTGGATGTAACTTTTGAAGGGTCCTACCCCTAAGCAATTATATCTCTGGTAGTAAATTATTACTCATTACTATTTTCTTAATGATTCCTGAGTCACAGTGTTAAGTCTCTATTAAAACAAACATTTTACTTGATACTATGCAATAACCGTCTGCAAAAGGAACAGATTTCCAGGATCCCCTTCCCCCCCCAAGTGGTCACAAGCTTTGACATTATCCTTAGCTACAGCACACTGCAACATTTATACACATGAAGGGAAAGGAACTTAAGCAAAAAGGAGTGAAATAATGTGAAAACAACACAGTGAGGGGGTACAAGGCAATTGTCAAGAACAATGTTGCTTGACAGAGAAGATGCCAGCTCTTGGGACTTACCCACAGTGCAGACTCTCTTGAAATCAGGGCAGCACTCCATGTAGAGTTGGCAGTTATAATCACAGTTGCAGGGGGTATCTCTAGAATACCCTTCCCCACATCTCCCTGCACAGCTTGATAAATCTAAAATTATACAATATAGTGTAAACATGGCCAAACCACTTTACAGAAAGGGCGAGATCTAAGATCTAATTGAGGACGATAGAGCCACCTGGTGGGAGAGAATTTTGTTGATTGGGAAAGGCTGGGAATGATAATTATCAATAGATCCAGGTAATCTTTGGCCTGGTCTTTTATGTGGTCTTTGTCTTGTCACTTTATTCTTTACTAGACTGAGAAGATAAATGCACTTCTGAAAATCATGCTAAGTAATAGCTTTGCATCGCTCCTGGAGAGGGGAGGCAGCTATAGCTCTACTGACGCTGCTAAGATGATAGCTAGTTGCCATTATTTGAGCATCTCTGTGCTGGCAGTGAGTCATACATTATCTCTAACGCTTATGAAAATGTTGCCAGCAGAGTAGGAGTAGCTTCTTTTTAGAGATAAGGAAGCTGAAACATTGAAATTTTAATAACTTGCTCAAGGACACCCAGAGAGTGAATAGACCTAGTATGTACGTATTACAGTTCAATTAATACCTTCCAGTTATTCATATTGACCTCTTTCACTCTCAGAGGTGTCCCAGTTTGGATAATACATTATATGGTCATCTTAAGCCAACAGCCCAATTGGAATTTGAACTCTGATATATCTGATTCTAAAGCCCAGACTTTTTCCAGCCAATCATATGGCCTCTCATTCTTCATGATACGTTTAAAATAAGCTGGCTATGCCTGCACAAATTTCCCTAGGCTTCCTCTTCCTTTTATTGGTGGAGATAACTGAGTTCTTTAAATATTGGGGAAGTCAAATGTTCACAACTACTGCTAAAGTGAGTGCAAAATAGATAACTCTTGAAATAGCATCTGGACATGAATCTAAAGGTCATGAACAGAGTTATTCTTGGCAAAAGAAAACAAGAGCAAAAGCATAATTATCCTAAAATGTATTTTAGAAATCATTTGGAAAACACCTTGAAAACCTCCCTGAGAGATAACCACAGAAAGGTAACAATTGAATCCATCTCTGAAATAGACATTGGCAGGTGCGATGTTCTAAATCCATAGAGGGACTTCAAAAAACACAGAAAAAAAATCTCAAAATAGTGAGTCCAGGAAAGTCAGTCTTAACATGCAAATACAACATTAAATATTAGGAGAACTATCAGAACTGTTTGCATTCATATGTGCACAATACAAACAAAATGCATATATAGTATATGCATATAAATACATATATTATATATAAACAAAAATGGAAAATGGGAAGAGGTTGAGAAAGCAAGAAAAGCAGACAAGACAACATCAAAGGGTTATTCTTTTACAGTTAGCAGATTTCTGAAATAGGAAATCAAATATCTTTATAGGCAAAGTATATTTTGATGGATTAAATGCCTGTCCTACTTTTATTGTTGCTAATTTTAACAACTAATTTTAAATTCTTTTGTTTAGAGAAAAGTAGAACTATTTTAGTGAGCAATTGACTCTATTACAAAGAACAGGTGGATGAGGATATGCACCCACTGTTGTGAACCTTGAAATTTTACTCTGAGGGAGGAGAAGGGTTTGGAGATTCCAGAGCAGTCATCATTCCTTATTAAATATTTATATTTGCTTTCCTGCCTTTCCCATTTTCTTATCTAAGTGATTCTGAAACTATGTCCATGAAAGGCAGTTATCTCTCATGCTCAGGTTCATGAGAATTTTAATTCTTTTACTGGAAATCTCTATTTTATAAATATAATTTCATGTAACAATCATGAGCCTAATATAAAAGGACATTCACATCTGTATAAGTCCATATCTGGGTGAACTATCCTTATAAGAAAGAGAGAGAACTTTCAAGATTAATAAAATGCTATTTGAAAGAGTGCAAATGTTCATTGTAATATATCTATATCTACATTATGCCCAAATGAGTTATTTATCAATCATTTATTTGATGTAAGAGATTAGTTAAACTTCTTTGTAAACATTACATAAAAATTGGATGCTATGTAAATATCATTGTTTTCAGTTAATCTGATGATATCATATCATTCCAGTGATATCTATATATTTTTAAACTTTTGGGAGAACCATGGGAATAATGAACACAAAAGTTATTCTATAGGAAAGCTCAAAACTTCTTGAAAGATTTCATCATACATTTGAAAAAAGTTACAATTCCAAAATGCTTACAAATATGTTACATACAGTTTACAAAATGTTAAGGTTGTACTATGCATTATACTTAATTATAAGTTTTAAGTAATCTATTTCATTTGTCATAAAAGTCAGAAGTGAATGATTAGCAACCATGGTAGAATAAAACTATTTTTGATGCTTAAGTTACCTTGAGAAGAAACTTGCTGAACCAAGGAAACAGAAAGCAGCAGCAATGAGTAAATGGGAAGTATTTTCCTCTCCATGGTTGTTCTCAGGTACCGAGCCCTCGCTGAAATAAATAAATAAATAAATAAATAAATAAATAAATAAATAAATAAATAAATAAATGTACCAGAAAACTACTCTTTAATTTCACCACCAATTTATGCCTGTGCTGCATATAGAGTTTCAATAACTTTTAAAATGCAGTTTAATGATAACACCATCCCATCCTTGCAACAAGACTTTTAAAAGTTATTAGCTTGAATTCTATAGTCAATATTTGACCATTAGATGAAATCTTATGCAGAAGAAATCATCAAGTCATCATCATCTCAGTCATTTTACTGACCATTTGAATATTTTAGAATCCCCCCAAATAGAACACAGACTTATCTTAAAACTCTATTCCAATTAAAACATGTACTTACAATATAAGGTTTATGTCCTATCTTGGGGGAAAAATAACCAGCTTCAGTAAAATTCAGTTTAATATACACAGGAGTTACTGTTCCAACTTTCTCTTAACTATCGACACTAATTTATAAGTTTCCAACAGGTGTACTGCATAAATATGATCTTTTTCAAAACTTTCCAACTCCTATCCTTACAAATCTTTTTCAAATACCTTTAATAAAATTTACCCCTATTGAATCGAAAACCCATTTAATTCCAGGAAGCAAGTTAACTTTGACACTTACCCGTAAGAGGATAGATGAATTTCTCCAATGTCCTGGAAGTCTTATATATCAGTGCAAATACATTGGGATGAACCAATTAGTCCAAAGGTTAGACAAAATCAACAGTGACAACCTATGAAATCAAAGTTTCCTCATTTATTGGAAGAGAGCCCAGACGACTAGACTTGGGCAACATCTGGAAAACACTTCCATTAAGAAAAATGACTACTACAAAATAAATTCAGATTTATTGGCCCAAACACACTTCTAATTTCTAAGTGAAGTGAACAAATTGTTCTGAGATGCTAAATCACTCTGGCAGACTTTGACTAGTGTATTGAAGCAGCAACTTTAAAATGCCAAATGTTGGCTTTCTTTTCTCTCCCCGAGTTGGTCTAGCAAAGAGTAGTTTCGAAACGTATGTAGTGTTAGTTTGTGGCATGTATTTTCTGAATTTATACTATTAAGTCAAATGTACGTTTCTTTCCTTGAGTATGTTCATTTTCATGGCAAACAGAAAATACGCTCTCAATGACCTATAAGTGGATGATTCACACTGGATTTTTGAGGTTCCTTTACCATGTAAAAACCTGCTTAATCATTGTATCGCTATCTCCCTTCATTCCTTTATTTAAGCCCAGCAGTGTTTGGAAAAAGGCCTTTTGAAATTACTAATTTAGCTTCCTTGCCACAGAGAAAAGGTGAACTATCAACATTGCAGAGTTGAGCCAGCTCAACTCAAAGTTTCACCCGATCTTGGAGTGCCATGTTCCTGTTCAAAGTCCATCTATCTACACAAGACCTTGCTCATATCTAGCACTTCCCTGAAACCAGCTCAGGTTAATCCAAACCAAACCCAGAATCATAGTCAACAAATGTGTTTTGTTTTACTGGAATTATCTGTTCATTCTTCCTTCCAACCCCCACTCCTGCCCCAACATTCTGTGATTTTCCCAAGAAAACCCAACATCTAGTCATGTGCTCACCATGCCTGTGTTTAACAGGCTCATTGAAACAAACTGTTGTAAGCTGGATTGCCCCGTGTGCCAAATATTTGGTAGGAGCTGCATTGAATGATCCCAAAATGCTTTTAATTTGAATATAGTCATCCACAGTTTACAAATAAGATGAAGACCCACAAATGAAGACTCTGTGATGCATCTAAGGACATACAAGGAATAGGAGCCAGAGGGAAGATTTGAATGCATGTCTTTATTTTAAATTCCATCACATTTCTACTATGTCCAGCTCCCTTTTGCTCAAAGCCATCTCCTCCATGCTTGATCATAGCACTAAATTTTACTCCTTCATGTGTATATATAGGTTTATGAGATTGTGACCTTTGTAAAAACAGGAATTATGATAAAATCATCTCTTTTGTCCCCATAATGCTCATACTGCGCTAAATACATAATGTATAAGGACAATTTAGAGACTATGTGCTCACCTCTAAATAATCCCCTTTCTCTGGAAATGACCTCGTTAGGGGTATTTTCCTTTTAGCTGCTTTTATACGTGCGTGTTCTTGTCACATCAACCACAATGGACAGGATTAGCAGCAGAAATTTGAACTAAATCAGGCCAATATGTTTCCCTATTCTAGAAATTTGGAATAGCAATTCAGAGATTTCAAGTCTGTCTATGTAGATGTTTATTTAACATGTAAACTTCTGTCCGGGGTCTGAAGTAGAGGAGGTTTTTCAGAATAAAGAGAGGGAAATGAATGAAGCAGTTGTGCAGAGAGAGGCAGAGAGAGTTCTGCGAGGACTTGGGGTCTTGGTTACTCTTTGTTCCGGAGACTCAGAGGCCTTCTCACTCTGTATCTTTACGGAAGAATCCCCCTGTGGGGCTGACGCTGGCTAAAGACAGCTTTCTGTCACTGAGCAATATATACTAAATACACAAAAGATCCTGCTGGATGAGAATGAATCGAATGCTCTTAATTCCTAATTTTACTGGATAAAGAGGAGGAGGCTAGAAGCTTTGTAACTTTTTCAAGTCAGAGCTTGAAATAAGTGTTCCCTTATTATTTGTTTCACATGCTGGAAATACCAAGAATATCAGATACATAGATACACACAGACACATATTCTTAAAACAAATATAAATTGCTTTCTGATTATTGCCTATTAGAACTACCTGCACTATAATTTTGCTTCTGTAGACAAATTCATTATAATGATGGAAAGTGACATTTTTAAACTGGTCGAATAATCTGCTCTAGTAATGCGTTCTTAAATCCAAGCTATTGGCTTGGAGAACTGACAAATAAAGCAACACACGTGCGCGCGCGCACACACACACACACACACACACACACACACAATTACTGACTGCCAATCCATTAACACATTCTCACTGTCATCAAATGTTTTCTCTGTATAATACAGCATGAAAATGAGAAACTTTACTAAATGTCGAGTTTATGAGCTTTAACATAAATACCTGATTTGCACAATTGTATTGGGTATTAAGGCTCTCTGGGTAAATAAAGTTTGCCCTTAAAGCATAGAAGCATTTAAATTTATCTATTAAATGTATCTTTATAAACTGTACTCAATGCTTCCTTCAGCGAATACTGGACCATTTAACCTTTCTTGCTGATCACACAGCAATTGTTCCATTAGGTTATAGGTTCCTTCTATGAGATTTCTATGGTATTTTCTTAATGGTCACTTAAATCTCAATTAATTAAGATAAAATTACTACAGGATTGGTTTTGGTATGGAGGAGGTGGGGAGAGTAAAGAGGTAGAGAGCACATAAATAACATTGCATCTTATATTCATCTTCTAGGCATAATTTTCACGCAGTTTGCCCTCATGAACCTCAGATTCTGTACTTGGCAGCAACACAGTGCTGCCTTCAGAGATTCAGGTGTGTTTAGGGATGTTTTCTCTGCAGTAAATTACCCGACTGTTGTGCCCTCCTACTTGGTGTGCTCTGTCTTCATCCCTGCTGTTAGCTGTCACTCGGTCCCGTAGCCAGCCTGTCTGTACCTAGTGGCTTCTCTCCACCTTTCCACGTCTTTGATGTCTTTCATTTTCTTCCAGCAGCAGCCTAGGAAAAACTGAAGCACGCCAGGGGAAAACCACAGAGGCCAGCTGCCTCTTTATTGCCCCAATTTTGCTCACAATGCTAAGTTAGTGTACTCTAGAAGCCAAATAACTTCTCTCCTCTCATATGGTACGGACCAGAATTTGGGGATCCCCTCTGTCTGTTCTGTTCATGGCATTTTTACGAATTGGAAAGGATTGTGGTTTTTGTTTTCTTTTTCTGGTGTTGATCCAAAGTCTGACCATTCAAGAAGGGAAGTGTTATTGTATTTGCTTTTGAAGATGATGGCAGTCTGATAATTACTCCCAGTCTTTTCTACCCTTTTCGAGCTGCCCAGCTAGAAGCCACATTGCCCAGCTTCTCTTCAGTTATGTGTGGCCAGATGACTGTTTTCTCCAATGAAATGTGAGTCAAAGGGATATGTGCAATGTTCACTCTACTTTCCTAACAGGAAATTACCTGACCTGGCCTTCCTCTTTTCCGCCTTCTTGCAGATTGGAAGGCAAATGTCAGAGACCAGCCTAGACCATGCAGACAAGAATGGCAGCCAAGGGAATAGAGTCCTTTGTGGAGCACACATGGGCTCCCTCTGCCTGGACTAGCCAGGAAGTTGCATACAAGGAAATAAACCTCCATCTTACTTGAGCAGCTCTAATTTGGGGTCTTTGTGTTACATCAACTTAAATATTACCCTAACATAGACATCCTAGGAAATTGCTAAATATTTATAGGAATTGTATTTTAAAAATTGATTTGTGTACCAAACAACTTATGGTAATGAACTGTTGATACTGGAAAGGCAGAGAGGTAAATTATTTTCATTTGTAGATGACATGGCTGTGTATGTAGAAAATCCTGAGGGATCTACGAAAAGCTTAAAAAACAGTGAATTTAGCAAGATTCTTGGATACAAGATCAATAACAAGATTGATGTTGAGATCCATTTAATGCATGCACTCAGATGTGTTGCCTTTTTTGAATATTCAAAGAATAAGAGTTCATTCATTTTCCATCCACTCAATTCTTTTGATGAGCAAATCGTGCTCACTACATGCCAGTCCTGGTGTGAAGTACTAGAGACACAGATACAGAGGGTGTCAAAAAAATTATACACATTTTAAGAAAGGAAAAAACTGTATTAAAATTGTAATATTCAATATACACTGATAACGAAAGATGAATACAAGTCATGTTTGACTTCTGCAATTACAAGAAGTGCTCAAAGTGGTTACCATCAGTGTCCAGACACTTCTGATTTTGGTGAACTACTGCTTGAGCAACGTTGACCAAAGTGTCCACATGTCTACATTTTTTGGCACCCCCGGTATATATGCAAGGGAGAGTCTTCGATCCCTAATATTTCTCAGTCCAGTCAAGGAGCCAGGGATACATTTATCTATCTATCTATCTATCTATCTATCTATCTATCTATCTATCTATCTATCTAATAGACTGGTTTTTTAGAGCAGTTTTAGGTTCATAGTAAACCTGAGTGAAAGGTACATTGTGTTCCCATATTACCCCCTCCCCCACCACACACACCAACTGCCCCCACTGTCTACATCCCTTACCAGAGTGGGATGTTTGTTGCAATCAATGGACCTACACTGAAGCATCACTGTCACCCAAAGCCCATGGTTTACACTAGAGTTCACTCTTGGTGTTGCACATTCTATGGGTTTCGACAAAGATATAAATGACATGAACCTCCTATTATGCTATCACACAGAGTAGTTTCACTGCCCTAAAAATCCTCTGTGCTCTGCCTAGTCCTCCCTCCCTCCCCTCTTAACCCTTGGCCACCACTGACCTTACTGTTTCCATGGTTTTTGCCTTTTCCAGAATGTCATACAATTGGAATCACACAGTATGTAGCCTTTTTAGATTGGCTTCTTTCACTTCGTAATATGTATTTGGTTTTCTCCATGTCTTTCCATACCTTGATAGCTCATTTTTAGAAGATTTTTGTTAAAATATAGCTAATATACAATATTATATTAGTCTCAGGTATACATCATAGTTATTCAACAATACCCACCTGGCACTATACATAGTTAATACCAAAATGTTGATTATATTCCCTATGCTAAAGAAGTGATCACCATAATAAGTCCAGCAACCATCTGACACTGTACCATCCTATTGCAATATTATGGACTATATTTCTTATGCTGTGTGTTAAATCCCCATGACTTATTTGTTTTAAACCTGGAAATTTGAACCTCTTATTCCCCTTTATCTTTTCCCCCTTTTAACATTTTTAAATTACAGTTGACATTCAATGTTATTTTATATTAATTTTAGGTGTACAGCATAGTGGTTAGACATTCATATAATTTACAAAGTAATCCCTCTAATACCCACTGGGCACTAAACATCATTACCATATTACCAAATGTATTTCCTATGCTTTACTTTACATTTCCATGACTATTTTATAACTACCAGCTTGTGCTTTTTAATCCCGTCACCTTTTCATCTTGCCCCCAAACCCCCACCCATCTATCACCCCAATAGATTTAGTACCCATCTGACAACATACATAGTTATTACAATATTATTGACTATATTCCTTACGCTATACCCTACATCCCCATGACTTCTGAGTAACAACCAATTGGTATTTCTTAATCCTTTCCTCTTTTTCACCCACCTCCAACTCCCCTCTCATCTGGCAATGACCAAAATGTTCCCTGTATCTATAAGTTTGTTTCTGTTTCCTTTGTTTATTTTGTTTTTTAGATTCCACATAGGATGTCTGACAATTAGGTTCGTAAACTTGTTGCAATGATGTTGCTAAACTTTTTTGATATCAGAGGGATTATTCATTACAAATTTGTACCAACGGGACAAATAGTTAAATGAGTTTACTGTTTGGAAGTGCTGAAAAGGCTTGTGAAAAAGATGGAAATGACCTGAACTTTTTGCCAACAATTCATGGCTCTTGCATCACAGCAATGTACCAGCTTACATGATACTGTCTGTGAGGGAGTTTTTAGTCAGTAAACAAATGACTGAATTGGAACACCCTCCCTACTCACCTGATCTGGCCCACAATGACTTCTTTTTTACCTGAAGATAAAAGAAATACTTAAAGGAAGACATTTTGATGACACTCAGGACATCAAGGATAATCTGACAACAGCTCTGATGGCCATTCCAGAAAAAGAGTTACAAAATTGCTTTGGAGGGTGGAATAGGTGCTGTCGTCAGTGCATAGCTTCCCAAAGGGAGTACTTCGAAGGCGACCATAGTGATATTCAGCAATGAGGTACGTAGCACTTTTTCTAGGATGAGTTTACAAACTTAATTGTCGGACCTCGTGTAAGTGCAATCATATGGCATTTGTCTTTCTCTCTCTGAGTTACTACACTCAGTACAATACTCTCTAGGTCCTTCCATGTTGTCGCAGATGGCAAGATTTCATTCTTTTTTATGGCTGAGTAATATTCCATTGTATATGTGTACCACCTCTTTATCCATTCATCCATTCAGAAACACCCAGGTTGCCTTCATATTTTGGCTATTGTAAATAAGGCTGCAAGGAACATATGGATGAACACATCTCCTCAAAGTAGTGTTTTTTTGTTGTTGTTTTTGTTTTTTTTTAAAGATTTTATTGGGGAATTGGTGGAGGGGAACAGCGTTGGGGAATCGGGGGAGGGGAACACACAAGTTGCCGTCCCCTTGCTCCTCAGTCCAGTTGCGGAGGATGTTGCTTCACTGTTGGTATCGTCATTGCGCTCTTCCCGGATGAGGCAGATCAGTCGCCGACCCCTGGATGTCACTCACCGCGGCTATCGGCAGCTCACACTTGGCTGCCAGCCGCTCACGCTGGCTGCGGGCCACTCACTGTAGCCTACGGCAGCCCACCGCAGCAGGGGCTGCAGCCCACACCATCACCGGGACTCGCACAGCCCAGCTCCAGGTGGAGCTGTTGTTAGCTGTAGAGGGCAGTGTCACCGGCCCTCATGTGGGATCCGAACCGGGGCCGCTGGCATCCCAAAACCAGCGCTTAACCAATGCGCCACTCGGCCGGCCCTCAAAGTAGTGTTTTGTTTTCTTTGGATAAATATCCAGAAGTGAGATTACTAAGTCCTTCTTCATCTCTTGTTATAGTCTTTGCTTCAAAGTCCATTTTGTCTGGTGTAAATATTGCTATCCCAGCTTTTGTTTGTTTGTTTCCATTCTCATGAAATATCTTTTTCCATCCCTTTACTTTCAGTACGTGTGTGCCTTTCAATCTAAAGTGAGTCTCTTATAGGCAACGTATGTAAGGGTCTTGCTTTCTTATCCATTCAGTCCCCTCCCATCTTTTGATTGGAGCATTTAATCCATTTATATTGAAAGTAATTGTTGATGGGTATGTAGTTATTGCCATTTTATTATTAATACTTTCGATTTCTTTTTTTTTTTCATCTTAAAGTAGTACTTCTAAGAGTCCTTGAAATACTGGTTTAGTGGTGATGAACTCCTTTAGTTTTTTTCTTGTCTGGGAAGCTCTTTATCGCCCCTTTGATTCCAAATGATGGCTTTGCTGTGTGGAGTAATCTTGGTTTTAGGTCCTTGCTTTTAATCACTTTAAATATTTCCTGCCACACCTTTCTTGCCTGCAAAGTTTCTGTTGAGAAATCAGCTGATAGTCTTATGGGAGCTCCCTCTTAGAACTAACTGCTTTGTTCTTGATGCTCTGTAAATTCTCTCTTTGTTTTTTACCTTTGGTATTTTAATTATGATGTGTCTTGGTGTCTTTGGGTTTATCTTCTTTGGGACTCTCTGTACTTCTTGGGCTTGTATGTCTATTTCCTTCATCAAGTTAGGAAATCTTTTAGTCATTATTTTTTTTCAAATATGTTTTCAATTCTTTGCTCTCTCTTCTCCTTCTGGTACCCCTATAATGTGAAAGTTGGTATGCTTGATGTTGTCCCAGAGACCCCTTAAACTCTAATTTTTTTGGATTTTTTTTCTTTTTGCTGTTCTGATTGGTTGTTTTCTGCTACCTTATCTTTTAAATATCTTATCTGCTGAATCAGTCCTCTGCTTCATCTAATCTACTTTTGATTCCTGTAACGTATGCATTTCTGTTATTATAGTCTTTATTTCTGGCTGGTTCATTTTTATATTTCTTATCTTTTTGTTGAAGTTCTCTCTGAGATCATTGAGCATCCTAATAACTAGTATTTTGAACTCTGCACCTGGTAGGTTGTCTGTCTCCATTTTGTTTAGTTCTTTTTCCAAAAATTTGTTCTGTTTTTGTTTTTTAATTTGGCACATCTTTCTTTCTTTCTTTCTTTCTTTCTTTCTTTCTTTCTTTCTTTCTTTCTTTCTTTCTTTCTAAGATTTTATTGTGGAATTGGGGGAGGGGAACAGTGTTGGGGAATCAGAAAAGGGGAACAGACAAGTTGCTGTCCTTTTGCACTGTGGTCTATCTGTGGAGGACATCGCTTCACTGGCCCATGTTGGTATTATAATTGAGCTCTTCCCAGGTGAGGCAGTCACTCGTCAGCCATTGGATAGCCGCTCACAGAGGCTCATGAAAGCTCATGTAGGCTGCCAGCCACTCACAGTAGCTCATGGCAGCCCACTGCAGCAGGGGCTGCCGCTTACACCATCACTGGCAACTCACGGCAGCCCAACTCAAGGTTGAGCTGTTGTTCACCATCTTAGCTGTAGAGGGTGCAGTGTCACTGGTCCTATGTGGGATCTGAACTGGGGCTCTGCTGCTCAGAGCTGGCGTCCCAAGCCAACTCTTAACCAACATGCCACTCGGCTGGCCCTGGCATATGTTTCTTTGTCTCCTCATATTGGCTGCCTCCCTGTGTTTGTTGCTATGTATTAGGTAGGACTGCTATGTCTCCCAGTCTTAGTAGAGTGCCTTATGTAGTAGGTGTGCTGTGGGTTTCAGTGTTGTGGTCTACCTGGTCACCTGAGCTGCACACTTCAGGTGTGTTGCTTGTGTGGGTTGTGTGTGCTCTCTTCTTATAGTCCAGCATTGTTTGCACAACAGTGAGAGGGATTGACCCTCGGTCTCATTGTTCATGAGGACTGGCTGTGAATATAGTAGAAAAATTGTGGTACAGGGGCTGACCCTACAGAGCAGGATTGGCCTCAACAGGGCTCTTGTGTCTACCCAATCTGCCCCTTGGGTGTGTCATCCTTGGACGTGGCTGGGCGATGCTCCAGCTCATTTTGTAGCTGACCACTGGGTGCACCAGCCCCAGGGCCACCTAAGAGGGGACCTGCTACAGGTCAAGTTCAGCCACAGCCAATGCCCCACCCAGGGCCACCCAGCAGGAGCCACGAAGCATTCCACAGATGGCCACTGCCTGTGCTGTATTTGAAAGTGCCTCAAGAGGCTAAGCCAGGAACCAAGGTTGGCTGGCACTAGTGCTCAGCCAGATGTACAGGACATAATCAAGCCAAATGCTGCTTTTCTGGGTTCCACAAATTTTTGAGAGACCCTAGGAAAGTCTGCAGCATGAGCCAAGTCAGGTGGTTTGTAAAAAAAAGCCACTGGAAGCAGCTTTGGTATGCCCAAAGGTTGGGTGGGGCAGGATGTCAGAATCACCAGAGTATGGCAAACGAATAACATCAGCCAATTTGATGGAGACTCAGGTATGGCAGCCACCTGCACACAGAGAGGGGAATGGCTCAACCAAGAAACAATGGCTTCTGCCAGCTACTCTGTTTGGGAGAAAGCTCCCCCTCTACCTACCATTGTCTTGAAGCCAGACAACTCACTTCCCACTGCGCCAACCCATGTGTCCCTGTTGCCTCTCCAGCTGCTGTCCCAGTGCTGGAATTGAGAGACAGTGATTCTGACGGTGAGTAAGTCCTTGCGCGGTCTCTTTAAGAGGAGTGTGTGGTACTCCAGCCATGCTCCGTCTCACTCAGCCATAACTTCTGTGGTTTTTCACAACCAGAAATTATGGGGATTTCTCTCCCTGGCACCAGGACCCTGAGCTGGGGAGCCTGGTGTGTCACTGAGACTCCTTGCTCTTTTGAGGGGACTTCCACAGCTGAGATATCCTTCCTGATTTTTAGTGGTCACACATGTGTGTGGGACCAGCTCATTCTGCATCTCTGCCCCTCCTATCAGTCTCAAGGTGGCTTCTTCTGTATGTTCTTAGTTGTAGAGCTTTGGTTCACAAGATTTCAGACAATTTTCAATGACAGCTGTTTTATACTTTAGTTGTAATTTTGTGTAATCTTGGGAGAAGGTAAGCACAGCATTTACCTACTCTGCCATCTTGATCCAAGAATCTCAAGAAGCCAGAATTTAAAATCACTAGTTTAAATTGTCTGTGAAAAGGAGAAGGCTATGTGGTGAATAGCTAGAATTGGAGTTTGGCATCAGGTGGACCACTGTTCAAATCTCAGCCTCAAAATGTTCTATACACTTCTCTTGACTTACCCAGTTCTTGTTTTTTTTTCTCTGCAAAGTTGGAGCAATATTCCCACTTTGACACTGAAGATAAGAGAATTGTATTGAAGCTTAGTAATGGTACTCAATAGATGATAGGTATTGTGATTGTGGTTGTGACTATGATCCTAGGCTGTACACAAACTACTATAGGAACTTGGATGAGGAAGTGCCAACTCCACCTGAGGAATTCTTCACAGAAGAATGATATGTCATCTGGAGTCTGAAGGCTCCTAAGGCTGGGAACAGGGGCAGTAGATGAAGGTGTTGATAGTAGAAAGATGATGCAGCTCCCTTTTTTCATTCTTCTTACTGATTTGTTCTATAGCTCTTGATAATCTGGCTTCTTCTTCCTGAATGGAACTAAACTGTGGAAGATTTAAATAATGACTTTATAGGGGCCGGCTAAGTGGCTCAGTTGGTTAAGAGCGTGAACTCTGAGCAACAGGGTCGCCAGTTTGATTCCCACATGGGCCAGTGAGCTGTGCCCAAGCTGAGCTGCTTCTGAGCTGCCAACAGGTGGCAGGATGTCTCAGCTGGTGAGAGCACATGTTTCTAACAACAAGGTTGCCGGTTTGACTCCCCATGGAATGGTGGATTGTGCCTACCCACAACTAAAATTGAACATGTCACCTTGAGCTGAGAGGCTGCAAGCTGTTGGTGGGCGGCTGGATGGCGACTGGACTTGGAGTTGAGCTAGCTGCGCCCTCCACAACCAAGATTGAAGGACAACAACTTGGCTGTTTTCCTTCTCCAGTTCCCCAATAAAATCTTAAAAAAAGTAAAATAACTCTATAATCATCCTAATATAGACTTTGTCTACAGGACCATTTTAGTAACCAAATAATAATAGGAAATGAGTTGAGCATTTACTTTGTTACAAGGCACGTGTGCAGACTTTATTGAGCCTCACAATGGTTTTAATAAGAATTATCTCATTATTATTATTCTTAAACTCATTTTACCTTTGCGACAGCTGAGGCAAAGAAATGTTAAGTAACTTACTCAAGATCACAAAACCAGAAAGCGAGTAAATGGTAAAGTTAGTATTTTAGCCCAGGTCTGTCTGACTACCAGGCCCATGATTTTAATCAACTCTATGACCCGCATGCTATAATATCCAGGATGACAAACTTCTTTGTGCTCCTACATAAATTTATTTGTATTTCTAAAATGGCATTTTACACTTATCAATATCCATCTTTCCCACTAGACCATAAACTTCTTGAAGTTTCCAACATGATTACATCACGTTCCTTTTGGTACCTGATTGCTACTTTATATCTGCTTGTTGAATTCAACTTAAGTTTGCTGTCTTTCTCCTATGATGGCCACTTTGCCATCGTATCTCTTTCTTTTAGCTTTTATCAGTAAGCTTTGTGATCATCCTGGGCTATATCACTTGGATTCCAGAAGTGAAGGAAGCTCAGACAAAATCATTACAAACTTATTTTCCAGTAGCCACAACATGAGTAATTTCCACGTAACCGTTTGAGTGAAAGTGAATGGGGTGCTATAACAACTCTGTGTGACAAATACTTGAGAATTGGGAAATTCAGAGTGGGAGCAAAGTTTGGGTGTGGTTGAAAGACCACAGGTAGTTGGACCAGGAGGGAAGTCTCCCAAGAGACTTGAGGATATTTCATTGAGTCATTCCAAAGCAGGAATGACAAGCTCTTTAAAGATATTGCCTATAATGCAGTTTCAGATGACTGTACAAAACTTTATCATAATCCTTGTAAGATCCCTTTCTCTGCAATGTTAGCTAATTTTTGTCAAAAGGATTAGGAAGCAGGACATTTGAATTGCCCCAAAGAAGCTTTTATTAAGCTTTTTAGAGAAAACCCAAACAGAGGCTTAAATTAGAACTCAACATTTCCCCCTCTCTTGATCTGTTTTGCTGATCTCTTAAGAAACTAGACATCAGAGGATCTTTATATCTTTGGGGACTCAATAGATGTTGGCTGACCAAATTAATAAATAAATGTCACTGCTAGCATTAGCACTGTTTTGCCACTTCATGGGGCTGGGAAGGAGGGCCTTGGTATTTACAAGCCTCTGGGTTCTTTATATGTGTCAATTAGACCTCAAGAGTGAAGGGATGAGGGGCTGGCCAAGTGGCTCAGTTGGTTAAGAGCTCACTCAAGAGTGCAAGCTGAGCTCTGAGCAACAGCAGTTTGATGCCCAGCCTGAGCTGAGCAGCCGCTAAGCTGCCCACAGGTGGCAGGATGGCTCAGCTGAAAAAGGAAAAAAAAAGAATGAAGGAATGAGTGGGGAAATGAAACAAATGGTTATTTATTTATCCTTTTATTGGTACTCTTTCTTTCCACAAAAGGTCATTAATGGAGGCCAGATTTTTTTGTTCCCCCAAGTCCTCCTTGAAGTAGGTTAGTGAGGAGCTATGCCCTTCATAGGAGGCACAGTCACGGCTCCCAGAGTCCTATCAGGTTTTGGACAACACTCCCAACCATCCACATTTATTAAGTACCAAGCAAGTACCAGGAACTTATTGTCATGAAAGCAAAACAAACATAAATGAAAACAAAACAAGACAAAACAGCGAAGTAGGTTTGTTTTTTAATTCTCTTCTCACAAGGAAACTGAGCATCAGAATTTCAGCAGCTTTTCCTATGAAAATGGCAGAAGCAGAATTCCAAGCCTACATCTGTCCAAAATTATAGAAGTAGTTTTTTTTTAAATATAGTATCCCAAGTTCCAACATCAAATTACTTTGGATCTTTAAAAAAGTTGTCAGATTAAAAGACAGGTGTGTTTTCCTCCTTCATAGATGGGCTGTCATGATGAATTCAGCAGAATATAACAAGTTCCTCTAAGCTTTTAGTATTCTTTTTTATTTAATTGTAAAAATATTTTAATTGATAAAATAAAAGCATTCACTTATAATTTTGCCACCCTAACACAGCTATTTACATTCTTACATATTCTCTTGCAGATTTTGCCCCTATACAATTAAAATATTATATATTCAAGGTCAATAATAATTTATATTTTTTATTTTTTAGTTATTAAACTAGTAAACATGTTTATGTTTTTTTCATAATTGTCATGTTAGCTCTTATATTTCTTATATAATACTCCATGTAGTTAAGGTGTCATAATTTAATTCCATTAAATTATTTCTCTATTGTAAAACTATATTTTTGACTATTTTGTAATAAAAGCATGCATATAACTTTTTCTCCTATTAAAGAAAACTTGGGGGCTCTACACAGAAAATGTAGGTAACTTGCCCTTTTTGTATTTGGGAGGTTCAAAGAGGCAACCATAGAAACAGCCCAACCTTCAGTTGCATAAATTTAAACTTTGGGTCCTAAAGAAAAAATTTATATCATGCAGCCAATAATGAACTGTTCCCTCAAAACCTTTTGTAATATATGATGAAGTCTCCTCCTAGTGGCTAGTGTACGATTCTAGTCTGTGAAAAGAAATAGCCTCTCTTAGTCCTAATTTCTATAAAGTCCCTGACCCTAAATACCATAATTCTTAGAGTACATATGTCCTTAAATCTGTCTGATTAACTATAAAAGTGAGATTGAGCATGCCTTCATAACGAGACTGAATTTAGTAAATATCAGTGGTAAAGCCTTAGGTTTAATCTTTCTCTTTTGTCTTCACAATTATTATTTTATTTTATTTTATTTTTTTTTTTTTTTGAGGGCAGTGTCACTGGCCCTTGTATGTGGGACCGAACCGGGGCCGCTGGCTTCCCAAGCCAGCGCTTAACCACTGCACCACTCTGCCGGCCCTATAATTATTATTTTAAATAGCTATATTTATTTCAATCTTTCCTTAACAATACTATATTATTGACCTCTGTACAAGCTGCTTCCAGGTCTTTTGCTTATGATCAATGCTATAATAAACTCCTGTTTCATTATAGTTTTTATTGAATTTTACCTTTAAAATAAGTTATTAAGAGTGGGAACATCTTTATGATTTCTGAGAACTGTTGTTAAATTATCTTACCATCTAGAATGTAAATTCATCAAAGGCAAAAAAAAACTGTCTTATATATGAGTACATCTGTATCTCCAGCCCTAGCAAAGCACTTACCAGTAAGAAGTGTTTGATAAAATATCAAGTTGAATTCAATGAAACTGTAAAATTATCATCAGTATCACAGGCATTTAAAAAATTTTTTTGCTCCCATCCAATAATGGAAAACAATCCTTGTTTATTTTTTCATCTGACAGCACGCATTTGTAGAAATGAGACTTAACTGATAGAGCTGATCTCTGGCCTTAGAAAGCAGGTTGTAAAAACCCAGGACAATAAGGAACCATGCTGGGAAACAACATGGTTTCGGAAGGAATCTTCCATTGAAGGATCCCAGAACTCAGGGAAGTTATAATCAGCTCTCCATTACACTGAAAACAAAAAGGCTATCTACTTTGTTTTTTTTTTTTTTTTCTTAAAACACATTGCTACTAGATATGAAAGTTAGCAGATAAACACAGAAGGTCAAAGTTGAGGCATATAGCCAACAACTAATTTTTTTTCCTGCCTCCCTTTATCTCTTCCATGCTTCTTGTAGAAGAGGGCTGTGGAATGTGGAGGGAAGAAGTTGAAAGGCCAAAAAAGATAAGTCTTGATGTAAACGGATGCCATAGTCTTGCACAGACCATCTATCTTGTATGCGGTAGAAGGCAGGTAGGAATGCTAGAAGGGGGAACAGCAGAATCATTTATGTGAATGCCAGTAAAACTAAAATTGGGATCGCTTAAAACTTTTGAGAAACCAAGTCAACAATTTTGTGGCTGTTTTTGTTAAAAATTAGTTTAACATGGATAAGTAAAATAACTATGTATTGTGTAATGTAATGGTCTGGAAAATCATTTTTTTAAGCAACAGCTCATTTTGCACCCCCATCTTGCCTTCCTGAGAGAGCCCGGTTTGTTGAAATGAGATTTTTAAAGAAGCAAGCTGAAAGTTGGACAACAACTCAGGTGCTCTGCATAATACAGAAAGGTAGAAGGAAGCAGAGAGAGTGAATGCAGAGTTGGAAGGAAGAGAGAGAGAGGAAGAGGTATCTGATGGGGTGTAGAGGGGCTAAGAGAGAATTTAGATAAACAGCAACTGACTAATGGAGATTTATTAAGTCCTATACTATGTGGTGTGCCATGTAACTCCTCCTTTCCTGATCCTTATACAATTTTCAGTAAATCCCACAATGTCCACAAAAGCTTTTGATATGAATGGGTTTGTTAAGTAGATTCATATATGAGAGAGAGAGAGTTATGGGTGGCATGGGCAAAACTGGAAGCTACATATGGATTACTGTAACTCTTTACCTCTAAGGAAACTGAATAATTAGATAACATCCTATAAGCAAAATGTTGGGAAAAGGCATGTCCTCATCAGAGGTGCTTTCAGAGGCTTATTGTCCTGAGGAGGAGTAGGGGCTGAAAGCACGAATAGCTCCAAATAAACTAAGGAATAATTAGAAGTCATCCAAGTGGTTGAGAGACCATCTCCCAGACCTGGCCGACTACATGGAGGACAGTGGGGCAGATCCCTGCCATCGTCTCTGTCAGGCAGAGTCCTGGCTGGGCTGACTCTTGGTTTGTCCCATCTGGCAATCCCTGGGTTGAGGCATCTAAGGAGAGATAACAATGTGGTTTTTTGTTTGTAGTTTATTTCATCATTGAACAGGACAATAGTCAATCACGATGTCAAGAAAACAATTCTAACAGCAAGGAAAAATTTTGAGGTATAAAAGGGAAAGGTAAGGGTGGCTGTTATTCATGGATTATAGCCAATTCCTTCTTCCTTGGTGGTGATTCTTGTAAGTGATGAGCTGTCATAAACCGGAATGAAGTCTGACAGCCTGAGTGACTCACTGAAGAGATCATGGGGAACTGGTCAACAAATGACAGCAACTTTGGGGTAATAAATCAATTTATATCTCCTGGATTGAGCCACTGTTCCTCTCCCTCTGCTCTTGGAATTTCACCTGAGCATTATTTTTTTGTTTCATTGCATCAAGGAAGGTTCAACTCTAATTTTTTCAAGCTTCTTACAAGAAGCAAATCTATGAATCAACGACTTAACGGGGTGATCTATTCACTGCTCCAGGCTTCTTGCCATTGGCAATGCACCAAATCATTCACTTCAAAAGGTCTGTTTTGGAAGCTGCTGGTGCTAACTCTTTACAGCTGTTACTGAGATTTCTGTGACAACCAATGAGCTCGCCTTAAGAGTCCGACAGATTGACCAGCATATATGGAGTTATTGACTGAATCTTATGAAAGTATAAAGGTTATATGATGGGAACCCTAAGAGAAATTTCAGAAAAATTTCAGGAAAAAGTATATTTTTCCTAAAAGCAACCAATTCCAGAACTGCTAGTGTAGTGAGGAAGTACCCTCAGGAATTATAGAACATAGTACAAAGTAATAATCAGAGTTTAAGGAAGGAAAGAATGAGTCACCACTCTGAGGTTTGGATCTGAGAAGGTAATTGCTCGTCAGGGTGGCAGGTTGGAGGTGGGAGACAACCCAGCCTCTCTGATTGTCCAGGAACAACAATAGTGAGTGAACATTTTAGATCTGGTAGCAACTTGGGATAGGACTGGAACAGAGCTGAGCAAGGAAAGGAAGTGACACACGGAGGCCTGGCTACATGAGTGCCCTTTGGTGGACATTTGACCAAACACCCTGGAAATACCACTTACAGCCTTTATCCACAGACAGAATGGCTGTGTTTGGAGAATTAGGAAGTCAGGCGTGGTGGTTTTTTATTTTTGTTTTTACTTTATAATTTTTGAGGCAAAGCTATTTGGACTGAACAGTGCCTCAAAGGATCATGTTTTACTTAGTAAATTTTTATACCATTGATGAGTTTTCTTTTTTTAAAAAAAAATCTACATATTTTCAAAAATACAAATTTTTATAGTTTATGTCAAGATAGACAATTCTATTCCAGTCATTCAGAGAGAAGATGTTAGAATTAAATCATTCTTCTTACTCAAGTCCTGTATGGTCCACTGGAAGTTAGCAAATAAATGATGCATAGGGAAATTTATTTTATTTAATTTTTTCAAAAGTTAAGTAGAGTAATATAAGTAATCTTCCAGAGAGAGGAGAGATAATACAGTCATGCACCACATAATGACACTTTGGTCAATGAGGGACCTCATATACAACAGTGGTCCCATAAGATTATATGGAGTTGAAAAATTCCTATTGCCTAGTGACCTCATAACCATCATAATATTGTAGCGCAACACATTGAAGAAAAAAATATTTTAAAACATTTAGCGTAGCCCAAGTGTACAGTGTTTATCAAGTCTACAGTCGTGGACAGTGTTGTCCTACGCGTCACATTCATGCCCCACTCACTGACTCACCCAGAGAAACTTCCACTCCTGCAAGTTCCATTCATGGTGAGTGCCCTAGACAGGTGTACCATTTTTTATCTTTTATACTGTGTTTTTACTATACCTTTTCTGTTTTGATACACAAATAGTTACCATTGTGTTACAACTGCCTACAATATTCAGTACAGTAACATGCTGTACAGGCTTGTAGCCTAAAAGCAATAGGGTGTACCACATAACGAATCTGTGTAGCAGGCTATTATTCCACTGAGTTTTGTGTGAGTGCACTCTATGACGAAGACACATTTCTCAGGACATAGCCTTGTGGTTAAGAGAAGCATCACTGTATACTAACTCACCCTTAGCTTTTAGGATTTACAGCCACAGAGTTGGAGAGGAACTGTTCTCTACCTCACATCATATTGTGTCGTGGATCTGTCTTGGCTTTTTAATTGTGCTGATTTTTGAATCTATCAATAATACTTTCTCCCCTTTAGAAACCTCCCTTTCCTCACCTCAGGCATCAATATCCTGAGGCTATGGCCTCCAATCAAAGCTATTTCATCAAAAACTAGCCTTTGAAAAATAAGTGAGTAAATCCAACAATGAGGCTGATGAAGATTTAAATGTTACCTCTATCAGTTGAATTTGAATTTTAATGAAAAATCACAAAGTCCCATTAAGAATATCTCTAAAGCAGTTTCTCATACAAAAGAATATCAATAAGGAGTTAAAATTTTATTTCAAGCTTGCTACAAGGGAAATGTTCTCTAGGAAAACCAATTGAATGATTTATCTCCGGGTAGAGATATTCAATAGGAAAGTGGAGAGCTTAAACTCTTACTGTTAGTTTAGATAAGAAAATAAGGTAGTGTAGTCTAACATCACGAGACCCTTTGAGGGACTAAAAGTTACAGGTTATTAGGTTTCTCCCAGGGCTGAGACAAGGGTTCACAGAAGTATCTCTTACACTCTTTAAAATCTATCAAGTAGAATTTGAATTTCTTCTCAGAAGGAGCAACTGATCACGTTAGATCATAAACCTCTGCCTCATGTTAGGATGAGGCCATTTTCTTTTTTATATGTCCCCTGGATTTTTGACTTGTTTTTTTTTAGACATTAACAAAGTGTAATTAAAGAAGAGAAAGCTTTTTTTTTTTAAAGCATGGAATCTCATAACTGCAATTACAAGATCAACTTTTATCATAGCTACTTTGCCTGAGTGAATTGAGTAAGCAAGGCTTTACATCTTGATTTTAAACTTTGAGAAAAAGAACCACATAGAGGTTCTGACCAATTCATTAAGCTGGGAGTCAGGAGTAGACCTGAGCGGGTTTCCGACTATTAGGACTGTTAACTTATATAGTCATAAAGTAGGGTGCAGGAAGATAAAGTTTGGAGGGAAATCCATATATAATAGAACACTTTGTAAATTTAAATAGATTTAAGTATACTTCATGGTATCTAATATTTGAGCATAGTTAGCAAAAATAGAATAAACAAAACGATAACACATAGATGAGGCAAGATAGATGGTGTTTGTTTTATTCCACATAAGCTTTAAAAATGTATTTGGTTAAACTGTGATCTAACAGGGAAATATGAACTCATAATTTAATTGGTGATTTATCATATAAATTTTAAAAAGCTGTTGAAAACTGCCCCATGGATAGGAAGAAAATGCCTATAAAAAAGTAAATCAAATCTAGGATCTGCTAATCACCAGCTGTGTAAACTTGGTAAATAATTTAACATTTCTGTGCCAATAATACTTATTTTAGAAGGATGTTGTAGTGATCCACGCAGGTCAATGCATATAATGCATTTACAATATGCTAGCTACACAGTGAATGCTCAATGGACGTTACCTTTCATTATCACTCTTGTTTTTATTCCATGAGTTTAAGAGTTACCTGATGTGTTATGAAATTTCATGGTTAAAAAAAACTGTCTGTCTTTAGACACAACAGATTATCATATGGAAAAGAATAACATTTTCTAACAGAAAATGGGTCTAATGCACAGAAGGAAAAATGTAGTTTGGAGTCAGAAGAGTTCGCTGGTACATTGTACAATTTTGTCACCGAATGTCATGTAGATTCTTTCTATTCCCCAAGCCCCCCAACCTCCATCATCCATCTGGGTCAAACTTTGATATGAAGCTATACTTCTTCAATGTTTTTACACAAAAAATATACAAATACATACAACATTTGTATAAGTTTGTGAACTTTTGTGAGAATTTCACAAGGACTAGGAAAAGGGTTATTTTGTGTTCAGTAACTCCTGATAGCTCACTATTCCTCCATTCTCTATAGCCTTCTCAAACAGCTTATGAAATGATTATGATGATAAATAACTAGGATTCATATATGATCAAATAATACTTAACGACACCTATTGGTTGCTAGAACATTTAAGGCAACATTTATGGCTTAATTATAACGATAGTCTTTTGAGTCACATAAATGTCCCTATAAACTAGCATGTAATTCAAATGCTTCAATAAAATAAAATTTTGTTAAGAAATTAAAAAAAAAAGACATAGGAGATATGCTCAAAAAGTCTATAAACACCACTCCTTTTCTTGTCTGCCATATTAAATTAATATGAGCAGGAAAATAGTTTATAAGAAAGCAAATATATTAAAATGTTTATGATATATATGAATATAAAAGTCATGACAACATCCAGGCAATATACAAATGAAGGGAAGACCATTGCAACAACTGTCACAAAAACATTACTGGAATGAATCAGAAATGTGGGGCCAGTTAATTCAAGTCTGGACGTGGAAATGAAGGAAGAGAAACTGGTCACATAGCCACATCCTTCACAATTGGTGGGATCATGTGACTGTAACTGATCATGGCAGAAATGGTGTATACCAGTTTTATTTGGCCCAAAGTGGAGGACTCCAAGGCCCTAGATGATGGGAAGACACCACGCACAAGAATTCTGGATTCCTGAACCATTATGAATTCGAAGGCCACTCTCCTATTCCCTGCATTCGGCTGTGCCAGGAACAAGAAGTAAACTTTAATTGTATTATGGAGTTTGGGCACATTGTCTGGTTTTCTTGTTTGTTTTCTTTTTTAAAATAGCAGTTAGCACAGCCTGACTAATGCAGAAATCTTACAAAACTGGGAAAATTTAAATTGATTTTTCTTTCAGTGAAATAGAGCATACTCTTGAGATAAAATTTTAAAACACTCTCATCTCTGGTGAGTAATTTTATGAAGTGCCGGTGGCAATTGGTAAAAAGAGACTGAGTGGAAAATCCCCTTGCCTCAAACTGGGAGTAGTGTTATGTCTTTGCAGCTTGGTCACTGCAAATTGACCCTGAACTTCACCGTTTTGGAAACCTCAAAATATTAAGGTAAGCAGTTTAAATTACACCGTTTCCCAATGCATTACATTTTTTTCTCTCAACACTTTGAAGCACTTTCACTCCACTCTCTTGTTTGCCTGGTTTCTGAGAAGTCAGCTGTAATTCTTATCTTTTTTGCTCCATACGTAAGATATCCCTTCCCAACTCCCAGCTCTTTCATGATTTAAAAAAAAAAATACAATATGCGTAGTGTAATGGTTTTTGGCATTTTCTCTGAGCTTTCTGAATCTGCAGTTTGGTGCCTGACATTCATGCGGTGTAATTCTCAATTATTGTTATTTCAGATATTTCTTCTGTTCCTTTCTCTCTCTCTTCGCTTTCTGGTATTCCCATTACAAGTATGTTTTATATCTTTTTGTAGTTGTCCCACAACTCTTGGTTATCTAGTTACCTCCAAGGGAAGGCCTTGTTAAGACGCCTCCATCACAGTTCACGCTTTTCTACTCCAGTACTGGTTCTTGTGGAGGCCTCATGGGGTTCTGTCCTGGTAAGTTGTGATTCTCTGTATTCACCGGTTGGTCTCTCCAATTTTGGAGGTAGAGGTTGGCTCCTGTGGCCTCACTTGTCTTATGGATCCAAGTAGAGTTGTTCATTTTTCATTCTGTTTAGCTTTTATTTGTTGGTAGGATGGAATGGTGACTTTCCAGCTCCTTACATGTGGAACCGGAAACTGGGAATATCATTACATTTTTATCAGGATTAATCACCCTTATTTTTGTGAGGATAGGGAGGATATTTACTTGCCATAAATCCCTGGATTCAGAGGCAAAGCCAGTTTCTAACACATTCAGGGAAAGAAGCCCAGAGCCAGTCTTTGAGAGCTAGTGTTCTAAGCAGAAGACTTCCCTAGGGCGGTCTCCTTTGCTCTCCATCTTTGAATATATGGTCGAATCCTCAGAGCTTTCCACAGGGCCCGCAATTGGGATGATCTCTGTAACCTTTGGGACAGCATAGTTAGGAGGAAGTTGCTCTGACAGAGGGTCCAAAAACAAAACTGCAAACTACTAAAGATTTATTTTACACACTGAAATAAAAGATTCTCTATGAAGAACCATGCCCTTTGTCTTCAGGATAATGTCCAAAAATTCAGTATAGAATATAAAGCCCTTTGTGTTCTGGTGTGTGCTTATGTTACAGTCTTTCCACTCTCCCCACATCCATCTACACTGGCCATTCTGAACCTCCTCTAGTTCCTTCAGTTGTCCATGTTCCTTCTCAATTCCACATATCTTTGTGTGTGTTTCCCTTCCCAGAGCTGGTAAAGATCTTTCTTACTTTCCTCACAACTGGTTAATTGGACAGAGATTCAAGGAGGTAACTGGGTATGATAAAGGAGATGTCAGACAGAGAGGATTCGAACAAATAGGGTTAGCAATGCTTGACTTTTTAGCCTCCACTTAGATGTCCTTTTCACCTGAAAGACATCTAGTAAGTTCTTCATCTACATCCTCTAATAACCCTGTGTATGCCAAAGTCTTTCATTTATTGCACTTTACTCCTCAGTGCATCCCTGCCCCTGCCAATTTCCATCCCCCCAACACACACACACACACACACACACACACACACACACACACACACACAATGACTTTGAGCTTCTTTTTTTTGAGGGCAATGTCACTGACCCTCATATGTGGGACCCGAACCAGGGCCACTGGCTTCCCAAGCCAGCGCTTAACCACCGCGCCACTCGGCTGGCCCGACTTTGAGCTTCTTGAGAACCTCAGGCCTCAGTGCCTCAAAATCTGTTGAGTGATTAAATGAATGCACCTATACCTATCACCAAAATAAATAGCTGAAACAGCCCCACCCTTCCACTTCTCCTGTTTCATGCTACATGTTACTTTTTTTGTGACCTCTTTTTTCTTTGAGCCTGCCATTAATATTAATTTAAAATTTACACCTTCTGTATCAAAATGCATAAGGAAAAGGAATGTATGTTGTATTTTATCTACAGAATTCTGTTCTGGCCTATGGGCCCCTGTACTTTTTCTTCATTGACTTTAATAATGGCAAAAAAAATTTTTTTCTTTTTTTTTTTTGAGGGAAATTCAGAAAAAATTAAATGGCTATCATTTGCATTTTTAATTAAAAATAAAAGCTTTTATTAAGTATATTTATATAACTTGAGATACAATATTATTGAAAGAGAACTATTAATAAAAAGGGCACTACTTTAAAAATACTATTTTTAACCTTCATTTGAAATAATTTCAGATTTACAAAAATATCACAAAATGATACAAAAATTTCCCATAATTTTTCACCCAGATTTCCTAAATGTAAACAATTTCAAAATCAAGAAATATTATAATTACAATACTGCTATCTGATTTATGGACTTTATTTCTGTTTATTTCATTGTTTCACTAAGTCTTTTTTCTATCCCAGGATCCAATCTAGCATCGTACATTGCATTTTGATGTCATGTATTCTTATTCTCCTTTACTTTGGAAAATTTTGTCAGTTTTTCTTTAGTGACATTGACAATTTTGAAGAGTACTGCCCAGTTATCTTGCTGAATTCCCCTAAATTTAGGTTAGCCTGATTTTTCCTCATGATTAAGTTCAGGTTATGCATTTTTGTCAAGAGTACCACAGAGTGATGTACTCTTCTCAATATATCCTATCAGTAGGTACATTTTATGTTTGATCACTTGGTTAAGGTGCTATCTGCCAGTTTCTTCACTGTCAAATTACTTTTTCTTTTATTTTAATTGGGGAATTGGGGGAGGGAATAACGTTGGGGAATCAGGGAAAGGGGACAGAGAAGTTGTTATTCTTTTGTTCTTCAGTCTAGTTGTGGAGGACGTTGCTTCACTGGCCCATGTTGGTATTATCATTGCGTTCTTCCCGGCTGAGGCAGATCAGACACCGGCCATCGGACTGTTGCACACGGAGGCTCACGGCAGCTCAGGCCAGCTGCCGCTCACGGTAGCTTATGGCAGCCCACTGTAGCCCCACTGCAGCCTACGCCATCGCTGGCAACTCAGGGCAGCCCAGCTCCAGGTGGAGCTGTTGTTCACCATCTTAGCTGTAGAGGGCAGTGTCATTGGTCCTCATGTGGGATCCAAACTGGGGTCCTGATGCTCAGAGCTGGTGCTCCCAAACCAACTCTTAACCAACATGCCACTCAGCGGGCCCAAAATTACTTTTTTTAAATCTTTGCAATTAATAAACATCTTGGGAGGAGACAATTAAGATTACACATTCTGTTTCTCATTACACTTTTTTTTTGTTTGTTTGAGGGCAGTGTCACTGTCTCATTATACTTTCATCTGCTCATGTTAGCATCCATTGGTGATCTCTGTTTAAAACAATCATCATGGTGGTGTTTGGTGAATAGTAATTTTCAATTTTTTCATTCCTTCAACATTTATTAGTTGGAATTCTACTAAAAGGAGAAGTTTTCCTATTCATTCATTCATTCATTCATTCATTCA
The DNA here is from genome assembly GCA_033961575.1 of Aselliscus stoliczkanus. Classification (NCBI taxonomy): domain Eukaryota; kingdom Metazoa; phylum Chordata; class Mammalia; order Chiroptera; family Hipposideridae; genus Aselliscus; species Aselliscus stoliczkanus. The sequence continues at coordinate 69,903,769 of CM066739.1, read as the reverse complement.
TTCATTCATAATGGACTCATGTATTCTTATTATATTAAATGGGTTATAATTGATTATTTTATTGTTCAAGTTGTCCCAGATTTGGCCATTGGGTGTCCCTCCTACTTTGTTCCAGTGTCCTTTACAAATGTCCCCATCGTTTCTTAGAGCACTTCCTGTTTTCTGGCATCACAAGATGTTTCAATATTATATTTTTCTTGCAGCCCTGGAATCACTTAGCCACTTCTCTAAGGAGTCTTGGTTCCTTTTCTTAGAATGTGGTTTAAAAGCCAAAATCTGAGCACTAGGTGTGCTCTTTGGTGCTAAATGTCCTTGTTTCTAGGCCCTGTCATGGAACAGAGCCAGGAGGAAAAAAACACACATAAACACTCACACGCCCTGTATCTATTTCTATATCTATCCATCTGCATGTATATTAAAACCATGAGTTCACACTGATACCTCCAATTCCATTCCAACACCACAGTGTTCATTCTATTCTAAACTCCTCATTCTATCAGTGAGAAACCTGGTTCTCATTATTCACAATATATTTACTTATTTCATGTCAAGTAGCCTTAGTCCTGGAATACACATAAAGTAGTTTCAACTGCTAACCTGTACCCTATGAAAAACAAACCCACTAACTGAACACTATATTTGTGCATAGTTCTTTTTGTTTTTATCCTTTGAGTGTATAGTTTAAATATACTATTATCCAAAGTTACTTGGGTTAGTTTGCTTTGTTCTCCATTCCACTTCACTGGGGTTATGTTATTCATTATGTCACTTCCCTCATCCCATTCCTTTTTCCCCATTTTCCCACCATATTTACCCCATTCATTATTGGTAACCAATCTTATGAGTTTGTGATTTATCCCGCCTTTATTTTTTGTTTGTTTTTGCACTATGAAGCAGATATATATATATATATATAATTTTCCCTTCCTTCATATAATAGATACTCATTTGCACTTTGATTTTTATTTAACAATTATTTTGGAAAATATTCCATATCAGTTCATAGAGATTTTACTTATTCTTTTTAACAGCTGTATAGTACTCCACTGTATAGATGTCCCATAGTTTATCCAACAATATCCAACAATTCTTTGTATACTCATTTAGAGTGCTTCAAATATTTTTCAGTTATGGGCAATACTGCAACGAATAACCTTGTTGATAATATTTTTGTATCATTGGAGGTATATCTTCAGGGTAAATTGCCAGAAGTGGATGACTCGATGAAAAATTAAATGCATATGTTATTTTGTTAGAGTTTGCCAAATATTCCTCAAAACATCCTGCCAGCAATACATGAGAAGTGGTTGTTTCCCCACAGCCCACCACCAGAAGGTGTTACCATCCTTTTAATTTTTTTGTCAATATACAGAAGACAAATAGTATTTAAGTCTAGTTTTATTTTTCATTTTTCCAGCTGCAAGTGAGGTTGAATATTATTCCCTATATTCAAGATCGTTCTCTCTCTCTCTCTCTCTCTCTCTCTCTCTCTCTCTCTCTCTCTCTCTCTCTCTCTCTCTCTCTCTCTCTCTCTCTCTCTCTCTCCTCTCTCTCTCTCTCTCTCTCTCTCTCTCTCTCTCTCTCTCTCTCTTCTCTCTCTCTCTCTCTCTCTCTCTCTCTCTCTCTCTCTCTCTCTCTCTCTCTCTCTCTCTCTCTCTCTCTCTCTCTCTCTCTTCTCTCTCTCTCTCTCTCTCTCTCTCTCTGTCTCTCTCTCTCCTCTCTCTCTCTCTCTCTCTCTCTCTCTCTCTCTCTCTCTCTCTCTCTCTCTCTCTCTCTCTCTCTCTCTCTCTCTCTCTCTCTCTCTCTCTCTCTCTCTCTCTCTCTCTCTCTCTCTCTCTCTCTCTCTCTCGCTCTCTCTCTCTCTCTCTCTCTCTCTCTCTCTCTCTCTCTCTCTCTCTGTCTCTCTGTCTCTCTCTCTCTCTCTCTCTATCTCTCTCTCTCTCACTCTCTCTCTCTCTCTCTCTCTCTCTCTCTCTCTCTCTCTCTCTCTCTCTCTCTCTCTCTCTCTCTCTCTCTCTCTCTCTCTCTCTCTCTCTCTCTCTCTGTCTCTCTCTCTCTCTCTCTCTCTGCCTCTCTCTCTCTCTCTCTCTCTCTCTCTCTCTCTCTCTCTCTCTCTCTCTCTCTCTCTCTCTCTCCTCTCTCTCTCTTCTCTCTCTCTCTCTCTCCTCTCTCTCTCTCTCTCTGAATTGTCTTTTCATAGATTTAAATGAATTTTTTTCAATGACTTTTTTTATCCTTTTCTACTTGATTTTTAAAAGGCTATTTATGTACTATAGATAGGAGGCCTTTATTTGAGTGGCATTAATTTTCAGCCACAAAAATGTTAAATTTAAACAAACCAATTCTCAATACTTCATCTTACTTCCAACTTGTATCTTAAATACCTGAAAAAACAAAACGTAGACAGCTTTCTGAATTTGTCTGTGTAATCTGGCTGCAAGTCATTTTGATAATGTTGCTCATCTCACCCCTGTCTTTACTTCATTATTATCTGGCACTGTTATTTGAATTGTTTCATAATTGCATGGTGTAGCCACCTAATTGTTTCTTCCATACTTTGAGGATGAAAGTGATGTAATTTTATATATGTATGGGCAGATACAGTGGATGCTCAAAAAGTATTTGCCAAGGTGTAAAGGATGCTAAAGTAAAAAAACACAGCTTGGGTCTTCTTTATATATAAGGAAGAAAGAATACAAATTAACTTTTTTTTTTTTTAAGATTTTTATTGGGGAATTTGGGAGGGGAACAGTGTTGGGGAATTGGGGAAGGGGAACATTGTGTTTTTCCAGGACCCATCAGATCCAAGTCAAGTTGTCCCTCAATACTAGTCGTGGAGGGCACAAACTCAGCTCCAAGTCCAACTTTCAATCTAGTTGCAGGGGTGCGTAGTCCACTATCCCATGCGGGAGTCCAACCGGCAACCTTGTTGCACACTGAGCCCATCCGGCCGCCTGTCAGCAGCTTGCTGCTGCTCAGCTCAAGGTGCCGTGTTCAATCTTAGTTGAAGGGGGGCGCAGCCCATCATCCCATATGGGTGTCGAACCAGCAACCTTGCTGCTAAGAGCAGGTGCTATCACCAGCTCAGCAGCAGCTTGGCTTGGGCACAGCTCACTGGCCCATGTAGGAATCGAACCAGGGACCCTGTTACTCAGAGCTCGTGCTCTTAACCAACTGAGTCATTCGGCGGGCCCCGAAATTAATTTTATTTATGATTTATTTGTAGAGAATTAAAAGCAGCATGGTAAACATACATGATTAAAAGGATAACATGAATTAGAAGAGAGAAGGTTGGTGAAAAGAAAAAAATTAAGGTAGAGTATAATATAGATAAGAATAAGGTTAAGTCTAATGCATAAAATTTATAACTTGACCTTGTTGAGAATGGAAAGTAGATTTTTTTTTTTTTTTTACCAGACAACAATTACGATGACAAAATGAAGCCAAGGTTTCCTACTTCTTCAATATTAGTTTGAGCCATAAGTTTCAAGTCTGGGGCTGAATGAATAAATATTTTTTAAAAAGGCAACATGTCTATCAGGATCTTCAATAATAAATTGCTTTCTTAATTTTAAACAGATGTTTAAAGGGCAAAGGATGAATCTGATGTACAACAAGAAAAGAATATCATACAAAGCATGAGAGAACAAGAGAGAGAGTGCTCCATTCTTGGCTTCCTTTGGCCTTTTTAGAACATTGCGAATGAACCCTATCTGTGCCAGTTTCTGAGTTTTTGCAACTTGTCTCTCGTTGGACTCACATCCCTGCTTTTCTTTTAGAGAAAACAGCAGGCTAAAACCAAGCCCTCCCCTAGGGAGAGATTGCCAAGCCATGTGTGGTCCCTCTGGGGACCCGAGCAGTTTACCAAGCCCCATTACAGGCACAGATGTGTCCTACATAAAGACCAATAGTGGCCTAGTAAGGCAATGATCATGAAAAATCATTTTTACTGCTCTGCTTACAGGAAAAACAGGTTTGGTCTCCACACACTGAAGCTCTATTTCCAGGAAAGCAACACACTGCCCTCGAGCACACTGGAATGCCCGTGTAGGACCCGGCCTATGCTTTCGTGTTTCCTTTTCTTCAGGCCTACTCAGAGCCTTTACGAGGCAGTTAACATGCAGCCTGACTTTCTAAAAGGGGAATGTCATACACAGCGTTTTTCCAAATGTCTTGGTATACGTGGGGAGATTTGTAGAGGCCAGTTATGCTCAGACTTTAGCATGCATTAAAATCACGTTTGTGATTGGCTTGTTGAAATATGCGGCCCCACCCTGATTGGTGTTCCTGATTCCGTAAGTCTGTGGTGGGGCCCAAGGATTTGTATTTCTAACAAGTACGCAGGCGATGCTGATGCTGCCGGCCCAGGACCACTCTGGAGACCACTGGCCTGTGCATATGGTACCCAAACCATTTTGGTTTAAATATATAGGAGTCCTTTATAGCTTTCAACTCCCAACAAGAGGCAAACTGAAAAATGTCTCACTTGGTTGGAATTTTTGTTTTTGTCATTAAACGTCGATTAGTATTTTCAAAAGTGTAGACCAAGAACTTCTCATAAAGCATTAAGAGTCTCCAGGGACCCAGAGGCTGTCTTGTTTTACAGCCTTGCTGTGTATAATATGATAACGCCTGTCATTCTAACAGGAAAGAAACATCGACTTTCGGTTTTCAGTTGGTTCGGGCTGCGTCCCACCCATGATTCATTAAGAGAAACCTTAGTCTTCTTACAGAAATGGTGGAGATTTTCACATAAGAAAGTATACGTTGTACAGGTGTGTTTGTTTGAGTTTATTTATTTTTGTTTTTCTTCTAAGTTTTTTAGTCCTATTAAAAAAAATGTCTAGAATCAAAAAACAAAGGCTAAGGTTTCTTTATGGACATGACTGAAGATGGGTGGATATATCGATAAAGAACTGTGAGAACTGCGAATCCTGGGAATTGAGGACCAAACCTAGTTTAGAAACCCACTTTAGGCTTGCATAGATCACAGATATTCCATTTTTGCTCTAAGTGTCAAGGGCAACTTTCAGGCTAAGTAACCCCACCCTTGCCTTTTTTATTAAACAGGCATCTGTTTGTCCTGGTCTTGGGCTGCAAAAGAGGAATCAAAATTGAAGGTCAGTATTTATTATTATGTGAGTGATTATCAATAATAATCCAGTTCATATCTATTATTCAAATACCCCGGAACCAGACATGTTTCAGAATTAAGAATTCAGATTGTATAGCACTTTAGAAAGGGAAAGAGTGAACACATTATGTAATATGTAACACCTCTAACAGGGTCCAGGACAATATCTGATAAAGAAATGCATTAGTATTTCTACAGGAAAATATAGGAATAGTCACACTAAGTGGCATAAATAAAGACAATGAATAATTTTATAAAAGTTTGGTTTTGCTATGGAAGGGTTCAAATCATATTTTTTCTTTTACTTTTTAAAACAACTTTATTGAGATATAATTCACATACCATAAAATTCACCATTTTAACGTGTATAATCATCAGCACTATCTAATTTTAGAATATATTCATCACACACCATTGCTTCCTGCCTCTGCCCATGGTAACCACTAATCTACTGTCTGTCTCTGGATTTGCTTATTCTGGACACTTCATGTAATCAGGATTATACATGTATAATATATGATTTTCATGTCTGCTTTAAATTAGCATAAGTTAAGTTTTCAAGGTTCATTCAAGTTGTAGCATGTATCAATATCAGTACTTCATTCTGTTTCATTGTTGAATAATGTGCCATTCTATAGATATATCACATTTTGTTTATGCATTGATCGGATAATAGACATTTTGGTTCTCTACTTTTTGATTACAGTGATTAATGCTAGTATGAACAATCAGGAACAAATTTTTATGTGAACATATGGGTATTTATCTAAGAGTAGAATTGCTGGGTCATATAGTAGCTCTGTTTAAGTTTTTTCAAGAACAGAAAAAGTTTTTTCCAAAATGGCTGCACCATTTTATATTCCTACCTGCAATATATGATGGTTCCGATTTCACCTCATCCTTGTCAATACTTGTTACTTTCCATCTTTTTATTATAGCCATCTCAGTGTCTGTGAAGTGATACTTGACTGATTTTTATTTCCTTTTTTTTGTTTGTTTGTTTTTGTTTCTTTTTGAGGGCAGTGTCACTGGCCCTCATATTTGGGACCCGAACCGGGGCCGCTGGCTTCCCAAGCCAGTGCTTAACCACTGCGCCACTCGGCCAGCCCCTTATTTTTATTTCTTGATGGCTAATGATGTCAAACGTCTTTTCATGTACTTATAGGTCATTTCTATATCTCCTTTGGAGAGATATTAAAACCTTTTGCCCATTTTTAAATTGGGTCATTTGTCTATTTGCTGTTGAGTTGTATAATTCTTCATAAATACTTCTTGTATTCTGCATTTTGTTTATTTTTCAGAGTTCTGAAAAAGTTGATTTGACAATTTTTGCTAGTATTCCTATTACTTTTATGGAGGAGCTGATTTTCAGAGCTTTTTATTTTGCCGTTTCAAAAGTGCTTCTCGGGTTGGTTAAGAGCTGGTTTTGGGATGCCAGCGGCCCTGGTTCGGATCCCACATATGAGGGCCAGTGACACTGCCCTCTACAACTAACAACAGCTCCACTTGGAGCTGGGCTGTGAGCCCCGGCAATGGTATAGGCTGCAGCCCCTGCTGCAGTGGGCTGCCATAGGCTACAGTGAGGGGCCCAGCATGAGCTGCCAATAGCTGCAGTGCGCGACCATCCAGAGGCCGGTGACCGATCTGCCTCATCCGGGAAGAGCGCAATGATGATACCAACATGGGCCAGTGAAGCAATGTCCTCTGCAACTAGACTGAAGAACAAAAACACAGCACTTGTCTGTTCCCCTTCCCCGATTCCCCAATGCTGTTCCCCTCCCCCAATTCCCCAATTTAAAAAAAAATCTTTAAAAGTGCTTCTCTATAATTTTATAGATTATAGAAATCTTTTCACTTTTTAGAACTTGAATTGTAGAATTGTGAATAAGGTTTTGTTTTGAATATAAATAATGCCATCATTGTTTAAGTTAATTCACCTTTGCTGTGTACATCTGACTTGAACAAAGGAAATAATAAAATTGCATAAACTGAAGATCCAATTCTCTCAACATATAGTAAGAAAGTACTGATGAGGAGGTAGTAGTTAAAGATGAGTACTAGATTATTATACTGATATTAATGGAGTATCATTGTTATAATGCTAACTGCATGAGAAGAAAAAATAATATTACTGATGATTTATACCTATTATATATTAAGAAACACTTGTTAGTTTTTTTTATATGAACCAGCACATCCAAATGTTTTGGTTTTTACTGGCAGAAAGTAAAGCTAATATAAAAATTTAATTTAAGCTGTAACTCTTCAAAAAATTTACAAGTTTCACTGACAACTAATTATGCTGTTTTGATATTTTTCCCCTTTAAAAATATATGATTTTTTAAAATATGGCTTAATTATGAAATTTCATTGAAAAGTCATCAGGTTTTAAATACTAAGATGTTAAGAGCTTCAAACAGCTATGTTTTGCATATAAACCTTTATATGTCAGAAGAGGACATTGAGAATAGGTTTACTAGCAATGTAGAAGATCCAGGAGCCCTCGAAACTAGTATTTATTGAGCATGTAGCATATACCCAGCTATATACCAGGAGTGCCTAAAAGTATACACAAGTGGACACTTCGGTCAGCATTGCTCAAGCAGTAGTTTGCCGTATTCAGAAGTGTCAGGATGCTGATGGTAACCACTTTGAGCACCTCTTGTAATTGCAGAAGTCAAACATGACTTGTATTCATCTTTTGTTATTGGTATTTTTTTTTTAAATTTTTTTTTAGCAGAGCCATCCTACCACCTCTTGGCAGCTTAGCGGCAGCTCAGCTCAGGCTGGGCATTGAACTGCTGTTGCTCAGAGCTCAACTCGCACTTTTGAGCAAGCTCTTAACCAACTGAGTCACTCGGCCGGCCCTATAGTTTTCCTTTCTTAATATGTGCATGCATTTTTTTGGCACCCTCTCTCTATATCTCTCTTAATTGTTCATTTATCTTACAAACACACATTTGTACTGATCTAGGTGAATAGGAGTAGTGAATAAAATAAACTAAGTTCCTACTCTGGGAGAAAGTGTGCCACAATGTGATGACATAAGTACTAGAAAAAAAGAAAGCAGATAGCATGGCTACAAAAATATAGTATACTGGGAGGATGTGTGCTATATATGATAGGGTGCCTCAAGGAACACATCTATGACTAGGTGACATTTTAGAGACTTACATAAAATGAGGGAGTAGGCCCCACTGACATCTGGGAAGAGATTTTTCCAGGAAAAGATAGGAAGAAATGTTCTGAGGTTGGAATGTATTTGTCACCTCACATGATACCTCTTGTACTCCAAGAGCAGAGAAAACAGATGCACTTCAAGGAAAAAGGTGGGTGTGGGGTTACTTGGCCTGAAGGCACTCCTAGACATCTATAGCAAATAGGGAAGACTCATGTAGATACCTTTTGAACTAAAGTTGGTTTGTAACTTAATCCACAGGATTCACATCTCTCAGAGTTCTTTAGTGATATTTCCATATCCTTTTTCTTCAACCCTGGCCAAAGGATAGCGTTAGCACCTCCAAGGAAATCCTTAGAAGTGGTTTTTGTTTTTTGTTTTTTGTTTTTGCTAAGTGTCTTTTTTTTATAAATAGGATGAAAAATTTAAAAATAAACACAAAAACATCTATAAGGTTTAAGGTATAATTAATTAAAGGAAAATTTAAGATCAATAGAGAGTAAAATTTTGTCTGATTATAAATCCCATCTTTTTTATCTAAAACATCGTGTTTTTGAAAACAATGGCGGCTTAAATAAATTTCAAACCCTCAGAGAATATTCTGATAGTTTGGTTATGCAATCTATGGTGTCATCTAGTGGTAATTCATTCAAATTTCAACCAAATGTCTCAGAGGGCTATGCTAAATAATTAGAAAACATGACTAAGCAAAGCTCCTCCAAACTAAATGGCTGTCGAATTGGAGTTGCCACTTTTTAAAAATAATTATGGATTCAGAGGAAGTTGTAAAAATTACACAGGAAGGCTTGGGTACCCTACATCTAGTTTCTCTCTATGCTTCCATTTTATGCAACTGTAGTACAACAGTGCTATTATAAAAAGTGTAATAGTATATTATTAATGTAGTACAATATCAAAACCAGGAAATTTACATTGTGCATGTTCTGTCATTTTATCACGTGTCGATTTGTGTAACCACCAACACAACCAAGATACAGAAGTCTTCCATCCCACCAAATGTCTCCCTCTTCTCTTCTATAGTCACACTTCTACTCTTGTACTGTCCCTAACCTTTGGCCAACACAAATCTGTGTTTCATCTTTATAATTTTGTCATCTCGAGAATGTACTATAAATGAAATCATATAGTATGTGATTTTTTGAGATTTACTTTCTTTTCCCACTCATCATAATTCCCTGGCAATTCATAGAAGTTATTGTGTGTATCAATAGTTCATTCCTTTCCATTGCTGAGTAGTACTCGATGGTATTGATACAGGAGATCTCCCTCACTATAGAAGTTTTAAGCCTCTCTCATTATAGAAATTTTAAGTCCCTTCAATATAACAATTTTAAGTCTCCCTTTCCCTAGTTTCTTAGCTCCTTAGTGCCTGGTCTTAATCACTTTTCTAATCAGTTTCTAAATCCTAAACTAAAGATTGTTCCTAGCCTAAATCACAAAATGTTTCTCACCCGTGCTTAGTAACTACTTAAAAGCCTGTGAGCTATAATTCACTGTAGCCCAACATTCCCCCAAACCATTTCAGACCTAACTCTTGGATAAATAAACACCATCCCAGAGGCCAAATGGGTTTTAACACTCCTCCAGACCAGTCCAGACCTAACTCCTTGGTGAACAAATGTCACCTGAAATTAAGATGAATGGGCTTTGAGTCCCATCCCTGGAGCCAGTGCTTTTAATTTATTAACTAATGTCTGTTTCTCCTCATTTAGGGGCTGTCGAAATATAAGTTATGTCCCAGTGAGACTTCCAGTGCACCCTAACCGAGGAAGAAGTGCCCCCACTTTTTTTTATTATTTAAGAACAGATAAGACAAGAGTTTTGTGACTCCCCAGCAGTTAGGGACAGCTCTATCCCCTTCTCAGCTTGAAGCAGATACAGAAGAAGAGACCTCTTGTCCCTCAGCTCCCCACAGAGATTTATGGGGATTACGTCTCTCAGGGAAAACAAGGCAAGCAGTTAGAGACAGGTAATTGGATCTCTGCATTCCTGCACCTGAAACACATGGGGAGCACTGCCTGGAGATCTCCCAAATTCTTCCCTTATCTGTCCTAAGCATTAACTACCAGTAGAGGCCACCATGACCTCCACCTCACCCTAGCCTTATTATACCATTATTATATCATACATATGCCCAGTAGTTCTTTAATATCATTATAACAGACCAAACTCTGGGAAGGGACATGCTCAGTGTAAGAGGATGCGATATTAGCCACTCATCAATCACAGGTGTCGATCAAGCAGTCCTGCTCCTGGAGAGGAACAGCCTATCCTAGAGAAAAGAAGATAAAACCCCAGGCTCCTGTGAGCTGCTGCCCTTTGAGCACATTGAGCCTTCCCTTTGCTCAGGGCCCGCTCCAAACTCTTTGGAGTGTACTTCTCCTAATAATGCCCCCTTGGGCCTTGAGCCCCTTTTTCTTTGTGCTCTCTCCTCTCCTAATTCTTTGGAGTATACTATTCTAATAAACTTTTTTTTTTTTACCATTTTACCTCTGTGTCTTGTTCAGTTCTTTGCTCAGGATGTCAAGAACCTGGGCATCACACCAAGGAGGGCCCAACCCCCCGGCAACATAGTGGCTAAGTTTCCCAGTTTTCCTTCCCAAGACCAGGGTTTGAACCCCGGGTGTAGGAAACTAGCCCACACTCTGCCCAGGCTCCGCCGGATTCAACCCCGGGTGTGAGAGCCAAGCCTAGACACCTCACCGAGAAGGGCCCCCCTCTCCGGTAACAGTATGGATGTACCACAGTTTATTTGTTGCAATACCATACAGTAGTAAAAGTCCTGACTTTCTACTGGGTCTCCTTTGATGCCATCTTAACAGGGAGGGGAAGGGTTCTTCTGTACTGCTGGTGGGGGTGAAAATCTAGGCTCTTCTCGTTATTGATGGAAGTCACAGCGGAAGCTGCATTTTTTTTTTCTTCTGTGTCATATGACTGGAATAGAGCAAATATTGTTGGAAAGTTTATGTGTTGTCTAAACAAATTCTTTATGTAAGCAAAATTTTAAATAAAAATCTAGGAAAAATGTGAAGTACCAATATAGGAGGCTTGGGGTTTTGAAGTGGGAATGAATAAAGGGAGCTATTAAGGTTCGTATATTGTTTAAGGGCAAAATGTGAATACAGTTAACTCTGGAAAATTAACTTCAAGCCAAATAATGGTTCACCAAAGATGCCCACATCCCAAAGCCCGCAAATCTGTGAATATGAGACCTTAACCTGGCTAAAAGAATTCTGCAGATGTGATTAGGTGGAGAATCTTGACACAGGGAGATTATTTTAGATTACCCAGGTGGGCCCAGTGTAATCACAAGGCCCATTTGAGAGAGATTCGGGGGGATCTGAAAGATAAAAGGAGATGTGTAAGGGAAGTAGAGTTCAGAGTTGCGGGGCTATGAGCCAAAGAATATGGGAAGCTTTTAGGAAGTTAGAAAAGGCGAGCAAACAAATTCTTCCCTGGAGCCTCCAGATCCTGGTGGTTGCCAGCAATCCTTAGTGTTCATTGGCGTGTAGATGCATCACTACAATCTCTGTCCCTGTCTTTACATGCCATTTGTCCTGTGCATCTCTGTCTAAATTTCTCTCTTCTTATATAGACACTCCAATCCAGTATGAATTCATCTTAACTCAATTACATTTGCAAAGGCTCTATTTCCAAATAAATTCAAGTAAGGTACATTCATAGAGACTGAGGGTTAAGACTTCAACATATCATTTTGGGGGATATCATTTAACCAATAACAGTCCATTCCATTTTTAAAGCACTCTAATCACTGGAAATTTCTTATTTACAGGGCACATAGAAAACCTTTCTATAGCTATAAAGAACGTGACTAACTTGAATTAGAAGTTCAATATTGTAGTCCCAACTCAGCTCTGTGACTTTAAGTCAGAGTTTGAATCTCCTTGAGCTAAATTTTCTGGCCTGTAAATGAAAAGCTTGGAAGAGAATAACTTCTAGCTCTCAGATTCCAGGTTCCAATAGCATGTTCATGGGACCTACTGATATTTGAAGGTAACTATTAAGTTCCTTCTAGGCTTGTGTGTGTGTGCACTACTGTTTTGAGCTTATTCATGGTTTCCAGATCCTGCACAATTTTTACTGTCATTTCTTAGATTTTTTTCAAATTATCCATGTGCTAAGATGTGGCAATCAGAAATGAATAAATAAATAAGCTATATGTAGTCTGGCACCTTAAGAAAAATGATACAGGAAGGCTGAAAAAAGAGAGAGCGGGCAAGAGTGGATTGAGTGAGTGAGAGAGAATACCAGGCAAATAGCCACAAGATGGCAGGTTAACAGTATAAATGGAACATTAAGGCAAAAAATAAATAAATAAGGAGAGAGAATCTTTTATTATTATTATTATTATTATTATTAGTTACAGATGTACAAAACAATGCAGTAGTTACCTTTTTCACCCCTTACAAAGTGACTACACACTCCCCCTCCCTTACCCCCCTCCCACCGATATTATACATATCTATTACAATTCCATTGACTCCATCCCCACACTATATTCCACATCCCATGACTATATATGTGTTAAATTACAGTCAACATCTAATATTATTCAGTGGCAGCTTCAGAAGTACAGTGCAGTGGTCAGGCCACTACACCGTCCATGAAGTGGTCTCCCTGACAAGACATGAGTCCTTCTGATCCCCTAAAAAAATTTTAGGAAATATAATCAAAAAGGTTGTAAATATATTTTTTAGGAGAGAGAATCTTAATGGGAAGTGGCATAATCTACCAAAAAGGAAAACACAAAGTGTTATATATCACAATAGCACCTCAAAATAGTAAAATCATAACTAAGAGTAATTTAATGAAATATTGACAAGTTACAGAGGGGGTATTTTGTACACTTTTCACAGAAATCTACTCATCATGTAGACAAAGCATTTGAAAGATACTATGATTTAAATGAACAGTTTTGGAATCTGATTAAATAATATGAATATAAATTGGGCCTCAATCTCAATAATATAAAATCAACTTGTTAATAGATGAGATATAGCGACTTTCCTCAATGCAATAAATGTTAAAATTTGTCAAGTTAAATATATATATATATATATATATATATATATATATATATATACATTTAGAAAATAGAAACTCTCTGCTAAATGACTTTGGGATTAAAAATAATCCAAAGCATAAATAAAAACACATCAGGATTCAAACACTCTTATTCACTATAGTCCATTATTCGTAGAGTCATCAGACAGACACTTTAGAAACATGAGTCAGATCATGTCACTTCCTTGCTTAAACCTTCCTTTTGGTTTCATATCACAATTAGAATAACATTTTAACCACAGCCCCCAGGTCCCATCTAGCTACTTCTCTTCTTCTAATTTTCTTGTCACTCACTGTGCTACTTCCACACCAGCCTCCTTCCTTTGCTACATGCAAATCAAGCAAGTTTTTACCTCAAGGCCTTTGCACTTACTATTTTCTGTGCTATGATTTCCTACCGAATTAAAAAAAAAAAAAGTGAGGATTTTTTTTTTCTCATTCTTGTTCAATTTCACCTCCTTAGGGGGCATTTTCTGTTCAGCCCATCTAAAATAAGAGTAGGCTGTACGTTCCATAAGGGAAAGAACTATTTATTCACTTCACTCACTGTTACATTCCCAGCAGTTAGAACAATCCTTGGCACTGTAGGTGCTCAATAAATATGTGTTGACTGAATAAGCGAAAAGAAGCACTCAATAATAAGACCGTGGAATGTAGCTGAAGTAGTATTTAGAGAAAATATTTAGTGTAATGCATTTATCTGAAAATGGTGAAGACCAGAATTAAATCATATAACCTTTCAATTCAAGAAACCAGATAAAGTAAAACAAAATAAATCCAGAGAAAGCAGAAAAAAGGAAATGAAAAGAAGAAATTAATGAAATAGGAAACAAAATTAAAGAAATCACAGTTACTCGATAAAATCAAGCTTAATATTAAGACAAAAAAAGTAAAAAAGACTGTCAAGATAATCAAGTTACAAGGAGAATCTAAAAATAAGCAAGATTATGTTTTTCAAAATTATGCGAATACTATATACATTATGCCAATAGTATTATAACATACAAATTACTAACATCAGCTCATCAAGTGGTAAAAAACCTGAATAGACTAAGATTCATATAAGAAACTTATATGGTAGTAAGAGATATAAACCTATTGGGTTGTCGGAAAAGTCATGACTCATTTTTACAATGAAAAACATAGAAAAAATACATCATGACTTTTCCGACAACCCAATAAAAGGTCCCAGATCCCTATAGTATTATGGGTGAGCTTTGCCCATCTTCAAGAAGTGAATAATTCCTATACAAATGTCCTAGAATCTAGGTAAAGCTAGGAAGCTCCTCAGTTCACCTGATGAAACTAGGATAAACCCTGTACCATAATTGGACAAAAACTGTACAAGAAAACTTTAACAATTTTATTTATGAACACAAATCTAAATTAAACATTAATAAACCGAATGTTGCACTGTGTTAAAAGAATAATACTTTAATCCTTTAATGGCCTAATTAGATTTTTCTCAGAAATGTAAAAACGGTTCCACATTAGACAAATTATCATTATAATTTATTAAGTTAGATTAAGTGAGTAAGACCATTTGATATTTTAATAGATGTTCAAAATGATTTCATAAAATCTAACACCCATTCACAAGGAAGCACACACACGCGCGCACACACACACAACAGAGAAGAAAGAGAATAAATTGGCTTTAACATGAAAAGTGTATATAATAAGGATTAATGCAGTATACTTTTTGGTGAAACTTTGGAAGCAAGCAAAGCTTGGTCTGCCAGTCCTACAAGTAGTATAAGTCAATATCACAGAAATTAAAAAAAATTAATTATATTTATTATCCTTAAATTCCCTGTGTAAAACTAGCAATCTAGTTATGACATATTTATAAACTCTTTCTTAATTAGAATAATCTATTATCCAGTGCTTTACTCTCTTAAACTATCATAGGCAACCAAATTAGTTTGACTCTTTACAAGAGCAATTTGCATTTCTTTAAAGGCAGTTTCAGTTTGAGGAAATTTAACCTCTAGAGACCTGTCACATCCCAAAGCTTCAATATTAAGTTCACCAGTTCTAAGTTTCTCCTGCAGGGTCTGCTTTAATTAATTTAGAATGCAGCCCTCAATTAATAAAACATTAAGGCACTTATCAGGAGAAGCACTAGTTGTAACCCCCCACAAATTGAAGCAACAAATTCATTCATTTAGCTGCTGCTTTTGCAAGACTTGCCACCAAAGAAGGCCGCATGTCCGCGGTAATTTCGGAGACATTACTTCATTACAAATGGATTTCAGACCATAATTGGTTTCCTTTTCCTAAACCATGTGTATCATGCACATCTGTTAAAAGAAGGGTTGTTTGCAGTCAATGCAATTTTTCCATTACAAAATCCTCAAAGGGACACAACAACAAAATCCCTTCCAAACTGACAGTTGAAACATAATATTTTTCTTTACTCGCTTTCCTGCTGAAGTTAATTTAAATTTAAACTGAGCTAAGGGAAGTTTATAGTTTGAAGGAAAATGCCCAGTTGGAGCCACAGGGCCCATGTAGCAGAGATGGAAACTTTCCAATCTAAAACCATTTCATACTATGATTTAATGGTGACAAAAGAGAAGTTCCCAGAAAAATATAATTTCCACTTCCCCTGTGGCAAGTTTTCATCTAATTTAAATAGTTAATATTCCTGAACCTAGACTAACCTCAGGAAGAGTCCTGAAAATAAGTGATTTTCTAGTTATTTTCCCTAGACATGGCAGGCGAAAGTGCAGCAGGATAGAAATAGGCACAATCTGTATTAATTGTATCTTGGGGGAATTGCGTTAAGAGAGGCCAGAGGTGTTATTAGAGATTATAAAGTACACATCTAAGAGTATTGGAGAAATATGAGATTAATGGGAATGTTTATGACCATCTTAAATACTGGGCAATCTTGGACCGGATGTTAATTCTGAATAATATTAACTATAGATATTTATCAAATCACCAAGTTAGAAAACATGAAAGGAACTGACAGCAGTATTAAATAGGACAAGGGTCTCAAGGTCTGGGTGGTTCTTAATAAATGCTATTTATTCTTGCTAAATGTTAAAATGTAGCACAGTGTTTTGCAGACACAGCTGTAACAGGATGAGCTTGCTAGAACTGGATGGGGCAAATTTAGCCAACTGCCAAGAAGAGATCAACATGTAATTAACCAAATAGTGTGTATAAGCAATGGCTAAGCCTCCCTTCGGGGAAACAGCTTTGGATATGAATCCCCTGTCTTCTTTATATGCTGCAAGTAAATAAAACTACCGAACGACCGACCACCACCTCTTGTTCTTAAATAAAACACCACAAGCCCCAAACGCCTTGAGTTCGGTGAGTTTTGCCTCACAGGATTAAAAACAAAGAAACCACAGAAACACTTTGAAATACAAGTGTCTTTAGTTATTTTAAATTCCAGAGAAGGAAAATGAAATACCACACAGAAATCACATCTGACCTCCAGCGACATGTAGTTGCTGGTCGCTGCCTGTCTGGTGGTCTCTCTACTCTGTTCCTGAGAACAAGTCCATCACTCTTTCCCTTCTATAGACAAGCACACCAAGTGAACACAAGCAACCCTTTAAGGTTTCATAAGAAGCTGGGGTTGGTCTACAGTATATCATTTTATTATATGGTGACTATGAGCAGAGCTAATTAAGAGTGTGTTATGATATAAGTCAAAACTTTCCCTTAGAAGTTGTGAAATGAAAGAATTTCAGTAAAAATGAATCAGCCTTGTTAAAGTGTTGAGGAAAATGATTATGATTTAATACTTAAATGTTTAGTGGTAACTCCTCGGTCTTTTGCAAGGGCTCTGGTATTTAGTATGTGTTGTATGTTCCCAAAGGAGGAGGTTTGATTTACAATGGTAGACCCACTTGAAGATATATTCCTTAAAAATGTGTTGATGTCAGTGTGTCACAAGTTCATGACCTTCCAAAGTCACCAAAAGCCCTTACAAATGACTAATTTAATACTATTCTGGGTGCTTATGTGATATTATAACAACACACTTTTCTTGGGCTGATCACAGAGCATGGCTGTCGTAATTACCTTCTATAGCTGTTGTAACAAGTTACCATAAATTTAGCAGCTTAAAAAGCACAAATCTATTTTCTCTCTGTTTTAGAGGTCAGAGGCCTGGAAAGGGTCTTATGGGACTAAAATCACCATGTCAGTAGGGTTGTGTTCCTTCTTGAGGCTCTTAGAGGAGAATTCTTGCCTGGCTGTTTCCGGTTTGTAGAGGCTGCCTGTATTCCTTAGCTCATGGCTGCATCACTGCCTCTGCTTCTGTTGTCTCATCTCTGATCCTCCTGCCTGCCTCTTATAAGAACCCTTGTGACTTTATGTGGTGCCCGCTTTCAAAGATAAATGCAGTCAGATATTATAGGAAAAGCAGTGAAAACAGATTTTATTCAGTGACTACTGACAGCGGGAAAAAGAGCTGAGCTCTATTCTGATTGATTTGTACAGAGGTGATTGGGTGTTTTAAAGGGAGAATGAGGGAGGAGGGAAGGTAGTCGAGTGGGGAATGGCTTCAGCAAAGCAGGGGAAGTTAACGATGATAGAAAGCAGGAAGTCGGTGTTGGTCCATGTGAAATTCATCTGAGTTTATGAGCTGGCACTTATTGAAGTTAAGCTCTTCCCCTCCCACAGAGGCTGGGCCAGACGGGCCCTCTCTACAGGTGTTGGCTGGAACAAACAGTCAATTCTCTTGGCAAGCTTGAGTTTTCTGTCAGGCATTTTAAGGGGCAGGAGGCAGGGAGGAGTTTTATCCTAGGGAAATGCCCTTGAGCTGCTAGAAACTATGTTAGTGTTGGTTCAAGTCTTTACAGGCCAGGGTTGAGGCTCTGAGGAACCTGACTAGAGTTTGATCAAGGAGGGAGTTTTTCTTTCCAGTTTCTTTTTGTTTTCTTCCAATCGTTTTAAAGTTTTTGAACAGGTTATATATTCACATAGTCAAAAATTCAAAATGTACCGCAATCTGTCCTCAGGTGCCTAGCCCCCTCCTAGGAAGTGACCAGGACACATACAAGGCACTGAGCTCAAGCAGAGAATCTACTACCATCTGGATAATCTCTCTATCTCAAGATTTTCAACTGAATGAAATCCGCAAAATGCCTCTTGCCATAAAAGTTAACATATTAACAGATTCTAGGAGTTAGGATTTGTACATCTTTGGGGAGCCATTATTCTGCCTGCCATCGATAGCATTGATAGAACTTCATCTCCAGCAAAACAATTTCTCTAGTGAATTTTAAGTTTTGATGGACTTCCACATCGATGATTACTTCACTGAACCTCATCGCTGTCTTTTGAGACAGAAGGACACATATCTTTGACCCATTTGCAGATTAGGGAACTTAATAATATTAATCTAAGTGGTATTAAAACTCCTTCCTCAAAAGGACTGCCATGATGGTGTCTGCACTAAAACCTAAGTTTCTGATTTCTTAGTTAAAAGTTTTTTTTACACAATTTGGCAGTGATGTTAAAAGCATTGCCACATGCATAAACATAAAAAGGTGAAAATAATACACCTTGATAGCCTGAGCAAAAGGACTGCTTCCATGCTTTGAAAGGCATTTTCAACCTGTATGAAAAGCTCCTATTTTCATATTCTGACTGCTTTTCATTTATCTTGATAAAAAATGCTGTTTTAATTTCTTCAAGATTCTAGGTCAATGGATCCATTGACCTTTTCTGAACGTTTGGAAGTTTCTTTATGCTTTGCTGAACTAATCACGGAGGATATTGTAATTACCAAAGCTAATGTTTTTATGACCAACTCTGTGATAACAAGGACTCCATTCAGCTTCTCAATTAACTTATTTTTCATGCAATTAAAAAAAAAACAGTGAGCAGGAACTCTAAAAGCTATGTTTCCTCCAGGGGTTTTCAGATAAGGACTATTTTCTGTACCACTCTATCCCCAGTCCCTAGCCCAGTGCTTTGGCCTTTGGTAATCAATGATCGTGCATATGCAGGTAAGTAAAGAAGTTCAATGTAGCTATGAATGAGGTAAGGACAATGAGAGGTCCTACGGAGATGGCAGCACCTCACCAGTCAGGGAAAGGGGCCCAGGAGGGCCATTCAGTGAGGGATCCTCTAAAATATGCTGTAAACGAGGAGTGACAATAGAAGAATAACAACAGACCAGATGAAGATGGGGAAGGGCTCTTATTCCAGGCCAGGAGGGGAGGAAATGATAGGGTTGAAATTGGTTGTCATGTAAAATGATACTGAAAATTTTCCCTCTATGAAATTAAGGAGTGCAAGTTATTTCCTCAGGTGTGTGAGTGTGGAAACATAATTTAACTATCTGATGCTTTATAAGCCACAATAACCGAGGTAGACATTTAATAATGTCACATGAATCTACTAGTAACGAAGAAAAGTATGAGGTACGTGTGATACTAAACACTTGGAGATGAACTCATAATTCTGAAATTGAAGTATTCGCTTGCCTTCAAAGCAAAAAGGAACTGGATTAATCTGCATCGAGGTACACATGAAGATGATAAATAGAGCAGGCTTGAAACCCTTGTAAACATTTAGGCAGATAGGGGAATGGATTTAATTAAGGAGTCCTATAAAATGCCTCTCAAAAGCTTTCACACCAAATTCTCTCGACCTTTCAAGCAAGTTAAGAAATTCAAACCTGAACCTGCAAAGAATCCTAGAATATGGAAATCCTTTAATTTTCTTTTTTTCCCCCTTGGATAAATAGTGCTTAACCCAGGCTGAATGTGAATCCCAATGACACTTTCCTTCATATGTGTATTTCACAAGTATTACTTGATCCGTAACCTCTCGATGCGTTTACTTTCTTCCTCTCTCAGTAAGTGATGCCATATTCCCAGTTGCTCAGACTGTCTTGCGTCCTCCCTTTCCTTAGCACACCACATCCGAACTAGCAGAGCTTTTTTATCTTGTTTATTTTCTGTCTCCTATCCTTGAATGTAAGCTCTGAGGGAGGAGGAAAGCTGTCAGTCCTGTTCATAAACAAATCCTCAGCGTCTAGACAGAGCAGTGATGAAATGCATATTTATTGAATTAATTAATAAAAAAAACCCCAGTAACACCTTTTTGTATAAAATATGCATTCTCTTAGGTGAGGTTTTTGAAAAGTACAGCAAAATGTAAAGAATGAACCAGGAACTCCTATAATTTTTGTATCTAGAGATAACCACTATTAATATTCTAAATAGTCCCAAAACCTAAGAATAAATATTATGGGACACTTTATAATAGATGCCTACAAGATTAATTAAAACTTCAAAGAAAATTAATTTTTAAGATTTTCAAGACACATCAGATTTGTATAAGCTGTTTAGAATGCTGAGATTTTTATAATTTTTATAATAAGTTTTCTCACATTATTGAAATCTGAAGATATGTTTTCAATGTTTGCATGTCTTGTAAATTAATTTATTTTTCTGTATTTTATTTTGACATTTAGTTGTTTGTATTTTTTGAATTTGTAAGGAACACCAGGATGAACATCTGTACATAATCTTTCTGGATACTTCTTTGGTAACTAAAGTAGAATTATACCAAACGATGAAAACATTTTTAAGGCTCTTGATACACAGTGCCAAATTACTTTCTAGAATAATAATAGTTTACACCTAATGAAATGAACATGGGTGTCTGATTCATTGCCCCTATCTTATATTTCTGTGTATTTATTTTTTGCGAATTCAATAGATACAATGTTTTTCATTGTTTGAACTTGCAGCTATTTGGTCACTAGTGTGGCTAAATATTCTTTCAAATGTTTTTTTGTCATTGACTTAAATGTGTCTCTAATTAAATATTATTAAACATATTATACATATGAAAGATATACATAATTTAAATGAGCACTTTAAAGAATAATCATAAGTCATAATAATAAAATGGACCCCTGCGTAGCCACAATTCAGTTTCTAGAACAGCACTCCTAGGACTCCTGAGAGCTTTAAGACTCCTGTACATTCTACCCCAACCTATTTACTTTCCTCCCCTACAGAGACAACCAAATATCCTGGAACTCTTTGTTTTCTTTGTAGTGTTACCCAAATGAAATTTCTCCTTAAAAATATTTTGCTTAATTTGCCTTTTAAAAACTATTTTAAAAGCTATTTAAAAAATAATATCATGTTTTATGTATACTTCTCACTTATTGCTGTCATTTAACAGTCTCTTTGGAGATTCATCTGTGTTGCTATATGTAGCTACTATTCACTTATTTTTTGGAGCTGTATAATATTCCATCATAGTAATATCTTACAATTTATTTATGCCTTATCATTTTAATAAAAAATTGGACTGTTTCCAATTTTTAGCTATTGCAAATGATGCAGTTTGGGAAATTCTTTTATATATGTATGTTTCTTTTATATAGGAGCAAGACGGGGTATCTATTCATTAATGGGATAGAAGAGGTAGGTGTAGGATTTATGCATCTTTAGCTTTGGGTAATCCCAAATTGTTTTCCAAAGTGATTGTACAATGTACATCTGGACCAGCATGAAATTTCTCATTGCTTCACAATTTTGCCAGCACTTGGCAGACTTGGTCAGACTTTTTAATTTTTTGCCAATCTGATGGATAGGAAATGACAAATTATGTCATTTTCACTTTTTATTTGAGTATCTCTTCATATATTTTTTCATCTGCAAAATATTTTTCTTTTTGTGCATTTACCTATTGGGCTGTTGCTATTTTTCTGGTTGATTTGAATGTATTTTGAATACTAATCTTTTGTTGGTTATATCTACTATGTATATATTTTATCCATTTATCAGTTAACTTTCCATCTATTTATGGTGTCTCTAATGAATGGAAATTCTAATATTAATGAATTAGAATACATAAATATTTTTCTCTTTTGCTTTATGCTTTGTGTTCATTTTAGAAATCCTTGCTTCTTTTACAGACTTAAAGTTATTATTTTAAGTTTTCTTCCAAATAATTTATAGTTTGGCCTTTTCACATTTAAATTCTTAATCCATTTGGCATTTATTTTTTTGTGTTGTGTGAAGTATGCATTGAATGTCATTTTTCTCTGTCTGAATAAAAAGTTATTTCAGCTCTATTTATTGATTATTCTCTTTTTTTCCTGACCTACAAAGCTAACTCTATCATACATCATTTTTCATAATTTGTGACTCTGTTTCCTATCTCTGCAGTAACACCATCTTAATTAACACTATATTAATTATCTTAATTATTATGAAGCTTTAAAATCAAGTCCTGCTATTTAAGTGGACAAATTGTCCCACCTCATTCTTCTTCTTCATTTTAGATATCATTCATTCTTTCTCCTTTTATACATATTTTAGAATCAGCTTGAAGATTCATAAAAAACCACATTGAAAGTCCTTTTTGTTTTACTTTATACATATTTTAAATAGATTTTCAATTTAAAATAGTTTTAGATTTATAGAAAAATTCATATATAGGACAGACAGTTCCCATATACCCCATTCCTAGTTTGCTTTCTTGTTATCATTTTGCATTACAATGTCATAACTAATGAATCAATAGTAATACATTATTATTAAGTAAACGCCATATTTTGTTCAAATTTTATTATTTTTTTCCCTAATGTCCTCTTTCTGATCTAGTATTCTTCCAGGAGACCATATTATATTTGGTTGTCATGTCTTAGACTCCTTTGTGAGTTTAACTGTGACAGTTCCTGACTTTCCTAGTTTTGATGACCTTGATGGTTTTAGAGAGTATTGGTCAAGTATTTTGTAGAACGTTCTCAATTTAGTTTTGTTTGGTGTTTTTCTCATGAATTGACTGGGGTCATTGGTTTTGTGAAGATCACAGAGGTGAAGTGCCATTCTCAACACATCGTATCAAGTACATGTGATGAACATGATTTATCTTTGATTAGCTGGCCAAGGTTGTGTTTCCCAGATTTGTCCACTGTAAAGTTATTTCCTCCCCTTTCCCATGCCCTTGGAAATGACACATTATAAAAAATGTGTCTGGAGGAAATTCATACTTGGTTGGAAATTATGATGGTAATTTCATTTGACATATTTTAATAAAATGCTCTGCATTAGGAGTCACAGCTAAATATACCCGTGATGAAATCTTGCCAACAGGAAACACACAGAAATATATCACAATAAAGAAACATGAATTTTTCTTTATTTTCAAAAACAGATGTCCTCAGGTTTTGAAGTTTTTATTTGTCCTCATTGAAAGTTTGAGAACATTAAAATTACCCCCTCCTTACACGAGCGGAAATCTGTTTCACTGAAGGAATCATGGCTTCCCTGGGTTATGTTTGAGAGGGCACTCTCAGAAGGTCAGATCTTGAAAACATGAGCCATATCTTCTTTTAGGAGGTTCAATCTTGCCCTAATTAAATACTGGTCACCACTTATTCAGCCAATCATAACAAAAACATGTGGCGAAATATTTGAGATAGAGAGAAAATGTATTCCTGAGGGAGTCCAGTGGACCTCTTGAAGTTACAGAAGAGGGCTTTTAGAGGAAAGACAGTGTTACTTAGCTTTCATGGGATAATTGAAGCCTTAACTATATTAAATAAATCAGTGTTGGGTTGTTATTGGTGAAAACTGTTAGTGTCTTAGGCATTACTCTTGGGAGAAGCTTTCCTTTTAGGACAACATTTCAGAGACACATATAATTAACTTCTTAAAGGCTGATGATAAAAACATGCAGCCACCTTATTCATGGCAGCAAAATAAATGTCAAGGAAAAGACCCTTTGGTCCATTCTTGGATGCTTTGCTGACTCTTTCTTGGGAATTTATCTTTTTTTCCTTATTACTTTCCTTCTTTCTTTCTTTCTTTCTTCCTTTCTTTCTTTCTTTCTTTCTTTCTTTCTTTCTTTCTTTCTTTCTTTCTTTCTTTCTTTCTTTCTTTCTTTCTTTCTTTCTTTCTTTCTTCTATCTTGAAGCATAGGGAATGCAAAGTTAGGATTTTATTGAACATTTGGGGCAGGGACTTTGATGAAGGCTTCCTTTATTCATATATGGTTTCTTAGTTGAAAGATGTGAATTTTAATGGCTTGTTCTGTGAAAATTCAGCCTCCCTCCTCGTACATCTCTAGAGTCATCTAGCAGATTTCAGCACATTAAGGAACACCTTGTACTTTGTGACTGAAGAGGACAATGAATTAAAAATTACACATGCGCTAGCCCTCTGTGACTTTTTTTTTTTTTTTCCAAACAAGACGCCGACCAGAGCCCACAGAATGGGGTATGATTGAGAGTCCCTGGGTCATGAAGGACATTCATTCCTTTAATAAAATTCACTATTAAAATCTATACACTGCTCAAGACATGGATAAAATTATTGACTATCTTTGAATTTGGTATCAGTTTAACAGCAAAATCATTCTTGTGAAAATGGGACCCTGGGAAGGGTTCAGGAGAGGACAAGTGTCAGTAATCAAGGAATAAGGGTGTTAAAAAATATGTATATGTAAGTGGAATGTCACAGTTTAGTCAAGAGGCCAGATTTTCTGTGTGTATTCTCTTCTACTTGCCTGCCTCCTTCTCGTCTTCCTATGTGCATGGCAACTCACTTACATTGTCCAGATCCACAGTGCATAGTTACTCACCCACGCCTTTCAATGGGAATGAAAGCTGTGCTGTGGCTGCTCTTTTATGTGTTCATATTTTTGTGAGTCTGTGATTATAAAGCCCTGTGCTAAAGAAGCCTGAGTGTGTGGGCTATCCTCCAGATAGTAATCAGTTCAGCTTGTTTCTTCTTAATTCATGTGGACGCCCTGACCAAAGACCCTGGGAAGTAGATACCGTTGCACATAGCTGCCTAATATGGATGATGATGATGAAAATAATAATAATAGCAATAATAATAAAGCTAACTGATTGCTAATGAGGACTTTATGTCAGGTATTCTGTTACATGATTTAAATGTGCTATTTTTAAATTTCACAGTCGGTCTTCGGACCTGAGGAACTATTAAGATTCCCATTTTACAGATAAGGCAATTGAGACACACAGAGCTCTAACAACTTGCCCAGCACCATCCAGAAGGCAGCCAAGCTATATGGTTTGGAGCTCCCAAGCTATGTGCTTTTTAACCCACTCCCTCGACTTGATTTTCACTTACAAGTACTCAGCTCAAATAACTAAAGAATTTTAATACTAAGGTTACAGATTGTTTTTTGTAGAACTTGGTTGGAAATAGTCTGTTTCTGCCTTTCCTTCTGTCTTCCCTTTTTTGGGAACCCTCGAGGTCACTTGCAGGTCACCAGGGTCATTAATAAGGGCCTTGCTTTCTGTTGGCAATAGCCACCCACATGTTCTGCTGCCCTTGTGTGCACCTGTGACCTGAGCAGTCATTTCACTGAGGTCCCCTTTGGGAATTGCTTGCTCATTAGGAATGGCCCACTCAGCCCCAGGGTGGGAGGGTGTCAGGGATCAGAGATGTGGAGCCCCTCCAGTGAGTTGCACAGCCCTCTCCTCCTGAGCTTCTCTTGTACTGCTTCTGATGTCACCAACCTGCTTCTCCACTTAGAGTGACTCAGCCCTAGGTGTCCCTTCAACGCTGCTCAGAAATGGGTGGCTGTCCTAATAGAACGGTTTGCCTCTCTTGAATTTTCTTTAATTCCCTCCCATAAAGCACTAAGTTACGTCATACAAACCAATAAAACACATACATAACCAACAATACCCTTCCCAATAACTGTCATGGATTCTCCATATATTTATCATATACTTTCTGCTCACACATCTGTGTATGTGTTTCTATTTCTCAGTGTAGTTTTAGATGGTAGGTGCCGGAGGGCCCCACGCTAGAATAGGGCAGGACAGAAGTCCCCTTGGAATAGCTGAGGATGGTCCTTTTGGTTCTGAGATGAACGTGGAAATAACCCATATTTTGAGGATTTAAAAAAAAATGGTGGTTCAACTCTGAGAGATAGCAAACATTAGATCTAATGCTGACCAATTATCCTGAGGCGAAGGGTTCAGGGAGGTGGCTGTGTAGGTGAACTTATCGATAGGGTCCATATCAATAATATTCAGATCCAGTGTGGAGAGAGGGTCATGATACCAGACATTGCCTTTTCTCAAAGTGTTGTTGGGAAAGGGCCCTATCCTGGTACCCATAAGAGCAGCTGTAGCGCAGGATTCTGTCCTTACCCCAGACTAGATCCAACATGTGCAAACAGCCTTATGGGTGTGTAGAGTGTTTTTCCTCTCAGCATCTTCCATTCTGAGACTCATTTTGCATTGCTTTGTTTCTTCTGCCAAAGTGACCTACTGTCATATAGCCTGGTCCTACCATAGCCAAATATATTAACCCTGGGGTGTGGGTATCTACCATAAAGGGATTAGCTTCACAGGAGAACTACGCTGCTTCACTGGGTTGGCGTTTTGTATTACTTTCTAACTTTTAAGACATGATTCTCCAAGGCTAGTTTTTCATCGGGACCAGTGGCCCTCTGCCATAATTGCACAAATCAAAAGTCAGGTCTGAAATAGGCTGATCTTTCTCTTACAGCCTCTTTTGAACATGAAAGGAGAATCTCTGTACATAGGAGCCTAGAGGGTAATAGTCTTGATTTCTGGGTAACTTGCTATTGCCCAAGGTTGAGGCTCAAGGCAAAATTTGCATTTTGGAAATAGATAAGGAGAAATCAGTGTGAGCAGACACCCCAGATATCATATTTACAGCCATATGTATGTTTGTGTCTGTGTACATAATCATGTATGTGTCAGGGGAGGGAAGGAGAAAGTGTATGTTGAATATTAACATATCATCACTGCAACAATAGATGGGTAAGGCAGCTCTGTGGGGTGTCTCTTATAAGAACACTAATGCCATTAGCGAGGGCTCCAGCCACATTACCTAACAGCCCCCAGCCCCACCTCCTAATATTACCATATTGGGTATTAAGATGTCAACATATGTATTTGGGGGGACACAAATTATAGCAGCTGGGTCAGAATGATGCCAAAGCAGCTTCCTAATTTGATCACTTCATTTTTCAAGTGGAAAATTTCCCCACTTGGTTGAAAACACATCAAACATCATTTGGTGTCAGATAGAAAAAGAAAACAAGTTATTTGCTTTTACTTTATTATTGATTATGACCATATACAAGTTCTGTTAAACACCTATTATTATTACCGGCCCTTCCAGGTCAGGGACCCAAATCAAGGTCCTTCTGCCCAGTGCCCTTCACACCAACAAAAAGAGACGGAGTTCTGTAAAGCAGAGCAGAAGGTTTATTCTTTGGTCAAGGAACGGAGAAGGGTGAACTCATATTCTCAAGACACCTTTTCCCGGCCCGGGAGGAGCCTTCTGTATTTATAGGCTGTGGCATGGAATAATTAAATTCTTCTAGGCATGCGTAGTAATGCTTCTATTGGACTCGGCCCTTTTGCACACAGCCCTTTTTTGTACACAGTCCTGTTTGCACGCAGCCCTTTTGCACGCGTCCCTTTTTTGTGTACACAGTCCTGTTTGCACGCGGCCCTTTTGCACGTGGTCCATTTGCACATGGTCCTGTTTGCACACAATGCCCCAAAGACATCTTAGTTTTTGCGTTCCGGCACCTTGGTCTTGGAGGTTGGGAGTCCTTTTCGGTGTCTGTAAAGAAGTACAGCTGGTGACGTCGTTTACGTATTGAGTAGGGTTCGGGTCTTTTGGAGGATACCCGGGGACATTATGTTATTGATACTGTGCCAGATAATTTTACCTCCATTACTTTCTTTACTTTGCATAACAACCCTTCAAGGTAGATAACTACTCTCACCGTTTAACGAGCAGAAACTGAGGAGCTGAGATCAGCGTTCCTCCAGGCTTTATGTCAGAGCCGCATTCAGTCGCTGGGTTGTCCTTCTCCCACGCCACTCTTATCCAAAGTGTCGTGGTTTTGGAATGGTGTCGCACAGGGTTGTAGGAGCCTTAAAAAGGAGCAATGAATGGTATGCCAGTTAGGGACATTTTATTATTTATTTATTTATTTATTTATTTATTTATTTATTTATTTATTTATTTGAAGGCAGTGTCACTGGCCCTCCTATGTGGGACCGAACCGGGGCCGCTGGCGTCTCAGGCCAGAGCTTAGCCACCGCGCCACTCGGCCGGCCCTGAGGGACATTTTAATTGGTCTTGTTCCCCCATGAGGAAAAGTCCTGCTGCTCACTAAAAATTTCCTTCAGCTGCATGAAAACAGCCACGTAACATTTACTTAGCAAAGATAATGATGTCCCTTTCTAGGAGAGTGCCGCACCTTGTTTTCCATTATTTTCTGGAGTCCATCCCCTTCTTCCCCCACGTAGCTTAATATTTGTTTCATAAGAAGATTGTACTGAGGTCATATATTCTGAATGTTGAGGCATATTCTGGTCTCCTCTGACATGAATTCCTGGCTCTCCTTAACACTCCTCTTTTGTTCTTTGTACAGGGACACTCCAGGGGAGCTTTCTTCTTTTTTCCACCAGGATTTCACGATCCTGAGGCTTTCAGGGATTGGAAACCCCAAAACGTTAGTGAGCCAGTGAGAGGCGTTGGTCCCGGGTCAGACCCAACCCAATGACATAAACTGAGACAGTCTTGCTCTGCTACAAATATGTTTTTCTGAACACACCCAAATCCCAGCGATTTTCATCTTTTCTGGGCTCCCCAATTTCCGCTTTGTCAGATTACAAGATATTACAGAGAAATAAGCCCAGTCTACATACCCTGTAGACTCCTGCTGGGGCCGATACTCCTCCTTATGACACAATATCAAGAGACAGTGGGTTTCAGAATCGTCCTTGAATATTTTATTTGTCGAAGAGTTCTGAAATGTGTGTATATATTTTTTCTGTTGAATAATGCTGAGAAAGGGAACCAGGTGCAGAGCTCTCCTACTCTGGCAAATGCAAGAATCCTTCAAGTAGCAAGTGATTTAACAGAAATATGTGGAGCATTTTAAAACAAACGTAGTGATTTCTTTTCCATTCTTGACTGACAGTTTTCTTTTATAAGTAGCTGCATGATTTGCTGGCAGGCGGGGTCTGCAAGTTGGAACTTAAGCATCTATCAATATGAGAAGAGCACCATGTGGGCATGTCAGACAAACCAGAGGATCAGTCCCAGCTCTCTCACTTACGAAAAGTGTCATCACAGATAAATGACCTAACATAACCTCAAATCTTTAGCTTTCTTAATTACTCTTCTTGGGATGCTGTTATGAGGGTGTAACAGAATAACATATGGCGAAGAGAGCAGATCTTAAAAAGTTCTCATTCAGGGCCGGCTGAGAGGCACATTGGTTAAGAGCTGGTTTTGGGATGCCAGCGGCCCCGGTTCGGATCCCACATATGAGGGCCAGTGATACTGCCCTCTACAGCTAACAACAGCTCCACCTGGAGCTGGGCTGTGCGAGCCCCAGCGACGGTGTAGGCTGCAACCCCTGCTGCAGTGGGCTGCCATAGGCTACAGTGAGTGGCCAGCAGCCAGCGTGAGCTGCCAAGAGCCGCCGTGAGCGACCATCCAGAGGTCGGCGACCGATCTGTCTCATCTGGGAAGAGCGCAATGATGATACCAACATGGGCCAGTGAAGCAATGTCCTCCGCAACTAGACTGAAGAACAAAAAGGACAGCAACTTGTCTGTTCCCCTCCCCCAATTCCCCAACGCTGTTCCCCTTTCCCAATTCCCCAATAAAATCTTAAAAAAAAAAAAAAGTTCTCATTCGAAGAAAAAAGAATTGTAACTATGTATGGTGATGGATGTCAATATGGTGATGGATGTCAATATGGTGACAGATGTTAACTGGACTTACTGTGATCATTTCACAATATATACAATATCAAGTCATTATATCATATCCTGAAATGAATATAATGTCATATGTCAATTACATTTCACTTTAAAAATGTACATATGCAAAGTATCTGGCACACAAAATGTAACTCAGTAATTAGTTGCTACTATTCCTTTTTCTTTTTTCCTCCCCAGCACCTTGAGCATAGTTGGCCTTCAATCAATTTTGGACAGAGAGAAGAAAGGAAGGAAGGAAGGAAGGAAGGAGGGATGAGGGAGGCAAAAAGGAAGGAAGAAATGAGGGGGAGGGAGGGAAGAAAGGAAGGAAGGAAGGAAGATACCTGAAATCACAGAAGCTTCTTTCTCCTCTTCACAGCACCTTTTCTTCTTCCCAAGCAATCACTGTACTTCTCACTTGCTCCGCCTTGCTTTGCATGTACTGATCACGTTTCCTAACCACCATTTTTACTTCTTGATTATAATAAATTAACAAGCATTCATTGAACTTCTTCTATGCCCAAATCACTCAGCTAGATATTGTGGAGAATAAAAAAATAAGATGAAGATCCTCTCTTCAAAGCATTTACTGCTTACTGTTCAATAAAAGATATAAGACATAAAACTGTACTAGAAGGGAGAAAGAAAACAGTATACCAGGAGTCTACTTGGTGCTTGGGAGGAAGATAGGCAAGGGCTTCTTTGAGATGGCAGCATTTGTGCTGAGCTGGACTTTGTGGGGTTTGGACTTGCAGAAAAGGAGCCTAATGACACCTAGGAAAGGAACCAGCGGAAGCAAATGGATGTTGGATGAAAAGAGAAAAACATATCATCAGAATAATTACTTCGCAATCGAGCACCTATTATACGTCAGGTGCTATTCTAAGCGCTTTACATGTGTGATTTCATTTAATCATGAGGGCCGGCCAAGTGGTGCAGTGGTTAAGCGCTGGCTTGGGAAGCCAGCGGCCCCGGTTCGGTCCCACATATGAGGAGACCATATGAGTGACACTGCCCTCAAAAAAAAAAAATCATTTAATCATGAAAACAAGCTGTTTCAGACTATTCAAATTAATATCCACCCAGAGGGCACACACTCCAACAGAAGGAACCTGAAGAATATTACAACATTTGTGCTATTATTAGCACTAGTGCTTTGAGAATACAGCACTCAGTAATCTGAACTTCTTTTTTTATAATGAATTTTAAAAATAAAATGAGAATATTCATCAGTCAGGTAGTTTAAATATATAAACACAAGACCTGAAGGGTTATCAAATCTATACTTATCCTGTAT
Organism: Aselliscus stoliczkanus; assembly: GCA_033961575.1. NCBI lineage: Eukaryota > Metazoa > Chordata > Mammalia > Chiroptera > Hipposideridae > Aselliscus > Aselliscus stoliczkanus. The sequence goes on along the minus strand of CM066739.1, from coordinate 69,872,301 downwards.
TTTGTCATTATAAAATTGGGTGGTTTGTTCATAAGAAGCACCCTGTGGGAATCACCTACTCTAACTATGATAATCCTTAACTTTGAGTCTATGATGCCTGTTTTAGTTATATTCCCTGTTTGTCATGGGCTTGCTGAACCTTCTCTAGTCTGCCTTCATTCTTTCCCTCCTTCTATTCTTTACTAAGGTTCAGATTTGCATTGCGGTCTGATGGCTCTTCCAGCCTTCCCCATTTCCCCCATTTTCTCTCACAGATGTTTCCCTAATACAATCTCGTGTTAGCATCTGCTTCTCATAGGACCTGGACTAACACATCCACTGACTTACCCAAGGTCACACAGAGCTGAAGTGGTGAAGTAGGACTGCACAGAGGTGTGAGGAGTGGGAAATGAGACTGACAGAGTGGTGGCTAACAACAAAATTTCTATCTAAGTCTTTTTGGTGAAGAAATCGTTCGGATCACAGTTAATAATAAAGACCTTTTATTTTACAGATAGGATAGTGAAACATAATTTTGGGTTTTCTGTCTTTCTGTCTCGCCTTCTAAAAGGTAAATGCAAGTTTGGTACTTCTTAAATTTTCTCACACAAGCTGGCTGACACTTTAGTTGACAAGTGGGTGTGAACAAACCCCTGTTGTAATTGATTACAGAATTGACATATGAGGTTTGGAGGTTTGGATACCCAGAGAGGAAGGATCAAGCCTGCTAGGGATGTGAAGAACTTCTCAAAAAAGGGGATAGGTTCTTCATGTCACAACTGTGCCTCAAGCTCGCCTGAGGAAGTTCACAATAGCTGGGAACTGAACCCTGCCAGGAGCACGAAGGGTTTATGAGTTCTATACATTTTTAAGGACTGCTTCTGAAAATTGAACGTAGAGTCTGAAAAATGGAGTCCAAAAACCCAAGTTGTAGTTAAATTACAATGTATGTTGATTACTCTGAGAATGACAGGACTGAGAATTTCTAGTCAGCTTTGGGCAAGGCTGTAAAGTTGCTGGACTTGCTTGTAAGTGGGTTTTACCTGCCTTTTCTTGTTCCTTCTAATTGGTGATGATAGACTGACCAATCAGATCACAGTTCTGCCTTATTAGCTATGTGACCCTAGGAAATGCACTAAACCTTTCTGAATCTCAGTCCCCCCACCCCCACAGAAAGTGGGTAATTGTGAAGATTAAAAGACTTAAGGCAGAAATACACACACACACACACACACACACACACACACGCTCTTGTTTACTTCTAACCACTGCTCTTTCCCTATTTCCCTATCTTGCTCTGCCCCAGTGGTCTTCCTGCTGTTTCCCAAATTCTCAGCTCATTGGTGCTCAGGGTCTTTACACATGCTGATGACTTCGCTAGGAATATTCCTCCCCAAATCTTTGCACGGCTCCTTCTTCCTCATCATTCAGGTCTCTTAAACTTTCTCCTCAGAGTGACCTCCTTGAACTTTCCTAAATAATATAGGGATTATTCACTCATCACTGCCTACTTCTTTAGCCTAATTTCATTTTCTTCAGAACTCTCATCAGAAAACAAATGATATAATTTAAATATTTATGTACTTTCTTGACTTGGTCTCCTACTAGCTGAAAGCTCCAAGGGAGTAGGATGTTTTGGTGTTGTTTTTCATGGCTGAATCCCCATGGAGTGGGGAGCACCTGGCACGTGGTAGAGGTTCGTTAAATATTTTTGCATGGATGAGCCCATGAATGAATACAATGAATGTGCTTAGCTCCAAGTGGATGCTGTGAAAATATGAGCTTCTTTCTTTTCTGGCATCCCATTAAAGACTATCAACAGTTTTCAGTTCAACAGTTTTCCAAGAATATTTGCATTTAAAAGAGGATGCCTGGGGAGACAAAGTCAGATGTCCTAACCTAGTGGGATAACCATTAAATGCTGGCAGTTCAAAGCCTGTGACTAATAGATATACTTGACAGGGGTATTAACCCTTGTCTTCACACATCAGCTAACTGCTTAGACGTGTCAACACTAAACATGATAAAACATGACAATGTTGAATTTTAACTGATCCTGGAAATCAGTGAAGGTTAAGAAATCCCCATACCTTTTGTGTTCTGGAAAATGGCTGACTGATAAAAACCCGCCATTTCTCATATGGCTTAGATCAGACTCATGGATATCCCCATGGTTTTTTACCTACGACAAGGCCGGACACAGTTCCTTCAAATTCCCATTATAATAAATAATTAGCCGAACTACTTCTATCCGTTAGTCAATCAGAACAAAATGTTTGTTAGCCAAACTTTGATGTTGTGTTTCTCTCCTTCCCCAGATGCGTGAACCTTGCCCTTCACTCAGCCCAGCATGCAAGCCCCCGCCTGAGAATAAGCCGGACTCAAGGTAAAACAGTCTCTAGTCTGCTGTCTGATGATCACACCACTTTTAATCCCACTTTGCCACACGTGGTCCTTTCCAGCCCTGTTTTGGACTCTCTACAGAAGAGAATTCGTTTTTGCCTAAATTCCTGAGACTGTTGAAGAGAATTCGTTTTTGCCTAAATTCCTGAGACTGTTGTAGATCTTACAGTCACGACTCTCTCCTCACTGTAATAGTCCCTCTCCCACTTCCCCCTGCAAGTAAGCCTTTTCAAATCAAGTCTTTCTTTACTAAGTCTGGATTTGTTGTTATTTAACAAAGAACAAAAAATATTGTTTTTTTGTTGGTGGCTTATCTGGGAAAAGGCTTTGGTCAAGCACTAATGAGCCCAAATAATTTTATTAGAATACAACTCATACACTTTTTATATTTTGTAGTTACTTTAATAGTGTGTATATCCCAGGGTTTCTGTGAGGATTCAAGATATAAACACATATGTAAAGCAAGAGTACTGATGACACCTTCTTTTCTGATTCCCACTAGCCCATAATTATGTCTGGATTTTACCTTTTGAGTATGTTTGCTATTTCTCTGTCCCCACTGCCACTACTTGTTATAACCAGTTGTCACTTATCTGCCTTCACGTAGCTCTCATATTATGTTTCGCTCCACCCTAATCTCTAGTAGCTCAAGCAACTGTCTTGAAAAGCAGATCTGAACAGGACACTGCACTATGTCTGGCCGGCAGTATAAACTTTTGCCATTATAATTTAGATTCTTCCCTCCTCTTTGTGTTTCTCTGTTTCTTTAAAAAAAAAAAAAATTGAATAAGGACCTGGCTCTGGGTTTCTTTGCTTCAGGGGAGGTTTGTGGCATGGCTTTCTGTGTATTTCTTTTCCTTTTTCCAAAACTCCATGGAGGAGATTCTGTGAGGTGTTCTGGCAGCATTGAGGACAGAGGGAGTGTCTATGAGAGAAACCTGGTGAGGAATCCCCTCCCACTCCCATCCTGGACAAAGTAAAATACAATAAAAGACTGTGGGAGAGGCAACAGCGGTCCAGGGATTCCTGAATCCACAGGGCACTTGAGCATGGCTCTGTAGCAGAGAGTGGGTATCAAAGAACTCAGGCCAAAGGACCGCTGAGCAAAGCCAAGACCAGTGGGGAGCTCAATGTTGCTCTCAAGAGCAAAATGGCAGATCACGGCTCCAGCTCTGCTATTCCTCTTCTCAACCTTAAAATACTTGCTTCACCTGTTTGAGCTTCAACTTCTTCACAAGCCAATAGAGATAATGATAAAAAGAAAGAAAGAAAGAAAGAAAGAAAGAAAGAAAGAAAGAAAGAAAGAAAGAAAGAAAGAAAGAAAGAAAGAAAGAAAGAAAGAAAAAAGAAAAAAGAAAAGAAAAAAGAAAAGAAAAGAAAAGAAAACTTTGTTATAAGAAAATTATGAGAAAAATACAGAACTTAGTGCTTGGCATAGACTAGGCCCTTAATAAATGTTTTCCTTCCTCTGTCAAGAATACAAACTGTTTTGAATAGACATGAATATGGCCATGTCCCATTGAGCACGTCAGAGGAAAGACCCGTTGGTACAGATCTTTCTCAGCAGAAGTAAGCAGTGAGGTCCTCGCTAGTTCTGTGCTACTTGTGAACAAGTTTGTATTCAACCTCCCAAGAGGACACGAAGGCACCTGCAAGTTCAAAGAACACATAAGGACACCTAGCACACACATGCATGACTCTTCTTGACATGGAATCTCCCATAATATAATTTTTCTGCTCTTCTTTTAGATCTCCCAGTCTTTGGGATTGGGTGCCTATTTGTTTCAGTCTTTATTATTACGTGAGTCTCTGAATTTTTGATGCCTTTTAGAGATGTAGGCATGAGTTCTGGTGGGTGCTTTAGCATTATTTATACAATATGATTTTTTTTTTTTTCGAGGGCAGTGTCACTGGCCCTCATATGTGGGACCGAACCGGGGCCGCTGGCGTCCCAAGCCAGCGCTTAACCACCGCGCCACTCGGCCGGCCTACAATATGATTTTTTAAATTTATGATTTCAACTGGAAAGCTGCTCTATTTGTTATGTAAGCAAGGGACTTGCTGCACAGAAATTTCTTTTTGAATTATAGCAACACCTTGTATTTCCATCATCAGTGCTCTGGTATTTAATGATCCCTTTATACTACATTTTTTATGTTATACGATGACTTTATTTTTAAGAATTCATCTTTTCCACTGGTAAATTTTTTAATAAGGAACACAAAATATTCATTTATTTAGTCTGATACATTGTGCATACATTCTATACTTGTATTCTAAAAATAATTTAAATTCAATACTTTGATCAGATTCTAAAGCAATCATAATTTGCTAACAGGTCAAATATCCACAGTGTCTAACTTAGAGTATGCAAAAGGCAACTATTCCATCAACCTAATTAAATCATGAAAATTTACCAACATATGGCAGGTTTCATATATATGTGATTAGACTTGGCTGAGCTTTTCCTTGGCTACTCATAGGTCTCCTACTCACTTAAGAATAGATTACTGAAAAGCATGTTATCTGCTTATCTTAAATAGTCACATATTTGCAAATGGAGATAGTATTGTTTTTAATCTGTCATATGCTTTATTTTGAAAGCTGACATTATAAACTGAATATAATAGAAAGAATTAGGTTAACTCAGATTTTTAATTAAGTCTCTTGAAAGACCAGAAGACTGTAGCTAGTATTTAATTCTGTATATGTTAAAACTGCATTACAGTTGTGCATAAATTATTTTTTTAAGAATTAATCTGTCTATGATTAATCAATTAATAGTTGTGGTTTGATCCACCAAGTCTGTCAAGAGATTTCAGAAATGGTTGAATGTGAAAGAGTGCATATAAATGACCAGAGACCATTCCAATGCTGTTGGGGTCTTATCCTAAGACTGTCGAAGAGCGTCTCCTCGAAAAACTTCTAAGGCCTCCAGGATCATGTGCTGTGGTTGTTACCTCAGTAACAACAAAGAAGGGTGAGTCGGAAGGCTGTGGGCAGCCACTGTGTATAGAGAATCATGCTATGAATAATTGGAGGGTATAGTCTCAGATTCCAGTTTCATAAAGTCATGAGCAGATGGAATCTCATATTGTCAATGGTTGCATTCAAAAAGCCTCATTCTCCAGCATTGGCCTTCTGCTGCTCTAGCTAAAATGATACTTGCTTCCTGGGGATGATGACATAGAAGAAATTCAGGTAGATATTGAAATTATTGAAGAATTTTGAGTTTTCTCAGAATGCCCATGGCTTTTAAGTCCACTTTCCATTCCCTCATTTCCTACAAGATATTTTTATTTGGAAAACCAAAGAGTTCATGCTGTTATTCCTCATGACTGGGAGCCCATTTTCTTAGTTATTCTCTGGCGATTAGATTGGTATTAACATCTTAGCTAAATAAGCCAAAGATTGACCTTAGCAATGATTTAGAGATAGAAATAACCCATATTTAAATAAAACATCAAGCAAAACAATTCTACTTGTGGGTTGCATTTTGCTTTGTCTTAAGTCAACTTATCTAAGCTGTGATTCCCAGAATTTCTTTCATTGCGTAGTTCCAGGCTACTGTGGGTCACAAGAGACATTTTGCACATGAGTTGAAAGATGGAAATAAGTAGCAGCCATATTATTTTTACACTCAGTTGATCAGTGCAGCTGACACACTGGTTTTGGATCTACTGGCTCATCTTGTGGGTGTGGGACAGCAGCTGGACATCTGCAGCCCTCACCAGACTTGTCCTTTAGTTTCTACTCTGGGTCAAGTGCACGTTTAGCTCCACAATGAAGAGTGCATCTCCTCCTGTAGGTTACCTGAATCATCCAAGATGGAGGTTTGGAGCCTGTAAGAGACCAACATAGATTCCATCTTGTCCTGGGGGTTCCAATTTGTCATTGCTCTCTTTGCTTCACTGCCATCTTTCCTTCCTGATTGCCATCCCTGCTGACCTCAGCCCTGCAAGAGATGTAACAGCAGAAAGTAAACTACTTAATCAGCTCCCATAATTGTATAAGGTCAAATCTCCTATTACATATATAACTTCCTTGTGGTGTTGCTTCTGTGATCAAACCATTACCAAGAGTGTATAAGCCAGAATTTCTTTCCCTAGGAAAGTTTAGTTCACGAGGTCACGAGGATTTACCAACTAAGAACCTACAATGATGCAACAAGTCTACTAATAGCCGGAAATTGAATTAAAATCTGAATATAAAGAGGAAAATGGTTTACCAATTTTGATGACTTTCAAGATTTCTTTTCCTATATATTTACAATCTTACTATGTCTGATAGTATTTCTATGGGGAACAATTTTATAGGTATAGAAATTCTCTACTGAATCTGTGGTAGATATATCCTTTTAAAACGCAAAATAAGATACAGGTTAGCAAACCTGGAAAAAACAATATGCATCATCCCTGATCTATGAATGAAGCTGATGAATTGCATTGAGTGGTGTTGGAAGCTTGGATTCTGGAAGCAAGCCACATTGGACTCAGACATCTATTGTGTAACTATGGGCAGGTCACTCAACCCCCTGAGCCTTGGGCTTCATAATAAAATTCTGCTTATTCTAGAATTGTTGTGAGGGCTAAATGAAATAATATATCAAGCCCAAGCAAGCACGTAGATGACTGTAGGACTTGTCAGTCACTTCCATATCCAGTTGTTGTCTGTACACGTCTCACTTCTTTTTTTATTTGAAAATGACCTTGAGGGTGTGGTTATGTCTTTTTCATCATTGTTCCTAGTACTGTGTGAGGCATTCAGTAACTGGCATGTAGTTCATGATCAATACTCTTTGTGCTACAAATGAATGAATGTCCTGAGGCACATCTTTGTCGCTGTTGCAGCATATCTAGACCCGGTGTCTATTACATCTTTTCTCCTGAGATTCACATTAGGTAAAGCTGGTCACCAGTTTGGAAATTTAGGAATACTGCATGGATGAATGTCTGAGAATCACTATGCCTGGTGTAATGGTTAAATTAAGGATTTCCCATTTGCAGATCTTAGAAGGCCTGACACATGCAGTTATGATTGGACACCAGTGGATGTCACCCTTAGAACACACGAATGTACTCTCAGGCCTTCCTTGGGCAGGCAAGGCAAACTCCAAGGATGTTTGCTTTTTTTCTCCAGGGTAGCTGGGAAGTGATGTTGGTCTCCAGATGTCACCCATCACCGCGGAGCCCTCCACCCAGTATCTTCATCCAAGAGTAGAAAGAAGAATTGTGGAATGCTTTGCAAAGCATGCTTTTATCTATAGGAATGGTGTTCATTGATTGATGGAATTTAGGGAATGCCTCTGAGTAAATTAATATCATTTAAAAATGTTGTTTGGCTGTAATAGTATTTGCCTCTTGGAAAGAAAGTAGGAGATTCAGTCATAAGAACAGGAAGGAGATTTACTTTTTCACTTCTGTATCTGTTGCTTGTGGTTTTGTTTGTACTTTTTAAATAAATCACTCATTCAAAAGTAAAGAATAAATAAAATAATATTTGGCAAAATCTTGATAGCGTATTCTCGCTTATTTGTCCTATTATATATTGATAAGGAAATTTCTATTTTGAAAAAAACCCCCACAACACTGATAATGTTCTCTGCAATGTTATTGATTTCCATTCCTCAGACTGGTCTCTCATTCAGACACTAACTCATATTCATTTATTTAGATTTTTCTTATGCACTTACCTGTGTTATTTGTTGTACAGGTATGGGGAACAGCAGCAAATTTTAAAAAAACACGTTTTTAAAACAGAACTCTAATAAGAATTAGAGTTAAAGGAAAACATCAACTACAAAATTATCCTTGCCTGTTTTATAGTTTATAGTTAGATTTACAAATAAGCAAGTTTACAATAAAGTGCACACAGTTTGTAATTTTCTACATGCAAAAATGTATTGTGAACTTGACAAAATCAAGGTGTGTAGATTGATGCAATCTGTTCTCAGAGCATTTTGGAGATATGTCTCAGAAACCTCAAGAGTCATCATCACTTTCGACCCACCAATTCCACTTCTAGAAATCATTCTTAGGTGACAAAGATGTAATTTAAAAGTATTTACAGAAAACAACTATTTATGTTTAAGAAAAATCAATCATAAGCAAGAAAAACAAAGTATCATAATTACCTCTTGGCAGAACAATAAGACCAGGATGTAGCAGTTGATGAAGTATAAATACAAAGTTGTCTCCAATAATTCAGTCATCCCTTCATCTTCGGGTTGCTTTGTGTCAGTTGTTCCCTATGCCAAGTCCCACGCAGGAGGATGGCAAGACGTGAGTCCTCTTTACTTTGACATTTGTGGGGAGGGATTAGATAAGACACCATGGACCGGCAATACTACACACAACGCAAGATACCCCACCATAGAGGCACACAGTTGTGTGTTCAACAAAAAACTGACCCAAGTCCACTATAAATAATATGGGGAAATGGGACTTCTCCGAATCTAAATGGTTTCAGTTGTCTATTGACAAGATTGAACTTCAACTTGAAGGGGATAGAATATTACAAGATGAAACTATAGTGTAAAGATGGGTCAAGAGTCTCCTGGCTGCCTTACATGAGTTCAAGCCTCTAGGCCTGAACAGATTAAATCCCAGGTTACTGATAGAACTTGCAAATGAAGATATTAAGTTGGCTTCAGAGATCTCTGTGCCACTGTGAAGAAGAGGAGAGATGTTAGAAAGCTGAACATAAGCAATGGTTGTTTTGATTTTCAAAAGAATAGATTCTAAACATGTTAGGCCTTTGAGCAGACAGTTGAAGCTCCTTAATGTTACTTCACATCAGGTGGAGCTCCTTAATTCTACTTTGCAGCAGGGTACAGTTGAATGACCTCACATTCAGGTTCTTCCTCATGGGCCCTGTCTTACTTTCCCAGGGCTGCTGTAACAACGTACCAAGAACTGGGTGGCTGAGAACAACAGAAATTCATTCTCTCATCTCTGAATGCTTGAAGACCAAAATCAAGGTATTGATAGGGCCAACTCCCTGGGAAACCTGTAGCGGAGAATCCTTCTTGCCTCTTCCTAGCTTCCTGTGGTGGCTGTCAACCCTTGACCATCCTTGGCTCGAAGCTGTGTCACTCCAGTCTCCGGCTCTGTCATTACTTGCCATTCTCCCTGTGTGTTTGTTTCTTCATATGAGATTTCCCTCTTCTCATAAGGACACCAGTCATATTAGATTAGAGTCCACCTTGTGACCTCATTTTAACTTGATTTCATCTGCAAAGTCCTTATTTCCAAAGAAGGTCAATTTCACCATAGGGGTTAAGGTTTTAATATATATTTCTTGGGGCCAAAATCAAACCCACAACAAGTCTTCTCTTTTTCTTAATCCCTTCATTGTCTTTTTCTGTTTAATACTCTATAGTGTATTCCTTATTCTATTCTATACAATATGTTCATACCCACACCTGCTACCACCTCTAAACTTTTTCTCATATTTATTTCCATTATCCATACTCAGGTGACCAAGGTAAAAACTGAAACTTGTAAGTATAACCAAAAATAAAAAGATTGAAAGTGCTCTATTTAGTGCCATCCAGCCTACGGGGGACCTAACAAACTTAGTTTCACTTTACCCACACCATTCATCCTTTCTTGGACTCGCTGTCTTCGTGTATAAAATGACTGCTAAATCTCCCAGCTTGAAAAGTCATAATATGTGTGAACAAACGGGGGTAGCCAACATTTCTGAAACAAAGGCCTTTGATTAGGGGTGGAGATTAGGACAGCCTGAAACAAGCCCTACTGTTTGGCATATTGGGATCTGCAGAGAAACTGTGGTACACCCTCATTTCTCCACTGGAGCACATGTATCAACAATCTCTCTCATGTTGTTTCTGGCTCACACTTCCAAGTTTCGTGCACCCTAACGTCTGAAGCAACTTCCAAAGAATGGAGGAGTTGTGGAAGTAGCACTGTGAAAGAGTTTACCGGGCAAACAGTCAGAGCTCAGTCTGTAGGTCTAGACGGTCGTTGTTTCTGTTGCATATCAGAGGATGCCTATTTTTCATTTCTGTATCATGTTGCAGAGAGGTAATAATAACAAAGTGTGATGCTGTAAAGGAGCAGCCCTACATCAAATGCATGTCCTTCTTTGTTCCAAATGAACCAGATGATAGTTATTTTGCTGTCAAGAGAGCAATGACAAAAGGCCAACCAATGCTGTTACATTTCAGCTGGGCGTGTGTCAATTGAGGACAGATGCGTGTGTCTGTTCTAACTGGAGGCTGAGAAAGCGTAGTTTCATTTGCTCAGAATCCAGATGTAGCAATTGGTACTTAAAGTCAGTTTATGGGAATGAAGATCCTGAGGTGTGAGAAAGATTAAAGTGTCTCCATAATTTACCTTTCGCCTGTGGAATAATACCCTGAAGGCGGGAAGCTGGATGGATAGAAGCATTACTTCTTGTTCATTCTTATCTGCTTTGAATTAAAGCTAGTTTTGTGCTACCTGAAAAAAAAGTGCCCTTTCTCCTTCTTTCTGTCTCTCTGGTCTCTGTCTCTATCATCTATTTCTATCTCTATCTATCTATCTATCTATCTATCTATCTATCTATCTATCTATCTATCATCATCTATCTATCATCTATCTATCTATCTATCATCTATCTATCTATCTATGTATCTATCATCTATCTATCTATCTATGTATCTATCATCTATCTATCTATCTATGTATCTATCATCTATCTATCTATCTATCTATCTACCTATAATATATACATTTTTAAAGAAATGTTTTCTTAGAATGCAATTAGATAATTTGAGTTGTGGTTTATTTCAAAGCGAAATTAACAATTGCAAACGAAATCGAACACCACTTAGCTTGATATGTCAATTTAATACATTTTATTCTTGCTTAATCTTACTTGACAGCAAGTCCTTAGGAGTTTTGCCTGCTTGTACACATGGCTCTCCAAATGCTGCCAAGTGCTGTATCTCCTTCCACAATTCTTCCACAATTGTTGGTACCTTTGATCTCAGACCAGATATTAGAATTATCATGAAGACAGACACCCCATGTATTAGCCGCAGCGAGGACCCTGCTTGCCTTTTAATGGTCAGATTCAGGCTTTGCCAGAGAAACAGTGGTTGGGCAACCTCAAATTTTTGAGGGAATCCCATTTCTGAGACAGCTAATCCTGGTCTTCTGGTGCCAGTAAATCCAGCTCTGGCTTTCTGGACTCCTTGCTAAGCATCTGGAACATTCTCATTTAAGAGGAATGAGACTAAAACGCATTCGACTTCACATTCAGGATGAGGGTGTTTACTCATTTTACTCTACGGAAAGTAAATGAACTTCAGCAAACTACAAAACAATCGATTCCTAAATTTCCTATAATGTTTTTCAGTTTGGGATGATGCCCTAATTCCCAGGGTTGGTCTCAGTGAGTCTAGCTGCTCTGGGTCTGAAAACAAATTCTGTTTCACTTGACTCTGGAAATAAAGTCAAAACTCCTTAAAAGGATTGCTGGGACCCTTCATATTCTGGCATCTGCTTAGTTCTCCAGCCTCTCAGCCACACTGGCCTACTCACTCCCCTCTGAGTTTCTATGGCCTTTATCCATTGACTTTTTCCTCACTACCTGGGTAACTCCTGGTCATCCAGTGCACAGGGGGGCGCAGAGGGTGAGGGCCAATAATAACCTGGTTTTATATTCTGTCTCTGCCACTTACTCCCCATGTTAAGTTTGGGCAGGTTACCTTATTTTTTATGCTTCTGTTTCTTCACTATAAGCTAGGGATATATTACAGTACCTACCTCAAGGGATTGTTAAAGTCTTCATTAACTAATTTAGGTAATGTATAGAAAACACATAGAACAGTGTGTGGTTCAAATATGAGCTAATTTTATTGTGATTCAGATTTGAGCTTAGCTGTTACAGTCCTTCGACCTGGTTTAGCATTTCCAGTGATGCCTTAATTGTACCCTGTGCTTAGCCTGTCCTTGTCCTATCACTTATCACGTGGTGTTGTCAGATGGGAAAGAAGTCTCTGATGACATGAGCTGGGGCATTCCTGTTTGCACGTATTTAATAGTGTTACGCGGAGTAGTGATATGTCATCTCTTTTCACTCTCTCCTGTATTGAATAGTCAAGTCATTTAAACAATGCCCCTAACCTCCCCAAACCACCAATCCTCAAACGTACCACATAAGTTTAGTTTTCAAAGGTGAACCAGATGAAAGCCATGCCTATAAAACATCCTGTTCTTTCCCTACTGGTAGACAGAACTTTCTTTTTATCTCTATTAAATGTATTGGGGGTGACATTAATTAGTAAAATTACATAGATCTCAAGTGTAACTTCCTTTCACATGCTAATCCATTACAGTAAGTCCTGAAAACTGTTCATTTCTTTGGCACGTGACACTTTTTTTCCCCCCCAATTTTGTCTACACCCAAAGGATAGGGTACCCCTCAGAGTTCTTTATGATGAAATTCTACCTCTGTCACAGATCTGTTTCCAGCTCTGCCTCACACTTGGTGACAAATATTCAGATGTATGTAACACACCAACAGGCACATATGTCTCATCACACCTTTTTACTACTGCTTTTAATACCATTCTCTGTATCCTGGAAATGCCATAGGAGACATACACAATCTTGCCCTGTTTGTTGCTGTGATTGCTTGGCACTGGTAAATTACTGTTTTTTTTTAGGCCCTGAACTTTCCAGGAGTCAAGAGTATGAGAAGCTTGACTGTGCCTAAACACACAAGAGAAACCCAGGAGAAAGATGGAGCATTCAGGCCCTCCTCGGAAGGCTTTCAGATACTGGGGAGTGAAGTTTTGTATAGGCCAAACATCTGGGAAAATTGGCTGAATTTTTCCAGATGTTTCTATGCATTGCTCCAACTTCTTTCATCTCATTTTGTCTCATTGACTTCAAAACAGCTGATCCATGTAGTAACCACTCTCTTCCTCTCACTACATTTTTCATTGCGTCTTGGTCCCAAGCTCCTGCCTGTGTTCCACTTAATTGTTAACTTTTTGAACAGTTTTGATGCTGTAATCCACATGTAAGTGAACATGAAGTATTAAATGAATATAGCATAGCACGGAAGAAAAATTGGCAGTTTTAGTCCCATTATCCACAACTTCAAGGATCTTTGATTTTGGAGACAAAGCTGGAATCATAAGGAAATTTTGAGCAACTTTCAAGTATCTTTATGTTAACACTCAATATAGAAAGATTTTTTTTTTCCTCCCACCTAAAGCCAGGCAAATCAATAAAACTCTCCCCATTGACCACAACTCTGTTAGGCATTTGTAAACCACTCAGACATGTATCAAACATTCATGTAGTGCTATTATATGCCAGGCACTGGGCTAAGATACATTATTAATAAATGCATTAGTAAGGACTTAGAAGAAACATGTAAACAGATAACCACCATACACAATTTTTATGGACTGAACAGTGTTTCCCCATAATTCACTTATTGAAGCCCTAAAGTCCAATACCTTGCCAGGTGACTATTTGGAGGTAGGGCCTTTAAAATGGTGGTTAACTTAAAATGAGGCACTTAGGGCAGGCTTCAATCCCATCTGACTAGTGTCCTTCTAAGAAGAGGAATTTTGGACACCAAAAGAGATGTCAGGGGCGTGTGTGTACAGAATGATCATGTGAAGAAGTCAGGATGTTAATTTTTTTACATTTAATAATGTATACTTTAATGAGTATAATGTATATAAACAAGTAGGTAAGCTTGTGGAGAAACTGACCAAGATACATAAGTTAGGAGATGTAAGTATCCATCTAAATTTTTGACATTTAATTTTTACAGAATATTTATTAAAGTTGTTTAAAGTACAATTTCTTGTCATTTGGGAAGTTCTTCATTGTAAAGATAATTCTTTTGTGTCATGACAAACAGCAGCCACATTGTCAGGGATGACTCTGGTGTTTAGGAGTGCAGCATTTAGTGAAGGTTAAAAGCTTGGGCTCCTATCTGGTAATTTCTCTCTCTTTCTTTGAGCTTCCTCCATTGCAATTCACAATCTCTTGAATTCTATAGTCCACTTGCCATGCAACTATGGGAGGCTCGCTTTCCCTAGAAAGGCCCAGGAGAAAGAAGTCACAAATATCCCTTAGTCTGATTTTCGTGAGGTCCGTAGTCCTACTTATAGTGTGAGCAGAAGGCATCCGAGCTCAAGAGGAGCCCATGTTGTTGTCTTAACTTTTTATATCTCCCTGTGTAAACTGATTGTGACTGGCTGGCCATCTGTGAATTGAGGATCTTGGTCGCTGGCTTATTTATCGTCTCTACATCATTCGCAAGTATGTCTGCAGTTTCCAAGAAAGACCAATCCTACTAGAAGATGACGGTGCTACTGAGTACAGGCTGATGTGAATGGCGGGAGAACCAACAAAGATGGAGGTAAGCTAATACAGCTAAGATGGCCAGCTTGAGGGTTGAGGTGGTAGAAATGGGAGGGAGGAGCTTATCCCCAAACCACTGTGAAGACCTTCCAATTTCACAGACTGTCCCTCTGAGAATACAGAGTTTGAAACAGAATCTTGGCAGTGAATGGTGACTGGGAAACTAAAATCATGGTGACCAGTTACGTGTCCTACTTCTTCTCCAGCTTGGCAGTGAGCTCTCTCAGTGGAGAGGTGATTACACACTGAACACTTGGCCTCAGCTTGTCCCCTCCCAAGGACCCCTGGAACGCCGCAGTTAATCAGCAGACTGGTCATCAAGGGGTCACTTGACATTTTGAAAATGTGTTTTAGATACCTGGGCAAGCTTGTTGATACATTCTTTCAGTGTCCCTACAGAGCTGGAGCAAGCCGTGGCCGACGGGACATGTCAGGCACTGCCTCCACACTTGGGATGGTTTTACTCAGGAGCCCAGGCCAGAGCATGACGAGTGGTCTCTATCCTGCTGTCTGACTGGGAAGTGGCGGAAACTGGAAACACCAGGGCACTGGTGTGTGTGTGTTACAAGCTTGAAAATTAGGCATCCGGAGAGCGTGAAAACCAGTTGAATGAGAACAAAGGGGCTCAGTGCAAAAGAGCAGCCTTCTCACACCAGAAAATCATGTGGCAGCTAAAGGCCTTCTCTTTGTCCCACCGTTCCCTGCAGAATGTCTGGAGAGAAAGCAAGCCATCAGCCCATTGGGTGAGAAAGTGCGTTATCATCAGGAACATTCTTAGGGTGGCTAGAACACAGGAGTTCTCCATGGGCTTGAGAACACACACACACACACACACCCCCATCCATTTATGGGTACATTATACATTATTACTCTGAAATCAAGTAAAAATGGACATATAACTTTTAAAGAGAGAAACAGGTCTCAGTGGGAGAGGAAGACAAAAGAACAAGGGTTTCTTTACCAATTGTCCTTGCAAAAATTGACTAGGGAGCGTCCGTGTTGGTTGAATAAATGTAAAGCCATGGGAAGTTTTTTTTTAAAGGCAGCTGCTGGAGACAGTGATTTTTCTCTGTCACATGCCTTATTACTAGGATCCATACTCCCTGTCCCCCATCAACAACCAATGCTACTTCCTTATCCCCGACCCACCCAAAGCAGCAAAAACACAGGAAGCACATGTATACATATTGCCGATGGCTGCTTTTGTGCTAAAACAGCAGGGTTAAGGAGTGGCAAGAGAAACCATATGGCCTATAAAGCCTGAAATATTTCTTCTTTTCCTTCACAGGATATGTTTTTCTGACCACCAGTGTAGATCATACTTCTTCTCATGATAAGATCAGCCTAATGAATTATATTGTTGGCAGACTTCATATGACATGTAAGAAACTGTATATATTTGAGTCTAATATTACCTATTAGATTTCTCATTTCCCCTGGGTTTCTTCCTCCCTTTGGAAACCTTCCCTGTTTCTGCTAGTCATCCCAGCTGGGGTCTGTGTGGAATTTGCAGGATCAGAGGCCTGTAATGGCAACACACGAGATGGGGGCTTGCTCCTCACAGCTCTGCTCCATGCTATGAAGGGCTCCCACACCCTGTTCTGTCATCCTAAGGGAACATTCAGGCTTGATCATTCATAGCATTGTATTATCTGCTCAACACCTAGGTTATGATGAGGTATTTCAAGGACATTTTGTCAAAAGTAATTGGGGAAAGCCAACATTCTGGCTGGATCTTCTGGCTTCACACAGGAATTTCCAAACCAAATAGTGTGCTAACCAGAAGTCCATTCCTACGAACAACGGAGCAGGGGCTCATGGCTGGTCACTGCGCTTGCAGAACACTGGACAGAGACAGAGAGGAGCAGCAATGTGGTTTAATTTAGAAAGCTCAATAGCACGGTAATGTGCTGGAACTGTTTACCAAAATAGGCTGCAGCGTGTCCTTTCCAAGGGCTGAGGAGTCACGCAGCCGTCTTGACTGTATTTAAACAGCATTTCTCCAAGTGTTCAGTGAGATATTACAATATAGTGGGGAAAAAAGGCTTGTGATGAAATATTTTGGAAAATGTTTACTTGAACAAATTAAATCTCTTTACTATGTACTTCTAAGGTCCTTTAAGTGTCAGTATTCATAGTAAATATTTAATAGGAGAACATATTATACAGCGTTTCCTGAACTTGGTTTGACTGCGAAACCCGCGTTCTACAGAATACTCTTTGGCAAATACTGATTTAGACAATCGCTTACATGCCCACCAGGCTGTTGACTAGATGGTTATACCAGGTTACTTTGAATAATGTGGCTCCAAGTAAAAACCTTTCACTCATAGGCCATGAATAGGGCCTGTCACAGGTAGGAGATGAGATATAAAGAAACAGTTTAGGTAGGTGAGAAATCTGTCATGCAATGGAGATGTCATTCAACTAAGAGTCATAAGAGGTAGAAGGCATGACATTGCTGCCACTGATTAGCTGTGTTGACTTAAGGAAGTTGCATAAGTTATCTGAGTCTCAGGATCTTGACCTGTAAAATGTGAATTATAATACAGTACTAGCTATCTCAAGAGCTGTTGTGATGATTAAATCATGGTATGTGTGACCTATGCACATACGTGTGGGTGTGACGATAAGCTTTAATACCTGTTTTAGCTGTAAGGAAGGACGTTTTAGGTTTTCAAAAAAGTTAAGAAAAAGGATGTGAAACTTTTATTTAGGCTGGTTTTCCTGTAACATTGTTTTTCTTATAAAATAACTTTATAAAAGAGTCCATCAAGATATTACATAGAAAATGCACACTAAGGTAATATATATACACTTCATAAAAATAGAATACATCTTGGCAATTGCTTCCAGAGTCTGTTACCACCATGTACAGTGTATTGACGTTTAACATTTATGCTAATTTGAACATATGAGATTTTTAAAGAAAAACGAAGAAAATTGTCCCATTGACATTTAAAAAAATTGTTTCCAATTGACAGGACTGTAAAAAAATTTCTGGAATGTAAAAGCTAAGGAGCTAACTGAATGGAAGGTTGTATCAATATGTTAGAGTGAAGATCCATGCCATCAACAATGATCTGAGGACAAAGTAACATTTTTTTTCTATTATCCTAAGTGGTTCAACTGATTTTACAAAACCACTAAAATAATATCCTTACTTTGGATGTTCAATCAAGGTAAGCACCATTTGGGATCAGACTAACCTCCTACAAGTTGTACTATATTTCTAAAATGAGTGGCATTTCTTTTTAAAGTGAAAATAAGCGTGTAAGTCCTATTGTGAAGTATCAATACTTCAAAAAAGAAGCATCTTCATAAGTTATTTAATAAGCTTTGATCAAAACACATAGCAACCAGTTTTATTATTTTAAACATCACCAAGCACTCAAAAATCTACTTGGCTTTGAATTATTATTATAGTTATTTTTGGTTTTCTTTTTTTAGGAAAATGATCTTAGCTACTCTGCTGCCATAAAACCTCACTGATATGTCCTGTTTGATGTTCAGAATAATCTTTGGAAAGGAACTGCTCCAGTGTAATAAATAAAGAAAATAATAGGGGACTGTTCTAGACCTTACCAAAAGATGGAACCATGGTGGGATTGTGAAAATGCCTCAGTGGCACCAAGGAAGGCACACACAACAGAGCATAGCACCATTTTCAAGTTGCCAAGATTGCAACCGTTCAGGAGATGGTAATCTGGAAGGGGACTTGATTCCTGTGGTTATGCAGTTTAAATCTGTGGCTTAGGCTTTGGAGAGCTTCTTAGTATGGGTAGGCAGACACAGCTATATACACTATAAATGTGGTCTGATACTCAATGGTCCCATTGGCACTGTAGGATAAGGCTCTGACCCTCATGCGATAGGTCTCTGGTTCTCGGAGCGGTTGTGTTGTGTACACCACTCCTTTCAGGTTTTCATCCCTTAAGGCAAAAGGAACAGCGTGTTCCTCATCTACCATGAGAAAACTTGTCCTGGGATGCATCACTCCATCCTGCGTGTATGCCACCAGCCGGATTAGATCTTGATTGGCGGCTATTCCAAATGGGAGGGAGACGAGTTTGTATTCCAAGGCATATGGGCTCAAGGCACATTCCAAATCATTGGGTGGACAGTTCTTGAGGCAAAACCTGTGGACAACAAACACACGAAACGCATATAGTTGTCTGGCTGGGAGGCAGAAGACATGAAGCAGGTGAACATGATCCATGACAACTTTCGAGCAGCACAGGCAGGAGACAGTCTGACCGCAAGAGCAGTAAGGCTCACCCCACGTTCTGTGTCACTAACTCAAACCAGATGCCGGATGGTTCTGAGCGTATGCTGGTGTAGAGTCAAATATCTATCTCTCCATTAAAATCAGAAGCTTTTGAACCACGGAAGTAAGTATGAGTACCACAAGAGTAGCTTCAAAAAGTCAGTTTTGTAAATAGAAGCATCTGCACTTACATTGGAAACAAGTATTGCTTAAAGACAGGAAATATGGGCTATTTTTAAATTGTGGTATATCTATTCTAATGCTGTTGGAAAGCTGAAAGAGAAATATTGATATTTGGTTTATTTTTTTGAAAATAATAAAAGGTCAGCTAGGATGCCTGGAAGAAAACCCTTCTTTTTGCGTTTGTCTTCCACATATTTCAGATTGAAAATATTGTATTTTCTTTTTCCTGAGCTGCACTGGCTATGTTTGAGTTATCATGACTTTTAAATTGTTTGCCAATAATCCCTGGTAACAAAGAGAAAAATTTTTTTTTAAAGTGTACAAAGGACCATTTTCTGAAGATATGGATTCTTCAGTCAGATTATTTTTAGAAGTTTCATAAATCTCTATTTTTAATTTTCTCCCTCTCCTTCTTATTCTTCTCAGGCCAGTTATGAAGAGCTTTTTAGTGGATCCTGGACAGTCCCCACTTGACCATGTTACAGTAACTTGGTAGTCACTGCTGAGAGGAAAATCAAAGTGTGAGCTCCAACTACCATTTGGTTTCTATTAGCAGATCCTACTCAGAAGGACCCTTGTCGGTCAAGCACTCGATACGGTGGTACCTGAACAGAGTACAACATTTCTGCAAGGGGAGGGACAAATAGTAGAGGTGTTTATTCGGAATCCAGGAAAGACGATGTTTCAGACAGTAGGAAACGTGTGAACCGGCAGACTACTGACTCATCCCTGCTCATTCCCATTCTCTCATGAAGTCGCCATGAGTCATCACAGCGACAGCCAAGGTACTTCTGGGAGGGCTCTAAGTGCCAAGAGACCTTACTACTCTGAGGCAACACAAACGGAAACTAGTACATTTCAAAGAAAGGCGGGCTCTTTCCCCTGTGATATGCTCACTGCTGAGGCCGAATTCTGGATGGTGCCTGGTGGATTACACGCTGGGGAGGCTGCTCCGGGAAACCTGGGCGGCCCACAGTGATGGCGTAGGCCACAGTGGGGGCTGTGGGATGAGTTCACGTCTTGCCCATTCATTGAGGAAGGAACACACTGTTACCCCATGTCTCCTGGGGTTAGTGATTTCCTGTGAGTTCAACATGACTACAGACAGGGTTTGTGGGCCAAGGACAGAGAGCAAGAAGGGATTTCAAAAGCATGTCTGGGAAGAGAAGGCAAGACATACCCTGAGACGGGGTCCCGTTGGTAGTTGGGCGGACAAGGTGTGTCGATGCACTGGTAGCTCCCTCTCATGTTGAAGCACATGCGATTCGGCCCACAGCGCACATTCTGCTCCAGGCACTCGTCGACATCTAGCAATGGCACAAGGATAAGGCAGCGTCAGCGACGCAGGTCACAGTGGGCCTTCAGAGCAGGCGTTGCGGACATTTGGCTGGAATGTCCAGGGCTGGTCTTCTCCCCGCGAATGAACTTGGTAGCTGTACCTAAGCTTCCTCAGCCAGGAAGTGGGCACCCTGAAACCTGGTGTGCCATTTCTCAGGGTGCTTTGAGGATAAGTTTCTTTTTTAAACACATGTGAAAGGACACAGAAAAATAAGCACTATAAACGTAGGAGGGAAGCTATTAAGAACCTGCTGGTATTTTTTATATTTGGAAAATAAACTCCATTTGAGTTTTATAAAGCAAATAATACTTTAAATTCACTAAAAACAAGCTAAAATTTTAAAGTACACTTGTGAACCTTTCTGCAAGGAATCTCTTTAAAATATGGGTGATCCTTCCCTAGTATTTTGTAAAGTTCAAACTGTTCAGTAGGAGGCAGGGGAGTGGAAATGAAAGGAGTTGGGTCATAAATTCGGAGGAGACTGTACAGGTCAGTCAGACTGCATGGAGAGAGGCAGAATACAGTAAAAAGCAGGGTCAAATGAATAACCCAAGAGTCATGATCCAAGTTGGAGCAAATCTGAACTATGCAGAGTCCATCCTCTGTTGTTATGGTGATGGGATGTTCTCCCTAGAGTAATAGCTCACCCTAGAGTAATGAAGAAACATGTAAATAAAAAGGTCTTTATTTTAAATAAAAGCACACTTAAATCACCAATATTAAGAAACATCTTAATTTTTCAGCTTTCTGAAAATGAGTGTTTTTGAGCCATGATTCTTAACTTGGGGTCCATTTTTGAGCATCAGGCGATCTGTGAATGAAAATGCTTTTGTGAGAGAGAGAGAGAGAGAGAGAGAGAGAGAGAGAGAGAGAGAGAGAGAGAGAGAGAGAGAAAGAGAATATGGATTTTCTGGAAAGAAGGTCCAGAGTTCAACACAATTTTTAAGGAATTTTGAGATCCCAAAGTTAAGAGCCATATTTTAGAGCAATCATTTCAGACGGTGGTATTTGCATTTCCCTGGTGGTACATGAAAGCTTTCTAGTGGCATAAGAGCAGGCAAACATTTCCGATCCAGGCTTCATTTTCCTAAGCTCTTCTTTGCTAAAATCAATCCACCTGGGAGCTTCCTGTGGCCCGGGGTTCTCCTTTCACTTCTTCCCTCTTACATCCTTCTGCTTTACAAAACAAAGGTTTCCACTAATCTCTAGTCTCTTTATGATACATGAGTATAAAATGCTTCCAGGCACACACACAGGGTGAGAACATATTGATGGTGACAGGCCTTATTTCATCATGGCCACAAACCAACGGTTTTAGCTTTCCATTTTAAGTTAAATTTCAGAAGTGAGCTGGTTGTCATGGGAACACCTACTAATACTTTTATCTGAATAGAAAAATGACCTTAGACGTTTGCTAACAGTCAATCTGATTGTTTAACAATGAGTACAGACTTTTAAATTATAATGGTCATCCTCCATTAACTGAGTGAGTTACGTCTGCAGCTCCAAAATTTTGATGAAAATAGATTTAAAACATGTGTACGTCGAAAAATAAGCCAGAATTCACATCCCTTGCAACTACTTAGAGGTCATTTTTTAAAAGCATGAGTTAAATATAAGGCTTTCAAATCAAATTTCTTTTTGGAGTAGGCTAGCAAAAACTTTGAAGGCCATTTACTTTAGAGAAAGTCTAAGTCAATTGGCTGCATTTAAGCTCTTATAACAATCCCCCTTCTTTAGTATTTGAACAAAAATAGATGCTGACGTACAGGAGGGAACAAATATAATTAATTGACCCAAATAAGTTCTCTGGAGAGGCAGGTCCTAAAAACCAAATGCACTTCTTTCATGGAACTGGTGCCAAGATCAATGGGCATACGTAACTATTATGTCATTTTACAGGAAATGACTTGGTATTATATCTGCATGATGGGATTTCTATTGGAGTTGGGTTAAAGTTGTGAAGTTCTTTTGTGGACTCTTAAGTAACTTGAAATAGTGCTATATAAAAAAGAGAAAGGAGAGAAGAAATTCCTAGGGAAGTCATTCCCCCTTATCTGAGGGGAATATATTCCCAGACCCCAATGGATGTCTAAAGCTGCAGATAGTACCAAGCCCTAGATATACTATGTTTTTTCCACTCACACATACCTATAATAAAGTTTTATTTATAAGTTAGGTACAATAAGAAATAACAATAATAAAATGGAATAACTATACCAGTATACGGTAATAAAAGTTATGTGAATGTGGTCTCTCACTCTGATAACCCTTCTGATAACTGAGATGGCTACTAAGAGACTAAGGGGTGAGTGGTATATACAGTGTAGACACGCTGGAGAAAGAGGTGATTCACGTCCTAAGCAGGACGGAGTGGGAGGGCTCAAGATTTCATCAGGTTATTCAGAATAGCGCTCAATTGAAAACGTAACCATTGTTTATTTCTGGAATGTTCCATTTAATGTGTTCAGTCTATGGTTGATCTGAGTGACTGAAACAGTGGAAAGCAAAACTGTGGATAAGGTGGAACTGCATGTTAATCATGGACAATACATGTTAAATTTTATTTCTGAATTATTGACCACTTGCATTTCTGTCTTAAAAATGAGCATTTTAGATTGGTTCCAAATATATTCTATTTTATAAGGAAATGACAGAAAATGTAATTATTTACTTTAAACTTAGTAGTCTGCACAAAGTAAAAAGGTATTGGGCTAGAATGATATAGAGTAAGTACTTAATTGACTTTTTAATTACTTGAATGTGCTGACAATGTGCTCTCTATTACTACTTTTATATTAGGACTGGTTTTCCTACAGGGATGGAACACAGCGTGAAACAAATTTTTATTTCACTTAAGTCTTGTCTACTGTCTCTATGAACCAATTTCTAATTATGATTTAATCTGTTAGAAGTGCTTCATCTCCCTGACAAAATAAGATGGCCTCAAAAGGAAGTGAAAAGCCTTCTAGGGAAATGTGAAAGAAATTCAATTAGCCTTATTTTCTTTTCTCTCATAAAAGAAAAACATCAAAAGCCAAAAAACAACAACATGCCCTTCACACCCATCCTCCAAATTTCATTTTAGCTGTTAATTTTTATAGTGAATTCATGCAGTAACATGGAGGTCAGTGACCAACAAGGGCCATGAAAATGCTGGCATGGAGACCAGAATATGGATGTACATCCATACGCATAAGAACAGCTATTTTATCACATATTTTCATTGGCTAAATGTGTATCTATAAACAAATATCAGAATCTAATATACAAAGCTTTTGTCCTAGCTCTATAATAATGTACACTTCCTATGGAAAAGCTTTCTTTTCTTTTTTTTCTTTTTTAAAGATTTTATTGGGGAATTAGGGGAGGGGAACAGTGTTGGGGAATTGCGGGGAGGGGACCAGCCAAGTTGTTGTTCTTCAATCTTTGTTGTGGAGGGTGCCAGTTGCCATCTGGCTTCCAGTCAGCAGCTCGTGGCCTCTAAGCTCAAGGAGCTGTGTTCAGTCTTAGTTGCGGGTGGGCGTAGCCACCATCCCATATGGGAGTCAAACCAGCAGGCTTGTTGTTATGAACGCACGCCCTATCCATTGAGCCATCCGGGCGGCAGCTCAGCTCAAGTTGTCGAGTTCAATGTTTAGTTGTGGGGGGCTGTAACCCACCATCGAACAGGCAATCTTGTTACACCAGCTGAGCCATCCAGCCACCTGTTGGCAGCTCAGCGACAGCTCAGCTCGGGCCCAGCATCACTGGCCCATGTGGGAATCAAACCGGCAGCCCTGTTGCTCAGAGCATGCGCTCTATGCCAACTCAACCAACTGAGCCACTCGGCCGGCCCAGAAAAGCTTTCTTAAGTATCTGAGCTTTGGTAGGTGGCCCTCCTGTGTCTTCCATCTATTACTCTCTCCTCAGGTACCACATAGGCATTCACTGTACTCTCTCTGCTCATTCTTTCCACTCATGGGCCTTAAAAGAAGAAGCCAAAAGGGACGGAGAAATCACGCTGTCTTCTGTTAACTGACAACGTGGTGATATCTGATTTTTATGTACTATTATAAGAAAATTATTATGATAGAAATTATAGTCATTTTCTAACATACGCATTATTGCTACAAGAAAAAAATTGCTACAAGATGAGCTGAAAAACTTTTATACTAATGGCTTAATAGCTTTAGAACGTATGAATGCATTTAACCAAGGGCTTCTTGATACATTAAAAAATAAATTAGGATAAACATGCTTGAAACATTCATCTTATAGAAAATATAGAGTAATTCTGATTCTTGATAAATATGGATTACTTTTTGAAACTTGGATAGATTAGAACACTCATTTCAAATGCAATGCCAATTTAATGTTTAAAAAGTTTTAGAATTAGAGTTGTGGTGCTTAAAATTTATGTAAAAAATTTTCAGTTTCTCCTCTCCACTTTTTGGGCACATCAAGATTGGGCATGTTTGCTGTTTTCCATTTTGCAGTCTGGTGACTTCTACTTTTCATTAGAGTCCCTGACTCTATGTCAAATTCACTTTAATTTCCTTTTTATTACTGATATTTCTTATCACTATGTATAAAACTTCAAAAATGCACATGTGAATACAAAGTAGTCTTTTGTTCCTCATAAATGCCTCAAACACTTTCAAAAGCTATAAAAAGACTCCAAGTTATTCTTTAGAGTAAAGACCTCTTTAAAGGCATAATTGTTTTCTCTCATGTCTTTTTTAAAACCACAAAAACATGCAACCCATTTAAGTTGCAACCATTTCAAGTGACACCTGCTTCTGATTTGTCCACATTATTTTCCACACTCTGAAACACAACTGAACTTGGAAAATGTTTTAAACTAAGTAAGTGACAAGGGCAATTTAAACACAAACTGCAATAATTTAGACAAGAAGGAAATGAGAATATGACATGATCTAACCCTTAAAGATCTGGCTAAGGGGTTTTGCTGTCCAGTTGGTTATTCAAAATGCTTCAGTATCTACCCTGCTCCCTTCCATGGTGCGTGGCATAGCTCTTGGGAGTGCAATGTTAGTGTTGGGCATTGCCACCTCTTCAGAAGGATTTTTGGGTTGAAAAGTTGGGTAAAATTATAAAACATGGACTGTGTGAAGGCTCTCACTGCACCCTGCTGCCACAGGACAATAATCCTGGTTTTCACGGCATCATAGGAGAAACAAAGGACTACTCTAGATGTTATGAGATTTGCGATCAAGTCCTACTTTTGCTTGACTATTCTAAGATGCTGAGCCTCACACAATCACTCTGAGAATCAGTTTGGTTATCTGTAGAATGGGTATGAATTATTGCCCTCGACAAATCTGTATGGCTGAATGAGATAATAGTTGATTTGGGAAAACATTAGCCTATCATATAAATGTTATTTCAGTTCTTCAAATCTCAGTAAAATGCTCTGAACAGGGTACATTCTTAATAAATGTTTGGTGACTGATGGCTGGGAGCAAAGGTTATTATCATGTTTACTTTCTTTCTCCAGCCCACATGATCCAGTGGGGACTCTCAGGGAGTGTACATACGTGAATGGGTGGGGCGGGGGTGGGGAGGCTCAGGGTAACTCAGGTGAAGCCATAGTCCATCCTGGTTTTGTCTGCGGGACACGTTTTTCCACAAGGTGCATCCCAGCCCTGTCTTTTGTGAATCTCACAGAGAAGGAACGTTCAATCTAAATTCGATTGCTTCTGATAAAGCACTCTTTTAGAGATTTTATTTGCTGTACTTTCAAAAGGATACAGCTTATACATGACAGAAATTAATAGAACTCAGAGGCTTATTAAGACTGACATTATACTCTGAGGTTTTGTCCACAAAATTGAGAAGATACCTAAGACGATTTGTAAGATTTATACAAGTTCTTATTTCTTTTTAATCTAAGTATACACCTTATCAAAGTACAATGCTCCTTTCATGGTTTTGTGTAAAAAGATACTATTGACATTGGTATTTTTTTCTTTCTACCACCGCTGTACATTGTGCAAAAGTCTGTTATTACACCTATAACCTTGTATGTTTTTTATGTTCTTATTTTCATGTCTGTCTCCACTAGAATCTAAGATCTCAAAGGGAAGAGACTACATATTATTCATTGGTTTAAACCTTTTGCATCCTGCCATGCTAGAACATGACTGTTTCCCATGATTCATAGACTCAAATGATGAATGGATTGTTTAATTGATTTACCCACTGATGTCCAAGCCAAAATATAAAACAGTGTCTAACACTAAAGTAAATTTACTGAGCACTCTTCCCATTTTCCTTTCCATTTTAGCTGAATTGTGGGGAAAAAAATGATTTGAAGAGGTCTATCCCCATTAAGTTTTAAAAATATATAAGATGAACTGGTTTAGACATTCTTAGTCCTAGTGTGACCATACCCAAAATGTTTTCAACTATTTATTTTTTTTCTGCTTAACTGCTTTCTCATTGCCTCTCCTATTGCAAAATTAATGTTTCAAGATAAGTCAAACCCCCAGGAATGAGAATGAAAAGGAAGCAACTAAGGGAATAATTATTCAGCAAAAGCAAACAATTTCTCACACTGTCCTATGTTTGGGTTTTAAGTCAAGCTGCAGCGATACACATCCCCACATCGTCTCACCTTGACATGTCTTTCCATTGAGCATGAGCTGATAGCCAGGCGGACAGACACATCGGTAGCTTCCAAAGGTATTTTTACACTCATGCTGGCAGGTGTCTCTATTTTCACATTCGTCGATATCTATGTGGAGAGAAAGCGGAGTGTATAACCATGTAAAACAAAGGAGGCATCTGTGACAGAACCAACTATAAACGAGCTGTTGATACACAATAGACAAACTTCTTGGTGATTTAACATTCGTGTTTAAAAATGCTCAAAGCTGTTTTACATCAGGGTCTGTTTTTAATGGAGTCTAATATAAACTGTGCTATTTTATAAAGTATGAACATCTCTTCTGTGTATAAACACTTAGATGTGAAACCCCCAAATGGCCAATTTTTATATTAGTGAATAAAGTAAGACTGGAATGACAGAGAAAACAGATTTGTCCAAGATCTTAGACCACCGAAGTACTAAACTTTTGACAGAATGGTAGGATTTGCCTAAAAGATAAGGTTTCTATTGAGATTAATTGGAAAAAGGAATGTTAGTTTTTATTTCATTTAAACTTTAGCTGCCTCTCTCTCTCTGTCCCCCTGCACCTGCCCCAACACCCACGCACAGTTTCCCATGCATAGATATTATCAGTGGAAGTGTTTTTATTTTTGAAATAGGAATAGTCATCAAACTTCATATAATTGTAAAGTACTAATGGCAACTACATATATACATAGTTGCTGTGTTACTTTGGGCAGGCCACTTAACTTCTCAAGATCTCAGTTGATTCTTTTGCCAAAAAATAATCTTTCATCATTGATACAATCCCTCTATTTTACAGGCTTTTGGAAGGTTCATATACAGGAATATATGTGAAAGCATTTTATAAACTATAAAAAGATCTATCTGCTATCATTAAACTAAGCCAAAAATGGCAATAAAAAGGAGCGTGAGAATAGGTAATAATTAAAAATTAATTGGTTGGGCCGGCCGAGTGGCGCGGTGGTTAAGAGCTGGCTTGGGACGCCAGTGGCCCCGATTCGGAATCCACATATGAGGGCCAGTGACACTGCCTTCTTAAAAAAATAATAATAATAATTGATATTTGCTTTCAGGATTAGAATTGTGATTTGGGAGGCCTCAGGTTTCTTGCCCCAAGTGTGTTTTGCTTTGACTAACATTAAAATTTGCTCACAGTACCTGAGCACGCACCAACCAATGGAAGAATGAAGATGATGAGAACATGACCTGAAATGGGAGTTGGAGTCTATTGGGTGGAAGTAGAGAGAAGGCAAAGTGAAAACTGGGAGATGTCTCTGAGCAAAAGGATCTGTTCATCTTGCATATTTTTAATATGCTCAGAATAGAATTGCAACGGTTCAAAATCTGTTAATGATAAACACTCATCAAAGATTTCTCAATGTTTTTGCCCTATTTTGGGTAACCAAAGCATTCATTCCAGAACTTAAGTGAGTTATTTTTGCTTTTTCCCTTTATAATCTGCTTCAACCTAGAATAACAATGGACATGCAAGTGATGTTGAACTCTAAGTAGTCAAAATCGCACTTCCAGGGTATGAACTCTAACGTGGCTCCAACTGTGATTTCTGCATTCAGAAGCACTGCAAATCTTCATTTTTCCTATGAAGCTTTGGAATCAATTCCTTAAAAAGCGAAATTTTACCCCAAGTCTAACACATTCCATAGTGTTAACTGGAATCTTGTGTAAGTTATCTATCTCATTAGATTAATTAGAGGCATTTGGTGTTTATTGCAAGTTGCTCATCACATAATTCCAAAGCTCTCTGCAATCATGGTGTAAATTTCTCTATTAGTACCAACACTAAGCAATACTCACCCTATTTAAAGAAATATTTCTGAAGGTCCAAGCCTATGAACTGCCCTCAAATAAAACTTAAATATCCAGTAATTGACTAGTTATGGAAGTTGAATTTAGATTCTCCAAGATAGGTCCTCACTCTGAAACAGTAGCTGCCTCAAACAGTAGATGGGTTGGGGAAGATAACTCCTGTAAACATAGTATTAGTGTAATAAAACATAAAGATATAGAAAACATATATAAGACACTAGCATGATGAAACTACAGGGCACAGGTAATGATAAAGAAATAGAGCATTCAATTATTAACCAGGAATACTTTCCTAAAATGACTTGGGATTTCAGATGGTTGAAAAGAAGTCTGTTAGATGATGTATGGTGTGCGTGCGAAGGTAGTTTCATTCATTTATCATAGCACAAACAAAAGATTTGGGAGCAGGAGAACACAGGTAGAAAAGAAGAACTTGTCTAAAATGAAGGGGAAGAGTGGGATAATCATAAGATATGAAAACCCTTCAGTGGGAATGACTATTTGGAAGAAACTTTGAAAGACAAAATGTCAGATGCTAATTCTGTCAATAAAAGAACAGTGAAAAGTTTTAATTAACAGAGTCAGGTCAAAATGTGGGTGTAAAAAAATTACCAGGGCTGTCCGAGAGGTGTAGTGGTTAAGCTCTGGCTTGGGAAGCCAGCGGCCCCAGTTCAGGTCCCACATATGAGAGCCAGTGACATTGCCCTCAAGAAAAAAAAAAAAAAATTACCAATAGTCAGAATGGTTTGAAGCAGGTTGAGAGTAGTGTTTGATATATAAGCAAGTACATAGCATCCACTTAGCAATTAAGCAGTGTTTGACCAGATGGGACAGAATGTAGAGAGTTGTTCATAAATGCATTAATGTTTGAAGTTTAAGGAGTAGAAGAAACTAGTACTGTCCCTAGTTCTAGGATGCTGATCACAGGAAGAAGACTCCATATCTATCATATGACATTTCAGACACATCAGGACATCTAGATAGAAAAGTCCTAGGAAAATATGGACCTAAAGATAAAAGGTTAAAGTTTAAGTACCCAGAGGATTTGAGGGTCCAGCTGAGTAGGGGAGTTATGAGAAGCTGGTCTACTCTAAGGGTGACTAAAAAAGCTAAGGAAGCATGTCTCAGAAGATAATGATGCAGGAACAGGCTTGGAATGAGTAAAAAAAAGAAATGACAAAAACTGAAGCCAGCAGGGGAAGAAATGTTTAAAATGATTGAAAGAAATGTTTAACAGAAAGCATACTGAGAGGAAAATAAGCAAAGTGTAGGACACTTAAGGAAAATGCAAGACAATGAGATTGGTACAAGGGTCTCTTAAATTTGACCAAATTTCTTTCATCCCTCCCTCTTCCTTTTCATTCTTGCTTTCTTTCTTTTTTTATCTAACAAATAGTGGGGCCAATTCCTGTTTGCTAATTCCTCTTGGTACATAGCTCTATGACATGCAAACTATGAATACTCACAGAAAACTGAATTAAATGAATGACAGATGTTGATGTTTGCAACTTAGCAGGAAACAAGGTCTCAATTCTTGAGTTGTAAATTACACTTCAATTTTGCAAACACATTAAATTACAGACTTGTGAGATTAGATAAAGATATTGAAAGCACATATTTTAGAGTAATGGAAGCAACTTCATTTTGTCCTGGCTCACAAGATCTTTTTAGTGACATACACATATACAAAATAATCGAACTGAAAAATTCCACGGGGAGTGTATAGTACAACAGTCAACACAGAACAGTCGACTGAGTAGCTGAAAGATTCACTTTTTTTTTTTTTTTTTTTTGAGGGCAGTGTCTCTGGCCCTCCTATGCAGGACCCGAACTGGGGCCGCTGGCTTCCCAAGCCAGCGCTTAACCACCACACCACTCGGCCGGCCTGAAAGATTCACTTTTAACCCACTGCTTTGGCATCAAGCAGGCCTAGCCATAATTATGGTATTATATTATGTGACAATAGGCATATTCTTTTTTTTAAAAAAAACAGAGTCTGGATGCTACTGAAATTTATTTCTATATAGCGTCAAATTTTGGAACACTTTCAGGGTGATCAAAACCCGTCAATATAAAACAATACATTATTAGAATTCACACATGTAAATACCATTTACATTATTTACTTATTTGAATCAAATTTGTAATCATTTTACGTGCTAGAGTAAATGTCTTCAAACTTTGAGTCATCCCAGACTTGAGAACAGATGTAGTTCACTGCACCCAAACTATTACAGGTGCTGTACGTATGCTCAGACTGGCCCATAGCTGAGCCCACAGAAAGGAAATGCAAGATGGCTGACATTTACCTACACATGTGTCATGGCTTGCCTCAGAGCCTTGAGGGCAAGTTTTCCTAATAGTCCTTCTAGTCCTGGAGAGAGATGTTCTGCTGTTTCTATACTCTGAGTAGGAGCTGTAGAGATGTGAGTACTGTCTGTAATGCTGTTGAGGTTGATAGTTGTTTCTCATGGGGGAGAACCGTGCAAGGTTATAGCTATTGTACTGGGTGCCATAATGGGGCAGCCTCTCCAATCCAGCGCAAGATTTCCCGTCCCCTAATAAATGTTGTCCTGGTGGACAGATACACTTGAAGCTGCCGGGGGTGTTGAAGCACTGATATGCACAAGGCTTAGGCACTTGTTCACACTCATTAATGTCTGCTCGTGTGCCATGATACATAAAAAAGAGAAAAAAAAAACACATACACATACATACACAGAAAACACAGGAATAAAGAATCAGTCTGTGAAACGAACTGAAGACATTATGTTACCCTTTAAAGCCAGGAATATAGTAATTTCTCACTGTGGTGAATTTTTAAGAAAGCCTTAATCGTTCAGTTATGAATATACTGGAAGATTGTTTCCCATGCACAATAGAAACATTAAGGGTCATATGGAAAAATGTAGCCTTGAATCCAGAAAATCTAGAGTTCAAAGCTAATGTAGGTCTTAATTTTGTTGGTAGAGGGAAGAACAGACACATTACTGGTTTGCATTTAATTGTAATATTGACCACTGGTGCCTCTAATCTTTCATACATTTATAAGTTTCAGATGCAGGAATACTGGTACACCTGCAAACATTTTTATTTTGTCTCTTTTAAATCAATAATTATTAAATAATAATCAAACCAATTACATGTTTTACAAAAAAATTAAAAGGAAGGAAATGACAGAGTAATTTCTTTCTAAGATGTAAATTCATAAAGTTCATAAAATTTAAAAAAGTTACTTTTCTTTCTATTCCTAGGCCAACACAGTATATGTACTTGCAACTTTTCCTGTAAAATGGAAAAGTATATGAAAACCAGAGATCAAAATCAAAGTCTTGAGTTTCTTCCATAGTAGCATGGAAGAAAACACGAATAAATAAGTAAAGTAAAAGTAGTAAGTTTTGCTTTAAAACTATTTCAGTACACAAAAGTTAAAATTAACATTTTAAATCTCTTTAAGGCAATGGCCTTACCTTCTTCACTGATTTATTGCCCAGTCCAGTGCCTGACATTCAAATTCTGGTCAAATTAGTGAACAAACACATTTCAATCTGCTAGGTCATTGCTAAGACTGATTAAGATGTTAAATTATATATAAATAACATTGTCTCAATAGAACACTAAAATATGTATTTCCATGACTAAAAAAATATTTATTTTAAAAGTTTCTAGTAATGGTATTACTTTGAACAGTTGCTATGTGCAGAATACTATGCTAGGTACTGCATAAAGACAGAACTAATTATAATTATAGTAAATTGTCTTTATGGGACAATTTACAGTGTGTGCAGTCAGCCCTCCATATCCATGGATTTCCAGCTGCAGACTGAACATACTGTTTTCAATGAGCTGTTGGTTGAATCCACAGATGCAATACCCAGGAATACAGAGGCTGACTGTGTATTTATTGAAAAGAAGCCACATATAAGTGGACCCACATAGTTCAAACCCATGCTGTTCATTGAATCAACTATAATCCAAATTGCTATGAATTAGTTAAATCAACCTACAAAATTCTAATTGTAGCAAGAAAGCATATGAAGATAGAGAGTGGTCCTACTTGAGTTGGTAAGACCAGGTAACTATGTAAGTAGATTGATTACTCAATAAGAGTCCCTGTTAACTTACCCATACAGGGTCTTCCCACTCCTTGAGACCGGTAACCTCTTGGACATACACAACGATAGCTGCCTCTTGTATTCTCACATATCTGGTTATATCTGCACTGATGGGTTCCATCTTTACATTCATCAATATCTATAGACATGGAGGCAACAAGAAGTAATAACATTTCCTCTTTCAAAACCTAACATTTAAAGTGAACATTCTTTAGAGTTGCCAATCGTTGCATTTCTCACTACGTGGTTGAAACATGGACAGAAAACCTGGGATGAAGTCCCAGCTCTGCCACTTAACTGGATGCTTTTCTTCCTCTTGCTCCTTCCTATGGAAAGGGTTTTATTCTCAGCTTTTTGTTTTGTTTTGTTTTGTTTCTGCTTCTCTATACTTCCTCCTCTTTTGGCCATCTCATTTATATTATACTAGTGACTTTAGTAAGCTTGTTGCAAGCACTGCTTCTTATCTGTAGTCCCACATTTCTGGCTGCTAGCTGATCATCTCCATCTCCCTGTGTTACCAGTACTTTAAACTCAACATGCCCCCAGTGTCTTATCATTACTCCCTTATTTATGGTAAGAGTAGTCTTTCTCCCCAGTCATCCAGGCTGCAAATGTCAGAGTTACCATGAACTTATCCTCTCAGTTTCCAAGACGGGGTAATTTTACTTCCTTCAATTAAACCTACATATTCCCAATTTCCATTTCCACTTAGCTATATTTTTGCTGTAGCTTCTTCAACAGTCTTCTGATCTTTCAGCTCACCTCATTTCTAATTAATCTTATACATAATTATACAGTCAATAGTCTTAAAAATATTTATAATTGCACGTAACTGCTGCTTATGATGCTCTGAGTTGGCTACTATTCTTAGGTGTTAAGAAAAATATTTACATATATCCATAGAGCTGAAAAGAGTCTTTGAAATCCTATAGTCCAACCCCACTCTCAGATTTTTTTTTTTTTAAGTAGTATACTAAACTTCCATGGACCTCAGTAAGTATCAACAAGTGGTCAATATTCCTTCATTTACATCTATACATGCCCCCTATTCTTATATTATTTTGAAACAAATCTAAGATATAACTTCATTAATAAATATTTCATATTTTTTTAAAAAGACCCACTTTTAAAATGAGAAACTTAAACTCATATTTCTAAGTCATCTTAAGATCAACTGTTCAAGGACAGATAGGTGTCAGGGAGGAAGGATGAATTTTACCATATTATCTCTAAGTCCAGCTCTTCGCCCCTTGAACAGAGTTTTCTTTCTTTCCTTCTCTACCACCTCCACCTGTTAATATTTCATTCAAGGCTACATTTCAATGTGAACCCTTCGATGACACCTCTGATAGTCACTCCTATGACATATGATCACTCTTGCAAGTACTCTCATACAATTTTATTTGTACCTCTTTTATGGTGTTTCATTCTGCCTGGCATTCTAGTTTGGTTTTTTCCTTTATAGTGAAGCGGAGGTGAAATTGGCCAACCTGTCCCAGTTGACTGTAAGTGCACATACCACCTGTTTCATTTATGTAAATCGTGCAGCTCATAGTTTTGCCAACTACGGCAGACTGGTACAGAGTAAGCACACAAAGAAAAAACTTAGAGAGAAATACAATTTACTTTATTGTCTGGTCATTGACTTGACATTTAGAGAACAGTTCTAAAACAATCATATTTTGATTTAATAAATTCTACAAACATAATTTTTTCTTAACCCTTCTATGAAATTTGGATCATATATGCTAACTTTCATAGTGGAAATAATGTGAGACTATTAATTTATATAAACCAAATGTGTAACTGATGGGAGCTCAAAGTAGTCCTAAGTCTCCATGCTAAGCTTCCATTTCCTAGGATAGCCAGGAACCCTGGGACGCTAAAGCTCAACCATGCTGGAAGTTGGGAATATAAAAAAACCTGTGGAAAAAGAAAGACTTCTTTGTTTATACTCAAATCATTAGTTTTAAAAAGGGGTGCCTTACTTGGCTCAGCCATCAAAAAGCCAGTCACTCACCAATGCAGGTTCCGTTTTCTGCCTTGGTCATTCCATTTGGACAAAGGTCAATGCACTTGTACCCACCCCGCGTGTTCTTGCAATGCTGATCTGGTCTGCATACATTCTGTCGACACTCGTTCACATCTTCATAAAAGAATGAAGGTGATGCAGACTGAGAAAGTGATTTTTTTCAACTGTTCCATAGAAATTATACTATTGGAGTTTAAGGATATTATACGCTAATATAGATGTGGCTGCATAATCATCATGTCAAGTTAAACTGTTTAAATCCATCACGGTATGTAACACACTGAATTTTAAAACAGAATAATAAAAATGAAAACATTAATTCACAGAGATGGTAGCCATGCCAACCATTTCTTCCTTCTGGAAAAATAAAAATTTTATATATATATGTGCATATGTATATATTATATATAGTATCTATCTATATATTATATATATAGATATAGCTTTATGTATGTATACATTATATATTATACTTCTGCGAAAAAAATGAAAAATATAATAGGGAAAATGTTTTTTAAATGGTTATGTAATTAGAAAATAAAACCTATAAGTATAGCATTTGCTTGAACTTTGGTTTTGTATGGAATATATATATATATATATATATATATATATATATGGTATTGTATATATATATATATTTATATATATATTGCATGGTAGGTAATCCTATCTATAAATCAGGGTCAGGGCACAGCCATGAAGTAGATCAGACACCATTATGGAGTTACAAAGATGTCCTGCTTTTGAATTCAAAGACCTTTCCTCACCCATGCATTTTCTGCCTTTGAGCTGATATCCAGGTTCACATCCACAGTGAAAACTTCCTATGGCATTGAAGCAGCGGTGGTGACAGGGGCTGGATTCTTGACATTCATTAATATCTGTAAAATAAAACAAAACTTCCATTATAGTCTCTTAGGAAACTTGGGTTCATTTATCCCCAATGTTTAACATTTTCATCATCTTTAATAATTATCATGTTTAAGATCTTCCCTAAAACTAATCCAATACAATTACTCTCATATAATCCGCTAGACAACTGGTAGAATTAATTGCTGGGGAGGGTATCTTCCTTCAATACTCCACAAAGGTACACATTTGCTAGTGACTCGGAACTCTGCCAATACAATGCACCTCTATTTGAACTATTTTCCCGTACGGCTCCCACTCCTGTTTCTAGGAAGTGTCAGCCCTGGAATGTTGCTGACAGACTGGAATATGAAGATAGAGGGAAAAAAGTACAAGCTAAGGTCTTCTGTAATATATTTTGCAATTGACCTCTCATCTCCATTTTTTCGGTCTTTATCACCTTGTGCCTGATTGGCTGCAGCAACCTTAGCATTTCTCCTCGTCTGTAGTCAGTTGACAAATTAATCTTCCCAAACACTATCTGGGTCATAGTGTAATAAAAAAAGTGCAGGAAAAACTCCTCAAACTCGTGTGCCCTTCCTTGTTTTTTCTCCCCTCTCCTTCCTTCCAGTGCTGGGGAAGACAGACCTCTGCTCCCATTTAAGTCACTCAATTTGAGCTTTTGAGCTCTGCAGCCCATCTCCTCTGCCCTCACCAAGATGAGGATTGTGACCCACTGATCATCCTCTCTTCTTGTATGTTTGTAAAGTCTGTCCTCTTTTCTGTCATCTTTCCCATAACCTTAAGGCATAACCAACTTTCCTATCCTAACAAAATCCCTCTGTAAGGTCTATACTCATCTCAAGCGCCCTTACTTCTCTATTGTTCTATTCCAAACCCTTCAAAAGAACAATGTACACTTGAAACCTATATAATTTTACTAATCAATGTCACCCCAATTAATTTAATAAAATTTTTTTTTCAAAAGTCACCATATTTAGGCCCTTCACATCTTCACCTTTCATTCCTGAACTTGAGATTCCCAATGTCTTATTTCGTATCTGTTTTCTATTTGAGAACTTTTCATCTTTCAAAATCTGCACATTAATATAAATACATGAGTATGATCATATACTTTAAAAAGATGTTCACATACGTTTTCCTCTTTTGCTTGGTCTCTCTTATCTCTTTTTACCCCTTACCCACTAAAGGCAACCTGTATTATCAATCTAGTATAAATAACAACATATCTCTTATGTGTACACACATATATATCTCTGCCTAAATATATAAATCCATTTTTTGTTTGGTTATTGTTTGTTTTCCAGTCACATAATTCTTTCTACACAAGTTATGTATACTTTCCTACTTTATGGTTTCTTACTCAATAACCCCTCATGGAAATTCCTCTAAGCCAAATAGTTGAGCTCCATTCCACTCTTTATAATGACTGCACAATGGTTCATTGTGTGGATGTTCTGTAATTCCTTTGTTCTTTTTATTATTGACTGACATTCAGTTTTGTATCCGCTGTTCCTGCCTCAATGAAAAATCCCTTTATTCATAACTACTAAAACTTGGAAGCACCAAGACATCCTTAAGTTGGTGAATGGATAAATAAACTGCGATTCATTCATATAACGGAATATTATTTCAGCAGTAAAAAGAAATGAACAATCAAGCCACAAAAAAACACGGCGGAAACTTAAATGCATATTGTTAAGTGAGAGAAGCCAATCTGAAAAGGCTACATACTATATGATTCCAATATGACATTCTGGAAAAGGTAAAATTATGGAGACAGTAAAAAGATCAGTGGTTTCCAGAGGTTCAGGAGAAGGAGGGGTAAATAGATCTAGCACAGAAGTTTTTAGGGCAGGGAAACTATTCTGTATGGTGCTATGATGGAGGACATATGTCATTATACATTTGTCCAAACTCGTAGGATGTACAACACCAAGAGTGAATCCTAATGGAAACTATGGACTTGGTGTGATTATGATGCATCAATGTAAGTTCATCCTTGCTAAAAAAAAATGTACCACTGTGATGCAGGATGTTGATAGTAGGTGAGGTGTGCATGAGTTGGGTCAGGGTGCATATGGAGAATATCTTTCAGTTTTGCTGTGAACCTATATCTGCTCTAAAATCTAAAGTCTCTTAAAAAAGTCCTATAATAAATATTCTTGTAGTCTTATGCATTGGAGTTTTATGAAATAGATTCTTTTAGATCATGCTGTATAATATACTTTCTCAAATATAACAGGCAAATATTATTATTCAAAACCACTGTGCAGCACATAGTTAAAATAGCCATAAAACACTATGTCAAAACATCACATCAAGAAGCTCAGTAGATAAAAGTTTACTTTAAATGATTCAACAGGCAGGGGGTCTTCATTCCCAGTATTATCAGATAGAGCATGGGCCTCCATTTTTATACCTTGACAACTCAGTCCATCAGAGGTTCTTCGAAAGCCAGTTCCACAGCGGACCACACAACGATAGGATCCAATGGTATTGTCACAGTCCTGACCAGCGTGGCAAGTGTGTCCATCCAAAGCACACTCATCAATATCTGCAACAAAGTGAGTCATTCAAACAAGGTGAGTTGAGGAAAACCAAACTCAGAGCCTGCTGTGAAATGGGGATCAGAAAAGCAATGAACAGCACCTGAAACATATATAAGAGCAAGAATGCTGATTTATTTTTTTTTCCGATGGCGTCATTTCAGGTGGGTTAAATGGCTGACACGCTCACAGCAGCATGGTGTGATATCTTCACAGACCGACCCATCCATTAGACCACTTATAAATTAGGGGGCTTAAAAACTGTTACTTCTCCTTTGTGAGCTCCCACTTTTCTCATCTGTAAAATGGGGATAATAATATCTGTCTCCTGGCATTGCTTTGAAAATTAAAGGAAATAATGTATACAAGGTACCCAGTCCATACTGATACTCTGTAACTTATTCCTCTCCCCTCCCATACTCCCCGGACTCCCTCTCTCTTTTGCATTTAGAAGGGGCCCTCCTTGGGCATAGGGGGAGAAATCCTTACCTCTGTGCATCATTTTTTTTTTTAACTATAAAACTCAATTCTTACACAATTTGAACTTTGAAGGTTACTTAGTGTGTGATAGAAATGTATTTTTTGTTAATGTTCCCAAAGTGCTATTTACTGAAATTCTTTTGTTTGTTTTTTTTGAGGGCAGTGTCATTGACCCTCATATGTGGGACCCGAACTGGGGCCACTGGCTTCCCAAGCCAGCGCTTAACCACTGTGCCACTCGGCCGGCCCCTGAAATTCTTTATAACCGATTTATTCCTTAGTTTCATCATGGTAAACTTAATATGGTAATAGCCCTGCCTGCCACTCCTTGTTGTGTTGTGGGGAGTGAGTGTGTCACTTATAGGCAGCCCTGCCCCCAGAGTGCCCCATGTGAAGGTGGTGTGTGAGCAGTAGTCTTCCCCCTTTCTTACTTTCTCAACCTAAGGCAGACCTTCTGTGTTTGTTGCCAACATAGAGGCAGAAAGGGCAGGAAGGAGCATTGGTCTATCACACTTTTCCTGGGGCAGAGACTGTCATGGCCATTGCTGATGGGCGTTTCTTAGATTCAGCTTTGTGAATAAATACCTTGACACGTTCTTCCATCTGCAGCTATGGTGAGGCCGTTAGGGCAGGAGCAGTAATAGGTCCCCACGGCATTGTGGCAGACATGGGAGCAGGGAGTCCCTGTTGCACATTCATCTTCATCTGAAAGAAGAAACAAAAAGGCCCAATTAGTATGTAGGCATTATAACAGTTGGTGAAAATAGTTGTTCAAAGAGGCCAGTGAATTGAATCAAATGTAACAGAAATGCTCGAAGTGCCACAAAATGGAAATGCTGATTAAATATTAATTTTTTCATTATCAAATTATCTTTGATAGTGAACAGATGTTTAGATTAATTCTAAAACTATAATGATGATAACTAAAATGAAAACCCCATTTAATCATGCTGTAAATGCTTTCTACCTACCTTAACTCATTGCTCACCAACATTCCTAAGAGATAAGTGTTTTTGTTACTATCCTCATTTGCAAGATAAAAGGAAGAGCACAGAGGTTCAGTAAATTGCCCAAGGTCACAAAGGTCATGACTGGCAGAGCTCAGATCTGAATCTGGGCAGTTCAGTTTCTAATGACCACGTTAACCAGATACCACATAACACTTCCTGCCAGTGAAAGTAAGGCTCTGCCTAAGCGACATGGAGCTCCTCAAGCCACCGACTTAGCTGTTTACTCACCTGGGACTGACTCTCTTGTGTTGGCACTTGGATGAGACAAGGCTGGTTTAGTCATTAGTCTACTGCCCACAGTCCTGCCCTAGCCCATGATTGAGCGACTCTAGGGTTGGGTGACTTAGAGTTGAATTATTGCTGTTTCGTACCCATGGCCATCAAGTGGCCAGAGTCCAGGGCTTTGTCCCCGTGCTCACTCCACCTCTGAACTTGCTTATATCCCTGACACACTTGATTGTGGCCAAATTGAAAGAGCACGGGCTTTGTAACTATCTTACATTCAAATCCAGCTCTGCCTCTTGATAGCTCAGTGATCGTAGGCGTGCTACTTAACTTCTTTACATCTCAATTTACTCACCTGTAAAAGGGCATTTATAGGACTATTGTGATGATTAAATTTATAGCAAAATGGCAATAGATGTCCATTAAATGGTATCCATTAATAACATTTTACTATAAATAAAAATGCATTGTTTATTTCTATACTTACCAGTACAAAAGGGTCCAACCGAGTCTAAGGCAAACCCAGAGGGGCACTGATTACTACGATCGCCTACCGTAGAGAGAAAGGCAAAATTAACTGGCTTGTTAGAAAGTTAGCACCTTGTTTCTTTCCAGTACAGTCTTCCCTGGGAAGACGGAATACATGACACAACAAATGCAATTAAAGGAAAACAAGCAGGAATGGAAACCTTTTCCTGTTTCTCAACCAAGAACTAAATGAATCACAGTCTAGAGATTGTGGGCAAGCAGCCACTGGAAACGGATTTTCTGTTTAAGTTGTCTGCATTAATCAATGAAAATTAAATAAAATTATTCTGTGATAATGAAAAAGGACCCAAGACCAATGTGTGTGCCTGGAATGACCACGCCTACTCTTCCAGCCATTTCTTACTCTGTTGTAGAAATAGGAACGCTATTTTCAAGACACTTAACATAATTTATGCCAGTGAAAATGGGCTCTAAGGAAGAAAACTTCTCCATGTGTGGATCCTTGACATTTGCAATGTGGAGCATCTGGGTCCAAATCCCTGTGTGTGACCAAGTGTCTCCTTTTTCATGTAGTCAAAGGAAAAGGAATCAGGCACATTATGATAG
The DNA here is from genome assembly GCA_033961575.1 of Aselliscus stoliczkanus. Lineage (NCBI taxonomy): Eukaryota > Metazoa > Chordata > Mammalia > Chiroptera > Hipposideridae > Aselliscus > Aselliscus stoliczkanus. The sequence continues at coordinate 69,830,886 of CM066739.1, read as the reverse complement.
AACAGATTTAAGTTAGAGACACAAAAAAAACAAAAAAAAACAAACAAAACACATATTAACGAGAATAAGCAGGTTAGTCAGGGAATCTCTTTCTTTAGAAAGTAGCTGTGTTTTGGGTGGTTGAGGCAGTTCAGCAAATATTTTGCAAATGTTATTGACCTGCAAAAACGTAAATGAAACTTATCTTTCAAGTTACCAAAGTGAAAACACACACACACACACACACACACACACACACACACACACATCTTAAAAGACAATCGTTAGTAAAATTTGTCTTAAGAGAAATTCTATTTAATTTGTATTGTATATTCAATTCAGACTCAATCTCTTAGAAATTGTCTTGGACTTTTCTTTCAATTCTAAATGCATGATACTGTGTCTATTTTTATTATTGTTTTTGGTGCTCTTCCTAGAGAGAGTCTGGACTTTAGTTAATCTTTCAGATTCAATCTACTTTGGGGAGTCTCTGGTTACAATATTGTTTGATCCCTGCTGAGGACATGAAACTGTTCAAAACGGTTTTGTATATTTGGAGGGTGAAAGAAACACTACTCTAATGAAAATATTTCCTTGGCTAGAAAACTGGAGTCCTATTCGCTATTCCTAAGCAATCAAATTGCTTAAAACTCTGAAGAGAAAGCAGAGGTTCATGATCTCTTCCTACCCTGCCTGCAAAAATGATCCTCAGAGCACCCAAGTCCTCCTGCCCCTGCAGGGAACGGAAATAGGATGGGAGGGATAGACGGGTCTGGAGGATGTTGCTAAATGATTGCTGAATAGTTACATGTTTCACACAGTACTGTGAGCTTTGTGTGTTTTATTTCATTTAAACCTCACAACTCCCTTGTTCCCATCATAACTGATTTTCAGATGAGGAATTAGAGACTGAGGTTATATAAGTTGCCTAATGTCAAAGGCCTAACATAAGCTGGCAGAAGGATTTTGATGCAAGTCTGTTTGACTTTCAACTGCTGAATCTAAAAATACAACTCAGGTGCTGATTATAATTCATGCTTCACTTGTATTTATTCACTTATTCGTACATTCTTGAATCCAACCAGTACCTTGTGTAGGGCACAGTGTTGGGAATATAATTGTGGCAAAACTGTGTCTTATAAACACAGCAAGTTATTATCTGATAGTAGCCTTAGATTTCTGGTTCTAAATGGGGGAGATAGCCTCCATTTAGATAGGTGGCTTTTGGGAAGCTTTTGGGGAGATAACTTTGGTTTCATAATGATAGGGGGGCCTATTAAAATTTAGTGAGAAGGAGACCCTGGGGTAGGTTTTAAACTACTACAACATGTAAGATAACGATGCAAGATGAAGTTTTGTCCCTTGCTCTGAAAAATTTTCATGAAGCGAAAGATCTGTCTGTAATTATCTAAGGTTAGAGCCCATCTTCCATATATTAAACATTTTTTGAGAGATTAAATTATACAATGAATTTACAAAGAATGTTACTGTCATATAAATTGATGGTTGACTGTACATTGTTTTATTCAGAACATTACCAAGAATGACTCAATGTTTAAAAAATAATCAGGGCCGGCCGAGTGGCACATTGATTAAGAGCTGGTTTTGGGGATGCCAGCGGACCCGGTTCGGATCCCACATATGAGGGCCAGTGACACTGCCCTCCACAGCTAACAACAGCTCCACCTGGAGCTGGGCTGTGCGAGCCCCAGCGAAGATGTAGGCTGCAGCCCCTGCTGCAGTGGGCTGCCATAGGCTACAGTGAGAGGCTGGCAGACAGCGTGAGCTGCCAATAGCCGCGGTGAGCGACATCCAGAGGCCGGCGACTGATCTGCCTTATCCGGTAAGAGCGCAATGATGATACCAACATGGGCCAAAGAAGCAACGTCCTCCACAACTAGACTGAATAACAAACGGACAGCAACTTGTCTGTTTCCCTTCCCTGATTCCCCAATGCTGTTCCCCTCCCCCAATTCCCCAATAAAATATTAAAAAAATAATAATAATAACCACATTGGGGCTCTATGTATAGGTTCGACCAACTGAACACTTCTCTTATCTTGCATGGTAGTAATGTCTAAAGATTTGCACATTGAAATACATCATATTTTGTTATAAACTATTTTCCTTTTATTTATTCTTTATATTAAAGTATGTTATTTTGAATTTTATTAGTTTTTTCCATTTTGACATAGTAGGGGGAAATACAAAATATTTGTTTGTTTGTGTTATAGTAAAGTATGATAATTATAGAAACTTTGAAAAGCATAAAATTCCCTGTGACTTTGTCACTTGGATAAACTATTGCCAACATTTTGATGTTTTTCTCTCTGGTCACTTTTATAAGCATACCCTTCAAAATTTAAGTTAGGATATTTCACAGACTAATAGCCAAACTTTACTGATCATAAGATTTCTTGGTGAGGTTATTAAAAATATAGACCCTTTGGTCCTGTCCCAGTCAGAATTGCCAAGGCAGAAGCCGGGGAATCTGTGTTTCTAACCAGTACAAAGTTTTCCTTATAATTACTGTGGTGTGAGCAACCCAGGTTTGAATCAAATTGTGTATTTACTGTTTTTCAATTATTATTATGCCATGTATTTCTACTTTGTCACTTGTTTATAGTTATATTGTCAATACTAAGAACAGTATCTGGTACATAGTAGGTACTAAACCAATATTTTTAAATGAATAAATGAGCTAAATATTCCTATAAGATTATTTTAACGACCATTTAAGAGATTATCATACAGCTGTGCCATTATTTGCATATTTACCTTCATTTCTAGGACATGTATTATTGGCCATTTCTGTAATTTTTTTTTTTTTTAGGGCAGGCCCCTAAAATGAGATAACTAAAAAGATGTGAAGATATGAAAGGCTAACACTGCTTTCCAGAAACAGTAAACAAATTTACAACCCCTACTGGCAGAGTATGAGGGAGTTCATTTCCCCATACCTCTCCAATATCATGTATCACATCTTTTAAACTTTGAATGATAATTGAAAAATGATACCTCATTGTTTCAGTGTGCATTTCTGTTTATTGATGAAGTTAAACAATTTTTGACAAATTATTTTCTCATTATTGTTTCCTCCTTTATGCATTTCCTGTTCATACCCCTTGTATATATTTCTACTGGGGTGTTTGCCTTTTTCTTATTGATTTTTAAAAGCCTTGTATATATTAAGGTTAATCATAGTTGTCTATAATATCTAATGTAAATATTTTTTTCTTAGTGGACATTTACCTTCTCAGTTTGTTTTTTTTTCCCATGAAGAAGTTTTAAAAACTTTACTTGTAGTTAGAAGTTAAATTTATTTCTTTTCCTTTATTGTTTCTGATAGCTTCTTTGTTTAATTTGTAACATTAACATATTCTATAATTATATTTTAAAAAAATCCATTTGATTTTGAAGATATAAATTTTAAAAAAATTATATTGATTTATATTCTGAGTTCTCTTGACCAGTAGTTTCCAAATGCCACTGTGCAGACCAGATATATTAAAATCACTTATGGGCTGTTGAAAATACAAACTCCCAGACCCTACCTTAGTCTAACTAAACCCAAATCTTTGTGCCTCAAAATCTGAAAGTTCTAGGTGATTCTAACTGCACCATAACCATACCTCTAGTCTAGGCCCAATATAGAAGAGAAAGAACTTTCTGGTTAAGCAACCAAGAATGCAAGCTTGCCCCCTGGTGGTCACTTAAAAAGAAAGTGCGGGTACACAGCTCTTGAAATTCTCAATGAACAAAGGGCACATATATCAGGTGTAATTCACAGAATCATAGTATCTAAGAAGTGTAAGGGTTTTTTAATGTCCTATAGCGTGTTTCCTTCTGTCGTGGGACCCAAATCTCCCAACAACATCCTTACAGGTACCACAAAGACCTGCAAGCCCTGTCAGGCTCAGAGGATTTATATAACTGGGTAGAAACTGTATGTGACTTTTAAAAATCATCTTAATTCCTCTAGCCCCAGATGGTATAAATTCATTTTTAACCAAAGTCTTGTGTCAAATTTCAAAAATTAGCTGGAGTAGTAAGAAAAGTAGAAACAGAGGTTAGATTTGAAAAGTAGGCATTATAGGGGAAGATAAGATATAATTCTTTATTTCAGTGGCTCTTTGCTTTTGTCCAAGTGACTTACTTGGTCAAGCATGACAAAAGTAAAATGAGGTGTTGGTGGTGACATGTGGGCAGAGAGGTGCGGGGCTATGGGCTCCACTGGCTACGAGGCCTCATACATCTGTGATTATCTCAAAAACTATGAATACGTACTCCTAGATTATAATGACCTCAATTTTAAATGAAGCGGCTCAGACTGAAGAAGAAAACCATCATGTGCAACCGATGAAAACAAGTGGTAAAAATAAAATTTTAGAGTATCTTCTGAGCATGATCAAAAAAAATGATGCTGTTTAAAATCTACGTGGATCTATTTTAGGAAGGCCAGCACAGAGCAAAACACACACATTCACAAGGCCACTATGAATCGTTTTAAGTGTACTCGGGAAGTCTAAGGTTCAAAGTTAAAGTCATTCAAACAGTTAGTGTCTACAACATGAAGTACATACAAGTATCTCCTACCATCAAAACCCCAAAGAATATGGAATGCTAATTGTTGTGGTGCCTCTTATAACTCAAAAGGAAATAAATATCAGGTATAGATACAACAAAGGACCACATAACATTGAGAGGCTGCTGAGATAATTGGTTATAGAACCATGCTTGGAAAATGGAAAGCAGTTCAAAAATTATAACTTCCAGGAACAAGAAATGACAATTTGAATCCTGCACTGCTTTTAAAATACAGAAACTTATTTTTGGACTAGTTTAGGTTAAGACACCTTGACAATGCACGTCAGGAATTTAAAAACTTCCTTAGCAAAATATAAAATTCAGAGCATGAATAAATGGACTTCATTACCCAAAGAAAACTCATTCTGACAGGGTATGTACGTATTCTTAAATCTCTCTGCACGTATGGAACTGAATAACAACTCCATTGTGCTATATGAAGAAGCATATTAATAAAACAAATGCTTTAGAACTCCCACTGGACCGGCTTTACCACAAAGCTTTACCACCACAAAACACAGACAATATACATGAAAAAGCTGATGTCATTGTGTTTGGTCCATGCCTCCATAGCCTTATTTTGAATGGCATCAATACAATTCTTTTACCCCTTTAGATCTGGACTTTCCTTTAACCAAATTACCTTTGGAAATTGAAGCATGAATTTTAAAATCCAATGTCTCTTCTAACTGGTTGTAGTCAGATTCCACAGAGGAAGCATGAAGCGTTTCTACTAAGAAAGGCATTCTCCCTCGTGCCTGATCATAGACAACTGTGTGGTTCCACGTGTATGGGACACCGATGCCATCGATGGTAAACAGCCGGGTTGAGTAGGCATAAAGCTGCCCAGGGCCTGTCTGAATGTAATCTTCTGTATAATCCTAAGAAGGACAATATGGATTTGAGGATCAGCATGACTCATCCTGCAGTGTGAGATGCAAAATGAGAAAAAGAACGCCTTGGGGGCTTAAAGTACATAGTTTTAAATAAAATTGTAATTGTACAGTAGTGTTCAGAAATAACATGTGAGCCTTTTAATTATGACATTAGTTTCATGATCTTTGCTGTCATAAATTATAGTTTAATAAGGGACTCAAAGTTGTAGGTCAAGAGTAAAGAAATGATGTGAAAGGATGACTTATTAATTTTTAATTTCAGAAATTTTATGGATGATACACAAACACTTTTATGCAAGAGTTAGTATTTTCTCTGTAGAAAATTCAACAAATGACTTAAATGAACATAAGCAGTGATCTTGGTCCTGATAAAACCACTAAGAATTTGAAAAGATTTGTCCCTGAAGATTTTTTTTTAAATTAAATTTATTGGGGTAACATTGATTAATAACATTATATAGTTTTCATGTGTATTGAAAATTATATATGTGTCCCCTTTTCCCACTTCACCCCCTGCCAACCCCCTTTCCCCTTCGGTAACCACCATTCTATTGCTGTATCTATGAGTATGAGTTTGTTTTTGTTTTATTAGTTTGTTTGCTACTTTTTGTTTTATATTCCACATGTAAATGAAATCATATGGTGTTTGTCTTCTATATGTGACTTATTTCACTTACCATAATACCCTCAAGATCCATGTTGCTGCAAATGGCAATATTTCATCTTTATTATGGCTAAGTAGTATTCTATTATCTCTCTTTGTCTCTGTCTCTCTCTTCATATATATATATATATATATATATATATATATATCATGAATGGGTAAAGAATATATGAGATATATATCCATATGTATATTTGGATAAAGAATATGTGATATATATATATATATATATATATGGATAAAGAATATATGATACATACACACACACACACACACACACACACACACAGTAATACCTTGGTTTATAAGGTATAATTCGTTCCAGAAACAAACTACTCGTATTACAAGACATCATTCATTTCCCAAGTCAAAATGTATTAGAAATGTTTGTTCGTCTTGTGGAACACTCGCAAACCAAGTTATCTGCAATCTAAGGTATATATATATATATATATACACACACACACACACACACACACACACACATACCAGGAGTGCCAAAAAATGTATACACATGACTTGTATTCATCTTTTTTTTATCAGTAAATATTGAGTATTACAATTTCAATACAGTTTTTTCCTTTCTTAAAATATGTATACCTTTTTTTGGTGCCCTGTGTGTGTGTGTGTGTGTGTGTGTGTGTGTGTATATATATATATTCCCTCACCTGTCAATGGACATTTATATTGTTTCCATGTCTTGGCTATTGTAAACACAGATAGCCATTTCCAACCTCAGTGGTTTATACATTTACTCCCCAAAGTGAACAAGGCAAACTGCCCAAGTAGTCTGCGCCCTTTCTGTGGCTCTCTGATGACTACTTGTGCCGTTACTCGGGAAACAGTGAAGGCACGCTGTCTCCATCTTTACCTTCACAGTGACTTCAGCAGAGGACTGAAGCTGCAGGACATAGCCATTCACAACGATATCTAACAGCAGAGCCCCATCGGAGTCCAAGCCGCGGGCAACGTGAGTCATCCGTAAGATTTCTCCTGGGAATTACAATGCATTCATTTTCTCAGCAAAAGCTATATGGCTTGTGTAAGCACAGAGATTTACCTTCCCTTCCAGCTCAGCTGTTATTGTACTTAAAGCTTGAATAAACACAGACGAGAGAATTAAATTAGCCTTTAGCCCCCAAATTAAACGTAGGCTTATTGAATTAAGTTTGTTCTAAAATCTTTTTTTTACGTGGCAAGAATGTAGCATGCTATTATGGGAAGGATTCCATACTTCAACATCACAAGCACTAGCTTATGTGGGAAGAAGGGACAGGCAGCTTCACCAGGCGCACTGGCAACAACCTCAGGTCTGGCCACAGAGTTTTGTTCTTTCCGACGCTTCAAGAAGCAGCAAAGGGGCATCTTAGTAAGTGGATGGCCACGAAGAAACCCACTTGTCTTCTGGGCGGATTAAAGCTGTGTCCTCCCTCAGTCCTTCTTCCAAAGGCCACTGCCATTGAGGCTGACCACCTTTGATGAGACTCAGAGGTCTACAAAAATATGGCACTTGGAAGAGCCATGAATCGCTAATGCATATTCATTAAAACTAAGGATAAAGCAAAAAGCCTTTTGATCTGCTTGTTTTATTTACACCTTTTTGATAAAGAACCCCTATAAGGTATTCTAATTGAATCTCATACACAAAAACCTTTCATTAATAGCAATGACTTATTTTGCTACTCTGGCCTTTAAAACCCATTCTAAGGATTTAAGGAGAAAAGATACAGAACATAAGAGAAAAAAGTTTCGGGGTATAAAAATCACTATACTGTTTGAAAACACATGGCCTCTTAGAGACCCATGTCAGTTAAAATTTATAGGGATCTATGAAATTGCTTTTATATCATTTATGATAAGGTTGCATCAAAAACTTTGAAATGAGTCTCCGTGGGAACATATAATGTATTTTTCTTAACCACCAACTTTTAAAGCAATTGTAATTTTTATAGTAACAGAATATTAAGTTCAGCTGGCACTAACCAGTTGCAAATTCCACCTGGGTTTCTCTCTTGAAGATTGCATTGGTGAGGGTAAAGCCATTGACTGCTTCTCCTATTTCCTTTGCTGTTGTCCAATAAATGGGATTTAAAATAGAAACTATCTTTCTCATTGCTGCACCTACAGAAAAAAAGGATAACTAAGGTGACAGAGCACAATATTTACAGTTCATTGTTATTATTTTCTTCATAGTATGTTATTCATAAGGATGAATCCTAAGTAATCTTGAATAATAAAATAAATACCAATATCTCATGTGTCTTTAAGGACTATTATACCGGTCCTTTAGTAGTAATATCCTCTAGAAATGTGTAGTGGAAATAAGAAGATTAAGAATAATATATGTAGGCCGGCCGAGTGGCGCGGTGGTTAAGCGCTGGCTTGGGATGCCAGCGGTCCCGGTTCGGGTCCCACATGAGGGCTAGTGACACTGCCCTCAGAAGAAGAAAAAAAAAAAAAAGAATAATATATACATTTTTATAAAGAGGCTTATTAACAACTTTTTATAAGCAAAGAGACTTACCAAGACTGCGAGGCACATTGGAAATTCTGGCATGCACTACTCTGGTATCAGAGGTAGGGCTATCTGTTACAGTGGCGTTAAGGAAAGCAATTCCAAATTCAACATCATTAATATTTCCAATAACACTTCCTTTGGCTCGCTGGGGCCCACCTATTGGGGGAAGGAAAAACATTCCTGGATAAGGAAATTATTTCATCAACATTACATGGGAGGAAAGAAGGCCAGTATTCAAAGATGCTACAAGTCTTCTCTCAAACATTTAAAAAAGATCATATGACATCTGAATTTAAGAGTGTAATAAATAAACTTTCAAAACACTCTACTCTCATGTAACACTCATCATCCCACATAAATCTAGGATCCTTCCAATCTATGCACATCATAACATTATTTCACAACCCAAAGAATACAATCACCACCCAGTCCCAAAGCCAAAATAAAGTGTGTGTTTGTTGATGGTGATGAAAGAATGATAATAATGAGAACTTATTGAACATGTCAGGCAATACAGTGAGCACTTAATATGTGTTAACTCTTTTAATCCTATTAAAACACCCAATGAGGTAGTTTTCAATAGCTACAGTTTGCAGACTTGGTAAAGTTCGGAGAAATCAAGTGGCTTTCCCATCATTACATAGCTAGGAATTGGTGGAATGAGAATCTGAATACAGATGTGCTTGGCATCAAAACCCCTGTTCTTTTATCTATTGTTTCCGTCATGAGGACAAGACTGCTTCTAAGCCTTGTGACAGGTCACTGTCAGTATCAGTGTGGCATATCTAAGGGGTATCGTTCAGTCTTGGGTTCCAGATCTAGGGCTTATCAAGTTCTTCATATCACATATATACTGGAAAATGCTTAACTTGAGAAAGATTTGCAAAGGATATTGTACTTTTAACAGTGCTGCAAAATTCATACCAAGACAATCAGGTTGAAAAACAATTATACATTTTTTAAAAAAAGTATCTCTACAGTAATTTTATGCCTTTTCCATTGTTCAAAAAAATTATTGGTGACTAAGACAAAATGGGTGGCTAATGACTGTTTCTTGAATGAATTGCATGCTTTGAGAAGAGACAAACATATTGGGAAGCAGTTGATAGTAAAATTCTTAAATATTTATTATCTGATGCCTTTTAACTGAATATATTTTAAAACAATTACTAAGTGTTTCAGATATTGTTACATGAATTATATACTGGGGAGAAACATAATTGTATTCAATCTCAGAAAAATCAATAATTATAGTATTTCACCATTTTAATTTGTATCACTTTGATTAGTGAGAGAAAACATTTTTTTTCACATTGACTCAGTTTTCCTCTTCTGGACTTGATGATACAATGGTAAGGAGAAAAAAGACATGAGACCTGTCTTCATAGAGCTTATGTCTGAATAGGAGAGCTAAGCATTAATTAGGATTCTATAAATAAATACACAATTGAAGTGTACTAATACATAAGCTATACTAATCAGGGTAATAAGAAAAGAAAGTAAAAATTGAGTGGAGATCTGAAGAAAGTTTAGGTCTTAGCTGAGCCAGGGGAGGCAGGAGGCTTTTTCTAGGAAGAGAAAACATGAGGCGTCGCCTTTGGGGAGGTGGTCACTTTCTACATCTGAGAGCTTAGAGACTGACGGAAGGAACCACACTAAAAGATGATACGGGAAGGTAGATAGTAGGGCAATCAGGACCTGGTGAACCAGTTTGGTTCTTGTTTTTAGTTCTAAGCAAGAGGAATAGGCTTGGGAAGCCAGCAGCCCTGGTTCGGTCCCACATATGAGGGCCAGTGACACTGCCCTCAAAAAAAAAAAAAAAAAAAAAAAGAGGAATAGAAGGATCAATAGTTCCCTTAGTTCTTTGGGTCATCACTAACGAGAGTGGCCTCCCATTGCAACCTTGGTTCTCTTGTTTCATGGAGGAACTTGAGACCTAGTGCCCAACAGATATCTCCTGGCTCTGGCTACCAAGCTGGGATCCTTGAAACTTTCTGCTAAACTGTAATCCAAACCATCTGCCTATTTGGACTTACTTCTGTCACTGGGGCCCAGGCACCACCGGAGACTGAGCTACAAAAACACCTCAGCTGAAACTAGAATTGCCACCGAGCCTACATGGCAGAGCCTCAAAATCCTTGGTAATCAGTTGATATGTTGAGAAGACATGTTGAGTAGTTGGTTGACAGATGCTTACCCTTTTTAACTTGTCTAGATCCTATAAACCTTTTCATAGGACTCCTTTCTCTTTCTGGGCCCTCTGGATTTCCAGGGATAATTTATTTCTAAAGCAACTTTAACACTTTGGAAAGGCCAATCATTTCTCAACACTTTCACAAGGTGAAACTGTTCTTTTTGGTCTTCTTATAGCATTGAAAGTATGCTCTTTGAGACAAGTACCCTTAGTATTATTCACCATTTCTTAGGACTCTAGCAAACTCTTTCTAGGGCCCTAAGTTCTAGAATTCTGACTTTGTTCCTTCTAAATTTTTACATTACTTACAATGTCTGGCCTTGTTGCACGCCTTGAGTTATGGTAGTTGAACTCTCCCTAATCTTTTTCCTTGAACTGAACGGGCCTCTATTGTACTTTCCACACTCATGTTCTCCATAGTGCCATCTGTGAAATAACAGCCTCCAATAGTGTATTTCTGTTAGATATTCAGATTCTGCCCCACCCTCATTTTTCAGCCTGGCTTTCCCTGATCTCCCACTCCCTTCTATCTTTCAGTCTCAGGACTACTATTTAGGGCTGTGAAGACCACATCCTTTTACAGGGGAGCCTGGATGGGAAAGGGGCAAATAGGCTAAAATCCAGCCATAAGCTTTGGCATTGGGCTGTACTAAGTAGAGGGTAAAGTGCATTTTTCCTAATTCTTCGTCCCATGGGCACTGTTTTATCATTTGTGGGTTCAGAGTGACACCCTTTTTTAATTTGCAGAAAGGCTGTAAATGTGCTAGCAATGGTTCTGCCAAAGTCTACCTTAGTTGCTTACCTGGGCATGCTTGTATATTGCATCTGGATACCTGAGTAGTGTCTCCTGCACAGGGGCGACCACTTTTGGATGGCTCTGGATTATTGCACAGCCGTTTCCGCGTCTTTTCACCTCCTCCACAAGAGGCAGAACACAGCCCCCAATTATGCCAGTTTCCCCAACTTCCATCCACTGTGAACAAGAATAGGCTGGTTAATATTAACAAATCGTTCTTAAAATTCACACTTAGAGTGACCCCGCCTACACAGCTTTCATTTTAAGATCTGAAAGGATGGTGCTGCTACAATGAACACTAAATAAAATGCTTGATTGGCTCTTCTGCCAGGAGTGGGGGAGCTTACCAGGACACATATCAGTGTTGCATCTCTGGATCTGGGAGTCTGGCCCTCCACAAGCTCTTCCTCCGTGGGAGGGTCGAGGGTTGTCACACGTGCGGTACCGCCGTGTCTGCCCTCCACCACACGACCGACTGCATCCGCCCCAGCCACTCCAAGGACTCCAGTTACCATGAGCTACAACACAGAACCATTGGGAAAGGGCGAGACAATCACATTCATCCAGAAAGTAGAAAAAGACTCTCCCCAGGAACTGAAAAGAAATACATATCTGTAAAAAGGCAACTTCCAAAGGTAGGTGGCTTAGCTGTTATTTTGACCAGAAACTGGATGTACATACCAGTGACTGTACAATTCCATTTAACATACATTGATTGAGTCTTATAGAGTTCCATGAGCTGGAGGATATGAATGAGACAAGGTCTCTGCTCTTGAGGAGTCGAGGTTATAACACTCAAGATACCTTGGATTCAATTGCTACAAGGGTCTAAAACTCTAGCTTGGTAACTGAATTAAGGCAAAGAACTGCCTGCTTGCCTCCCTAAAGGAATTATCAACATCATTAACAGTTAGTATGGAAAGGTGCCCTCGTCCTAGCACTCTGCAGCTGGACCTATAGAGCGAATTAAATAGGACATAGCCCCTGGCCACAGAAATCAATTACATCTATGGAATTATACAGACATAACAGCAAACCAGACAATGTGCTGATATCCTAAACCAGAGGTAGACGAATCAAGGCACAGAATATTATAACTTTAAGGACTTAAAGCCATAACGGAACTTTAAGAAAGTATAATGTTGACTCACTATTTCCAACACTCACTTGGACAAGGGTCACTATTGCAAAAATCACTCTGGACATCACTCCCTTCACATTTGTTTCCGCCATACTGGGGGATGGGGTCAGAGCAGTCCCTTGTTCTCTGTCTGACGCCTCCTCCACAGGACACCGTACAGGCACTCCAACTGGCCCAAGTGGCCCATTTCCCATGAACTGGATGAAGGAAAAACGTACATGCTCTGTTACTACTTAAAAATGACCAGTTAAACTCTGGGCACTGTTAGCTTGAGTGATGTTCTTCTGAACGTTAATTCTTATGGACATGCTACCTACATAAGAGGTAGATGTTAATTTATGAAGATTATACGCATTGCATTTCTCTTACCTGGGCAGTGTCTTTCATTGCAAATTTGCATCTGTGTTTCTGCTCCATCACAGTAGGATCCACCGAAGGAGGGTGGTGGGTTATTGCACAGTCTTGTTCTTGTCTGGGTACCCTTCCCACAACTTCTGCTGCATGTGCCCCATGGCTGCCAAGTGCTCCACGCTCCATGAACTACAAATACCCCATGAAACAGAATTTTAAGTCACAGAACCATATTTGTTTAAAAAAAAAAAAGATATAAGTAAATGAACTCAATAACGAGTTCAATGAGTCCAGAGTCTGAAGATAATTGAAATTGAACCAAAGGAAACATAAATGATGTTCTTCCTTTCTTCTTCGGGTTAGAGTTTCATGGTAATTAGTGTCTATAGGGAAATACAGAAGGCGACCTAATGCCAAAATAAATTATCTTGATGTTTAAAATGATCTGAAGGGCTATTTTTAAAAAAATAAAATTTAATCAGACTACCATATGTAAACACAATCTGAGTTTTTAAATCCTAGGTAAGTATTTGACTGTGCTCTGTGCTCTGGGGGAAGGGAAGGCACCAGAAGCTAGGAGCAAGGCTGTGTAACAGGCCGAGATGCAGTTATGGGCAGTAAATGCCTCCACGATGACAACTTGTGCCCCAGGCTGCAAGACACATCTTTCAGTGGTGGCCTGATTCGGTTCCATGTTGAAAAATGCACTTGGATATTTTAACAACATGGTGATTTGCACAGTTATAACTCTTTGAACAATTTTTCTCCATTACATAATGTTCATGAATTAAAAGTTCTGAATAACACACTCACTTGCTTCCGAAACAACAACAAAAAATGACCAGTCTTTTCCAAGGAGTTCTATGAAAGTCTTCCATATGTTAACTAACATATTACACAATCTAACCACAAGATTGGAACAACCTTATGTTTCTTACCAGGTGCACGGGCTGGGAATTAACATTAAGGATTCTCTTATGTGTAAGTCAGTATCAGGTTGGGCTTTTGATTTAAGGGTACTTTCTAGACGTGGGGCTCATAAAGTATGTTTTATTTATTTATTTTTTTTGAGGGCAGTGTCACTGGCCCTCATGTGGGACCCGAACCAGGGCCACTGGCTTCCCAAGCCAGCGCTTAACCACTGTGCCACTCGGCCGGCCCTCATAAAGTATGTTTTTGTTGTCACCCAGTTTAATCAAAATATGAGCCAAAACAGGGTGTTAATGCCTGAATCTAAATAGTCTCTTAACAACCTATAAGATACCAGAAGAATATATTGAAAACCAAATAATGAAATTATTTGGCTGCCTTAGAAAATATTTTAAAACACACCTTGCATTTTCTTTTCATTAATTGTTTTCTAATTGAGTTGACTACATATCCTTGTACTTTGTAGATACAGGCAAACAGAGTTTAATTTATTTTATCTGATAAGAATTTACACTAAAATGTATTTGAGTAACCCTAAAAGGAAAGAAGAAAGCCTTTAAATATATGGCATCTTTATTAATTCAGATAGCAGATGCTCATAATCCTTATATTTGGACTATGTGATCTAAAAAATTTTGCTGTTCCAATTATTCTCATGTTCTATTTTCAAGGCTGTTAGTTAATGAAAACCCATCCCTCTCACAATATAAAGTCTTATAGCATAGATGCACTTTTTATTAAACAATTACAATGGGGTAATGTTTATTCATTTATTATCTACATAGGTTCTATTACATATAAATAGAGGTTTTTAGCTGAAAAGCTTTTATATTTTTAATCAATATGTAAAACCTTAACCAGATTGAACTTCGTGAAATAAAATTTGGTAGAGTTGAAATGTTTCTTCTATGTGAATGGAATGATAACAAGAAAAAAGGAAGGACATCATGATGTTTAAATAATACCAAAGACAACAACTATGGGGGAATTATTTATAAGAAAAATGCAAAGTGGAACAGATGACTTTGTTGTTACACTACGCTGCAGTTCTGATTCTGGAAAGGGAATAGAACAGTGTTAAGGGGCAGAGATTCTGGCCCAGATGCCCTGGGCCTGGGGAATAAAGGCCCTGTGACTTTACTAATGAAATCCCATCTGAGTTCCCGGGCTTCTGTATGCCAAGTCTATAATCTGCAACATGCAGATAATAAAAGAGTCTACCTTACTAGGATTAGGGTGAGGACTAGTGAGTTTAGAGATGAAAGATGCTTGGCACAGTAAGTACTGCATACGTGAGAGCTACGAGCTAGTATGGCCATTCTTTACTCAAAGTTTTCAATGATTTTCAGAAAAGATGCTTTTAAAAATGCTCATTCTTCAAGTCTTCTGTACGAATATATGTATACTGGGGTGCCAAAAAAAAAATGTATACACATTTTAAGCCATGTTATCTATGCTCCAGCAGTACTTTGCCGTAATCAGAAGTGTCTGGACGTTGATGGGAACCACTTTGAGCACCTCTTGTAATTGCAGAAGTCAAATGTGACTTGGATTCATCTTCAGTTATTGGTATACATTGAGTATTGGTATATATTACAATTAATACAGTTTTTTTCCTTTTCTAAAATGTGTATATGTTTTTTGCACCTTCTGTGTATATATAGACAATATAGTATCTTGACATATATAATTATCATATATATATATATATATATATATATATATATATATATATATATATATATATATGAATATGAATATGTATGTGTTCCAACCCAGAAGATTCCAATCTTTTTTAGGGGCAGGACTGGCAGTTTGAAAATACTATTCTAATTGGGGCAGGGAAAGGACAGTATAAGCCTAAAATATCATTTCACACCAGAGAGTAAGGAAGTGTTCAAGGAATGAATCATGGACACCTACAAATATCAATTTGATCCTCATTATATAGATATCTTAGTTGACAAACTGAGCAAAGATTGCTATCAGGTATTTCTGACTCTTTTTACTTTATATATTATGCTACTATAATTAGCTTTCTTTTATTCTTCAAGAATAAAAAAAAATGTCCTTTGATTTATTTTCTTGAAGATTTTGTGGCAGTATTTTGTTTTTGCAATGGAGTGGAAGTTCTGAACTGCAAGTGAAGACACCCAGGATCTAAGCAAACAGGCTTGGGAATCATCAGATTGACCTGGCTTCAAATCCTTGATTTGCTATGTAATCTCAGTGAATTAATTATCATATATTTTCTGAATTTCAGTTCCTCATCTGTATAATGGGGTGCAATACCTAATGCAGTGGATAACTATCTAATTTAGGTTTGTCAACATCCTTTTTTTTTGACCATCTCAGCTAAGGTGTCTCTCCCGGTGATGTGTATCACTTCAAGTTTGAGTTTTATTCTATATGATATTATTTGCTTATTATCGTAATTCTAGCACCCAGAACAGTGCCTTGAGCATAGAATGGGTGCTCAATAAATAAAATGAATAAAGGAATGAATGAATGAATGAATGAATAAATGAACAACTATTCTTCTATTCCATATGATTTCTTTCAGGCTGTCAAACCAAGTGTCCTGACCCTCTTGACACACTGTTAGCAAGTAGCCCAAGTTGACTTGAGTTCAGAAGTGAACATGGGATCCAAACAAAATCAAACAGGGTTCTGTCTCAGAGGTTCATATAAATTCTGAGGGAGAGAGTAACCCTTTGTCTTCTAGGCCTTACATTATAAGGCCCCTGTGAGCCAGTAGCTTCCAGCAGTCACTTTTACCAGCATATGGAAAGAGTTTAAAGGAGAATAAAGCCAGGGGAAAGCAGAGATGAGAAATGGAAAACATACTAGTAAAAACACTGGCCAACTCCTTGGACTCAATCATACCTGAAAGTAGAACTTTTTTACTTAAGCATATTTACATTTGCTTTGTCACTTTAATCTGAAAGAGGCCTAAAATACCTCTGCCGTAGGGCTGTTTCACAAAGTCAAAAACAACATGTATATAAAGCACCTAATATGGTTCCTAGCACATGATAGGTATTTAGTCGATGGTAGCTATTATAATTTTAGCCTTCACTAATTGTGTGTTTCTGGGACTATCTTTAACCTCTCTAGGCTTTATTTTTCTTGTCTGAAAAATGAATGGCTGGATTTGATGTTACTTAAGGACCTCGTTAACTCTAAAATTTTATGACTTTGTAATTTCTTATGTTTTCTCTACATGATTAAAAATGCACCACAGTTTGGAACCTTTTATCACGTTCAGTAAATTAGGTATTTTTCATAACATTGACTTAATAACATACCTCCACAAATTTACCCAAGAGACAGAACTAAGAAATATTCCAGGGTAGTGGCCACAACATCTTTCACAATGAAGAAGAAAAGGTAATTATAACCCCTTTACAGGAATGAAACATATAAAAGCTCTGCTTAGGGGTGGGTTCTCACCTGGGCAAGGTCTAATGTTGCACATGATTATTTCCACAGCGCTTCCCTCACATGGCCGCCCACCATGTTGAGCTGATGGATTATTGCAAGTTCTGGTCCTGGTTCGGTTGCCACGGCCACAGCTCCTTGTGCATTCTTCCCAGGGGCTCCATTCTGACCACCTACCATCCACTGTACAAAAGTGAAACATTCCACCATAAGATATATTTCAACTGAAAGTACTAATATGGGACAATTCATTGTTAGGGAGCAGACATGAGTATCTATTGAACCCGTGTCTATGCGCTGAATAAGCAATGTACCTGGACACAGCTTATGTTGACAGTTTCGCATTTCTGAATCTGACCCTTGACATGGCTTCCCCCCATTGGCTGGAAAAGGGCTGTTGCAGAGACGATTCCTCTTCTGAATGCCTCTTCCACAGGTGACACTGCAAGATCTCCAGGCAGACCACTGGGAAAATCCACCATGAACTGCAAATAAAACATTGTACTTTGTCTCTGTCTTAGTAAATAAAAAAAATTGCAAGTTGGATTTCATTTACGATATGTACTGGGTCTAGAGCTAAATCTGTAACTGCTGAGAAATTGCTTTTGGAAGCTCTATTTTTTTTAAATCGAAGCATGAAACAAGTTAACTAAAGTATCTTCCCAGCTCTAATCATAACTCACTTGGATATGGCTGCTGAATTAGCAACCAAGACGTTTATACTGTTTACCTTTTGGATATAAGTCATTCTTTAAAGCCAAATACATGCATTGATTTCAGAGAATAAATTTGACTTAGTTTTCAATCAGAAATTCAGTTTGGGATTTTGAATTATTAACTTGGTATTTTTCAGCTCTAATCTGTACTGTTTTAGTCCCTTCTGCCTGTAAATTGTGATGTGATTTTTGGCCTATCTCCATAACCTAGGAATATCTTAGGGGTAAAGAAGACTTGGACTAACATGCTTAGCAATTTCTATGATTGTAGCTGCCCCAAGACTATCCCTCTGATCACACTCACCCTGGACTGTGAGCGGCACTCTGACAAGGACAGAACCCATCAAGTTTCGAGCAACACATTCATATTCAGACGTATCTTCTTTCTGAGCAGCAGTAATATACAACGAGTTGTTGGACAACATGTTAACTCGGTCATCCCAGGGGATAGAGTGCCCTTGACGGGACCATGTAATGGTTGGATGAGGCTCTCCAGTTGCCTGACAATTCAATATGACTTTGCTACCAGCATTAATAACAGTCTCTACTGGCTCCAGAGTGATAATAGGAGGACCTGAGGGGAAAAAAGCATATAGCATTTCTTAGTTTTTGTGGAGTTAGAGTGACATTTTTATAACTAGTATATAGTAACACTATTTTGAAAAAAAAGGCTGTTTTCTTTATAAAATACTGTAGCTTCTCAACTAGTATGGTTGCAATTGCCATTGATAGAATTTTCACAGCT
The DNA here is from genome assembly GCA_033961575.1 of Aselliscus stoliczkanus. Lineage (NCBI taxonomy): Eukaryota > Metazoa > Chordata > Mammalia > Chiroptera > Hipposideridae > Aselliscus > Aselliscus stoliczkanus. The sequence continues at coordinate 69,811,928 of CM066739.1, read as the reverse complement.
CTGTCTTATTTAGTGAATGTCAAAGATTTTAAATCCCTAAGCAGATTAGCCTAGAGCATGGGCTCTGCAGTCATGTTTCTGAGTTAAGCACACAATATTATTAGTACTATTGTTATCATTGCTGTTTTTGTTTGTTTTACATGGTAAACATTAACTTCTTCCCCTTACATCATTTTTGAGGTTAAAAGTCATTATTAATTTATTCTTTAATTACTGGTCATCATTCATTTACTCCATAAACATATATTGAGGACCTACTATTTGACAGGCATTGTGCTAGATGCTGAGGATACAGAGATAACAGATGTAACTTCTATTCTTAAAAAGTTCACAGTCCATCGATCAGATGGAGAAGTAACTAATTATTTAGCCGTGCTATAACATACCTACAGAATTTAGTAATAGAGTAGGTAGAAAAAAATAAAACAGAATAAAATAGTATAGTGTCGGTAAGTGTGTGGTGATATGGGAGCATAAACAACAGTAATGTAATGATCAAACAAAAGCATGTTACTGGAAATAGAGAGAAAAGGGAAGTCATTCAAGAATTATTAAGAAAGTAGGAATGGTAGAACTGTGTCATTAAATGGGATGGAGTAAAAGGAGGAATTGGTGACTACAGGGTTTTAACTTGGGCAATATAGTGTATGCTGGGCAATTCAATAGAAATAGGAGGAAGAATAGAGTAGTTGGGAGGGAGTAAGAAATGGTGATTTTCATCCAGTTAGAACTGTTCAGCTTGAGGCATGTGTGGGTATTGATGCAAAGATATCTAGATGGAAAGTGACTATTTCTATCTGGAGCTCAGAATAACAATGGAGGTTAGAACTATAGACTTGTGAGTCTTTCCTGAGTGGATCAGATTGCTTCAGAAGTGAGTCTAAAATGAGAGGAAGAGGGCCAAAGACAGAAACTATTGCAACACTATTATTTAGGAGATGGACAGATGAGCCTATAAATGACCCAAAGAACTGATCACTGAGGTAGGAAGAAAATCCAGAGAAAACAGTATCCCGACAACCAACGGAAGGCATTTCGACAAGGAGGGGGAGGTTAACAGTATCTATAGAGGATGACAGATGCTCAAGTGAAGTCATTTTAACAAATGTAAAATGAGTTGTATGTACCTGCTGACAGACTGCTTATCTTTATACTGGTCTACAGTCCAAATAAGACAGCATGTGAAAGACTTCATGGGGGACAAGAAGCTTGACTGGATTTTCAAAAATGGGTGAGATTATGTACATGAGAAGGGAGCCCACATGGACAGAAGAAAAAGCATGGAGATGGATTTAGCTTTGAAAGGATGATTCACCCTGTGGCAAACCAAGTTTTAAATATTTGGTTAAAATCTTCAAAGAAGACCAGAAGGGTTTATATTTGAATAGGAAAGCAAAGGGGAGCTGTGTATTCTTGAAGGAACGTGACTGGATGAAAGCAGTGTTTTAGTGGGATTGAACTGAAAGGTGGGATGGTTTGCTCAATGAGAGGTAATGAATATCAGATAATTTAAGGTGGTGGCTGCATATCTTAAATAGAGAAGTGTACCTGGAATAACAGAACATAAAACAAAAATAGAAGTAAAATGTGTTTTATTGTGTTATTAACATGCTAGTATTTTATGTAAAGGTATTATTGACATGTCTTTTACAGGAGTAATTATTTCATACGAAATTTGAATCTGACCGTGAGAATCGTGAATGCATTATTCATACAAATGCCCACATCATCCTATACAATTGCCTTCATAAACCTCACTCTCGAAACTTTCAGGGCTGGCTGGGGCTGTTATTTCTCTCCCAGTGCTCAGATTACATTATGTATCCAATAAACTGTTGCTGAATAAAATAAATACCTCAGATTAATCACTCAACAGTATATGAAAACATAATGAGTAAATGAGTTTATTTCCTCATATTATTATGGTCAAAGAAAGTGTCAAATAAAACTCAGAATCCTAATTTAGATACCATATTAGGACACTTCCAATTGCACATAAGGCTATAAATTAATTCAGCAATAAAATTCTTTATATACACCTTTCAAGGTTGAGTTAATTCTATCAGTCATAAAATGATCAGCTAAATATGGGCATTTTATCCAAATGAAGACATTGCTTCTGGTGCTTTAACTTTAAACAAATTATATATATATATATATATATATATATATATATATATATATATATATAATTTTATATGCTTCATGTATTTAAATGAATTTATTGTCAGTATGGGTAAATGAGCTAATCTGATGTATCATGTCTTTAGCAGGGTCAGTGTAATACTCTTCCAGGAGAGATTAGTTGTGTGATGCTCTACCTACATTCACACCAAAAAAGGGGAGGAATGTTTCATAGAAATAACATTTATTTGGGAAATGTGGCGTATTACATCCTCCCCTTGTTGAGTTATAACTCACATCAGCAGATTAACATTTCTGAAAAGATCTGTAGTAAAGAAACTTGATACACAGAGCAGAGCTTGGCATATAGTGGTGCTCTTTATATATTTAATAATTGAATGAATTCTGTTTAAACTACTTTTTCTCTGACTTATTTGAGCATTGAACTCTACTTTTTTCTTAATAACATCCCTCAAGGTTATCATTTGATAAATATGACAAATACAGAAACAACCAATGTATCTATCATTGGATGAATGGATACACACACACACACACACACACACACACACACACACACACACACTGAAATATTATTCAGTCCTAAAAAAAGAAGGAAGTCCGGCCTTTGAGACAACCTGGATGGACCTGGAGGGCAATATGGTAAGTGAAGTAAACCAGACAGAGAGACAAATAGTGTATGGTACCACTTATATATGGAATCTTAAAGAAAAAAAAAATTGAACAATAGAAACAAAGAGCAGATTGGTGGTTGCCAGGGGTGAAGGGGTGGGAGAAATGGGGAGATGTCGGTCAAAGGATACAAACTTTCAGTTATAAGATGAATCAGTCTTGAAGATCTAATGTATAGCATGGTGACTACAGTTAATAATACTGTATTATATGCTTGAAATTGGCTAAGCGCATAGACCTTAAGTGTTCTCACCAAAAAAAATCAAAGCAAAACAAATGGTAATTGTGTAAGGTGATGGATGTGTTAAATAACTTGATTGTGGTAATCATGTCACAACACATATGTGTATCAAATCATCATATTATACACTTTAAATATATACAATTTTGTCAATTTTACCACAATAAAGCTGGAGGAAAAACACTCTCTTAGATATTTTTAATATATATCTAGAAATGTTAAAGTCTTAAAAATTTTTTTCAAATGTTACTGTTTGGCAAATAGCTGTTTGTAAATCCCAGTCCATTGCCTTTCTCAATAGTGAATGAAGACAATATAAATTTATCCCATTAAATACTGAGCCTGTTCATGAAATAAGTTGGTTTGCTTAAATCTTCAACCCAGTGAGGGTGTCCCGGGTCTGAAGTGGTTCTGGAGACTGTCCAATGGGTCACTGGTGTCTTTCCTAATTACAAAAGCTCTGTCCTCGGTGGCTTATCGTGAGGTGCTTCATGACGAACATGACAATCCTGCCCAGATCACACAGCTATTTCATGGAAGATGGAGAGCAATAGACTTGGAGCACTTTTGAGTTCATTTACATTAGTCTTTAATTTTAATACATATTTTTAAAGTGCCACAAAAAGGCATTTTTGTAAGTACTTTACAAGAACTGTGGTGAATTATAAGAAGGGTAGTCAACCAAACATACTGCAAACAAACAAAAAAGACTCTGTTGTCAAACAATCGATCTAGAACTGCATGTGCTAGATAACATAGAGAAAAGTAACCTGGGCAAAACTGTATCAGCCTTACTTGATAAAAATGACTCCACTGTCAGCAGAACATTCAAGTGGATACACCCTGAAAGCTACCATCTATGTACTTGCTATAAAGTTAAGGAAAATGAACAAACTTTACTGGGTATTATTTCTTAAATCACGTATTTAATTCAATTTTTTAAAAAATTAAATGCATTGGGTTGACATTGGTTCATAAATGTAATTAGAACTGAATGAAGCAGCTTACTCTGCAGAGTCAGACTCATGCTACGCTCCACCACTCCAGCTTCATTGGTAGCTACACATGTATAGTCGCCAGCATCTTCATTCTATGGAAATAAGCAGTTTATAAAAAGGTGAGTTTACAGAACAGGGAAAATAACTTTGGTCACCGTGATGCTAGTCTATACAAAATGTCCCTTTTGAGAGGGCATTTTAATGCAAATAGAAAAAACTACATATATTTAACCTAGTAAGTAACTTTAAAAAAAGAAGAGGGCTTGACGAGTGGCTCAGTTGGTTAACAGTGTGAGTTCTGAGTAACAGGGTTGCCCGATGGATAACCACATGGGCCAGTGAGCTGCACCTCAGCTGAGCTGCCACTGAGCTGCCAACAGGTGACAGGATGGCTCAGCTGGTGAGAGCATGTGTTCCTAACAACAAGGTTTCTGGTTCGACTCCTGCATGGGGTGATGGGCTACACCCACAGCAGCTACAGCCACAGCTGCGAGCTGCTGATGGGCGGTTAGATGGCAACTGGACTTGGAGCTGAGCTAGCTGCGCCCTCCACAACTAAGACTGAAGGACAACAACTTGGCTGTTCCCCTTCTCCAATTCCCCAATAAATGTTTAAAAAAAAAGAAGAAAAAGAAATTCCCAGCTGAAATTCATTCAAAACAGCCTATTATTGCTCCCTGGGAATAATAATTGCTAGGAAACCAAAGCAAAAATAACACTTTTTTATAATCATCTATCCAAAATTGTCTTACTAAAGAAAACTGCTGATGCTATTCTTATAGTATCTTAAAAAGGCATTAAGAGAATCAGGACAAATTAGTAAATATTGAGTTCTTTCTAATGGGGGTTATTTCATTAAAAAAAAACTAGGCCTCTAGAGAGCTTAAAATTTAGGAGAGAAAGTGAAAAACTAATTTACTGGTAATTGTAAAACACAGAATGTAACTCACAAATGTATACATATGTGGCACAGAAATAAGTACTAGATGAGTTTAGATTTGGCGACTAATCAGAGTCACAGATTTCACTGAAGGTCTGGTGAAGAGGAGAATTCTGGCCCCGTTAACAGAAACATTGAGTTAATAAAGGGAAACTGAATTGCTGGAAGTATAGGAATGCGGGAGAAGGAAGATGGATGTTGATTTAGATGTTTAATTGGGTGTCAATGTATTATCCAAAGAAAATTTCTAGTAGGGAACTGTAAATGGAAGTTGGAAGAATGTCACGGTTGAAGATAGATATTTATGAATCTGAAATTGTATGGTGAAAAACTTATTAGCAATAACATTGTTACTAGAAGGAGTACCAAGAGCTTCAGAAGTAGTAATGTTTGTGGAGAGAAAAAGGCGTGGAGAGTGTAATGAAGAAGGCTGGGATTCACTAGTGTTACAGCAGCTAAAGGTAGATAGCACCTCAAAATTGAAGGGACAATTAACAACGTCTAATGTTGAAATAAAACCAGTGAGAATAAAAGACCAAGAGTGGTCCATTGGATTAGGTGATTAGATAGTGTATTTTAATTATTATTTTCATTAATTCAACAGTGGGTTAACAAATTACCCGTATGTAGTCTAGTTGAGAAATTTTTAGGTAAAATATCTTATTCACTTGACCCTCAAATTAGAATAACTTAAAGCACCACTCATTTTCCAAATGACCAAAGGTTTTGGAAAGCCTAAAATATAGTTACCAGTTTAGTGGTAAAAAGTACCCTATAATTTATTTGTAATTGTATTTGTAATTCTTCAATTTCCTTGTTCTAAAACAGATATGAGGAAGTTACCTACTGATGCTAAATAGTAGGTCAGTGATCAGGAACAAAGCAGCACAATTATTTTATTGCTCGTACTTCTTTGAAAGGGCTAAAACTCATCAATTCGAACCAGTGTTTCTGTTTTTTGTAAGAACCCATTGATTCAGGCTTTATTACTTAAATAAGAATGTAAGAAACTATGGAAAGGCATTCATTGTGGCAGTGAAAGTGCATAATCGACAATTCCAGCATGACTTACCACAGTGCCATAAATGGCCAGGGAGCCATTGCCAAGTTGACGGATCCTGTGGTTAATTTCAATGCCCACCCCCTTTCTGCTCCACTGGATGGTTGGGGCAGGATCTCCTTTCACCTCACAATTCAGAATTGCATTACCACCAAGTGGTTCAATCCAATTAGAAGGGTAATCACCTTTGAAGACTGGAGGTTCTGGAAAATAACGGAAGACAAGGTTAAGTAAAAGGGAACTTTGATAACTTTTTCATGATTTTGACTTTGCGCTATTTAGAAAGATCATTTAGTGAAAAAAGAGGAGGGTAAAGCCATTTTTGAACCTCAAGTTTTCTAGAATCAACTGCTCATGCTAAATAAGTTCATCAGTGTCAATACTCTAAGCAAATGAATACACTTGGTGTCAAATGATCTCTTTCCTTATTGCTTACCTACCTTTTTTGAGTTGTTCATAATTCTCTATTTCTTGTGAATTTGTACATCTGTGAAATAGGGACTAAATGAATTCATAACCCTAAGTTATAGTATACTGCTATGTAATAAGGATGCAAAATACAAACCACTTATTATAAATACATTATAAGTTAAAAATAAAGCACTTGCACCTACCTTTCACGTAAACAAATCCAATTGCCTTCACAAAACCAACGCTGTTCTCTGCGCTGCACACGTAAGTGCCCGAATCCTCTTTTGACACCCTTTCAATAACAAGTTCACTGTGTCCATTCACACTGTCAAAATGGGCTGAGAGAAACAAGTTAGGAAGCAACACAAATGCCTCTCAGTCACCTAGGAAAAATATCACACCAGCTCAGTGTTTGGCAGGTTAGATTTATGGGTTGGTCAGCAACCGAACCAGAAATCCCATCATGACCTTGGGGAAGAGAGCTTTCCACAGACTTCTTCCTCTGAGCATTTTACTATGTCTATAGACGCTTGTTTGAAGAATGAAAAACAGCAGAAGGAACAGGAAATGAGAATGAAAACAAACATCTTTTAAAATTATTTTAGATTGAAAGCACACCTTTCTTCTTAAAGTGATGCCTAAATCTGGCTCATCGTCTCCCTGGGTTTCAAAAATCTTTCATTCGGAAACAGGACATTTTCCACTTCATTTATCTCACCACCGTCTTTCCTCCCAAACAATTTAGATCAAACACATGAAAAACTTTTCAGTTATAATTCAACTAACTTGGCAAGTAAGAGGGGATGTCATGAAAACATACGCCAGTTAGTGACAACATGATTAAGTTTGTAATGATTTAAACTTCTCCATAAACGGTGATGGTATAAATATTTACGAAGGTAGTTATATTTGGAATACAGCATAAGGTAAACTTAGGTTAATCCTAAAATAGCTGATACTAAATAAGCCTCTGATTAGACCAGCTGATATCTAATTATGTTAGGCATGGTTACCTTGCATGCTTTCGCCATTCATATTATCTTTTGAAATTTCATACTGCTGAATATCAAGTGAAAAATTAAGCTTTAACAATTTAAATAGCTAAATTAGTAGTGTAGCTTCAGAAAACAGTACTGATTAGATATTTAATGACATATACTATCATGATTAAGGTAATATAGTTGATGAATTCCAGTCATTAACAGAAATATTTATAACAGAAAAAACTCAAGCTTATTACTACTTTTTCTAGCAAGATATATATTAAATGCTAATAGAACAAGATTTCCCAACTTAATTTTGGGATAGGATGAGTTCTGATTACTGCGACATCTTTATGCTGATGACAAAGTCTAACAGAGAGGGAGGCGCTTGTCCTTCCAACTCCTGGGTTCCAGGCACTACCTTATATGCAGTGCACATACTGACTAGGAATTTTCTACATAATTGATCTACACTATAATAGAGGTTAATGCATACAGTGAGAAGCAGAGTTCTCTGTAAAATTAGGTGGGTCTTTAGGACTCTAGCAGTAGCTACCTTAATCCATTTATCAATGATGAAGGAGATCCAGAAAAGATAAATTTAGGTGCTAGTGTATACAATACTGTCTTCTGAAGAGGGAGATTATTTTTCGGTTACAAAATCTACTTATATCCTGCAATAGATGGTCCTATGGTCAACTTATCCTTTCAAAAGAATTAAAAGAACATAAATACTGGGTATAGGTTAAAATTCAGGCAAAAGTATACATTTTACAGAACTCAGAGCAATCGATTCTTCCTGTAACTTTCAATCAATTCCCCAAAGCTAAAGGAAATGGAGACTGGGTTAGAGTTGTTTATGGGTGTATTTTATATTCTTCTGAAGAATAAAATTACCAACCTGGGATAATATTGTTATTGAAGGTCCACATCAACTTGGGCAATGGAATACCAGTGGCTTTACAGCTTAGTCGTAGCTGTTCTCCTTTGTTTAATGACACATCTCCAGGAAGCTCAGTAAAAGTGGGGAGAACGTGTACTGTTAGGCGGACAGTGTGTGTGTCTTCACCTGCAGCGTTGTTGGCCACACAGGTATAGGTGCCAGAATCCTCCGGCTTAAATAAAGAAAAATCAGAGTGCTTAAAATTATTTAACCTTAGAAAATACATAGGCTTGCAGTTTGGTCCCCAAAGGAGCACTCTTATTTAAAGGCAGTTTACCTTTCCACCTTGTAGTCTGAGCCAACTGACTAACTCTTGCATAACATGATTTTTATTATTTTATTTTATTATTTTATTTTTTTAGCTGAGCCATCCTGCTACCTGTTGGCAGCTCAGCGGCTGCTCAGCTCGGGCTGGGCATCGAACTGCTGTTGCTCAGAGCTCAGCTCGCACTCTTGAGCGAGCTCTTAACCAACTGAGCCACTCAGCCGGCCCTTGCATAACATGATTTTAAATGTATAAGAGTTTAAATAAAAACCCATACCTTACAGAACTATAGTATTATATAGTTCTAAGAACTCAGCAAACTTTAGATTCTAAAGTTTATTAAACAGCTAGTGCACTGCTGCTCTACAATGTGCAAATAAAGAAAAGATCATTATAAAGACTGGTAGCATCTTGACAGCATAATTGGCTGTCTGGGTAACGCGGCAACAAAGACCACCAAAATTATCAAAGGAAACGGCAAGAGTAGGCACATCATTACCTAAAATTCTGTAGTTTCACTAGCTAAATCTAATGGCCAACTGTTGGCACTCATTTTACTGGCTGTATTGGTGTCATCATGTGACACAATTATGACTCCCTTCTCTTTGAAGCCATGTCTTCACTTGGCTTTTTGGACACCCCTGCTCCCCTAGTTTCTTTCCTACCTCTCTGGTTGTTCCTTTCTTATCTCCATTGGCTGTCTTTTCCTCAACATTGTCTTAATGTTGGCACATGAGAGGTCCCAGTCTTTGGTCCTCTTTCCTTCTCTATATGCACTCAGTTCCTTGTGATCTCATCCAGTCTTACGGCTTTAAATACCATTAATAATCTGATGGGTACCAGTATTTCCAGCCCAAATCTCTCTTCCAAACTTCAATTATATTAACTTCTCATTTCAACTCTCTGCTTGGATGCCTAAAAGACATTTTAAACTCATGTCCAAACCTGAACTTTCCAATTTCCTCTTTCTCCTTCCTGTTCTAGCTGCAGCCTTCATCTCAGTTGATGGCTGTTTTGTCCTTCTGGGGTCATGCCTTTGTTCAGACATCCTCTACTCCTTTTGTTCACACTCTACTTGCAATTTAGCTAGCAAATCCTCACTTCAAATAATATGCAAAATCCAGCCACATCCTACCCCTTCTCTGCTAATATTTGCCTTGAGTTCTACCATCTCTTATCTGCCTCCAGGCCATCTTCCCAGTAGGTCTTCCTGCTTCTATCTTTGCTTCCCTATTCTCAGCACAATAGCCAATGTAATATTGCAAAAATAAAAGCGCAAGGCAGGTGACATTGCTCCTTTGCCCAAACTTTGCAATGGCTTCTGATTTTACTCAGCGTAAAAGGCAACATTGTTCAAATGACCTATAAGACATGACATGATCTGGCCTTCATTTTTCTCTGACTTCTTTCTCTCTCTTTTCATTCTCTTTCTTCTTTGCTTTCACTGGCCTCCTGTTTCTCAAATACATCAGGCGTGTTTCCACCTTAAGTTCTTTGCTGTACCTATTTTCTCTGCCTGGGATGCTCCTACCCCAGGTATTTGCTTGGTTAACTCACTTTCTTCAAGTTTTGCTCAAATGTCACCTTCCCAAAGGGACTTACTCTGACTATCCTATTTAAAAATGTAACTTGCACCCCTCCAAATCCTGACACCCTATACCCTGTTCTTTTATTTTTCATACCACTTATTTTCTTTTGACCTACTCTATACGTTATTTATTATTTTTACTTTTTAAAATTGCCTGTCTCCTTCCTCTGGAAATAAACTCCATGAGGTTAAGGATCTCTGATTCTTTTCTTTCCTGATGCATTCCGAGTGCCTAAATCTGTGCTGGTCAATGGGTATTTGTTCACTTAATGAGTGAATGCTTCTACATGCATTAAAGCACATATTATGAACTTAATAAAAATTTAAGAATTTTTTTTTTGTGTTGAAGCATCAAAGAATTACTTGGAAATGTAGCATGAAAATTATAAAGATTCATTTTAGATACACTCTAAATTTGATTGATTGCATAATAATATTTTTAAAGGGCAACAAGGAATAAATCATATTCCCTGTAAAGGCCCGAGCACCACACCATTTAGATATTATCAAAATTCCCAGATAATGAGAACCTAAGTTTAAAATCAAGGATATTATGGAAGTGAAACATTTATAAGTCTGGATTGGAGGATGAGCAAAATGGATAAAGGGCGTCAAAATTAAATACAAAAAACAAAACTGAACTGTACAGATTATTCACAAATAGACTTCTACTTATCATGTACTCATTTGTCTTCTATCTCGTATTATATTTAAAAGCTATCTTATTGTTGGTATTTTTCTAATGCATCTGTGTCATTGTCCCACAGAAAGCTAAACTACTTTTTCTCATTTAATTCCTTCAGGTCTATAAGAATGATTGAGGGGCCAAATTCAACATTTCTGAACATGGGGGTAATCCCCACTAAAGATGTTCACAAGTTTAAACAAACAAAAAATGTATCCTTATTTTATTAACCTAAAATTCACATTTCAAACTTTTAATGTCTCTGAAATTGTGATGCAACTTAAAAACTGATTATCTTCTCTACTTTACTTCTCTGTATTTTTTTTGTTGTTGTTCTTAGTGGTATATAAAATAATGGTCCATTTTACAATCGACGGAAGCTTATATTTGAAGAAATACACGTGTTGTTGGCACATGCAATTGAGTTAGTAGGGCCTAGTGACAATAGCCTATCACTAGGGCTATTTACCTGGTCGGTCCAAGAGTCTGGCTAATGGCTGAGATTATAATACAAAATGAATGTGATCAGTTTTATTATTTCAATTTGTTCAAATTAAATCCACTGAGATTTTGTAATATAATTTGGGCATTTTGAAGGGTAATTAAGAGGAATAAGATATGCTAAAAGCTCTGAAAGTAATTCACATTTCTTTTTTTTCTTTTGGGTTGAGCCATCCTGCCACCTGTTGGCAGCACAGTGGCAGCTCAACTCAGCCTGGGCATCAAACTGCTGTTGCTCAAAGCTCAGCTCGTACTCTTGAGCGAGCTCTTAACCAACTGAGTCACTCGGCCAGCCTTTGATTCACATTTTAATCACGTTTTAAAATATTTGGTGCCAAGTGTGATGCTCTCAAAACGCATAACATTTTTTTTTAAAGTTATATGGTATGCATAAATATAGATTCCTCTTCACTGAGACTACCACTGAAACACTGAGATACTACTATTCTGCAGTCTGGTGGGTACCACCTAAGGATATTCAAAAACCTCAGCTGCACAGATCCCTAAGACTTCAGTTTCTTTGTCAATGATTAGAAAGGGATATTTTAAAACCCCTTGAAAAAAAACACAAAATGATTTTTTTAATTTGGTTAATAATACATCAGACATTCTTACATCTCTACTCTTCTAATCATTCCTATACATGCTTATATAAGTATGAAATATAACAGAGTACTTAAAGTTTTTTCTCATAAAACAGATTTCCACAAAAATAAAGTAACAATTTTAGAAGGAGGCCATTTATGAGTTCCTACTATCTGTTTAGTCCTAGTCTCAGACCTGGGACATAAAATGAAATATGTGTAAAATTAATTTTGTGACCTGAATTTATAAGAGTATTTTTCTTTCATTATTAAAGAATATGTTTTCAAGCTAAATTACTAAAAGTAAAAAGACAAATTAATAATCTGGCTTAATGTATCTATTCATGTCTATTATACTTACCACAACATTTTCTAGAATGAGTTCTCCATAGGGTTCAACAGTGTATTTTCCTAACAAGTTAGCTAAAACAATACTGTCTTTTTTCCAATTAATTGCTGGTGTGGGGATCCCATCAGCCACACACGGAAAAACAGCTTGTGAATTCTCATTGGCCGTGTAGTATACTTCTGTATTTTGGATTCTGGGTGGCACTACGAAAATAATTTAAAGTTGACAGTCATTTAGGATGTCGAGTTCAATAATAACTTTATTCACATTGAAAATGAACACATAAAAGATCTTTTGAAGGTAATTTTGCTAGAAATACTAAAAAAAATCTAGGTAGATATCAATTTGTTTGTTACTATAAAAGCAATCCATATTTTTGATGCTAGTAAGAATTCTAATGGTTCTGAACTTACTGAGTATATTTACGGTTTTTCAGCAAATGTCTTAGAACAGGATTGGATATCTTTAGATTTTATTTGGCTTCCTGACGTTTCCTTACTTGAGTTGTTTTTTACTTATTGCAGTGAAGTAAAACAAACAAACACACAAAAACAAAACAAAAATGCTTCTATGGTTGTATAACTGCTGGATGTGTATCACAAACGTATGGTGAGAACAAACTAATAAAAGTCACTAGTTTAAAACACTCTACAATATGAAGCCCATATTGGATATCACAAAGTGCTGAAGAAAAAAAAATTTACTGCATTATTTCACATGTGTACAACAAATGAAAGTAAAACCAGGTCACGACATTTAATTCAGTTTTTATACTGTCACAGGGAAATTTTTATAATGATTTCATGTCTGTATATTTTGATACCAAGTATTTCCTGTGCTTCCCATCTTTTTGAACTAGAATTTAGGCAATAAAGGTGAATTGACTATTTTGGTGTACTAAGAAATACCTTAGTGGATGTAGAATTAAGATAGTCTAAAGAAAAAGGCTATAAAATAGTAAGGATACTTGGCCTAAAAAGTAAAAATACACTCCCTGCCCAAAACTATGAATTTTGGAATTATTCAAACATACCAGTGAGAAATGGTTCAATCTTAATGATATTTTCAAAAGTGAAAGCACTACAGTTGGTTTCAGCAAAAAGGAAGCTATTGTGTAAACTCTAATTTTTATCCTTTTATCATTATATGAGGAATATGTATACACATGTGAATGATATGTGCCTACCCATTATAAATAATATGAAAAACATAAAAATCTATTTTGCTGAATGGTGAATTATAAATATTCAATTCGTTTTTCTTTAAATTATGTTGTATTTCATTATTTTGTATGCTGGTTTCCATGGAGTTACTATTTCTCTTTTGCTAGTAGTTTCAGAGTTACAGCATTAGTACATTTACTCCAATTCATTCTTTTTCAAAATGAAAAATTTGAGACTATGACATTATATTTGATTTTACCGTTGGTCACACCCTGTACATTTTGATATGTAGTGCCCTTATTTTTATTATTTCCTAAATAACCTGAAAATAAAACATATTCTTGTTAGCTAGAATGGGTATTTTTTAAATTTCTCTTGGTTGGGGGTTTCAGCATTGAAAGTTCATTTTATATTTCTAGCTTGATTGCACTGTGGGCAGGACTTGGGGTCTGTATTTTTAAGTCTTAATGATTTTTCTTTTTTTTTTGAGGGCAGTGTCACTGGCCCTTATATATGGGATCTAAACTGGGGCCGCTGGCTTCCCAAGCCAGCTCTTAACCACCATGCCACTTGGCCAGCCCTATGATTTCTTTGTTGTTTAGTATATGGTCAATTTTGGTAAATTTTCTACAAACACTTGAAAAGAAGGAGTATTATCTATTTATTAGTCCATTATTTATTAAGGAACAAATGCATATTGATTAGTTCAATTATATTAACTGAAAGCAGGTATAAATCAGGGAAGACATTTAAAAAACTCACAAATGGTGGTTTTTTATTTTGGCTAAATTATTCATTTTCAATAAAAATTTTTTTCACTTGAAATTTTACTGTAACTATAAAGTTGTAAGAAATTCAAACACACACCAGAAAAATAAAAAATAGCTTTCATAAATTTTTGGAAAAAAGAAAAGCAGAAGGTCATTATTAAAATAAAAGTGATAATATTATTATTAATATTAATGTTACTAGTACTATAATAGTAGTGGAAATAATAGTTAGAAACAGTTATGAATAGGTATCTTATCTTTATTCTTAAAATATACATAAACAATGAAAATATTTTGATGTTGATCTTTAGGTATTTTGTTAGTTGTCTGAATACAAAGGAAAAAAGGTGATTTTTTTCTGTTATGAAAATACACCATGTAATATATAGATGATGTATTATAGAATTGTATACCTAAAACCTATGTAATTTTACTAACCATTGTCACCCAATAAATGTAATTTAAAAATATACATGTAAATACTTTGCTACTTTAAAATAATGAATCAAATAGATCTCACGTTCTCATTCCGTTTGTACTATATTTATAATGTAGGTCATGTGGTGATTGGTTTTGACCTAAGATGAACCTCAACTTGAGAAATAAAGCAGAAGAGTCACAAACACAAACGGACTTCTCATAAACCAAAGTATAGATCTCAATAATCACAATAGGAGGGGCTTATTGGCAACACATTAATTATCCTGGCTACAGTAATAACATCTCTCTTTCTCACACACATATGTGCATATACAAATAAATACAGCCTACAGAAAACAGATTTGAAGGGCAAGTGTACCTCCCTCCCTCCCATCACACACACACTCCATATTTGGAATTATTGGTTTTGCATGATTTTGATTGCCACCATATTTTTTCTTCATTGTCTTTTCTCTTTGCCATGGGAATGCAGCAGGCTGAAATAATTTATGTTAAACCACCTACCATGGACAGTGAGCTTGGTGCTCGTGCTGCTCGATCCTGCCACATTAGCTGCCATGCACGTGTACTGCCCAGTGTCATCAGGCTGGGCAAATGCTATTTGCAGAGCCCCAGAGCTGAGAATGCGCTGGCGGACGGATTCCGTAATCGCATGCCCATCTCTATGCCACGTAATGTCAGGTGGGGGGAGGCCGTCTGCCTCACAGGGTAGTGTGATGGGCTTATCCACAGCAATGATATATTCCTTTGGATGGGGGCTAATGACTGGAGGAACTAAAAAAAACGAAGTCCACATTTCATCTTAAAAGCATGAATGTACCATTTATACACTACAGCATTGCTTTAGCAAAGTGAAGTCACATGATAAGAAACAAAATCCTGACCTTAGCATATCATCACCAAAGGGTCACTATAGTTTGCTGTTATTGAATTCATTCCAAAAAATTATTCTCTGCCTAGTTAACAAATGTAAACAATAATCAATTATAAATGAGGACATAAACATAGTCCTGAGTGACTGCGTGTCTAGATCATTTAGGCTGTGTTGACAGAGGCATTTTTCTTAACATACATGTCGTGTGTGATTCGCTTCAGCTACTTAAATTTTCAAAATACACCTCTTGAAAAGTATTCAGCTGCTCAAAGATACTCTACTCATGCATTTTCTATGGTGCTTAGCCTGGTGTCTTGGCATGGTGGCCATATTTAATAAACTATTATTTGAATGAATGAATGAATGAATGAATGAATCATAGAAAAGAATTATATAGATAAAACTCTTCCCACTTTTTCAGAAAACTGTGGAAGCGTTTATGATAAGGATTTCTCTTCCTAGTGTTTACAATAGGCTGATTGCTGCTTAGGTATTGGCCTGGATATTCTAATGAGACTTAAAGACATATTAAATAAGTATGAGAGAATAATCACAAGCAAGGAACGAAGATTCACAAGGACATAAAAAAGGAAGGAGAGAGGGCCGGCCGAGTGGCGCATTGGTTAAGAGCTGGTTTTGGGATGCCAGCGGCCCCGGTTCGGATCCCACATGAGGGCCAGTGACACTGCCCTCTACAGCCAACAACAGCTCCACCTGGAGCTGGGCTGTGCGAGTCCCGGTGATGGTGTAGGCTGCAGCCCCTGCTGCAGTGGGCTGCCATAGGCTACAGTGAGCGGCCCGCAGCCAGCCTGAGCGGCCGGCAGCCAGCGTGAGCTGCCAATAGCCGCGATGAGCGACATCCAGAGGCCAGCGACCGATCTGCCTCATCCGGGAAGAGCGCAATGACGATACCAACAGTGAAGCAACATCCTCCGCAACTAAACTGAAGAACAAGAAGACAGCAACTTGTCTGTTCCCCTTCCCTGATTCCCCAACGCTGTTCCCCTCCACCAATTCCCCAATAAAATCTTTAAAAAAAAAAAAAAAAAAAAAAAGGAAGGAGAGGATGATCCCTCTCCCCTTCAATGCAAGTCCAGAGATATCCATGATGGTAAAAATACCACTTTAAGTGGTATTTAAGTGTGCCTAGGCAAAAAAAAAAAAAACATCCTCTGAAGCATCTACCTCTCATTCAAGAAAGCTTAAGGGAGACACAAGGCCAATGCTATTCATTGTTATCACATGCTAAGAAAATGAGTCAGAAACAAGATCCCAGAGAACTTCACTGATCCAAGTAACACCCTGTGCATGGCAAGTCTTGGGAGTCTAGAGCCATCTATGATGTCCTCAGAGAAAGCTGTGGAGAGAGACATGGCCAACCATCCAGAGACCAAATCTTAGGGTACACTAATTGTGATGAGTAAAATAGTCATCACATTGTGAAAAAATATAGAGGAAAATACAAAGAAATTAGAGTTACAACCTGCAGTTAAGTGAGCTTTACTGTAGTCATTCATTCACCATAGGAAAATCACACTATAGGGATATTCAAAATCAGCTAAGGGAAATTCAGTAGCTCAGCATCTATTTTTAGTGTACTTCTTCATTCACAAAAGCAATGCATGAGATATGAAAATCATATCAAGACTATATCAGTGAAAACTGAGAAAAACCTGTTTTGTCTTTAGGATAATTTTTCCTTTCAAGTTGGTTTAACTACAATTATGATTTGTGTTTAAGTGGACACTACAATCCAGTGTTTCCTAATGTATCCCAAGTAGTATTATGGAGAGAATGGTTTTAAAAATCACCTTAAAAATGCTACAATGAAATAGAGTACCAAACAGAGGTTCACAGAATTTCAAAATACGATGAGAAGCCTCAGTTTGCGTATACAGACGATGCAAAACAAAAACAGAACAAAAAAAACCCAACCCTCCCAAAACATACATTATTTTTCTTCAGAAGGTTTTTGTAATAGAAAAGCAAATAGGACGATGTAAACTAAGACTGTTGAGAACTCTGGTAGCATAATTATTTTAGATATGTGAATTTTGGTATTCATGGTTATAAACATCTCTGCAATGAGGACACAGCGGTTAGTTAGGTACCTTGAACATTTAACTTGATTTTGCCCAACGCCGTGCCGGCTGGATTCTGAGCCACACACATGTAAGTGCCAGCATCCTCCCTGACAGCTCGGGAGATCTGTAAGCCACCAGCAGGAAGAACGGCATGGCTTTGGCCTATGTCACAGTACAAAAGCAGAGTGAGAAGAATTTTTATTTTCATTCAAAAGAAAAATCATACTGACTTTTGAATTAGAAAACACCATATTGCCGTGATATTCTTGGTGGAAACAGCGGTACGTACCTAAAGTGATGACGTTGATGCCTTCTTTCTGCCAAGTAATGAAAGGGCTGGGCATCCCTGTTGCTTCACATGGTAATAAAACGGGATTGTTTAGAATGACGTCTAGTTCGCTTGGCTGAGGCTGGATGAATGGAGGCTCTATGAGAACCAGTCAACAGGAAAAAGCAATGGCACCAGTTAGTGGCAGAAATGTCTACAGTAGCCATGAGGCTAAACATGCCCGGATTCAGAATTCCAAAACATCAGTGATT
This sequence comes from Aselliscus stoliczkanus, assembly GCA_033961575.1. Classification (NCBI taxonomy): domain Eukaryota; kingdom Metazoa; phylum Chordata; class Mammalia; order Chiroptera; family Hipposideridae; genus Aselliscus; species Aselliscus stoliczkanus. The sequence continues at coordinate 69,793,691 of CM066739.1, read as the reverse complement.
TGACTGTCCCCGGGAAAAGCGAATATTGGCCATATTACATTTTTTTAAGTCTTGTTCCTATATAGCCGGTTTCCATTAGAAGAACTCCATTAGAAGACCAGAAGCAGGAACAGATTATAAAAATTCAAGCTGAGAAATGATTTGGGGAGCTGTATTGTGTGGTTTGTTACCTGTAGGTCTTCTTTAGTTTGTTGAAGAATATCTACCAGGCTTTCATATCCCCGAGATATTACTTGGTTCATGGCTCTAGACAGTATAACCTTTCAAGAATAAACATGACAAACACAACAACAACAGCAAGCTTTTAATGAGTAAATAATCTTGCATACCCTGGACACGAAGGGTCACGTGTCGGTGTGCAGAGCCAGCTGCATTCCTGGCGATACAAGTATATCTTCCAGCATGGTTTAATTGAGTGGCAAATATTTCAATTGCTCCTAAAAAGGAAAAAGTTTGCATGCACAGTGCATTCTGTTTTTCTGGTCCGATAAACTATGTCTCTCTGATGTCTGTGTTTTCACCCCCATAGTGCAGTGGTGCTTGGCTTATATTCATACTTGTGCCCTCTGAAGTACTTAGCATAGTACTTTTAAAATCATTAATAACAACTTAACTGAGGCAACATTTACATACCATAAAATTCACCCATTAAAATGAACAACTCAATGATTTTCGTGTATTTACAGAGTTGTGCAACTATCACCATAATCTAATTTTAGAATATTTCCATTACGCCAAACAGAAATCTCATCCCGTTTACAGTCACTCCTCACTCCCAACCCCAGCCCTAGATAATCACTAGCCTACATTCTGTCTCTATAGATTTGTCTTTTCTGACGTTGCATACAGAGGGAATCATGCAGAAGTCTTTTGTGTTTGACATCTTTCTCTGGGAGCACAGTGTTTGAGTTTCATGTGTTGTAGTGTGTGTAATATTTTTGATCTATGTTATTGCTAAACAGAATTCCATCGTGTGGATTATCCCAGTTTTGTTTGTCCATTCACTAGTTGATGGATGACTGAATTATTTCTGCTTTCTGGCATTAAGAATTATGAACATTTCCATACAAGTCTTTATGTGAACATATGTTTTCATTTCTCTGAGTGGATGCTGGATCATATGGTAACTCTTTAACATTTTGAGAAAGTTCCAAACTGTTTTCTTGGCACAATACTTTGTGCTGAGGGCAGTTCATGTATGTTTTATGATTTTAATTGCTACCAATCTATACAGGTTTCTGAGATAGCAAAAATACTTTGCTTCGAAAGCCAAGTTCCATCTTGAGAACAAATCATCCACCATTTGCCTTCTATTGAATAAATAACAAATTCCCTTAGGATAATATGCACACACTCATGAAGCCCCAGGATGTCAGCTGCTGCTTTCATTTGTCTCTGATGTACCTCCCCAAGCAGGCTGTTTTTGAAAACACCCATGTGAATCGCCTATACTTTCACTTAGACAAATTACTTCTTTCTCTTCAATACTACAAATTGTTCAATACTTCACTTTCATATGATAAATGATGGCTACTATCACCCTCACAATTTTTCTGTCATAGCACTTATCACCCAGCCTTATCTAATAAATTATAAAAACCTTGATAAAAAGAACCCTTAGTTTTATATCCTCAGGAATGTAGCATAGTCTATAGCCTACTTTAGGCACTAAACATTGGTTAAACAAATAGACATTCTATTGGCCAATGGAAGAAAAGTGGTTCACTCAAAGGTTTAGCTAATATGCACATAAAGTTCTGGTGATCATGCTTATTATGTTCAGATCAGTCTTAGATGCTAATTGTTATTTTGTTTTCATGCTTTTTTTCTCTCTTCATTCCCTTAATTCCCCTTCCAACAACTTTAATTGCATTTTTTCCCAGATGCCCAAGTCCAGGAATGAAGGTGTATTTTTATTTTATTTTTTTGTTTTGGTGCAAAAAAAGCCCCCCATTAATGATTAATCCAAGCAATAGATGTGCAGTCACTGAACTTGGTCTCACCTGAGGTCTGAATTCTGTAGCCGTCCCCCCTGGGAAGCAGTCTTATACCATTTCTCATCCAGTGAATTGAGGGAAATGGAACTCCGGAAGCAGTGCAGGTAATTACTGTTGGGGCGCGTTTAGTTACTAGGAAGTCCGTAGGCTCATCAGCTATAGAAGGTGGAACTAAAACAATAACAACAAAGATAAACAAAAACATATTTCCAACCCTTACAGATTTCCAAAGCCTTATCATACACCTTTCTCTTTCTACACTAGAAGTGAAGTGTTAACTAAGAGGAACAGGAAGTCCTTTTGAAAGGTTGGAATGATGAAATGGTATCATTGCAACAACTTTCTATTTACATACTGAGATGGTTCTACCTTGGACGGTGAGATCCACAGTTCTCTTGTCCTCTCCGGCATCATTTGTCACTGTGCACTCATAGGTTGCAGTGTCATCCACAGAAGGGGAAATAATTATGAGTGAACCTGAAGAAAGGAGCCTAGAAGAATTCAAAGCAATGAGGTACTATTATCAGTTTTCATAAATGTTTCCAGTTTGTTCAACATGGTGCCATGTTGTGAATTGTGGGAAATGGAACTCTTTTTCTCATGTTAAAATGAACATCATTTCTCTGATACTTCGTGTATCAGACTTCACGTTTTTATGGCAGTTGGTTAATAGGGCCTCAACCTTGACATTTACAGGAAGCAGTGGGTAGCAGGATTGTCTGAAGGGGGAATCTTGCATTTTCTGAATGCTTCTATCACGGTCAGCCATACTCTCCTAAGTGAAAGACAGTGCGAGGAGAAGACTGATGGTAGCCATTGTTTATTGAGCACTGAATATTTTCCTGGCTCCATCTCGAATGCTTCACATAAATTATCTCTACATTTCACAATAACTTTACAGGTTGGTACTTGATTATTTCCAATGAAAGATGGGTAACTACAAGTCTGCCTGTCTTGCACTTTTCCTGCCTTCACACTTCTCCTTACTGGATGCCATAGAGATGCACAGTTCATATATCAGTAAGTCTTTTCCTTAAGTTCTAACCAATTCAAAACAAAAGAGATCTGGATCATTCTGAATGTTTACAAGGTTTGGTAAATACACACACATTATTTAAAGTAAACCTAAATAAGAACATCTGTTTTCTTACTTCACACTGCATACTGATAGCATAGAAATAATTTAATGGGAACATATTTGAAACACTTTTTTATTTACCCCATGGTGTGTACCTTCAAGTCAGTAAACTGCAATGTCAAAAGATTAAAAGGGCAAGAGAGAGAGAAGCAATAGCCATTTTAAGTGAGACACCCCTAATTTCATATTTCCTGATGTATCAGAATTGATTTTTGTCAAAATAGATCTACAAGGACATTTCTTTTTAGTACTATGGCAAATCCTTTGGCAAGATACATATCTATTAACTAAATTGATATACAAAAATGATGCTCATCTATAGCATCAGAAATTCCTAGTGGCTTAAAGGTTAACTTTTAAAAAACATACATTGGCATATTATGAACATATTATGTAACATTATGCTAGTGAAGCCAGAGGATTGCAAAAATTGGAGAAAATGCTGTTTGTTTTTCCTCCCTACACATGGTGCCAAACATATAAGTTGTGTTTCAAGGTATAAAATTTGATTTTTATTCTACAACTAAAGCTTGTATTGTATTTACAGAATAGTTTTTCTTTCATACCAAATCATGTTTTCACCTTTGTAAAATTCCAAAAGGTGCTAAAAAACTAAAGCAGAATGGAAATCTAATCCATTCCAGTGGACCTCACTAACAGTCACCCACAGGGCTTATGGATAGAAAAGCTGCACCTATGATTCAGAAAAATATTTTAGGTTGGAAAACTCATTCCATATTAAGAAAAAAAATATTCTCTTTACATACTCGCTAATTTTTCATACTGTTAATTTTGTTAAAAATGTTCTTCTAAATAGTAGGTGGCATTTTTCAGTTGTATTATTCCTTACCTGTATGAATTCTGATTTTGATCCACATTAAGAAGTTGCCCATTTTTTTTCCAGTTGATCGATGGTTTGGGTATCCCAGTAGCCTCGCAAGCCAGAGTAGTTTGAACATTTACTGTTACAGTTATGTTGGTAGGACCCAGAGCAATTGATGGAGGAACTAAAACAAAGTCACCAAGTAAGAGGGGAACACATTTAGCAAATATAATAGTATGCCATTTGAAGTATTTCTGTGGAACTGAAATTAATCATTGGTCACTTGCCTCCTACTTACGAAAACAATGCATTTCTGTGAATTTAAATAGTGTTGTGATGGTGCTATTCATAATGAGGACAAAACACGGGTCTTGACTATTCATAATATACTTTGGTACATTTAAATAGCACTGAATATCAAGGTCATTTTTATGACCTTACAGGTTTAGGCTAACAAAGAATGTGTGAGTCAAAGGTTGGATGTTGTTCATAAAACTATATTTACCATGGACTTGTAAATCTATTCGCCTGCGGTCTATTCCAGCAACATTGGTAGCCATACACAAATATCGCCCAGTATCGGTGACATGTGCTGACTGGATATGAAGGAATCCATTTTCCAAGATGGAGTATCTAGAAGAAAGATCACAAATGAAATCCCTTGAATCAGCCTTTGCTTATTATTCACACTTTGACTGAGAGCACTTTTCAAGCCTTAGTTAAAACCATTTTTAGTCTTTTTCCTGCTGCAGCAATTTCCTTGGTGGGAAAAAAATGGATATTCTGCAAAGGTGCACAGAGATGGGCCTTGTGATTTTGGATGGATGATCATCATTCTGTGTTGGATAGAAGTCTTCGGAATCATGCTTTCAAAATACTAGATTTTGATTCTCATATTAAGATGAAAAGAGTCATTCTAAATATAACAAGACCAAAATAATTCATTGGAAAAAAGATTTAAGGGGTGCATTTCATTTTGTACAGTATGTGTCATCTTTTTCCAGAACTGTTACCTTGCGTGATTCCCGGAGAGAACAGCTCCATCCTTTCTCCATGTTATCCTTGGGGATGGCACACCTTCAGCAAAGCATTCCAATACAGTTGACTTATTTAAATGAATGACAAGGCTCTGGGGGCCACTCTTGATGTTCGGAGGCACTGAACAAGATATGCACATAGAAAGCTTCATTTATACAACAGTCTGAACTAATGCTCTGAAGTGGTCATACAAGGTGAGCTTTGAGTCAAATGCTAACACTGCTCACAGCTAATTCAAGTTCATATAAATAGAATTGAGGTTTAATTCCTAAAATCTTTTTCATGATACTCTGTGTTTAAAAATAAAGAGTCGATGGGGAGAGGGGCCTTTAAATCCCTGATATGGTGTGTGAAATCTGGCTTTCTGTGAGAGAGGCTTGAATAAAAATCAGCTCTGGTCTGATGCAAATTAAAGATGATATTTCTTATTTCTCTTTGGCCAAATAATGGTCAGAGAATGTTAACACTGGCACAACTTCACTTTAAATAAAGAACAGAAAGTGGGCTGTTATAACAAAAAGCACATCTGTGATTAATCACGCAAGTCTCAGAGCATGTATTTTATTAATCATTGAGTGCACATGGGAATACAAAACCTGAATTTTAATTTTAGTATCAGAGATATTAGTTGTGTGGATCACCCAACATCCTGTAAAGTTCCATATATTAAAAATCCAAAGGGACAGTTTTGGGGAAAAGTCTGTATTATTTTCCTGAAATTTGGCACATTTTAGTGTTTAGATTTTATAGTTGGGAAAATTATAGACAGTCTCTGTCTGGCACATATATACTCAAACGCAAACATCACTAAAGGTGAACTAAATAACGGGCCACTTGTTATCTGGGGATTTGAGGTATTAAGTTCATTATGGCTCTGATCTGAATGACACAGAACATCAGGATATGCTGAAAGCAATTGGATATTTATATTATCCTCTAAGATAATGTACCTTTAATTATTTTTTTTAAAAATTAAGTTAATTTGAATATAGAACTATAATACAAATACTACATGTTCTCTTTTCCAAAAGAACTATGATAACCACAACAATTCATTTAGTATGCTTATCTCTTTAAATGCCCTTGGCTAAATTTTTAAATTGGAAACAATGATTAATTTTTCTTACCATTCACAGTGAGAATAAATTCTCTTGTAGTCTTTCCTGCAACATTGCTGGCAACACAGGTGTAATTGGCTGTGTCACCGAGATCTGCATTATTTATTTGCAAGTATCTGCCTCCAGATAGGATTCGTACTCGAGGTGTTGCCTGGATTCAGCAAGTAAAATGCATCATAAAAAAATCAGGAAAAGGAAATAAAATATTACTTTATAACATCAAAATAACTACAGTGAACTGTCCAGTGCCTGTCTTCCAGTATACTTTATCTGTTCTCCCCACCATTATCCTGGTATGAAAAACCCCCCGAAACTATTTCTAGGAGTGTGGTTAAGGCAAGGGCTTAATAAATGTTCCCAGTTCTCCTGGCCACAATGGTCCAGGGGAGGATGGTCAAGTGACTGAGGTTGGGCACAACAGCGCCCTCTGCAGGACTTTACTGAAGTGTTGGGGAATAAGTCATGGTTTTTTAAACTAGAATCACTGGTGGTGAGGGTGACATAAGCTTGGTGGCAGATAGCCTGCTCTGACTCTAAGACAAATCAAGCAGGCTTGAGAGTTGAAGAAAGCACACAGATGCTTAATTACATGATTACGGCCTGGATCTAGTAATGCCTAAAGCCTAACTTGATACATTATAGTTAATAAATACCTTTTTTATTTTTTTCATTTAAGTTGGTTTGAGTTTGAATTCTGTCACTTACAACTGAAAGCTTCCTGATTAGTAAATTAACTTCAGGTAACTTATAGAAAACAATTATCCTTTAACATTTTAAAAATAAGTAAACAAATGATTTTAGTCTAAAAATATTTGTTAAGCATTTATTTTGTGTCCAGGCATGAAACTAAGAATTATGAAAATATAGAGACAATTAAATTTAACCTCTGCTATTTAGTCCAATTGGGGAAATAGATATAGACAAATAATTTTGTATAAATTAAAATAGATGATGCTCATAATCATTAAGAAATGCCATGTAGGGCGACCGGGTGGCTCAGTTGGTTAGAGTGCCAGCAACAGGGTTGCTGGTTCAATTCCCACATGGGCCAGTGAGCTGCCCCCTTGCAACTCGATTAAAGCCAACTTGAGCTGAGATGCAGCTGAACTGCTGGTGGGCAGCCTGATGGCTCAGTTGGTTAGAGCACGTGCTCTTAACAACAAGGTTGCCGGTTCCACTCCCACATGGGATGGAGGGCTGCGCCCCCCGCAACTAGATTGAAAACTGTGACTGAACTTGGAGCTGAGTTGTGCCCTCAACAACTAAGGTTGAAGGACAACAACTTAATTTGGAGCTGATAGGTCCTGGAAAAAACACATTGTTCCCCAAATAAATACATTGTTCCCCAATGAAGTTTTTTTTAAAAAAATGCTAGGTAGCATCAAAGACTGATATTTTCTGGTTGTGCCTAAGACTTCAGAAAGAGCCCAAATAAGATCTTTCTACTATATGGACTCTGTCCTAGATATCTATCTATCTATCTATCTATCTATCTATCTATCTATCTATCTCTATATTTATATCTATATCTATATATATATAGATATTTCTAATGAAAAAAGTTATTCACACTAAAATATGCAGTCAGGTCCATTTATTTAGAAGGTCCACACATTTTCTCTAGGGACTATTAATGATAAAATTTTATTACCTCTGATGAGAAGAAGTGATTTCTTAAACATTCATGGTACGCTCTTAAAACATATTTGAATTTTTATGTAGGTATAGCATAGTTTTGGGTTAATAAAATTTTTCAGAGTTGATTTTTATAATATCTCTCTTCCATATACATCAGTAAGTTCTGCTAACTTACTCTTACTACAATTTTCTTTGGTTCTCTTCCCATTTACCATCAGCGATTCTTCCAAAGTTGACTTCTTTCCTCAGAGAGAACCTCATTCTCAGCTGGTACCTTGCTTTCCTTAAGCCCCATGCCTGTAATTCTCTTCTCCTCTCATCTTGCATACAAAAGCAACCTTCATTTCTATTTTCCCATCTCTTTGCAAAAAGGTCAGCTCTCTTTCCAAGGCTCATCTCTTCACCGGTGACCAGGGTACCATTCCTTTCCCATCCAACTCACTTTGTCTGATAAATTTATCTTTCTCTCTCTCCTATAGCCTCAATCTCTTTCATGAAATAAACATGTACAAATGTCTGTTATATTTAAAAACTGGTCCACAATTATTTCCACTTCCTCTTAATACCCCCAACAACTATAATCTGTTTTCTACTTTGATGGCTCTGTTGAAGAATCATTGTTCCGATCTTTATTCACTTCTATGTATTGCCAAAGCCAATGGATACAATTTAATTTATATCCTAATGTGGCCTGTTAACTACTCCTTCTCTTTTCCTTGGCTTTCAGTACACCAGTATCTCTCCTACATTTCATTCTATTTCCCTGAGTCTTCCTTCTCTCTCTTTTTTTTCTTATTAGTTTCAGGTGTACAACACAAGGCAATAGTTATACTCTTTACCCCCCAAAGTGAAAACCCCCCTCCCCCAGTTCGCCACCCCACTCCCCCCCCATATCATACATATCCATCACAACTCCCCTGACTCCCCTCCACAGTATACTCCACATCCCGTGACCATCCACATATTCAGTTGCAGTTGGCATACAATACTATACAACATCAGCTTCAGGTGTACAGTGCAGTGATCAAGCCTCTACTCCATCCATGAAGTGGTCTCCCTAACAAGACATGTGACTATCTGACATGCCACAAAATTTTTACATTATTATATTCCCCGAACTGTGTTTCATATCCCTGTGGCAATATTGTAGTTGTCTATTTATGATGTCTAATCCCTTCGCCTTCCCCCCCATCCCCACCCCCCTCCCAACTAGCAACCCTCAGTATTTCCTCTACATCTACGAGTCTGTTTACTTTGATCATTCACTCAGCTCTTCAGTGAGTCTTCCTTCTCAATCCTATTCATTTTCTCTTCTTCTTCGCTCACCTTGTAACTGTTAGTATTGTCTTAGGCTTTGGTTTCATATATTGGACTTCACACACTGTAGTCTTTCTGGTCCAGCTAATGCAAACCTCAGGCTTCAATAACATGCTACACCATGAGGAGTACCAAATCAAAATTTTTTTATGTATTATGGACCCATACATTCCTTAATGCTTTTCAGAATCTCCACTTGGATAGCATAAAGGTATTTCAAACTCAAAACATCTAAAACTGAACTTATTTTTTTTTTCCCCACAACTGGGAAACTCACTGTACCCTAATACTCACATCAATTGGTCATATCTGGGATTAGCCTGAACTTCTCCATCATCAAGGATTAGCCTGAGCTCCATTCAGTTAGTCGCTATACGAACACCTAGTGGTCTAGAGCAGGGGTTGGCAAATTGCAGCTCGCAAGCCACATGCGGCTCTTTGGGTACATTCTGTCTCAAAAGTTTGCTGACCCCTGGAAGAACCAATCCTGTCCCTCAAAACAATTTAAATATTATTTGGGAGCCAAAATTATATTTTTACACAACCACCATTACGTGAATAATATCCTTTAAAAATTTTATAAATGAAACTATGGTGGTTTTATTTTCATTTTCAATTTTACATCAGAACCTGTGGCTCATGAGCCGCAGTTTGCCGACCCCTGGTGGCTCTTTCATCTCAAAAGTTTGCCGACCCCTGGGCTAGAGTGAAATGAGTACCTGGGAGAAAAGACTATGCAGGAAATTTCAGAGCTTGAAGGGCCTTGTGAGCTAAGCTGGGCAGTCTAACCTGAAGCCTGTAATCTATGGGGAATCTATCAAATAATTTTAATCACAGTCTACTTCAGCCACGGAAAGCTACTTTTCCTGTAATGGCTTTGTACATGCCATTATCTGTGATTGGAATTACCTTCTTTTTTACCCAACATGTACCCATCAGTTAAAATTGAATTCAACCTTTCTAAGAGGCTCCCAGGCTGTTCCTTACCTTTCAGCCTGAGTTACTTGCTTCTCTTCTCTGTTTCTATACAATGCCCTGTATCTCCCTAACATATAATTTATCAGCAGTATCCACTCTATAATCTGATCTACTTTTGTATCTTTTCAGATAGTCTGTGAGCTCCTTGAGGGTCAAGATTACTCTCAGCAGCAATCACAGCATCTCGCATTATGCAGTAGGCACACAATAAATAAAGAAATGGAGGCACAAAAGGGGGAAGTGATATAGACGATGATTTAACACGTAACTCACTCAGAATCCAGTCTCTCTGTGTTTGGTGTTTGGTGTGGTTTGGTGGTGGTGGAGCATCAGGTGTTAGGGGACATAATCTTTTATAATAAGGCACAGTGTACCATACTAGGCTATACTAACAGGATGAGGAAGAACAAAGAGGGGAAAATAAGATAACTAGTAGGATAAGGACGATCAGAAGAACATTCAAAGTCAAGACCGAGCCAACCCTACAAGGCTCCTTAAGAGCCTGGGCTGTGATGCTGTATGACAGCAGATAGTGACCAGCTGAGCATGGGAAGCTTTAGAGAGCCAGGACTTGTGTTCTTCAAGGATCCCAGTCCTAGATCCTGATAATTCACAGAGCCCTGGGGTTACTCTTGAGGTCCAAATTCAAACCAGGGAAATTTAGGAACAGGTTTGTTGTAGAGACTTGGTAGGATGAGTCAGTTATTTTTATGCACTGTAGGTTTCTTCTCTCTCAAGTACAGACACAGCTGAGTGTTTCAAATCCCACTTTAATCCGTGGGCTCCAGGGGATACATACTTAGGCCAGGTTTCAGAGTATCTGAATCAAAATACCTGTTGTTTGCCCCAGAACTAGTAACTAACTACCCTAGTGAAGGTCGAGAAGAGAAGGGGCCCCACAAAGGACCCTGGTCCCACCCCTGAAATGTTGAATAACTAGAACCTGATGATGTTTGGTTTTGTCACCCTAATAAAGACTCCCTAGCTGATTTTTCTGTAATCTCAAAATGAATCTGTGGAACTTAGAAAGATTTACCTGTAACCGTTCTCCATTTTTAAGCCAAGTGATTACAGGTGGGGGCACTGCATCTGATTTGCATTCCAGTGTCACTTGTCTGTTCCGTAACACAGTGAAATCCTGGGGCTCATCCATTCCAGCAATATTGGGCGGTACTGGGCATGAGAACAAATACGTCATAGGCTTTCAATAAACGAGATGTAAAATAGTCTGACTTATAATAGGAGTTCAATAAATGTTGCTTTTGTTATATGAAATAAAAGGCATACGCTTAAAACATTAACTCATTAAACTTATAGTACGAATGATTACAAATAGTGGCATGAGTTTTTACCTTCCTCTATCCTTTCACCTACATTAAGTGATAAAATTCTTCCAATCACCACATGAATGATAGGATAAGTAATATAATCACATCAATATCACCATTTGACAGGTAAAGAAACTAAGGCACAAACAAGGGGTTCCATGTCCAGAAATGCACTTGGTAATAATTTTCTCTGCACATCAGATTTTAAAACTACTAAATTAGGGTCTGTTCATCGAAATATACAGAGAAATGTAAATTTTTCTTAATATGCAAAAATGTATTTTTTTAATGTACTCATATTATAATACACAATTTACATGTTGATCAATGGCAGGTCTAATTTGTGTGCAGGGCTAGCAGGAGGAGGGGGAACACACTTACATTACTCAGCCCCCACAGTTCGCACTGTCTAATCATTGAAGCTATGAAAGTGAGAGAAAAGTCTTCTGCTTAGTTTTTTTAAAATGTTCCTCCCCATAAAGAGTAATTCCCATTTTTATGCCAGAGTCTAACTAGCTGGCCCAACTTTTCTAGAAGGTACTTTGACCTTAAATGTGTGTGTGTGTGTGTGTGTGTGTGTGTGTGTGTGTGCGCGCGCAAACAAGCAAGAAATTTATAGAAATGTATCAAATAAAATAACAGGTCAACATATATGCACAAAGATATCTATAGCAGTGTTGCTTATATTGGTGAAAATTTTGAAACAGCCTAAATATCCCAAACTAGGGAATGAATTAAATAAATGATGGCAGTCCATTAAATGAAATACTATGCCATCATTAAAAATTAATTTTATAAATGTATATTTTTGGACCGAAAGCATGTTCACCATACAATCAAGTGAGATTAAAAAACAAGTTTAATAGGGCTGGCTGAGTGGTGCGGTGGTTAAGCGCTGGCTTGGAAAGCCAGCAGCCCCAGTTTGGGCCCCACATATGAGGGCCAGTGACACTGCCATAAAAACAAAAAAAACAAAACAAAAAACAAAACAAAAACAAGTTCAATAATATATGCTGTACAATCAAATTTCTGTGACAAAATATTAATATGCAAAATGGTCTTATCTTTGTGTGGTGAGATTATGGATAATTTTTGTTCTATTTTTTAATCATAATTTATATTCCATGATTTTAACTCAATAAATATGATTATTTGTGCAGGAACAAAACAAATAACAAGCCCACTGAACTGTTCCTGAAAAGCATTTGATCAGTCAAATAAAAAAATCAGATTTGCAAAATACATATCTCCTAATGTATAAACATATCTTATGAATTGCTATGGAGTTGCTCCATGTTCCATACTTATGGCTTCTATGAAGGACTGCAGAACATTTTGCCAAATTTACCATGCACTCTCACTAAATATTCTTTATCATCATCTCCTGCAGGGCTGGATGCTAGGCACGTATATCTTCCCGTATCTTCCACCTACAAAATCCGAATAAGTGAATTACACAGTGTTATTGCGTTGGTTTTGGTGATGAGAATAAATACCAACTAGAATGAATTTAGAAGTCTCAAACAATGCAAGATTTCATTAAGGTTGCATAATAATTAAATTTTAACAAGCTGTTTTAATATTTGTGATTAGCACTCTGAGAGCAAGCATCTGTATTATATGTAAATCTCCCACTTTAACAGGTTTTCAGTATTTGATCTCAGAATGTTTGCATGTTAAGTATATTTAATGATCTCAGAAGAAGAAGATATATATATAAGACTTAACACCAATCATGACAGACTAGATACTCAATGTTTTTGAAGAAATAAGTACTTATAGGTTTGAATTGCAGACTGAAATGTTCAATTGGAGCCTTCTTGAAGAAAATTAAATAAATAAAATAAAATACCAGGTTATTTAAATAAAGCACATTAATACCATATTTTGAATCTACTTTTGATATACACGGTGAAACCAAAGGGCTACGGTATGTGATTTGGCTGTAAATAGGGTCACACTGATAGTAAAATGTACTATTTTCTATTAATACCTAAAACCAGAAACAGTTCTTTAAATATCCTCATGCAGTTTCCACTGGAAGCGTAGTCTTCATTCATATGTTTGATGTTGTGTAGACATAGCCCATGCTTATGTACGTATAAAGTACACTCCGGAAAATAGATGATTATACTACTGTGAAAAATATATTTTGGAAAAGTAGAAAAATCTTGTTTTAATTTATTTTACTACTTGAACATGTCTAGTATATTGGGAATTTTTAAATTCTTACAGTCAAAACTGACTTTATAGGTTATGGAAAAACTTTTTGGTAGGCTGCAAAAACTCCTTTGAAAAAATTTAAGACCAGTATGTTAAGATTAATGTGTTTGGAAAAATACTTAAACACAACTTTAGAAGAATGGCATTCACACAGTCCTTCAATTAAGAATTTAAAATGATGTGCTATTGCCTAGAGAACAATTTCTGAATTTCTCATCATATCTTTAAAACGCCTAAAAGTCAACTCTTGCCTACCAACTCAGTCTATTCCCAAATGGTATTTTCCCTTCCACTTGTCCTGACTTAGCCAAACTTGAACCATCACTCATGACTACTCTTAAATCTTGCCTCTTTGGAGAAATATTTCCTGACAACTTGTGCCCTTCGGGATATCAATAGTCACTATTTGTAGTTACATTTTCTAAAATGTGTTCCGTTAGTAGAGTGTTCAAAAATTATAGTGAATCAGATTTTTTCTAGTATAAAATTTTAGAGTTCTTGACATGCATTATGGCTCACAAAGGAGAAGAAGGTACAGTAACAAATGTTTTCCAAATCTATTTGGTCATACAATTTTTCCCTCATTGGAATAAATCACAGACAAGTGTTGGATGAAAAACGTCTTAGGAAACTTTTGTCACTGTCACAAAATTTGGAATTTGCAAAACAGTCTTTATGTGGCAGGCAAACTATATGTTATAGATATACATACATGAAAGACAAAGTTCACATAAGCAAAACATAATTTAGTAAGTGCTGTAACAGAGATGTGTCCAAAATGCTATGAAAATACAGAGCAGTGGAGGAAGCAAGAGTAGTCTTTGTACTTGATAATATTTAATTTTTCCCTAATATAATGTATTTAATGGTTTTATTATTTTTTTTCCTAGTTTTACCATACGTGTAGTCTTATTTCTTCTAGACAAGTGGATACCTCTTGAAGGCTGAGAAATGTCTTATGTGTCATGTTTGTGGTCACCATTTAACATTCTATGGGGTCTTTGTCTTGTTGGGTTAAAACCCTACTTCTCATTCTTGCATTTAAGACCTACTGTAAAGTAACCTTAATCTTCCTATCAAGCTTCTTGATTTACCATGATTCGTTTATATTTATGATTCCTTTGTAAATTTATGATTTCGCTTCCACCTACTTTCCTGTCTTCATACAACATTTTTTCCTTCCTTTTTGGTCTGTTGAAATGATAACATTCAAGGGTTTGGATTCAAAAAGTGGTTTGATAGTTTGACTCGTGGTTTTTTCTGGGTGATGGTAATGTTTGATGGAGAGAAGAGGGGAAGGGAAAGTGTATTCCCCTTGGTGTGGACATAAGGACTGTGCTTAGTTCCACTGGCTTGCTTTTGAACCAGACCCAGGATTGTGACCCAGCTCCATCCCTGAGCAGCGGTAAATGCTTCATAGGCAAGTACTTAACTCTCTGGGTCTGTTTCTGGATTTGTAGAATGGGGCTAATGACATTACCTCACAGAGTTGTCATGCGGGTCCCAAGTGTGAGAGCCCACAGCGGAACACAGGAATGATACAATTTATAATCCTTAACTCTCTTTTTCTAGCTCCCTTTCCTTCCTCTTTCCTCAGTGAAAATGCACACAAAATATGATTCAATAATTTATTATTCTATTTTTAAAGGAATGGTGATGATAATAACAATCATAGCAGCATCAAACACAATTCTAACTCAATTTTAGAATCACTCCATGCCTGTGGCACCAGTCTAAGCACGTCATGTTAGATTACCTCTAAATCCCCAAGTGTATGAGTTATTACTACTATTATTAGATATTATTACTACTATTTCTAACCTCACTTTACAGATGAGGGCATTGGGGTGCAGATGGGTATTACTTGTAATATAAAACTTCTGTTAGTAGAACAGAAGAGTGTTATAATAAGACAGCTCAGACATGCTTCTCTTTAATACATTCACATTTCTGAAGAACTTTTTTAACTACGAGAAAGAATATTCTATTTTATTGAATTGTTCTTATTTTAAAAAATGGTGTCTCTTCAGATTTTCATGTATGGTAGTTCATTTTGGAGATCAACAGTGCTCTTTGAGGCATCATAGGAATGTATGTTGAATTGCTTTTTTGCCAGTTCCATAAAGGGCTACCTGACACAAATTAAGAGCTTCAGGAAACCTGCATTGTCACTTATATCACTGTGGAAACCGCAAAAATTAATGTGAAGATATCTTGCTTCCTTCTGAGTTTAATATGATACTTCCATTTCTTCTTTTTAGTCATGTATTTTGTGTTTACCCCATCATGTACATCAGAGAACCAATCTACCCTTACTGAAGTTACAGAGATCTGTGATATGTTAGGATTTGAAGACACAGTTTCTCCAACATTTCTCATATATTAGAAAGTGAGAAGTTTAACATAGGATAAAATAATTGTATAAACTTTGAACTTACCTGACTGCTAGATATTCGAAGAACCTCTCCTCCTCCAAGAGTTTGCACCTGGTCTGTCTGTGGAAGGGGCCGTCCATCTTTCATCCAGGAAATTTTAGGAGCTGGGATTCCAGAAGCAATGCAAGTAAATTCAAGTGGATTATTAACAATCACTGATATCTCTGTAGGCTCTTCAGATCCATTGATATGAGGTGGTTCTATTTAAAGGAAATTAAAAACAACAGTTGAACTTGCTGTTTGATAAAACACTACCGACTAGCAAAACTTTAAAAAGAAAAGCCAACTCAAATTTATGGTTCATATGATATAAGCTGATTAGAATAAGGATACCAAAATTATCATTCCTAGATGTTATTACCACTTGTCACTGGCACTTTTTAAAAGGAATATTCTATGACTATGATAGATCACAAATGGCAAGCTATTACAAGGTAATAATAACTCAGCAACTGGGATTCAGATAATTAGAGCAGTCTTATCTACCTGTGAAGATCTGAAAACAATAAAAACAGAACGCATCTTGTACCATTTTTAAAGAGAGGTGCTTAAACACAGTAGTGTGTTTTTGTACCTTTTAAATATCTATTGTTTCTACAAAAGCCAACAGTTCAATGCTATGGAATTTTGCTATCGTCTTTCCCATGCAGAACTTTAAGAGGAAACAATGACTAAGCAAAAGAAAAAATAGTTACATTTGAAGACTATTTCTGCATTAAAACGCATTTGTTATATCTGGGCAGAAATGCTTTCTTTTTTTTTTTTTGTTATTTATATTTCTAAATTATTTTTCTCACGGGGATGTTAAGGAATCTAGACATTTGAAAGAAATAAGGTTTCTTAATATGAAACTATTCCTAAGTTTAGGAATCCCTTTAAAACAGACTTCCCTTATAATGATCATTTAAGTTTTCTATGAACATTTCCAGCTTACTGTTTCACAAGGCAGCCAAAGTCGGTGTTGGACAGCTCCAAATATTAGCTGTTTTTGTTTTTTTGTTTTGTTTTTTTTTAAAATCAGGCACACAGTTTACAACAGAGGCTCACAGCAGAGGGGGATCTGGAGTCAAATAGCTTGAGTTTGAATCCTGGCTCCAACAATTCTTAGGGTAATGGATTTGGGCAAATCTCAAAATAAGGGCAGTACCATGATTTAACTAATAGGATTGTGATGAGGATTCAATGAGATAATCTATAAACTACATACTTTCTTTTGTGTTTCTGAATGTTTCATTTTAGGTTTTAAAAAAGTTATTACTTTTTTAAACTTAATTAAAGGTTTTAAAAAAGTTATTACTACTACAGTGTCTTCTACAGCTGTTGGTAATTTCATTAAAACCTGCCTCCTAAAAATTCCTACCTAGGGTTCTCATTTTCCTTTCTGGAAAAAAGAGAATATATGAAATCTGTATTCATTTTTAGATCATAATTAATAAGTCACACAAAATATTTTCTTAAGTGCATTTAGATTAATTCAAGATTTCTTGCTTAAAATATTTGTGTCTCCATGTTGTTCAGTGAATTAAATAAAAAAATCTACATTCCAGCTTCCAAGGCTGGAAGCCTTCACCACACTTATCTTTATACTATTATCTACCTTTAATATACTTATATGTAACCTAGGCTTTAAAGTAGACTACTTTTATTCCTGAACAAGTTTAGTCCTTTCTCGTTCTGTGACTTTACTACTAATGCTTTTCCTTCCAGTGGAATGTCATAACTGAGCAAGTTCAAGTGCTACCAAGGTCACATTAATGTTGTTAAGTTCATTTGTCAAAAACCATAAATCTTTTCTTGATTCTTTCAACCAACTATAAAATTCCTATCCCTTTGCATTTCCATAGCATGTTGTTTGTATCACTTAAAAGTACTTATCTGGTTCTCCATTTAACTGTGGTCAATTCTCTGTTCCTCTCACTTGTCGGTTATTTACTATGTGTCAGTCATTGTGGATACAAAGATTAATTAGGTATGGCTTTAGCCACCAAAGCTCGTCATCACTACATTCAAAACAACATCAACAATGGCGACAAGGGAAACATGTTTCCCAGATGGCTCAGTCCTCAGGCTTCAGCTCTTACATGTGTTAAGTGATAGTGAACGACTGCACTTTGTGTCTTGTCAGTATGTCTTGTGATTTGGGCAGTGTAGGAATTGTCCACACTCCGATGAACGCCAGAAATTGTATTTCCAGCCTAGATCTCTCTTCTGAGCTTCAGACCCATACATTTAATTATTAGCTAAACATTTTCAGTGGGAGGTTTGCAAACTACTTCAAACTCAACACATATTCATCATGAACCTATGACCTTATTCTTCAAACCCTGGTCCTTTTCCAGCATTTATGTGATGGATCCATCAATCTCTCAGTCACATGAACTGGAAACTAGGAGTCATCTTTGATATCTTCTTCATCACTCCCCTTTGTTCAAATCCAAAATTAACTCCTAATACTTCTACCTACAATTATTCCCAGCATACATCTTTTTCTCTCACCTCCATTACTAATCTGAGCTACAAAACCATTTTTTTTTGCACTAATATGTTCTTCCTGGATGCAGGTGCCTTATTATTATTATTATTATTATTATTATTATTATTATTATTTTGTATCAACAGTCTCCGGTTTTGTTGAGGCTGTCATGTACTAAAAATTATATTCCCTAGCCTCTTTTTAGTAAAGAGTAAATGGAGTGGTACGTGAAGATTCTGACCCAGGAGATATAAGTGGAAGTGGTTTTGTGGGGCTTCTAAGAAAGTCCCTAAAGGGGCAATTCTTTGCCCTTCTTATTTTTCCTGCTCTATTGTTGTATCTAGTGATGCAGGGGGTGAGCTGACAATATATGATCACTGAACAACTATGATGGAAAGGCCAAGAAAACTGTAAATATCTGAACTGGTGAACTAAAGCAACTACTGACTCCCTCCAGACATCTCACTCAGCAAGAAAGAAAAAAGCTCTTTGTTTACACTGCCATACATTTGGATGTTCTGTTATTCCCAAACATAAATCCTAATAATCTACTCTTGTCCTGCTCTAAGGAGCTCTCCACATTGCAGTCAGAGTGGTCTTTTCAAACTGCAACTCTACTCACGGCATTCCACTTAGTAGAACTCTTAATGGTTTTCCATTGTTCTAGGATGAAATCCAAAATTCTTAATGTGGTCAAAGAGCCCTGCATAGCCTGGGCCCTGTCAAAAAACCCTAGCTTTAATTACATGGTTTTTCTTTCTTGCTTTCAGTATTCTCTCCAAACTGGACTTTTCAGAACCACTAATTTGCCATGACACCTCCCACCATGTGGATAGCATTAGGTTGAGAATAGCAGCTCCCCAAATTAGGACATTTACATTCACTTTCTGAGTAGAGCACTGATTCAAGTCAAGAGTTTTTCAGGTTGTAATGTAATTAGCTTTCAACAGATGCTGAAATGCAGAAACATCTCATCTTTCTGCTGAGCCAGTTCTCAAATCTGTTTTAAGGAAATATTATCCTCACACAGCTTTCAGCTGCAAAGGCTGCTGTTTGTAAACGACTCTAACAATGTACTATTTTTCTCCTTCATTTTCTACATCCAGAAATGCACTGTGAGTTTGCTTCTGAGTTTGTGAATTCCTGAAAGTGTTTTCCTTCTCTCTTCCCCACTGCCATATTCTGGACCAGAACTCTGCATTTTCATGGCCTGTATTAATACAACAGACTCTTGAATTCATTCTTCACTCTGTCATCAGAGGGATTTATTTTTGGAAATGAAATCTGGTTGTAACACATCCTGCTTAAGCTTCTTCTATCAGTCTTTGTAATCAGGTCCAAATTCTCTACAATGTTCCCAAGGCTCTCAGAGTTTGGCTTCTACCCATGTATTTTTCCGGTCTCGTCTCTTGCTACTCTTCCTTTCCTGCTCAGTTTCAGTGAGTACAGACAGACAACTTGAGCTCTATCACTTCCATGTAAAGGATGGAGGCAACGCCTCACTCACCTCTACAGCCCTACCCCTTAAGGCCCAGGTATATCCCTGAGGAGATCTCTGAACCTTACCATCCCACAGAATGTTATTTTAGCCATGTAATCCTCATCACACTCAAAAGTATTTACTTGTTCAATATCTGTGTTCCCACCAGACATAAGAATTTGAGGACAAAGACCACATCTTTCTTATTCAATAAGGCACTCAATAACTGTCACACCATATAGTCATATAGTAGTTGTTCCATCATTGTTTGTTACATGATGACGAGAAACGTGCCTGGCACATAATCTGCGGTCAATAATTAATACTTAACATGTTAATAACTAAGGTATAAGATCACATTTATGTCATCTCCTGTTATTCCTTATAGTCTGTGAAGTGATGTACAGAAATTTGTTACTCCACCCCTCCTTACAGATACGTTCTTCTGTCTTTTGTCTCTAAATATCCTGGAGTCCTGCCTCCACTACCACTTTCATTCTATGGAACACTCATCTATATCAGTTTCTCTCTTTGGTTATTTAGATATTGTTTTGCCTTCCGTTAGTTAAAATTCCCTTTAATAAAGCTGACAAGTATCTATTTCCATTCAATTCAATCCAACAAATAAACATTATGTGGTAAATGTCATCATAACCACTGTGAACACAGTAATAATTAAGATGGGTACTGCCCATCATAGAGCTTAACTAAGGGCAAATCAGACTTTTAAAGTTGCATAAACAATCAAATTAGAATAGGTACTACAAGAAATATTATGGGGCATCTTGAAAACATAGCCTAGCCTCTTTGGCTAGACTCTTGCCCACATCCTTCTTATTATTCCTTGAGAAGTACATTTTGTTCTATGTAAGGATCTGAGGTTTTTAACGACATGATAGTGAAAAAACAAAACTCCAAAAAAGTATTGATTATCAAAACAGTTAATTCATTTCATTCATCTTCATTTATCTTGCAAATGCAAATCTTTCACTTCAAGGAAAAGATGTGTTTTCTCTTTATACTATTTGTGTGTAGGACACTGGAATACACATCTTAATTTTTATTTATATGTTTTATAAAAAACATTTATTTTAAAGCATACAAGGGTAGAAAAAGAATTTGAAATGGTTATCACCACTCTAATCTACAGATTGGATGATTTATAGACTTTGCAATAACATACAATAGTGTAAATATTATACTTTCTCATTAAATTGCTACTGTCAGATTTGCTTTTAGTGCTTGGAAATATTTAGAAAGCTCCTTATCAGAAATATGAAGGACAATGATGTTTTTACCAACTTTGTCCCATAGCAAATGATTCTGAGAATTATACTTATTTATTAAGTCTTTACTGTCACTTCCTTCCCAATTATTGAATGTTTATATACCTAGGACCTTCAGGATAAAGTGTTTGCTGACTTCTCCAGCTTCATTTGAGGCAACGCAGGTGTACCTTCCCGAATCTTCTGTCTCTGCTTTGATGAGCTGAAGGACCATTCCTTGAGTGCTTATTGTCAGGCGGGCATCAAGCCGCAAAGGCTGGCCATCTCGAAGCCACGACATCCTAGGAGTGGGGGTTCCATCTGTAAGGCATGTCATGGAGGTGGAACTACCCTTGACGATTATGATTTCCTCTGTTCCCATCCCATTGTCCAGATTTGGTGGGACTACAACAGAAAATAAAACAAGTGAAGTGTATACAGCTGTCTTAGTTTGAGGTCAATTTAGATAAAACAACTGCAGGGTTCAATTATAATATTTCTATGATCTGCGAAAACATAGGATTTAAAATAGCATGTAGTTAATTGATGACTCTACTATAAAAACATGCATTAGGTAGGCTAATCATTAAGCTTCCTAACTATTATTAGCAATGAAACCTCAAGGTTGTTTCTTGTAGTACATAATCAATGTGTTTTAAATTTTGGCTGTTTTTTGGTTTGTCTTTTTCATTTGTTGTACTGCATATCATAGTTCCAGTAGTATACTTTTAACTAGTTTATATGGAACAAGTAAAATAATATCAAGTTCTAAAGTAACTTTTATATGATCAAACATAAGTCATTTGTAGGCTATAGTTAATAATTACTGAATGTTCTGAAGTATTCTTGGGGATTGAGAAATCTAGACAAGAAAACCTTAATATTTCAGAAATGGAATGTTGAGAGTTCTCTATCTACACACACACATATGCACACACACACATATACACAGACATACATGCACACACACAGCCATATATATGCATATATCATTTCATATTTTAAATACCCCAAATCAGTTACTAATAATACTAGAAAATAATCTTTTTTTTTTTTTATAAATTACTTTGTTTCAAAGGATAACAGTTTTTTAAATTAGGGAATTGGGGGAGGGGAACAGCGTTGGGGAATTGGGGAAGGGGAACAGAGAAGTTGCTGTCTTTTTGTTCTTCAGTCTAGTTGTGGAGGACATCGCTTCACTGGCACATGTTGGTATCGTCATTGCGCTCTTCCCGGATGAGGCAGATCGGTCGCTGGCCTCTGGATGTCGCTCACCGCGGCTATTGGCAGCTCACGCTGGCTGCCAGCCACTCACACTTGCTGCCGGCCACTCACTGTAGCCTATGGCAGCCCACTGCAGCAGGGGCTGCAGCCTACACCGTCACCGGGGCTCGCACAGCCCAGCTCCAGGTGGAGCTGTTGTTAGCTGTAGAGGGCAGTGTCTCATATATGGGATCCGAACTGAGGCCGCTGGTGTCCCAAGCCAGCTCTTAACCAACGCATCACTCAGCCGGCCCTACTTTCTATTTGTATGAAAAGATTGGTCTTGTGTCTGGATTGAAATGCTATTTTTAAAAATTTAGATTTGATGTAATACAAAATTACATGTTGGAAGAGTATTTTGACAGACAGTATGCTCCAATAAATATAAACCCCCTGGGAGAAAATGCATTCTTCCCTCGTTAGCAAGATCCTATTTTACCAATCCTTTCTGATATGGCAATATCTAAATATACACCTGTTCATATTGGACACATAGTAAAATTTTATGGTCATTTCTGTGACATACCGAAAACTTGAAGACTATAATGTTTATTATCCACTCCAGCTCTGTTGGAGGCCACACAAGTATATATGGCAACATCAGACACCTGAGCTCTCATAATCCTGAAAAACAATTTGACCCAGCATTTCATAATTTGGTTCCATTCAACATATACACATAAAATACTTATAATTTCTACACAGGTTATAAAGCATGATTTATGCTGGGAAATTTTAGGTATGAAGCTTATAACCATCTATCACAAAATATAGATGCCCAAATGCAATTAAGTTGATTAGATACTGCCAGTAAACCACTGAAAATATAATACAATTTGAGAGGTAAATATTTTTTAAATATATTTTAACAGAGAATGATGCTAACATGAAAATCACATGATTGTAGCAGGCATCTTCCTGTCATTTTCCATGTAAAGATTTAGCTAAAATAGTAATTCTTGGAAATACATATGTGATAGATATATTTCTCTATAAAAAAACATTTTATACAAATTTATTAAAACATGAACATTTAAATAAGAATCAGAAGCCATTTCAATTTTATGCTTGTTATCCCCCTCCTTCTAAAAAGACACTAACAGGGGAAAAACACCAAATAAACAACAGCAAAAACTTTGGAAAAAAAAGTTTCTTAAACACTATTTAGATAAGTTAAAGTTTACAATCATGGTGACTTTATCTGTCTAGCAAATCACACAAAGTAAAGGCTGACCTGATAACCTGCCCTCCTGACAGCAGCCGGATATGGGAGGAGAGAGGCAGCGGAAGTCCATTCTTTAGCCAATTTATCTGTGGCGGAGGCATCCCTGTGGCTCTGCATTCAATATTTATTGATGTATCCACCACAGCCATGAGTTTCTCTGCTTCTTCTTTATTACCCCTAATTACTGGCGGAACTATGCCACGCAGAAAATGAGAGAGAAAGAAGGGGGTAGGGTGTGGATTACTAGTTGAAACATCTCAATTACAATTGCCCATATTTCTGCTTTGTATCCCAAAAGGAAACAGTAATGACATCATATTTAAAAACAAAATGCTTCAGATACCTACTGCTGGACCTTCATGTCTTTCTACAGACAGATTCCTGAAGTAGCATAGTCAAAAGAGGGTGGAACTTCATATTTACCATAAACGTTTAAGTTAAATATGCGGTCTTCTTCTCCAGCAGGATTCGTAGCGACACATGTGTATTTCCCCATGTCGGATGGGAGAGCTCCATAAATGTTTATTGTGCTGCCATTTGCAGTCACCCTATGGAAGAGGTCATAAAAGAGGCACTGAGATGACTTCTGTGGTGCTAAAATATGGAAGACTCACTCCAGGTTATCGTGTTCTTTAAAAAAACCCACCATAAAATGCACCTTTCTCTTGGATATAACGGTTCAAGTATTTTTCACTAAGAACATGGAAGCCTGTAAAGTCAGGGCTAATCAAACTGATGGAGATTTCAGGCAACCAACTAAAATTCTACAGTCATGGATCTCATATATCCACTGCCTCCTTATGAGAAAAATGCCAATGAACAAAATCAGGGTTGGAACTTCTCTGGCCAAATCATTGGCAAAAATGGGTTTTTTACTCAGAGTTAGAATATTTTATCCTCAGTTGGTCAATATAAGGCTTGAATGAAATGAAAATTATAAAACACCCTGGTATTAAAATTGAAGAATGTTACAATAAGAAATTATATGCCAAAAAATTTAGCTATAAACACTGAGTAAGACTCTTAATGAGAAGGAACAGAATGATTTATTTATTCTGTGACCATTCAGGATTATGTATGAGTATATTTTTCAAAAAGTTTTGTACAAGTTGCTAAAGCTTTTTCTTTGAATTACATTAATAGTAAACAATAAGTATACAATTAGATTATCAAATATATAAGTAAAGATTATTCATTATTGACTCTTCACACATGATTAATTTTCAAACAAGACTTGCTGTGTTTTATAAAGAAATTAAATTGCTATCTATAGTTATTCCTAGCATAGTGATTATATTAGATTCTCCTAGTGTCAAAAGTTAATACCCCACTTCTACCATATCATTTTATTAAATATGATTATTGAGAATAGTATTATTATCTGAGTCTGTTGTATTTTTTTTCAAAATATGAATTTTAAAATTTCATGAGTTTAAAATTTCATGAAGAGTTTAAAATGAATAAACAAAAAAGCAAGTTGCCACAACCAAGGAAAGTAGTACTTTAGAAAAGTACTTTGATTAATGAATTGTTCCTCTTATAAACATACACCTATTGTGGAACAGTGAACAAATAATAAAATATAATAATAAGTACATTTTGGATTTTCATGTAAGAAAAGAAGTGATAGATTGTAAATTCCTAAGTAGAAATATTATATGAGATCTTTAGGTCCCTCCGACTATCTAGTACTTGGTTTGGAATGTGTCAATATCAGCTTATTAAATATAGTTAAATATTTGTAAACTATTCAGAGATGCCCACACCATAGAAATGAAACTTAAAGTGTATCTCTAAACTATTATTGGGCAATTTACCCAGTACTGTAAAGGGGACAAATATCTAAATTTTAGTGTAAAATAACTTCAAAGAGAAAAACATTTATCTTTCTTTAAATTATTTATATTCAATTCATTAACTAGAAAATATACTCCAAACCATTAAATGTAATATATTGGTTCAAAATGATAAAGACTGCAATATACTGAATCAATGCCTACTTATGCATAGATGAATCTTGAAATAATTTTAATTACTCTGGCATGTGTATATAATGGAGCTTTGTCATGAAGTAATTTAGTGGAGTATAGAATTCTGGATTGTCCTTCCAAAGGCATTTACTGTTGAAAGTAGCAGGAGGCCCTTTCTACATTATTATTCCATCTCTATGTGCTATGTGGTATGGGTAACAAGTGCCAACTAAAAATGGGATTTGGACAAATCACTACCAAGAGTAAACGAGGATTTGATGATATTGTATCTTTTCTCAAAATAAGCCATGTGGTATGGCATGTTTGGTGGTTTGGCGATGTCAGGACACAAAATCATATCTGAGATTATTGAGGAATATTTTGTAGAATAACATTGATGTTAGCAGAAAAGGAATAATTATTTTATGACGTGGACTTTGGCATAAACATTCTAAGATTAGGAAGACTAAAATCAATACCAGTAATTAACATTTTTAGGAATGAATGTCTAAGGAAATTTTATAACAGAGTTACTGGATAAGGAACACACACACACACACACACACACACACACACACACACACTATAGAGTGATTTTCTAAGGAGAATTTCTGTGTCCTACTCTCAACAAATGTATCTTTTTTTTCTTTTCTGTGTCCTACTCTCAACAAATGTATCTTTTTTTTCTTTCTGCATATAATGATAGCTAAGTTCCAAGGAAACTGAATTTAGGATTATTCATGTGAAACTTGAAGCATAAAGCATTGTAGAAGACTTTAAAATGAATGATGCAAAGATTCTTCATAAACATACCGGATTCTTTCTGTTTCACTGCTAGTTATGGGTTTTCCATCTCGCAGCCATTGAATAACTGGGGTGGGAATGCCATTTGCACTGCAGACCAGCTCAACATTTTCCCCTAGAAGGACACTGACTTCACTTGGAATTTCAGCACCAGCAACATTTGGAGGAACTTTGGAGAAATAAAAACTCCCATTAACAATACACAAAGATATAAATTCAAATAAATACAACAAAATCACAGAAGATTTTTATTTCATATTCTTCCTAGATTGTGGCTCAAGATCGAACATTGTTATCCTCATAAAATTACTTTTAAATAAGGAATAGGTAAATGAATCACTTCAATATTCCTGGTATATTTGTAAGTTGATATAAGTATTTAGTCAGAGGAACTGGTGACAAATCTACCTCACAGACACACTTCCTGGCTAAATAGAATCACTCTTCGATTAAATTCCTAATACGTAGTTAAGAATTAATACAATTCAGGAGAATCCATTTTATAAAATCATGGCACAAAGGTCTGAGAAAAGTACCTAAGTTGGTTATAACTTAAGCAATTAAATATTGCCTAAGGCAATTTAAATATTATTTATTCTGTTCAATAGATAGGCTTACTGTAGTATTTTAGATCTAATAGTCTCTGTTCTGTTTTTCTAATCATGTTTGGTTTACACTTTAATGAATTGATTGAGGACTAACGTGCAATAAAATATTGACAATGGTACAGGCAGAAACACATCTGAATTCCTCTTTCATAAAAGTACAGGGTGCTGCTAGGCAGCTCATAATCAGCTCTCCAGAGCCAATATTGCATATCTTTCCTACTCCATGTTCAGTGACATCATGCTGGTAACTTGAAATGAGTTACCAAGGTGGGAATATTTCTACCATGGAAACTGGCAAATGATTGGCTACAAATCATTTTTTATCTGGAGAGTCAATTGGTCAACATTTACCAGCACACCACTGCATAATCTCTCCAAATTTCATTTAAATTATGATAATTTAAGATGATAATTATATCATATTGCAGAATTCCAAGTAATAAATAAGTCAAATCAATAAGAATGTTAATAAGGAACATCCTTTAATAAGTGTCTAGTATATGAGAAGCACTTTACTAGGCCCTATAGGCATATGTTATTTCTAGTCCTAGGATATAATGTATGCAAAAAAGTCTGGTAAAATGTTTGGTCACATCACATAACCCATTATTAACAGTTATTAGTATTAATGCATTAAGCATTACGAAACACACAATTTCTGACACCAAGTCCTTGAATAACTATTTTTTTCTTTTTGCTTATGAAATCCCAAAGCATCACTAATCCAAGAAACCACTGATGCCCATAAACTTATTTTAATTTTTCTTTAATTTAATTTTTTTCTATTTGGCTTTAGCAGAGCACACAACAGATTGATAATCATTTGCATTTATAATTTATGAGACATTCTTTTCAAAATAACTATAATAACATTGGGAAAAGCAAGCATTTCGACTTAGTTTCAAGTTAGAGTTTCATTTCAATTAACTATTGGGCTAAAAGTAACACTTAGAGGTTTACTGAAAATCAAGAAGATACAGTTCTCAATACAATCCTGGAACTTAGTACACATTAAATAAATATTTGTTGGATGAATTAATGCTCCCTATTCTCACCCCAAAATAGCATAAGATTAATGATTACCTGAAATTTACCTACTCCCCTACATATAGTAATAACATAATGCAGCCTTTTCATGAATTAAATTACATATATAATTAAATAGTATATATAGAATATGTTAAATATAAAATAAATTAAATACATATATATAAGAATAGACATATGAGCTTAGCATCAAAATAAATATGCCAGTTTTGAATGAATAAGTATAATTCAATAGATTATATAGTATAGGAAGATAATTTTGGTAAACATGGAAAAAATAGAGATTATCAAATTTTTCCTATTCTTTTTTCTACATTTATGCTAATTTACATGAAAATAGACTCTACTGGTAAATGTAAGCCAGAGAATTGACAATTTTTTTATTGATCTAAAGAAATTTTGAATCAATTACAAGTGATCTCTTTAGGTACAATTATTTGTATTCTAGATAGAATACAGTAAAGAAATTGAAATTAAATCACATACCTTGAATTGAAAGAATGTAGTTTTTCTGTGCTTTTCCTTCCATATTTGATGCAATGCATGTATAGTTTCCACTATCTGAATGCTGAGACCGGGCAATTTGGAGTTTGCTACCTCCAGACAAAATATGAACTTCAAGTGAGTCAGAATTTTCTAGAGGTAGAAACAAAGCAAAACAAAAGAAAACATGAAACAGCTTTTCTTCTTAATGTCTCTACAATTCACCATAAAAATGTCTTGCTTTGTACTTGTTAATCATCATTTTACGAGTCTATTGTGTAAGTTTATATTGGGTTGTTGGAAAAGTCATGACGTATTTTTTCTGTTTTTCGTTGCAAAAATGTGTCATGACTTTTCCGGCAACCCAATATTTCAGTACATTAGGCTTTCTGAACTAAACACATCTATGAGTGTAATTGGATGATGTGCTAGCTTATAAATCTAGTACATTACGGGCAAAAGAAACCAATCACAAAAAAAATGCACAGCTGGGCCAGCAGAGTGGCGCGGTGGTTAAGCGCTGGCTTAGGAAGCCAGCGGCCCTGGTTCAGGTCCCACATATGAGGGCCAGTGACACTGCCCTCAAAAAAAAACCCAAAAAACATGCACAGCTGTATTACCTATGGGCTTGTGGTTCTTCAACCATGTTATGGTGGGAGGCGGAATTCCAGTGGCATCACATGTTAAGGTCACAGGATTGCTGATTGTCTCAACAACCACTTCCTTGTCAGGTCCTTCGATACTGGGTGGCACTGTAAAAAGACAGAAGAAAATCATGGATCCTCATTAAGCTAATTCAGGACACTTTCTTTCATTTGCATATCTGGGGGAAAAAAAGAGTTGTATTAGAGGCAGATGCTCACCATATACATTGAGGTGGAAATTTTTATCATCTCGTCCTGCTACATTTATAGCTCTACATACATATTGGCCTGTGTCAGATACCTAAAAGAAAAAGATACTATTGTATGTGCTCCATTATGTTATAGATGACCAATCACACTGTCCGAGGGTAGATTAAATCATCAGTCATCTTTTATGTTCAAACGCCCCAGTTCTAATTGCCTTCTACAATCCTCTTTTTTTTTTAAATGAAAATAATGTCAATGGCCTTGACAACGGTATTTTTAAATAAAAATAATTTTCACTGTAGTAAAGGGAATATGCAACTCCGATTCTCTCTTCCATAATCCCACAAAGAAACCATGACACACAAACAAGAATGAAAGAGGCACCTCGGCTTTCTTGATGTGTAGCATTTGTCCATCTGCTAAAATCTCCAAGTGAGTAGCTTCTGTTATCATCCGCCCATTCTTATACCAGGTGACGACTGGAGGGGGGACAGCGTTGGACTCACACTCCAATGACACTGAGATCCCCTCTTTTACATTAACTACAGAGAGAGATTCACCGCCATGATCTTTAATGCTTGGGGGCACTGAATAGAGGAAATAAGAACAGAAGGACATTGTTTTCATTAAGATGCACAGATAGAAAATAGATTAATACCAGTTTTAAAAATGAAAGCATCTTATGAGGAGAGTCAAAACAAACCATAAACAGTCAGGGAAACTTTTTTCTTGCTTTCACCAGCTTGGTTGATAGCTATACAAGTGTATTCACCACCATCAGATACTTTGGCCCGAATAATCTGAAGAGTCCGACCACCTGTGGGCAAATATAATGGAAATTGAAGAGTGGTATAGAGGTTGTTCTAATAAATATTTTATCAATCAGATAAATGATAAAATAGTCCCTTACAGTAAAATTTGTGTAGAAACATTGCATATTTAAAATGAAAGAATTGAATCAGTTTTCTTGGATGGATCCTTCCCTTATTATTGATTCTACTTCTTTATAAAAAAAGAAATTCATGAAATTTTTCTCTCCAGTAACCAAACATGGATAGATCTGTTTAATATAGGTCCCAGTGAGCAAACAGTAATTGTACGATAGTCAAATATGTTAAGAACTATTTTCTGGGTTTAAATCTCCCACAGCATCAGCGTATCTGTTTATCTGTCATCAAGGAGCTTTAATATTGATTAAAAACAGCCAGTGAATTCATCCAGTGAAAGCACTATTTACTAGTCTTATCTTCCCTACAGATTTCATAATTTTTTGAAGTAGACCTTGTTATTGTACCTTCCCATTAAAATCATAGAGGTCTATACAGTCTTATCCCAATGGCCCCAAATGGGCAAAGAGGCATTTAATGAGAACAAATAAATGAAGCAAGACAAAAGTTTGGAAAGAGACTAACTCGAAATGCCATTTGTATGAAAAATAAAGGAAAATGAGAATATTTTGCCCACCTATGAGAATAATAAGTTCCTTACCAGGCACAATGAGAGCGTTTGTGTTTAGCTTGATAGGTTGTTCATTCTTGAGCCAGCTGAGATCGGGAGGTGGAAAACCAGAGACCTCACAGGTCAAAGAGATGAAGTTGTTCACCACAACAGTGAGATTTTCAGGGTTGGGACCAATGACACTGGGAGGAACTATAACAGTAAACATATTAAAAGTGAGGTCTGATATTATCAGTAATACATATGATAATTTACTAAAATAAACCCAACCACTGTACTCTGCTAAAGGACTGAGTTAATGATACTATTAATTATCTAGTTGTCTTTCTTTTTAGAATCCCCTATGTCTTTATCAAACTATGTCCATTGGTTTTGTTTTTCCCAGTTGAAAGGGAGTACCAGAATTTTCAAAGATAGAATTATTCTGCACTTTACTTGGAAAATGTGTTGGTGATTCCTAAGATGGTTTTATCAATGTACAAAGAAAGATGGAATAGTGCTTTTTATTAAGTATGTTTGAATATTCTTGTATCAATTATTACATCCTTATTTAAAGTTTTTATTTTCCTATGTGTAGCATTTAGAGTAGAAATTTAATTTTAGAATATCTGGTTATCAATAAATTTTACAGGTCAAAATAACAAAGTAATTGATTTCAACTATATAAATCAATGACTTTCAAGTTCAGCAGAAAAGTTAAGAAATAACACTGTGTTTGTTGTTCAAAACCAAATAAGGAATTTCACAAGCAAAAGTAATGCAGAGAAAAAGTGGAGTAAAAAAGAATGAAATTAATAATGCAATGCCATTTATGCATATTAAAGCATATGCATTGGAACAATACATGTGTTAGGAGAATACACTCACACGAAAGGAATAACATCATATACATTTGAATGGTTTCCTATGAAGAAGGAGGGGAAATAGTTGTCAGGAACGAGCATAACAATGAATGAATGGATTAATAAATAAAAGCAGAGATGGGCCGAGCTGAGACTATTGAAGATAGACATGAACTAAGGAATTCTGTTAATGTAACCCTCTAATAAATTAAAACCAAGGTTTTAAAACAACATCAAAATCAAAAGCAGAACATCATAAAGGCAAAATTGCTTTTTATTTTACTATCACCTTTTTCACTCCCTAATTAATTTTAATAGTCATTCATTCATTCATTCATTCATGTATCAAACATTGATTGACTACCTATCATATTCCAGACATTGTGCTAGGTGCTGAGGCAGTGTGAAAAAATGTGAGAGACAATAGCCATATAGAGTTAATAAAGTGGTAATGACAAGCATTGGACTAAAAGTAACAGCTAGCCTGTGTCTGAGCGGTGACACTGTGCCAGGCACTGCTCTAAGCGCTTCACATATACTATCTCAGTGAATCCTCATACAACCTTATGTGCTAGATATGGTTCTTATCCCCATATTACAGATGAGAAAGTGAGATGGAGAGATTAGCATCTTGCCTAAAATTTTGGTTACTGGTTTGGAAGTGAAGCAGTCTGGCTCTAGAGCCCTTCTTAGCCGCTGTCCTATGCTGCCTATTAATTACAGGCGTGATGAGTGTCAGTCAGAAGAGTTGGGTGACAGCTGGGAAATAACCTAGCTTGGGGATCAGGAAGAGGAAGTGACATTTAAGAAGATGCCCGAAATATGACCAGGAATAACCTAAGTGGAAGACAGGAAATGGGTGTGTCTTCCAGAGAGAAGACCTAGGAACTGTATGCACAACATACAGTAGACCCCTTATCTGAGGGGGATACATTCCAAGACTCCCAATGGATGCCTGAAACCAATGCTAGTACTGAACTCTATAAGAACCCTACATATACTTTTTTTTTTTTAACTTTTTCATTTAAGGGAAGCACTTATGGCTTCTCTTTGGCCTATCCGAATTGCCAGCATCACTACTCTTGTGCTTTGGGGCCATTATTAAGTAAAATAAGGGTGAGTTGACCACAAGCACTGTGACGCGGTGACAATCAGTCTGATAACTGAGCTGGCTACTAAGTGACTAAAGGGTGGGGAGCATCTACAGCATGGATACACTGGACAAAGGGGTGCTTCACATCCTGGGCGTGACAGAGCAGAGGGCGGTGCAAGATTTCATCAGGCTACTTGGCAGTGTTTATTTCTGGAATTTTCAATTTAATATTTTGGAGTAAAACCAGGAAAGGACCCCCTGCCCCCCCACAGGCAGCATGGAGGTTCCAGTTCAAGCTGTGAATTGATGATGACACCAGTATTCCTGATTTTAAGAGCTCCTCCAGCATGGCTACCTACAGGTACAGGCACGGTACAGATGTGACAGTTAGTGACAGGTAGGACAGAAAGGCAGCTAAGAATGAAGCTTCTGGAGTCAGACTGCCTGAGTCAGAATCCTGGTTCTGCCTTCGCAAGCTGTGTAACTTGGGGTATGCGGCTTACTGTCACTGAGCCTCAGTTTTTCCATCTGTAAAAGAGGTACACAATGGCACTAACCACCTGGGGTTACTGAGATCATTAAGTGACATAATATGTGTAAAACACTTGGCACAGTACCTGGTCGGCATCAAGCAGTCAGTGTGTTTGTTGTTGTGTGCAGGGCTGAGCTTTTACTGAGCTCAGCCCTGAGAGACATGGGCTAAGAGAAATGACTGAAATACTATACTGTTCCTTAAAAGTTAAGCTGGAAGTGAAGCAGAGTGAAGACACACACAGGCGGTTAAAAACTGATAGGTCATCAGATGGAAGACAGAGTCCAGAAGAAGCAAGCATTGACATAGAGGGAGATAACAAATGGTATGGTTTTCAGCAAAAATGATTTAAATGATTTCTCCCCCAAATGAATCTTCCAGTATTTAAGTACGGATTCCTGAGTGCCATTAGGAGTTCAAGATGCCATTAACCGGTGAAAGAGGAAAAACCTTTCTAAGTTCCAGTCCTTAATGGTAAACACTGCAGCCCCACAAGTCACACAAGGCCCCCACTTCAGGTGTTTTTGCTGTGCATGCAGAGGCAATGGGCATGAAGGAAATATAATAAAGGAACAACAAATATTTATTTAGTAACTACCACCACTAGAGACACCATTCCAAGTTTAGGGAAACAAAAATTCATAAGCAATGGCCATTTGTCTATTGCAGGGGCCAGCAAACTGCGGCTTGCAAGCTACATAGGGCTCTTTAGGTACGTTCCATCTCAAAAGTTTGCCGACCCCTGGAAGAGCCAATCCTGTCCCTCACAACAATTTAAAAATTATTCCACAGCCATAAATATATTTTTACACAATCGCCATTATGTGAATAATATCCTTTAAAAATTTTATATATGAAACTATGATAGTTTGGTTTTCATTTTCAATTTTACTTCAGAGGCTCGGAGCCACAGTTTGCTGAAACCCTGGCGGCTCTTCTGTCTTAAAAGTTTGCCGACTTCTGGTCTATTGCATTTACAATAAAGTTATTGGACTGAGGTGAAGATAGAGATATAGAAGGATAACACAAGGCAACATATGTAGCTGCCTTAACTGGAGTATTTACAAGTTGCTTTCAATCACATAAAGAGGAAAAATTAAGTCTTCTCTGGCAAATCAGGAGCAATCATGAGCATTTTTATTTTTTCATATTTATTCTATTGTACCTTACAAATTAGAATGTGTGCTTTCACAATGATTATATTTATTTTGTGAATTCATTCTTCCTGGGAATTCATAATACACTTGTTTTTGTTTCAGTGATATTTATTCATTAAAAGAACCTTGAAGATATTTTTGAAGCACCTACTGTGTGTTACTCACTGTGCTAAAATCTGGGAATATAAAGATAAAAGTTTTTAAAATATTTGTTACACAAACACCAAATATTACTAGACATCAATACTTCCTATGTATCACACCAAAAAAAAAGAAGAAAAAAAAGAAATATATATACATCTCCATGATGCTACAAGAAAGTCCTTTTAGGGGACACATTTTTCATAAGGTTTCAAATTTCAGCTATTTCCAAAATGAGTTAGAATTTTTCATGTGTACCACACATGTAAAAGAAATCTTCTATAATGACTGTTCACCATTTCTAATTTAATATTCTGGAAGTAGCTGTGTGTCACAAAAATAAAACTACTGTTTTGTGTTAGCCAATCAACTGCTTTTTTTTTTTTTTTAGGAAAAATTAGTATTTATGGGGTGACTAGCATATATTGAAAACTTATAAAGTTTGATGTATGAATTAGGTATGCTGAGGTTTTAGGATTTATTTAACTCCTCAAAGTGACTACTTCTCCAGGGAGTATATTAGGTACTAGAGGCTGAAGCTCAACATGAATTCTATCCTTGACGAAGACACTAGTTTCAGTCAGGACCAGTAGATGAATTTTCATGAGTAAAAGACCTATATTTAGTTCAGACTTCATAAAACCTTAAAATCTTTGGGATTTCAAATTTTGATTTTTTTTTTTTTTTTACTCTCAATATGTAGGAGTAACCACTTTCTCTGGAAGGACTGAAATAATATGAAAACAGCCTTCCTAGATTTGTACTTTGTACTTTATAAATCCCACCAGCTGTGGTGGGTAGGAAGAAGGGAGGAGATTGTATGAATACCGGCTCCACCACACATTGTTCAAGTTAAAAAATACAAAATAAGCCTACATAATCTAAAACACAGTTTTCCTGCTTTTTTCAAGCATACTCAAACAGATGTTTTTGAAACTGAGCTCTTACCATGAACATTGAGGTTGAAATATTTTTTGGCGCTTCCAGCTGTGTTCTCAGCAATACATACATACCTGCCGATATCAGTTATTTGACTATTTAGAATCTAAGAGAAAAATGAAGACATTCCAACTGAGTTTTTTCACATAAAGCAACTTGTCATAATTTTGAGAATAAACAATACATGTTCTTTCTAGTTAATACCAGATGAACATTAAAAAAAGTGTACATGATAGTGCTGTGTTGGCTTTTATTAGTCAGGTGAATCAAATAAGTATTTATAAAGATTTCTAATTGGAAAAGGCAATTTTATACATACTGCGGTACACTGACTATAAAGAGTCTCAAATTAGTCTACTTTCCCAAATTAGTCTACACCCCTAGCAAGGTGACTTTGAGGTGTGGAATTTGTGTTGACATTCTGCTTGGCTTTGACCCCTAGAACGTGATGGAAGTGACTTTGTGCCATTTCAAACCTAGGCCTCAAAAGGCACTGTCACTTTTCTCACTCTTTTGGAATGCTGCCACCACCATAAGATGAAGCCATGCCTAACCTGTTGGAGGGTGAGAGATCACCTGGGGGAAGAATCAGCCCAGTTATTGCATCTGAGGTCCTGCATGCATGTAAGAGCCCAGCCGAGACCAACAGGGCCGCTTATCCCATCCACAGCACGCAGGCAGCTGGGTGAGGTCAGCTGAGACCAGAAGAATCTCCCAGCCAACAAGAAGATTTGTGAGCTAGACAAATGCTTGTAGTTTTAAATCATTGTTTTGTAGTGGTTTGTTTCAGGTAGCAATAGTTAGTTAATTTAGTAATTATATTTTATTTTATTATGCAGAGATCTCTATCCACCATATCATTAGGCTCTAGACAGAGAAACACGTAAGTATTTCGATAGGGGTTGTATGATCATCAAATAGAAGTAATCAGGATGTTTAGAAGATGTTTGAGAATTCATGGGCAGTGAACCTGATTCTTTTTCTTTTTTAATAAGAAATTCTATGAGAGATGTCCTGTGTTGGATACACTGACAATTACACTTAGATTGTTGGGCCTACAGAAAATCATTTATATGTTCAAGAAATAAAGTTGTATCTTAAAACAAAAGAGTTGGTATTATTTCTACGAGTGCCTAACTTTCTATTAGGACACTTGAAAATAAAACTACAGACAGTAAACAATTCGGAGTATTTATGTGGTTTCCATTATTATTATATTATTATCAATTCTTTGCCAATAGAGGAAAGTTTTAATATAGGGAAACTTATACCACCTAAAATTTTAGCAGCAGAAGCATGCAGTGGAAAGGACTATAATAATTTGCTTGTAATGTAGTTTTTAATCACAAAGCTCATATTATAGTAAATTTAGATGTGTGTGTGTGTGTGTGTGTGTGTGTGTGTGTGTGTATGAATTTCTGGAAGAATTAATAGAGGTTGCCTCTGATAGTGGGACTAAAATGAGGAAGAAAAATTTTATTTTATATATCCTCTCTACGATCATTTTTACAAATATAGTATCTATAAACCAATAAAATTATTTTTAAAAGTCAAAAAAAGACAATTAGACCATACGAAGTCAAGCAGCTATGTTAAACTTAGATATTTTTACTGTTACCTGTAGAATTCTTCCATTAGATAGGAATTTGTGATGCCCATCTTCTAACAAGGGCTGCCCATCTTTTTGCCAAGAACTCCTCGGTGCAGGGCTACCGGTCGACAAACACTCCATCAGCACACTCTTGTTCACCAGCACTGTGACCTCTTCAGGAAGATCATTATTTGCTCCCTTGATAACTGGTGGCACTAATAAGTGATTGCAACAAAGATAAGGAACAAGCTCATATCTAAATTTTTCTAGCTGTCTGACAACTTTAAAGTTTTTGATAATAGAGGAGCAAACCTTGAAGATGAAACCATGAGCCTCAAGTAACATTTTATGCTAATAAATTAGGGTGAAAATAAAAATTATGTGAATTTGGGTTTACTCTCTTCATCTATGCTGGACTCTCATAGTTTCCTTCTCACTTAGGTCAATGCCAATTTTTCCCCAATAACTTGCTTTGCTTCCCCTCTCAGTCCCTTCCATTGTTCTTTCTGGGTTTCAAGCATCTGCATAAATTAACAGCTAAATCTATTTGGTCATCTCAACAAGCCAGATAAATTATATCTTTAATGTGTATTTGAAATGAACAAATTTGGTCTCATTTGCAAGGGAATTGTCTGAGTTACTCAAAATGTGTTTCCCTAGCTGCCATATCAGTGGTTATCTGTATCACCTGTAAGCTTGGTTAGAAATGCAAAGTTTGGGGGTCACCTGAAACCTCCTCAATTGGCATCCCTAAGAGAGGCCAAGAACTTTGTGTTTTAACAAACTCTCCTGGTGATCCTTATACATGCTCAAGTTTGAGAAGTCATGCTCTAGATTTTCCTACACATATTCATTTAAAATAATACGGTAATATCCAGGTTCATGTCTACATTACATTAGACTAGCGGGTCAGGAAAAATCACATATTACCCACAGAATTTTAAAAAATGGAAATGTTACATAAACTAGGAATGCATGTTGGCTGCTTTTGCCAATGTAGAAATTCATTTTCACAGTGAATAATCTTTTTGTTTTGTTTTCAAAGCTTAGTTATTTTATGTTTCACACTCTTAAAATGTACCATATTTTTAGCAATCAGTAAAGACTGTATGTTTAAAGTAGATGTAGTCTTGTGGTCTTTGGGTCTCTCATAAACTAAACTGAAAGTCTGTAAAGAAAATACTGGGTTGTCGGAAAAATCATGATGCATTTTTGCAAGGAAAAACAGAAAAATTACGTCAATGACTTCTCCAACAACCCAATAATAAAGGCTACAAAGGCACACAATAGAATTTCAATGTTATTTTGAATGCATATTTGCACATTCAGAGGTAGGTGATTTTTACTATGCTTCAGATAACATAAAATATATAACTTTAACTACAGATTGGTATATAAGAAACTTGAATTTCAGATTAAAGGAGGCTATCATTAGCCCCACACCATGAAAACTAATCAAATAAAATGTTGGGACATAAAGATTCACCGTTATCTTCAACTTTTGCCTGGAGCTGAACAGTTGGAGGTACCAGGAGATACACTAGAAGTCCAAGGTCTGACCTGTAGAGGTCTCCACCAAAGCTTTTAGCTCTGACCTGCCCCATCCAGCTGCCACACCCCACAAACCCCACCAACTGGGTTACACCACTCAGAATTATTCTCAGTGGTACCTAGGCGGTCAGCATCAAACACTGTGAAACTTGCCTAATTTAGCCAGTTCATTTTTCTTGCTTTGTTCCCTCCTCTTTAATCTCATCTCCAATAAGCTTCCCAACTTCCTCTTAACTGAGAATAACAGCCTGAAGGCATGAACATCTACCCTTCAAGACCCAATCCCTAAATTCCATTTCAATTGAACAGAATTCCAGTCTTCCCCAAACAACAGGATCTTAACTTGTTTATCAGACCTAAACTCTTTCCAAATTTAGGTAAAATTAAGCCAGCACACTCCTTCACGGTTCTTGATCATGTTAGCACTGATTCTAATTGTCTTTTCATCTCTCTTCTTTTTCCTTATCACTATTTTATAGACTTTAAATTCTGTGTGGATGGCTCATCCCATCCTAAGTAGTTCTATGTCTAAGCCACTTCGCCAACCACAAACAGTCCTACTTTGAACCATTGAAATATAATACTTCCTCCTTCTCCAAGTGTGTAAGCTCCCTGAAGAAAGACTAATGTCTATTGTATTCACTGTTGTATCCTCAGTGCCTAGCACAATGCCTGGCACACAGCGAGCAGTCAACAGATACTTATCAAATAACTTTAGTGTTTATTCTCTCCCACCTCTTTTTGGGCTTCCTTCATAAGTTGCGCATTGTTTACACTGAACACTGTAACCCTTTCACTCATCCTCCCTTATAATTGATCTATCAGCCTCCCTCAAAGCTCATTTTTTTCTCCTGCCCTGCCCAGGTCCATAGTGGGCTATTTCCATGATGGTTCATCTCACAGAACATTCTAGGCTCTCTAGCTCTCCAGTGCTTCCATAGTGTATACCTTGTAACTTGTGGCACATTCCCACAGCCTCCCCCATCCCAACTACCCACTTAGGCCACATGGTCTATTTTTTCTACCCCTGCCCCCAGGTTACTAAAGGTGGTGGCAGAAAGCAATGACTGAACCCAACAGTTCCAACTTCAATGCCTGACTCTCTGTCACATCCCCCATAGTGGCAATCACTAACATTTTCTGTTTTCTACAGGTGCAAATACCATCCCTGCCACTGTTTCTCTTGTTCTTATACTGAAGGAAAGGACTAAATACATTTGATATGCACCCCTACATTTCCCTTCTTACTAAGTCAATTAAAGGTAATCCATTATCATGAAAGGCTAATTAACCTGTCTTGGCACCTTGATTGCATTTTTTTCACCTGTTCTAGGGCCTTGTTTCATCAATCTCTGCTCCCTCTTCTCTCTCTCTCTGTCTGTCTGTCTGTCTGTCTCTCTCTCTCTCTCTCTCTCTCTCTCTCTCTCTCTCTCCCCCTCCCTCCCTCCCTCAAACACACACAAAAATTTAATTTGTCCCTTCCCATTTTATCATTTTCCTTAGTCCATAAGCAAGCTCAAATCTCTCCTAAACAAGTTTTTTCAAACAAGCTGTTTATCCTAAAACTCTTCCACATCCTCCTTCCTCTTCAAAATGTCTTAAGAGACTCGATATTTGTTTCCTTTTCTTTCTGATTACTTACTTAATATTTATCCTTTTGTTCTGTGGCTTTGCACCACACCATACTATCTAATTTGATTCTTTGAATTTCACCAATGAGTTTTTAGTTTCAAAGCTAATGGCCTTTTGTTCCATTTTTATTTTCTTAAACTTGCTTTAGCATTCAATAGTAAACCCACTTCCCAATAACCTTTACCATGCCTTGGATTCTGTGACATGGTAATTCACTACTTTTCATTAACTCCTCATATTATTCTCCTTTAACTCAGTTTTCCTTTTCCTGTCGCCTACTTGAAAATGATCCCACCATGATCTTCCTTTGATCTTCTCCTACTCTCCCCAGAGTCCTTTCTGTGGGAAGTCTCACGCCTTTGAATTATCACCTGTTTGTGGGTAACTCTCAAATCTATCCTCTTAGCTCAGTTTTCTCTCCTATGCTTTACTTCCATATATACTTCCAATGGCCCATTCAGTATTTTACCTAAACATTCTGGGACCATGCTGAATTCAACATGTCCAGAACAAAATTGGTTTCCTTCTTCCCAAATCATGTTATTTTCCTAGGTCTTCCTTTTTATTAATCTGGCTACCATTTTCTTAATCACCTAGGATAAAAATCTCAGTGTCATCTTATACTCTGAGACAAGTGCCTAACATGTTCTATCACTTAATCTCTTCATCTATAAAATCTTCCAGACCTCCTGCTTCCCATACATTCCTACTGTCACTTCTTGAGTTCAACCTCTTTTAATGGAAGCATCTATTTGTTCCTGATTCTGGTAATATCACCTCTCTTTTTCCTTAAAAGTATAATGCTTCTTCCACTCTCAGTCCATGTATTCTGAG
This sequence comes from Aselliscus stoliczkanus, assembly GCA_033961575.1. Lineage (NCBI taxonomy): Eukaryota > Metazoa > Chordata > Mammalia > Chiroptera > Hipposideridae > Aselliscus > Aselliscus stoliczkanus. The sequence goes on along the minus strand of CM066739.1, from coordinate 69,752,419 downwards.
GGAGATGACTGGCCGAATGGCAGGCCAATGAAGTAGGCCTTATCAGTTAGGCCTCTGCCTCTGTAATTGGCTCTGAGATGGATATGTGATTCACATTTGACTTCAGTTGTAAATAAAAGCTTTCATTTGGATGTGAAACTAGGAAGATGTAAGACTAGAGTTTCAAAGGGCCAACCTGTCATCCAAAGGGATACCCCACTTGAGAGTGACATTAACAGAGAAAAACAAAGCCAAGAGAAAAAGAAAGGTAAAGTCCAGGTGACCTCTTTGGAGCATGGAAGTCTGATGTGACTACAACCAGCTCAACCTTAGGACTTTTCAAGTTCACTAGTCAATGAATTCTCTTTTGTTTTTTTGGTGTAAGCCACTTTGTTATGTGACACTTCAGGAGTACTAACTAACATGCTCTCAATTTGTATAAAACAATGAACATCTTGGGAGAACTATCAATTTCTGGTTATCTTTATAGTCTTTAAGACGCTGAGTACAACATCTTGCAAACATTAGTTCCTCAAAAATAGTTTTGAGTGACAGAATGCATAATAAGCCAAAGAAAAACAAACTCACAGAGTACACGAACATCATACTGCAGGGAGGCTTCCCCAGCCTCATTCACAGCCACACATGTGTACCTCCCAGCATCTTCCGCTTTGGCCCGGGGAATTTGCAGCACTCGCCCTCCTGAAAATATATCCCAATATGTTTACTTCCATAAATCTTAGAGAAAGAATACTGCTTATACACAGAGACACAGTTTTTCAGGTCTAATGACTTCCTTACATTTTCCTTAAAAGTTCTTACTTCATCCAATGATTCAGTTTTAATCCCATATACCACTTTTATAACAAATATTCCATTATGGAAAAGGGATACAATGTATGAATCAGATCTCCTGAGAATGAATAGCTCTTGTAGATTTTCCTCAAGGCGGGAAAGTTGCTCTATACTCCTCGCCATGTTCCATGTGAAATGTCGCTATGTAGTGACTTCTTGCTTTTATAGTTTTAAATGCATATACAAGTTTACACTGTTTGAAAGTTTACATTGTTTGATGCAAGTGCTGTTTTGAGAAAACTATAGCCAAAGATGCAGGCATAAAGTATACCATTACACAAACAATACAAACAATAACTTTGTATTTTTAACTTTTCATGTCGATATAATTTCAAACTTAAAGGAAAGTTTCAATACTTGTATAAAAACCTTTTTACCTATGTGTATCAATTATTTATATTTCATTTCATGTGTTTTATCTTTGTCTGTCATATATGAGTATGATCGGTCTCTATATATTACATATATATATAATCTTTGTTAAAGCCATTTGAGAATAAGTTGGAGACATGGTGTGCCTTTATCCCTAAACACTCATCTATATTTCATAAAAACAAGGATAATCTCTTATGTAACTATAGTATAATGATCAAAATCAGAAAACTTAAAATAAATATAAAGCTATTATTGAATTTATAGTCCATATTCAAATTTCATTATTATTACAATATTGTCTGTTTTATTTTTTTTTCCCCAAGCCCAGATCCAATTTAGGATCACATATTATATTTAGCTGTTATTTCTATTTAGTCTCCAGTTTTCTTCCCCCAAGATATTTTCTTATTTATTGGAGATGAGATTTATATACAGTGGAATGCACTTACCTTAAGTGTATAATTTATAAATTTTTATAAGTCTATTTGAATGTTTGCTAAAAGTAAACAGAAGCCTTGAAAATATTATTCTACAATTTATACATCTTTTTTCATCAATAAACCACATAATAAAGAAAATGTTTGAAACTAATAATATTTACCATTGATATGATAAATGCATTAACAAACTGAGTAGTAACTATTCACAAATATATTCTAGAATTTATCATTAATAATGTACAGAAATCAAACTGATTATTTCATTACAGTATTCGAAAAATGGAGGCACAAGGAAGTCAGAGGACTGTCTTCCACTGATAGAATGATCATGTAATAGATCCGAAAATTAGCAAGGATGCTCTATTCTATGTCAAATTTTCAACCGAGGCCTCTTCTAGCTTGAAGCTACATGGATACCAGCTGCATGTGGCAGTCTGTGTCAGTTAAATCACACAACAAGAAAGTCGATCAATTCCACTGGTCTAATAAATGTGAAGAAACACATTTGGCAGAGATTCAGATTTTCACTCTGTTCACAGCAACCTTTACCTGGTAAAATCAACACCCTATCACTGGAGGTCAGAGGACGGCCATCTTTGTACCACGTCAGTGTGGGAGGAGGGGCAGCATTTGTCTCACAGGAAAGAGAAATGGGATTATTGATAATCACGTCCTTGGCTTCACCACTCCGGCTGGTATCCAGCATGTTTCCCATTTCCCAGAGTTTCTGAAAACTTGGAGGAACTGGGGAGGAAAGGCATGTAATTTTGGACACATATGAATGCCAGTGTCAATCCACTTAAAGACCTTGGCTGTTTTCACAACAGTGATTTGTAAATGTAATAACGTAAACAATGTGAAAATCTTTTTATGCATTAATACACCTACCAACTCTAGCTGTTAGCCAAAAATGTAGTAGACAGACGTTGGAGCTGTGCAAGAACCAGAAATGTGGCGCTCAGAATGCTATGCCCATGCCCTGCTCCCCCTCCCTGTTAAAGGGCTCTGGCACTTAGAAGGAAGTACCTACCAAAATAAGCATGGCTAAGGAATATAATTATAACAGAAAAAAAATAAATTTTGAGGAACCATTAAAAAATAATGGCTCAACTAACAGCGATTCCCAATAATTTGTCAAAGAAAGTTAAAGTTATACAATCAAGATTAAAATAAGTCCATTAACAAAAATAACAGGACATTCTCAAACTCTTCTGGAGGACAAATATGAGCCTTCTAGAAAACAATTTTCCTGTACATCAAAAGCATTAAAAAAGTGTATAGCAATTAATGGAAAACTTCCACTATCATTAGTAACTTGTGAAAAATCAAAGATGTGCAGAAGTTTTGTATATAAAGACATCCAGTGAAAATTTAGAAACAACCCAGACATTCAACAATAGGAGTCTGATTAAATAAATATTAGGATACTCTATGATAATACTGGTACAGTTATTAAAAATCATAGTGTAAGTAACAATATCAACAATAATAGCAGCACACATCAGTTCTTAAGTATATTGCTAAGAATTTTACTACTTTATATTATTTAATATTTACTGCAATTCTTTAAGGCATTAATTTTAAAAGCAAGGAATTTGGGGTTTAAAATAATTAGGTAACTTGCCCAAGTCACAAAACTTATAGAAGTCTAGTCATCATTCTATTCCAAGTCTGACTACTTTAAATTCTGTTCTTGACCTTTTTGCCTTCCACATAAATGCTATAAAAAACTTTTATGATATAATATTGGGGGAAAGCTAATGTATGTATCATGTGATTCTAATTTGTAAACTTAGCATACACTTACAAAAATGTATCAGAAGGAAAAATATCAAAAGGAAACACGTAAAAATTATAGAAGCAATCCTGAATAATGGGACTATTTCCTTCTTTGTTAATTTCTTGGGTCCAAGTGTTCAAGAATAAGTTTATGTTATTATCAAGAGAAAAAAAATATTTAAAAGAAACCAAATCAAATCATTTTTCATTGCTTTGACATATCATGTAAATGAAATGATATACAACAAACATATTAGTATTACCTTGTATATTCACATCAAAATCCAGCTCGTCTTCACCTGCAACATTAGATGCCACACAAGTATATCGTCCAGTGTCTGATATTTGAGCCTCCTTTATTTGAAGTGTGTGTCCATTTGCAGCAATATTAACATGATCATCTGATGTAAGGGGCTGTGATTCAATTATAATAATGTTAGCATTAAGTACTCATAAATCCTCTAAGAGACCCATGTAATTGATATTTTTTATGATTAATAAATAAAAATAAAATTTTATGTGAGGTACTCAAAACAACAATAATTTAATTAATTTACTGTGTTTTGATTAAACTGATTGTTTTGGAGTAATCACGTTTTTATTTATTAAAAATTGTAGCTCATATAATTTACATCTCTGCCAGGTATTTCTGGGTGATACATTTATATATATTTTATGATAAAAAAATGTTCTTAGGTAAAATATTCATTTTGGAAAAAAACATTTTCAGTTGCTCTTCCCACATTGTATTTAAAAAGCATATCCTTTCATTATAATTTTGTACAAAAATGTTAGAGTATTTTAATGGATGATTGAGGATATTTACATAATCTAATCTAATAATCACTGTTTATTCAGAAATGTCACTACTTCATAAATGAGAAATCTTAACCTAGAGATATTTATAGTATGATGTTTTATTGAAAGTATTACTATACTTAATGGAACATTAACTTATAGATATTTATATTATTATATTTTATTGATAACATTATCTACTCTTAATAGGACGTTTTCTCATCTTTTATGCATTTTCAGTTACACTAAATTCCCTCTTATTCCTTAAAGATTTTCAGCTCCTGGCTCAATCCCATTCCTTCTAATGATACTTTTCTCATAATTCTTGATGATTTCAATACCTACATAGACAAGTATCCAATATTGTGTGCTCTCAGCGCCTTGACTTCTTCTGATCTACTTTTTGTCCCCAGTCCTTTACCACTCAACAAGTGAGTTATATCTAGACTTCATAATTACGAATAACTGCACCACTTCATAATCTGTTTCATAACTCTCTGACTGACACCTCCTAACTTTCTAACTCACTTCCTCTAGCATCCCAAGTCCAATAACTTTTTGACCCTATGGAAGACCCATAGTTCACTGACCTTATAATATTTTCACTGCCTCTCACTCTTCTCCTGACCTCTATTTCCTCCTGACTCAAAGAGATCTATTATGGCTAACACTCCTTGTATAAACCTTCAACACCCTTGCCCCCTTTCTCTTTATTTGACTCCCCTGACAAAAACCCTAACCCTGGTTAACACCAGCCTCTGTCCATTTCAAGCATCCCCTGGTCTGCTCAAGGACATCCCTCCAGCAACTGTGGCCTCTCTTACCTACAACATCAGCAATTTATTCTTTTCCACTGGATTATTTCAATCTGCATACACTATTGTATAATTTCCCCTATTACAAGAAAATTCTTTAGACTGTAGCCTACTCCCACATTTTCCTACTTAAAAGCCAAATAACTTCTAATGATCTCATGCAAAAACGCTGGACTCATCTTTGACTCATCTCTCCCTCACATCCTGCTTACAACCTTCATCCAAGCAACCACCATCTCTCTTTTGGACCATTGCAATAAATTCAAATCTAGATCCTCTATTTTTTCTCCCAATACAGAAGCAATGTACTTCTCTTAAAACCTTAAGTGAGATGATATCATTTATATTTAACAATTTGCAGTGCCTGCCCATCAGCATAAAGGCCAACTGATCTACCAGGCAGTATGATCTGGCTCTCTACTAACCTGTTCACATCTTGTGTGTTTGCATGAGTCCCTGCACTCCAGCCAAAATGTCTCAGGGCCTTTGACCTTGAAATTCTCTTTCTTTAGCACATTTTTCCCTCAGATATCTTATTTTTGCTTCCTTCACTCTCTTTGAGTTTCTGCTTAAATATCACCTTATCAGTGAGGCCTTTCCTATACAAATAAGAGATCACAATTCCCCCACTTACTTTTCTTTTCCCTGACTGAGTTTCCTCTAGAACATCTGCCCCATCTGGCACATGACATGTTTCACTGGTTTGTCTGTTTAGGTTTTGTCTCCCCAAACTTCCTATGTACAGAGATCTTTCCCTGTTTCCTTCATATCTATAACCTCCACACCTAAAACAGTGTCTGGCCAATAGGATGATATGCTCAATAAATTATTTGGGATGCAATGAATCATTATGAACATTACATCATTTATATAAAAATAACACAATTTAAAATTTCTATGCTAAAAGAAAAACTGCAGAACATGAGTAAATAAAAGTAAAAGATTCTATCAAAACAGTGTGGTTAACACTGCCAATAATTTTGGTGGATTTTGTCAAAAACACTCTTTTGCTCAAATAGTATTGTTTAGCTGAAGAATGAAATAACAGAAGGACATGGAAAATAAACAAAAAACAGTATTTTTTTTTCTTTCTTTCTTTCTTTTTTTTTTTTTTTTGTATATACTCTAAGGGACCCAACCTTAAAAAATTTAACAGCTTTCAATGTCACAATTGGATCAATTTCAGAGTCTGGATTTGAAGCTGTAATTTAACTATTCATTATGAAATTTAAAAAAACACCTCAACTGCCTCATCCCTCGTGTAATTCTCTATCCATTATCCAATTTTTATGACTGTATGTGTTTGCGTGTGTGTGCATGCATGGGTAGTAACTACAGTGAATGAAAAGGCTTTAAATAAAATTAGGAATACAATAAGATTTCAAAGATAAAGGAATTATTTGTTTCCAAGCAAACTCATATAGATTTGATATTATACCATCAAGTGTGCTTGAAGTCAGAAAAGAAACTGTAAACAGAACATGGTGGGAGTTCCATAGTTTTCCTTTTGCAATGGCTTCCAGATGAAACTTGCTTATTTTACAAGAGATGATTTTTTTTTCTAGCTGCCAGTATTGCAAAATCCATCTGTGATCTGAAAAAATAAAGCCATATCTTTCTGCATCTTAAATCATAACTCTAACCTGAACTTCAACTAGATTTAACTGACCATTTGGTTGATTCTGTATAAAACAGGAAAAAGAGCAGCTTAGCTATGTCACATCTGTATTAAGCACAGTGTTAACAATAGCTTTAAAAAAATCTGTTTTGGTCTAAAACACCAGCACATTTCTTTGAAAACTTGCATGGAAGAACACAAGTTGAATGAGAAATGAGAATTGTGGTCTAAAAATCAGATCATATAATTGAGGGATGTGCCTTTTTTTTTAAAAGTCTCATCACCTCCAGGTAATTGTATTGGGCACTTAATCATGACATTTAGCGTTTTCCTGTCATAGTTACTTTTTGTAATAGAGTTTAAGGTGTTTAGAGCAAGTTCTAATTAAATTTAGTACCCATGTTATTAAGCCTATCAGGATAACCTGATTTAGCACTGTTTTTATGTTTCTTCTCCACAAAGTTCCTTTGCAAAACCACAGAACACAAAAGTGATTCCCCAGTGGGAAGGTGGCTGGGTTTTCATAGATAGTTACTAATGTACATAAAGATAATTTCTCAAACTTTTCAATGATGGAATTATACCAATACTGTTGAACATGGTTCAAGTTTTATGCAGTTTTATGTTCTAGGAGCATAGGGTTATGCTTGTTTCAAAGTCACATTGATTCTCTGAATTACTTGTGTCTGTTTTATTATTACTATTGAGTTTGACCATTTTAGTCATTAAGAAACCACCAGCAAATGAAAAATCTTGTGACTGGCCTGGCCATCCTTGTACCAGCTGAGAGAGGCAGAAGGAATCGCATAAGCTTCACATTCCAAGGTCAGGGTGGTGTTTACTTTGATCTTCACTTCTTTGGGGGAAAGACCTGGGCCCAAGAGTTCCCCTTTATTGATTATGGGTGGAACTGCAGAAAAACAAATATTAAAGAGTTAAACACTGGTTCTTTCAAAAAAATGGAATACCATGGAAATCACACTGAGGATCACTTAAGAAGAAAACAAGGAAATGACAGAGGCATTTTCAATGTACCCCTTTCATCAAAGATCCAAGTTAGCATCTTATGAAAGGGTAGTGTTCAGATACAGGAAGTGAAAGAAAATATCATTCTCCCTTCATCATTATAACACTGCCAATGAGGCAAATGTTCCTCACAGAACAGATAGTTTCATTTGTACCAGGTCCCCAGACACAGTTCAAGTATGACCTCCCAAAAATACATTCTATAGGCCATTAAAGGGACTGATTAAACGAACAAAAGACAATCAGAAAGATACTCTGCCTCTGAAAATATAAAAACAAACAAAAACAAAATCCTGAAATGTAGGAACTTATGAATAATAGTATTAGCTCTGCTTTTTATTTACAGGTCAATGTATAGTAGATTAGCCCAAAGTCACTGATGAGCTCATCCGAGTCTGTTGATTGGAACATATATTTTTAAACAACAGCTTTGTGCATGAACGTATTATAACTTAGCCAGAGGGTAATACAGAAATAAAAATAGAGAAACCTAAGGAAGTGCCACTGACAAATTCTCCAAGAGGTTAGTGAGCCGATTGAGTGGGCTCCTTACATCTTTAAGCAATTGAGGTCATGGGCACAATGCTTAATGCAACACCCATCTCAATGAGGCAAGCTGCATAAACAACACATTTTAATAATGGGTATAAATAATTATGAACTCATAATGAAAAACAGGATTAAAAATGTTAGACAACTTGGGGAAAATATGAAACATGGTGTTCTTTCAGGACTTACTGTAGACCTTCACTTCATAGTGCTTTATCATTTCCCCTGCCTCGTTAGTGGCGACACAAGAGTATCTCCCAGCATTGTCTTCCTGTGCATTTAGGATCTGCAGAGTTCTACCTCCTGAAAAATCATGGAACACCAAAGAATCTCTGAAGTCACAGTGGTAGTTGAGTACACACAAACTACCAGGGCTTTCGTTCTTACTATTAATATAATTCTTCTTCTCTATGCCAATTCTGTAAGAATTATTGGACACAAGACAAACTACCACATAGGTGGGCCCTGCATGGTGGATGAGGACAGTCACTAAGTTTTCTGGGGTCCTTTGTGGTTATGACGATCTCATGCTCATTCTGACCCTCCCATACCTCTGTACACACTGTAGCTGAAATCCTTATTTTACTTTTCATAAATAGGTCTTCTACCTTAGTCATCTTCCTTTCATCTATCTGGTTTACCAGTAGAGACTTATCTTGCTAAAACACAGCTTGTATTATATTATAAAGGTATTGTATTATACTTTTCTCCTTAAAAATCTGTACTGGTTCTCAAGTGACTAAAGTATAAAGTCCAAACTCTTTAATCCTGGTATTCAAAACATGACCCCGACATACCTGACCTTATCTCCTACCTAGCCCCCTTCCCTGCTCCACGCACACCTACACACATATATAGAAGTCTCCATTCTATTGGGGGGTGAGGAGTCGAATTATTGTTACTTACACATAGATAAGCCTATCTCACTTTGTACCTTTCCCACACTAGTCATCCTGTTGGATCTGAAATCTCTTTTAACTTATTTCTAACCAACAATATTCTATAATTTTTTTTAAGGTCTGGTTCAAGTACTGACTGCAACAAAACAATTTCTAACCACTTCAGTCCATGGTGGTCATTCCCTCTTTTGAATTCTTATAAAACTTGTCATTACCCCATTAATCATACTCCCATGACTATTCATAACCCATGGTTATTCATGGATTCATGTTATTAATTAAGGTTCACACAGTTTATCTCTCCTCCACATATGACTGCAAATTTCTTAAAGCCACGGATCATACTTTTTAATTCTTTCTACTTTCATACATACTGACAGGTATTAAAGAGGAATAAATAAACTCAATCAGAATACTAACTCTCCTTCAAGGTTCAATTCAACATCAAATAAATTTCTATCCTTTTTTGGGCATTCTACATAATATATTTTAGCAATTAATTACATCATGGTATTTATTGCTTTGCTTTTTTATTTAGCTGTTTTATCGGTCTTTCAAAAAGTAATTTTCTTAGATGACAAGATATATACAGATAATTTAAAAATTAAAATGTCAATAGAACATAACACAACCAACAATATAAGTACTTTTATTAAAAAAAAAAAAAGCAATGATTCTACTTTTCTACAATAGTAGATGGCACAAATGCATCTTGGGCATCTGAAGTAAAGGAATTACCTGGAAGAATACGAATATTTCTGTTGGATTCTAAAGGCGTCCCATCCTTAAACCAGGTGATGGTAGCTGGAGGATATGAATAAGCTTCGCAGACCAAAGAGGTGGGGCTGTTAAGGATAACAATGATATCTTCAGGGCTGCCGTCACTATCGACACCAGAGATTGTGGGAGATACTAAAAAAAGATTTAAAATTTAATCAAAGAAATATATTGAGAAATTTCTCCATTTGTGCAGTTCTAAATTTTCATTGTACTTATTTGTGTACTTCAGTCCCCTAACAATTAGAGAAAACAACTGATTATTGTTTCTATTCTACACAAAAGCAGTGAGAACCTCCAAAAAGCTCACAGGGTAATGAAGATGACACATCAAAATGAATCATAACACGGTGTAATAAGAGTAAAAATGGGAATTTCAATGCAGGATATATGGGGGCAAAACATTCAATCAATCTAAGGTGTGGGGTGGGGTGTAAGGCTGTCATGGGGAAGGCCTCCTACAGGAGATTTCAAAGTGAGTCTTAAAGGGTTACTGGTAATTAGCAGGTGAAAGAAGCGAGATGAGTAGGAAGAGGGAGTATATTGGGAGCAGAGGAGGGTCAACAATGGGGGCAAGCCAGGAATATATGGAGAATGGATTAAAAGGGGTCAATATTGGAGGCAAGCGGAACAGAGACAGGGGCAATTTGTTTCATAAAATATGAACTAGTTCAGGGACTGAACTAGAGCATTTAAAGAAGGCAGAAAGAGGAGGGAACTAACCAAATATTTAGGAAGGCACTTGGGGGTTATGGGAATTTGGGGGTTATGGGAAACCAAATTAAAAAAACTTCCGGTTTTCTTGCGTGGGAATCTAGATAAACTGCAGTGAAGCAACATAAATACAAAACATGAAAAGATTTGCTCCTTTAGGAGGAAAGAATGGTTTGTTCAGTTCTGAATATCTTAAATTTAAGGGCCCACGAGAATTCTAGGTAGAAATATCCAACAAGCAATGGTTTAGAGAAATCCAAACCTTGAAAAAAAGATCTGGGTTGCAGGTATGGATTTTCAAAGTCACCAGTGTCCAGGAGATGATAAATAAAACTCTGGGAATTAAGTTTATCACTTGAAGAGCATATACCTAGAGTGAAATGAGTGGTGAAGTAAGGACAAAATTCTAGAGGACCTAAAGCTTGAAAGATAGATGAAGTAAGAGTCCATAAAGGAGAGAGAAAGGTAAAACCAAAGGTGTGAAAAGACAACCAGGTAGGAGGTAGGAATACTGCCAAGGAGAAAGTGACAAATAATGTGCAACTCATTAACCCAAAGCCTGAAAAATATTTGTTGGCTCTATCAACAGGGTAGTCTTTGCCACAGCAGCATGAATAATGGGGTGGGCAGAAGCCTGTTTTTAGTGGAATAAGAAGTGTAGATATGATCGATAATGTTGTAGGGTGCCAGATGGGTATTGGACTTACCAGGGGATCACTTCATAGACTGTGTAGGTGCCTGACCACTGTGCTATACACCTGAAGCTTCAGTAGAATAATATTGAAAGTTAAATATATATATATATATATATATATATATATATATATATATATATATTCCCCCATGGGATGTAAACTACAGCATAGGGAATACAATCAATGGTATTGTAACAGTTATACATGATGTCAGAGGTGTAGTAGATTGGGGGAGGGGGGTTATCACTTTGTGAGGGGTACAAATGTCTAAATATTATGTAGCTTTGTACACTTGAAACTAATAAAAGTTAAACTAAAAAAAAAAAGAAGTGTAGACAGGGAATGGTTACAATATAAAGTGATGGAGACAGTAGGTGAAGCTACAGATAAGGAGGAGGATGGGAATGACTGACATACCAAAGATACAGGATCAAGGACATAAGTGAAAGCAGCAACTATGAAAAAGAAGGATAACTCAACCCCTGGGAAAAGAAAGGGTAGGGACACGGACTTATGGTTGAGTGGAATGGAAGTTGCAAACACACACATTTAAATAGCCTCAAGTTCACAAAGTTGGTGGAAAAGAAGGCTTTGATTCATTTCTCTCATTCTCCAATGAATAAGGGAGGATGACAAGAAATAAATAAGTACCGAAGAAGGGGAAGATGGGGAAGGGGTGTAGCCAGATAAATGACTTGGGATACCTGGGATTAAGAATAAATGATTTCCACTGGAGAGTTGGTGTCTCTTGGGAAGAGCTGGATTTCAATTACAGCAGGGAGCTACAGAGAGTTTTAAATCAGGTTTCCAGAGGACAGAGGACAGGGTTTGGACATGAGTCATTATTGGGAGGTAAATCAGTGGTGGGAGGAAGGAGGCGTATGGGAATGAGAGCTCTAAGAGAAGCAATGAGCTACAGGACAAGAGAGGAAATCCAGGGCTGGGCATGTGTCTTTTACACTCTGATGGGTGTGCAGGGAGCACAGGTGTATTAGGGGGCAACTGGATCATGAACTCTCATTCACACATATCCATATATCTGTTGTTCAAGGTGAAGTTAGGTGCTGAGGCTAAATCCTTTACAAGATAAAGAGGCGTTGTGCCTTGGGGAGTTTATAGTCTCATATAATTATCATCATTTGACATTCTACATTACCCAGTATTTTGGTTTAATTTTTCTTGCATATATATATATATATATATATATATATATATATATATATATATATATATATATATATCTCCTGCTCAATTAGACTGTAAGCTACCTGAGGGCTATGTCCTGTATATGAGGTTTATATGTATGGGATTATGCATTCCCCAAAGAGTCTAGCCAATAACAACAAAAACAAAAAACGAACAACTACAAAAAGGTGCATACTCAAATACAGTTGATTTTAGTAGAATGGAAAGTATTTTTGATGTTAGTCATCAAATACAATCCATTTAGGTGGTGCATTTTCAATTTCAAAACATGAGCAGAAACTAAAAAATCTATTTATTGTCAATTTCTGAGACATAAGTACAATGTTAATGCTGTAAGAACTGAGTGTGCAGTTACTTCATCACTCCTAGTCCATTTTTTTCATGGTGTAGTTTTTATTGCTCTCAAAGGGCTTGGTATTCAAATGCACAAGCTAATCTGTGTTAAATCAGAAGAAAATCATGTAAGATTTAAAACTCACACCCGTGGTCTCAGTCTCCATTTTAACCTCAGAGTCTTCATAGCTCAAGCATTTACTCAATATAGAGTTTACACATTTCATATTAATTTCATGGGGTGAGAACTTATCTGGGAAGAAAGAATTATTGACTAAATGGTAAAAGATCTAAATTTGCATTTTCCAGGTTTTGTATCCTCACAGTAGTCCCCTTCAACTTTCTTCCCTTAAGATTTTTTTAGGTACTAGTGACTTAGCGAATGACACAGATAAACACACACAAAGACAGGCGAGCAGCATATTATGTGAAGAAAAATATAGTCTAAGGTAGTTGCTCACCTCCGTGAAAGCAAATGTTCTGCTCATAGCACTGCTACATGAGTTGATGAAGGGAAGGAAAGATGTGCTTTAAGAGAAAGGTGCCCAAATTTCTATAATAAAAGCACTGAAAGCTGTTCTGTTTTGTTTTAACCCTTCCACCTTGCAAGGAATTGTGTTCAGTCATTACCAGTCGTGAGCAAGCATAAAATTGTGATGGGCTCCTCTGCATTTGCAAGTCCTTAATCATTGTTACTAAACATAGAATTCAGTAGACAATGTCCCATAAAGAAAGGATAAACTATCTCAGGTGGAGCCCCTTTTACTGTTAAGCTGCTTCATTGACCAGCATGTATTTATCCGTTACTACTGCTTATTGAACATCTATCTTGTTCGCAGTTGTACCCCCAGCATAAAACACAGTACCTGGAACATAGTACATCTTCCAAATATAATGAATGAATGTATGAATTAAAGAAAGAAAAACAGCAAACATACACAAGTACTGGTCCTCCTTATGAAATTCTATGGTAGAAATATTAAGTAAACAACAAAGAATTTAGGCTTTAGTCATATCTGATTTTGGAAGATCTGAAGCAATGCGTATACCTACCCAACACATTAAGACTGAAAGTTTTGCTCTTGTCACCAGCTGGATTAGAAGCCAAACAAGTGTATCTTCCAGTGTGTGACACTTGCGCATTGGTAATTTGAAGAAAACGGCCACTAGACATAATGTGATGGGTGTCGTCTTCTTGAAGGGGCTGCCCATCTTTGTGCCATGTAATTTCTGGCATTGGATTTCCTGTAACAAAAGCCATTTTGGAGAGCTGGCTACAATCACATGTCTACAAGTGGTAACTGAAAGAAGGCATTTCACTCATTTGCTTTTGAAATATCCCATTTCTAAAACAATGCAGTGACCATTCATTCTAAAATAAATTTGCAAACATAACCTAATTTATAATAATAATCATGCTGATGTTTAACATCGACATAGATTACAAATCATTTTCAAGTGAAGATTAATTTTCATATATAAGTGAAAAAATTCTAAATTAGTCTTTGTGTTTAACTAAATTTACTTCATACCTTAGACTACTATAATTAAATACTTTTATAGTAAAACACACTTAAAAAAGAATGAAGCAGTATTTTTATTGTAATTATTACTCATAAATACCTTTGCAACCATGTTAAAATTTTAAAGAATATTTTACATTTTTGAGAGAAGGGTATAAAAAAAGGAAAAGCCTTTAATTAAATAATCCAACAAGCAGGTATTTTGAGTTTATATCAGGTTTTCAGCATAGATATGTATACAGGTAAATACAGATATATAATAACTACTCCTTTAATATTTATAGCATGTAGGGAAAATATTTTTTATACTTATTTTAACATGTGGCTTATTTGAATGGCTTTAAATTACTCAAATAATTTTGTGAAATATTAATTTTAACACCATAAAAGCAAGTTCTATTAGGAAACAGGGCTAAGATGATATTATATTAAAACTGGAAGGCTCAACTGTACTGACCTTGGAGCATGTTGTAGGGCCCCACCCAGGCAGGGCAGCAAACTCACAGGTCTGCCCAAATACTCAGTACCGCACACTGGGAAGCCTGACTAGAAGGGCCAGGCAACTATGGAACCTATCCTACAGCTGCATTTGGGCAGGGCACAAAGCCAGCAGTCCTGTCCAACTGCCCCCACCTAACCTCACAGCTCAGGCAGTGGCTTTACCCAAATAGAGACCCTGATAGAAAGCTCCACCAGCCCAAAGATACTACCAGCTAACCTGTCCAGAACCCCAAGCAGAGCTGACTGGTGAAGGACTGTCTGTGCTGAAAAATCAGGAAGAGGAGACCCTTTACTCAAATACGTAACTACCAACATAAAAAAAAAAAAAAATCAGGTAGACATGACACCATCAAGGGAAGCTAATATAGCTCCAATAACTGACCCTAAAGAAATGGACATCTGTGAACTGTCTGACAAAGAATTCAGAGTAGTCCTCTTAAAAAAGTTTTGTGAACCACAAAAAGAGACAACAAAATTAGGAGAACAATTCATGGACAAATAGAGAAGTTCAATGAACAAATAGAACTATCAAAAAGCAAAACAAAACAAAACAAAACAAATCCTAGAGCTAAAGAATACTATGGCTGAACTGAAGAATTCAAAAGAGAGCTTCAAAAGCAGAACTGACCAGGCAGGAGAATCAGTGAGCTTGCCAAAGTCTTCAGATCATAGAAGAGGAGCAAGATAAGAAGCAAGGGAGGAACAAAGGATCTATAAAACAATCACAAAACAATTAACAAAATGGTAATAGGAAGTCCTCACCTATCAATAATTACTTTAAATGTAAATGGATTATGTGGATAAAGAAAGAGCCACATACTAAACCTGACAAGCTCAGGGGAAGGCCTGCATGGCAGGCCCTACAAACCCAGAGACCACAATTAACCACACAGGATGGTGTGAACATAAAAATTCCTAAATAAAAGTGGGTCATGGCTGGTAGTCACATACTTGGCCTGTAGCTTCCTTGACAAAGGTCAGTCTACCTTAAGTGAGCTTGTCTATTGTCTTTTTGCATCTAAGATAACATGCCATTGGAGTGTCAGAGTAATCCCTTTTTCCAGGCTCCCCAAGGCACAACCCACCACACCAGAGCAGGAAACTACAGAATCTCTCATTGTTGTTCTTGTCCCTTGACTGCCATCTCTATGTGTTGTAAAATGCTGTTAACTATACTGTACTCACCAATGTAAAAGAAGTAGCTGTTCTCTCCAATTTACTTTTTATCCAATCCCAGAGATTTCCCCACTTTGCTTTCTCCCACCCCCTTAATCTACCACCAATGGATTTATGTCACCCTCCTTTGATTCTAATGTATAAAATAAGTCACAAACTGCTATTTGTGGAGCAAAATCTCACCTGAGATTTTGCTTCCTGGCAATTGTCATTAGTTTGGATCAAATAAACTCTTATAAGTTTTCTCTTAGGCTGGATGTTTTTTCATTGACAATTAGCATTTCAAATCAAGACACAGAATGGATGAATGGATTTAAAAACAAGATCCAAAAATAAGCTGCCTACAAGAAACCCACTTTAGCTTTAAAGATACACAGATGGAGAGTGAACAGATGTATAAAGATATTTTGAGGAAATGGTAATCTAAAGAAAGCAAGGGTAGCTGTACTTATATCAGACAATATAGACGTTAAGCTAAAAGTGGTCAAAAAAAGACAAAGAAGGTCATTTATATAATGAAAAAGAGGTCAATCCATTAAGAAGATAAAATAATTGTAAATATTTATGAACTCAACATCAGAGCACCTAAATAAATAAAGGAAATACTAATAGAACCAAAAGAAAAAACAGCAATACAGTAATAGCTGGGTCCTTTAATAATCCTCTCACAATCCATAGATAGATTACCCAGCCTGAGAATCAAAAACAAAACAGAGGATTTGAAAAACACCATGGGCCTAACAGATTTACACAGAATATTTCATCATCCAGTCACAGCAGAATACACATTGTTCCCAAGGGCACATGGAACATTTTCTAGGATAGATCACATGTTAGACCACAAAACAAGTCTTAGCAAATTAAAGATAACTGAAATCATACCAAGTATTTTTTCTGACCACAATGGTATGTAACTAGAAATCAACAACAGGAGGAAAGCTGGAAAATTCACAAATGAAAAACATGGAAATTACAGATGTTAACAAAAGGTGACAATTTTGTTTTCTTGGTAATCCCCACTATCAATTATTCCATACTTCCACCAAAACTCCTACCTATTTCTTTGAAATGAAATTTATGAAAACAGGAAATGGAAAGGAAGGTACAACCTTTAATCCATAGTGAAGGAAACATAAAATAAGAGAAGGTGGGGAAGGAAAACCCTACATACAAATAGAAGCAGAATTTTTTAAAAAAAGAGTAATTTATTGAATTGAAAGAAAAGATCAGTGTGTCTTCTTCCCTCCATCCCTCCTTTCCTTTGTATCTCCACAGAACTTAAGAAGTTTCCTCCTACATTTCTATATATTGACTCAGAATTCAGTTCAAATGCATTTTACAGCAGCTTGACTTTTTCTCAACTAATATATGTAGTGGAGATAATGAATAATTAGTGAGTGGGGGCACAGTAGAAGTATGAGAGCTGAGCCTCTTACCTGACACTTCACAAGTCAGTGTAACACTCTGTTTCTCCTTTACCTTCACATCTTCCAGTCTATTTTCACCCACAATGTGAGGTGGTACTAAAAAAAAAACAGAAAAAGTAATTTTAACAACAGGGCTGTTATTGTATAAACAACTAGGTTTATATTTTTATTAAGCTATAACATTTAAAGCAAACCCCCAAATTAATTGATTACTAGAATAATGTCATAATCTTTTGATCAATTCTAATTTTAAGATATATTATAAAGTTATATGTCATGAATTCAATTATATAAAGAATTTTCTTGTAATGCAAATCAGTCTAGATAAAAATGTCAACAAGTCAGTGAGCAAGAACATTTATTTTTCTCAATATCTATCATTCTAAAAAGCACTCACATTAAATAAATTATCAGAATTCTAGAATATTGTTGAACAATTGTGAACTGACAAGACATGGCATTTCACCCATTTTTTAAAATTAAAATTTATTGGGGTGACAATGGTTAGTAAAATTACATAGGTTTCAAGTGTACCATTCTGTAATACATCATCTGTATATCACATTGTGTGTTCACCTTCCATCACCATATATTTGAATTCCTTTACCTTCATCTGCCACCCACCCTCCCCCCTTACCCTCTGGTAACCACTAAACTATTGTTTGTGCCATTTCACCCATTTTAATTCAAGAGATTACCTCCAAATCATTTTAACATTGAATCCTTATCAATAGTGACAGTCCAGTGGTGAAAGAATATATAAATGTGAAATCAAGCTGTAGATTAATTTAAACTCTGGTTTCAGAATGTATGTAAGTTAATTAGATTTTTTCTAGATATGCAAATTATATAAATACCTAATACTGAAAGTCCAAAGATTTTTCTTTCTTCACCAGCTGCATTCCTTACGATACAAGTATATTGCCCGGCATCTTCTATTCTGGTCTGTGTCAACCGCAGAATCCTACCTCCTGGAGAAGTAAACCACCAGATGATTCAAAAAAAAAAAAAAATCTGAAACTTCACAAGTTTTCCAAGTGGTGTTCAATGTAGGTAAAATTTAATCAATATGCTTCAAAGATATTTAAATGGATTTATGTTGAGCTTTTTCAAGAATAAATCACACACTTTTATATGAAACAGAATAGTTAACTAAAGAATTTTCTGGGTCAATGGATAAAAAACAATTACAATCCTAAGTGACAGAAAGCAAGAAATGGAGTTACACAGAGGTGATATTCATACATAACCTTTAGAGGTAAGTATATTTTAACACACAGAGGAGTTGACAGACTCCATAGTAGGTGGAGTATGAATGTGAATACAGAGGTAGATAGTAGATGTGGTATCTTAAGCAGAACAGGTGGCAAAAATGGAGAGATGAAGTTATATGGAGCATGGCCAGATCCTGTGTGCCCTTGAATGTTATGCTAGAGTCCAGACTTTATTATGTTCACTAAAGACTACGGAAGTGTGTAAACAAAAAAAGGTCATGATCTGATTTGTACTTTAGAAAGACAACTGTAACAGGATGTTTAAAAAAGAGTCCCAGTTTGCCATGGAATATATGAAATGGGAATGCTATAACAGAAAGACAACCACACCAGCAATCTAGATATGAGTGACAATGATATAGGACAGATAGATGAAACCATGAAGTCCGACCTCTGCTTTTCAATTGAGTGTCATAGAGTCCTAGGATTATTTATATTGAAGTTTATGAGAGGGTCACCTCATCCACTGGTGTGCCTTTGTTTCACATTTTGGACTTCCATGCAATGTTATGTTTTGTTTAAAGAAAGTATAAAGGCTGAGAGTGAAACTCTGATATGCTTAAAGGTGTAATTTGGAGGGAAACTTCATTTAAGGATGAAGGATGAGGGAGGAGCCAGCAAACAAGACTGAAACAAAGGAACCAAGAGACACACCAAGAGAGTGGAGTCCTTGAAACCATTTCAGGAGTTGAGTCTAAGTAAACAGTGTACAGCATTTCTTAGGTTTTGTAATAATTTTCTAGCGGGTATATTTTTGCTTAGTTCCCTGAATTTGAAACAAATTGAAATGGTTAAACATGAGATGTTCATGTAAATATCCACCTGCATCTGGATTTATCAGGTGTTTCCATCTACTTTCTGTTTTCACAAACACAACAGGCTGTCATTTTCTCCTAACATAATCAACCTTCCCATCCTCAAACCCCTGAAAGGTGAACTTCTTGCAGACAGACAACGCTGATTACCTGAATTCAGTCTTTGCCCCCAGTGAATTCCTGTAAGCCAAATTGAATACAGAAATTATCTAAACCTGTCAAAGGATTATGGTAATTAGGAAAATCTTCAAGCACTCCCTGCTACTTGAGATCAGTGAAATCACACTGTGATTCGAGTTGAGGGATACTACAAGGATCCAACATTTATGAGTCATTGCTGGCTCTGCAAATCTCAGCCTCATGAGTCTCATGATCTTTCTTTTTCTCTTTGTTTCCTGGTCCTCTTACTTAATCCAGTGGAAAACAAGAAAAAAGGTCTGACAGCTAGCGAGACTTATACGGAGACATTTCTTGTACCTATTAAATTTTTATAGCAGTTATCGCTTCTTGGCACATAACTTCATAACAATAATAGAGACTTCAACCAAGCACAGCTTTTGGAGAAGCTGTACTTAAAGTCCCAGGAGGGTTGATCTTAATGGGCCACGAGCATGCGGCAGACCAAGGACTAGGCACGTCATATGCCATTCATTTGCTTCTCATTCACCCATTGCGCAATGCACATGCTCAGGCTGTAAAACTGAATGACTCCCCTGGCAGCGCTCGCTCAGGATGCTCCAGCTGCTAGTCAAGCAAAACAAAACTCACACACCACTCCTGTATGTCTATAATAAGCAGGAGTACCTCACTCTTTCTTGCCGTTTTCATTCCCAGGAGCTCTGATGGGGCTATTATATTTAATGCAAGTTCTCTCCTTTTCAGCAATGGACAGTTAGGAAAAAGTGAAAAATAGGAGGATAATGTCAAGGCAAGAAGATAATGTGTTCAGGTTTGGGGGACCAAATTGTAATAAAATCTTTGCCATTAGGATGATTTCCGAAAACCAATAGAGCCTGGAAGGTCTATGAAAATGAAAGCATCGTACTAAGGACATCGGGATGTCTCCCAGGACAGGGAGGCCACCAACCTTTGACTAGGCTGTTATGGAGAAAACAATAAACATGTATGGATTGGCTGCTTACCACAGAAGCAGGCCCTGTGTTAACTGCTTTACATACATTAATTCATTCCATCTTTACAAGAACCCGAAGGAGTCAATTTTATTAATATCTTCACCTTACGAGTACAGAAACTAAATTTAGCAAAGTCAGGGAACCTGCCAGAGGTCATACATCTAGTGAGTATTACAGGCAATACATGAGGCCAAGAGTGATGAATAGTCATCAAGCCCCTACCATTTACAGGTAAGATCTTGAAGAAACCTTAGGATATTTAGACATAATTGAAACACTAGGAAATAATCTTTCCTGAAAAGCCCAAATGTGGGAATTTAAACTTTGAACAAAGTTTAGGGGCAGGGTGATCACTGCCTCTTAAAACAGTTCATCTTGGGCCGGCCGAGTGGCGTGGTGGTTAAGCGCTGGCCTGGGAAGCCAGCGGCCCCCGTTCGGTCCCACATATGAGGGCCAGTAACACTGCCCTCAAAAAAAAAACAAAAAACCCCCCAGCTCATCTTGAGTTTCAAACAAAACATATATATATACATATATATATATAAAATATATAAAAAATACATATATATGCATATATAATTTTATTTATTTATTTATTTATTTATTTATTTATATTTATTGTGAAGTTGTTTATATTCAGACCCAAATCTGTCTCTAGTATCTTCCATACACTTGCATTACTTTCTGGCCCTGGAACTAACCGAACTAACATAATCCTTTTCTACACGATAGCTCTTCAAATATTTAAATTTAATTTTCCCTATAAGGTTTATTTTTTCCAGGTTTAGTACAATCAGACATGAATTGTTTTGTAATCATTTACCACCATGGATGCCCTCCTTTAAAAATATTGTCAATAAATCCTTCTTCTAGTTTTCCCAATGAGTCACTTAAGTCCAGAGTACAACTGGTATCTTACGTTTTTTACTGGTGAACATATATTTTGTTACTGTGGCAAAATACTGCATTTATTTATTTTATTTTTTTTTGAGGGCAGTGTCACTGGCCCTCATATGTGGGACCGAACCGGGGCCGCTGGCTTCCCAGGCCAGCGCTTAACCACTGCGCCACTCGGCCGGCCTTGCATTTATTTTCTTGATAACCGCCTTACACTGTTAACGCATACTAAATGAATAACACGATTCAGAGATGTCATATGACGAATTCTGAAGCTATATCCCCTGCTAATTTTCATCATTGCCTTTTGAACTTCAGTGCAGGACTTAACTTTAACTTTTATTTTGTTGGGTTTATTAACTCAAAAGTTCCAGCATGAGGTGGGTTTGAATACGGATGCCTTCCATCAACACATTAGGTGTTCTGCTAAGTATCCAAGCTTTTGATTAATCACAAACTTGGCAAGAGTCTTCTTAGCGGTACCCAAGTCATTACTAAAAGGGCAGAGTACGGATTCTTGTGGCATGCCCCGAGACACCTGTATCCACACTTACACTGCTCCATAAAGAACAAGCTAATAGATTTCCTTACATAATTAGATGAGGAATAAGCTGAATATCTCTTTTATAATAATAATAAAATGTGACCTCACTGTAAACTATTCCATCCTGGAAATACAAACTTACTCCAATTAGAGTCATGAATAAGTTGAAATAGTTATGGAGGTATAATATATAGGAGGACTCGCTCTAGACTCTGGTATCATTTCAGTATTTCTTTTCATCCTTCACTTTTCAAATTGGTTGGTACTTGTTGTAGCATGAATGCTCTGAATCACCATGATTTAAATAATAAGCGAGTGCCAAGATTTCTATTATAAAAGGATCTAGAGATAATTTAGACATTTTCCTATTTTCATAGAACTTCTGATGTCCTTCTACATATTTTTTTGTTCTTAATATGATCAGTGGGTATTAAACAGCTAGATCAAAAAGAAATATAAAAGAGGGAGAAGTGAAAAATGAAGAAATGATGGCCATCTGAAGATAACCAGATTATCAGACGAGAACTTCTAATACCTGAGAGAATTCTCACTGAGCTGCTGAGGCTGATGGGCCACCCATCTTTAAGCCAGGTAATGGAAGGCAAGGGAATGCCTGAAGCTTCACAAGTCAGGGATACTGAGTTCTTTTCCACCACACTGATATTTTCAGGTGTCCCATGGTTTCCTATGATGCTTGGAGGGGCTGCAAGACAAAACAAAACAAATAAGAAATGGAAAGGAAGGTGGCTACTATATATCAAATACCAAACCCTAAGCTGTTCATTGTTAATAATAAGGCATTCCTATTCTGATCAACAGTAAGCAAAATAAATAATCACATCAATAATCTTACTATTAGCAGTAGTAATATTTTTAGTGTAACATTTTTGGAAGTAAATATGTTACTTCTTCCCCACTAACAGCAATAAACAACTTACTTATTGTTACTCTAATGGTTGTGAGTGATTTTCTGAGTCACTCAACTTTAAAGGTAAATCTCTAATATGGATTCATGATCTTTGTATAGGCAGGATTTTCTAACCAATAATTATATTCCTAAAAATTAAAATAATCTAACAAAAGATACTTAAGATTGATTCCTTTTTTCTTTTACATATTGGTTTCTTAAAGCTTTGGCTCACACAGTGGCTGCCAAATACAGGAGAGTAATATTGTACTTTGTGTGAGTCCCAACTAAATTCAAGTTATAAGACTAACTATTAAATTTACCATTGTTTCTATAGATTTTGAAATTATAATTCAAATTATATACACACAAATAGGTGTCCCTGAGAACATTTACGTTTGGTCTATTCCTATTGCTATCTATGACTCATTAATTAGACTATTAAAGCTGACTCCAGTATAACTCATGACCAACTGACTCTGAGTCAATAAGCTCTAAGGAGCTTAGTTTACATGAATCAAGATAGCTAATTTGGAAAACACAGAATCAAAGATTAGCAATTGGGCTAGAATTGGACCAAAAGTACTTGAAGAGGGCAATTATCTACTTCACTATGTGCTTTCCTGAAAGTGTCAACATATGCTTATTTCAGCAAGGCAAGAAATGGTAGGTCAAGTATAGAAAGATAAGTGGTGAGATTGATATGGAAAAGTGGTGCCTCTGTATACAATAATAGACTATAAATAAAAGACTCAACACTCAAGGCCTGTGTCTCCCATCCAGGATGTTATAGGTTATATCAGCCAATGAATAGACTTACTGAGCTAATTTACACTTACTATGTACACTTAAGTCATATTTTCTGTCAGTCATTCCTGCTACATTTACAGCAACACACACATAACGGCCTGTGTCAGATACATGAACATTCTTCAGCTGAAGGATGCGACCTTCATCCAATATTTCCATTCCCCTTCCCTTGGTCAAGGGGCGGCCATCTTTCATCCAGGTTACTGTGGGTTGAGGAATGCCCTGCACCTCACACTCCAAGGAAATACTCTTCCCTCGAGTCACAGTAATTTCAGTAGGGTGGCTGCCACTGTTGGAGATGGTTGGTCTAACTGGATTAAAAAATAATAATAATAAATAAATAAGAAATGTGTTCTTCAAGTTTTACATAGGAATTTCATCAGTGAACATCAAATTTATTTATTTATTTATTTATTTATTTATTTATTTATTTATTTCTGAGGCAGTGTCACTGGCCCTCACATGTGGGACCCGAACCAGGGTCGCTGGCTTCCCAAGCCAGTGCTTAACCATTGCGCCATTCGGCTGGCCCTCAAATTCATTTTTGATGTTAAAATATTAACTGTTAAAGAAAAACCTAAGAGTAACAGATGCGGCATTGTTATATTGAGAAATAGAATTCTTAAACATCTCTAAATGAGTTCATATCTAAAATAAAGCTATCAATACAGGGAAGAATTTCATGTTTGCTACTTTACCTGCTTTTGAGAAGTTATACAAATATTTGAACTTATTATTTGCAAAAGCCTTTGTAGTATTAACTTAATTTAATATTATTTATTTATTTATTTATTTATTTATGTAGCTGTTTACAATGACCAAGATGTGGAGACAGACTGGTTGTCTGTTGATGGATGAATGGATAAAGAGAAGGTGGTACATATTTACAATGGAATATTGCTTGGTAGGGAAGGGAATGGGTTTTTCCATCTGTGGGGGTATGGATGGACCAGAAGGGTATAGTGCTGAGTGGAGTACGTCAGACAGTGAAAGACAGATGCAACATGATTTCACTTATACATGGAATCTAAAGAACAAAATAAACAAAACAGAAATAAGCAAAAAAAGAAATATATATATATACAGAGGGTAACAAAAAAATGCAAACACATTTTAAGAAAGGAAAAAACTATATTAAAATTGTACAACTCAATATATACTGATAACTCAAATCGTTATGTTCTACAAAATAACTAGTCAGTATTCATCAAAAGTGTCAAGGTCAAATCAACTTTGAAAAGTAATGCATAGATAAATCTCTGGTATAATATAAATTAGGTCTATATATCCCATTTGTGGCACAGAACTCCTTAAACCCTTGAAATTTTCCCAAGTGATGAGAGCAACAAGTGTGTCTTTTGTTACATTAACGAGGTGATTTTGGGACCATAGCTAAGGATAGGGGCTGGTTGCCAGAGGAACCAACCATGTGATTAGAGGGTTGGAGCTTTCAGTCCTACCCCCCAACCTCCAGGGAGCGGAGTGGGACTGGAAATTTTGTTCAATCCCCAATAGGCAAGAATTTAATCAATATTCCTGTGTGATGAGGCCCGCATAAAAAACCAAAAGGACAGCATTCCGAGAGCCACAAGGTTGGCAAACACATGGAAGTGAAGGGAAAGTTGTTGAGGGCCATGGTCCCCAATATTGAGGGGCATGCAGGCTGGCTTTAGTGGGCTTGGTGAATCATAAACTTGTCTATCTGCTCCTATTGTTTCCTTGCTGCACCTGGAAGGTGCTCACTATTTACTAAGGAATGTGGTGAGGATGGCCGGATCCTTGGGACACAAAAGAAAGATGGCTATCTGGGTTAATGGAAGAAAACGGCTTAAGAAACTAACCAAGGTTTCACTGACCTTTAGACTATTGGTAAACAGTTAATGATCTACTGAGGTAATGCATATTTTTCCTACATGTACCCTTGCACGTACCCCTACCTAAAAACTGTATATAAAGCCTGTGAGAAATAAACCGGAGAGCTCTTCCTCCATTTTCTGTCTTTACTGTTAACTCGTTTCTGTCTTTATTTCATCGCCTAAGCCGTGTCCACCTTCTCGAACCCTGGTCAGCGGAGGCTGGTCCCCCGCAGAAAGTGATGCTCTGTGAGAGGGCATGGCAGCTCCCTGCAGTATTAATTTTAAAATAGATATGGTAGCCTAGCTCACAACCCAGCATCTACTACTATCAACGCCTTTCTTCCTTCCACTTTCCACGAAAGGAGTTGGAAAAGCTGAGACTGTTTCTCAGTAGTCTCTGAAAATTGAGATTGCCACATGAAATCTATTCTGGTCTATAAAAATCTAAATAAAGGTCTGCTGGCAGGGAGTGGGAGGTATGGATTTTGAAAGCTTTTAGCTTTTTTTATAAAAGGAAAAGACACAACTTTTTGTTTTTTTTTGTTTTTTAGTTTGTTTTTTTGAGGGCAGTGTCACTGGCCCTCATATGTGGGACCGAACCGGGGCTGCTGGCTTCCCAAGCCAGCACTTAAACACCACACCACTCGGCTGGCCAAGACACAACTTTTTACTGAGGTAAAATTGGTATATAATGTACATGTTTCAGGTGTACAACATTGTAATTTGACATCGGTATGCACTACAAAGTGATCACCACCAAAATTCTAGTTACCATCTTTCACCATACAGTTATCCTCTTCACCCATTTCACGCAGCCCTTCCCCAACACCGTCCACTCTGGTAACCAAAAATCTGTTTTTTGTATCTATCAGTTTGTTTTCATTTAGTTTTGTTTGTTTATTTATTCATTTTCTTTTTCTATTTTGTTACATTCCACATATGAGTGAAATCATACCTTATTTGTCTTTCTCTGTCTGACTTATTTCACTTAGCAAAATAATCTCAAGGTCCATGCAGGTAATAATGAAAAGATTTCATTCTTTTTCATGACTGAGTAGTATTGCATTGTATACATATACCACATCTTTATTATTCATCCATCGATGGACCCTTAGGTTGTTTCCATATCTTGGTATGAGTGTTCCCTTTTCTCCAGATCCTCTCCAACTCTTGCTGTTTCTTGTCTTTTTCATACTAGCTATTTCTCTCAGGTATGAGGTAATATCACATTGTGGTTTTGATTTGCATTTCCCTAATAATTAGTGAGGTTGAACATCTTTTCATATGCCCAGTGGCCGGCCATCTGTGCATCATCTTTGGAACAATGTCTGCCCATTTTTTAATAAGGTTGTTTTTTTATTGTTGTTGAGTAGTATGAGTTCTTTATGCATTTTGGATATTAGCTCCTTGTTGGATGTATAATTTGAAAATACCCTCTTCCATTCAGTAGGCAGCGTTTTCATTTTGTTGATGGTTTTTTTCACTCTGCAGAGCTCTTTAGTTTGATAGAGTCCCATTTGTTCATCTTTGCTTTTGTTTCCCTTGCCTTTGGAGTTGGATCCACAAAAACATCACTGAGACCGATGTCAAGGAGCCTACTGCCTATGTTTTCTTCTAGGAATTTTAGTATTTCAGGTCTTACATTTCAAGTCTTTAATCCACTTTGAGTTAATTATGTATATAAGATAATGGTCTAGGTTAATTCTTTTGCCTGTGGCTGGCTGGTTTCCCAACACCACTTATTAAAGAGACTGTTCTTTCTTCATTATATGATCTGGGTTTCTTTGTGGTAAATTAATTTGTTCATATGTGTGTGGGTTTATTTCTGGGCTGTAAATGCTGTTCCAGTGATCTGTGTGTATGTTTTAATGCCAATAACATATTGTTTTGATTAGTATAGCGTTGTAGAATAGTTTGAAATCAGGGAGCATGATACCTCCAACTTTGTTCTTCTTTCTTAAGATTGCTTTGAAAATTGGGGATCTTTTGTGGTTCCATAAAAGTTTTAGAATTATTTGTTCTAGTTCTGTGAAAAATGCCATTGGAATTATTGGGTCTGTAAATTTCTTTGGGCGATATGCACACTTTAACAATATGAATTCTTACAATCCATGATAATGGAATATCTTTACATTTATTTGTTTCTTCTTAATTTCTTTGATTAGTTTCTTATAGGTTTCAGTGTATAAGTCTTTCACTTCCTGGTTAAATTTACTCCTAGGTATTTTATTCTTTTTTTTTTTTTTTTTTTTTAAAGATTTTATTGGGGAATTGGTGGAGGGGAACAGCGTTGGGGAATCGGGGAAGGGGAACAGACAAGTTGCTGTCTTTTTGTTCTTCAGTTTAGTTGCGGAGGATGTTGCTTCACTGTTGGTATCGTCATTGCGCTCTTCCCGGATGAGGCAGATCTGTCGCTGGCCTCTGGATGTCGCTCACCGCGGCTATTGGCAGCTCACGCTTGGCTGCCAGCCGCTCACGCTGGCTGCGGGCCACTCACTGCAGCCTATGGCAGCCCACTGCAGCAGGGGCTGCAGCCCACACCATCACCGGGGCTCGCACAGCCCAGCTCCAGGTGGAGCTGTTGTTAGCTGTAGAGGGCAGTGTCACTGGCCCTCATGTGGGATCCGAACCGGGGCCGCTGGCATCCCAAAACCAGCGCTTAACCAATGCGCCACTCGGCCGGCCCTATTTTATTCTTTTAATGTTATTGTATGAGGTGTGACAATTCAGTTCACAAACTAATCTTAGAAAAAGTGTTACATACCTCATTGCTGAATATCACTATGGTCACCTTTGAAGTGCTCCTGTTGGGAAGCTATGCACTGACACCAGTGCCTAGTCCACACTTCAATATAATTTTGGAACTCTTTTTCTGGAATGGCCATCAGAGCTGTCATTGTATTACCCATGATGTCTTGAATGTTATCAAAATGTCTTCCTTTCAATATTTCTTTTATCTTCAGGTAAAGAAAGAAGTCATTGGGGGCCAGATCAGGTGAGTAGGGAGGCTGTTTCAATACAGTTATTTGTTTACTGGATAAAAACTTCTTTTGCGTTTGTTCATTGGTGAGCTCCTTCGGGACCATTTTTGCACACACCTTTCTCATGCCAAAATTTTCAGTAAAGACTTTCTTAACTGTTTCTCTATCGATGTTTACTTGGTCTGCTATGCTTCTCACTGTCAGCTGATGTTTTTGACGCACAATATCATTAATTTTTGTCACATTTTCATCAGTTCTGCTCATTGCTGGACGCCCTGACCTCTCTTCATCAGTGATGTGTTCAGTCCCCTCAGAAAAATGTTTAATCCATTTATACACTGCCGTTTTCTTTAAGGCATTATCCCCATAAACTTGGACTAACAAGTCCCTGATTTCACTTCAACTCTTGCCAAGTTTAACAAGAAATTTAATGATTGGTCACTGCTCTAATTCAAGCTCAGACATTCTTGCGATGGCACACAAAAACACGCAACAACAATAATGAACGCCACTCAGCAAGACACCGCCACCTGTCGACGTGAACACAGCTGTAAGACACTGATATACCAAGGTTATGAAACCTTACTGAGCTGTTTGTATAATGCTGACAATGTAAGCGCATGGTGGCAAGTTCACGAACTTAATTGTTAGACCTCGTAAATGGGATTGTTTTCTTAATTTCTCTTTCTGATAGTTTATTATTAATATACAGAAATGTCACAGATTTCTGTATATCGATTTTGTATCCTGCAAGTTTGCTGAATTCATTTATTAATTCTAACAGTTTTTTGGTAGAGTGTTTAGGGTTTTCTACATATTGTATATCATGTCACCTGCAAATAGTGAGTTTTATTTCTTCCTTTGTGATTTGGATGCCTTTGTTTGTTTTTCTTGCCTACTTGCTGTGGCTAGAACTTCCAATACCATGTTGAATAAAAGTGGCAGAGTGGGCATCCTTGTCTTGTTCCTGATCGTAGATGAACAGCTTTCAACTTTTCACTCTTGAGTATATTAGCTGTGGATTTGTCATATATGACCTATATTATATTGAGGTATGTTCCCTCTATACACATTTTGTTGAGAGTTTTTATCATAAATGGATGTGAAATTTTGTCAAATGTTTTTTCTGCCTCTATTGAGACGACCGCATGGTTTTTATCCATCATTTTAAAAATACGGTGCATCACAGTGATTTACAGACGTTGAACCATTCTTACATCCCTGGAATAAATCCCACTTGATCATGATGTATGGTCCTTTTAATGTACTATTGAATTTGGTTTGCTAATGTTTTGTTGAAGATTTTTGCATCTATATTCATAAGGACATTTTTTTTTCTTGTTCTTTTTCTTTCTGGTGTCCTTGTGTGGTTTTGGTATCAGGGTAATGATGAGTTTGGAAACATTCCCTCCCCTTAAATATTTTGGAAGAATCTGAGAAGGATAAGCATTAAATCTTTCAATATGTGGTAAAATTCACCAGTGAATTCACCAGATGGTCCTAGGCTTTTGTTTCTTGGGTGGTATTTGATTACTGATTCAATCTCCTTATTAGTAATCAGCCTATTCATATTTTTTATTTTTTTTCATGATTTGGTGTTGAAAGTTGTATGTTTCTAGGAATTTAGGCATTTCTTCTAGGTTGCCAAATTTTATGGAATATGATTATTATAGTAGTCTCTTAGGATCCTTTGCATTTCTGTTGTATCAGTTCTAACGTCTCTTTCGTTTCTAATTTTATTTGTTTAGTGCTGACCACCTCATGACTGCCAACCTCAGGCTTCTCATGTGAGAAAATAAACCTTTACTTGTTTAAGTCACTGGTTATCAGTTATTCTGTAACTTTGCAGCTCAAGTCACCTAATTAATACTGATTCCAAGAAAGAAAATTAGATCAGCTCTAATACATATGTGTGTGAGAAGAAAAATGGGCCAGTGTTAGTAATCCTGTGTTCTAGTGCTATTCCTACCACATAAAAGTCACGAGGCCTCAGTTGGTCATGGAATCTTCCCTGGGTTTAAGTTTTCATTAATGCAAAATGGGGGCAATAGTTTTGTCTCATATTACAACTCAGGTAAAGACTAAAAGAAATAATTACATATTTTAAACACTTTAAAATCTTATACAAATTATTATTTAAAATAACACATTTTTACATATTATAAATATACCCTATGGCAAAATGCACCCACCTTCCCCGGCCCAGTTTCACATGATCACTATCCTGTCCCCAACAAATTAGAGCCACATTCATGTGCCTCCCATCGCCAAGCTGGCACTGAGTGAATAACTGTAGTGCTGAATAAATAACAGTAATAAACAGATGTCAGCACAATTTAAATTCGTGGGTCTTATGAGGGGTATATTATAACCATACTACTTTGAATGTATCTTAAACTTATGAAGAAAAAGCAAAAGGGAAGGATGGAGAGATTTAAAGGCAAACTGTGCCAAATCCTGGCTAATCCACAACTTACTATAAACTTGCAGACTGTAGTCTTTCTTTGCAGTTCCAGCAACATTTGATGCCACACATGTATAGAGTCCTGTATCAGATTTTTCAGCAATTGAAATCTGTAACTGTCTGCCTCCAGATAAAGTTCTGACTCGCCCTGAAGAATCATCCAGCACTAGGGAGTCTACAAAGAGAACCAAATGGCAGAAGACAAAGCAAAAATATAAAGCATTTGTGTACATTTTCTAGTGAGTATATATACTTATTTATTTACTTCCTACTTCAAGTACCTAAAAGGCAGATGACACTGTAAAATAATCCTACAGAAAAAAAGGATTAGGAGGAGGAGGAAAAGAAGACGGAGGAGGAGAAGAAAATGTTTACCAAGAAAATCTTATGCAAATTTTCTTTTAACCAATATTGCATTTGAAAACAACACACTTAGAAAAATAAACAAAATAGAATCTTAAAAAGAGCAAAGCAAACATGATTTTAAAAATCAGCTAAAAGTTTAGATAAGCTGTCTGATAACTTAATGGACATAAATAAATATTGGTTGATGAATAAATTGAAAATCTGTTCTATTGCAGAACTCATTCTTAACACTCATTACAAAACTGTCATAAATACAGCAAAAACTTTTGCTTTAGAAAATAATTTTTTAAACCTATTTTAAAGAAAAAAATAGTTCTTTGAATGGTGGACTGTTAATCATTACAGATGCCCTGCAGTGCATCTGATTAAAAAGCAATTAGTACAGAAAATAATTTTTTTTCTGGGGAGCAGTTAGTCTCAAAATTAAAGATTTTAAGTTGTATAGTGTAGAAGATAACATGTTGCACATTTTATATTTAATTACACTGTCAAGTATTTTCATATGCAAATCCCAGGAAAGTTTGTTAATAAATTTACAGGTTTGTCAAATAAAATATAAATGCATCTATATTTGATTTATGCTTAATTTCATACATGTCAAAGGATGGAAACTGACCTCTCTTCTTCCAAATGAGATTTGGAGGTGGAATGCCACTTGATTCACATAAAAGACTAATGAGATTTCCTTCAATGACTGTAAGGGGAGCAAGGTCATCAGAACCATAAATATTTGGTGGCACTGAAAGATCAAAAATAAAGAAAAAATACAAAATGCGATTGTTTGCAATCATCGTAATATAAAATTTCCCTAATACTTTACATGTAAAAAAACCAAAAGGTTTGCATTCAAATGACACAGGAAATAATTAGCACTTGAAGTTAACATTATCAACACTGCATTAAAAGTCAACTGTAAGACATAGACTGAATACCTAAGAGCACACTTCCCATTTTCATAGATAGAAACTTAATTATTAAAATATTCAGAATGGCATAAAAAGAAGCCAATTTATTATAGACATTTAGGCATCTTGGACCAAAACCACTAAGGCACCTATTAAGTTTAAACTTAACCCAGTCATTTGTGTCTGGCCAGTTTTGATATCTCAGATACTGAACAGAATAGGAAAACAACAGGCATATAACATACAGTAGAGACAGAAAACTTGATCTAAGAAACAGACATGTTATCTAGTCTAGATTGCACAGCCTGCCACCCCCTGGCCTCCAGCTTCTCCTTGGAGCATTCAAAGTGGATCCTGACTACCCACGCTTCTCTCAGAGGTCGAGTCTCCATTCACTGGGCCAACTATCTCCTTGGCCACTTCTCTGGCTGCAATATAGTCAGGTGGCAGTTGCAAGCTCCTGGGAACTGAGGAGTGGGAGGATCCCTGGAAAATCCCCATCTCCCTCTGCAATGCACCTTTCAGTCATTGTTCAGCCATCCCTGTGAAAGCCTCTGTTTCTTTGAGACTCATGCCACCAGTTCACGTCTCTTTCTCACCACCGTCTGTGAACTACATTTTTTTCCATTCACTAAACAATTTGGGACTTGCTCTTATTCATTCTCTTTACATGAAGGCCTGCTATTATTCTGTATGCACTCAGCATCCATGTCTATAACCAGTCCAAACACCCTGGCTACTCACTTCCTTGACCTGATCACCCCTTTCTCCTTCAGAGGCCATACCCTTTCCATCTCTAGAAAGTTCCTCCTATAAATTTACAAATTAGAGCACTCTCCGACAACTGCTTCATCTTTATGGTTCTTTCATTCAATTTTTCCCAATTTTCAATTCATCAACCTAATTGAATCTCAACTCCTTTCAGATCTTGGAAGTCTCCCAATCCGTCTTCCTACTCTTTTGCTTACTGACATCTCTACCCAGCTTAGATTTCATAATCAATCATTTTGATTACTCCTTCACCAATATTCTCAACTGCCATGCACCACCGTCCTTCTATTTGGCAACACAGGATGAATCTTATAGTTGTACCCTGCCATCACTTGTATCACAGATGGAAAGTTGTACAGGAGAAAATGACAACTACATGAATTGCCATCACTATAAACTCATTATCGCTAATCTAAACTCTACCTTCCTCTACTCCCACGTCCTCCATTATACAAATACTTGTTAATCTGTACGTATAATGCAGACCCCTGCGACTTCTTAACATCTCAACTTGGATGTCTTCTTAGGGGCACTGTCAAACTTGACTTGCCCCCAAATGAACTCAGCCACCTTTGTTCCCTCTCAAAAGCAAAGGACAGTACTGTCCACACAGTCCAGCTGGCCAACCCATACTGACATCAACCCTTTACTCTTCTTGTTTCTATGTCATTCCCCCTCATTAATGAATCCTATTAATTCAATTTCTTAAATACTTCTAGAAGTTATCTGCGTTCTTCCTAAAATACAGATCTGAACACCCCAGCCCCACTTTAAACCCTTTTAATGGTATCGTATCACCTTTAGAATCAAATCTATACTTTTAAAATTGATTTTAGAGACTCTCTTCAACATGCCCCTAGTATCTTCTCACTCTCTCTGCAATGAATGATGTTTGGCTCATTGACTGAAGTACCCTTCAGGTCTTTGTAATGCTTCCATTATCTTCACAGAGCTAATACCTACTCATCCTTAAAATCTCAAATGTCACCAGTCCATGGTATGTTTTCCTACAAACCTTCCTATGATAGCTCTTAGGAAATTTATTTTTAATGGGCTACTGAAAGATATTTCTAGACCCGCAGAAGACAAGTTCTATGTGAACAGTATCATCGTCTTTTCTTATTAGCCTCTCTGTGTCTACACATGGCATAGTGCCTAGAACACAGAGGCACACTATACATATTTTGTCAGTGAATCTATCCTTGATGTCATAACACTCTTTCCCCTGTCATTCATTCTTATATCTTAGAGGTATTGGTCTAATCATTGGTAATGTATACTTTGTTGTTTATGTTTAATTTTACCTATTAATTATAAATCATTATTATAATGATTTTCTACATAAGTACATGCTTTTAAAGTTTTAAAAATATTTTTTCTCCATTGAAGGAAAATTATTTCCTCTACGTATTTTTATTTAAAAATGTTTTTAAATAAACTTTTACTATCAAAAGTAAATTTCAGCTCATTATCTCAATAATTAAAAATTTTAATAATATAATCAAAACTAAGATGCTTAATATGTTATAAATGATTTTTAAAAGTATTTAAAATAAAAATAAATACACTGGAAATGGGAACACTTTTTAATGATCAGCAGACAACCACAGCCAATGTAAAAGTTGTGATTATTCCTAAGAATTACATTAAATAGTAACAAATAGTACAACTTCAAGTAAGGATGGCTATTCACACGGGCCAGCATAGTCAATCCCATCTTCCACTCACTTTACATGTCCCTCTCATTCACACACACACACACACACACACACACACACACACACACACAATTTGCATACATAATTTAGCCTTTTGACTTATTTCCGATTGACCAACCCACCCTCTGTCATGCAGAATGCTCAGTCATTAGAAGATCCTGCTTGTAGAAGCTAAAAGGCATATTACTCAGATAGGAGAGGAGAGTCATTCTACATCAAAATGACAGTTAAATGTATTAATTACTATTAATGTATTAATTGCTATTAATACATTTAGGTTCATGAAGTCTATAGCTGCTCTTGAATTAATTAAGTGAGCTGATACGCAGGACAGTTCAGCATCATCTAATCATACTGATTAGCAGCCATCTGTGTATTATGATCACCTTTAGTTACATGGATGGCATGTTAAGAGTAGACAAAAAGAATAAAAGATTAAACCACACCCTGCATCATTTGCTTTACAGGCTCTGATCACACTTACCCAAAATATTGACATTATAGTTTTTCTCAGTTTTCCCAGCAACGTTTGTTGCCTCACAAGTGTAACGACCAGTGTCTTGAACCTGAGCATCTTCAATCTGAAAACAAAATCATGCTTTGAACCAGTTTTTATTTCAGAAATAATTAGGGATTTTCCATTACTGTTATTTATAATTTCATATTTTTCATTTGTATTCTAAATATTTTCAAACATATAAAAAGTGGAGAGATTAGTAAAATGGATGGCCATATGCCCATCACCAACACTCAACACTTATCAAGATTCAACAATTTTCATCTATGTCATACCTTGTCTTAATATCATTAACATTAGCTGTTGAAGGTCTTGGAAGGTTTTTCAATACAACTCAGAAAAATAGCAAAAAACAAACAAACAAACAAACAAACAAACAAGACACCATTTCTGAATAAATTACTTAAGGCTTTGAAATATACAACCTTATTATTGGTTTCTTACATCTCTTCTCCCATGCTGGGTTTGTAAGCTTCTTCAAATCAAATATTTACATTCAATTAGTCTCAGCCTCCTAGTACTCAGTTTTGTGCTTGGGAGTTAATTGAATATCAGTAAATATTTTCGATGTATTTATCTGCAGCATGCATCAATACTCATTCATCACTCATTCATTGACAGTTCAGCAGTTAGTAAGAACCTTGTAACAGGTACTACAGGTAGAAGATACAAAGAAGTATCGTATAATATATAGCTTCTGACTTGAGTTTACAATCTGGCTGAGAATATAAGAAAAGTATGTGAACATAAGAAAAGAGTTTAATATAAACAAAGTATAAATAATAAAATAAGAGGTACAACAAGCAGTATGTGATTGATTGCTAAGTGAATGCAATCAATCGTTAAAACATTCAAAAGAGGGAGAATCATTCGAGTTGCAGTTATCACTGAGAGTATTTAGTAAAGGGGGGATGCACTAGTTTTCATTTCTATGAGCTCTTCTCCCTTTGGCCCCCAGTGGGACCAGATACTCCAGGGTGCCTGGCTGGCCTCCGTGGCAGAGATTCAATGGATCCCAGGATTTCTTCACCATCATCTATCTCTCTCCCAGCTTCCCAACAACATTGGGATCTGTGCTCTGAAGAAATGAATCTGCTATACTCAGTGAAGTTTGCTAAGACTGTTCTAAGCACACGTAGCTCCCCCCGACCAGGGCTGTCTCCCTCCCCTCTATCATTCAGGCAGAGCTGAGGTTTGAGAATTCTACCAGTTACCTTCTAGAACTCTGGGTTCTGCCACTGAGCCGGGGCAGTGCTCTCCCCTCAATCCCCATCCCCCCTCCCCCCACCCACCCAAGTAGCTCGATTAACTTATCCTACTTTGCTCCATCAGTGATTCTGGCCTTTCGTTTCTCACCAGCTCCATTATTATGGGATCATAACTCCCAAGGTCTCTACCCTCTTGCCTCTAACATATGCCTTCACATTCCCTCCCAATCTCTCCCATGCTCTGTCCTTGTGGAAGCTTCTCTGCTTCCTGTGTGCTAACATCCATCACCCCTTTCTCTTACTGACTCTTTGTTCGCCAGGAATAAATTTCCTTGACCAAGAGGCTGTGAGGTGTAGTAGATTCTGAAGCTATACTTCTGTATTCACATCCTATTTCTGCCATTTGGTAACTGTGGGCAGATTACTTAGTTAGTCTTTCAATTTCACAATAGGCTATTATGAAGATTATATAAACTTCCTGAATCCTAATTCTTTAGCCTGGCTTTATATGTTAGCTCTTACTTTACTCAAGTCAACCTTTCATAACTATTTTCAAATATTCACTCTGTTCACTTTTGTTTCAGCCACATTAGCTCAGTTGCTTTCCTTAATCACGCCTCTTGTCCCATCTACCTACAAAAAGCCAAGTAGCCTTCCAAGACTATTCTAGGCAATTGCAGCCTCACCATTTGCTATACTCCCAAAATGTATTGTCTGTACCCTTGGTATTGTCTGTATACTTGGTAATTAACTCAGACTTACAACACTTACTACATTTTCAACTGAACTGTCAGTTTTTCATATATTTATGTGACATTAGAAAACACTGAGGGCAGGAAATGAATCTTATGCTTTTTTGTATCCCTTTCCCCCCCGCAGAGCTCCTAGAATGGGTACTGGCTGATTGGTTGAATGACTGAAGATGAGGCACTCCTTACAATATTTCTATATCTTCCCAGAAGCATTTTTGGATGGTTTCTGGCTACAAATATGGATAGAAAATTTAATATTTAAATCTTACTAAGCATAAAATTTAAAAACATTATAAGCCTTGACTATGAAAGGGTTCCTAGAATTTTATAATAGGAAATTAGTATAACATGTGTAAAAACAGGTAAGTTTCATGGGAATAATACCAAAGTCATGAGCTTAGGAGTGATATAAGAAGAAGTCAATGAACCTTACCTTTAACACACTTCCATTTTCAGAGATACTGAGGCCTGGTTTCTTCAGCAAGGGGCGGCCATCTTTTAACCAAGTCAGAGTAGGTGATGGGATGGCATCGCTCTGACATAGCAACTCCACGGCTTGGCTAATGAGGACAGAGATGTTCTGTTCTTCTCCCATAATATTTGGTGGAACTAAGTGAAAGATGGGTTTCCCCTCAGGATAAAACAGGCCAGAACACTGCTAATCTTTATTCATCATCAGGACATATAGAGAACAACTCTATTATTTCTTTTAAACTGTAAGAGCGTGCTCATTCAAACATACCCTCTTTGAATCATTTGGTTCAGAATCAAGTGCTAATAATAAATCACTGATTCATGTTTTACTGTTGAACAAAAATAGTTTTCACTAACCTTTTTCTCAAAAAAGTTTTAGAATGAAAAGTTCTCACTAGTGCCCACTTAAAAAAACTTTTTGACCTAGAAGTTGCTGTCGAAGATTTTCAAAGTAATAAATCACTCGTGAAATATTCCGGAAATAACAATGAATCAATAGCAAAAACAGTTTTGATATTTATGGTTTTTGCAAAAGAAAATAAATTTCATTGTCACAGAGGCAAAATAAAAATAAAAGAGGTGAAAGATCACCCAGTTCCATCCAGTCACGATGAGCAAAACATAAAATGGGTGACAGATAATATTGGGTTGTCGGAAATGTCATGATGTATTTTTTTCTGTATTTTGTAGCAAAAATGCGTCATGACTTTTCCGACAACCCAGCTGCTCATGGGAAATAACTTGACAAGTTGGTGGCAAAACTAGGCATCTTCTGACTTGCACTTTAGAGCTCTTTTTGGTTTTCCATAGTCCTTTGTCAACTTTCCACGGAATAAAAACCATGTGGGGTAAAACTGCATGATAAAGAACAAACTACATCAGTGACCAGCTGTACAATGCACTCACAATTACATAAAAAGAGGAAACGAGTTGAAATGTTAATGAGATTAAAATTTGAATGCCCTGGCTATAAGGTTTGTCAGATGCTGAAATATGTTCTGAGAGAAGCTTAAGGAATCTCCTTACTTTGGGTGTACTGAAAAATAGAATAAACAATCATTTGTCTCTCAGATGGCTTAGGTATAAGCCTGCCAAGAATGAGAGGGTGGGCTCCATAACCTCCCGAGGGTTCTTGCAGGCCTGTATTTATAATAATTCAAATACACAAACTAATGATGAAATCAAGCCTGTTATAAAAAGGCCATTCCAAAAAAGTAAAGGGGAGAATTTCCTTGGCCACTTCTCACAAACTCCTGTAACTATTTAGGATTGTAGGCAATTTACCATATTTATAGTTTTTGTTTGTTGTGTCATACAGGAAAGGTTAAATGGCACTGAAATGACTCCTTATGGACTTTGCAAATGCTTTGGTAAAAATAAGATGGTTATGGTGAGGAAATGTTATTATATTCCATTAGCCTTTGTTTTAGGCTTCATGCTGCTGGCATGTGGCAATATGACAATGAACACAACATACTTTGACTAGTAACATTGTGTTTCTGTAGCCAGGAGGTTTCTTTGCTATCATGTTTTCTACAGAGGGAAAGGCATAGGAAATGAACTAAGGGGGCTTCCTTGTGCTGTTTCTGGATACAGAGCTTGTGCTACACCCAAAGGAATTGATGCTAAAAGAAGAAATGACTGGAACAGACCCATGGAGCATTTGTGCAGAGATTCACAATGCCCTTTCTGCTAAATTTAATAACACACACAGACATCTGGCTCTCGATAAGCTTAAAGTAATCTATGGGGAACAGAAAACAGTGGGATTGTTTTCAATATGTGACACATTACATAAAAGATACACAACTAGTCAAGTTTCAGATTGAAACTGCTATAATATGAGCAAAATCAGCACAATTAGTGCCATTTTCTAAGATGTTAAAGAAAACAGATCCATTCACCAGTCTTAGAATAGAAAGCCCTAAAAAGAAGAGCCAATTTCACAACTTAGAAATAACTTCAGGTAGCCTGGTCTCAGTGCATAAAAAAGCACCATAACTGTACAAAAATATGTTTATCTTAGGTTATTTGTAGAATTTATGAAAGAGCCTGGATTCTTGCTGGATCCTTGTAGAAGTAAAAGTCAGAAATAATTCAAGAAAGCAGAATGCTAATTTATTTCCAAGTATTTTCTTTCAATTACTTTCCTTTACAGCTAAGTGAGTTAAATCAAGTTCAAAAGGATACCAGATTTTTAAAATTGAAAAGGAAAATGCAAAAAAAAAACCAATAGAGCATTTGTTTCTTAAAGAACATAGATTCAAGCAAATCTAATTACAGCTGAGGGTATATATATTACTGAAACACATCTATGTTTTTTGGTCCTGTCTTTCATTTCTACATTTTTGTTTAGTCTGAGAAGAGAACAAGATTTTACCCTTTAGATCCTCAACTTCTTTAGATGTTACCCCTATTTTGCATTGTGGTTATGTTGCTTAGGAAGGGGAGTGTTGTGCCTGTTTCTTGTCCTACGCATTATACTTGTTAAATTTAATTACCCAAATTAGAACTTCCATAGGGTTACATTACAGTTGAGGCACTGAGGAATTGTGCGGCTATCTAAGAAAGTTCCCTGAGCTTATATTAAAGAAAAGGTTCTACAAGAATCCAAGTCATTTAAAAACTCAACCCTCTTGAAGAGGTTACCTCAAGTATAGTTAAACATACTCGGAATTTATACCAGGGAGAAAAAATTTTTCATGAACTATACTTGTATATGGTAGAGAAAGCTATTTTATCCACTGTCTACGCTTCCTTCCACCCCTGCTCTCTACAACGTAAATCTGAAGGGGACTTACCTCAGGGGCTGTACATTCTTAGACTCCAATTAGACACAAGATTGCTAAGGTTATTACAACAAATAAAGGAATGTAATGTATGAAAATAATATACCGGAACACAGATTGTAAACTAATTTCAGATTAAAAACCTGGTTTAATTTCACACTTCTTTAGGCTTGTTATGCATATATATTTCAAATGCTAACCACATGTGCACATTCTCAAACATACGTACATATCAGCTAGCCATCTGATTTTGAAAACAGAGCAAAGAGCCTGGTTTTCAGGCTGAAAGGGTGGTATGGGAGTATCTTAGCAAATGGTAAAGAACAGCGGTGCACATCTGTACAACTCCTGGACACTATCAGCTCTCTCTCATCTCCCAGGTCTACTTCTGACACTAACCAATACAGGACTGGAAAGAACCAATCCGAATTTTCACTGTTGACTAAAAGTAAATACCAGTGTCGCTCCTCTGCCTGCTTGCTCATAACCGAAGGAGCTACTGCGTCACATTCTTTGATTGATGGATGAATCATTTTCCAAGGGTATTTTAGATTGGCATATTCCAGGTCTTCATAAAGCAAGAAAGTAGCCCATTAAGGGAAGGAGTTAAGAGTGCCTGCGGTTGGGCATTTTAGATCCATCTGTTATTTCAGACAGAGGGAACCAGCAAAGTGGGGGACTGGGTACAGACCCATGTCAACTGCAAAAGAAACAGAATCAGAGAGGCACAGAGAGCCCTTCGGTAGTCTACTGATGCCAAGAGGGATTTTTTCAGCTCCATTAGACATGTATGGTACCCGTGTTGCAGCAAGAGGCCTTTTTATTTAAAAATTATGACTTATTTTATGTTATCTGTGATATTTACATGTGTTGTTGGCAAACTTAAATAGAAGTCAACCCATATGGTCTGGAGGTTAAAAAAATAATAATATATTTGAATAGGAGCAAATTATTTGGAAATGAGGTGGGACGTAAGGCCTGCATTAAATAGAAAGTCTTTGAGGGGCCACAGAAGAAACAAATTCACTGAACCAAGAACCAAGAAATGTAATGGAAATAAGACCCTAAAAAAACAAAAAAAGCCCCAAAGATTTCTAAATGCAAAAGTACTAAAATATGGAATGACAAGTGTAATCTATGGATGCAGGCCAAGGAGCCCCCAACTTTGTTCTTGGGGGGGCCTCTTCTATGATGGCCCCCAGCAAAGGCCCCCAGTACAAAAGACATTCCCTTTTGTACCTTAAAGCTGCATCAGAGATAGGGGGAAAAGATTGAATTTTGTCCAAGTTTATGCTTAGTTTAACTTTTTTTTTCCAATTAAAGTTGACATCCAACATTATTTTATATTAGTTTCAGGTGTACAGCGAGGTGGTCAGACAGCCACATAATTTATGGAGTGATCCCCCAGTTGAGTCCAGTACCCACCTGGCACTATACATAGTGATTATCAAATTATTGACCATATTCCCTACCCTGTATTTTACATCCTTCTATTTCTTTTTTTTTTTTTTTTTCCTTTTTAGAGGGTAGAGTCACTGGCCCTCATATGTGGGATCGGAACCGGGGCCGCTGGTGTCCCAAGCCAGCTCTTAACCATTGCGCCACTCGGCTGGACCCCCCTCCTGACTATTTTTATAACTACCATTTTGTACTTCTTAATCCCTTCCTCTTTTTCACTCATTCCCCCCGCCCCAACACCCCTCCCATCTGGTAACCATCAGTTTGTTCTCCATATCTATGAGTCTGTTTCTGTTTTGTTTGTTCGTTTATGCTTAGTTTAACTTTTGCTTCTCAAATAGCCTTTAATTCATAGAGAGTACTGACTACAAAATATGCTGATTGTCAACATAGTTAAAACATAATAAAATCAAGGCTTCGAGTAGAATACTCATAGACCAAGAGAGCTACTTGAACACATGCTTGCTTTAGGGGGATAATTTAGTCCTCCAACTTGCAAAACCACTCTCCACAGTCATGGTCCTCAGGACACCCCATAAAGCCAACACCCTACATGACTCATGTATGCATTTAATGTCTCAGAACTTTAAAAGGGGAAAATTAGTTTAAGTTAAATGTAAGGCAGAAAGGGAGAAACTGATTTGAATTAATCTTGGAATACCATTTCTATTATTCTAGTGCTTTATTATCAAAAACTTCCCTTCACTTTTCTCCGTGATCTTAGGACCTAAACACAGCTATATCAGAGAAGAAATAGTGATTAAAATGTCTCACCATATACTCGGAGGTCGATGTCCCTTTGTTTCTCCCCGGCAGCATTCACTGCCACGCAGGTGTATCTCCCTGTGTCACTGATTTGGGCGCTGGTTAAAGCTAGAATACGGCCCCCAGACAGAACCTACCAATGATAAGAAAACTACATAACCAACATGCCCCCCGGGAATAGCAGGGGTAAACAGACTTTTCCTCTTATTTTCTAAGGTTGATCAACTGACATTTGCCTGTGATTTCCACTTGGATATTTTTATGTGGGTGGCAAGCATCATTTAATCCCTTCTCATCTCTGTGCAAGAGGACTGAGAGGCCAGAACCAAACATGGTAACCACTGACGACAAGTCTCTATATACAGGACCAAGTGAATGTCCAATTTAATCCATACTTACTACACAGAGAGAAAGCCACCAGGGGAGAAAGATGAGAAGAGGTGGGAAGTAGAGGAGTTAATCCTCTTAATTTTTCTTTGGGAGAACCAGTAAGAAGTTTAAATTAACAGCAAAGTGGCAGTCAAATAAATTAACTAGTCACATTCACTGCCCTTTTATCCCATTGATCTAGTTGTACCTCTAAAATATTGATATTAACTCCAGATTGTTTATGATCCCACATTCTGCAAGCATTGGATTTTCAAGAAAAGCTAAAGAAATAGAATGGCAGCAGAATACATTGTCTGTAG
This sequence comes from Aselliscus stoliczkanus, assembly GCA_033961575.1. NCBI lineage: Eukaryota > Metazoa > Chordata > Mammalia > Chiroptera > Hipposideridae > Aselliscus > Aselliscus stoliczkanus. The sequence goes on along the minus strand of CM066739.1, from coordinate 69,708,841 downwards.
GCAAAATCAAATTAAAGTGTACCTCAAATGAGATGTGGGCATTTCTGTTCTTCTAATTTTGAGTCAGTGGAACCCACTTAAAACTTTTAGACTCTAATTTCTTTTCTCACAATATTGCCTTTATGATTTCTTACTTTATTATTTAATGGTTTTGCAGAAGTAAATGTATTCTATATGGTTTTCTGAGTCATTATTATTTCCACACATTTAAAGGTAAATTCCACCAGAAAATTCCTGTTTTCTGTTGTTGATGAACATTTCTTTGCGAAAGGTTGTTTCTTGTGGGATGGCAGGGAATGGGGGTAAAAAGGTAGAAAGTATTTAAAACAAATGGTCAAAATGCAGCACTATATAAGACATATAGGAACTCTTGGATATACTGAGCTTTTAATGAATTGTTTAGAAATACCAATTGTGAGTCCATACTATTTATGGATGTATATGTGTACGGTTTGGGATAACATTTGTGAATCCTTATTCTCCAAATCTCTTTAACAGCTTTACCTGTTCGTACTTCCTGTGCTGAATTATCAGGTAGTAGATTTCACTGAAGGAATAACAGAGACTACCTGTATCCCATTAGCGAAACCAGAGACGGGGCTCCCATCTTTCAACCAGGTCAGGCTTGGGGCTGGGATACCTCTGGCTTCACATTCTAACCTCACCAGGTTATTAACCACCACCGCCACCATGTTATTGCTGCCAGAAATCGACGGGGGCACTGAAAAGGAATAAAAAAATATAAATAAAAGATAAGTTAACAGGCAGATGATTTCACCTCAATATAACGAAAACTGTATGTAACGTCAACTGTAGTGTGTTTTTGCATGTGGTTCCCCCACCCAGTAAATTCTTTCCCATCTCTTATTTGGGATTCTAATCACATCTATCCTGTGAGGTGAGTTTCAGTTTCTCCATCTTATAGATGAAAAAAATAGGTTTTGCCCCTTTTTTAGGAAATCTAGTTTTTGATGTCACAGTGGATTTCCAGGCTCGCGTGTGTGTGTGTGTCTCTCCACTGTATCCACTTTAGTATGTTAACTACGAAGTCCTCTTAAAAGGCTTATTAGCGTTAATAACTTGGAAATATTTGTTTAAAATTATTATCTGATAGACAATTATTTACAGAGCTATTGTCATTCACTGATAATATCGTTGAGGACTATTTCAATAATTCATCTAAAACAAACTTAAGTTCAACAGCATGTGAAAATAAAGCATTTTAACAGCAATCAGGAAATAAAAACATTTATCAGTTTTAGAACACTGCACTCTTCAGTAAAAATGATCCTAATACGCTGTTAAATATTTATGCTAGAATTTTATAGAAGGACAATAAAATCATTTTGAATGTTTCTTTACCCCAGGGCGAATCTAGGAGAAGTAGCACTAACCATGGACCTGCAGATTATAAAATAACTCCGTTGCTCCAGCTGAGTTGATGGCCACACATTTATATATGCCCGCATCTGTGATCTGGGCACTTGCGATATCAAGGATCTGTCCTCTGTTTAAGAAAGTCACACCAGTGGAACCTGAGAGTGGACGATTATCTTTGTACCATGTAATTGCTGCAAGGGGAGGAGGAGAGAAGCCCGTCTATTTAAGATTTTTCTTTTGTTGTTTTCAGAAAATAACAAGACAAACAAACGAAGAAACAAAAACTCATAGACACAGACAATAGTTTAGTGGCTACCAGAGGGAAAGGGGATAAAAGAGGTGGTAGATGAGGGTAAATGGGGTCAAATATATGGTGATGGAAGGAGAATTGACTCTGGGTGGTAAACACACAATGTGATATATAGATGATGTATTACAGAACTGTACAATTGAAACCTATGTAACTTTACTAACTGTTGTTACCCCAATAAACTTTAATTTAAAAAAAAAGAAATTTTCCTTTTAGAAATTTAATACATACAGTAAATTGGAGCTTAAACAAAATAGTAACGATTGTTTTATTCTTATACTTATCATTTCAGCTTAATCTATCTAAATATCTTTTCAGGGTTGATTTTTAAGAGGAGGGAATCTTAAGAAAAACATGAATAGCCACACCAATAAAGGAGCCCTGAAACTGATTTATAAAACAAAATATTCTTTATATTATCTCTAATGTATCAATATCATTTGGTAGCAAACTTTAAACTGATTCTGTTTCTTTTTGTTGTATATATTCCTTTCATCTATACAAAAAATTAAAATTAAAACAGTCACAGGGATGGAAAGTACAGCATAGGGGATACAGTCAATAATATTGTAATAACTATGTATGGTGTCAGATAGGTACTGCATTTATTGGGGTGATCATTTTGTAAGTTATATAAATGTCTAGTCACTATGTTGTATACCTGAAACTAATATTGTATGTCAGCTATAACTGAAAAATAAAATATATATATATTTAAAAAAAAATTTTGTCTACATATCTATTCAAAACCAAACATTATAAACACAATTAACCTCAAAATATTTATCAATTCATATGAGTAACTTACCAGTGGTGTGAATAAACAAAACAATAATCTCATCAAATGACTGATTTATAAAGATAATCTGGACTATAGAAAAATATATTTTGCAACATAAATGTATATAAAATACCATTGTGTGTTTTGTGGCCACTGTTAGGACAATAAGACAGTTAGTTATTCACATATTTCTATGTTGCCTACATGGGTAAATTATTTCATGTAATTAAAAGCAATGAAAATTCAAAAGTGTCAGCTACCTAATGATATCCTTTCGCCCTTGAAATGTATTTTATAATCTTTCCTTTATTAGTAATTACTATATTATGCTCACAGATTTATCTATTCCCAGAAATCTTAAAATGTCCACAAGTAAACATACCAGGCACGGGGTTTCCAGCCGCCTTGCACTCCAGCTGTATAGGGCTGGTCACCACCACGGTCTCATTGAGCATCTTCCCTGCATCCTCCAGGCTGGGTGGTTCTGCAAGAAGCCCAAAAAGATCATTAATTCACCTAAACAGGATATTTAAATTGGAAGTTTTCTCAGTATGAATTGGCCATTTCTTTCTTTCACATATATACACTGATATATTTGGAATAAAATTCAAGTATAGTAGTGAATAGAATTGAAGAACTGGATGAGAATAAGTTTTTTGTTTGTTTGTTTGTTTTTTCTGAACCAGGCAGCCTTGCTGTTTAGAGCATTGTTAAGAGTTGTGGGTGGGCGTAGTCCACCATCTAACAAGCAGTGTTGCTGTTAGGAACATGAGCTCTCATCAGCTGAGATATCCTGCCACCTGTTGGCAGCTCAGCGGCAGCTCAGCTCACACGCAGCTCATTGGCCCATGGGGGAATCCAACGGGCAGCCCTGTTGCTCAGAGCTCACGCTCTTAACTCTTAACCAACTGAGCCACTCAGCCGGCCCGAGAACACGATTTTAATAGTTTTCCTAGATTGTCCATTTCTCTGTGCCCAGAAAAGAAAATCCTTAGAACTGTAGATTAACAGAGTAGAAAAAAAAGGTAAAGGAGTGGTTTTTTTGTTTATTTGTTTTATTCCAATAAATTTGATTGGTCTCATAGTAAAGTGCCTTTACTGAGAAGTAATCTATCACATTTGAACACTTCTGGTGAAGGAAAAAATTGATATTTCTCAAAATATCTGACTTCATATTTGAATATACTATTTTAAACCATTTCAGAGACATTAGAATCCTTTTTTGTTTGTTTATAAGCTCCTTTCTTTTTATATAAAAATTACAATTACATTGTTAATAAAACAGAAAATTACATTTTCAGCATTAAATAATTATAGCTAATACTGTTCTGTTATTTAATGTAGGAATTCAGTAAGTCTAAGAGGCATAGTATAAAAGGAGTAAGAGCTTAAATAATGGCCCATGTTTTCAACACTATCTTAAGAGCATAGAAGGGATGCTAGGATCAAAAAATGACAAGTAAACAAACTAGAGGTCTTGTCTTATTTGGAGAAGATGCTATCGATATAAGTTAATACATGAAGTTTATAAAACAATACATTTTAAATATTTGCTAAATTTAACTCATTCAGTGTATTCGAACCCCTCACCCCCCATCTCATGTACAATCAAGCAATTGATCTATTAACTTAGCAAAAACAGAGGAGAAAATGGAATAAGAAAAATGATTAGACCTAAATAAGATAGCAGAAATAGAATTACACTACAAATTGAGAGCATAAACGTGAGTCACTTCATTTTCTTGTTCAACGGGCAGAGGATTATTAACATTGTTTGAGAGTTAACACATCTTTTTTTTTATTAAAAAACCCAAGTAGATAAAAAGCACAAATTTTAAAAACCCACAAAAATGTTCACAATAAAGAGCCAGAGAAAGGCATGTCAGGACAACAAGGGTGATATCAATTTCTGACAAACTGGAATGCAAAGCATTAAAACAAAACAAAAAATCATTAAACACAACAAAGCAATACGCTTCCTGTTGATTAAACTGTTACAATTCATGAAGAATCCATTATAATGACAAAGCTTTATGCATTGAATAACAAAACAAAAGTTGTTCAAAAGCAGAGAAAATTGTAAAAAATATAAAAGTATATATTTTAGCACCCCCTTTCTCAGAAATTGACTATGTAATGAAACAAAAATAAAGTTACAAATAATTTGAAAAGTAAAATTACCCATCCAGATGTGTGTATATGTATTTTTGCATATGTATTTATAGTTAACAAAGAATAGATTTTCTTTTCAAATGCCAATAAAATATTTTCAAAATAACTATATATTAGGCCCCAAAATTGTCAATAAAGCATTTATACCACAATTTAATAAAACTATAATAAAAATGATTAGAAATCAATAATAAAAATATAAAGCTTTCTGCATGGTGAAAAACCTCATTAAAGAGAAAATCAAGATAAAAGTATAGGATCAGAAGAAATAAATTAGGATGAGATTGATTAAAATGAAAACATATGGAATGTCACCAAGCAGTACAATGCCCAAAGGAAATTTTACAGCCCAAATTAATATACTAAAAACTAAGAAATAATGAAAAAAACTGTTCTAAGCACTCAATTCAGATTCTAGAAAAAGAACAATTAAATACACCAAAGAATTCAGGAGTAAAGAAATAATAAAAAAGCAGAAGACAACAGCAAAGAAAACAAACACACAAAAGCAATAACAAAGGCAATAAAATTAAAAGCTGTTTTTGTTTTTTGGCAAGTTTAAAATAAACTCTCTCCTCAGTAGTTGATGTCTTTGAGGGTCAGATCTCTGCTTTGCTGGAATTTATTCCTAAAGACAAAATGTGGAACCCACTCCTCTTTCATACCTGTATCCATCCTTTATTCCTTTGTATCTGCCTAATTCAATGTACTAACATTTTTGTTTTGTTTAAAATGCCTAGGGCCAGCCCAGTGGCTCCTTGGTTAAGAGTTGGCTTAGGAGTGCAAGCTTTGAGCAGCAGGGCCACTGGTTCGGATCCCACATGGGCCAGTGACACTGCGCCCTCTACATCTAAGAAGGTGAACAACAGTTCGACCTGGAGCTGTGAGACGCCAGCGACTGCATAAGCTGCAGTGGGGCTGCAGTGGGTTGTTGTAAGCTACCGTGAGTGGCCGGCAGCCCGAGTGAGCGGGCGGCAGCTGGCGTGAGCTGTCATGAACCGCCGTGAGCAACAGTCCAACGGCCGGCGACTGATCTGCCTCAGCCAGGAAGAGCACAATGATCACAATACCAACATGGGCCAGTGAAGCAACGTCCTCCACAACTAGACTGAAGAACCAAAGGACAACAAGTTGGCTGTTCCCCTTCCCAGTTCCCCAGCACTGTTTCCCTCCTCCAATTCCCCAATAAAATCTTTTAAAAATAAATTAATTAATTAAAAATAAAAAAAGAAATAATAATAATAACAAAAGGCCTAGAACATTTCTGTTTTCTGCACCTTCTTATTTATGATATGCTATTTAGGGCAAAAGACCTTTAAATATTGCTATCTGACTTTTTTAACTGGAAAGGAAAAATAATTAGTCCATGGCACATTCCTTCAAATCAGTTATTTAAATATTCACTTAAAGCCTTCTGGACTGAAGTGATCATTGAAGGCTTTGACAGACTCTGTAGTTGCTGCAATAAAACAATATGGTAGGAATAAAAAATAAAAGGGCTATGGAGTAGGTTGGTTATTTTTTACTCCACTAGAGAACTTAAAGGAAAAAGATTAGATGTCAGCAAGAATGGCATAGTAAGAGCTCCAAAAATCCACTCTTCTGTTTTTGTTTTGTTTTTTTTTTTAAAGAAAAGAGCACTGGAATATTGTCAAAATCAACTTTTTCAGAACTCTGGATTAGTGATCAAAAAATTCCCACAAAGAAAATGCCAGGCACACATAATTTTACTAGTGAATTCTACCAAACATTTAAGAAAAATTAACATGAACCCTTCACAAACTCTTTCAAAATATAGCAGAGAGGGAACACTTCTCAAATCATTCTAAGAAATCAGTTTTACCATGATAACAAAACCAGACAGAGACAGTCATGAAAAAGATACTACAGACCAATATGCCTTATGAACACACACAAAACTAATCAACGAAATACTAGTAAGGTGAATCTAGCAACATATAAAACAGGTTATACACCATCACTAAGGAGGACTTACCTCACGAAGGCAGAGTTGGTTTAACATAGGACAATCAATCAATTTAATCAAGACAGTGTGGTACTTAAAAATTAACTCCAAATGAATTAAAGACTTAAATGTAAGACCTGAAACCACAAAACTCTTAGAAGAAAGCATAGGGACCAAGCTCTTGACATTGGCCTTGGCAATGATTTCTTGGATATGATACCAAATGAAAAACCAACAAAAGCAAAATAAACAAGTGGGGCTACACAGCAAAGGAAACCATCAGCAAAATGAAAAGGCAACCAACTGATGGGGGAAAATAATTGCAAAGCATACATTTGATAAGGGATTAATATCCAAAACACGTAAGAAACTTATACAACTCAATAACAAAAAAAGAAAAAAAAATCTGATTAAATAATGGGCAAAGGGTCTGAATAGACATTTTTCCAAAGAAGACATACAAATGGCCAACAGGTACATGAAAAGGTACTCAACATCACTTATCACCAGGGAAATGCAAATCAAAAACACGATGAGATATTACTAACATCTGTTAGGATAGTTATTAAGAAAAATACGAGATAACAAGTGTTGGCGAGAATGTGGAGAAAAGGGAACCATCATACACTGTTGTTGGAACGTAAATTGGCACAGCCACTATGGAAAACAGTATGGAGGTTCCTCAAAAAATTAAGAATAGAACTATCACATGATCCAGCAATCTCACTTCTGGGACTATATCAGAAGGAAATGAAATCAGTATCTCAGAAAAACTATCTGCACCCCCATGTTCACTGAAGCATGATTTACAATAGTCAAGATATGGAAACAACCTGAGTATCCATCAGCAGGTGAATGGATCAAGAAAATGTGAGATACACATACACACACACACACATACACACACACACGAATATTATTCAGCTATGAGAAAAAAGAAAATCTTGCCACTTGAAACAACATGGATGAACCTAAAGAACATTATGCTAAGTGAAATAAGCCAGACAGAAAAAGACAAATACTGATGATCTCACTTATATAGAGAAAAGTTAAGCTCATAGAAACAGAGAGTAGAATGATGGTTACCAGGGGCTGAGGGAGTGGAGAAAATGGGGAGATGCTGGTCAAAGGGCACAAGCCTTCATTTATAAGATAAATAAGCTCTGGGGATCTCATGGACAGCATGATGACTACAGTTAATAATACTGTGTTGCTAACAGAGCAGATCTTGTGTTCTCACCCCACACGCACGTGCACACACACACTCAAAGGTAACTATGAGGTGAAGGGTGTGTTCACTAATCTGATTGTAGTAATCATTTCACAATGTATACATATATCAAATTGTCACACTTTAAATATGTACAATTTTATTTAAAGGGAAGAGCAATGAAATGAACAGTATGATATAGGCATAAGAGTAGACATTTAGGCAGTAGAACAGGACTGAGGCTATAGCAATAAACTCTTATATCTAAAGTCAAATGATTTAAAAAAAAAGATTTTATTAAGGAATTGGAGGAGGGGAACAGTGTTGGGGAATCGGGGAAGGGGAACAGACAAGTTGCTGTCCTTTTGTTCTTCAGTCTAGTTGTGGAGGATGTCGCATCACTGGCCCATGTTGGTATTATCATCATTGCGCTCTTCCCGGCTAAGGCAGTTGGTCGCCAGCCATTGGACAACCACTCATGGTGGCTCATGGTAGTCCATGCCGTAGCCAGCCACTCATGGCAGCCCAGCTCCAGGTTGCGCTGTTGTTCACAATCTTAGCTGTAATGGGCAGCATCATTGGTCCTCATGTAGGAACTGAACCGGTGGCCCTGTTGCTCAGAGCTTGCACTCTAAGCCAACTCAACCAACTGAGCCACTCGGCCAGCCCTAAAGTCAAATGACTTTTCACAAGAGTGCTAGGCCCATTCAATGGGGAAAAAAAATTGTCTTTTTAATAAATGGTGCTGGGACATTTTTAGGTAAAAAGTAAATATAAATATAAATTAAATTATTCTCTTCTTAAAGGGATAGTGTCGTAATTTTGAGTTTAGGTAAACAATTTTCTAGACAGAAGCCTTAGTAAGGTAACAATATGCTATGTTAACAATGAGAAGGTGTCTGCATACTCCAAGCAGGAGGTTGAATTCCATTCTACTTCTTGTTTTTTTTCCCCTCTATTTTTCTTCTTTCAAAAGCTGTATGCCAAAACCACAATACGTTCTTTAGGACACAGCATAGGCTAGACTCTGCCTATTATTTTCACTGCTCAAAAGCATGAGTTGACTTTTTCAAATCTTGGTTAAATTTGAATTAATACAAAACTGATCTAAAAATTATGTGGGTAAGTTAATCATCCTTAACCACCAAAATTATGATACAGTGAGTAATAAATTCACCTATACTGAGAAAATAGTACAGAAGAGTCCTGAACTGAAGCTATCCATTAAGAAAGAAAATTTAAAAAGGAAAGTTCCCTACACTATTTCCAATCTCTTTTAGGCCACAAGTGAGCTATTAAGCAAAACACAGAAACGATAGAGAAACCTTTTTTAAGTGGGTGTTAGCAGATGTTAGCCAAGCAAATACTTTAAAATAATAAAATTACATTCAGGGGTGCTCCACTAATGTTTTCACCAGACAACTAATACAGACCCTAGATGGTTTCTGGCTAACAGAGAAGGCAGCAGGACTTTAGACATAGTTGTTAAAATGTTGGTGCAGTGAGAAGGGCCAGCGCTAAATATGTGTTAGGCCAAAACAGTGGTTAAGCTGCCATTTATAGATGATGACTAGGAACCGGGCAACAGGCTACGCTTTTCATGTGTCATCTTTCATTTAATCCTCACGACACTCATGACAACCTCCCGATCATGGTGTTATCATTATCCTTGCATTTTACAGGTGAGGAAACTGAACTTTCAAACAGTTACTAACTAAACTCACTGTTATACAGATATCACTTGACAGTGTAGGAACCCACATTCAAAGCCCACGCTTTTCTCCACAACATTGTACTTCTGGGGCTTCCCCATGGTTGATTTTTTTTCCCCTAGGAAATAATTAAGTGCAGATGAAATGAATGCTTGAGCCATTAGACCCCAAATAATCACTTGTTTGTGGAAACATCTATCTCACTTGGCAAATATCTGAGGTTGAGATATAATTTCATAGTCTGGTCTACAGAATTAGAATTTACAGAATTATGAAACTTGGATGATCAAAAAGGACCACCTACTGAGGGCTTCTGCCTTCTGTAATAGACAGAACTCCCCCTGGAAAACCCAGGAGATTGTGAAAATATTCCTTTTCTCATGATCATGACATGGTCTTCCAGTCCAAGAGAGCATGCACCCTTACTTCACCTTTCTTGAAAAGTCTATTCTGCCATGCTTGAGAAGAATGGATGCTTCTACGATCTTTTTTATGAGAAAGGAAAATATTAAACAACTGGAAAGTGGAGTTTCTTAGGATTGAACACTTTTGGATGACAAACTGTCATAAATGCTCACCGTGTCACCCCCTCAATAAAGGTGGGATAAAACAAATCCTAATTAAAAGGCAAGTATAGAATAGGTTAAATAAATTAATAAATGAACTAAATTAAGTGATAGCTGCTTCCCTATAGATTTTTCAATGTCCCTTTTAATATACAGCACCAGAATTAGATATAATGCTTTGGAGGCATTCAGAGAGCAGAAGTATACCAGGGCTAACTCCTCTCTTGTTCTTCATGCTATAACCTTCTATTACTGACTTCTAACACTGATTAACTTTAGGATGAAATTGAATTACTATATCTCCAGTAATTGAGGAAAGCCATTTATGCATCAAGTCTTTCAATGTGTGGTGTCTTTAAGCCATTCTTCTTCCACCCTATTCTTATGTAGTTTTTCACATTAGATTAACTTGTCATTTTAACCTGTGAGATCTTTTTGAAATCTATGACCAACTAATTCTTTAGAAATTCCTACAGTTTTTTTTTTAACATCTCCAATTCTCACTGGTGTCATTAATACAAGTATGGAAGAGGACAGAATCAAATTCGGAGCCATTTGTGTCCAACTCAACATTGCTATCACGAGTGACAAGATGATATGCCAGCTTTCTCTCCAGATGCCTGTCACATGCACTGTGCAACTCTTTCTTCCAGGTTAATCGTAAAGAGTATTAAATAAAAGTTCATGCTATCACTTATTCTACATTCAGGCTGATGAACTGTTATCCAGACAAGTCAATATGATATTAGATGAAACATTTTTAGCTAGTACTGTATCTTACCTCTATTCTAATTGTGAGTCGTATCAAGAAGATAGTTTTATATTCTCTCCCTAATTTGGTAGTTTTTAATAAATCCTTACAATGACTAACCTTCTGTTTGTCTTACTCTTCACATTAACCCAGAAGTCTTCCAGCTTGCTCCTCACCTCATCCATACAGGAAAATTGCATCTCCTGCTAACATACTTTTTGTTACCATAACCAGATGCTAGGTTTATGGACTTCTGTTTTCCTAGGTATTGACTCAGCTTCTTCTCTTCCATTATTGCTCAGTATTTGATGGGAAGCTTTCTATCTTTCATGGACTCTGTTTTTCAGTCATTCTTGACAACATTGGCAAGTCTCTAGGCCCGTCTTAGAGTCTGGGTCCGAGTTTCATCAAGTGAAAGAACACAGACCACTTGCATCAGAGATGCTGTTTCAGAAGATCTGCAACTGGGCTCAGGAAGCTGTATTTTTAACATGCAACATGTGCGATTTTTATAAACATTAGCATTTGGGTGTCCTGAACAATAAAGTGTAGTTCTTCCCAGTTCTGGAAACCTATACTCTGTTCTCCATCACAGAGTCTTCATGTAAGTTAAATTCAAGGCCACTTAAGGGAAAGTAGGGTCAGCCTGTCCCCAAACCCTCAAGCATGGTGAACCAATTCCAAGATGGTTACAATCAGATATTGGTCTTTAAGTTAATTAGCCAGTGAAAAAATAAAGGTCCTCTTAAGGAACACAGTTTGTGTATATGACATCCATAAGTTAAATGTTCATATTTAGGGAACTGGGGAAAGAACAAACTGGTTTATTGGAAACATTTAAGAGAACTGATGATTTGAATCTTTTAAGTGGCTGATTTAAATAAAGGAATATATAAAGAAGTAGATTAAAATAATTCAATGTCCAATTTAAATTTTTTCATTTATTTACTATTTACTCTTTTATTTGTTAGATATTTACTGACTGCCTACTATATACATGGAATTAAGGTAAGTGCTGGGGCATTCTCCTAGATTAAACTGCTCAGTAAATGTGGAGTTAATATATGAAAGAAAGAGAGAGAGAGAGAGAGAGAGGAGGTAAAAAAAAAGAAAGGGAGGGGAGAAGAAACAATTGTTTAACATGCAGTCATGTGAATTAAGAGAAAATGAATAATGTGTACATGGAGATCTTGAATAGCTCTCTGCCAATATCCTTGGGCTGAATTAGAAAATTAGAAAAGTCCAAGTCTACATTTCTTAGCCCTTTTTGATGACTCTCCTGAGATCTGAAGTTTTACATTCAGGGTCAGGTAGTCTTTCAAGTTCACTGTGAAGCTGTAATATTCATGAGGTGTTCCATGACCACCAGACATTTTAGTAAAGCTCATGAGAGCAGATCCTAAGTCAAGGATAGCCTCTACTCACAAAACCCCTCTTACAGGCAGGCAAGAAAATCAAAACTAATGCTAAGGAATAACCTTAGCATTTTTTGTCTTTTCAACCAAAGTTATCTGTATAAAGTGAACCCGTTAACAGGATTCAAATAATTTAAAACCTAAGGCAGTGTGTTTATTTATTAGCTCTAATACATCTTATTTGACAACCTGAAAACTAAAGATCTTAATTTGATCAATTATAATTACAATAATGTAAAAAAAAAAACCGAAAAACTATCTAGATTTTTTTCCCCATACATTCTAAATCATTTGTTATTTTTCCACTGTAATTCAATAAAAATGAACCCACTATGTTTCAGAAAAAGACCCTAGAGGTATTCTTTAGTTAGGATGTGGGAATGACATTACCATGCACATGGAGCTGAAAGGGCTGCTGTGCTTCTCCAGCCGCATTGGTCGCCACACATGTGTATCTGCCAGCATCTCCCATCAGGGCTTTGGCAATTTGTAGAACTCGACCCGAAGACTGAATCTAATTGGGAGCAGAAAGCATGGCAGCATTTAGTACTGTACACTTGGACTTAAACACATTTGCTGAGATAGAAGAACTCATTTAAATTTATAATATTTAATTATATTTTCATGCCCATATCTTAATTATGTCTTGATAGATAAGAGCCAGATCACTCCATCATGAACAACAAAATGGACTGATTGCAAAACTTTTCTTATTCATTGGAGAAAATAATCTAAGGCCAGCTTACTGGTAGAGTCATAAAACTCCACTGAATGAAAGACTTTAGCCCTGAACTATGAGGTATGTGATGAAAATATAAGCTATTCAAAACAACATGGTCCCATTTATATAACACTTCATAAACAGCTTTAAAACAACAATCTTTTTTGATTAAATGGTCATGGGGGCCAGAAAAACAATAAAAAATTATAAAATATGAGTAATGGAAATGCAGATAATTTTCTTCCTGTTTTTCCTTACTTCCCTCTTAAACCCAATGCAACCGGCCACCGCCATTTTGGAACTGGCAATTCAGCAACTATTTTTTGAAATGGATTATTCAGAGGCTACCAGTAACTTCCAATCACAATATTCAGCAGCTATGTAGTAATTTCAGACTCTCTCTCATCATCTATAGCATTTGGCATTGTTGACTACCTACCTATTTCTTTTCTTTCAAAGATTTTATTGGGGAATTGGAGGAGGGAACAGCATTGGGGAATCAGAGAAGGGGAACAGACAAGTTGCTGTCCTTTTGTTCTTCAGTCTAGTTGTGGAGGACATTGCTTCACTGGCCCATGTTGGTATTATCATTGCGCTCTTCCTGGCTGAGGCAGTCGCTCGCTGGCCATTGGATGGCCGCTCACGCTGGATGCTGGCCACTCAAGGTAGCTCATGGCAGCTCACTGTAGCACCACTGCAGCCTACGCCATGGCCTGAGACTCACAGCAGCCCAGCTCCAAGTCGAGCTGTTGTTCACAATCTTAGCTGTAGAGAGTGCAGCATCACTGGCCCATGTGGAATCCGAACCGGCGGGCCTGCTGCTCAGAGCTCGCGTTTCCAAGCCAACTCTCAGCCAATGAGTCACTCGGCTGGTCCCCCTACCTATTTCTTAAATCGCTCTATTCTCTGGGTGTGGCAGATACAGCATTTTCCCTTAGTTCTCATTTTCTGACTTTTTAGATTACTTTACAGAGTGTGCTTCCTCCTCCTGTCCCATAAAGAGGAAATTTAATTTTCTGATAGTTTTCAGCCAACCCCTTGGCTTAAGTGAAGAATCCTGCGCAGGCTCCTAAATTTACAGCGTTGGTCTCAACTTCTCTCCAGAGCTCAGTACTTGTGGTTCCAGCTCTCTGCTGGACAGGTTAGCCTATGAAATTTAACATATCCAAAACAAAGCTTTAATTCTTTCCTTGTATCTCGAAATCTACTTCTTATTGCATGTTTCTAATCTTGTTTAACAACATGCACTATTCTCCCAGTCATCTGGGTTTCTGAGCCCACGAGTTTCCTATTAATTCTACCACTCTACGTTTCTCAGATCCCCTATTTTCCATTCTCACAACCACTGTGGGATTATAATAGCTTAATTTATATTCCAGTGTCTCCAATCTCCCAAACTGTTGATCTATCTTACATGCTGTTGCCAGAATAATTTGTCTACAATGCAAATTTGATCCTTTTACCAGTCCTCCATCAAAGCTCATTCATGGCTCCCTAATTTGCCCAGAATGAAATCCCAACTCAGCACAGCCCTCCAGGCTTACCACAGTCCAACCCCAAATGATCTTTTCTCCATATCCTCCCATGTAAACTCCCACTATTCTCCAGCCACGCTGTACTAAACATACTAAGCAACACAATCATACATTTATATTCACTTCTAGACTTCTGCACATGGCCTTTCAATGCCATAATTTCTTAAAACTCTGAGCTTGATCAGTTCTCTCTCCTATTTCTTCTCACTCTTTATTTTCCACTTGGATTAACTCAACCATGACTTGGTTTCAAATGTCATCTATGTGTCAGTATCTTTAGCCAGAGCTTTCCTTGCAGCTCCAGGACCATATATTCAATGGTCTACCTGACATATTCACTAGTGTATTTCAAAGTCAGTTCAACCCCCAAAAGTCTAAAACTCAAACCACAGTTTTTCCCCCTCAAACTTGTCCTCCTCCAGAATGGCATCACAATCTGTGCATTTCTGTAGGTTAGATTCCTAAGAGTTACTTTCACGTTTTCCTTGACTTCTTCCCTTACTTCTCCCTCACCTTTCACAAGCAATTTATCACTGGGCCCTAGTGATTTAACCATAACTCTCACATATATCCATGTATCCTCATCTCCATGACCAGCAGGTAAGTCCAAATTTCTCTCTTCTCTCTCTTCTAGACAAATAAGCCCTAACTGATTTCCACATACCTTCTTTTAACCCTTCAATTCATTCTTTAATTAAAATGCAAACCTGATCATGTCTCTCTTCTCTTAAAACCCTTCATTGTTTTGGAGTAAAAATAAAATCATTAGTGTTTCTTAAATGCCCCTTACTTGTTCTGTGCCTCCCCTCATACTCCTGTCCTTACAATCTGTTCCTTACTCCACTGGTCTGCTTTCAGTTCCTCAAGAGGTGTCATCTTCTCCTTTACTTTAAGTTGTTTGTCCATGCACATCTTCTCTGAAATACCCTACTCAGTTCTCTTCCATTAACTCACCCACTTACTCCTACATATTCTTCAAGTCTCTGCTCAAAGGCCTTCTCCATGAATTACTCTCATGCTTAAAGGTTTTCCCCATGATCTGTTCTTATACCTCTCCATATTTTATCTTAGAATTACTCATTACAGTTTGCAATTATACTTTTGTATGATTATAAATGCCTATCTTCCAGGTAAACAGTTGTTTACTTGCACTGTGTTTGAAGGCTACCTACTGAATATTTCCCTAGCTAAATTGAAAGATTAGGTCCATTGCTTTTGGAATAGGATGTCTACCATTTGTACTGGGAAAAGAACTCAGCACAGCCCTCATTATTGAAAACTTACTACATGCAAAGTTCAACTCACATTAATCATCTTGAACCTAGCAGTAACATCTATTAATTTGGACTTTAAATGCATCATTTAGATATCCAGGTTTGAAATCTATCTATCTATCTATCTATCTATCTATCTATCTATCTATCTATCTATCTATCTAACAAATATGTATTGAAATACAGTTGTAATATATGCCAGGGCTATATTCAATGTGAAGGATACAGAAATGAATATATTCATAGAGATTGAGTCTTTGCCCTCTTAAAGCTTATAAACTAGTTGAAATATGTTTTTCAAGACTTATTTCAGTTAAGTTTATGTTGTTATGACTTTAACCTTAATCTATGGTAAACATATGATGAGGGATTAGTGTTGATAAACACTGTTCATCCACAAAACACCAATTTTTTAATAGCTAAGCATAAATAAAAACAGTAAAAATACCAACCAATAGGTTAAAATTGATATCCTTGTGAAGGTTACTAGTCTTTAATTAATTTCACTCTTCAAGTCAAAATACTAAGTGAAAGTCTAAAAAAAATCTCTAAGGAAAACACATCTTGTTTTAATACATTTTCTGAAAAATCTGTTCAACAGGAAAAATCGACAATTAAGAAAGCTCCAGGGCCGGCCGAGTGGCGCGGTGGTTAAGCGCTGGCTTGGGAAGCCAGCGGCCCCGGTTCGGGTCCCACATATGAGGGCCAGTGACACTGCCCTCAAAAAAAAAAAAGAAAGCTCCAGAAAGATGTATGTAGCTTTCTTGTTTGGGACTCAGTAATAGTTACACTTACTTTGAGGTTTCCTTGGGCAGTGTTCACAGGCTGGCCGTCTTTTAACCATGTAATGGATGGATTTGGGATGCCATTAGCTATGCACTGCAAGGTGACAGGCTTGTATTTCACTACGGCTCTCTCAGAAAGGCCTGAGGATTTGATTGTTGGAGGAACTAGATTTGAGAGAGGAAGACAAGAGGAGGGGAGGGAAGGAGGGAAAGAGGGAGGTGGGAAAGAGGAAAGGAAGAAAGGGAGGGAACAAAAACCATAATCAGTGGGCTAAACACTTCACTTGAAAAATCTATATTCAAAAACCCGAAAGCAAAATTTTACAAAGGGAAAACCCCTACTTTACAAAAAAAATGAAACAATTTCATCCCATGCATTTAATTTATATTGTAAGCATTTACCTATTGCTTAACTATGGATCTCTAATTCTCCAAAGAATAAGTAAAATGTATTTACAGCAACTGCCATCTACATGTAGTTTTGGCTTATACCATTAGGTGTGTTTCCCAATCTATTATGACTCTCCCTTTCTCAGGAACTACCTCACTAAATTAGGGTAAGTTTCTACCCATATTTATACTACATGATTCTGCCCCCAACAAGGCTGATTGAACCCAGGATGGTGACTTGATTTAAGCTGGCCCTGCCAGATTCCTTCCCTCAGGAATTGGAATTCAGACTCAGCAATAGGAAAGGTATATTCCATCATGGGACTGAAAAAGCAGGAAAAACACAGTCTGCATTGACAGAGGGGAAAATGAAGTTGATGTTCATAGAAACCTCTGCTGTGACTTCCAGACGGCTCTGCACTTTTTTGTTCTAGTCCCTCCCTTCCCAACGTCTGCTGGCAAGGGAGATACACAATACCCTGGCAAAAAGCTGCTTCCGTCATTAGATTAATGGCTTTGACGCTATTGTGCCAGTTTTATGAATGCACTTATGTGCCCTGGTTCCAGCATCGTATCCTCAGCCTCCATTTCTGGAAATGATTTTATTCACACTCCCTCTTATTTTGGCTAAACCCTTCAAGGCTGACCTAACCCCTTTCCTTGGAATTTGCTGCCTGCCTCCTCCCTCTTATTTGGTGGCATTTCTCAGACCCTGGCTTTCTATGCGGAATACACTCCTTAACATTTAAGTTCTGCCTATATGCACTCACATGGTATCTCTTGAGTAAGTCTCTGTGTTAGCAAAGTGACTTAAAATCTACCATTATTTAACTCAAGTTCACATTCTTGACCTTACTTTGTAGATTTACGTAGAGCTACAATCTGAATTAGATAATGAAGCAAAGTACAAATTAATTTAAATGTAGTGCTCTTGTTCTTTCTTGAGCATACCATGAACAGTCACTTCAAATTCCTTTTTATGGTCTCCAGCAGCATTTGTTGCCACACATCGATAAAGGCCTGTATCTGACACTTGAGCCCGAGCAATAACCAGTTTGCGTCCATTTAGTAAAATCTTGAATCCATCCCTTTCATCAATTAGTTGGCCATCCTTCATCCACCTATAGAAACAAGTCAAAAAGAAGTATATATATATATATATATATATATATATATATATATATATAAAATAACTGACTAAAGTCCTCAAATATAGTATATATAGGTGTGATCAAACAATATGGTGAATGCTGCAGCTGAGTGCCATCTAGGTGATGTTAATTGTGTATTTTGACCTTGATGGAATTGTGTGAGCTGAGTTTGTACCCAGGAACACTACGATGAGCTCTGAATATTATAAGGGCCTATTAGGTCATTTAAGAAATAATGTGCATAGAAAACAGCCTGAGGAATAGGCAAACAGTTTTATCTTCCATCATGACAACATGACAGCACTCCATGTCACACATTGCTTCTGGTATGTCAATTTCTGTTAAATAAAAACATTACAATGTGTCCTCATCCACCTTATTCACTGGATCTGGCACCGTGCGACTTTGGCTCTTCCCCAAAGTCAAAATGACTATGAGAGGTAAACATTTTAAATCCATTCAGGACATCAAGGCAACCGTGATTGTGCAACTAAAGACACTCAGGAAAGAGGACTTCCAGAACTGCTTCACAAAGTGGCAAGAACGAGAGGGTGTATTTTGAGGGGGATTAATGGCAATGTGTCTTTTACTGTAATGTATTTTTAAAATTTAAACAGTCACTGTATTTTTTGATCACACCGTGTATATGTGTGTGTGTGTGTGTGTGTGTGTGTGTGCACGCGCACGCGTATGCACAGTAATACCTTGGTTTGCGAGCATAATTTATTCCGGAAACAAACTACTTGTATTGCAAGACATGGCTCGTTTACCATATTAAAATGTATTAGAAATGTTTGTTTGTCTTGCGGAACATTCGCAAACCAAGTTACTCACAATCCAAAGTTTTACTATATTATAAATCTTTTGGAGAAACTAGATTTACTTATATATTAGATTTTTATATACGTATATAAATATGTAAATTTTCAGTTGTGTTTTTGCCTAATTCCCTATTTATTCATTTTATAAAATAAATAGTAAATGGGGAAAAGAAAAAAGGAAACATGGCATAACACAGAAGTCAGCATATTGTTGGCTACACAATGAGGCAAATGCCCCTAAATATGATTTATATCAAATGTTTAAAGTTTAAATAATGTTAACTAGCAAAATGAACACAATCTTAAAACATGTATAATGTAAAACTCATTTCTTTTTTTTTTTTTTTTTTTTGAGGGCAGTGTCACTGGTCCTCATAGGTGGGACCCAAACCGGGGCCGCTTGGTCCCCAAGCCAGCGCTTAACAACGCGCCACTCAGCTGGCCCAAAACTCATTTTTTATGAGTTATCACTTGCCATATAGTTTTATAATCATATGTGAACACATTTTATTTCCTTAGTTGACTATTCCTTTACATATTCTGTAGCACTTTGGAAATTCAAGATAAGTATTCAAGAAATGCTTAGTGAATGAAGGAATGAGAATAAAGAATTGGTACACATAAATGTATGTTAACTCTATTTCCCTACTACATCTGGTACATTTCTTTTGATTTAGTCATTCATTAAACATTTCAGGTCCTTGGGAAGATCTAACAGATACTGCCCAATAGTCTGTCTCTATGAACTGAAAATGTAATTTCTAAGAGCATAAATATGATTCCTCTCATTGAGCAGATTGAGTATGAAGTAAAAGTCATCTTGTATATAGAGTATGTCTTTTAAAAGAAGAATATAAAGAATGTAACTTTATACAACCCCTTTTCTGTTTTTTCGGGGTTTTTTTTGAGGGCAGTGTCACTGGTCCTCATATGTGGGACCCGAACCGGGGCCGCTGGCTTCCCAAGCCAGTGCTTAACCACCACGCCACTCAGCCGGCCCACAACCCCTTTTCCATAACATAGAACCTCTTTCAAGAAAGTTCTAGAACACTCAAATTAAGAAGAGGGAGGTATTTAGAAGACATACCAACACCCTTACATGATAGTTGGTGGTGGAGAACCTGTCACTTGACAATCTAGCTCCAGTAAGTTATTAACCATCGCTATGAAGTAAGATCTTTCATCTCCTCCTTCTATCGCTGGCGGCACTGGAAAACATCAGAGATGTAGCTTGTAATGAAATACATACAAGAAAAAAATGCACCATCACTTTAAACAATACTAAGTCACAGTTCAGAACGTTGGTGTGTGTCTCAGTCGTTTGGTACATGAATGGGATTTGAAATGTAAAATACATTTTACAATACACACTCGCCAGGATCGATGAATGTACTTTTGACATATTGTGGATTTTTCTCAATTCATCGAGCACTATGCTGCTGCTGGTGCCATCTGAATATTCTTATTTTCATAAGAAGAAGAGAAAGGGACTTCAAAAACCGGGCCTCTCTTCAAAAGCCTTCAGTTTATAAAGAAGTAGAGACTAGGGAGGTTGCAAGAGGACCTCCCAAATCCCAGAGACTAGTTTCCTGTTGTCTGGGACCATGATCATGACAGAAGCCCATGTTATCCCTCACTGTACTCAGATGTTGTCATCTGATGGAAAACATACATATGCACTTACAAAGTTACCTGTCAAGATCAGTGGAAGGCGTACATGGGGTTTTTCAATCTTGGGACTCTAGTGATAGCTCAATCTACCACTCAGAAATGTGCAGTCCTGAGTGGAACAGGGAACTAAACCTTCTCTAAGATTATTTTATGATTTCATGGCCTCCCAAAAGCATTTCAGAAACTCATCAGGTTTGGCTGTGAATCTGAGAATCCAGATAACGACATCCTTGATTACCTAAGACGTCAACTTCATATTGAATTTCTTTCTCTCCTGCCACACTGGTAGCCACACACACATACTGTCCCCGATCCGCTTCAAGGGTACTTATAATTTCTAGTTTCTTCCCACCAGCTTCTATACGGATGTTGTCGCTGGCTTTCACCGGTACCCCATCTTTTAACCAGGTGAGAACTGGAGGAGGGTTGCCGGCAGCTTTGCACTCCAGTGTCAGCGGATGAGTGACCACCACTTGCTTAGTCAGAGGCACAGCCAGGTTACCTTCAATCACTGGAGGAACTAGGTAGAAAAATATAATATTTCAGGTACGTTGCTGAATCCTAATGAAATAAGGGTTTTGTTTTGTTTTGTTTTCTTTCTCACATAATTTGACCATAGAAACTACCTACATGTCTGCCTCCCTCTAGGCTGTTGAGGAAAGAGGGTTCACCTTCATGGTTCATCTGAACTGAGACTATTCTTAATATTGTGGGATACTCTATACTGTGGTTACAAGAGGCAAATTGTTACGTTACAATTACGTTACCTTCTCCATAAACACCAAATGATATGGTTGCCCCAAATGCTATGGGCAAATGGTTGGCCAAATGAATGGACCACTTATTGCTAACTATAGCTTTTAAAAATATCTTTCCAAATCATGGGACACATTTTTTCCAATTCCTTCCCATTGCATATTGAAAATGACCAAACCCACCAAGACTTTATTAGTGAACAAGCTGGAAGTTGGCATATTAGAAAGCATGGACAGAAAGGTATATAATGAAAGCACATATTTTTTGCTTACCATAAACATCCACATGGAATGATTTTTCAGCAGTTCCAGCAACATTGGTTACGTGGCACGTATATGTTGCTGAATCAGAGACCTGTGCTCGAGAGATATGGAGAAATTGTCCCTTATCAACATAAAGTGCTTGAGAGCTGGATATGATTGGCTGGCCATCCTTATACCAAGTAATGGCAGGCGCCGGAAGTCCCCGTGTTTCACACTCCAGTTTAATTATGCTGTTGATCAATGCTGATACTTCTGTGGTGACATTCCCTCCTTTAATGCTTGGTGGAACTACAAAAGATTTCAGAACAGAAGCAAGTCTTCTAAGCTTTAGCATCTGCATCAAAAACTTCAATGCTGTAGATGTTTATATAATGCATTTAATGTAAATACACATTAAAGATAATTAGGAAGTCTGTGATTTATCTACTGATAATTAATGGCCTGCTTTGTCAATCTTCATCACCCTCCTCCTGGGTTTCAGTTTTCCGTAAAAGCAGACTCACAGCTATAGTTGCTGAGGTTCATTTAGATCCAATGGATCATATTACAGTGCTGAGAACGTTATGTTGAACATACAGAGAGGAACAAAATAAAACCCCACTTAAAGTAAATACAATACGATTGAATTCAGGCGAAGGGAGGAAAAATGTCAGATGTGGTACAACGTCATGCCCTCTCCCCAAGAAATACTAAAGGTCTAAATGCTTTCAGAACCAGCTACTGGTCATAACTGTGCAGTCTTTAACTTTTGCTTCTTACATTTTTTTTTTTTTTTGGAACTGCCAAGGCTTCATTCACTCAACTTTACTCATCTAATTGGGTACATGTGTTATCTTCCATAATTCAGCAACCACATGCCTGGCCTCTCACACCACATGATGACTCCGCTGTTGGAAAAACAACTCAAGTGGCTCAGAACGGCCACATATTCTGAACAGTGGATATTCCAGGACTGGGCTCTAATTGCAACAATTTAAAGGAAATCAAATGTCATGTGTCTAAATTTACTGTCTTGACATTATTTTATTGCACTTTGATTTTAGAAAAGCATATTTGGTGGAATGTTTTTCTGATGGTTGGAGTAGGGCTATTGGTTTTGGGGAAGATCACAGAGGCAAAGTGCCATCCTCATCACATCATGGCAGGGGTACATACTATCCACATGATTATCACCGATGATGTTGGCCTTGACAATCTGGTCGAGGTAGTTTTTGCCAGCTTTCTCCACTGTAGAGTTGCTCTCTCTTCCCCTTTTATTCTGAAAGGAAACACTCTTCCCAGCGGTACGTCTGGGGCGGGAAGCTGTGTTCTACCTCCTTGAGCGGGAAATACCTATATAATTTATTTGGAATTCTTCTATATGGAAGATTTGTCTCTCTTCTCCAATTTATTTATTTTTCAATCACTTGTTTATATCAACATACACTCATGGAAATTTATTTTATACTTCAGGTTCTACTCTAATACTACATTATTTATTTTGTTGTTCAAATGGTTTCAGTTTTGGCCAAGGGAAGCTATTTCAGTTGGCTCTTATGTCCCTTTCTATGTCATTTAATGGTTTAGTACTTTCTTACTTTCTGGTCCTTCTCCATACTCCAGGCTCATCTTGAGTATTTCCTGCCCCAGCCCTAGAATTAACCATTTCTCCAAGAAGCCCTGGTTCCTTTTAGTAGAGAAGGATGTTAGAAAACATTAAGTGGAATCACAACAAGCATGACTGACCTATTGAGAGTGGCATTCCTTTCTATTGTGTAATTCTTTATGTCTGCAACATAATATTCTTGTGCCTTCCTTATGGTTCTGTGCCCAAAAAGTAAAGTTATTTGCCAGTCACCTTCCTCAGGGGATATTGAGAATTTTAGTGAAATGAGAGTTACATATCTCTGGGGGGGGCACTTAGCTGGGAGAAAACAGCAGCACAAACATAAGACATTTAAAATACTACCCAAGGTGAACTGAAAATAGAACAACTGAGGTTGCATACCATCCATCTCATTCTGTGTCATGCATCTCTATTCTTTTAAGAGGGTTATTTTCTTTTTTTCCACCTTAAAGGATACAGACATTTGATTGAGGACAGACTAACCAATTAGGAAATACTTGACCTGTTAAGTGAGGTGCTATGAAAACCACTAGGCCACTTGAAGAAATCCATGCTTAATGATAAAATGCATTAAAATTGGATGTAGCATTCTAGGTGAAAATACAGAAAGATAGGTTCTTCATTCTAAAGCAAATAGCATTCCAAATTATTCAGTATAAATAAAAGAGCAGTTAAGAGTAGAGTAAACCCTGCTTCTTCATTTATGCTGAGAATTGATGATAATAAAAAGCGTAAGACAGTTGCACTTACTGTAGACAGTCAGCTTTATATCCTTGGCTTGTTTGCCAGCTGCGTTAGACACGGTGCACTGATAACGGCCCTTGTCACTTCTTCGTGCATTTTTAAATTGTAAAACTTGTCCTCTGTCCAGAAGTTCAATATTAGGATCTCCCAAAAACAACGGCCTAGAAAATACAAAATGTTATTCCCCATGGGTCCATTTTTATTTTCCTGTTTCCTCTCCTATTATTCACAAAAATCATTAAGCCATTTGAGATTAAAAATATGAATCAAAGTTGAATTTTAGTATAAATATATATATATACACACACACATGTATATACATTATATATATACATATATATATAATGATGTGATTAGTACTCCTATTCAGAAGAATGGAATTATTACATGACTTTATTAATGAAAGTTAGATGATTATTACTTTGAGATTAAACATGTCTTCATTTCAAACTTAAATTGTTGAAGAATATTAATAGAAACCCAGTAGTGTCATTCTTTGCTTCATTCATTCATCCCTTACTCTATTTCTTCTTCTGGGCTGTTGGTTTGTTTGTTTTTGGTTTGCAAAGTCAAAATTTCTACTATGATTTAGAAAAGAAAAACTAAGAGTATAGGAGCTTTAGGCCAACCAATATTATTTGTAAACCAATATCATTATAATACCTGGAAAAGGATTCACAACAGAATGAAAGGCATTGATCATGCCACCTTTTCCCAAAAATAGACACTGTAATAAATATAAATGCTTTTACCACCAAAAATACTGAAAGATACTTATGCCTAAATACGTTTATGCTCACACATATTGGACAAGGAAGTCTTTTTCTCCTATGCAGTTATTTACTAACTACTATATAATACTCCATATAATTGGCAGCAGCTTTATTTAATACTTGAAACACCACGGCTTTTAAAGTCTATGACAGCCCAACAGTCATACCTTTAAAATTCATTGATCTTTTAGGAGAACCCCTATAGCTAATTTTTTTAAAAAGTTGCAATGACTTGGCAACATGATAAATAATTAGATGCACTGCTATATTAATAAACTAGTAGTCAGATTACAAGATTAAATGGAAACATTTAATTTTCTATGGTAGCATCTTTTACTATTGCTTGGTATCACATTTTACGTGAAGTGCTCAAAAGCTTAGAGAATAAAGTACCTTAGTTTAATGCATTTTAAGTGTTAAAGGCAGTGAATAATTGACAATGTTACTTAAACTTAAGTAACTTTAAAACTTTTACTGATTGTTAAATATGCAAATAACATAAAAATTTAAACAAAAAAGTAAGCATTATCATAAGAAAAGATCTCCTTGGTTTATTACCCCTAACGTGGGTCTTTTCTATAGATGTCTACCATTAGAGCATGGTTGGTATTCTTCCACATGTTTTTCTAAACATTTTCACCCATAAACATACTTCCAAAGGACTCAAAAGTCTTTATACATAAGTGATGTTATGTTATTGATTTACTTTTCTTTTTCTCAACAATAGCTATGGAGATACTTTTGGTACATATAGTTTAATTTTACTCTTTTTAATCGCTGCAGTGTTTCATAATATCGTCTTGCCATAAATTATCTACCTGTTCTCTTTAGTCAGTTTTTACCTTTCCGCCATCACAAAGTTGCAGGGAATATTACTGTCCAAGCCCTGTTGTGGACACTCATGACTACCTGCTCCCAAGTCTTGAAAGTGTTAATTGCTACATTACAGTATATGAGCATTCACATTTTAATAGATATCAACAAACTGCCTTTCAGAGATCTAACATACATTCTCCCAGCACATCCCAATTTCCCACACCCTTGCCAAAACTTGATATTTTCAACCTCTTTTTATTTCTGCCAATCTGACCAGTGAAAAACAAAATTGCATTATTTTTGTTTACATTCTGCAAATTATTGAGGGTGAGCACCTTTGAATACATGCATTGCTTAACTATGTATTTTTAAGTGCCTGTTCATACACTCCATACATTATCTATGCTATTGTTTGTCTTTCTTATTGATTTGTTAAAAGCTTGCATACAATCCTTTATTTCATATCCTGCAGATCTTTACCCTTTGCTCCTTATGTCTTACACAGCTGCTCTTAGAAACTATTATAATACATGAACTGTGTCCATGCTGTGAGAAATAAGCTCTCACGAGCAATATCAGTATGGGCAAGCCTCAGCAGTCCTTGAAGTCTGGGAAACATCTAATTGCTCTTCTGTGTTTGTTCCTTTTTGCCCGTACATAGAACTTAGCTTATGTATTCATCTTGCTGTCATAAACACATTTTCTTTTTTAATAATTCATACAACTCTATGCTAAGGCAAAATTATCTCTGTCTTTGGATCTTGGCATTTTTTCTTTCTTAGCCTGTGGACGGATTATTTAGTATATAACAAATTTGAGTTTCTCTAGGTTTCTAAAATAAATTCTCAGCAATTACAAAAAGCTTTGTAATTCATAAGAATGAAAAGTATTACGAGGTTTGGAGACCATTTTTTGAGCACTATTGTTTTACCTTCAGGTTCATTTAATAATACTCTGGTGAAGTATTTAAAAGGAAGAAAATCCATATGCATTTACATGTCTATTTCCTATCAATTGGACCCTTGCAACAATTACAGAAAAGATACTTACTTGCCATCTTTGAACCAGCCAATAACTGGGAAAGGAGTGCCCTTGACCTGGCATTCAAGAGTGATGTCGTGGTTGAGGACAACTGAGATTTCATTTGGGGAGTTGGCACCTATTATGGTGGGTGGGACTGGAACAAAGACATTTTATCATGAAAATTTATGACTTAGCAAAAAGAGCAGGGGAAGGAGAGTAGATAATCAATGCTTTCTATAGTACTTTAAACAAGATCTTATTGTTAAGAATATGCAATAATCCATTTTTCATATCACATCTATGA
Organism: Aselliscus stoliczkanus; assembly: GCA_033961575.1. Lineage (NCBI taxonomy): Eukaryota > Metazoa > Chordata > Mammalia > Chiroptera > Hipposideridae > Aselliscus > Aselliscus stoliczkanus. The sequence goes on along the minus strand of CM066739.1, from coordinate 69,681,945 downwards.
AACCAAATGTTAAATTTAAATATAGCAACATATTCATGAAAGACTTGATAGTATGACCATTACCTGAAAGAATTATGGTAGTATAGAACTCATTTTGCTCATTTTGAGGAATATTAAAATCATGTACAACAGGAGTTTAGAATATCAGTGAGCAGTGAGTGAAGCTCACATAATACAATTTACTACTGCTATACATTTTAGACAATGAATGACATAATCGATGTCCATCTAATCATGTTCAAATTCTACATATTATACTATAGTGTTATTTGAAATATATTACTCTTGTCTCTTTTAAAGGACTCCTATGCTAAAATTGGTTATGACATATAATTTTGACTAATTCGTTTTTATTCTTGGAATTATTAAGCATACTGAGTATGCTTTCCTGACCTTGTATTCCTCTCCTTCACATCATGTTAAGGTGTTTGGTCTCCATCTTCAGGGCAATGAGTAGCCACTAAGGGGTTTCAGTGGGAGGAGTGTGATAAGATCAGCTAAGATGACACCAGCTGTAGAATGAAGAGTGGGTTCCAGGGGCAAAAAGTGGATAAGGGGGAGCAGTTAGGAGGCTATGACATTAATTCATTTATAAATGATATTTTCACATAAAGTGTGAAAATGATATTTTATCCTTTCACAAATAGAAAGGATAAACAATTTAAAATGGAGTTAGGAAATAGACTTAAGAGGATGTAGGTTTAAGGGGTGAGGGTGAGGGAGGTAGGAAGAATGAGTGCTAGGTCCTGGCAGACTCAAGTGGATGGATGGAGGTGCGGGCTCTGGAACAGGCATCACTGAGGTGACCCAGATAGACATTCACTGAGACCTTTCTGTTTGCTATGCCACTAAGATATTAAGGTCCAGGGTATATGGAGATTAGATATATATCACTAGAATTCAGAGAAGAATTCTGAGCTGGGGATAAAAATTTAGGAGTCACCGGCACACAGAGAGAATTCCAAGTAAATGAGTGCCAATGAGACTAATGATAGAAAAGGTTACTTAGTTTTTATACCTTATACTTAAATATAATAATAGCAATTTTGGTGGAAGACACCCGAAGTACTTCAAGGTTTGAGAAGACTAATGAAAGGGGTTGAGAAGACTAATGAAAGGGGCTATTTTTATGTTATAGCAGTTTACACACAGTAATTTTAATGCAGCATTGTTCCTGGACCTCACTGCCACCCCAGACTTACAAATCATATGCCTATTTGGATAAGCAAAATACAGAAAAGCGAGGAAGCTGTTTTATTACGATGTAAATTTATACTGGCAAATATAATCTCAAAGATTATACAATTTTAAATTTATGATTACCACTAAAGAAATTTAAAATGTTTTATATCCCAATTTATTACAGCTACTACCCGCTCTCAGAATTCTCCCCCCTTATTTAGAATCAGGGCTGAGGAGATTTAGTTGCAAGAATTAATTAGAGTGGAGGGGAAGGTGGATTTTCAACCTTCCCCAGTTCAAATATAATCTGGTAGCTTTAGGAGATGTTGACAGCATGAATGAGTTTTACTCTGCATCATCTTAGACAGTTATTACACAGAAAATTTCCTGCCAGCCTCACTGGAGAAATCAATTAAAGTAGGAATTTACTATTTTATGTACAAAATAGCACCAAATACCTATAGACTTCACTGTATGCTAAATAATAAATCCTTTTAAACTTCCTATATCATATGGTTCTGTTCAACCATTTTTAAACACAAAAATAATGATAGAATGATATGAATGATATTTCTTATCAATTTATTTTTTCTCTCTTTACTCTTCAAACAGTTAGCTCTATCTTATAAAAGGAATGCATCTGAATTGTAGTTTTTTTGACAGAATGTTTTCCTCACCTAGCACATCGATGTTAAAATACTTCTGAGAGGTGCCTGCCACATTCACTGCTTTGCAGGAATATCTTCCTGCATCCTCTGGACTGGCTCTGAAGAGCTTTAGTATCTTCCCGTTGTTGACGGTCTGAACAGTGCTGCTTTCAGTCACCTTTAAGGGCCAAAATGGTCAGTGTTAGTTCCAATCCTAATAAAAATGCATAATTAAAAGTGAAGTTGGGCCGGCCGAGTGGCGCAGTGGTTAAGTGCTGGCTTGAGAAGCCAGCAGCCCCGTTCGGTCCCACATGTGAGGGACAGTGACACTGTCCTCTACAGCTAACAACAGCTCCACCTGGAGCTGGGCTGAGAGCCCCGGCAACGGTGTAGGCTGCAGCCCCTGCTGCAGTGGGCTGCCATAGGCTACAGCAGTGAGTGGCCAGCAGCCAGCGTGAGCTGCCAAGAGCCACCGTGAGGGGCTGTCCAGAGGCTGGTGACCGATCTGCCTCTTCCGGAAAGAGCGCAATGATGATACCAACATGGGCCAGTGAAGCAACATCCTCTGCAACTAGACTGAAGAACAAAAAGACAGCAACTTGTCTGTTCCCCTTCCCCAATTCCCCAATAAACTCTTTAAAAAAAAATAAAAAAATAAATAAAAAATAAAAAATAAAAAAAATGATAAAATACAATTAAAAAAACAACAAAACTGAAGTAAAATTTTTATATTACTATTAAGAAGAAAGTCCCAACCGAACGATTCCACTCAGAGGCAGAGGCGAAGCAGGATGTAGATTGGGATGTGGCCACTTACCTGGACATCATCTTTGTACCACGTGATGATGGGAGATGGAGTACCTTCTACTTCACACAGGAGACTGGTCAGCTGATTGACCAGCACAGACACGTTTGTCACTTGGTCTGTGTCTTTAATTACTGGAGGAACTGCAAAAAGACAGGAACCCGAGGCTAGAAAATTTTATCGTTAACTATTATTTACAAAGTTTCTTTACACAGCCTTTAGGAAACAGATTCTGAGATACGTGATACCTAGAAAGGCCGGTCCTAGCTAAGCACGTGCCAGAATATAAAATGAAAAGTCTCCACCAATCTGTTTATCTGTTTATAGGTAATCCTTATTGAGTTTCTCTTTTAATCATTATTTCAGAGTTTGGACTTGAGGATAAACTTTAGGAGAAGTTTGAAGGAGAACCTAGTTATTCCACATTCCACCTATAATGCAAACTGCTGGGGTCTTAATAAGTCACATGGGGCTCATTACTTTCCTGATGGGAGTGACCATTGCCCAGTGTCTATGAAAGTCAACATCCATCAAATTTTAAAATGCACATATCCTTTGACAAAATGACAAAGATACACTATTTTCATTGAAGTGTTACTTATAATAGCAAAGAACAGGTAATAACCTACATGTTTATCATTAAAGAGAAAGGTTAAGCAAATCATGGTACAAGCATAGACTGGAATGCTATATAGGTATAAATAAGAGCTAGGAATATTGAACAATCCCCGAGACGGATTTTTTTTTTAGTGAAACAGGTAAGTTGCAGAGTAATGGATATAATGTTCTGCTATGTGTGTACCTTTTTATACATAAAAAGAGGATAAACTATATATTCATATTTTCTTGCATATGCATAAATATCTCTGGAACGACACACACCATACACACAGCAAACACTTTCTTTGCCCCTAGGAAGGAGAAATAGATGGCTCAGCTCAGGGTCATGAGACTTTTGACTATCTATCTTTTTCTACTGTTTGAATTTTGAGTTATAAAGTCACAATAAAAAATTACATGAGGGCCGGCCGAGTGGCACGGTGGTTAAGCGCTGGCTTGGGACGCCAGTGGCCCCGGTTCGGGTCCCACATATGAGGGCCAGTGACAATGCCCTCAAAAAAAAAAAAAAAAATTACATGAAAATTTAAATCAAATCTATCAATCAATGCAATCAGATCACATGTTTTCTGTTTGATAACATTTCTATTCACTTTAATATTAAATAATACTACATTGAGAGAATAACATAATTTGAAAATGTCACATATTTAATGATATGATGATGTTAGCATTTTTGTCTATATTTACCATGGACTTTGAGGTTATATTTTTTTTCAGTGGTCCCAGCTTCATTGACTGCCACACAGATGTACTCCCCATTGTCATATGGTGTAACAGAAGCAATAACCAACAATGTGCCATCTTCCAAGATAGAAGTACCGGGCTCTCGGCCTGTCAATTCTCTACCATTCCGTAACCATTTGATGGTTGGTTTGGGGGTACCTAAACAAGAAATTAAAGTCTTGTGATATTTACAACAAAATTAGAAATCATTATTAAATATACAAGTATATTAAGGAGAAACAAAAATTTTTCTTATGACTGTAATTTGTACCCTAATGCACAATGCTACTTTTAAGACATGTCTCCTAGCATGAAATTTTAAAGAGACTATGATATTTAACACCTCGAATTCCTGGTTAGTTTTAAGAGACCTGTGGCTTCTAGTGTAGAGTTTGGTCAGAGTTGTTTTTATTGAGATATTCAGATGATAGTAAGCAAAGCAAAGCATTTTCTTGAGTAAATTCATGGTAATTGGTGAGGGGGGAAAAGATCATATTAATCAAAAGGATTAGATGTGGGAAGACCTTTTGGCTGAAAATAAAGGAAGAGCAAAAATATCATAGGAACCCGGCATGACGATTGCCCAACCAAATAGAATGCATAAATGATGTAAAGAAATGGTGCTTTATAATTCACATTTCAAATAGGCCTGATATGGTAGAGATGAGGAACTTCCACTATCAACACGTCTCCTGGAGATCTCATGCTGTTAAACCTATGATGATAGGATAATTCTTGACTTTTTGTATTGAGAAGAGAGCTGAGAAAGCATTGAGTAGAATTAATTTCGTAGATTTATTTATGACCAAGAGTGAATGGAAGTGATGTCCTTGTGAGTACAAGTAATAAAACCATCCTAAAGTACATAATGAGTCAATGGACATATTGGAAATAGACAAACATTAACTTTGTACTAAGCATGTGTTTATTTAGCAAACAATGTGTCAGGCACTATTTTAAGCACTTTAAGATTTACTTAATCCTATAAAGATATAAAGAAACACATTAAGTAAAATTAATTATTGCAAAAGACATTGTTAATCATCTTATATTAAAGGATAATTAAAAAGTATTAAAGAATGGTCATACAATCAAAGACAAGTACAAAAAAATGGCAGAGAAATAGAGAATGTGTCATTAAGGTTAAACTCAAATTGAGTTAACGGGTTATAAAAGTGCCTATGAACATTATATTTATGAGAAAAATAAAACAAAATTGGCCCATTTCATTGTGCTGATACTAAAACACTGACTGCTGAGGAAGGGAAGGTAAAACTGATGGATGACAGTTGTCTATATTGTCAAGGAAAAAAGAGGTATGACAGCTCACTCCTTCTTTATGGATTTCAATCAGTCTCCTCAATTTGTATTTGTTGAGTTAATGAATGAAAAAATAAATGAGCAAGCAAAGAAATAAGTTGCATTATCTTTAATGTATAAATGGTAGAATAGCCATGGACAGGATGAAATTCATGAACGGGAAGTCAAAACAGCTTGAAAACGGGAAGTCCAAGCCAGCTTAGAGGTCAGGGATCCATGTGAAGAGCAAGGAGCAACACTGACCAGTGGCATGGGTCCAACCACAGTGAGTTCCCATGTATTTCCATGAACTTAAACCCTTCTAAAGGTTTCCTCTCCATGCTGTGCCTCCCTCCCTCCTTGGCTTTGGGAATCATTACTGATACGTCTTTTGATATCTGAAAAGTTTGTTATAGTTATCTTTTAAGCTAGTAGAAAATAATCCCTGGTGAGAACTACTGTTGAGAAATGCAAAATCTTGCTGCGGAAACAGAGGCAGCCATGAGGACTTTCGATGGCTGTTGCCTCCAGGAACAACAGCTAAGACGCACACGTGGGGGCGCTCATTCAACCAGACGCATGGGTCCTCCTGGCGGTTAGGGAAAGAATACTGCTTGGTTTTTCCAGAACTGCTATACACCCATTTGAGTCATTGCAGATCAATGCATAAGTGACAGAGAGGATGATCTAAATCACCTGAGCATCCACAGTAAGGGTGTAGTGACAGTGCCTCTCACATCTCCCAGAGGAAAGATAACAGTCTTTTGCCAGGAAACATGGTGGACAGAAACCCCAGAAACTCAGGAAGAAAAGGGGCTTGAATAAGCCTCAGGGGGCCAAGTTACAACCTGGCTCTAGGATTCCCAGCAGAAGATAAATCTAAGAAAAGAGGTTTTTGAAAGAGAAGTGTCCAGAATAAATAAGGGGATAGTCCTAATTGATACTTCCAACTGAAAGTGATAAATGTGGAATATTTTGAACAGCACGAGCTGCCACATTTTAAAGAGAGATCTTGTCAAAATAGAATGAACTAAGAAGTGACAGGAAAGAGCATGAACTACATGGAAAACATACTAGATGAGGCAAGTGTGAAAGAATGTGAGGCCTTTCCATTGAAGGAAATACAATACCTGGGAGAGAATTTTACCTCTTCAGAGGGCTGTTATTGGAAAGCGAGATTAGTTTCTATTATGCCCACATGTTATAACAAGGACTTACAAGTGGAATTTTATAAAGATGATGTTTTGGGCTCAATACAGAATTCGAGGACACTGTAACATTTTGTCAATGTCCATATATCTGAGTTTTACACACCTTTTGCAGGACATGGAAATGCAATGCGCTGATTGGCCACTCTTTCTTGGAAAGGAGTGTTATATGGAGGTTCCAGATCTTCCAGTGTAGGTGGTTCTATGAGAAAAATAAATGCATTATCACAGGCTATCCTTGGGATATATCACTCTCATCAAGCATCATCAACTAACCACATTGGTGAGTTGCTACCTTTCCTTATTCTTCTTTTAAATACAACTCCTATTTCTAACTGCCAGATCTTTCTACCTAGATATGACCCAGGGATCTAAAACTCCAAATATCCCCCCAAAAATCATTATTGCATGCTTCTTACAATCATGTTATATATATATACACACACACACACACACACACACACACACACACACACACACACACACATATATACTTTTTTTTTTTTTTGAGGGCAGTGTCACCGGCCCTCACATGTGAGACCTGAACCGGGGTCGCTGGCTTCCCAAGCCAGAGCCCAACCACCGCACCACTTGGCCGGCCCCGTTACAATCATGTTTTTATACCTCTGCTCCCTCAGTCAAGGCATGGTGTTCCACCCAGTGTGTCTTAGGACTTTCTCCCTTGCTTCTGACTTCCACATCCAATCACATATATTCACATACCTGTATCTTCCTCTCTATCCTTAGGGCCCCACTTATTTCAAACCCTTACTTTCTCTTGCCAGAACTATTTCAATAGACTTCTTTTTGGTGTCCTTTTCTCAAACATGTGCCCATTTGGATTCGTATCTTACAGTGCCCTCCCAATATTCTCTCATCATGTGGCTTTCCTGATTAAAGTAATTACTTTTATTCATTTTGGCTGTAGGATAAGATTTCATACCTGTTGTTTCTTCACTGTGCCCTCAGTGTACCCAAACTCTCTCAAAGACCTCACCATCCATTTCATGAAGAAATTGGGGAGTCATTTCATCTCCTTCACTCCCCATATATGATCTGTCATCATTTCCTGATGATTTCCTCTCCTAAATATTTTTTTTTTGTTCATTCCCATCTTTCCCCCTGTCCAACTACCATTATCTTTTGCCTGAGTGACTTCAAGATTCCAGCTGTTTCCCCTCACCTTCTCTAGCCAAACCATTCTCTCCCCAAAGAGTGGTCTTTTAAAATCCAAATCTGATGCATCACTTCTCCAGTAATAAGACCTCTAAGCCTTTTCATTGCACTTAGAAAGAAGTCTAAACACCTTAATCTCGGTCCCTAGGTCTTGGATAATCTAGTCCATGATTATGTGTCCAGCTTTACCCCATGTCATTCAGCACTCAGTCTGAAATGTAGCCAGCTGGCTTGTATTGATTAATTTATTATTTACCCAGTATATCCAAAATATCACATTCCCTCCTCTTCATAGGTTCTCCCACCTCATCCTACTGTACCCTTGCCATTCACCTCATTACGTCTACCCATTCTTCAAATCTCAACTGGCATGTCCCTATCCTAAGGAAAGCTTCTTTGATTTACCTTTCTATTAAAAACTCATATAAATATTTCTACCCTTTCATGATGGCACTAACCAATGTGTTATAATTATGAGATTATTTTATAATGTGTACCTTTCCCATTCAACCATACACATAAGCACTTGATAAAGTTTGCTGAATGAATGAACTGGACAAGCTCTCCAACAAAGTGCTAGCCATCCATCCAAAAAGAACTGCGATGTGCCAGGTACGAAGTACAAAGTACTATGCTAAATACGATACCTGCTTATTTCTTCTTGCCTCTGCACTGGTATTCTATGACCAGGAATGCTCTTCCCCCGATTTTCACATGGCTGGTTCCTTCTAGTCAACAAGATCTCATCCTAAATATGATCTCCTAAGAGGAATCCTACCTGACAATCTAATCTAAAGTAGCCAACTGCTGGGAGCATCACCCTAGTTTCATTTTTCTACCCAGGCTTCTCACTCTGCATTTGAACCTGACAGACACCTGGCAGGAGCTTGATAAATATTTGTAGCTTGAGGGAATAAATATTTATCTTTAAATCCTCAAACCAAGGCTGACATCAACAGAGGGAACAGTGGACCTAGATTTCCTAGGGATCAATATTGAGGGCACCCAACCACTAGGAGGTGCAGTCCTGCTCCAACCCACTCAGCCCACAGTTTCCCCCAAACCAAATACAGTAGGTGGGGCACTTCTCTAAGATTGTTTCCATCATCTACATTATCTATGACAATTACATTTTCAAAAGTAAGCATACAAAAATGGATGTAGGCTTAGTAACAATATGGTTTCATTTCTTTCTGGAATGGTTCTCCTTTCAAAGGTAAAAAAAAAGAGTCATAAAAGTTCACAGAAATCTCCTGCAAGTGATCCAAAACTATATTTTGTATAGACTTGAGGGACCCGCCCACCCCCACCATACATATATTTTTCTATGCCAAAAATCACCTTGGACATGAAGTGTGATTTCCGTCTCATCACTGCCTGCGATGTTGGTAGCAACGCATGTATATATTCCGGCATCTGAAAGCATGGCTTGATTGATGCTTAACGTTCCGTCAGGATTGCTAATATGCTGCCCTCCATCAACTAGCACGGCACTTCCACCTCTAAACCAGGTGATTACAGGAAGAGGCATCCCTTGAGCATTGCATGGAATGTCCACTCTTTGACCAACTTGGACTTTCATAAGTTTAGGACCACGCTGTATCTTTGGAGGAACTGGAAACAACTGAGTATTACTAATCCAATTTTTTTAAAAAATTCTTTCCTTTTCTCACTTTAGATGAGAGCCCTTTACCAAGAGGCAGCATGAGAAGGCAGAACTATATCAGAATTGGGACCCAGGCCACCTACTGTGTAAACTAAGGCAAATTAGTAAATTTCCTGAGGCCTGCCTTCTTGATAGTCCAGGCAAAAATAACCTCTTTAATACCAGTACAATGCAAGGATGATGGGAAATAATAAATACAAAATTCCTCATTCTAAACTTGAGGAAGAGCAAGCATTTAAAAATGTTACATTTCCTTTAACTTATAAACAACTTAAGATTTAAAACCCTCTTAAAAGGCCATCCAGGTAATTTCTATAATATAAGAGAGTAAAACAAAAAGCTTTTCTCTCCACAGGCTCTTAGATTTTGTTCTCTTTGTGGAAGGTTTAGCCAGACAGTAAGAAAAGTTTCTCATAAAAGCCTTTGCTAATTTCATAGAAGAAAATCAAGATAAGTCTCTATTATTTCTTTTTATCTACCTTCCTCTAGAAATTTAAAGGAAATAATTTATCAAAAAACTGGCAAGCATTATTGCGTTCAACATGCATTCACTGTGTGCTAAAGAATCAAACTGACTCACAAGGATATAATTAGGGTTTGTGTACTTTACATCTCTAATGAGCACCATTCCTTGGTCCTTTCTTTTAAACTTAATATTTAACCAATACTTTCAACAGGTTGTCACTTACAACAACTTTATAAGGTTGATAGTATTATTGTCATTATTTTATAGAAGGGAAAACTAAAGATAAGAGAGGTTACTAATATGCCTAATGCCCTAGAGGTAGTAAATGAAGAACTCCCTCCAGATTTCAAATCTCATGATCAACAGGATTCTATTATAGCGATTAATCTGAGAATGAATTCAGGTCAGTGTCATCTGAGGAAATTTCTTCTGATATTTCAATATCTGGCACCTACACAACATCTGGCTTAGATATGTACTCATCTATGTGTTGGTTGAATGAATAATTGGACAGACTATGATAAATTGAGGGAATAAAGCAGACTAGAGAGTTTTAAAGCAAAGAATCCTAGGAGGCAAAATGTTTTCAGTTGCTGATCTATCTATCTATCTATCTATCTATCTATCTATCTATCTATCTATCTATCTATCTATCTATTTTTTTAGCTGAGCCTTTCTGCCACCTGTGGGCATCTCAATGGCAGCTCAGCTCGGGCCGGGAATCAATCGGCAACCCTGTTGCTCAGAACTCTCACTCTTGAGTGAGCTCTTTTTTTTTTTTTTTTTGAGGGCAGTGTCACTGGCCCTCATATGTGGGAGTGAACCATGGCCGCTGGCTTCTGCAGCCAGTGCTTAACCATCGCACCACTCGGCTGGCCCTTGAGTGAGCTCTTAACCAACTGAGCTACTCAGCTGGCCTGCTGAGCTCTTTAAATAGTGACAATGACCATTTAAATACTGTTAAATTCTCCCTTGAGAACGCACATTCATTTCTATAGAAATCCACTGTCTAAACAAATTTTATTACTGTGCATCAACAATAGTCACACATGACTGTGGACATCTAGTAAAGTTGAGATTCAAAATTTTAATACTGTTTATTTGAGGAAAGAAGGGAGAGCTGTTTATAGAGGGCAGATAAACTTTTCAGAGTAAATGAAGGAAAATCACATCTCAGATTTTTTAAAACCTTTCTCTGATTATTCTATATGCATTTTGGAGGTTAACTTACAAAGAAACTGGGAGGATGGATTTTCCCTGTGGGCAGTACACAGATATCTGTGCTTTCATTTCAAAACTCACCATGAACACTTAATTTAACAGACTGAGTCACATTCCCAGCAATGTTTGTGGCAACGCAGAGATACATCCCACTATCTGAAACGCGGGTCTCAGTGATCTTCATTGAACCAGAGGGGAGGAATGTGTGTCTAAAATAAAGAAATCACATAGGAGACTATAGAACATGAGAACTTAAATATCCCGTGTGCGTTGTGAAATTACAACCACCCAAGCAGTTTTTGAAACCATTCTCCCATCTCAATGTCATTTCTATACACCTGAAAGACAGCTTAATTTCATAATGATCTTGGATATTCTATATGATGTTTTTGTAAATACGAAATCAGTGTTCTCTTTCCTTTAAATCTAACCTGATGGTCTGAAACCATCCAATTGTGCATCTCTCTGCTTTATTAAATTGCCGGTATACAAAGCAAATGTATATTTTAGGAAATTTTAAATATATTTTGAATACTTTATTGTTTTTTCTAAAAAGCTTTATTAAAAAATTTAGCATGTTAAAATAAAGGCAAAAGGAGGTACATATGTAATTCTCAAATATATTGAATATATTCCTCATATAGAACAATAATGTAGTGGGGTGAACCAGATCTATACATAAAAATGTCATTACATTAACTGTATTAAAATAACTTTAAGTGGGGACAGATAGACCTACTTAACATCAAGATTTCTATAAAACTAAGACAAAGAAAGTGTGCTTCTGTCCCAGACACAGACAGATGGGTAAATAGTTAAACACAAAGACATTCCTATCCCCAAAAGAATTAAACATGTATAAGAACTCAACAAGCACTATGCAACATCAGAGGTGATATTATAAAAAGCAAGGGAAGGATTGGCTATTCAAAAATGGTGCTGGGCAACTGACTTGCCATATGGAAAAAATAAATAAATAAAATTAGAGTACTACTTAATACACAACATAAAAATTCATAGGAAACTTCAACTTTATCTGTAATATGGAATTTCTTTCATGTAAAAATATTCAAAGCAAATATTTTTCCAAAGGAATAGTAAAATTATGTAAAGTAGTTCTTACTTGTTTATTTTTTCCTCAGCGGTGGTGGTGGAAACTATAGCAGTGTGAATTTATAGCTTTATAAGTATACTTCACAAGTCTAACAGAGAATAGCTGGAGACTAAAATTCTCATTTCACCAGTAACTTTTGTCAGGATATTGAGTTAAAACAGTAATTGCTACCATTTCTTGGGAACTAGGGACAGGGGCTGTGGAATAAACACTATCTTATATAATCCTTCAGATAAATATTATTCCCATTTTATAAACAAGACGTCTGAGGTTCAGTGAGGTCCACTGGAAAAACTGCCAAAAGTTTCAGGCAAGTTTGATTTAAGTGGCAGAGTAAATCAAAACCTATGTCTGCATGACAGCAGAGGTTGTGCTCTTAGAGGCTCAGGCATTCTGCCTTCCGTGTCACTTAGCCTATCAAATATATTGTCTCAGGGGCTCTTCATTTGTATAAGAGTTTTAATCAAGATTTTTACAAAACCATCTAATGATGTCAAATCCTAGACATTAGAGTACAATTTGTGTTTTGGTCTCCTATGGGAGTAATGGAATTCTAGGTGGAACATGCACTTTGTGTTAATTTGAATCAATGTAAAAATACATTGCATCTTAATAACTACCTTGTAAAATGCACCCAGGGAAAAAATGATGTCAAAGCCTACTGTTAGCGTTTATGATAGTAAAGAACGATTTAGAAGGCATATATATTTCCTATAGGCTCAAATGTATGTGTGAATAATCTCAAATTTAAAAGTTATTTTTTTGAAAGATTTGAAAACCCAAGGAGATAAAACCACCTATCCTGAGAGCTTATGTGAGCCTGTGCTGCCCTTCGTCCCAGGCCTCCTACCTTGGAGAGAATGGCGAGATGAGCTGGGTTTCTTTGGCCCAGGTAATTATGGGCGGGGGTAAGCTCTTCACTTCACATGGAAGCATCACCTCTTCCCCAGCGACGACGGAGATCTCCACAGGCTTATCCTGGGACAGTCCTCGTTGATCTCCAAACACTCTGGGCCTTACTAAAATAAATGTGTTTGGAAGGGAAAGAGTGCATTGAAAACATGTAATTTACATTAACATGTGTACTACGAATATTCTTAAATAATTTGATAAAAAGATTCTGTTTATGCCAAGGTTTGGGGGAGTATCTAAAACTTTCCATTAATACATTGATTGTGAGAGCTTCAAGGAAAAGGATTAGAACGTTTCCCTTTTTAGCTTTTCCTTCATGACACAATGAAGAGGTCAGCGGAAATGTCCTTTCAGAGTTTGCCATCTGTAAAAGGAACCCCTCTAGGCAGAGTGCTCAGCAGCACATAGCTGAGCTTTGGCTTTGCCAGGAGTTTGAACTAACAGTTTGAACTAAGGGGTGTTTTCCGAAGCGAGTTGGGTTCAATAAGCGCCCTCCTTGGGACATCACCATCAAATTTTTTTGCAAAAGACTACACAATTACTCTCCCTTTACATCTGAATCTATGTAAAGGAGGTGTTGGTTAACAGTAAAAAAAAAAAATGCACTTTTGTAAAACAGAATTCACTGTAGGGGTACAGCCCTCTCTCCAGTAACATTATTTGGGAGAGACATGTGAGTTTTGGCACAGGCAGACCATGTGAAAGAAAAACATTCGTGCACGAGCGAGCTCTCACCGTAGACAGTCAGCTGCACTTTCCTTTTGGCATAGCCGGCTGCGTTGGTGGCGGTGCAGACGTACTCCCCGCCCTCCTCGCCCCCGGGGGACACCACGTACAGACTTCCGTCAGCCCCTGCGGAAAACTTAGCGCTGCTGGTGGAAATCAGCTCGCCTTTCTGCAAAACACCACAAAGAGCAAAGTGTTTACTAAGATAACAGAGAGTGACTTAATGTCTGGAGGACGAAGAAAAAACATCTCCAAGGGGGAAAGCACGAGATTTAAAAAAAAATAATGCTAATCTGAAGAAAGATTTTTGTAAGAAAAGTTAAACAAATAAAGCAAAGGTGATGTTTCTTCACACAAAATAATGTCCCGTTCATTTCTGGGCTATATGGTCAATAATATGGTGATAACATGGTACAGTGTCAGATGGTTGCTGGACTTATTGTGGTGATCACTTCTTTACGTATATACATGTTGAATAACTATGGTGTGCCCCTGAAATGAATATAACATTGTATGTTAACTCTCTTTTAATAAAATCTTTTTAAAAATGGAGGGGGTAACGGTAATAGTAACAGATGAGACGTGCTTATGCTAAGCCAGGTATGGTTTTGAGTGCTTCTCATGAATGAACCATTTTAACGCTCACAACAATCTTATGAGTAGGAACTATCACAATCCTCATTTTATAGATGAAAGTATGAAAGCTAGGGGGATATGTGGAATAACCTGCCCAAGGTCACGGTCAGTCAGTGGTAGGGCTGGGACTCGAACCCTAGCAGCCAGGTTTTAGAGCCCAAACTCTGAACCTCTGGACTTGATCACAGCACAAAAGCCAGAATGGAAAGATTTCACTTTTACATTTTCCTAAAATTCCCTAAATTTCTACTCGGTACCAAACACTGTACAGTTTGGAGATCAACTTCACCATTGTATGCTTTTGTGTCCAGGATATAGAAGTCTTAACATTTTCATTTAATTTATTAATTTAATTAAATTATTTAATTTAATTTAATCTAACACTAACTTACCTATAGTTCAGAGATTTTTAGATGTATAAAATTAGATGGTATAGCAAAATAGTCTGGTTGCTCACTAATTATACAAATGTCACACTTCGTAATTATGCCATCGTTTTATATTACTTTATATCCGCCAGATTTAAATTAAAATGTGTGCCATCTTCATGGCTGTTTAGATGGAAAGGAATTCCTCAGGAAATGGGGTTTTCCTCACTGCAACAGTACAAGTAAAAGCTGGACAACTTCATGACGGGGATACAGAGGGAAATAAATGAGTTTGTATTATGTGTCTTATTTTGGCTTTCTGAAAGAGCAGAGTCTGAGACAAAGATTTGGGGGCAGGACGTTTTCTTGGGAAGTGATCCCCAGGGCCTTGAGCAGAGGAATGGGAGAGTGAGGCACAGAAGGAAGGAAACCTAAAAAAAGAGTTTCACTGCTCTAGTTTCCCTTGTGGCTGGGCTAATAAGCTTCAATGCACTGGGGACCTTCCAAGAAACTATGCACCTCAGGATTCTTTCCATGGATGAGAAGTGAGGCACTTATGCAGGACACTTGCTCCCAATGGGAGTTAATCCCCCTGCACTTCCTAGATACCTCATCGCAGGTTGAGTGGTCTTGTGGGGCTTTGGAGAAAGCCCTGAATCCAAACACCAAAGGGGCACGTGCATGGCATGTGACCCTGGCAGTGTGCATGGAGCTGTCCACCAGAGCCGCGCTGAAATCAAGGGCTGAGGGGATGTGGCAAGGGCTAGAACACGGAAAGTGCCTAGGAAGTTTCTGGCGTGCAGAATGTGCCATATTAGAGCTCACTGTTGTGTTAATACTATTCAAGCAACAGGTAGGTGACTGCTCTAAGGCCATTTTAAGATCCCTTCTTATAATATGACTACATGGGTTTTCCTTTTTATAAGGTTTTATGATACAGTCACAAGTTCCATGTGTGACTCAAAATATTTAAATACTGCTATTACACATAACATTAACAAGCATCACGAGATGTGTCATTTACCTTGGACCAGGTGACAGATGGTTTGGGAATTCCACTTGCTTTGCATGGCAAAGTTACCGGAATGCCTTCGATTGTACTGAGTACTTGCTGCCCATGCTGAATGGTCGGCACAACTGAAAAGAAGCAGTATTCAAAATCTGAGCATCTGTCTTTCCATTTAGCTGTGTGTTTAAAGTTGAACATCTTTTGGGTATGCTAACATTTATAAACACTAGCGAAGACTCAATATTTTCTGATAGAAATGTAGGGTAACTTGTAAGGGAGTGTAACCAACAAAGTAAATACTATAGTTATGATCTGAAGAATTTATTAAAAACTTTAAAAATCAACTAATACATTATGGGTAATAAGCTGACTTTCTAACAAGAAGAGAGGGCTGAAGAAAATCAATTTTTCCCTGGAAACTCAAGATAGAATTTCATCTTCAGAGTTATACATTTAACACATATCTTTCATCATTGTCCATTACCCATTAAGCTGAGTGAACTGACTTAAGCCCACCTCCAGAGAAATGGGCTGTTTATTCACTACACACTAAAAATCTATCTCTACACCAGAATCATTTAGCAAGCTACTGAATTTAACCTAGAAAAAATGATTTGCTGTCTTAAAAGGAATTGAACAGTAAACCTTGAAAGCCTTAGGAGTTTATATTTAAAAGACTGAAATAATAGGTTCTAAGTCAATATTTTTCACGAAGAAGAAGAATGCACCTTTTCACTTAAGAATTAACAACTGAAGAGTTAGCATTGTATGAGTAGAAGCAAAAGGAAAAGAAAGAATGTTGATCATTCCATTCTGTGTATATCTCAATCATAACCAACTTGCACACAAAAATTATCAATACTCAAATGTTCTCAAAATAATGAATTTGATTAAAGAAGCTTCTATACATGAAAGTTCCTAACATAGTACAAGAAACATAATGAAAGCCTAATATACACCAGATATACTTTTCCTTCCTCTCGAAAGATGAGACTAGAACTGCTCTCTAGAGCTCAAGCACTCACTGTGTCTCTTGCCTTTAAGTCAAATTTCTCTGGAATTATCACAGCCACCATGGAGTAGAAGTTTACCAGAACAAGAGACACCAGAGACCTTCGTGCACAAACTTCTTTAGAAGACTTCGATTAGCTTTGCTACATGCTCATATTTTCCTAAGGCTGGGTTTATTCTTTAGATAATTTATTCTTAAAGAGTCAGGAGCAAATTCCCAGCCCTAAACAAGAATGTCAGGCTACTCTCCGAAGCAAGAAATTTAATTTTCAGAATCATCATGGATTAGTGAACTTTCAACTATGCTGTCATTTTGTGGCAACATGGAATAAGTCATATTCTTAAATGTATATTGAGTTTGACAGCTATAAAGGAAAATGGCAAATTTAGGCAACAGTTTTCAAATCTGATGTCATTTGAGTATGGAAGAGCTGTTTCTTTCCAGACTGTCATCTATATAAATCAACATAACAGGCAACTGGTTTGTCACTTTAATTTGCATTTATATTTGCATTCATTTAATTCATTCTTTTAAGAATCCCTCCAGGGTCTTTAATGAGTATTCTTAAAAGTGGAGAGGCAAAGTGATAAGAGTAGCAGTGCTAATTAACAGAAATACAGGCCAAATCTGTGGGCTAACAGGATGCTTGCTTTAGTTCATATCAAATGTCTGGGTTGATTTTTTTTTTTAACCTTATTGACTAAATCAGTTACTCATTTTAGACTAAGATGGATGAAATGAGGCTGAGAAATAACCTTTTAACTTTTAATTGTGCATCATGATAAACTACATCATTGGTTTGTCTTTCTTCCCCTCCCTCCTCTGATCTGGCAGACATCAGAACTAATTGTGTCATGATGTCACTTTCACCCAAGTGAAAAATGTACCTCAGAATCCTTCTCAACACCATATTCTAGGCAGTTGCTAGAACCCAAAGGTAGATGATATGAATGTGTTTCTGTACTAGATTCTCAAACCAGTCCATAAGTACCCTCCAAGAAACCTATAGATTGATCTTTAAAAATAGTTAAACATAACTTTATGCTTACTTTCTCTCTATATACGACTATAAAATCTGCATATACACTAATTAAGACTATAACTTATTTAGTGTTACATTAGTATTTCTTCAAAATAATATTTCTTCAAGAATATCTCACATGATGTTGGTTGAGATTAGTATAAGACTGAGAGAGGAGGAAGAGGCTATTTACAATGAGGAGCAGATAATAAAAAGGAGATAATTTTTTTTGAAAGAAGATGGTCTGCATCCACTGAAAATTTCAACAGACCAAGCAAAATTTGGAAATTACTTAGATTCTCCAATTAATGTCCTAAAAAAAAAAAATTGAATTAACTACTAAAAATAAATGTTCTCTGCTACTTTCATCTCTGTACACAGAACTATTTTGTAATATCACACTTAAAAAAAAAGCTATGTTGCAAAGTCTCTAAAGGGAACATACAAAAAAAACTTGGGACTATTTCTTAAACTATGAAGCTGTCACTTATTTATCGAGATGTAAAAAGTTGGTAACTGTTAGTCACGAATGGAAAAAAGACAGCTTCTGGGTTTTCTTATTTGTGACTACTAAGTTCTTTAACATGCAAAAAAACTGCTTGGAGCCCATGAGGAGGCCTTTAGAAGAGTTTAGGTCTTTTCGAGCTAACACACAAAGGGGTCGTTAGTAAGGACATGCTTGTTGCACAATCCAAAAAGAAAAGGCAATTTGGCTTGTATAATAAGTTCAGCTTGCCTGAAATTAAAATGTATTTTTAAACATAACTCTTTGAGAGCTGAGTTCACTTTTACCAATTAAGAAACCACTTACAAAAGCCCTTGGCTAGACTCAGCTGGTGACTCCCAGTAATGCCTTTTTGTGTACATAGGAAAGAGAAATCTGGAAACAGCCTTAACAATGTAAATATTGTTCAAGAAACAAGGCTTTTTGTTAAGGACGACAATGAGGAAAGATATTTACTTCTTATAACTAGAGGAACAGAGTTATTTCATTTAAAGATATGAATGAACCCAGCTTTGAACAGGTTTGGAAAGAATTACCATGGGTGTGTCTCTTACCATGCACATCCACAGTGGTAGTTTTGTTAATTGTTCCAGCGACATTACTGGCCACACAAGTGTATTCACCTCCATCCTGAAGGCGAACTCTTTCAATATGGAGACTCCCATCGCTGCGTACAGTGATGTAAGGATTTTGGACCAACTTAAAGACAAAAAAAGTCATTTTTAATTAAAAAGGCAATGTTGCCTAAGCCAAAACCGAATCTGTTTTTCAAAAAACTGGATTATTAAATGCCTTGTAAAATAACAAAATATTTTAACATCCTTAAGTGAAAAATGATGAGCAAAAAATGTTGAACTATGAGGAGTATCACTTGTATGTCATCTTGATCTACTACCAAAAATGATACCAACGAACATCTGTCATAGTTATGCTCATGCTGCAAAAAGGAAAGAAATAGAGACACTGCTTGTTTCATGTGTCTGTAATTTTTGTTATCACGGAGGACGCAAATGTCACTGGTCATTTTCACTTTGGGCTTCATTTGTTCTTTTGAGACCTTATTGCAAGCCATTTGATATTTTTTATTTTGGCAAACAGGCACTTATTCAAGCTGACAGAGTGTGACTTAATCTCAACACCAACCCCTTTCAGTGACAGATGCAAATATTAGAGGATAATGTATGATACAGTACCGTGTCAGATAAGGTGGGCAATATTTTCTGTTAAGAACGGTGACTTCTAACTCTGTACCATTCAAGCATTTTGTTTAACTACATGATACCTTAGTACTCAAACAGTGTCAACCTATATGATAAGGGCACTTATTATCGATGGAGGTGTACTAATTTTTCTCAGGTTTTTATGCACATATGGACTATTTTACATCTTATTCCATGGAGTCAATTCACTTCTAATTGGTACTTTAAGAAGAGAGGGAGTCTGACTGCTTTGGAAAATGGAAAAAAAAAATGCTGTAACTAGATGAAAATTTATTGCCATAGATAACATGCTTATAGAAAAATTCCATAGAACTGAGAAAATCTTTCACATCCTTTCATAATTAAAAGTTATATACTGGAAAACAATGACACAAAATAGATCCATATTTTTAAATAGTTCACAATAAAAGACAATGTTTGAAGTTAATTATAAAGGTTAATATATAAAATGGAAGGATTTTATGAGAATATTAACATTTCCTTATGTCCTGCGAAGAAGGACATAAAAATATTTAAATGCTATGAAAATAACTTCAAATTTGTTTCAGGTTTTACATATTCTGAAACGAGTTTATTATTACATTAAATCTAATGCAAAATTATAAAAATTACCACTGACTATCCATCTTATTAATTCCAAAATAATATGAACTGCATAAACATGTTAATACAGAAGACAAGTTTTGGTACACTCACAAAATATACTTTTGTATATTTACAAATTGAAATTTCAATGGTGGGAATACATTGTCTTTTCTTTCCTATTTTATTTTTATTTTTTTCAATTAAATTTATTGGGGTGACAATGGTTAGTAAAATTACATAGATTTCAAGTGTGCATTTCTATAGACATTGTCTCTCGCTCAAGAAAATTAGGAATGGGAACGCATGGATTTAAAATGTTTTTACCATGGCTGAATTCTTAATCCACCGACGTTCTGGAATGGGGTTTCCAGCCAAAAGAGCACAAGGCAATGTAAGCTGCTGTCCCTCAATTACGCTGATCACTGAGGGGCTGATTCCAATAAGTGGAGCAACTAGTCAGAGAGAACACAGGTACCATCAATTCTCCTTCACCCCCTGGAAGGCAAACTCTTGTATTGGCCAACATGATGACTAATTATGCTATTAAAAAGCGAGTTTTCAGGAACAAGACTTTAAAAAGTACATAGATATGGAACTGAAAGATAAAGATAAAAGACACTTGTAAGCACAGAGAATGGCAAGAGGGCAGGTAAAATCATAGAAGCAGAGGAAGTGAAAACAAATATGTCTACAGCATGGAAGACATAAAGGTCAAGGCAAGAAGTTTACAATGTATTTAATAGACAGATGGTGAGCGACTGAAAGCACTTATAAACAGAAAAGTGTAATCATCAGGACATTTTCAGGAATATGAATATAAAACTGAGAACAGGACTTAAAACTGGAAGGGGTGAGATCAGTGAGGAGGCTGTCATTTGTCAAGGAAATAAAACACACTGGACCCCCCCCCCCAGATGGAATGGTAGAGAACTGTGGTAAAGATATTCTTTTCTAGAAATCAATGAACAAGTTTAACATAGGTTAAAGCAATAGACATAAAAGATTTAATTGGTAAATTTAAGTATAGGTAGATGAATAAAGGAAGATACATAAAGAAAATTTTATGAAAGTGTATTAAGGAGAAACACGCACTGAAAGATTTAAAAATCACACTAAATGCTGTAATAATTCAAACAATGTAGAACTAGCGCATAAAGAGAATTCCAAGGAATAAATGTAGGAATACAAATGTGTAGCATGTGACCAAATGGGTATTTTAATCAGTGGGAAGAGAATATTCAATAAAAGATATTGAGGGCCGGCCGAGTGGCGCATCGGTTAAGCGCTGGTTTTGGGATGCCAGCGGCCCCGGTTCGGATCCCACATGAGGGCCAGTGACACTGCCCTCTACAGCTAACAACAGCTCCACCTGGAGCTGGGCTGTGCGAGCCCCGGTGATGGTGTGGGCTGCAGCCCCTGCTGCAGTGGGCTGCCATAGGCTGCAGTGAGTGGCCCGCAGCCAGCGTGAGCGGCTGGCAGCCAAGCGTGAGCTGCCAATAGCCGCGATGAGCGACATCCAGAGGCCAGCGACCGATCTGCCTCATCCGGGAAGAGCGCAATGACGATACCAACAATGAAGCAACATCCTCCGCAACTAAACTGAAGAACAAGAAGACGGCAACTTGTCTGTTCCCCTTCCCCGATTCCCCAACGCTGTTCCCCTCCACCAATTCCCCAATAAAATCTTTTTTAAAAAAAATAAATAAATAAAAGATATTGAAACAAATGCCTTACCACTTGGAAATAAACAATATTATATTCTTTTTTTTTTTTTTTTTTTGAGGGCAATGTCACTGGCCCTCATATGTGGGACTCGAACCGGGGCCATTGGCTTCCCAAACAAGCGCTCAACCACCACGCCACTCGGCCGGCCCAACAATATTATATTCTTATTTCATATCATACACAATACAATTCCATGTGAAATAAAATGATAAGTGTAAAAAAGGTAAACCGAATATAACTTTACTGCTCTAATATGTGTATGTATTCATACTTAGACTTAAATCAGTTTATTCACAGGGACCTTCATTTCCTCAAATGGAAGATAAGGAACTTGGAGGAGATGATTTCTAGGGTTATTTTCAGTTCTAACATCCTATGAAATAGGATGAGGGAGGGAAAATAAGGTGGGGGTGGGAAAACTAATCTACCAGTCAGATATTGACCTGGTTCTTTAAAAAAATAAAAGTGGTACAGGCAAGAGATGATTAGTAAAAGAAGCCTAATGATTTTGAAGCGTGTGGTGTCTGAGCACTTAATTGGTCTTACCAAGTCCTGTCACTGTTATTGTTGTCTGGGACTGGATCTTTCCAAACTGGTTTTCAGCTTCACAAATATAGGTTCCTTTATCACTTGCCCACAAGTCTAAAAATAAGAGATCATTTATTTATTCAACACCATCTCTGGAGCATTAACTATGTGCTAGGCACAGGGCTGAGATCTGTGGGTGGAAAATATGGTACTGCCTTCTGGTAGTTCCCACTCTAGGGGAGAAGACATAGAAAAACCAACAATCATACCACGGTGGGATAAATTCTACACTAAAGCTTCAAACAATGGCCTGCAGAAACAGAGACAAGAGTGACTGATGGCATGTGAAAGAATATGGGAAGGCTTCACATAGAAGAAAATATCTCTGCTGTACCTTAAACAGAAGATAGAAGAAGGGCAGTCCAAACCCAATAGGCTGTAAAGGCAAAAAAGCATGACATGAAAAACCATGGTCTGTTCTAAGAATGGGAAACTGCACCACCCACCACCCTGGGGGCATTTTGGAGGCTTGCAGGGGAGATTTTTTTAGTTGACCCAATGATTGGAGGAGATTATGGGCATTTAGTGGACAAAAACTAGTGAGGTGATATATGGGGCAGAATCACAAAAGGAACAATTATCCTAAGACCGCTGAAGGTTCCACTGGAATAGAAATTCATGGACTAGATGACTGTTAATAATTATATGAGCCTACAATCAAATTTTGTGTAAGGGGAAGAAAATATTTTGGCAAGAAATGCCCACCATTTTAAAAACTCAGTTCACCAGCTTAGAAGTTTTGAGTCATCAATGCCATACTCCAGGATGGGGCTACACTGGAGCTGTCAAACTCATGTGATGTACATAAACACATATGCACGTTGTATAGACATTGCCAGAATATTTATTGAGTAGTTGAAATACATATAATTTTAATGAAATTACTTCATTTTCCCGTGTACTATACTTTGGATATTAAAATACTTTTTTTATTATGTAGCTAGACCAAATATATGGAATCTATTTCAGAATAATAAAAAGGATATTACAAAATATTTTTAATGAAAGCTGGTGTTAGGGAGATCCGGTTGAGGACTAATGGGTTGTGTGCATACAGTCAGGAGACTGAAGCTGAAGAGGTAGCCTGGTGCCTTCTAAAGACTGTGGGTTTTTTTGGTCTTGTGAGCAATAGGGGAGTCAAGAGAAGATTTTAAATAGGGGAATGAGATTGTCATCTTTGCAATCATTGTTACTAAAATAAGCACAGTTTAATCAACTGATAAGATTTTGACAGAGAAAAATGTAGGTTTCCGTTATGAATAGTTCCACACTCTCTCAGGCAAAGTACAGTGACAAAGTTTCTACTTATTTGTTAATCACATGTATATCACTGTAGAACTCCATCTGGTCAACTTAGGCAGTGTCCACTCAGCAACAGCAAAACATTCATTTGCAAAGGAAAACTCAGCCCATGACTGGATTCATTAGTCATACATTGCTTCTAACCATGACATTTTTTATATTATTAACCCTTGGACTTATTTGTGTAGAAATACAAAATGCTACTGAGAAGTAAGTTTGTAATGATGCATTTCCTTCTAGATGATTTTATTTGGACAACTGGGCCACCACTGGTCAATACATTGCTCTCTTTTATTCTTTCCTTTCTTTCATCTCCTCAATTGCTTTGTTTCTGGTCTAATTTGCTTCTCTTTGGGCTGGTTTTCATCCCACCATCACCCCACCTGTATAACAATGGGAACCTCCCCATTCTTTCCTCTCTCTCATCTCTCCTCCTATCCTGGAGAGCAGTTGTTTTGAAACAGTATTTTCAAAGGCCTTTTCCTGCCTATGAAGCTTGGGGCGGGAGTGCTCCTTATTTTGACTCTCATTAAATGCATGTCTTCACCAGCACATTTCAGATTGTGCACAATGCGATCCAATCTAATGAGTACTTCCGGGTAGGTACATTTATAGCCATCCAAGCCGATGGTGGGTTGTAAAATGCCTGGGTGAGGAATCCCATATTTGACTTCTGTCTTCCCCACAGAGCCTAGCACAGCACTGAATACTTAAGCACTTGTAATTAGGCAGTTTAATTTGTATTTGAAAGTGTAAGTGGCTAATTTGCATTTAATATCGTTAATAAATATGGAAATCACTTACTGGAGGCTTTCTACAAAATACTCCAAAGATGTAATTACTTTTTAAAAACCAGTTAATCATTTAAATGGGTTTTTTTTCCCTCTAGTGCCGTTATCCAAATATTCTTAGCAATGTTTGGAAAAGTGCAAAGTGTTTACAAATATCTGAATGCTTTAACACTTTATAGGTAAAATTTTTGATGATGGCATATTTGACTTTTTAAAAAAATCTTTTGCTCTAGATCGTCTTAGCTTTTAATCAATAAGTTTCAATAGGGTATAGAGTCCCTATGCATGTGGTTATGTATTTTACACAAAAAAATAATTAACAATTACTACTAGTAATATTTTTCCTCTGTATGCAAGAGTTGGTATAAGAGTCAATAAAATATAATCACTTATCCACCTACACACCCAGGTGACTCTATTTGCCATAAGAAATAGTGAGATATGAAGAAGTCATATTGCTTCATAAGCCTTTATGATATAACAAATACACTTGATTAAAATATAATTCATGTATGACAATTCCCAAGTATAAGAGTTCATTCCTACCTTAAAGTGAAATGCAACAAACACAAAATGTGTTGACAAGATTAAGTCACTATTTTAAACAGCAATACCGATGCATAACAAATGTATAAAATTATATGTGTATACTTGCATAAAATATATTTCCTATAACTTACTTGAAATAAACAGAGCTCCTGTTCTTAGCTGGCTGATGGAACTCACTGAAAAGGGTCTTGAGAAGATCGGCATGTTGTCTAATCTCCGCCATTTAATCTTTGGTTCTGGATAACCCTGGACATAGCAAGGTAATGTCACATTTGAGCCAATTTCCATAGACACATCAGCAGGTTCTTGTATGAAAACTGGAGGTGCTGGAAGATGTTTAAAACAACAACAAGAAAAGTCATTGGGATAGTATATAGGCATATTAAGTTAAATTTAATTATTAAACTGTCAACAGATTCAATTTGAATCAAACCATTGTTCATATATTATAAATTTACCCTTTAAGTATTCCTGTCTGCTATTGACATAGATTTTCTTTTTTGCTTTTTACATGAATAGACACACAAAGAAGTTCAAGTATTTATTTAAAGTGATCAGTGAAGAAGAGTGGGGAATTAAATCAAGATTAATTTAAATAAAGAGGATCTTTCATTTTAGAAATTTATCTTCAATTTTAGTTCATGTTATATTGCTCCTACTTTTAAGCTTTCTTATTAAGAAGTTTGCCTTGTAATGAAATATATTGACACTTTACAAAGCTAACTCCAATTACTCAAATTTTTAAATCAACTTAATATATGCCAGAGTTCATTCTTCAATAGATCACTATATAACAAGCTAACAGTATTTAATTTAAGAACAAATTATATCTGTTCTATTATATATCATGTTCTTGCTTCTCAAAATCTCTGATTTTTTTCACATCTTTGAGTTTAAGACATTTAAGCTTGAGAATTAATAATACAAGTTAAAGTAACAGATTATAGTATTTGATAAAGAGAGAACAGTGAGTGCTTAAAATCTTAGAGTTAAGAAATGATTCAGAAATTCTAAAAGCATAGATAACAAGGCTACAGTTATTCACAAAATTCAGGTAACCACAGAAGTCAGGAGGAAGAATTAGAAATATGCCAGAGGCACACCTTGGAAAACACCAGAATGTAAGACAGGGAGGATGTTGAGCAGCAAGACTCGCTCAGTATGTCCTCTAGAATTTAGGAGTAAAGGTGTTTGAGACACCAGGCAAGGAGAAATGTAGAGGATGCTATTAAAAGTAATTCATTAAACCTGCTCATGTAGGAAGGACTCTTAGAGGAGATACCCAAGAGAGGACTCCTTGATAGTGTCAAGGTTAAATATTGGTCAGTAATTATAATTCCTATCACTTACAGAGCCAGGGACTGTGTTAAGGGATTTCCGTTAATTATTCACTTAATTTTCATAATATCCCTATGAGGTAGGTACTATTATTGCTCCAACTTATAGATGAAGAAACAGAGGTACGGGTCATTAATTTGCTAAGTAAGCATCACATGGAATTGAACAGTGGAGCTAGGATTGAAAATCAGGTTGATCTGACTCCAGAGTCACGATTTTTTTGTTATTTTATCAGCCTCCCTTTTTCTGTGGGTTCTTACAACTGCCTGTAGTCAACCTGTTTAGGAGACTAATAAAAATGGGTCCAGAGATCACATCTTTCCTTCTCAATGGGAATCCTGGGACTCAGACTTACAATTGTTTTCTAGGCTGCATTGGTGCTTTATTAGTCTGGGCTAAGAACCTCCTCTAATTTTGAAGCCTCATTTCCCATTATTTCCCTCCACACATCCTATTCTTTAGGTAATCAGAACTCCTCACTCCTTTCCAAACAAGGATTGACCTTTCTTATGTTGGTACCTGTGTTACCGCCATCCCTTTTAAATACAATGTCTGCTGTTGATCTCTGGCTTTTGAAATATTGACAATCTTTAATCCAGTTCAAAAGCCCCTCCTCAATGCCATCTCTTACCATCCCAAACGAATATAAGGTTTCAGATAATTCACTCTGTACCATTCTCATGGCAATGACCACATTCAGCCTTTTATTAGACTATATGTTTGATTTTCCCTGGAGAGTTTATATTGCAACCATATTTTTATCTTTCACAGCAACTAAATAGTACTTTGTGCCTTATATACATGACTGCTAGATCTTTGTGAATGTGAATGATTCAGTCAACATTAAAACACTTCTACAAAAACGTGTGTATGTTTGATAACATACGTGTGTATGATAACAACTGTGATCCAGTGAATTTGAACTTGTGCTTTTCAAAAAAAAAACAAGGCAATTTCAGAAATACTATTGCTTGCTTATCAAGCCTAAATAAAATTAAGTTAAATGCCACAGCTGAGCAATACCTTTTTAAAAAGATATAATGTATCTGTGTTTAGATTTCTCTTAATTCTTATGTATGAGAATTTAACTTATAAAAATAACAGGCAAAATAAACATATTTTTAAATAGTTTATAAAGTTCCTCATAGTTTGCTTATCCTATGTGTGTAAGGCCTAGAAGAGCAAAGAGATATGCAGAAGCCTGGAATCAACCAAGTATTTGGGAGGAAACCCAGCTCACTGACCACTGACACAATAAAATATAACCATAGGTGAAAAAGGAGACAAATTAGAATTTTCAGAACTAAGGATGCCAAGAACAAACTGGAATCTAAAAGGATAAGTGGAGCTCAAGTTGTGCTCATAAAACTCAATTAAGATGGGAGAAGTCATCTGGGGAGAAGAAGCTTCGGGAACCGTGTCAGCTACAAGGCAAGCGCTAGGTCAGGGGCTATACGGACTGGCAGCAGGAAGCAAGACAAATGAGAGCACCAGGCACTAACTAGGGAGGCAGCCCGGCAGCATCAATGAGAAGCGAGCCTCAAACATGAAGCAACTCCGAACTCAGGCCAAGAAGCTTCGTAAGTGTGGCCAGTTTGGACTCCAAATGAATTACAATGGGTGGCTGGTAAACAGATCAGCGAGACCAGGGGTGAAGGAGCAGAAGCCATTGTAGTACAAAATACAGGATTTATACAGAGGAGGCTGTGTTACTTAGAGAAGTTACAACCCATTAGGCGGTTTCAAGTGGCAGTTCCACTATTTCTTAGTCTGTAAACTTGGAAAATTATTTTACCTCCCCCAGTCTAAATTTCCCCATGAAGCAAAGGAGGATAACAGCATTTCTTATCTCATG
The DNA here is from genome assembly GCA_033961575.1 of Aselliscus stoliczkanus. Lineage (NCBI taxonomy): Eukaryota > Metazoa > Chordata > Mammalia > Chiroptera > Hipposideridae > Aselliscus > Aselliscus stoliczkanus. The sequence continues at coordinate 69,653,675 of CM066739.1, read as the reverse complement.
TTGTTAAAAGAGAATGTTTATTAATCATTCAGCATGTAGTAATCACCCAAATATTAATTATTGTTCATCATAAATACGATAGAGTTATTTTATTAAATATTAGTTCTGGAGTTTAATATAAATCTAGTGTTAATTTCAATTTTGGCTTCTGCATATGGTTTGTCAGGATGATGCTAAATCCTCTGTGATCTCCTAAATATGTGTGTGCAAGCACCTTGAGGATTACACAAGGTTAATTAATGCATGGGATAGCTTCGTTGTCACTTGCCCGTGTGCGCACATTAGTGTGAAAATACAAAAGTTCCAAATAGATGGGGCATCTTGCTCTCCAACCCATTCCATGAAATTATTCTAGTTCTTTAGTGATAATGAAATCTATCTCCATATGGCAACTCTTACATTCTATTAGTCAGAGACTTTCTTTCCTAACATGGCTGAACACACTGTTTTGTTTCTACCAAACCACAAAACACGAGACCACAGTCTAAGACTCAAACCCTGTGTGGTGTGGAATGCTGCAAATACAATCACTGCCAGGCCAACATTTTTATTTGATGTGGCCAAACTTCTGTTCTTCCAAATGACTTCACGATTCACTACCTCTTTTTTAAACGGATGATAGACATTGGTAACTTGCCCTGTTGACCTGAAATGTCCATAACTTAAAGCCATGATCATGAGAAATAGAAAAAAAAGGACTCCCTACAAGAAGCTAGAACTCAAGCATAATATCAATAGTATTTTTATAATAATAGAAAGATGTTTGATCGGTATTGTTGATGCGAAGTCATAGGCCCACAAAAACAATCAGAAAGCCCACATAGTTACATGATATGGATAAAAGCATGTTTTTCTTCTTAAGTCATAAACTACTTAGATTTATGCCTAATAGATTTGGAATTCAAATGAATACTTTTATGTACTACTAATAGCAATCCTTGTCTCAAGCCTTTTTTTTTAAAAAAAATTTGAGTTGAAATATCTTTCCCATTAAAAGCCCAATGCTTAATCTTAAATACTATGCCATTACTATACATGCATTTCTACATTTATTTTCTAAGACACAACAAATCAAAATGATCACTTGACCTGTGAAGTTAATAATATTCATCTATTGATACATGTCCCGTTTAGCAGCTTCAGATGAACAGCAATAACCACTGACACGCTGAATGCACATGGCTAACGAATTTTCATTTCATCTTTACAACCAATCTAACAGGTAGGGACTATTAAATGTCATGCAGAAAACCCAGTCTCTCTCCAGAGCCCATTCCCTTAACCACTACAGAACATATTGGGGGCAATTTTGGGGTTTTGTTTGATTGCTTTTAAGCCTAGTAGTGATAACCACAACTCCCACAACTATGATGTGCACAGTTCTTTGTTACATCCTGTATCTGCTAGGATATGTCACAACAGTTTTATGTGGACAGACAATGGTCTAATCAAAGTTTGTCAGCTAAGTGATCAGGACTAACGGGAATGAGGCTCTGACTACTTAAGGCCTAACAGAAACTGCAAGGGCGCTACTTTAATATTAAGTCATTTGGCAATTACTAACAATGGTCAAGGTTACAGGAAGCAAACAACTGAGTTTATGTTAATGATCCATTAGGACAATTCCTGGAATAAAAGTTGAGGAAGCCATTGTTTTAGAAAGGGTCACAGAGTGAAGATCTTGAATATGAGTGAAAATAAAACAAAATTCCATTCAAGGAATGAAGGATAAACACAAAACACTTCTTAGGATGTTTTCTAATCCAACACAAGTCACTCCAGCAGACAGCTTTAATCCTTATGCAGTTTAATACTAGTCAGAATAGAGAACCTGGAAAGTCCCAAAGCTAAAAAGGTTATCAAGAAGGTAGTAAGTAGGGGTGGCCGCTTAGCTCAGTGGGTTAGAGCGCAGTGCTCATAATACCAAGGTTGCCAGTTCGATCCCCACGTAGGCCACTGAGATGAGCCCTCCACAACTAGATTGAAACAACTACTTGACTTGGAGCTGATAGGTCCTGGGAAAACACACTGTTCCCCAATAAAGTTTTATATATATATATATATATAAAGTTTTTTATATATATATATAAAGTTTTATATATATATATATATAAAGTTATACACACACACACACACACACACACACACACACACACACACACACACACACAAAAGGCAGTAAGGGCCGGCAGAGTGGCGCGATGGTTGGGCGCTGGCTTGGGAGGCCAGCGGCCCTGGTTCAGGTCCCACAAATGAGGGCCAGTGACACTGCCCTCAAAAATAAATAAATACATAAATAAATAAATAAATAAATAAATAAATAAATAAATAAATGAATAACAATAGCCATCTTAAAAAAAGGCAGTAAGTAAACAAAGTAACAAGTGTTAGGTATTTAAACTTCTATCTTGGAGGGGGCGTCAGGGAGTCATTCCCTTTTTGCTGGGAACAATTACTGAGGCTCTTGCCATCTTCCTCTACAGCTGAATAACTCTAAAAGAATGTTGGGTAAATATAAAATATCTGTGCCAAAAGAAGGGAGAAGCAGAGGTAGGAAATGTTGAGAATTGAAATGTCTTGAAAACAAGACCTTCCTCATTGGGCCTCACATTTCTACAAGCATTACTTGTGTTTTACACTCTGCTGGTAAACTTAGTACCCTCTGCCCAGATATTCTGATCCTTTTTCTGAGGCACTTCTCTTAATAACCACAGAGTTTAGCCCTGGTTCAAACACTCTTGCTGTGCCCTAGGAAGGTTTTACAATGGTCTTTGAGGCCATTTCCAGCTTTGTTGATCCCACTCCAGGGGCATAACCAGCAAGAAAGCAGAGAGTTCAGCAGACAGCCCAAGGGGCAGGGGACCATTAAAAAAAAAAAAATCCAGGAGGAAAAAATTAATTTATATGCAACAAAATATGAAGTTTAGAGGGCTATGATTTAAATTTAAAGAATTAAGATTGTAGAACTAAAATGTTTTGTGTTATTTTATCCTAAAAAATACATTTTCTTTACAATTCCTAACTTTTGTTTAAAACAAAATGAAACAAACAAAAAAAACAGTTTTGGCATGAAACTCATCATACATAAATGAAAATATAATTTAATGAAAAGTTATATTTTATAAGTTTAAGTGATTCAAACATTTGAATTATCTGTTAAAATGAAGCTGCCAGGTTCTTTTTCATACAAAGCAAGCTCTGTTTTATTTCAAGTGTCACCACATTGCGTAGAATTTTTTTTTTTTTTTCAAGAAACATGAGATGGAGAAACAAAGAAGGAGGGAGGACCAAACTTGTCGAGTAATTCAACTATCATTGTCAGGCACATGCTGTATCCTTCACGTTGTGATTGACATTTATTTGTAGTTAGTCCTTTATTTTATACACGGAGGATTCATTACTAGTGAAGTAAAAAAATAAAAGCACAATCTGCTACCTTTGCTGTCATCAACATCTCCAAATTACGGTCTAGGGCCAAAGGCTAATTTATGGCCTCCAGATGTTAATACTTGGGAATTTGGTATCAGAATGGATGACTCTTGATAGAAAAATACTTGCCAATAGGTGATATATCAGGAAAGACTATGGTCTCTAAAGTCAGGCAACCTGGGTTCAAATATCCAGGTTCTCTCCTTCCACAGCTCTGTGACCCTGGTCAAGTTGCTTAGCCTATTTAAGCCTCCATGTCTTTATTTATATAAGGAAGATAATTATGGCCAATTCCTCTTAGGATCATGATAAGGGTTTAATGAGATAATGCATATAAAAGTTCTTAGTACAGTGTATGATCCATAGAAAGCACTTGGTAAATGCTAATTACCATTATTATATTAATAATCTTAAATGCTAACTCTAATTTTGCCTTTCTGAAAAATATTTCCACCAAATTATTTTGTAATTATTAGCATAGAAAAGTAGCAGATCAATGTGAAAACAAATTTGCCTATCAGAGCTGGGATGCTTACAGCCAACGTCCAGAGTTATCTTGCCAGTTGCTCTTCCAGCGTCATTGATGGCTACACACGTATAATCACCAGCATCCAGATCTTGAGTTTCTTGAATCTTCAAAAGCCCCAAGAGAGGATCAATAATGAGGAACGTGGAGGGCCTCAGCTCAAGATCCCCTAAGTCAAAACAAAGGGGAGAACATGAAACACTAAAGTATTTGCATAGTTTGCCATTGGTCTGATTTCAAAACTTCTGAAGGACACCGATTGTAAAAATTTTAAATACAAGAGTCTGGCCCAGGGTAGACGCTTCAACAATGTTTTTGCAATGAAAGAATGAAGTGTTTCTTGGCACTGAGCTGATTTATTAGTCTGTATAATTCCACGGGCTAACCTATAGCCCCAAATCTGGTCCTACATGAATTATGCACAAATATTTCTGCTGTATATGTACCTCAATAAGAATGGACTCTGACGCTACATTGGGGCACTGGGGAAAGGTCAGGCTGTCACTGTGATTGTATCAGGTAAGAAGGGAATGGGAAGGTGAAAGTTGCAGGAAGTTTCTACTGTCTTTGCAGCAGGATGAATTTCAGCTACCCAAGAAATGCTCAGGCGACTACAGGGGATCTGACTTTGGTTAATAACTAGGTTTTTGGTTTGCTGAATGCTAGGAGTTAGATTTTTCTTTTTTACTTAGTTTCAGGTGTACAAAACAATGTAATAGTTATACATTTCACCCCTCACAAAGTGATAACTCCTCTCCCCCAATCTATTGCTCTTCTGACACCATAATATATCTATTACAATTCCATTGACTCAATTCCCTATACTATACTCCATATCCTGTGAATATATATTTATATATATATAAAATTATAGTTGACATACAATATTATTCAGCTTTGGGTATACAGTAAAGTAGTCAAGCATCTGCCCCATATAATCAGTTAGATTTTATCTTGTGAGAGGTACAAGCTGCTGAAAGCATTCTGAGAATGGCTGGTGGAGAAGGAACCACAGCTAGCAGGAGAAGGTAGGGAAGAGCTTGTTAGTAGAAGAGAGAAAATGGATGAGAAACTTCTGACAATGGCCAAAGAGAGGTGTTGTTGTATAAATCTCCCAGGATACCTCTACTAAATCTGTTTTATTCATCAAAGTTCTGTAAGTTGGAGTTACAGGTGTTTTGGAAGAAGCAGGTGGGGGATTAATGTGTGGGGGATGGAACCATGTATTGAGTTTGACCTCAGTGTGAGGGTAGGAGGACCCACGAAAGCTTAGTTATGTCTGAGTTCCGTGTATATAGAGTGTCCCCGTTGATCCCCTAAGAACCATTTTTATTTGAAGGCAGGCAATGCCTCAACAAATCTGTAAGTTAGGTTAGCCTCTCCTTATGCTCTCCCTCCTGCAGGCTGTCTCCTCTTCTAAGAATAAAATTAACCAGGATGAGAAGTATTATAAAAAATACCTAGTAGTGGATGCCAGCTTGGTGTCTATAGGTTGTTGTTTTTTTTGTTTTTGTAAAGGCTGATATCAAATTCTTCATGGAGGTCATGAAAACTTCCAGGAGGTTTTAGGGCCATGGCTCTTAGGGTTTTTATAGCATGCCCAGATGTCAAGCCTGAGAAGGTTCTCTCCCAAATGTCACAGACTAGCCTAGACATGGGCTCTGGGCCTGAGAACTGCAGAATTAACTCCCTTAACTTCTAGCAGGCAAAGAGAACCCCAGATCTAGTAATTGTCTAGGGCATTATAAAAAGCCCCAATCAACAGACTCAGGGCAGCAAACAGACAATTCTCTTTTTGTTTTTATAATTTGGGGAGGAGGAAAGGTCAAAAGAGCCATAAATTTAACAGCACAAAAAATGATATTAGCATCTGCCAGTGCCAAAAATAAAGTATTTCTTCAGCATTCCAATATTTAAAAGCCCAATCATCCTTTTAAGCCTGCTACTGCATACCACACGAGAAAGAAAAGCAACTGAGGGCGGGTCTATGTGCCTCTGGGAAATTTTCATAAATAAAAGCAGATGATGTTGACATAAACTTTCCTCCCACCAAGGGAGGATGCAGTGTGACCTAGCTGTTCTTCAAGAATTAAAATAATTAGACTAAAATGCTCTCCCTTATTTCTTTTACATATTGGGTTATTGGGAAATTCATGACGTATTTTTCTATGTTTTTCGTTGCAAAAATGCGTCATGACTTTTCCGACAACCCAATATGTCAGAGAATACAAGTTGAAAGAAAGACTTCTTTTATTTTTTTTTTTTTGCGAATGGCTTTTTTTTTTTCCCCAAAAACAAAAATATTTAAAGAATAGCAGCAATAAAACAAAATATGAATTGGAAAATACTGGTTTGACCAAGTTTCCATTGTGATCACATTTGAATAATCTCTCCTTTCTTGATTTCTACTGAAAAATTAGTCATCAGGCTATTGAGAAGCCAGAGAGAAATACAAAACTTTAACCTAGAAATTAGATAGGATTTAGTTTTAATAAAAGATTAGAATGTTTACATAGTAAAATATATAAACTTTCCTGACAACCAATTCTAGAATTTAATAATCATGACCATTGAAGAGGGTTTTCTTTCTGCTGTAATTTAAATTCAGTTCTGGCCTCTGTGGATGTAAACACTAACAGAGATCATTATTCCTGGCATAACATCTTTTCAAATAGCTGATGGAAATTAAATGGTTCTCAAAAATGTTTGTCTCAAGAACTTCTTACATTCTTAAAAATTATTGGGGAATTTCAAAAGTTTTTGTTATGTGGATTATATTTATTTGTATTTATCATTTTAGAAATAAAACTGGAAATTTTGAAAATGTATGAATTTATTTTATGATAACAAACTGATGACATTTTAACATAATGAATACATTTTTTGAAAAAATAATTATATTTCCCAAAACAAGAGAAATTATTGAGAAGAGTGGCATTATTTAACATTTTTGCAAATCTCTAGAATAATCTGTTTAATTAAACACAGTTGATTGTTCAAATTCACTTCTGCATTCACTTTATCCAATATCACCTATCACTCCAAAAACTCCACTATACACTCATGAGACAAAGAATGTGAAGAAGAGAAATAGCATTTGAGTATTACTGGGAAAATAATTTTGATCTTGTGGATTCCCTCAAAAGAATTGTGGATTCCTAACTAAGTACATTTTAAGAACCACTGATCTAAATACACAAATCCACTTTCTTTATATAACATGTTAATAGTGTCCCTGATTCTTCTTTGAACCCACTTGATGGTGCTCATTTCTAAAAATGAAAAATCTAAAAGTATGGTGGGCATTGGTACTATGGTCTAAGTGGAATGTAATTTATGAAAGAATGGTGGTTGCCAGAGGCTGGGGGTAGGGAAATGGGGAGTTATTGTTCAACAGGTATAACCTTTCAATTATGTAGATAAATACGTTCTAGAGCTCTTATAGTACCTATAGATAACAATACAGTATTATACACTCAAACATTTGTTAAGAGGGTAGTAGATCTCAAGTGTCCTTAACAATAACTAACTAAATGAACGAATGAATGAATGAATCAATCAATCAATCACTATCTACTCTATTCAATCAGAATTGCCTGAAGAAAAAAACATTTAGAAAAAGTTATGGTTATGGTTAGGGTAAGAACTCTTCTTCACCACTGTTATTTCCATAAGGTAGGATTTTCCAAGCCTTTCTGGTGTCTCTTCCCTTAAAGAAGGGGAGGGGAAGTTCCAGGTGCCTCCTCCCCCTTTCTTTGTGGAGCCAGTCTGCATGTAGAAGAGTTTGTCCTCTAGTTTTGCTCTCCATGATCCAGACTCTGCTTCTCTAGTGAGCCTCCCATGACTGGGAGAGTAAGCGGACCTGATCCTGAGGTTCAAGGCCACCTTGCATATTGTTGATGAATGTTGGAGTATGTCCTTCAACATGGTCTGTCAGTAGTTAATACCCACATTCTAGCTCTGTTGGCTCATAACTCAGGCAGAGAAATGGGATATTATTACTGGGCCCATTGAATTCTAACATCTATGGTTGAGAGGAGAAAATAATGAGTAGTCAATTCTAGAATCTTCTAAGTGGTGGCTGCACGACTTCCTAACTCCTCCTTTAGCTTCCAAGCCATTTGTGGGATGAAGGCTGACATGGATGGAGACTATGTTATTCAGGAAAGTAGCCTCAATTTTAGAGAATAAAAGGCTTTCTATCTTACTGCTATGTACTATATGTATGACTGGCAGAGAAATCAGCAAGTTCCATTACTTCTAAAAATTTTTGTTTTTAGCATACACTACTGACTGACATATAAAGAAAGAAATATTGCCTCTATAACACATTTTTTTTTCTGGATTCATTTAATTGTAACATGGCCTTGACATTGTTATCTATTTCATTTGTAATTCAGAGACTTTAGTATTTTAAATAAGTAAAGTTAGTTTATGTTTATTGAAATAAAACTAAATAAGTAAAAGCAAATCCAGAAATAATTAATCAGAGAAAACATGAAGACTAAGAATCATGGAACATGGAACATGGAATTATCCCCCAGGTTCCTTCCTTGTTTTTGATTTCTGTTATTTAAAAGTATTTGCTTTCTACATAAAGCCTTTCTTTTTTGCCTCATGTTCCCCAAGCATTTGAAGCTGAGGTGAATTCACAATTTTGTGATTATGACATCAACCCGTTGCTATGGAAAAGTCTGTGATTTAACAAACAGAATCATAACAATAGTGCTTTGTACTATTTAGGATTTTTCATTTGATGATTAAAAAGTATTTTGCAAACAGTATCTCAATAATCCTAGCAACCTCCCTGGTAGGGTGTTTGCGGGAAGTTGATTTCTCATGGATTGGAAGAGCTGAGATAGAAACAGAAGCAGGGTGTTTTACACAGACAGATGCTGTCAGCATCTTGCCTGGAGTGGGACCATGTGTATTCTCACTAAGGACAAACAGCACATTACTATTCTTTTATTACAGAAACACAGAGGTGTAATTTCTATGTTACAAGTATAGCCAGGTAGCAGTTCTATAATTGACATAAGTGTCTACTGAGCATGAGGAAGCTTGTCCCTCCACTGAATAACATGTGCAATTCAATCTTAAGCTTCAACATGTGTCTTTATTTGATCACTTTATAGAAAGCGTCCTTGAGAATCTAGAAAACTTTCTAATAGTTGAGAGCGACTCTCTTGAAGAAAAGTGAACTGAAAATCGGTGGAGCAATTTTAAACATTAGCTGAGTATTCTTGGACCCTTTTCCTACAGGAAACAATCCTAAACTAACAAAGAAAATGTTCAGCTGGATTAGCAAAGGCGAACCTTTCCTGCTTTGATTTTCACGGTCCTATAATCCACACCAGATGGCAAATCCTGAAATGCCGAGTTCAGAGTTTTCAACTATTGTCTCTAGTGAGATCATAAACACATTTTATGGGGCTGCTAAGTCACACACCAAAACAAACTTTTAACAAATCATTTTTTTTAAAGCAAAAACAAAACGAAGTCCAGACATGAACATACTTCAGACATGTACCTTTGAACCATTTAACTTGAGGTGGAGGAACACCAGAGGTTTTACATTCCAGGACTGTTGTATCCCCGATGGAAACCAAGAGCTCGCTCTGAACGACAATCAACTTTGGGGCTTCTGAAAATAACAAGTATGCAAATAGTTAATATCTAGTACAGTGCCACATGTATCTTGTTTATGTTTACTAAATGAGCCAACAAAAAAAAATCTATCCTTATTTATGTGCTTGTGGCTATTTTAGTTTTTATAAACAGAAACACTTTTCTAATGCACATACACATTGAAGTGTGTGATGAAAAGATCATTTATTCAGGCCAAAAAAGAATATGAGGCAAAAATAATTCTGATGAAATAAGAGTCCAAAGAAATTTAGGAAATGAATATTGAACAGTCTTTATGAAGAAAGAGGTAAATAAGGAAAGAAAAATCTTGGAAAGCTGAACACATCTTACAGAAACAATGCCAGAAGAGCAGAAAGATAATAGTAATAAAAATATCAAAAGAGCTGTGATGATAAGACTCACTTGGCTAGATTAGGACTTGAGGATAATAAAACTGCAGGTAAATTTATTATAACATTTTTATGTGACTTTTAGATATTCATGTCTAACTACAAAGAGATAGTTGCAGTCTATGGCTGAAATCTGCATCTATAAAAAGTAGAGTTCTCCCAGGTTTGACTCCATTTTTCCCTTTGATGCTAACTATAGACATTCTTTAAGTTTCTTTCCTCAGCTCTGTTCGTTTCACCCCCTTGCCTAATATTTAGTTCACTCACACATTTTTCTCTTAACTGGACATTTTAGGACTTCCTAACTTCAACTGAGGTAGTTTTAAACAAAGCCACGAGTTAACTTCTCAAAGATCACATCACTCCTCTACTAGAAAGCTTTCAATGACTCCATTTCATAATTCCCTAGTTTGACTTTTAAAAATCATAAACCTGGGCCGGCCGAGGAGAGCGGTGGTTAAGAGCTGGCTTGGGACGCCAGCAGCTCCGGGTTCGGGTCCCACATGTGAGGGCCACTGACACTGCCCTCAAAAAAAAAAAAAAATTATAAACCAGCTTTCTTTTCAACCTTGCCCTCCATGTCACTACCTTACTTATTCCACAGTATGGAGTTACACTGGAAGTCCAAAACATGCCCTACTTGTCTCCTATCTTCCTGCTTTTGCTAAAGTTGTTTCCTCTGCCTGAAAAGCCTTTTGCCACAGTTTTTCAAATCCCCACTCATTCTTCCACACTGAGCTTAAACCCTGTCTCATTTGAGAAATCTGTGTGAATTCCTCGGTCATAATTAATCTTTCATTCTGCCAGTCTTCTACTGCAGTACTTATCTGTTTGTCTTCTTATATTTCTTTATGTATATCTATGTCCATTAAGCAAGCTCCTGAGAAGCAAGGATTTGATACCATACATTTAAAATCTTAATACTCCACAATCTCTAGCACATTTTACATACTCTGGGTGATAAACAAGTTAAGTAAATGGGTCAAATATTTTGGCTTCCTTGTGAATGAACCAAACTTTGCTTCTGCAATACAGAATCTGTTTCATTCCCCTTTCTACATTCCTCACTGTCCCCTCTCCACGTGGGTGTTCTGTGAACATTTTTAATTGTTATCTCTAAATCTGTTATCGCTAAATCTCTTATCTCTAAATCTCTGAGTCCCTCCCCTTCTCAACTTATTTGCCATGTGCCTTCTTCATTTCTATAAATAACACTACTTCTTTCCAGGTTTTCAGGTTCAACATTTGTGAGACTTTTGCTACCTCCCATCTATATATACGAACTATAACTCTCAATCTTTACTGTGGCTCTTTCACACCCCTTCCTCTCCACTGCCAGTTTCACTGCCTTACTCTGAATGGCAAATAAGATTGAATGAAAGGGTGGATTGCTAGCCATTACTTATCCACAAGTTACAAAGTAACATTAAGTTATGTAATGCTATTGTCCTTTATTTTTTATAAAAGACCAAATTAAAAGAAATGTTCTATTCTGTTCAATATTATACATTATTAGAATGTGTAAGATTATAGATCAGAGTATATTAGATTATATTATGATATATATTAGAATATTTTATATTCTATTAGATTATGGGATATTATATTATAGAATAATTGTCATGAAGTGCATTTTTAATAAATATATGAGTTTGGAGGGGTAAAACTGAAGATGAAAATTGAAAATAATATCTAGAGAAGATAAAAGACAGACATGTTATGAATAGTTTTGAATATAAGTGGAAAATATAAAATGGACATTGAGGTAAACTAGAAAATATACTGAATTTATTCATTAGTAAGTGAAATACTGAAAAGAACAGATTAAATGAGGAAGGATGGAACTCTGTGGACAACCTGGGACTCTTCCACACTCTGGAAGCTTCCGTGATTTCTGTTAACTAATGAAGCTATTAACTTTCTGAACTTTTAACTTAAATTAGCTATAGTATTTGCTTTCATCAATGTGTGAAATGAATAAAGTATAAGACTAGTAGAACTCATTCCTAATATTAATTTTCAGAAAAATACTTTTACATCACTTAATATGCCTTCATCTTATTGTAATTGACTTTGAAACTGATAATACTTGCCAGTGTATCTGAGGGTAGAAGTCTGCTTATCTGTTCCAGCTGAATTACTTGCCAGGCAACCATAGATCCCTGCATCTTTGGGAACTGCATTTTTGATAAATAAGGTACCTTCTGAGGTCATCCTATACCTATGAACAAAAAGAAAATAAAATTGAAAATATACTAAGAATAGTGTCAAGGAAGTACAGAAACTTCCTTCCTCATATCTTCGAATATTTGGTTCTAACCGCAGAAATGATTAACATTATCATTTCATAAGCATAAATGTAATCAAAATAATAATAATGATAATAACAGATCCCATGTATCCAGTACTTGTAAAGTACCAAGGACTGCCCTAAGAGCTTTACATTTATTAATATTTTAAACCTTCAAAACAATACAATGAGTTAAATATTATTATTATCTTTGGTTTACAGACGAGCAAAGAGGTCCTATAACTTGCTCAAAGTCAGACCTAATGAATGGAAGAAATGGAATTTGCATCCAGCCAATTTTATTCTGTGTGAACTGCTCTGCTCATCAGTTCCTCAAAATGTAAACCTGGGAGATGCAAGGACTCGTGTCACACAGTGAGTCAGTGATGAGTCTAGGAGTAGAATCTGGCTCATACCTAAGCCCTCCTCATGTCAAAGCCAATCACTGGAAACTTCATTGTCTATGTCCCACATGTTCATTATGCTCTTTGAGCATGAGAGGATTCAATTATTTTTAAAGCATCCAGTAGAATAAAATACTTCTCAGTGAAGTATGGTAAAAGTGCAGAGGGGTTACAAAGAATGTCTACGCACTTCAGTTAGAGCGGCTGCTCTGTCCTTTGCCTCTGTCTCTCTCCTGTTAAATCCCAGGGCCACATCTTTAATAGATTGGTTAAAACTATGCACTACTTGACCTCACAGAAAGTCTATTATCCTCGCTTCAAATATTCAAGGTAAACCAAGTGTTATGGTGTTATGTTTGCAACACAAAGTATTGGAAAGCACTTAGTCTAAGCTAATGAACTCAAGACATAGAACCTCAAACTCTATAAATTCATTAAGTATTATTTAATTGACGTTTCCTGGCCTATTTAGAAATCTAAAGCTGTGGATTTCGGTCAAACCGCCCTTAATCATAGGGATTTGGTCAGAATGGTTATGTCCAGAAATTTCATCACCTTTTCTCACTCAATAAAAAAAAGAACAGAATAGAAATCAGCACTACCTGTGGGAAGCCATGATAAACATATCATTAATGGTCCAGGTGATCTTGGGTTTAGGATAACCTGTGGCAGAACACATGATGGAGACCTCAGATCCTCCTGTGAAAGACTGATTCTTGGGCATCACAGTGACCTTGGGCGATTCTGCAAATAAAAGGAAACATAGACAGTGAAATGACAATTTACCGTGATGTTAGGAGCTTGCTCTGTTAGGAAACCTGCAGGCTTCTCACTACCACACCCTGGTTTTCTGTTTGTTTGTTTGTTTGTTTTTTGCTCTTCCAAGAGTTCATTTATAAAAACTAACAACTGATTTGCAGTACGAATTCAGTAGACTTGTTCCCCAAGGTCAGCAGGAGTGGCAGACCCTGCTTTCCGGTTCCTAAGGGCCCAAGTTACACGGAGGTCCCAGCCCTCACACAGCCCCTCCTTTCCCTGAAAGCCTGATGCGGGCTGTGGCCAGGACCCACAGGCCCGGGGAGGGAAGGCAAAGGGCCTTACCTCTGGACATTCATTCAGAGACCCTGAAGCCCAGCCCAGCCCTGTCAGCCCATCTGGAGCCCCAGGACTGCACCTCCTCCTGGACCCTGGAGGCACAAAGAGGGCAAGGCCTTGCCCTCTGAGCGTGGGGAGGGTCCAGCACACTTTCCTTTGAGGGGATGTCAGGGCCCTGGATCCAAGGTTAGTGACAGGAAGGAGTTTGAATGAAAGTCACGGGAGTTGCAAGAGCAGGACACGGTAATATTTGGCAGTTCTGGGGTAGATGGGTGGTCCCTCTGTCCATTCTCTAGCCAGGTCCTGCCCTACCCCTGCCCTTGGCCATTGGGTTGGCCCGGCACCAGGCCCAGCAGTAGCCCGGTTCTACTGCGGAAGAAGGTAGTCTCATGGCAGGTGTCCACATGCTTGGGGCTGTCTGCCATGGTGGGGACCAACTGAGGATGCTTATGTTCTCCACCATCTGAGCCCCGGGATGCAGCAGGCAGATGACTGCAGCCATGGTGGAGACCGCGAAGGGGCTCTTTAGGTGATCCCAACAGGGACCTGGCCCCATCAGTGCAGGTGAGAAACCACAAGTAATGAAAGCATGAGAAGGAAATTCTCTTTGAGAATAAAATGAATTTACTCCCAATGTCACGTTGTTGTGTCTCCAGTGGTTGCCTTGCTACTTACTCCTGCCAGCTGACCACTGGCTGCTGGCTGCTAATCTGGAACTTCAAAAAAACCTGTTGCCAGGCAAAGTCTCTAAATAGGGTCTTTTTGCCTCTTTCTACATAGTGAACCCAGGTTTGTAGTCACTACTTGTCCTGACTACTGCATGCTTTGTTTGAATTGCCCCTCTGCCTTTTTATTAAGTATAAATTTGTTGAGGTAGAGACCATGTCTTTCATATAGTCCATATATCATTTAACATCCTTTGTTAAATGGATGTTATATCTACAGTATTTAATATCTTTTGCATGTTATGCAGTGACTTGTAAATATCAGACACTTAAAACTGTTGATGGAATATGCAGCCATTCCTAAACTATAACTTGGCTCTGAGAATTTTCATGCCTGCTAGCCTCTCAAGATCCTACTATATTGATCATTTGTCTCATGCCTATAGATTCAGAGGGCTTCAACTTAACAGAAAATGTCAATTAATCAAAGTTCCAACTGTATTCTACTTTTGTGGCAGAAAAAAGACTTTGGAAAATGAAATGTTAAATCAGAAATTTATTGTGAAAAAAAGAGACAAAAATTTCTTTAGGGTAACTGGGAAGCTGTTGATATATCTGGTCTAATCAATTATACATTTACACCTACATTACTACTGAGCAAAACCTAATCTTTAAGGAAGGGGCCATCAAAAAAATATTAAATAATTTTTTTAGTGTAAATATCCTCCATTCACTAACATAAATGAAATAAATCATTTCCATAGTGTTTGAAAAATACATCAAAAATAAACAAATTACAGGCCGGCCGAGTGGCGCGGTGGTTAAGCGCTGGCTCGGGAAGCCAGCGGCCCCGGTTTGGGTGCCACATATGAGGGCCAATGACACTGCCCTAAAAAAATAAAAATAAAAATAAATAAATAATAAACAAATTACCATCACAAGTGGGGTTTTTTGCACAATTATTATGTTCCAAGCTCTATGCTAACTTATAGGGATGCACTGATAAGCCAAACAGATAAGCATAGTGTCAGTTTTCCATTTCATTGGGTTTTTACTATTAAGGAATTTGAGAAATTCATTTAGTCAGTTATATCTGGAAATATTTATGACATATCTTTACTATAAATTAGACTGCAAATTGTTTCACTAAGAAAAAAATTAGCCTGCGGAAGGCTTATTATTCATTTAAAAGAGATACAAGTGGTACCACTAGACCCGGCAGCTACACAATTGAACAAACCTAATTATTGTCTAATTGCTAGCAGCTTACAATTGTCACCATTTTTTTTCCTGTTTACATTGTCTTTTACAAATTATGATTGTCTTTGAAGTTCATGTTTGAAGGGTTTTTCCAGTCTGTGGATTTGGTTAATAGTCTCATTATTGCATGGATTCTTCTTGGTGAATATAGGGCTAGAGAAATGAGTGACGGCAGACTGGCCATGGCCAGTAAGTTCAAATTGTGATTCCATCTGGAGTCCATCAATTCTAAAATGCTGGAGGACTACACATGCTGTGGGGGTGTTGCAGACAATCTTCAAGGGATGAGGGAGAACAAATGAACACTTCTTTTGCATTGGAATTTATTGAATACCCACACGTGCTCAGTCCTACCTTCCTGAAATTAAATGTTTCTCGTGTCTAGTTCATTTTGACATAGGACTGCTGCAAAGATTTAGCAGCTCTCGAAATTTTTGTCTAAACAAGGTGCCTTCCAATGGAGTCAGCCAGAATGAACCTGGCATCTCTCCCAGCAAGAATCCCACTGGTATGCTCTGTAGTTCAGATATCAAAGTGAAAATAAATGTCAGTTACCCAAACCAGGATGCACAGAGCTAAGAGGTCATTTTGCAAATAAAGCCTGGATGTAGGGTGTTGCTCAGGGTCACGGAATAAGTCTGTGTGTAACATACAGATGGGATGACATCATCCCACAGAAGGTGAGAAATTTACCATTGCCCTGGGAAGAATATTCCTGCTGGTGATAAGAAAATCAGAAAGGACATGAACAAATATAGGGAAGCAAAACTGGATTTCCACCAACTAATAGTTGAATAAAGATGGTCAGAATGATTCAGACTTTACTTGACTAGTTTAAGTAAGGATGTAATGGAGCAGTATAATTATCTCAGTGATCAATTGTTTTAATTCCTAGGAAAAAAGGAATTTCTCTTGTTTTTAATAAAGTAGTTTTTAATCAAGCAAGAGCAAGAAATTAAAGAACCATAGTTCAACTCCATCAAAGTCCAGAGTCCAATTTTCGGCTTTGGGGAGAAGTAATCCATTCTTAGTTCTTTTTCAATCCCTTTTCATCACCATAGTCATCACCACCAATGTGATTATCATTATCACCACCACCATCAACCATCAACACTATCATCATAAATAACAACTTGCTTTTCATTAGCTAAAGCAATGGGAATATGGCATGTTATAAGGTATTAAGGTATTAATTCATTCTTTGTATTTTAGTCATAACATAAGCAAAATACATATGTTTTTATAATCTCACCAAGAATTTTAAAAAGTTAAACATAGATTATGATACTAAGAATAAAAAATGAACACTAAGACTTAGGTGTCTTAACACATAATAATAGTTGGGATGGCAAAATGAATTATAACTGCTTATGCAACAGCCACTGCTCTGCCTACCAAGACTAGGGAAGATAAAATCTTGCCTAACTCTTGGAAATCTCCAATACCATATTCACATACAGGAGGCATATTTCCTGTTAGTAGCAGTGGGGTCTGATTTGCTGCTGTTATGCCTCTGGTAGAAAATCGTCAGAGAAAAGACCTAAGGACTGTCTCTTTAAGGTGATTTAATTATCATCAACACATTTGTAAGATAATGGTAATGCTTTGAATTACGTAAGAAACAACTTGAAATATCTTTTACCGATGGTATATTTAGAGTAGTTGGGCAAATTTCTTTGATTTTTTTTTCATTCTTGCCCACAACAAACATTTATTGCGTACCTACTATGTTTCAGACACTTTATGACCACAGAGGTCTCATAGATTACTGTATAAAAAGCATATTATGGGGCCGGCCGAGTGGCGCGGTGGTTAAGCACTGGCTTGGGAAGCCAGTGGCCCCGTTTTGGGTCCCACATATGAGGGCCAGTGACACTGCCCTCAAAAAAAAAAACAAAAAGCATATCATGCACAATTAAGGACTAAATATCTCTCTGGCAGTCAGTTCATTGAAATAGGAAGGTGGACAAAAGTTATTGAGTGCTTATTACGATACGCTAGATATCTAACTCTAGCCCCATCATTTATTTTCCATAATAACTCTCAAGTGTGATTGCTATTATTTTACAGATAAAGAAATGAAGGCTCAAAATGGTTAAATAATCCATAGTGTCTGGTCTATCCCTTAATGGGGACAATAATAGCACTTAGCTCACAGGGTTATTGTGGATTAGAAAAATTAATATACAGTAAAACCTTGGATTGCAAGTAACGTGGGTTGAGAGTGTTCTGCAAGACGAGCAAACATTTCTAATACATTTTAACATGGTAAACGAGTGATGTCTTGCAATACAAGTAGTTTGTTTCTGGAACAAATTATGCTTGCAAACCAAGGTATTACTGTATATAAAACACTTAGAACAATTCCTGGCACATAGTAGGCACTAGGTAATTTTTGCTACGATTAATACTCCATTACATGGTAAAGTATGACAAAAAAATGACAAAATAAGTACTATAGTATTTAAAATATATATTTACATATGTTTTATTTAGACATTCACAAATGAAACTTGGTCACAGTTCTCTCACGTGCATATTCTATTCAGATTACACATCCTACTAATAAATAATACTTATTATGTCTTATTTGACTCTTCTGAAATTTGGGATGTCTCTAGATACTCAAAATTTATTAGAAATCTCAATATAAATAGATAAATTTAGTTCTTCCACATTTTATTGATGGAAAAAAAATACATGCTAATACCTATGTCACTTGGCACATGTTAAAAAAGAGTTATGATGATGTAATGAGCATATGGTAATGATCATATCAGTTTCATGCTTAGTGAAGTAACTTGGTCATTAGCGACTAACTTCATCAATCATTTTGAGAAACGTTTCCTTTTTCATTGCAATATTCTCTCCGGTGACGTGGCCTAATTAGCGACAGACATCCACCCTTTCCTGACACCACAGAAGACAAATTAACAGTTCTAATGTCCATATAGACATAACATGAAGGAGAAAAGGACACTTTGCCTGGCCCTTTGATTTCCAGGTGGCAGCTTGTGATTGTGGAAGAAATGTCAGCTATATGCTAAATATGGTCAAAGTTAACCAAGTACCTGCGTTCATCTTCAGCTCTTAAAATCCTCTTCATAAAAGGACAGCTAATAAAATCAATAGAGAAATTTTTTTCTATTGCCAGATGAATAGAAAAATAGTATCTTTTCAATAAAACCTTAAACTCATGTAAATAAACACCACCCCACTTAATGTAACTTTTACTCCTTTGGAAATTTAGCAGCATTAGGAAATTTAACAGTTCTTGTGTTACCTTAAAAGTGATGAACTGCTTTAGGTTACTTCATAAAATTTTGCAAAACTACTCATGTGACATAATTTTCAAATTAGGGTGAACTAATTTAAATAATACTTTAAAAATGACTTCTCTATAAATTTTTCATGAGATAATCAGATTTTGTTATAAAATGTGGTTTTAAATGTAGGCAGTTATATGCTGGCATGTGCTACAAGTAGAAAAGAAAGTGTTTACATATGAAATCTAAAGTTGTTGATGTGATTCAAATAAGCCATTGAAGTTGACATGGAAACATGAAAGATGAGGCTAGTGACCCAAATTTCCCTCTAGTTTGCTATTGTCACTTTGAGGTACTTTCAGCAATTAAGGAACACATATCTATTGAGTGGAATTGTGGGGTTTCTATGATTAGGAAAAAAGGGCGGGGGTGGTCAGTAAGTAGCTCACAGTGTGTATAATATGACTGGGGGAAAGAACTAAACAGATGAAATTGATCATGATTAAGAACAAAATTATGTGGCAGGAAAAAAAAAATTCTATAAGCCATCAGAACCAAGAGACCAACAATATTCAAGAAGGAGGTGGTTTATAAGAGGGACTTCAGATTCTAGGTAGGATTTGGATGGGGATTTTAAAGTCAAAAGAGCTCCAAGAGCTAAGGCATAGAACTAAAATGAGAGTAATGGAATTTGGAGGCAGTCAGGGTGCCTCTGTGACTCAAGGAATGGAATTGGGGCAAATCATGTAGGGACAGAAAGTGACTGAGCAGGGGCTAGAGTCAAAGCAACAGGAAACGGGAATCCACCATATATGTATAATGGACATGGGAACCTGAAAAAGAAAATGTTCAGTGGCCAACAGCAACTCAGGCTGGGAGACTGAAGATGGACAAGTGTAGTGCTTATCCATCCTTTTGAGAAATTCGACACTAAGAAAATTCAGAACTCATACACAGACACCAAATATTATTTGCCTAATACTACCCTGATACATAAAATTTAGCAGCATCAGTAATATTTTATGGCACAAAAGAATTAATCTGATAGTTTCTCTCCTTTTAATTCATAATTAGAGATGAAGTGCTTAATAGCAAGTTCAAATATTCAGTTACCCATCTGAAGGACACAGGAATAAAGGAAAAGACTGATGAATATCTGATTCTTTTAAGGTAAATAGTATTCACATATTGAAAGGAAACATTTTAATTTTTTTCTTCTCCATACATTGTTTTATGAGGATAAACATTGATACAGTGTTAAAATAATTCTGAAGGAGCCAGTTTGTGATGAACTGAGGAATATGAATTTTATTCTGGGGCAATGAGGAAATAACAAAAGGGTTTTGAATGGATGGACATTTAAAACAATATTTAGGGAAAATTCTCCTACTTGTACTATGGATTAGAGTGGGGGAACAAAACAGGAAGAAAAAAAAGTGTATAAAAAGAGGATTTTAATCGTGTGGCATTGATTGGAGAGAGGGTCGAGTCAGTAGAAACAGGAAGGAAAAAAGTGGTGTGAGAGACTGAAGTATTGAACAAACCATGCATAGAAGAAGGGGGAGGCTTCTAAGCCTAAAGATATCACTGCATTTGGGATAATCCCACCTGTACTCTATATTTCACATTATCTCATTAACACTGATTCCTATCACTATTGCCAGGCAACAACTGCTTTAAGCACCAGGTCACAGAAAATGTGTGCCCCAAAATGTTTATATATAAAAATACCAAGGATTAAGGTATGATTCCTGAAAATAGATGCCAAGTGTCCCTGACTGCTGGTCTAGAGCCCTTTCATTATCCCCAAAAGCAATTAGATGAACAGAATCGGCCATGAAAGGGTTTTTATATCAATAATTTTCAACCTTCAAAAGAAGTAGGGTTATAAAGTTTTAAAAGATTGTATTCCCCTCCCCACAAAAGGATGTGTGCCCCAAAGAAACCTAATGGAACAACTCACTGTAAATTGTTGTCTAAAAAGGCATTAAATTACATTTTAGAAAGCAGTATTTCAAGGCTGTCAATAGGTGTCTGTGATGGAAGGTTTCCAAGCTTCTAAATATTCCTAGTGGTAATTTTATGTAATGAGGGATTAAAACTCTGATGAGAAGAAAGCTATTCCATTAATTACTTTCTAGTATTAAATTTCTTTTCTTACGTTAGTTCTCACAATATTTTCTAAGTAAAAATCCTCATTTTGGAGATACTTATATAAAACCTACATTCAGCCCAACCATCTAATTGATTTATATTTCTGAAAACATAATAGAACTGGTTTACAAGTATATATATATATATATATATATATATATATATATATATATATATTTTTTTTTTTTTTTTTTGAGGGCAGTGTCACTGGCTCTCATATGTGGGACCCAAACTGGGGCCACTGGTGTCCCAAACCAGTGCCCAACCACCGCGCCCCTCGGCCAGCCCTCATATATTTTTCATTGTGGATAATTAATATATTCTGCTAAAATGTTGGATGATCTAACACCAAGCAATGCTCCCTGAGAAGTGGGAAAATAATTAGTATTTAATTACTGATCCTGATTTCTATCGAATGGCAGCTTGTAAAACGTATGTTACAGGTGCTCTGGTTCTTCTTCTAAATATTTGTATTTTCTGTAGAAAAAGCTAACTTCGAAAAGGTACATGATTATCACTGAGTCTGCTGAGAATTGTAATTAGTAGCTATGTCCCATCCTAACAGACGTATACCTACTGATTTAGCTCAATCCGTTTTTAAAACATAGTCACATTGTTCACAAATGCACTACTTTCATTTCTGATTAGGAAGGTAACTCCTAAAAGTTAATTCTGGGGCTAACTTTTAAGCCAGAAGCTTGCATGATGAGAATAACAAAATTTCACTAAGAATGATTTACAGAGAATGGATGTGCTTGTTCACTTAACTTTTCCTTAATTTTCAGTAAGTAGAAATGGCAATGGAGTATATTTTAACATTTTTGAAGTTTTCCTACCCCTACCAGAGAGTTTGCACAAGTGCCCAGGGACCGCTTCCAAAGAGCAAAGGATGAAAACTAAAAACCAATCAACCAACAAAACAAAAACAGAGATCAATTAACTGGGAAAAGAAGGAAGGACCACTGAGACCCCAAAGATAAGGAATCAAATACAACATTTCCAAATAATATCATCAATGCAAATATGAAGACCTGGGTACACCTTTCCAAAATGACAGAATTATTCTTAAATGGCAATATTTCCAATGAGTTATGGTAGTGGTTAATCTACACAGTATTTGCAAGAGTTTCCTAAGCCTTCTGTTCTTACTATAGCTGCTTTTCTCCTTTCCCCAAAGACTAGAGTTGTGCTGTCCAATACTGTAGCCACTGGCCACATGTCTATTTAAATTCAAATTCAAATTACCTAAAACGAAATCAAATTTTAAAAACAAGTTCCTTCAGCGCACTACCCATATTTCAGTGCTGAATTGCCACATATAGCAAGTAGTTTCCACATGGCACAGAACAAACATACAACATTTCCATCATCACGGTTAGTTCTATCAGACAGTGCTGGACAGAGAGAAAGTCTCTTAAAGGTCTATTCAGAGAAGGTTGCTAATTCATTGACTCACCAGTAGGTGGTGCACTGGCAATAAAACGCACAGGTAAAGACTACGTCTTGACAGTTATCTGCTGGGTTTGCAAAAAATCCACACCCTAACACCAATGTGGTTGTGAAATTGTGATAATAAGAGAGGGGCAATAATTTCAGATATATAGATTGATAAGTTTAGGTTAGATTCTATATTAATGACAAAATCTCAATGGCAAATAATGCATCAAGATTTCTTAAAAATTCACAATTTTTATTTTCTCAATATAAGATATAAGGGTATGTATATGTAGCAAATGCTTGCTGCCCTGATATCCATTTTAAGTAATTCTTAGTATAAAATTATTTCTACATTAATATTGCTTCCATTTAAATACTATATTTTTTCTTATCAACAAAAAAATCATGAATTCGGCAGTTTCTGTGGGGGTTAATAAAAACAGATTAAGATGAGAAATGTGATTGTTAGGATAGAATTTTTAAAGTTTTATTCTTTCTTACGTAGAAAATCTTCAACTAATTGATGATTAGCATCGACCCTTGCATTGCCTTTTTTTTTTTTAACTGCGTCTCTTTACAACAATTTTCTAAAATCACAGAATTTCCAAATAGGAGAGGAAGGCCAAAGCTGAGGCTTACATTCTTATTTGATGTGGGGGAAAACGTGGCAAATCATAATTAGCATAATTACTTCACAGCATATTAGAAGGATACTGTTAAAGCTTTACATATATGTAATGTGTCTCCTGCTCCAGGCTCAATTATGGCAAGGGTATCTTAATGACAATCAATTGCTATTGATTCATTTTAGATAATTTAAACATAACCATATGTTCCTAACATACACATCAGAAAATGGAATATTATTCAGGGCTAAAAAGAAACGAGCCATTAAGCTATGAAAAGACATGGAGGAACTTTAAATGCACATTACTAAGTGAAGAAGCTAACCTGGGAAGGTTACTTACTTGATCATTCCAATGGTATCATATTTTAGAAAAAGTGAAATTATGGAGACAGTGAAAAGAAAAGTGGTTTTCAAGGGTTAGGAGGGTGGGAGAGACATAAATCGATAGAGCACAGAGGATTTTTAGGGCAGTAAAATTACTCTGTATGATATTATAATGAAGGACACATGCCATTATACATTTGTCCAAACCCATAGAATGTGCAACACCAAGAGTGAACTCCAATGTAAACCATGGATTTTAGGTGATTATGATGTGTCAGTGCAGGTTCATTGTAACAAATGTACCACCTGATGGGGATATTGATAATGGGGGTGTGTGTGGATGTGGGGGGTGGGGCAGGTAGTCTATGGGAAATCTCTATCTTAACTGTTCTAAAAAAAAATAGTCTTTAAAAAATGGTTATGGTTACACAAAAAAGGGATACTTTTACAAACAGGCAACAGTCATAGAATCAAAAGCATATGAAAGTACATCTTCATAGCACCTCATGAAGCAAAGACTTAATAATCTGACAGTTAATATGTTGCTAGGCAAGTTCATTTGTTACCATAGTTATCTTCTCAGGGAAGCAACCCACAATTCAACACCTGTCTCGGGAGTCCAGTCTGAGGTTCACAACCTGCCATCCTGCCAGCTGTCTGTCCCTGACTCCCACACCTCACTTCTCCAACTTCGCCATGGCCACAGCCACTGGGAACCTTCTCTTTTCTAAACAATCTATCAGACCATGCCTTGAACCTTCACTTCTTTCTTTACCCAGCCTACACAGACCATCCCCGAAACCACTTTTTTTCCAGTTGCCTTGCCTTTTTGTTGAACCAACCTCACCAAACCACAAACCTAAATGATTCTTCTACTTATGTATGCAAAAGCTATTGGAGATGGCAGGAAAAAGATAATCACACCGTCCTGGGAGACTAGGTCTCCACAGTAGCTGGACCCTCTGCTCTCACACCTGCGTCCTCATTCTTCCCTGGCTTTTCACATGCAGTTTTCTCCACCTAGAAAGGCGGTTTCCTGGCTTCTGCCAGGCAAATACCGACTCATATTCCAGGGACACCTCAGGCATCATCTTCTGTGTGAAGCCCTTGTTAATCTCTACTCATTACAGAGGCCGAAGGAATGGCTCCTGTAGTACCATGGTGTAGGTAGTTCTTATCATAATGTGTTGTAAATATTTATTCATTTCATTTAGTCACTTCCTGTCTTATATTATGGGCTTATGGTGGGGAATGGTGCTCTTTTCATCTCATTTATACCCTTAGCAAGGAGCACAATGCCTGACACTTAAAAGTTTTGGTGATAAAATGGATGAGGGAATAAATGTATACACAAATCAACAAACAAGATACCAGCTCTGACCTTTTCTAGGAATGTATTTTTGGTCAAGGCACTTCATGTGTTTCAGTATTTGTTTCATTATTAGGGAAAAATTAGTATTATTTAGATAATGCTATGGGAAATGGCATACATGTAGATTCCATCATCATAATGATTATGTATCAGTTTTGCACTCCCAATAACCATATGTTCCTAACATATCATACCTTTCAGCAGCTGCAATAATAAATATTTCTACTTTTTAGTATTAGCTCCAATACAGTTTTTATTCATAATAGTCAAATATGACACCTTCTTTATCATATGTAAAAATATCAAGGTAGGTTTGTTTTCTGTATTATAATGATCTAATCTTTAGAACCAGAATTCACTTTTTAGTTGGATAATTAATTTATAACATCACAAATCAAATAAACATGAATTGATGTTTAGGAATAATTTGAATCAAATAATTTTTTAGCACATGCTATGCCATTAGGAGTGTGTCTTTACACTTGGCAAAAGTTCCCTTGACTGAATGCTCTGCTTCTCATTCTCAATACAGATACGCATGCATGCAATACAATTCTACGTGCTAAATTTTGTCAGGCACTAAAAAAATCATTGGGGCCTGCCTTCATGGAACTTACAGTCCAGTTACATTACATTTTCTCTGTGTGATTATTTTTGTAGCGTATTTACAATTCTCTCGACTGCTCCTTAGCAGCTACTGTACCAGAACTTAAGTCAAAGGATTCACCAAACTGGGGTGATCTAACCGGTCTGCTCTATAAGATATCAGAAAAAGAAGGCATAGGAGAGGGGCCGGGAATTAAACTCAAGTAGTGATTACTCCAAGTTATCATTACACATGATGCTGGAGATTGCCACAGATTCTTTACCCATGTGACAGGGACCTACAGCCATTTTGTAACTTTTTACTAAAAAAAAGTTTTTTGCATCAATCTCATTTTTCTATCCATACTCAAAAACCCTTTATTGATTTATTTTTCTTTTTGTACTTTTCTCTACCGTCCTGTACCTTAGGCCTGCCAATAGCACAGACAGGCACTTCTGTGTACAATGCAGAATGACAGAAAGTCCTGGTTCCCATCTGGCTTCTGTCACTTGCTGGCCTTGTACCCTAGGGCAAGCCGCTAACCCCTCAGACACTCCAGTTTGTGATGGACAAAATACAGTTACCAATAATACAATTTGCAAGCCACTAACCCCCCAGACACTTCAGTTTATGGACAAAATACAGTTATAAAAAATACATTTTGTAAGGGTTAGAAGACATAATCTGTCAAAAATGTTTAAATGTTTGTAGCTTTATTAGAATAATTTAGTAGGTTAAAGTGTTTGCTGATTCGTCATCCGCTGCATCTCTCCCCAGCTGGCTTGCATTTTGAAAGCGTGACTATCTTCCCTCCACTATCACATTTGAGCATTTAAGCTTTCCAATATCTGGACACCTTTCTTTCTAGCTCATTTAAATCTAGCTCATTAAATCAGACGGAGCTTAATATACATTTTTTTCATGGTCCATTTTTTGCTGGAAATTAAAATGTCCTTGGTGTATAGCTTTTTTATAACAATTTCTTACATACTTGAATATATATATATATATATATATATATATATATATATAAAATCCCTTTCTTTTCCTTTTACAATGTAAATAAGTGTAATTCCTTTTTTTGTTTGTTTGTTGTTGTTTTTTTGAGGGCAGTGTCACTGGCCCTCATAAGTGGGACCCGAACCGGGGCAGCTGGCTTCCCAAGCCAGCGCTTAACCGCCGTGCCACTCGGCCGGCCCAATAAGTCTAATTCTTAACCTTTCCTCATACCTCCTATTTAGACACTTTAGCAATATTTCTCCCTTCTAAATATTAGAGAAATATAATTCTTTCCATCTATAATTAAAACGCTCTAACATCTACAAGCATAAGCACATAGATGCCTTGGAGAAAAGAAAATGTATTGATATTCATTTATACATTCTATTGCAAGGAAGTGGATTGTGTTATAAAAGAAGCTTGTCCCTAGCTACAGAGTCAGTAGAAGACATTCACCAGATAAAGTAAGTGAATGTTGAACTTCTCTCTTCATATAGTTTACAGTCACCATAGAACAAATTACGAACGCAAATATTTCTATAGTCCAACTACATATTCCATGAATATAATTGAGGTGAATACTTGATGCAAAACTTCACCAGAATATTTTCCTTCAAAGCTGAAGGGCTCCAACTCACTCCTTATTAGATCTTCAGTACAGAAAGCAACAAAAGCCAGTATTTTAACAGAGCATCTTATTCATTTGCGCTGATTCATACTGGGACATCAAAACAACCAAGGCAGTAAATAAAATGAACTTTTGACAGCAAGTCATGATTTGGGGGTTTTCATTTACGCATGTGGTTTCACCACATCCCGATGAAATCCACCATGATGGCACCAGTATTCAAAATAGACATTCATGTTTCTCAGGTCAACCTTCAAAAATGAAAAAGATTAACTATCAAGACTTCGATGTCTTAAAATGTCTAGGAAAGGAAACGAGCTAATAAAAACAAATTTTACTATTCAAACATGAATACAGATTTCTACAAATCAAAATTTGTTCTTATAAAAATCGTGCAAAGGGGAAATTGAGGGAGAACTTCAGGAGTTTTCATGGCTCTCTTACCGGGCTGTTCAGTATAAGAAAACCTAATTTAATTATCAATTGAAATTCTTAATTCTTTCAATCAACCTCATTTTGGTTCAGAAAGGATATAAAATGGATTACTCTGTAATACAGTTCTTTAAAATTCCATGCCCCTGAGCTTTCAAAGATGAATTTGTGCACTGTCAAAAGTTATAAAAAGACACCTTAAGCCTAACTGCTTCATAGACTTTAATTTACAAAGAACTCCCTGAGGTGAACACTTAAGTGCCAAAGGTATTTAAAAATATATAGAATAACTCCTAAACTTTTATAGCTATAAGATAAACTTCCAAAGTGGGTGGAACAATCACAAGTAATCCTGTCTGAAGGTCAAATGAGGTCATCATCTCAACTCTAAGAGTCTTCAGGTAAATTCCATGCATTTGCCATTTTAAAATTAGTTCCATACTCTGAAAGAAGTTTCTAGATGACAAGCAATTGCAGGAAAAGAAATTTCATATCAGCAAGGTCTCTCAAAAGTAAATTTTTCTGCTAATGGAGTTTTATTAATTAAAGTAAGTTTTGCCTGCCTAGTGTGTGATTCAGGAGTCGGCTACCATATTCTTTGGGAGTAGCGGCCATGTTTGCACAATGATGGAAGGGTCAAAGACTGTCAATTTTTTTCTACATATGAAAATAGCAACTTAGCTAGCTCATCAACACCCAGAAATAAAAGTTATATCATTCACAAACAAGTTGAATGCAGCCCATCTCCAGAGGTAAAACAATTTAATAGCCATAATTTATAGTGTGAGGGAACAAATTTAGTCATGGGAGCTTTTGTTTTTGTTTTTGTTTTTTTTAAATGGGTGAATTACAATTTGAACATGAAAAGGAAAACTGAAACTGAAGTATATATGTGAAAGCTAAAGTTAATAAGAAAGGCCACTATAGATGCACTCTGTATGATGTTATTTTATGACGATAGCAAAGTGGTAGTTTCTCTCAATGTTAATATATTTAAATAAGTTTTAAATTATTTTAAAAAGTAATAATTTTCTAGCATGAGGATATCATTTCTCAGTTATCTATACCTGGAAAGAACTATTGTTCATCATGCAGTAACAGAATCGCTGTCATATCTTTATACGTAACTGAGTGGGAGTTGCCAACAAATAAATCTCAGGAAGATTATTAGCTTCTGAAGGCAAACTTTTCAGAGCTAAATTTTTTAATTTAAGGGTACATATCACTAGATCCTTACTTCATCCTCTATACTTCTATTTACGTAACTCAGATTAGATGTTTGATCTAAAAACTATTTTTATTTTCAGCTTTACTGTTTTTCTTTTTGAGAGGCATGGCTTCTCAATTTATTTTATTAGTTGTTCCTTATTTTACAATGTCTCTTATTTACTTTCTTAATTGTATTTTTATTACTTTCAATATAAAAGTGATAAATCAAATTGACAGAATATTTAGCAAACAAAGAAATAAAAACATACTACCCCGGGTTGGCCGAGTGGCACAGTGGTTGAGAGCTGGCTTGGGACACCAGCGGCCCCGGTTCAGGTCCCACATGTGAGGGCCAGGGACACTGCCCTCAAAAAAAAACAAAACAAAACAAAACAAACACATACTACCCATACATAATTCAATACCCAAATAAATTAATTTTCAAAAAACTTTAAGTACTATTTAGGGAAAGTTTAAAAATAATCCATTCCTATTCAGTACCTTTTTCAAGAACAGAAAAGCATAAGTAAAAAGGTCACTTACTGTTCCATTGTTCCCGATCATACTCAGGGTTTTGTATATATTAATCTAATTTTTATCTCCTAGTGTAGCTGTGGTGACTTCTATTTGTTTATTTGTTTGCATAGCTGGACTTTGAGTCCTGTGGTATACCCTGCTTGAGGGAATCCCTTTCCTGAAGAATTTCCTGTATCTAATTATACCATTACCTCCATAGTGAGAAATCTCAATGATATAAGAATATCAACCCATTCAAATTCTCATATGTTCATTAGTGACTGATTAAACCAGCCATAGTTTCTATAGAGTTTTGTTTTGTTTTGTTTTGTTTTAAGAGGGCAGTGTCACTGGCCCTCATATGTGGGATCCGAACCCGGGCCGCTGGCGTCCCAAGCCAGCTCCCAACCCCCGCACCACTTGGCGGGCCCCATAGTTTCTAACATCAGCATTTCTTCTCAAGACTTTTCCAATAAACTGATAATGAACCTGATAGTCACTGAGGGAAATTCACCAGTTCTTAATACCACAGCCTCCCCGATTTTTATATCTTTTTTTAAATTAAATTTATTGGGGTGACATTGGTTAGCAAAATTATATAGGTTTCAAGCACATAATTCTGTAATACATCATCTATATATTGCATTGTGTGTTCACTACTCAGAGTCAGTTCTTGTCCTATCACCGTATATTTGACCCCCTTTTCTTTTTCTTTTTTAAATCTATTTAAGGCAGTTAACTGGCATTTTCAATAAATCATTGTAAAAAGATTATGAGTTTGGTATTTTACCTAAATCCTTGAAAATTTGAGACTATTCTTTTGATGGCTTTTCATAGTGAAGATAATTTAACTGGATCTTAAATTCTTAGATCCCGATCTTTTCCTTCAAATCTATGTGTCTTTTTCATGACTGTGCCAGTTAAGGTTTTCAATTGTAGACAATAGAAACCAGTGCTGGCTAACTTAAGCAGGAAAGAAATTCACTGGAAGCATGTTTTTGAACTACAGAATCAAAAGGAGACCAGATATCAGGTAGAAACCAAAGGGGGCTAGGCAGCTGAAAACACTGTCAATGTTATCCTAAAAAAAAAAAAAAAATAGTGTGGTAGAATGATGGAAAAGGGCCACTGCGACATTTGTTTCTGCTGCTACTGTACTCAAAATTCCAAGATACTGCCAAAACTGAAATCTTTTCAGTGTCCATAGTCTTAGAAAGTGTCAAAATTCCACTGGGAGTATTTGATTGGCTGACTGCATCATGTGACCTACAAAGAGAGGGGAAAGGGAATTGTCTAACCTCACTTGTTTTCTGCTTCCCACTAAGGTAATAAGGAATTCCTCCCAAAATGAGGGACAGTGTTCAGCCCCTAAGACCAAAATCTGACAAATACTTACTGCAATTATCTTCTAGCCTTTAACATAGCTGGGAAGTCTGACAACCAATCTGGCTGTGTCCCATTTTTTTTTATAACATATTGGTTTAATTAGTCTGTATGCTTGCAGAGTTTTTTCTTCATACTAGGAACTTGACATTTGAGACAGGATACGTCTATATGAATTTCTCCCTTCATTGACCTTGCTTGATTTGCTCACCCAGGACATTTTTTTTTTCCTCCTGAGGACAATTATGTTCAATTACATCTTTCACTACTTCTTTACTTTCCATTGTCTTTGATATATATCTATAAATGCTATATGCGTGCAAATCTTAGATTAAAGCTCCATTCTCTGCATTATAGCTTTAGATACAGTGGTTTATTTCATCAGATATCCATAGCATTTCAATAGTGCATTCAACCATAAAATAATACATTCAGATGGCTACAATTAGCTAGAGTTGTTTATATTTTATTATATAGCATCATCAGTTCTGGAGTACATTTTTGTTAGATTTTCAAAACACCTCCCCCCTTTTTTTTAAACCAAATCCCTCAAACTCAAGGCAACAAGATAAGCCATAAAATAATGCCTCTAAACAGTTTTACAAGACTAGAGATTATACAGACTAGCCAGTAATCATGTCATGTCACGTGTTTTCATATTTATGTTTTTTATATTAGATAACATGTTGCCTCAAGGCTTATTTAAACCAATCATTGGATAATAATGACCCTATTTTACCAAAAAGAAGAGAGTCAATGGCTTTCTTTAAAGATATACACTTCTAAATCATAGGGCTCATTCCATAGATTCAAATGCTGCTTTCAGAAAATATTGTCCATGACCCCCCTGAGAAGTCTGTTGTAAATTCAGATTCCCAGGCCACACATCCAGCCTATGGAATTAGAATCTCTGGATGTAGAGTTAGAAATCTGCTTTTTAAAAACTAAGTTCTTTGGCTAATTCTTTATCCCTGAAAGTTTGAGAATCCCTACTATAATTCACTAAACAGAATACTAATGAGCTAAAATGTTAACTTGGGTAATCAAGGAAGGCTCTGAGTTTGTTTTACAATCCCATTCTGAGGGATTTAGAAAGGGTAAAGAACCAAGATCAAATTTCCCAAGTCCATTAGCATTTATTTCTATCTGAAACAATCAGTTTGGTAAAAATAGTTTCTAAATTCTAGTCACTCAAGTTACTACTCGGATTGACTCACATTATCTAGGCAGTTTACCATGTGGAAATGTAGTGAACCGTTTACAAGAGCAATATTTCCCTTGAGGTTTCATCAGATCAACTAACAAAAGACACACAATTCACATCGTGAAACATATCTCAACTACCAGGAAGAAAACGAGAATCAGATGTCAGCCATTTTATTAACTCTCAAGGTAGTTTCATTTTCCTGCCATTACTAACATTCTAAGAGCTAGCCTTGAAACGAACAGTCTCTTAGATAACCTTATTCAAAAATCATCTGAGTGTGACTTCAGGCATGATATAACATTGTTTCTAGTACCATAATCAAATAGCCAGCCCCAATTCTGATGTAATCAGTTTCCCACATCAAGGATTTGAAATGAAATATTCAGCTGAGGCAGTGACCCCACCTTTTAGCTTAAAAGTGAAAAACTGCCAACAGTAATTTGCTTATTACACTAAGACTCCCAGCTGGTCTATAGATATTTAGAAGCCAAATATGAGTCTACTAAAAGAGGTACACTGGACCAGTTTCTGATCTTAATTTGATGTTCCTGAATAATATACATATTTGGTAGCCATTCAACCATTATTAATACATTTGTTTTCAGCCATCTGAGCATTTAGTGTATGTAGACATAATTCAAGTGTGACTTATCATTAGTTTATTTTCAATAAGCACTGTGTATGTGTGCATGTGTGTGTGTATGTAAGATAAATAAGGTAAACAGACCTCTGCTAAAGTTTCAATAAAATTTCACCAAGATGAGAAACATCTTAAACCTCAATTAAAACAATACAAGTAAATTATTTAGCTATGACAGTAATATAATACTCAAATTAGGGAAGAAGTTTTGAACCAATTTTTAAAACAATTAGATTTTCTTAAAAAGCCACATGATAGACTGGAGAATGTTAAACCATGAAATCATACAAAGACAACTTCTATTTATATGTATATTCTCTTAAAATAAAAGTCTTCAACTACTAGGATTAGTTGTATTAGCTTTAAAGTTCCCTTTTTACTAATGGTGTTTTCGTTTCCAGGTTAGTCAGCTTTAGACTATTCAAGGTCCACAAGCTTTCTATCATTCAACCTTTAATTGTCTGGGTAGATACTGTCGCTCTCAGATCACCAATTTATGAGAATAGAGATCAAGGAGAGAAATAGAGACAATGTCACTCAGAAGTTACTGGAAGCACACTACCTTGCACTGTGAGCAGAACTGAAGCAGCTGATGATCCACCTTCATTGGAAACCAGGCAATGATACTCCCCAGCATCAGTGATTTTCACAGTCCTTAGCTCCAAGGAGAGGTTAGCCAACATCCGTATTCTTGCTGGGTCAACCAGTCTGACATCTCTGTCATTCCTCTGCCAGGTGAGATTGTAATCCACGGCGCTGATGACGAGACATGTCAGAACTGCTCTTTCTCCAGGCGTGACTGTAACATTATTAGGCACTTGGATAACTGGAGGGGGCTCTGTGTGAAATGAAAAGATTCAAATCAAGAAACCCCCAAAACTATTTGCTTGCTTATAGATGTGGTTTAAAAATATAATAAGTATGTACTGAATAGCTAGTAGAAATGATGCAGTATAAAAGAACTAATTCATTAATAATCTATACCACAAGTAAGTTATCATCTAGTTGAAAGATATTTTAAAAAGTAGTGCATATTTACATACCAACGTATATTCATGTCCAAATCTATAAATTATAGATGGGAGAATCAAAGAAGCATGGCAAAAGGATATGACTAGACTGATTTAGGATTGTAGAATATGTCACATCTCAATATGAATTTTGAAGAAAAGTAGATTTTATGATTTTTTTTTAATTTAAAAATATTTATTTAGTATTTTAAAGAAAATAGCACATAAAGTATGGTAGATATTACCAAGATATGAGAGTATCAGCTTGTGGGGGAGGCAGTCACAATGTCATTAAGACACAATACTACAACAATAGAGTAAGACATGTTCCCTCAGCAGGGATAAGGGACATTTTGATTTAAGAAGGTCAAGTTGGGCCAGCCAAGTGGCGCATTGGTTAAGAGCTGGTTTTAGGATGCCAACAGCCCTGGTTCGGATCCCACATAAGGGCCAGTGACACTGCCCTCTACAGCTAACAACAGCTCCACCTGGAGCTGGGCTGTGAGCCCTGGAGATGGTGTACGCTGCAGCCCCTGCTGCAGTGGGCTGCCATAGGCTACAGTGAGTGGCCAGCAGCCAGCTTGAGCGGCTGGCAGCCAGCGTGAGCTGCCAATAGCCGCGGTGAGCGACCATCCAGAGGCCAGCGACCAATCTGCCTCATCCGGGAAGAGTGAATGATGATACCAACAGGGGCCAGTGAAGCAACGTCCTCCGCAACTAGACTGAAGAACAAAAAGACAGCAACTTGTCTGTTCCCCTCCCCCGATTCTCCAACGCTGTTCCACTCCCCCAATTCCCCAATAAAATCTTAAAAAAAAAAAAAAAAAAAAAAGGTCACGTTAACAGTAGGGATAGACCTTTCATAAAATTATACACATAGAACCACGTACACAAAAGGCATTGACTAACCATGCTCATTTCAGATGTGGTCAAAAGCCACTTGCTAATTAAATATGGAACCAACATTTCTAGAGAGAACCACTTACTGCTTTAGTTAAGTTAGAGAATAAATCTAAAAACCCCTCTAAGGCTCCCTCTGCCCAAATGCCTTAAAATGATCTGCTGTAGCAAGCCATTATTGGGTAATAATACAGCAATAAAATGTGTGGTGAGCGATGCCAGCAGGAAACCCATATGTCTGTTTTAGTTTAACTATGAAAGAGTATCACATATTCAAATTATCCTTCTTTATTTAAAACGCCATGTAAATGCAGATGAATATCATAAGCCTAGAATAAAACCTGGAACCAATATGCCAAAACCACAGTGGTTATCTCTGAGGGAAAGAAATGTGTGTATAGTCCAGATTTTCCTGTATTTATCTTTCCCAAAAATTTTTAGAGGAGTACATGCTATGCTATTTTAAATTATAAAAAATAAACTTTTTTTTTATCATTCTGCTCTATTTTTAAAATCTTTTATGAAAAGAGCTGGTGAATCAAGTGGAAGGGTACATAGCAATGTTAGGAAGCTCTGATTGGAGCCTGCCTAGATTTGACAGACAAAATAGAGGGTGCTGTGTTAAATGTGAACTTCAGATAAATGTCAAATAATATTTATGTATAACTATGTCCCATGAAATATTGGGGACATACTTGTATGAAATTCAAATGTAACTGGGCATCCTATGTTTTTATTTGTTACATCTGGCAATCAGAGGCTGCTAGCTCTACCTCCAACTAGCTGTATGACCTTAGATAAGAGACTTTACTCTACGTCTGTTTCCCTATCTGAAAAATGAGATGATTGAATTCAGTAATCTTAGGAGAGACCACTTCTAGCATGAAGGTTCTATGATTCTAACAAGATGGCACAGACCAACAAAGACAGGGAAGTGATTATTTGTGTGCATGTGTTCACACTCTATCAAAATTCGTCTGAAGACCACAAGATGCTTTGTGTAGCTCTTTTTTGTTCTTTTTAAACAAACTTCTTTAATAAGAATAAGGATTTTATAAGATTTTTAGGAAATGTAAGATCCATGTGATAGGCACATAGGAGACATTGGGGTGCGAAGTTAGATCCCCCGTAAGAACGAAGACACTCATTTCCCCAGTTGCTTTGCATACTGGCTACTGACAGCTCATTGCCATGGGAGTTAAGACATGCTCAGGGTCAGGCCCCTTTTCTAGTAGAGCCCACTTCCAGTGACCACGTGATAAGGGAACAAAGGCCCATGTCTCTTGCCTCATTTCAGGGCCACCCCAGCTTCCTGAGGGATCAGCTGAGGTGCCTGTTATGACTACATCACAATCTAACTTGTTCCACTTCCTTCACTCCCTTACAGATGCTTTTCCCTGGAAAACTCTCCAATAACCCTCTTGCATGTAAAATCTGCCCAGAGTCTATTTCCTCTTCAAATATAAACTCAAATATGTAAAATGTGAACATTCTAAGAACATACAGGGATAGATGAGATTTGAAATAGGACATACACTACCACGATTGCATAAATATGTAAAGGTAATAAATATGCACACTGAAATATTTATGAATACATAAATAAATTTGGTGAGGATGGGAAAGATGATGAAGGAGAATTACAGCAGTTTACAAAAGAGCCCAAAACAACTAATGACTAGAAATAGCCTGGTCCTTGGATAGGAAGGGCAGTCATTCCTTAGTGAAAAAAATGACTGAGGTGGGATTAGGGGACCAGAGACAGAACCACAAACCTGAGAGAGAAAGAATGACAAGCATAGGACTTGTCACATTAGGTAATGGTCACTGGACTCCGAGTCAGGAAGCCAGGAATCTACTTCTCACTACCCACCCATCATAAATGGCTCACTTGCCTTCTGGGCTTCAATCTCTTTAGCTATAAAAGAATGAGGTGGTGTAATATTATTTTCAAATTGTATCTTGTTCTAAAAGAGTGTCCTGTAATTTTAAGATTGTGGGTCATTGACATGCTCTTGACAAGTTTTCTCTAGTCAGTATTTTACTTAAACCAAGAATTTTAGTACTCGTGTGTGTGTGTGTGTGTGTGTGTGTGTGTGTGTGTGTGTGTGTGGTGTGTTGGGGAAGGGGCATTGTGTTAATAAAGATATTCAGTAGAAACAATATACTTTTGTAATAATACTAAACTAAACTAGCAAATGTCATTTGAAAAGAATTTTCTCTTCTGCAATTTTATTCATTAGTTTCTATGTGTATATATGCAATTAAAGAGACATATGATGCTTTTTACACCTATTTTGCATTTAAAACAATCAATAACCAAAGTTTCCAATGAACCAAAAATCCTTCAACATGTCAGCTAAAAGAAAATGCTGAAGAAAAAAAATTAAGGTAACGTAATTGGCAGAACTTGAGCTTTTCTTCAAACTGCTCTTGGGTAATATTTGATTTCATAAAACAATGTCCACAATGATACAAATATGACTTGTTTCCTAACCCTTCTGTCTGAAATATAAGCTCGAACCATCCTGTGAATTTGCACTTGATTCCAGTGTGTGGTAAGTAGTTAAAATGGGGTGGCTGAGCTGGGACTTCAGCCTAATTTAAGATTAAGAAAGGGGCAGGAGGGCCGGCCGAGTGGCGCGGTGGTTAAGCGCTGGCCTGGGAAGCCAGCGGCCCCGGTTCGCGTCCCACATCTGAGGGCCAGTGACACTGCCCTCAAAAAAAAAAAAAAAGAAAGGGGCTGGAGCCTGAGGCTGGAAAGTTAAACAAAAGGTAGCCCAGAAAGAAATGTCCACTCTGTCATGTCCAAAGGGGCAGTTAGTTGCTTGGTCCTTCTGCTGTTACGGTCATTATCACTACTACCAATACTTCTGCCTCCTGCTTTCCTAATTGACTGAGTGGGGCACCATTCCTGAGAATTGGCGTAAGTGCTGTACAATTTCCTAGTGATACCACGGCCTGGCTGGCACAGAATCATCCTAGAGGGGCATGTGTAGAACACATACAGAAGTTGCTGACACCAGACAGCCAGATTCTTAACAGTCAGTTCACAAGTTCTTCCAGGCGCTTCCCTGTTATTTATGTATGATGTATGAATCAACTCACTCAAACCCCTGTTCCTGTTGTCCTTCTCTTAATTAA
Source organism: Aselliscus stoliczkanus (assembly GCA_033961575.1). Lineage (NCBI taxonomy): Eukaryota > Metazoa > Chordata > Mammalia > Chiroptera > Hipposideridae > Aselliscus > Aselliscus stoliczkanus. The sequence continues at coordinate 69,616,133 of CM066739.1, read as the reverse complement.
TATTGCTGGGAAAGCAACTCAAATACTCAAATGTTTGTTTTCTCAGAAGCTGAGGAATGTTGACACCATTCCAATGCTTTTCATAATTACTGGAGATGAAACAAAATAAATACTTTATGATGCATGTCAACTTGCTAAATTGTTCCAGAGGAAAAACTTTATTTTTCTAAGAATCAGACACTACAAATAATTTACTGCATGAAGAACATGCTTGCGTGCCTCTGTTTTAAAGTTCAGCTTGAACTTATTGATAATGAACATAAATCCTAGGCTTCTAAACAGTCCTACAATTATAAAAGTTCTTTTATCTTAAATTGTCTCAAGAAAATGCATTAAAAGCATGTATGGACATTGTTACAAACTCAGCCACCACATTTAGGGCAGAATAAGGTGACCAGTAACCACAGAGCAACACTAGTCTACAAGTCAGGTAGAAAATAATTCAGTCAAAACAGTTTCCAATGCATTCTAAATATGTGCTAAGTGGGGCCGGCCGAGTGGCACGGTGGTTGGCAACTGGCTTGGGACGCTAGCAGCCCCGGTTCGGACCCCACAGATGAAGGCCAGTGACACTGCCCTCAAAAAAAAAAAAAAAAAAAAACTGTGCTGAGTCAGTAGCTTCCATTCTAGTCATTGCTTATATATGGTAGTTTTTGTTTATTTATTGCCTGAGCATTCTGGGAGATGAGTGGAAAAATGATTTTTTTCACTAGGAGATGTTCTATCTTATAAAAGAATGTGAGCCTGCCTCCTATTTATTCATAGGAAGCATATTATCTACATGTAAAATAATGAGCATATCTTATGCCCTTCTTAATACCAATATTGTAGCCACTGAGGTTCTGTATTTCTTGAATGTGGTCACTTTCATAATTGTCCTCAGTTTAGATGTCAGAATCCATTCAGAAAAGCACTCTGTTCATTATGAATACGGGAGAGGGAAAAGGAAAAAAGGTTCCTTCCTTTTCTTAGTTTTATTTTCTCAAAGGAAAATGCTATATGGTCATTTCAAAAAATATTAGGACCTTATAATAATAATAATGATAGATAACAACAACAACAATCTAATAACAATAGCTAATGTCTATTAAGTGTTTCTATGTGCCAAGTTCTCTTCTAAGTGCTCTTCGTATACTATCTCATTTAATCCTCACAGTTTCTCCATGAGATACTATTACTACTATTATCCTCATTTTATAGTAAGGGTAACCAAGGCACTTGAGTCCCTAAGTAATTGGCCCAAGGGAGGTCACACAGTTCACATGTGGTGATGCCAGGATAAGTACATTTTCCATTTCCATAGCTACATTAATACTCTGGGGCAACTGCAAAGCAATTGGTAATAATTACCTGACACATCAAAAAATGTCTGTGCCCGTCCAGTCCCTGCACTGCTGACAGCAGTGCACTCATAGACTCCTTCGTCAGACAAAGTGACCTTTTCAATATCCCAGGTCACACTGGCAGATTCTCTGGGGGAAGACAATAGGAACACTTTTAATTACTATAAAAACAAGACCCTGTTGAAAGCAGTGATTCCACCATTTGTTTTGAAGTATTCATTGAAAAGAATGCCGCGAAAAAAAATTGCTTAAGCTGCAGAGTTCTTTATAGCTTAAAACTGCACAAATGTTATATTTTAATTAGAAAGTGAAGCTTTTCTGCTCTGAGCAAACATACAACAAAGACAATTTAAAGACCGTAAATTTCTTTAGGGAAGTATTTTCTGGCTACGTCAAAATATAACATAAAGAGCTGTTAGAGAAACACTCCTTAAATCCTCTCTCCTTCCTCTGTCACTTCTGGTTTCAGGTCATGTTCACTGAGGTTCTTACACAAAGCAATTCAACCAGTTTCAAGGAAGAAAACAGACTTTTTGATTCCAAAAAATAAATTATCTTTCACTTTCTTATAGATAAGCTTCACACAAGCTACATGCCCTATCTGGTGCAATCTATGCATACAATGAGAATATTTTTAAAAATTAAGTTTTACAGTTAAACTTGTCATTTAGGTAAAAAAAATAAAATCCTTTTACTATATTATGTATTCATCCATTTAATAAATATATACTTTTTTCTCTAACAGTGTTCAAATTATTTCTCATTTTCTGGATATACTGTAGTAATAGGTATTGAATCCTTGTTTAAAAGATTCTAATAATCTATACAACAGGCATTATATTATTTAAAAATATGATTGAAATGTCATAAGTATTTTCATAAGTTTTTCTTACAATCACCCACAGCTATTTATAACCTTTTTAAACATTCAGGATATAGACGAGCTGAAAAGCCCATTACAGAGTCAAGACATTGTCCACTGACACCAGAAAGTTGTGTCAGATACAATACCTTGCAGTAATAACTCCAGCTCTCTTCCCATCCAAATAAAACATACCCATCATCAAACAAACCACAAAGGACTAACTGAGCACTCACTTAGTGTATATTTAGCACTAACCTAGGGTTTGTAAGAGAAAGTTAAGGCACAGTTCCTGCCGTCAGAAACTAAACAAGATCACTGTTCTATGTATTTTAGTAACTGAGAAGGGGCCCTCCAGTCAATGTCATTTCCTTTCAATTGTGTCTGCACTAGGTGCCAGTGGTCCTTGCTGGCACATGCAGAAGAAAACGGAACATGACTTGACCCTACACTGTACTAATCACCTAAGCTGTACCATGAATCCTTAACAGCAGTATGCTAAGCCCAAGTTTATAGATGCCATGGTCTAGAAGGACGAGTGATCTAGAAAAACTGTTGAGTTCCTGGAAGGTGAGAATTTGAAATATATATGCCTTTTGTGTCCTCCGCAGTGCTGACTTCAGAGACAACACATATTAGGATTCATTTGTTCAAAGGCAAATAACCTGTGTACAGATTGCTTGAAGGATAGTCTTCAAATTTATCCTAGTTCCTCTCTTATTTATGAAATATTGCGTGAAAAAAATTCTCACTTTCATGTAACCTTCTCAGTTGACATTAAGATAATATGGCCACAATAAAAAATTTTGAAGAGATGGCCTTTGGAATCAGGGAAAAATCACATCAAATAAAAACGTATTTCGCTGCTAATGCAAACTCATTCTCTTACATCCCCCTAGAGACCGTAGTGATTCACATAACAGAGATTCAATCATATGTCTCAAGTTCTTAGGAAACCCAGGGCAAAGATGTGCGAATGAATCAGGGTTGGAGTATCCATCATCATCTTTGCTTAATTCTGCCTTTAGCCTCTCACATCCAAAAAGCTTTAATATGTGTCAGCGAGGCATGTCACATCTCTGGTCATAGGGCAGGAAAAATGAGAGAAAGAATACTTGTGGCTTACCTCCCAGAAATTGCGTGGAATGAATGAGTTAATGTTTATAAAGAGTTTCATGACTTTGGGAAATATGACTATTTAAACACAAAGCAGAATTGTTTGATTTCATCAGTCAGTTATGTAGCTTCATCATTTGATATCCTGGTCAGTTGTGTTTAATTTAGGGTTATTAAATATGAAGCTAAGTAAATTGTCAAGATATACAATGTGAGAGAAAAAGTAGCAGGAAATAATACAGTTCAGTCTTTACATAATGGAAAAATTTCTAAAGTTAGAATGAACATTTTGGCCATAGTTTCAGTTTAAGCTGACCCCCGATAAAGACACTGTATAAACTAAGACTGTCAACTATTTAATATCTTATGGAAGTTATTTATGTTAATATTGAATAACAGCATAAAAATTTTATAAATAATTTCTAGAGCTTTTCCCAAAATGCAGTTTGTTTCACAGTAAGTTAAAAAAACATTTTCCAGGGCCGGCCGAGTGGCGCAGTGGTTAAGAGTTGGTTTTGGGATGCCAGCGGCCCCGGTTCGGATCCCACATATGAGGGCCAGTGACACTGCCCTCAAAAAAAAAAAAAAAAAAAAAAAATTTTCCAGAAAACATCTTCTACTTGTCAAGGTTTACTTAATTTTTATGATACAATTACTCAGATTTGTCTTAAAAAGTTCCTCATCTTCACAAGAACAGCTGTTGCCCTCTAGCCCACTCCTGTTATGTGCAGTCCTCACACCGGCTTCTGCTCCACCTGCCGCCCCACCCTCCTGGCTCACTGGGAGCCAGCCACACTGGCTTCCTTCCTGCCTTTCTTCCCCACATGCCCTCTTCACTCCAGCCTTCGTGCATTCGTTGTTCCTGGTGCACGCACAATCTTCCCTGCATGACCATCTCTCTCACCATGTTCATGGCCTTTGCACAAATGCCCTGTATCCTGAATTTTAAAATTGCAGCTGGCACAGAACCACATGCACCCCACTCGTCCCAATTAACCTGCTCGACATTTTGCCATAACACAGATCAGCTTCACTTATCATAATACTTTAAATCAGATTCGAAGGCATCTCTATCTGGGAGTCAATAAAACTTTAAGCTTCAGTGCCTCTCAGGTGCAAAGACTCTTCCAAGGTTCAGTACCTAACTTTGTATTTGTAATTTTGTATTCTTTGCCTTAGCCAGGGACCCTCAGATTGTATAAAGTTCAGATTCTGTAAAACCTAAATCAACTCTTGAATGCATTCTAAGACTTATTATATTAACACAGTATATTTATCATCTGTTTTCTGTACAATACAAGCTCCAGACAGGCACAGACCTGTGTCTGTTTTGTTCACAGCTCTGTTCCAAGATTGTGGAGCAAATACATGAGAATTTCCAATGAAAAAGTGCATTCAAATAAGCATCTTTTACAAATAAGTATTGTTTGTATCGAGGTGTTTAATGCTACAAATTATTACTGATAGAAATATTTACACACTTTAAATACTGGTCTACTCCAAGTGTAATTCCGTTTCTGACAAAGCTCAGGGTAAAGGGCAAAAGACTCTCCACAGAGCAGGGAATGCGGCCCGGCTGCAGGTAGTATCCTGGGGTCTTTCTAGGCATTGTAACTTTGGGGGCATCTAGGAAAAAAAGGAACATGGCAATAAGGTCACAATGATATTGGGCACTTCCTGTTAAGAAATTCAGAAGCTTCAGACTTCAATTATTCCAGTAAATCCTGATTCCAGTTAATCTAAATCACTAAAAATCACTTTAGTGATGCTTCTTTGTTCACAGCTTATTCATTTCATGATCTCCATGAACCTCTTACTAAGGTGTCTGTTGACTCTAAGACCCCATTGATTTAAAGACATGACATTATTTTTTATACCACCACGACAGAAAAAAAAAAAGCTACCGAATTAGTTATAATACATCACCCATTGTAGAACACTTTGATTTAAAAAATGTAACTATATGAAAAGAATACACATCTTAGAATTGAATTCATGGGGTGACTGTTTTCCTAAAAAGAATGAAAAAATTGATTTTTAAGAATCCAGTCGATTTTAAAGTACTCAATTTAGGGGCTCAGAGTACTAGCTTTGCACACTGTGTATGAAGAAACATTGAAGTCGGTTCTATTCTCACCATTCTACAACTATTAAACAGAAGCTACAGAGTTGTTCCTAAATTTCCCAAATCACAGCATTGTGTATAAATCATCAATTGTCATTCCTCCATCTAACTGTACAATATTAGAAACAATTCTTCTATATCTTTGTCTACAGTTCTAGCTCCAATTCTAAAGTTTTGAGCAGAGTTCAGTAATCAGTGTTAAAAATAGGTCAAGTACAGACAAATCAAAATGCTACCTGATGGCTCCAAATAATCTCCAGACTGTTGTCTCATCTCTATATAATAGCAAACGTGTAAGTAACTAGTTTACTAATTAACTAACTAGCCAGCTTAGCAAATAAACGCAGAATCACCACCAGTTGTTTACAATACACTACTATTTCACAAGGTAGATGGTGTCTAACAATTGTGCATAAATATTTAGTCCATTCGGCCAATTTAATTAGCTTAATCCAACATTTAACACAGGTATAAAGCTTTTTAGGGGGAGTGAGAGCCCCAAAATTTGCCTGTTCTTACATTGACTGAAGTAATTAAAAATTTCAGATGTACAATCAGTGAGACTTCCATTAAACTTTGGATGTGTTATTCCACGCTAAGTGTAAACGCTCATCAATTAGGTGACCCAGTAATAATGTGAGGACATTATTTTTGACATTAGAATCCATTCTTTACCTACAGGACTACATCACCCTCCTAAGCGATCAATACTCCAGTGCTGAATAGAATGATGTCTCACCTGGGACAATACTGGAGAAGGAGACACTTGATACTCTTTGGAAGAGATAACCGTCCTTATCATAACCTGCTACTTTGAGGAAGAAAGCTTCATTTGGTGGTATAAAGTCTGAAATATTCCATATGCCATAAGGTTTTCGATCTGGGTAATATTTAACAGGAATGGTCTTAAGAGAACTGCCTGAGATACTCAAAAGTTCAAGACGATCAACTCTAGCTGGGACAGAAATTCCAGAAGTGTTTAGGAGCACATAGGTAGGTATTCCTACAAGAGAAAGACTTTGTTATTATTTACAAGTCACAATTGAGGTTTGCTATCAAATACGTTTTTAAATTATCATAACAGATCACAGGTACCATAAGTAAGAGAACTACAGGCTGCCCCACAAATTGTGGCCTGGTTGTGGAATCTTTTTTACATTTAAAAAAAAAAAAATTATTTATGACCAGAGAAACTTAGGAACTCCTAAGAGACTATTTTTTATAATACTTTAACTCTGTTTATGTAGAAAAACTAGAATTGTGAATGTTGTGTTATAGAATGTTTGATTGCATGAATATTTTTAAAGATTTACTATCTGTATCCTTCCAATAATTACAGCAATAAATAGAAATGAACAACAACCAGAAAAAGAAATTTTAAAAGTCACAGTGGGATTAAGCATTTTTTATAGCTATAAAACTATAAATAATGATTCATGAATAAAACAAAAGAACAAACTTTAGAAATCAGCAATAAGTTCACCTTTGATCATATAATGATGCCTTTAGTTTTTAAGCCATAGATACCATGCACAAAATCCACATTTTCACCTTGACAGCAAGGCAATTTATAGATGTTAGTAAGAGAAAGTCTCAAGATGTAGGTCAGTAGTTTTCAAAGTTTAGTAAGTATAGGAATCAATTGGAGGGCTCCTTGAAGTGCCTGTTCCCGGGCCCTACCTCCTGTGAGTCTAATGCAGGAGATCTGAGGCAGGGCCCAGGACTCTGAATTTTTGACCATCTCCCTGAGAGATTTCATTATCACTGGCCTTGGGAGCACACTTTGAAAAACAGCGACTAGGTCAAGAGTGCAATCATGTTTAAAGATGCTACGTTTTCCAATTTTATTGAATACTTCAGAATTCTAAAATCATCGACATTCTTAGAAATACTTTCACCTGGATATCTACCATGCCAATGTAAGTAACAGGCACATACAAACCTTGCACTGGTCTGCTGACTGTTTTTTTGAAGTCCAAGGTGGGCTTTCGGGAAAAACCAGCTCGGAAATCAATAGTGCTGAGGCCGGTGATGCGAACCGAATGCCTTCCACTGCTAGAAATCTGAAAAATGTTGAATGACAAACCCCGTCAGTGGTTGATCAGGATGCTGGTCACACCAAATATCAGCCTGGGAAACTGCAGAGCGTTTAATGGAGGCCCAACGACTGAGTGTTCTGAACTTAACTATGATTCTACAGAGGGCGCCAAAAACATGTGTACACATTTTAAGAAAGGAAAATATTGTGCTAAAATTGTAATACTCACTATATACCAATAACAAAAGATGAATACAAGTCATGTGTATACATTTTTTGGCACCCCCAGTACATCTTAAATACATGTTTTATAATACATATCCCAGGGGAACTGCTATAAAATACAGTTCAGTAATACACTGCGTGCCCATTGGTAAAAGACACCGGTGTTTAGTCACTAGTAAGTTAGCTTGAAGTAAATCTGTAAAAGCTCCATGAGGATAAGGATCTTTGTTCTGTTCGCTGTGGTTCACGTGGTGATATTCAGGAAATGCTGAGGAAATGAATTAATGACTAAACCTTCTCTGCTAAACACCACCCAGGTTCAATTATGGAAGATATGTCCTTTCTCTTTGCCTCTGAGAAGATACAGCCAGGACAAACATGAGAGCAGACTATTAGCCAGATTTCAGCTGAACAAGCTTAGGTCAGCAGTGTCCCAGCCAAGGCACTCAGGGCTTAAGATACAAAGTAAAATGGTTCTCACCCACTAAGAGCTCATGGTTAACAGAACGGAGAAACAGAAATCTTTCATATGATGCAGTGAGAGAAATACATAAAAGGAGCATAGACCAGCCTTTAGTTCAACCGAAACCTCTTAAAGGGGATGATGGCTGGACTAAATGTTGAATGACAACTAAGTCCTAAAGTGACACATACGTGCATAAATAATAAGGAATTTGGATTAGGGCCACAGGATAAAATGATAACACTAACATTTATTGATCACACTCTCTATGCCCAGACTCTTTCAATAAATTGGCTTATTTAATCCTCCTCATAATGCCATCAGGTAGCTTTCCTCATTATCACCTGTGTGCAGATAAAGAGGTCACCAAGATTCTGCCTCAGAATAAAACAACCGCATGAGAGCAGCCGTTAAGGAGAAGTAGAAGACGGGAGTGAGAGAAAAGCAGTCATGTGATAACACTAGGGCACCAAACACATCTCAAGTTCAACTCATTACGTATATCTAGGAATCACAGCAATGACAGAATGCAAGCTACACAGCTTTCTCTAAATCACTGTGGCTTCTTTTATTATGAGGACAGGAAAGGTGAGGAGATATGCCCTGTTGCTACCAAATGTATCCCTCATTGAGCAGAAGCTGCAGGAACTCAAAGGACAGGCACATGAAAGTGAGGAGAAAGGAAAAAACACATCTTCGCTAAAACAGTGCCATTGTACTCAGCTAGCTTTCAGGAAAGGACACCAAGGACTCTGTGTAAATTGTAGGGGTCTTGATAGTGCCACTTATCCCTTTATTTCTAAAGGAAAATGTGTTACACATTTTATATAATAGACACACAAAAAAGAAAGTTGGATCATAATCCAATTTTGCATTGGGGCTCTCCTACATGGTTATGAAAAAAGGCCTTGTTAAGTGTCATTTCAGCTGCTTGAGATAATGTAAAGTTTTACTGAACACACTATTCCCTCCTGACCTCGTTTGAGGACAAACAAAATGGCCCCGATTATGATGAGCTGAGGTAGATGTATTCACTGACATCATATATCAGTATTAGTTGCCTTGCTGCTCAGAAAGTCCCCTGTGATCAAACAGCTGTTGAGGCTCAGAGGGGAAATATGATACAATTTGCCAAGTGACTGCTATTGTCTGTCAAGTACTAATCATCTGCCAAGTGTTCTGTGCACAATCCCGCTGACAGAGTCCACTGTGGAAAAAAAGTGGTGCTTAATACCTAAGTGAGAAAATTAAAACACCCAAATGTTTGAAAATACAATAGCTTCTGTTGCTAAATAATACACTAAAATAAAACCAAGTTGATGAATAAGGAGCTTTTACAATAAAATTATTGTAAAATAAATTAACTTTGATCTTTAAAATACCACACTAACAAATACGTGGAGACAAGATAAAGGTTGACTATTCTCTGAGAAATGCTGAAACCATGAAGGGCAATAAGTTAAAAATGTTTTAATTTCATGTTTCTATGTTATACTGTAAACAGTAGGAATGTCTGCATAGAATTTAAAAGACTCTGTAAATAAAAGATATTTCCAAGTGAGTCAGTTTTTATGCACAACTGTATCCAACTCTGGATTAGTCAGGGTAACGGGAGCAAAGGAGGTCACGAATAAACCAAAATTATGGCTTAATACCATAATAATAAGAAAAAATAAACTAATTTAGTTAAAAGTGGCCTCTGATGTTCACACATGGATTTATCATTCTTTACTCATTCTCTTTAAAATTTGCAACAATATTTGGACAATATTTTAGAAACACAACACATCACATTAAATGTCTTCATGAGAAAGTGCCAGTAATTTATTATTTTAGACTGTTTTTTAAAGTAAGCTATTATTTTAGTCTGTTTCTTAGCTGACTCCCTTTTCAAATATTCATGTAATAAGAACAAGAAGCTTTTCAGTATAATGATGATAAACCAGTAAATGAAAGAAGTTTTAACATATACAAAATGCATGTTGTACAACAGGCTAAATCTCTTATAGAAATTGTCACCTTTAATTTTCACAAAAGCCCCTGTGAGACAGTACTATTATTATCCTCATTTCACAGATCAGAGAGGTTAAGTCACTTGCTCAATGTCACAGACACGCAGGTGGCAAAGCAGGGGTGACAACACAATGAACCTGACCTCTCTAGCCACCCATGCATTTCTCATGATTATTGCAATGAATTCGGTTATGCTGGCTTCACCAAGGTTGAAATACGTTGACACGCTCTACATAATAGAAAAGTAATAGGAAACTCCTGAGACAATCAGGGAAGAGAAGCAGAAACAAAGTGAGGGAAGTGGGGGGAGAAGGATGAGGGAGAAACAGAGAGCAGAAGGGAACAAGTTCTTCAAGACATGCCCCCATTTCCAGAGGAAAAATCTACCAAACTCACAAAAAGATGGTTATTAGTGGATTTCCTGTGAAATTTTTGAAGGGGCTAAGCTTCGCCTTGCTTCAAAGTATAAAAGGTTCGAATCAACACTCAGGTGATCAGAAGGCAAGGGTACCATAAGAAAGTGCACTTTCAGGAAACTCCAGAAATGGTGGAAGAAGGCTTTGCATTCTCACATGTATGAACATGGCGGGGTTGGAAGAGAACTAAATCATATGAAGGTCTTGGAGGGGCAGAGATAATTCAGCTAATTCTGTAATTGAGTTGAGCAGAGAGAAAGTCCAGCTGCATATTTTTGCCCCCTCTTTTCCCTTGCAAATGATTTTAGATATCTTAGTATCATTTTTGTATATATATGCAACAGAATTAGTAAGACCAAAGTTACTGGTTTAATGGTTTTCTATTTTGTCTTTATGTCATACAGATTTAACCTGTGGATTACATTAAATTTAGAATTTGGCTCAAAAAACTATATCTGTCTCCACCACAGAATTCCTTTTTTTTTTCAATCTTTTTTTTTATTAGCATCAGGTGTACAAAACAATCTAATAGGTAATAGTTAGACAATTACACCTCTCACAAAGTGATAACCGCCCTCCCCCAATCGACTACCCCTCTGACATCATATTCAGCTGTTAGAATTCCAATGACTCTATTCCCTATGCTGTACACCACATCCTGTGAATTTCTTGAAGTATCACCCCTACACACAGCCAACCTAATCTCATGGCTTCTATACTTTAAGAAGAGGGAAATCTATTGGGTTGTTGGAAAAGTCATGATGCATTTTTGCAATGAGAAACATAGAAAAAAATACATCATGACTTTTCTGACAACGAAATAGGAGCAGCATAATGGCTCCAAGCATAACAGGAAATTTTCTAGACACCAGACACTGGACAGGGCGTGTGGGGACTAGAACTTCTGAGAGTTGCATTCCAAATAGCATGTATTTATTGACACAATTTTTAAAAGTTCATCATTAGCTACGTTACTACTCTGAGTTAGAATGTCATGTTGGTCAAGTTGAAGGAGGATCTGAGTCAGGAATACAAAGGCTGCTGCAGTGTGAAAAAGTGAGGCAAAGATGAGGTTATACTAGATAGCTACTGGCTACCTAACATTGTCAATAGGTAACCTTGAGTCATAAAGCAGTAAGAGAAAAGAAGGGGTAGGGTGGACCAGAGTCTAGGTTTCTGAATTGGAGTCAATCTATGAGGAATAAAGGATGAAGACAGGCTGAAGTGGACAAAGCACCATGGAGAGCTCCAGGGAAATTGTTGATCCTCTGATATTGTCTTGGTTGGCTCTATTACATCAGATGGATCTACTTCTCAGTTCAAGGATGAAGGGCTATTAAATACCTCTCTGGGTTGAAAATCCCTTCAAACAATAACTCTGTCGTCACCTACAAAATATTACTCAATAGGCATACATGCAGGTTTAATAATGATATTAAAGTCTTTTAAGTGCCTAATTTTGGTGCTTCTCCTTAGATTCCCCTATGACCAACAAATGTCAGATTTGCCAAGAATTCTTAAATTTTTCTAGAAGCATTGTGCTAAGCATGTTCACACATTATTGCATAAAATCCTATTACATCGGAAGATGATTTTATAGCACCATAAAGATAGCTGAGGCCCAAAGAAATAATTACTTGCCTTGGTTTAGACAGCATGCTCAGTTGCAATTATTCCAAGTCAATACTCTTTCTATAGCACCTAAGTCTATGCACAGCACTTTAGGGTAACATGATCTCTAGGTTGATTTGGACCCATGGCATAGAAGATGACAATACTCTCCAACTATTCACTTCCCATTCTACATTTCTAAACTTTTATTTAGGAGGGACCAGCTTAGTGGAGTGTTGCTCAAGTGCTCTGTGCAAAAAAGAAAGCACTGGGCCGGCCAACTGGCACAGTGGTTAAGCGCTGGCTTAGGAAGCCAGCGGCCCCGGTTCGGGTCCCACATATGAGGGCCAGTGACACTGCCCTCAAAACAAACAAACAAACAAACAAAAAAGAAAGCACTAATATTTAGCACTTTCCAAATTCTGTGGTATAAATACTACCACCATGATTGATTTCAAGCACCCAACATGATGTCACTGAACAGAGTTGGGAAGAAGTGTATAATTGACTATGAGCCATCACAAGCCAGCCTCGTATGCCATGAGGCCACGGTGAGAATGATGGCCAATGTGATATAAAGGGAGTGAAGTGTGTCTGTCACTCACAGAGATGTCTGTGGCATCCCAGAAGTGACATAAATTCCTTCCTTTTAAAAATATCGGTGTACCTTCTCTTTTTCCCCACTAAAGTAACTGAAGAGGCTACACATTGATGGTGCTGCACGTTTATTATGGTGGCACCTCCATCAGCTTGGGTTGCTGGGCTGTTTGAAGTAGAATATCAACCCCCACAGGACCTGTAACATTGGGGAGGAATTAACTGTCTTGTATTGAGCCAGTGAGAATTCTTCCTGGTATGAAACGTGAAGCCTGTCCTGTTACAAATTATGAATTAAAATGTGATGGATAGAGCTGGCTTTCATTTCTCTCTCCTAAAGAGTTTCAATGTTTTATAGAATAATAAATAAGCCCCCCCACACACACAAAAAAAACAAACGGTGTAATTGTATTAATAGAAAGTATAGATACAAATTATACATGTTCAAGAATAACTAATTTAATTTTATCATTCATGTGTCAGAAACTGTTTAAGCACTTTACCAACATCTAATTTAATCATGACAATATAAAGTAGGTGTTATGCTCCCCCATTTTTCTCAGACTTAGGGAGGTGAAATAATTTCCTCAAGATCAAAAAGATATTAAGTAGTGGATCATGAATTAAAATAGATGCCAAGGTCTTTTCAAAGTATTTGTTCTTTAATGACATAGCATTCTTTACAAATTAGAGAACATGATGGTTTCAATCAAATATTTATGAGAACTTACTGTGGGCTAAGCATTGTGCCAGACTCAAAGACATAATGCCAGCGAGATTTAAGTACTATCATTTTATTAGGCATTGTATGTTTAGAGAAATGTGATGTAAGGAGGGAAATGTACTCAAAGCATAGAATAAATTCTACTTAAATATATGTACATACACTCATATATTTATACTCACACACATGTACAGATATCTTTTTTTTTTTTAAAGGGAAACATTCCATTTGGTTGACACTTTGATATTGGCAGACCAAAATAACTGGGATATTTTCCAGGAAAAAAATCTATAAAGCATTTCATTGACCCAAAATACTGAATTAATGCCACACCTAAGCCACTGAATAGAACACCTGGTGTAGTCTTCAGGCTTATTCAAAAGAGTCACCAGGTGAGAATAATTGGAGGCTAGCATAATATTCTTCTTGGGTGGTCCTTTTGCAAACTTGAAGTTTATTTAATTATGATTCCCAAACAAGCGTAGGCCACTTGAGCATGGTTTTTTAAAAATAGCCTTATCCTTAAAAATGCATTAGTAGGCTCTGGCAACCAACATGACTATCTAAAACCAAAATATTTCTCCTAGTCTCAGGATCTCAATGTAATCATGTGGTTGGGTACACTCCCTTCTCTACTTGGGAGATTATCTAAGGACAGTTTATCCAAATTTACTTAATGGAAAACTACCTCGGGGGATGTGTTCAGTTACATGATCACATTGATAATCCTAGACTAATAGAAACAGTTTGTACCCCCTAAACCCAATGGATGCTGACAACTTGAATGTCTTCGCAGGGAGTTTCCGATTAAGAGGAGAAGACAAAATTTGGCCCGAGAATTATGTGGTTATGTTCAAATACTCTGTATACAGATATAGCTCCTTGAATGGAAAATATATATTGCTTCTGAGAAATAAGATCCAGGATTTGTAGCTTCTGTACAAATGGGAACTGAGGGACATACAACAACCTTCTCTTCTGTTTATAATAAAACCTGACATTCTTTTCGATTACCTCTTTTTAACATGCATTTACCTACATCAGAAGTGACCTAAAACAGTTGGGTCATTTATATGATCAATACAGGCAAGTGGACTCATTGCCTCTGTGTCCCAATAAGTTACAGAAAAGTAATTACCAGCGTTTCAGAGGGAAACCACAGAAGGAAAAAAAAAAAAAAAAACAGCCACTCTCATAGCATTTTAAACCATGGAAAAATTAAAGTGTTCTGTGCCAGTACATCAACTGTCAGCTAACTAAATCAACTGTCTTCTGCTTCCTTGGATAGCATCAGAATAAATGTATTAATTTTTATTCATGAACACTTATAACTTGTTTCCCAGATACGGTTGCATATATTAGTATACTAGCAACAAAATCTACAGTAAAATAGGAAGAAAAAATCTGGACAAGAATAAATATGACAGAAGGGGGGAAATAATCCAAATGGGAGGTGAAGAAAATTTACAGTAGAAAAGTAGAGAAAAAAGAGAGAATTTTAGATAGAAAAAGTCAGAAAAGGCCTGATGAAAGTTTTGCCATTTGAAGGGCCGGCCAAGTGGCGCAGTGGTTAAGCGCTAGCCTGGGAAGCCAGCGGCCCCAGTTTGGTCCCACATATGAGGGCCAGTGACACTGTCCTCAAAAAAAAACAACAAAAAGTTTTGCCATTTGAGCTTTAGGAAATAGTTGTAAGTCAGACTGAAAGGAAGGGAATTCTAGGAGATGGAACAGCTTAAGCGAAAGCACAGGTCAAGGGAATGTGGTAGGAGAGAGGGTAAGAGCACAAAATTATATTTGCTAGAGTGTAAAGGAAGGTGATGGAAAAGGACTGGAAAGATTGGTTGGGGCTCATTTGATGGTCCTTGAATACTATGCATACTAAGGTAAATAATGGATAGGGTGTTCTCCATATTTGGGATAAAAACTGTTATGTGAAACACTCAAAAACCATTATTAATTCTACTGATAGAGGAGACATTTCGCAGATAGCAGAGTGTTAAGGAGATAGCACCAGGATATACCACCTAATCTCTGACATTTCTCTTCTTGAGAAAGCACACGTGTGAAAGATTATCATTCATTAGCCATCCAAAAGGGAGATCCAAAATCAGCAGTAATATTTATGTCAGTAGTTTCAGCTCAATTTCCTTCACGTCAAACAGATACATTATTTTGGTATTTCATATAGGAGCAAATATGTTTATTATCTTTTAGTTGCACTGTAACCCTTACTTTGTTTAGTTACCACTAATTGTACTCTAGAAATGGTGTAACCAGTCCTTTTTGGTGAGACTAGAGATAAATTTAAGATAATATGATCATATATATACTGTCTTTTTTATTGTTTTCTTAATTATTTGAGACTGGGCTTAGAGACTTGTCTAAACAGCGTTCCCATCAACTCATCACTTTTTCCGTCTCCCTCTTCACTCAAAGACTAAACCTCAGTGCTTCTCCATTCTAATTATCAATTAAAATGTGCTTAGTTCCCATTAAGCAGCAGGAAACATGGCCAAAGTTTGACACCCAGTAAATGTTTAATGAAGAGAGATGACTGAATGAGTAGGTGTGGCAGTCACAAGGTAAAACAATAGACATGCCAAATCCCTCTTCTAGGCAAGAGTTTAATCGAGGAAATACCACTGGGAGCAATCCAAATCACCTTTACGAGGGGTTCAAATACTTCACAGTAGGTTGCTAATAATACAGAAGAATGGCGTCACTTGGACACATTTCACAATCAGTGACTTAATGTTCTATTCAGAGAGCAACAGTGAGTTGCCTTAGGAGACTTGCTAGGCTGGGACACTGCTTAGGTCATGCTTAGAATATTGGAGGGAAAAGAGGACTCAAAACTTCTTACACCCCTTCCTACTGTGGTCCCAGGAAGTCACGCTCAACACCCATCATATTTTGGGCAAGTTGGTTAAAATGACTATCACATCAAATTTGGCCACGTTTATTTAAAATAGAGCAGCAAAACACAGGCTGAAAGTTCTATGAATAAAGAACTGATATTCTAAGGTTTGAATGGATTTACAATGGCAACTTTCATCCTTTAAACTGGGAAAGTCAATACAGGTATTCTTTAAAAAAACAAAACCTGATACTCCCAATTCCTGTGGCATAACACCTCAACGTACTTTCACAGCAGCTCTATAATTTGAATCATGAGCCCATTTATCTCATGTTTCATGTAGGGAAGCTGAGACAACAAAAGAGTAAATGATGCAAGGAGTTATTCCAGAAGGATCCTTTGAGTTATTCCAGAAGGATCCTAGAACCAGTTGTTTATTTGGGAGGTGCAAGGATGCAAACAGAGGAGGGGAAGTGATACATGGAAAGGAATGCAGTCAATCAGGACTGTGCTTTTAAACCCTGCTCCCATTGTGGACAACTGGAGTTTACTCCCACTGGGGCTAAACACTGTCCCCTAAGGGGTTAATTCTCCAGAACAGCCTTTGCTTGTTCTGGAAAAAAAAAACCTTTCGGACACAGAAAGGCAGATACAAAAGTCGGCAGTAGGCCAGATCACACTGAAAAGTGTGAGAAATATGGGCAGCTGACTCAGTGGGTCACACATGCAATCTGCAGCTAAACTCAATCTGAGATCTATGATATCCTGAATTTGAGGTATATGTTCCTTCTTTCATATTGCAAAATACAATGCTTTTGTAGAGTGACCATACATGACTTAATGTAAGTCTAGGCTACAAATACCATTTTGTGCTCAAGTGAAAATGGATGTAGAGTCGCCAAATAATAACAGCCAACAGTGCTTCAGGGCTTAACTTTGTAACAGGAACTATGCCAAGTGTTTCCTTTGTAGCATCTTAATTTAATCCTCAGCACAATTCTATAAAGCAGAGGACAATGCTTGCCATCCTTATATTACAGAGGCGGAGAGCCAGGCACGGAGAAGTTATACTCCTGAGGCAATGTGGCTTTTAAATGGGGGTGTTCAGACTCCAACCCAGTTACTTCCTCAGGGCCTAGGTCCCTAACGATTCTTCCTTACCGCTCCATCTCTGATTGCTCTGGAGACAGGACGTGGATAATGCAACCAATCTACAGATTTGATGATAGGAAAACTCTCCAAGAACTTTCCAGTGTGTTTTGTGGTGGTATGGATACCTTTCATAGTCTTGAAAACAACGCTATCAAATTCGTGTGATCAAGAGAGCTACAAATGCACTATGTATTTGCTTCTTAGTAAAAGCACCCTCCATGACTTCAGAAGAAGATATAACTAAACTGTTGTACACACTTTATTGGACATGCCAACATCAAAATAAAATAATAAACAGACGCTGTAAAATAACAATACCTTTACTGTCCACATTCCAGACTCCGGCTCCTTAACGTTCACCACCTTGGCAGAGTTATGGATATTTAATAGCTCATTCAGGCCAAATCCCTTCTTAATCAGCTTCCCTGAAAGACACACATCCAGGTAACAAGGATAATCTTTCTTTGGGCTATGTACATTAGCTGTATACATTTCCAGTACGAACGGCCTGATGGGCATTTGTTTCTATAGCTCAAGACACTATTTTATTTATATCTAAAAATAGGTCATTGTAGGATTTCTGGACATTGGACCTGAAGTAAGTTTCCCATTTGCTATGCTGATTTGATCTTAAAATGAGGAAAATAATTGGCAGACTATCATAATTCTAAAGCCACAATTACTGTGGCTACCGAAAAGTTATATGCAGTCATTAGAGACATTTAGGTTTAAAAGATGACAAAACAGTAAACCAGAATAAAAGTCTTTTTGGAGATCACTCAAGGTATTATAACATGAGAGCACTGGGCATATCTTTGCTCAAAGTGCAAAACCTTTAATCAGTTGTCCTGTGAAAGCCACAGGAGAAGGCTTTTATTGTCATAGGAATAATTAAAGGAGGTAGTATAATGAAGTAGCATGATACCATCTGCTACCAACCTGAGGTTTATCTGAAGTATCTAACAGCTGGCATTTAGAAGGGAAGAAAAGCACATTTGGAATGAAGCCATAGTTCATGCACTCACTTCACTCTTGGCTTCCCTCTGCACTATTTTTGCAGTTGTATGAATAAATTAATTATAAGAATCCTATGTTCATATCCAAACTCTACTATCACCGTAAATTACTTCTTTTTTTTTGGTCTGTATATTTGATATTTATTGTAGATTTTTTAAATTATTATTATTAGGTACAGATGTACAAAACAATGCAATAGTCATCTTTTCACCCCTTACAAAGTGACTCCCCCCTTCCCCCTCTCCTCTCCACTGCTTCCCCCCCCCATATCATACATAGCTATTATTTCTTAAATGGCATTTGAAAGTAGTAGCAACATTGTGCATTGGGTAGAGAGGGACTTTTAAGTATCCAGGTGGTGAAAAACACAAATCTTTCCTGGGAAACATGGATGCTACCAGAGTGGAATGCTACCTCAAGAGACAAATCAATTGAGAAGGCCACACCTGCAGAAGTCTTGAAAAAGAGGTTTTGCAAATTTCAATTCGATTGCTAGTGTGGATGTGGCCTTGGAGGACAATTTCATATGTTGTTTTCTTTTAAGTTTCAGTTATTTTTTTAAGAAAGTAAGAAAGCTAGTTAGTCCCTCCTCATTTCTAAATAGTCACAAATAGGTTAAAAATGTATCATGTACTAAAGCCACAATGGAAATAAAAATGTTTCATAAATATCGATCGATAGGCAAAAATATTTCTAAATGCAAATTATTAGGGAAAATAAGGTTTCTGTCTTTACTAGATAACTTTTCAATGTAAGTCTTATTGTGATATGCAACCAGAAATGGAATCAGACTAAATCTTAGGGTTTTAACATGGAATTTTTTCATGTTATTCATTTAAAAATAACAAAATACTGGGGCCGGCCGAGTGGCTCAGTTGGTTAAGAGCTAGTTCAAGAGTGTGAGCTGAGCTCTGAGCAACAACAGTTCGATGCCCAGTCCGAGCTGAGCTGTCATTGAGCTGCCAATAGGTGGCAGGATGGCTCGGCTAAAAACAAATAATAATAATAAAAAATAAAAATAACAAAATACTGAATTTTACACAATAAGTTACTGTGAAATATACATGTATTATACATGTATTAGGAAAATATAATTTCAGGTTGCATTTAAACAATTCTGGGGGATAGTTTAGTACAAATAAGTTCCCAAATCTGATCTATTTAAATTATTAGGAGTCTTAGCTTTTTGAATCTCATGTTAATTCAACGATACAACTAAAAACATTACTTTTATTTTTTAAACATACTGCCTAGTCATTTTTGAATTCACTCATAAAGTTAGCATGAACTGGACATGGACAAGTGTAGAAAACTCTTTTACCTCTCATAGTGTTTGTATTTTATTATATGATGTTCCGTATATCTCACCTAACGGGTTGCGGATTTCAATCATTGGAGATGGGCCACTCAGGGACACAGTCACCTCTTTTACGCTGGGGTCAAAAGGAATTTTCCATATGTTCACGGCCTGTTCCAAATGATCTGTTGATAAGAGGTGAACTTTGGAGGCCTGCACTGCTTCTTCTACCCATTTTAGCACCTGGAAGACAAAGAGAAGAGTGGGTGACATCAGAAACCTTTACAGTTTTATAGCCCAGTGACTTCCAGGGGCAGTAGTTGGTTTTGGTTTCTCACATAACTCAGGCCCTTCTGGTGCTGCTGTGAAGTTCATTTCCATCACAGTGAAGTCAAAACATTTCCTACATCCAGTTATTGTAGTAGATTCAGCAAAATGCTAGTTTAACCCATACTCAAATTTCAAGTTCTCTACCTTGGAATAATATATCAAAATGAGATTATATTACCCGAAATCCAGTTAATTCAAACATGCAGAGATATTACAGACAGTTTTATATGTCTCAAGAGAAATGAAATGAACCTATAAAAAACACGGCATTGCCAATATTATGGGATCCCTTTTCTCTCCATTCTTTCATTCTGGATTTCTTACAAGATCAAGTTTATAAAAATTAATTAGCAAATTATCAAATCCAATTTCAATATATTGGGTATATAAATTATTGTGATATAGTACATTGTAATTATATATATTCACTATATTATTGAAAAAAACAACGTCAATGCTAGCGAAATACTCATTTTTGTATAAAATAAACAAGTACCAAAATTAATAGAAAAAGTAACCATTGTATTCTAAAAAATAGAAAAACACTTCCAGTTAGAACCAATTTAAGTAGTGTATGCTTGAAAGTAGTCTTTTGGAAAATATTAAGAAATTGGGTTATAAAAGGGTGTTAATGCCTCACTATGAACAAGGAAGACTTTCAGTTCACAGAAGTGTTTTGCAGCAAACACAGTTTCTCATTCAATAAATAGTGCATGTCCGAACAGGTAATTGCTTAGCTGAACTTACTGGAATTCATTCTATATCATGATCATCTTTAATACCTCGGATCTTTCTCTGGTTTATATGTCCTTTAAGAATATACCCTGTGAACAATTTCCCTTATATTATACAGAAAACACTTAGCAGAACTGGATATTGAGCTACAGCCAAGCTACTTAAAATAAACAAAACCATTTTTTACATTTCAGTAGTGGTAGTCGGAAATCAATTAATCAAACAGCAAATACTGTGTAATAGCTTCATATTCTATAAAAAAACATTTCTTTTTTCTGTCTTAAAGGATGAGGAAACTATTATGTTCATTCATAAAACAAATGTTTATTGTTCAAGGCTTGTTTTCCCTGGTACTGTGTAAGTATTGAAGAGCATATTTTTAGTCAGTATTTAGTAACAAGTCTTCTTCTCTGAACCAGCAGTTATTTACTGAGTTTTTTGCACATATCACACATTATTTATTTTTAATAAATCTTCCTGCCTTTTTTCCAGGGTCAAGAACCATATCTCCTTCATCTTTGTATACTCAAAACCAAGTGGCATGCTTTACCCATAATAAAGGTGAGATATATATACTGTCCATGAAGTTGGTCATAATAATGACAATAATTATGTCTTCTTAAATAAAAGAATAGCATGGGGATTCATGAAACAGGGAGCCGTTGTTGAAACAATGTATGCAAGGTGCCCAGCCCAGCATTTGTCAGATAGTAGATATTCAAAGGTTTCCTTCCCTTTCCAACTAAATTCCCTCTTCTTCCCCTAATTGAATATTTCAACAATAGCTTCATAGGCAGAGTGAAAAAATTCATCCGTGAAAGTCGGTAAGATTTCTGTAAATGGAAAAGACAGGTGAAGTCAATCCAGGCAGAAGAGAGAGCTTGAGAAAACACATCTCCAAATACGTTGGGAAAATGACTGAATCCAACTGGCTACAGTTAAGTGTTCAGAAAAAGGAGAAGCAAAAGATGAGATTGAAAGCTTCTGTCATGGACAGACTATGTATGGCCACCAAGTCAGGCTATGACTTGGATTTTATTCTGAAGACTAATGAAAAATTACTGAAGGGATTAAGCAGAGGAGTAGTGCAAAAAAAGTGGTATTAAAAAAAATTGCAGTGGTATCATGAACAAATTTAACAGAAAAACTAAATCTGTGAATTACAGTTAATTACCCCATAAATCAAATGATATATTTCCTCACATATTAACCTTGTAAAGCACCTGGAATTTTACATATGAAATAAAGCATATATCAACATAATTGTCTAAAGAAGCAGATGCCATATTTTGAGAAAAGTAGTTCTGAGTGATAGATAAATCATGCTTGAATCAAAACGTATGGCTCATCAAATCTGTCCATATGGCTACAGAAATCAGGCTTGTTGGAACTAATATTTGACCATAAATTGAACATGTATTTTAATAATCAGACTGTTGACATTTTTTATGTATTACACATAGAACATAGCTGCCTAACTCAAGGAAATAGAAAGGACTGACTTATTGTCTGAGAAAACATTTGATAAATTTGACTGATAATAAATATCTTTAAGGGTAATATCTGCTGTAGAGACTAAAGAGGGCAAAGGACAAGAGAAATTGGATACATGGACTGAACATTTGTTTTAAGGGTGAGACACATAATGCGGTCATAAATAATTCTCAATTGAAAAGGACAAAAATAATTAGAAAACAAGAATTGTATAGTATCTCAACTTTAACAATGAAATTCAATAGTGTTAGGTAGAAATGGAAGTAAAATCATTTTTTCCACATCTCTGGGAGCCTTTTCATCTATATCCTTCCTTAAAACCCAAGGTAGAGAAGTTGTGATACATCACTAGACGTCTATCCTGTTGTCTATTAGCTATGCATGGAAATCACTAAATCTAGGCAATCTTGCAAAAATGGAAGACTTTCTAATTTAGTTGAATTTTCATTAGGTAAGTGTGATCAATTTGTATAGAATATAAGCAGGCTTTAGATTTGCTCTTCATACCATTTCCAATTCATCAACATTTATGAGGCTTTCACAAAGGGATTACCATGTATTATAATATTACTTGTTGGGAAAGATACAGAACAGATTTCTGTCAAGAGCTTCAAATCACTTTTATCCACTTATACAAAAAAACAAATTGAAAACAGATGCAACCTATTTTATTAGAAAATACAGATACTGCCAACATATGAATAAAACTAGGTCACCGCAAACTACAGAATCACCGTAAGTGAGGTTTCTGGTCTCCCATGTTGCCACATATATGAAAAAAATCTTTAATTGTCTAACTATGAGAAATGTTCTCATAAGATTGGAAATGACCTTCAATTATAATGTCAAATGGAATAAAACTGTAATAAAGTGAGAGTCTTTGGATTGGTCTATTTTTGCTAACATAAAAACTGTTTCAAACAACTAGAAAACCATTAATTGTACATTAAAAGTTTTAATATAAAAGTGGTGGTGTTCTGATGATTTGTAGCAGTTTATATTTCAAAGGGCACTGAGACAATCTAACCTAGTTTCCTCATTCTATGGATGAGGAAACTGATATTTGAAAGAGTTCTTATATCTTTTAAATATTTAATCTGGCTGATTCTGGCTCAATACTTATTTTTTTATATAAGCTTCTGTGTTCCTAAAGATATTCTTAGATTAAATATTTTGCATCCTATGTAATAATCAATACTTAAAAATAAGTTCATATGCATATTCCACTCTGGAATGAGATGCAAATATTGTTTCAAACTAAGAAAGCATTAAATATATTATTACATAAAAATACATTATGTATTATAAATAGAATAGTATTAAATAGTAATGGAAGTGAATTACACACTTGAAACCTATATAATTTTACTAACCACTGTCACCCCAATAAATTTAATAAAAATTAAAAATATATACATAAAAAGAAGAAAAAAAAGAAATGGAAGTCAATTTTTGAAGGTGACAGAAGCTGGAAGAACAGTTTTGTTTGGAAGAACATTTCTTTGTAATTGAGATGTAATTTACATATAACATATTAGTTTCAGGTATACAAAATAATGATTCGATAACTGTATATATTGCAAAATGAACACCACAATAAGTCTAATTAACATCTATCCAAGACATGGAAACAACCCAAGTGTCCTTCGTTACATGATTAGACAGAGAAGCTAATCTATATACACAATGGAATACTATTCAGCCATAAGAAAAGATGAAATGTTGCCATTTGCCACAATACAGATGGATCTTGAGATTATTATGCTAAGCAAAATAAGTCAGATGGAAAATGTCGAGAATCGTATGATTTCGCTCATCTGTGGGATATAAAACTGAAAATAACAAATGAACAAGACAACCAAACATAGTATAACAAACAACAGTATAAAGGTTACCAGAGGGAAAGTGGAGAGGGAGGGAGGCAGAAAAGGGCAAAGGGGGTCAAACATATGGTGATGGAGGGGAGCTGACTCTGGGTGGTGAACACACAACATAATATACAGATGGTGTTCTACAGAATTGTACACTTGAAACCTATATAATTTTATTAACCAATGTCACCCCAATAAATTTAATTAAAAAATGAGGGTGCATATATATTTTTGAGTTAGCGTTTTTATTTTCTTTGGATAAATACCCAGAAGTGGAATTGCTGGATCAAATGGTAGTTCTATTTTTAATTTTCTGAGAAATTAAAAATTTCCCATAGATACTACACCAACTTACATTTCCATCATAAGGGTGCCCTCTTCTCCATATCCTTGCAACTTGTTATTTCTTGTCTTGTTTGATAAATGTCTATTCAGATCCTCTGCCCAATTTTTCATGATTTGTTTGTTTGCTATGGAGCTATATGAATTCTTTATATATTTTGGGTATTTAACTTCTTATCACATATATGATTTGCAACTGTTTTCTCCCATTTGGTAGGTTGCCTTTCCATTTTGTTGATGGTTTCCTTTGCTGTGTAGAAGCCTCTAGAGTTTGATGTAGTCCCACGTGCTTACACATATTTTTGCCTTTGATACCTCTGCTTTTGGCATCAAATCCAAAAAATCACCAAAACTGATGTCAATGAGCTTACCACCTATGTTCTTATCTAGGAGTTTTATGGTTTCAGGTCTCATGCTCAAGTCTTTAATCCATTTTGAGTTAGTTTTGGTGTATGATGTAAGATAGTAGCTTAGTTTCATTCATTTGCATATGGCAGACCACTGATCCCAACACCACTTAATGAAGAGATTGTGCTTTCCCCATTGTATATTCTTGGCTCCTTTGTCATAAATTAATTGACCATATATCTGTACATTTATTTCTGGGCTCTCCATTCTGTTCCATTGATCTATTTGTCTTTTTTTATGCCAATACCATACTTTTTTTTTTTTAATGACTTCAGTTTTGTAATATAGTTTGAAATCAGGGTGCATGATGCCTCCAGCTTTGCTCTTTTCTCAAGATTACTATGGGTATTTGGAGTCTCTTGTGGATCCATATAAATTTTATAATTGTTTTATTTCTGTGAAAAATGCATTGAAATTTTAATTTGGGTAGTATGGAAATTTTAATAATATTGATTCTTCCAAATGTAAGCAGGGGATATCTTTGCATTTATTTGTAATTTCTTTGATCAGTGTGTAATAGTTTCATTGTACAGGTCTTTCACCTCCTTGGTTAAATTTATTTCTAGGTATTTTGTTCTTTTGGTGCAATTTTGAAGGACATTTTAAATGTAATGAATTACACCCACACAAATTAATTTGCCCAGAACATCCTTTGTCCTTTTGGTAGGAAATAGAAACATGGTAAGGTGTCAGACACAATTTGTAATTATGCATATATTTGTACATTTCTTGTTGTTTTGTTTAGTAAGTAATGGCATGCAAAACATGATTTAATCAGCTGTATATTTTATCACTAGTTTGGCAGCCAAAAATTAAATTATATAAAAATATTAAAGCCTTTAAATCTATATTGTATTTGATGTGAAAAAGGCTTGCTACATTTCCAGGAAAACACCTGTTCGTAAACCCTACATAATAGCAGACAGACTTCACTCAACCCTGATCTGACTAAGAAATACTCTTTTGGAGAACAAGGAGAGCCTTTCCCCCAGGTTCAAGTTCATTTCTACCCTGTAGTACAGCATAGAGCCCAAAATTCAGGATCTGCTTAGAAGTCACTGTTTATTGAGCACCTACTGAATATAAAGGATAGTACAGGGTGTTATGAAGAATACAAAAGAAATAGAAACATATTTCCTGCCTTATAAGACATGACAATCTAGTAGGAGAAAAGGGACAAACAGACATTAAAAACAAATTAACTAGTTTTGACCTTCCAGTCATAAATAAGCAAGATCAGAATACAAATGTTCAATTTATAGTCCTAAACTGTGATGCATTTTTCTACTCAAAAAATTTAATGATTTCCAGTTACATCCAGGACAAAGCCCAAGCCAAGAGCATACTAAGAGGTGCAAAGTGAGCCGTAATAAAGGGGTACATTATCTATGGAGAATTTAAAAACAATAATAAGATGGTTAAAAGTTGGTCTGCTTTTTAATATGATCATGTACTAGTAATCTGAAGCAATGTCAGTCCAGGAGACCTCCTTGAAGAAATCTTTTGTTGGTCTAAAGTCGAAATAATTGCTCTTATGACTATTGTTTTAATAATACATGTAAGCTTCAAATTAGAACATTCTTATTGCTTTCCCTTAGAAACACTGCATTCTACAAAGACACTAATTCAAAGAACTTCCAGTTATATTTCAGATACCTGAACATGTAAACTCTGTTACTCACTTTCATTTCAAGAGTAAGTATGTAGTACTGTGATCTGACATATCCGTGTTTAGACAGTAGATTCAAGCTAAACCTTCATAGCTCAGAAGTTACATGATATAACATGTGTTAAAAGGATCACCTTAGCCTCAGTGCTGAAATAAGATTGGAGAGGGTGCAAGGTCAGAAACAAAGAGATCAGACAGGAAGCCAGACTGCAATAATCCAGGTGGGAGCTGATGGTGACCGGGACCAGGGTTGTGGCCATGGGGCAGTGAGAAATGGCCAGTTCTGGTGATGTTTCTGGAAGTCAGATGACTGGGATCACCGAAGACCACTTGTGGAGGTCTGAAAATGATTCCATAGCTTGCCATGAACTGAGACTGAGAAGACTGCCGAAAGAGTCTTAAAGGGGTGGTAGAATGAGGACAAGAATGTAGGATCTCAGCTTGAGCATGCCATATTTGAGACATCTGTTAGCCATCCAGGTGGATGCACGATGGAAGCAGTCAGATATGTGGATTTGCAGTGCAGCTGAGAAGTCCAGGTTGGAGGTTCACCAGAATTTACAATTATGAAGCTTCTCTGGCAGCCTCTCTCCACCAAGAATTTACACAGATGGAGAAATACAACATCCTGTGAAAATAAACTTAGGTATCAATATATAATGGCTCAGAATAGAGCCTTGGAACAAGTCTCCCCTTGTCCTGATTCCAAACAACCTTCAGATGATGCTTTGCCCCCCTTATATGTGCAGCTGTAGGGAAAGAATGCACAAGTTCTGTTGATACGAATGTTCTACACTTATGGCAAGTAGATTTCTCATCATAGATGAATGAGTTGGCATTCTGATTTTATTCAACCAGCACTATGAGTGTGGTTAATAAGAGTCCTTTCCTGAGAATGGGTCCACTCTTCGAGGGCTGACAAATCCAGTTTCACAGTTTGCACATCTTAGCAAATCCACCAACGACTGCCATACTTTGTGGTCTCTTGAGAAGATCTTCCATGGATAATATCCATTTGTATTACTTTTCGTGTTCCTCATACCTACTGAATTTAGAATATTCCAGAGTGAGTCTTTCCAACAGTAAGAGCTCAGAAACAAGTGGGTTGATGATTCATTGTACAGACCCTATATGCTCGTGCTGAAGGTATGCAAAATAAGAAATAAGTTATGTTGTAAGGTCTTTTTTTTAAAAAAAGATTTCTGATAGAACTAAAATTTTACCTAGTTCATATGAGAAAATGGGTTGCAAGAGGGGTTAGAAAATGGAAGGCCATTTGAAAATTTGGGTTCGATGGGGACACGACAGAGGGCTGACAACGAAAGTGACCCTCAGCTTCAACTCTGAACACCTAAAACTTGGGTAAAACCACCACACTTTCAACTTGATGAAAGTCCTCTAATGTGCAACAGCTGCAAAAATAAAAGCATACCTCAGACATTTTTGAAGGGTGAAATCATTCCTGCTAGCGATTTTGAAGTGTCAAAGTGTATTTTATTAATTAATCTTCATAAATTTCTTGTGTCACAACTGAAATGTGTTACAAATAATTGAGGAAATTTAGTTTGCCAAGAAATACTCATTATTTAAAATAATAAAATTATAAAATATTGACTTGTATACATTAGATCTTCAGACCTCACTCATCTTATAGCTGAAAGTTTGTACCCTTTTACCAACTTCCTCTGTTTTCTTTACCCCAACGCCCTACAACCCCTGGCAACCACCATTTTATTCAATGAGTCTGACTTTTTTTTTTTTTTAGATTCCACATATAAGTGGTACCATGCTGATAACACCATACTGTATAATTGAAATTTGCTAAGAGAGTAGAACTTAAATATTCTCACCAAAAATAACAATAATTCTTAAAAAGATAAATATGTGAGGTGATGGATGTGATAATTAAACAGATGGGGGAATTCTTTCACAATGTATACATATATCAAATCATCATGATGTAAACTTTAAATGTCTTTCAATTTTATTTGTCAATTATGCCCCATTATAGCTGAAAAAACGTAAATATAAAAGATTGACTTTTTCATTCATATCTTTAATTGAATCATTTTTTGTTTGCTTGTGTTTTTTTATTTCATGGTGTTTTTTTTTCCTTTACTAAATACCTATTTTAGAATGGAAAAATCTCAGTGAATTCCATCGTCCATTCAAACTCTTCCTAGTTATGAAAGGAACAATAATTGTAAAAATACATAAATACATACATGTACATACATACATACATCTGTATATACATATATACATGTATGTACGCCTACATACACAGACTAGTTATGATCTCACTCTTGGGTACACTGAAATCAGGAAGAAGTTCAATCTTTCCTCAAAGCTCTTTAAGTGTAACAAAAACAACCCCCAGTTAAGGAGGTACTTGAGCGCTACCAAAATTAGCTTTTTTGGTTGAATATACAATCTCCCTCAGTATCCGCGGGGGACTGGTTCCATGTTCCCCCCCCACCAGCGGATACCAAAATCCATGGATGCTCAAGTCCTTTCTATAAAATGGCATAGTATTTGCATATAACCTATGCATACCCTCTTGTACACTATAAATCATCCCTAGATTACTTATAATACCTAATACAATGTAAATGCTGTGCAAATGGTGTCATACCATACCATTTAGGGAATAATGACAAGAAAAAAATCCTGTACATGTTCAGTACAGACACAACCAGAGTAGGCCTAATTACATCATCAGCAACAATGTAGCTTTTTGGGAATATTTTTGATCCACAGTTGGCTGAATCTGCAGATGTAAAATTCCACGGACAGATGGCTAACTGTATACTATGCAGAATTTTTTAGATGTGTACAGTACATGGGAGGAAGATTCATGGCAGTTTGGCCATATTCTCAAGAGGGTACAACAGGGAGTTTTAAGAAAAAACTTTAAAGAGGAACTGTATCTTCTATAGAAAAGTCCTTACATTACTAATTTTTAAAAAAGGATCTGAACATCTTTCTTAAAATAGATAAATTAAAGCATGACATAATTCACACTGCAAAGGAATTATGCATTTTATACATGGGCTACAGGCTCTTTTCAAGTGTTTATAGTCATCAAGTAATTAAGGAAAGAGACTCTGAAGCTAAAGTATTCCCCAATACTAAAAAAAAAATTTAATGTATAATGACTAAGAAAAGTTAGGCATTTATGTGTCCTGATCTGCCCCCAGCACCATTTTAAAGGAAGGAAGCTAAAATACAAGACTGTCTGGTTTACATTAAACATGTTAAAATCCTATTAGTCCCTTATAGCATATACCTACGGGACTTAGCAAGCTCTCTCCAAAAGACCTCAAAATATAGACTACATTCCCAAAAAGAATCTCCTAGGGTCTAAGATCTGGTTCTTAAACTCAGGAACCTAATTTCAATGGAGATTAGAACAATCTGGGGTAGAACACTTATTTATTTAGGGCAGACACACATACATTGAACCCCCACAACTGATTATGTCAAGTCATACATTCACAAGAAGGAGGAATCAGAAACCTGAGGACCACATGACTTCCCCACTGGCTTCTAGAAGCAGGTTTATGCTGGGATCCAAATCATAATTGTATAATTGTTTTAATGGCTACCATATAAATAGCACTTACATGCTAAGGCCCATGCTAAGAACTTTACAAATTTTACCTCATCTAATTGTTTCCATATCTTGTAAGTATTTACTTTTTTTTTTAAGTTTATTGGGGTGACAATTGTTAGCAAAGTAACATAGATTTCAGGTGTACAATTCTATAATACATCACAGGTGTACAATTCTATAATACATCATCTATATAACACTGTGTGTTCACCACCCAGAGTCAGTTCTCTTTCCATCACCATATATTTGACCCCTTTTACACCTTTGTACCCTCCTCTTGTACCCCCCTTGCCCTCTGGCATCCACTAAACTATTGTCTGTATCTATGAGTTTTGTTTCTTCTGCATTTTCTTTTCTTGTTCTTTTGTTGTTTTCAGTTAATAACACATTGCTAGTAAGCATAAGTCTCAAAAAAAAAAAGGGGGGGGGCATAGGGCTCCAAAGCCCATGCTCTTAACCACTGTAAGTTCATAATATAGAGTGAAGTTCTTTGGGTACCCATTAGCTTTGAAAGAAATCTTAGAATCCAATTGCCTCAGGGAAATAAAAAAGAGAAACAGAAAGGAAGAGAGAGGAGACAGAAAGGGAAGGGGATGGGGAAGAAGGAGAGGGAAGGAACGAGAGATAAATGCATATATTGGATTTTGAGCTTCTGAGGGCCTACCTAGGTTCTAGTATAATAATTTACAAGTGATTCAACAGATTTCAAGCATAATTTTGACTACATGCAATTTTCTAAATATGTCCTGGTTTAAGATTACCAGCCTCCCCCCCCCCCGCCCCACCCCACCACACACACACACACACACACACACACACACACACACACACACACACTTAAACTGTAAATGAACTGTACTGTCAAGTGCTTGTTGAGTTGGGGATCATAATAGAAGTGATTAATGCATGAAACAACACCATTTGGTTGATTCATCTCATCAACAAGATGGGCAAATCTCATGGTCTGCAGACTACAATTCTTTTCTTCACTAATCAGAACCACATAGGACCAAACAGACGGCCACCCAGTGAGGTTCCCCCCCCACTTTTAGACAGAACCTGGGTGGGCACTGCAAACATTTCCTTTAAGGACTTCACTGCCTCTACACTTCCATGTTGACTTGCACCCATTCTGATTGACACATTATTTAAATGTTTTAAAATGTAGTCAAGTTACAGGCAAGTTTCACCTACCCCCAGGCCGTTCAGCCACTAAAAGGAGCCTTTTGTATATGTCTGTTCTGATTATGTGTTGATTTTAAAGTGAAGTTTTCAAGATCTCATCATATTTTCCATATTTCCAAAAGGAGCCTCCTCGGAACTAATAACATAACTCCAAAACAAGAAGCTTTTGGAAGCCTACACTCAAATGTCACGGAATAGAACTTTCAGTGCATTCAGAAAGGAGATAAATGGGAGGATTTTAAAGGTCCAGTTATTTCAGAGGCTCCACAAGGCATAAATGCTAATATGAATGTTTGCTTCCAGCAGTCAATTAGAAGAGCCATCGATGTGGATGAAAATTATTGGGAAACATTTTACAGAGGTGGTAAAACTTCACAGCCTTTAAAATCTGGCATCATGCGCAAAAGCTGTAGCAACACTAGCTCTTTCCAGATAGATTGCCTCTCATCTTGAGAAAGGACCTTTCCACGTACAACAGCCTGGATTTTACTGGTAACGTTAGCAATCGTATAGGTGAATATTCGGCACTCGACAAACATCGTCAGTCACCCTTTTAAATTACAGTAACATTTTATGAGCTCCCCCAACTAAATCATCACTGCAGAGATGGCAGTTGGAAACAACTGTACAAGTCTTAGGTGGTCCTACGCAGAAAAGAGAAAAGCGAAGCAAGGATCCAAATGTGGAAAGTAAATGAAAGCAATGGACAAAGACTGACTCATCAGCATACCAACCAGTAATCTAGAGATCTGAAAAAGATGAGCTGCAAAGGAAAGGTAATACAGAAGTAGAAGGAGGGCGTTTTCAATATTGAAGGAACGGTGGGGGTGTCACAGGACAGGGAAAGAAAGAAAAGGAGAAAAAGCATCCAACTCAGAGCCTATTAGGGTCCTTGGAGTAAATACTGTTTATATTTATTTCAAAGTTAATTATCACAGTTTATTAGCAGCTGAAGCAAAAATGAAAGTGATTTATGGCCTGAAACGGGATTTGGTTTTAAGTCAATAAACATTTAAGTACAGTCATTCTGCCAAATGGTGGGTTCTGTATTAGATACACATCAGTGAAAGGTATGTTTCCTGCCTATAATAGTTACAAGGCCAGAGTCCACATTCAAACAACTACAGCACACATGCGTTTGGCATTTGCTATTATAAACTAAGATAACATATCCTCTGTTTCACCTCTAGTGAGTTCATGTTTTTTGAGCAGGGTCTCTGATTGAAAAGCAATGGAGAGATGCCTCAGCAAAAGATAATGGAACATAAATGTTCCCCCCAATAACTCCTTGTCAGAGATAGACCCAGATGTTGTGGGCCTAGAGCTTATACAATTTGGGGACCCTCTCAAATAAAAATAAAAAAATTACAACTATAAAAGTAGGTACAAAATAGTTATTTACAACAAAAAAAAAGGCCATTTCAAATTGTTAAAAGCCAAGAAATACTGCAAATCTCACAAAATCTAGAAATGAATAACAATTTTGTTATTATTATCTAACTGACAAAGTCTGTGATCGATTTTTCCCTTGGTTTATGGCTGCATAGACATTGAATATCTATTTCCATGACCAAAAAAAAAAAAAAAAAAAAAAAAAAAAAAACAA
The DNA here is from genome assembly GCA_033961575.1 of Aselliscus stoliczkanus. Classification (NCBI taxonomy): domain Eukaryota; kingdom Metazoa; phylum Chordata; class Mammalia; order Chiroptera; family Hipposideridae; genus Aselliscus; species Aselliscus stoliczkanus. The sequence goes on along the minus strand of CM066739.1, from coordinate 69,583,021 downwards.
AAAACCACATACTATATATACACATAGTATTTTTCCTTTTCTGGATGCTTTAAAACTTTCAACCTCATACACTGATATTCCAAGTGTTTGTAGTATTGCTAAAGTTATGGATCTAAAAAATGTGGCCAAATCACCCCAGTGTCATTGGACACAAGGGCACATGTCAGAGGGGAAGTCAGAGTTGAAGGAGACAGCAGTATTAACGAATCATTTTAAATATCTTACTTTTGCAAATTCCACTCCGTGACCCTCAATTTTTAACTCTGTGAACACATTTCAGCTCACTTCCCAGAGCTTTGAGATGGTACACACAAAATAAAGTCCCTGAGACTTAAGTTTCATTACCGTCACTGTAATCCTGCCTCATTGGAGGACATACTAATTACAACTTCCTTGCCCACTTACTACTCCAACCAAATGGCAACCATCAATGTCAGATCTATCTATCTTTCGTTCTTTCTTCCCTTCCTTCCTTCCTTCCTTCCTTCCTTCCTTCCTTCCTTCCTTCCTTCCTTCCTTCCTTCCTTCTTTTTCTTTCTTTCTCTCTCTCTCTCTCTCTCTCTCTCTCTCTCTCTGTCTCTCTCTCTCTCTCTCTCTCCCTCCCTCCCTTCCTCTCTTCTCTCTCCTCCCTTCCCCTCCCCTCCTCTCCTCTTTCTTTCTGCTTGAAGACCAGTCAATACTGGGTTTCACTATCTCCCTTGCTTGGCTAACAGCTAGGGATTGAATTACATCACATTCTTGGACTGATTGTTGAATAAATACCCAGGGACCATTATAAGGTACTGCCATTAGGTTCTACAAAATCTCTAAAATGAACTAAACTACCTACATAGGATCCTCTAGAGTCAGGTGCTGTGGAGCCCTCACCAATGGTGCATGTACTTCCAAATTCCCTTCCTAGGCTGAGAGCCAGGGCCTGTTACTTGGATACAGGACCTACAACAGTGTGCAGCAGTGTCGGGAACAGGGCTCATGGACACCGGGACCATCTGCCGAGGGCCCCCCAAGCTAGCACGCATCTCTCCTGATGTGTGTGGTACTCCTGTTGAAACATCTGTCATTTTAGTTAAAAGAATAAATCTTAAATTTTAGTTGCATTGTTACTTTTGCTTTCAGCAAACTTCTGAGCCTTCAGTCCTCCTCAGACCTCAGACAAGGTCCGATCTCCTGACTCAGGAAGTAATGGAGTGAACTCTTCAGGCCTTTCTGCCCGCTTCCTGACTTTCTCCTCCCTGGGAGAGGTAAGGCGACTCACCTTAGTGAATCCATTGTCCCAGGTCATGCAGGAGCAGCATCACTGTTCACAAGTGGGCCTGACTCAGTTTTAGCACCCCAGGCTTCTCCATGCCCTATGTTTTATATTTCACCCATTGCTAGAAGTCCCCTATGTGGGGGGACGACCACCACCCTCCAGCTTCACGCCCTGTGACTGGATGTGGGGTCAATACTCATATTAAATTAGGTGAGAGACAGAAGTCTCTATCCTAGATTCCCATTCAGTTTTGCCATTAATAATATGAAGATCCCCACTGAACACCTTCTGCTTATTTTTCCCATTTTACAGAATTAGGAGCAGGTATTGAGTATTCCTCTATAATATTCAATACCTATAAAGAGGATGTATATATTATGGAGGGGAAGAAATGGGTTAAATATTAAACCAGGGATCTTATCTCTTAAAGCAAGGAAGCTGATAGGAGAGGGGTCCCATGCTAGAGAGAGTCATCATGGGGTGAAGAATGGATATATATTTGGGGGGATTCATGGTCTAGTGGGGAAAACAAACATGCACAAAAACAATAACAGGACTCTAAGAGGTGCAATAATAAAAGTATATGTCAGGTATGATGATACAGAAGAAAAGATGAACTCTGGGTTTACCTGGAAAGGTGGCCCTCCATATTGATATAGGTTTTGAAGAATGAGCAGAAGTCAATAGACAACAAAAGGGAGAACACTTGGGGCAGAAGGAATAACAAGTTCAAAGGCATGAAGATAAGATATCACAGGGCATATCTGAAAGCTACACAACTGTTTCATGGCTAATGTACATACAAAGAAATAGGTGGGAAGGGCTTAGAAAAACATAGAAGTCCTCACATGCTGTGCTGGATGCCCAACCTTACCTGAAGATCTGTGGATGCCACAGACAGAGATTCGAAACAGAGCAGCAGACTTGGGCTTATAGTTAGGAGGGACCATACTGGAAGAATATGGAGGATGGGTTGGGAGTGTCAGGGAAAGACTGGGAAGAGGTATCAGCAATGTGGCAGTTCAAATAGACTAGGCAAAATAATAATATAGTAAAACCTTAGATTGTGAGTGACTTGGTTTGCGAGTGTTCCGCAAGACGAGCAAACATTTCTAATACATTTTAACGTGGTAAATGAGCGATGTCTTGCAATATGAGTAGTTTGTTTCTGGAATGAATTATGCTCGCAAACCAAGGTATTACTGTAATAATAATAATGAAGAATGAATGATAATGGGAAGAGGAAATAGATGACAAAGATCTTACCTTCAGTGTTACGTAGATAGCAATTTAATGTGAGGCATGAAAAAAAAGGAAAGTCTGGAATGACTCTCAGATTTCTGGCTTAAGAAACAAGAAGAATGATGATGCTAGCTTAACTATGACCAGAAATACAAAAGAAAAGTAAGGTTCAAGCATCATCACATTAAAAGAAAAATACTTCACCTACTAAAAGGAAAAGCTAACACTAAAACAACATGAAAGTATATTTGAAATTTGCTACAAAGACAAACTGTTATACCAATGATCAATTATAAATGACTGCACTTTTATAAAGAATAAAAAAAAAACGCAAGTTAGAGTGTAACTATAAATTCAAACATTAAGTAAGCTCATTAGTTTTGGATTCCTACACTAGAACAGAATAACTACAAAACTGTTCTGTTTACGACTATTGAGCCATTTTATATACTGGACCTACGAGAGGAATCCCGGTTTCTGTATGAATTATCTAATACTGACATTCACTTGAACCAAAAGTTTTGAGGGATTAGTTCTAAGGGTCCTGCTCTTTCTGTATCTAACATAAATTAGATAAACTGCTTCATATTACATTTTTATTTTCAATTTTTATATTAAAACTTTTTCTTATCACAACAGCAATATACACTATATAAAAAACTGGAAAAGACACAATAATATTAGAAGAAAATAAATAACACCTGCTACTATCCTTCATGAAAATAATCACTCCAATATTTTGGTATTTCCTTCCATATTTGTGCATTTGTGTGTGTGTGTGTGTGTGTGTATGTTTACATAAAGACTTATTTACATAAATAAGATTAAGCTACACATATAGTTTTATATCCTTCTTTTCTAGTACATATATATGAATACTTCCTATGCATTCATTAATCTAGGAGACATTTGGGAATATAAAAGAAATTAGACAGAATTCATGTCCTGAAGCAGATTTTTAACTTATGAAATGAGATTGTAATAAGACACTTAAGGTTGGAGTTAGGAGACTAATTAATACAGCAACTTATAGGCAGTGAAGTAATTAGCGTCCAGAATTCCAGGGGAAGAGGTAAATCCCGAGGCTAAATATGCTTCCCTGTGACTCTAAAAAAATGTCTTATATATGCTTATTCAGTAAAAGGCTCTTAACACGCAATCCATCACAGACTGTTTGAACTCAGCACTTTGAGTTTCCAGACCACAAAAGAACTAGTTGGAAATTGATCACGGTTTCATAAAATTATTTCAGTGATCCCTTGGTTAATTTCTAAGGCCTTGTTCTATAAATGGAACATTGCAAAAGAAAGAAGGAATACACCTTGCTCATTTCTAAGCCATAATTAATTTTTACAGTAATTAGCCACACAATCTGTACAAACTGCTGGAATTAAATATACTGATGTCAGCATCTTTGACTTGAGAGCAATTAAAATATATATAGTTTTATGATTCAATAAGTAACCAAATGTCTTGGCCCGCACGTGAGTAGAAAAGAATATTGGCAAGAAAAATGACCACAGTGTTTCTCTCAGCAATCATAGGATAGAGAAATGGTATTATAGACTAATTACCTAATACTTCAAGCATTAAAATATCTTAGAAGACATAAAAAATTCAATAGGAATATTAATTCTTTAGAGATTAAATACATATTTCAAAACCATGGCTTTCACTTGCAATATCTATTCACAATAGATACTAGTTGTAGCGTCAGTGGGGCTCAAATGTTTTATTCTTAACTTTATCTACCCAGTAATTAATGCTGGTATTAATCAGAGCAAACAAACAAACAAACAAAAACAACTGATATTAATCCAAATAGGTAATCGACAAAATCTTCATTAAATTGTCCCCATCTCCCCGGAATTAGCATAACGAACTCTTACCTCAGAAGTTACGAGATCCAAACAGATAACTCCAGAGACAAAATGAAATGGTCACTATATTTCCACAAGGATAAAAATAATTTCTAGTTGAATGTCACCAGAAAGATCTCACCAGAAACAGCCCAAAATACAGTGTTTATGAGTCATGCAGACATTGAACTATAGGCAGGCAAATATCCAAAATGAGTGACGGCAACAGCTTCAATAATTGTTTTTATAAGAATCTTCATAGCTCAACCTATAGTGCTTATATTAAATAACTGTCACATTTCTGAAGGAAAATCCAAAATTTTGCTGAAAGCATTTTATTCCTATACAAAATAATGATATAATAATGATAACACATCCACCATAATTCTAAAATGAAAAAGACAAAGAACATCAAGTATTGGTGAGGATGTGGAACAGCTGGCGTTCTTACACACTGCTGGTGAAAGTGTAAATTGAATCCAAGATGGAAGACACTAATGGTATATCTACTAGAGGTGAGCTGCCCATGCTCTGACACAGCATTCTTGCTCCTAGACGTTTAACCATAAGAAATTAGTACATACATGCAACAAATGACATGCCCTAGAATAAAGGAAAGAACTTGCCAAACTACTACGTACTTTTTAAGTGGTATCCCTTGTGACTGGAAGATGGCCTGAAGAATAGTTTCTAGGGTTCTGCTAATGTATTGTTTCTTATCTTAGTGTTGGTTACACAAGGCATGTTGAATTTGTGGAAATGTATTAAGCTGCATATTTATGTGCACTTTTCTGTATGTATATAATACTTCAGGGAAAAGTGTTAAATAAAAGAAAAAGCTAATTCATAAAAGCACTTTTCTAACCAAGCATATTCATTGTATTTATTAAGTTTAATTTCACTGAAATAAAATTTCACTAGTTAAATTCAAGAAGCCTAACTATACGCCTAGAACTATAGGGTATCCAAACGAAGATGGAAAAAAATACATACAAGATTTCCAAGATAGTAAAATTCTTAGTAATGCTGGGCAACACACCACACACATAGAAAACCATTGGGGAACAATAAACAATAGTATATACACTGACTTTTCAACTCTTATGATAAGAAATTCTGGATGCACTATTATTTTATGTGCCAATTAGAAAGGAAAAACACTTCTAATCCATCTATGGCAAGGCACACATTGTAAAATAAATTCCATTTAAAATATATTAAGTTGCTTTTATTTTTATTTTCTTTTTGTAAGTGCCTCTTAAAATGGATGAGAAATGTGCCACAATAGAACATAAGTACCAAGGATGGTCAGACTAGGAAAGGGTCCACACGGCAGGTACTCCAGGAAGGATTCATATATTAGTGGGACAAGAGATGGTCCTGGAAAGGTGGAAAGTAAACAAATTAAAAGCTGGAAGGTGAGGTTATCCCAGATTATGGAAGCTTTAGAAGCAGAAGTGCAGAGGCAGCAAAGTAGTATAGAGGCTGAGAGGAGATAGCCTAATTAGAGTGGGGAATCTCAGAGTATCAGGAAATATCTGGAGATATACTTGGATGGCAAGGTGAGGCCAGATTATGGAGGGGTTGGAATTCCAACAACAACAAAAAACAATTTGGGTACTATTCAATTGGCAGTAAGGGCTGGTTTTTAGAACTGGGACCAGACATGATTGAAGTAATTTTGAGGAAACTTATCTTACTCGATTGCATTGGAAAAACTACAAGTAGAGAAGAAAGAAATTATTGCAGTAATACAGGTGTGAAGTGATGAAGCGCTGGGCTAGAATGCTGGCATTAGAAAGTGCACTAACTAAAAATTTCCACAATTTATCTTTATGATGCATTCCATGTGTAAAACTAAATTTGACGTTATAGTAAGCACAACTTAAAAAAAACTAACATGCTTTTCTTTTCTTATGAAACATTTGACTTAAGATTGGAAATTCGAACATGTGTTTGAGCTATAAATATAATACATTTTGTGCAAGTAAAAGAGATGAAAAAAGAGTTATAATGAGAAATACCTCCAACCTTTTCAAAGAAGATTCATTCAAGCTCTATCTTCAAGTTGAAAACCTATAGTATCTAAACACCTAAATAAGAATCTCGTGGGTATTTACCTACTTAACTATGGTTGGATGTATACTTCATTTAGATCATGTATGACTATAAGCCACCTTGCATGTACATAATTGGCTCCTTATCTATCTCTCTGTCTCTATATATCTCTATCTCTATCCCCTTTTCCCCTCCGTCTAGTTTTCTTGCAACAGAACATGCAGACCAAAAGCTTCAAGTGCTTATAATCTTTATATTAATATTAAGGCTTAAAATGTTTAGTAAAGTGCTTTTTTCATTGAAATGGGGCAAAACCAGTGTGGTCCTCATTACTGAGTTATGCAGATAATGATTATCTGCCTTTAGACAGGATCTCAGGTACACAATAAGCATTTCATCACATTCTTAACTTTAAAAGGTGGATTTCCAGTTGGTGAATCTATACAATGACTACAAAGCTGTAAAGAGACTACTTTTAATTAAATTTGGTATCCCATGCATGATATGGAATTATTCCCTTAAGCCATAGTGCTATGAAAACACAGTATTAACTGCATAGCAGAAGAGAAAACTTTCATCAATTTATTTTCTTGGAAATTTTATGAATTGCCGGGTAGGAGACTGGCTATTGTCCTTCCTCTACTTGGAAGTAGACATAATTAAAGGAGATAATGTGTCTGGTATTGGGAAATAGAATTCTCTACTCATTCAAAATCTTCTGATCCATCTAGTTATACACATATACTTCTGCTTATAAATCTTAGTAGCAGAGCAACAGGAGCTAAGCCTATGCCACGAGAGACATAATTTAGGGGACTGAATATGGGAACCTAGTCTTTTTCTATACTGACATGTAGTAGAATCATGCTGGTGGTTTAGAAAAAAGAAATGCTTTTGGAAATTGGTCAAAACTTAAAGGTAAAAGGGTAGTTTTTAAAATAGCTAACAATGAAAGACTTATTATTTACCTACGGAACACAGTTTCAGAAAAGGATAGAATCAGATAATCCAGTTCTCTGCTTCAATTATGTCTATAGCTCTCAAGAGAGATGATGGGAAATGTTCTTAAATGGTTTTCCAAAGCTCTATAATCATGATCTTTATGTCTATATGCCTTATGGAAGCAAACTATAGTTATTCTTGTTCTTCCCTGTATTTCTTTTTAAGATATTATCCATCCTTTTCTGTATATTATCTTCATATTTATCAAGTTGCTTTGTAATGTATCTTCATTCTTAAAAATAATAAATAACCTTTTATAATATACCAAATCCATAATTCCTTCAATAACTTTTGCTCCTTTGGAATTCCTTCAGTTTTTCACAGTTCTTTTGACCAAACAGTACTACTACCAGATAAAATAAAAAATAAAGGCTTGTCCAATGATGACACTTTTCTATTGAAAAACATTCCTGGGCCAGCCGAGTGGCATGGTGGTTAAGCGCTGGCTTAAGAAGCCAGCAGCCCTGGTTCGGGTGACACTGCCCTCAAAAAAAAAAAAAAAAAATCCTAACAAATCATCAGTGTAATATTAAACTTTTATCATTAATTATCAACTTTATAGATTCCAGGTTTTCTGTTATGTATACTTAGTCTGTTTTACTACCTTATGCATAATAATTTGCAGTTATTCTCTACAAAATCAGTATTGTCAAATCCTTTAAAACATCAAATGCCATTCTTCAAGCCACTTTTGGCAGAATGACCACTATATAACATTAAGTAAAGTAAAATAGCTCTAACTGATTCTGAGGTATCATGCTCTTTGTAGTTTCTTCCATTTCATCCCCCATGGGTCCTCTATAGGGGGACAATAGAGAACTACTTCCCATAAAAGAAGTTACCTAAGATAAGTAAGATAAAAATTCCTAGAGATCACACAGCACCAGGATATATGAGGTTTTTTTCTGCTAGAATGTGGAGACCTTATTGAATTCATAGTAAAATTAATAGAGAACCACCATCCCTTATTAAATTATCCCTAGAATAGAGGCATTTTTTTACCCATCCTATAGGAGCTTATAAACAAGCCTGAAAGGATAAACCAAATATAGAATTAACTCAAATGCCTGTCATGTAAAGTCCACAATCTTCAAATGAATACAACAAAATCTAACACTCAACAGTATAGACAATGTATAATCTATAATCCAAAATCACTCGACATACAGAGAAGCAGGTAAACGTGAACCACAACTACTCAACTGAAACAGACCAAGAAATGACAGAAATCATAGAATCAGCAGACAATGACGTTAAAACAAATGCTACAGGGCCGACCTAGTGGCGTGGTGGTTAGGAGCTGGCTTGGGACGCCAGCGGCCCTGGTTTGGATCCCACATATGAAGGCCAGTGACACTGCCCTCTAAAAAAAAAAAAAAAAAAAAAAAAAAATGCTACAAATATGTTCTATATGATGAAGGATATATTTTTTTAAATGAACATAATGAGAAGAAATGAAAAATATAAAAAAGAAATAGTTCTTTAGTTAGAAAACAAAAAAATACAATACCTGAAAGGAAAAATACACAATTGTCACCCCAATAAACTTTAGCTTAAAAAAAAAAAAAAAAAAAAAAAAAAAAGGAAGCACACATTAATATTACAAAATAGTCATGGTGATGTAAAGTATAGTGTAGGGAATATAGTCAATAATATTGTAAAACCTATGTATAGTGTCGTGGTGGGTACTAGATTTAGGTGGGTACTAGATTTATCGGGTGGGTTCACTTCATAAATTATATAAATGTCTAATTGCTACTTTGTACAATTGAAACTAATATAAAATAATATTGAATGTCAACTATAATTTAAAAAAATAGTCACGGGATGTAAAGTACAGCATAATAAAGGCCATAATATTGTAATAACTATGTACAGTATCAGATGGGTAATACACTTATTGGGGTTATCATTTTGTGAAGTACATAAATGTCTAATCATTATATTGTTTTGTACATCTGAAACTAATACAAAAATTTTATAAAAAATACACTAGATGGGATTTACAGAATATTAGACACTGTAAAAGAAAAGATTAATGACTTGAAGAAACAGCAATAGAATCTATTCAAAATGAAGCACAGAGAAAAAAACTATTAAATAATATGAACAAGAATTCAAAAATTTGTGGGCTAATATCAAATGATTTAATATGTGTAACTAAAACCCAAAATGAGACCAAAAACAACAAAAATATTTGAAGATATAATAATCAAATTTTTCCAAATTTGAAAAAAAAAATCTCTGAATTCACACATACAGAAAGTTAAATAAAATCGAAGCAAGATAAATACCAAATGGGTACCATAATAAAAATGATGAAAACGTGATAAAGAGAAAAACCTTAAAATCAATCAAAGAAAGGGGCACGTTATTTACTAAGGAACAAACCTAACAATGACTGCAAACTTATCACAAAAACTAAGCAAACTAATGTTAGAAGGAAAAACAAACAAACAAAAACAATCAAACTAGAATTCCATATATAGTAAAAATAGCAAAGGCAAAATTAACCCTTCCCCAGACCAAAACATAAAGAAATCAATAAGAAAGAAAAGATGAGATTAATTTGTCACCAGCAAACCTGCATTATAAGAAATACTAGAGGAAGTACGTTAGACACCAGGGGGTTGGGGGATACCAAGTTAAAACTTAGACCTACTGAAAGTAATACAGAGTAAAAAATGGCATAGATAAGAGTAATTGTAAAATAGCATCTAAACAAATTTATTTAAAAGATAATTCACTATATAAAATATTGTACATTAATAGCAATGTACTATGGGTTTCTTTATACACACACGTACACACACAATAGTTCAATAGATAAAAAAGAAAACAAAAAAATATGGTTGTAAAAGTTATTTTTATGATACATGAAGTCTTATTACTGTTTTTATTGTGATGAGTTAAAGTTGATATTAAACATTAAAGTAACCACTGAAAATCCAAAACATTGAGAAATAGATAATAGGCCAATAGTAGAAATTAAAGGGGAGATTAAAATGTTCAATCAATGCAAAGGAAAGCAGAAAAAGAGAAGATAAGAAACAATATAGCAAAGAATTGTGGAACAAAACCAAATATTAAAGTGATATATTAATATTTAAACCCACACATACTTATAATTACATTGAATATGTATGGTCTAACCATTCCACTTTTTTAAAAGAGAGTATCACTCAGGATAGAAAAAGCAAGACCAAAACCGACAAAACAAACAAAAAAACCCCACATTTTTAATCTGGGGACACTAGTAGACTAAAAGCAAAGAACGAAAAAAGAAAACAGATTTATTATATAGACAATAAATATAATATATGAAAATGGGTATTACTTTATTAACATCAAAAAACTAGATTTCAGAACAAGAAATATCACTAGAAATAAAAGAATTCATAATGATAAAGAGTCAATTAGTCAAGGACACATAATAATTCTACATATGTATGCACCCAAAAACAGGGACTCAAAATACATGAAGCAAGACCTACCATAACTAAAAAGACAAATAGATAAATACACAATTAGGTTTTAGCATCTCTCTTGGTAATTGATAATATACATATACATAAAATCAGCAGCATATAAATCTGAATATATTACAAACCATTGGCCCTGACATTTATAGAACATTTCACCCAACAACAGAAAAATACACATTATTTTCAAGTGGCTATAAAACAAGTCTCAACAACTTTAAAATAAAGTCATATAAAGCATGTTTTTTGATCACAATGAAATTTTATTAAATATCCATAACAGAAAGGTTTCTGGACATTTTCTAAATATTTGAAAATAAACAAAATACAACTATATAATTCATGGATCAAAGAGAAAAGCACAAAGAAATCAGAAAATATTTTAAGCTGAATAAAACTGAAAATACAATAGATCCTAATTCCCGGAATGTAGTTTAAGCTGTGCTTAAAGAAAAAAAGTTAGAGTATTAAATGCATGTATCAAAAAGCAAAAAAGAGGGCCGGCCGAGTGGCACGGTGGTTAAGCGCTGGCTTGGGAAGCCAGCAGCCCTAGTTCAGGTCCCACATATGAGGGCCGGTGACACTGCCCTCACAAAAAAAAAAAAAAAAAAAAGATTTCAAAGCACAATAATGATGTAATCTTCTACCTTCAGAAATTTGAAAAGAAGGGTAAATTAAATGCAAAGTTAGAAGGAAGAAAATAATCAAGGACAAAACAATGACACAAACAAAAGAGAAAGGGAGAGAGAAAGAAATCAAAACCAAAAGCTGTTTCCTTAAAGTAAATTGAAAAATTTGATAGCTATTTGACCAGACTAATCACAAAAGAGAGAGAAAATATAAGTGACCAATATCAGAAATAAAAGAAGTGACATCTCTACTGATCCTCCAGACATTAAAAGAATAATAAGGCAATATTACCAAAAAAAAAAAAAAAAACCTTTTCCTTTATGTCAATAAATTCAACAACTCAGATGAAATGGAAAAAGTCTTTGAAAGATGATTTACTAAAACATGTTCAAGAGAAAAATGGAAACTCTGTAGAAGCCTGTGTCTATGAGAGAAGGTGAATTCATAACTAACAATCTGCCCATATACAAACTCCTAGCCTAGATTGCTCCAGTTGTAATGCCTATTAAATAGTTAAAGAAAAAGCTATATATCAATCTTGTACAAATTTTTCTAGAAAATAAAAGAGTGGAAACACTTCCTAGTCATTTGTTTGAGACAAGCATTACTCTGATTTCAAAGTCAGTAAAAACATTACAAGGAAAAAAAATACTATAGACCAATATCCTTCATGAAATTAAATATATATATATATATATATATATATATATATACTTAACAAATCTTTAGAAATCAATAAGTGAGACAGCCCAATAAATTATTGAACAACAGGTTGGAACTGTCACTTCACCAAAAAAAGATATACACATGGCCAATAACCTCATGAAAAAAATGTTCAACATCATTACTTATGATCAGAATGCAAATTAAAATCAGAAAATAAAAACACACCTAATAGAATGGCTAAAATTAAAAATTGACAATACCAAATGTTAACAAGAATGTAGACCAACTGAAAGTCATATGTTGCTAGTGGAAATGTGAAATGGTATTAATACAATAATTTTGGAAAATAGCTTGGTAGTTTTTTTTTTATAAAGTTAAATATACTTGCATGTAACCCAGCAAATTTACTCTTAATTACGTATTCAAGAGCAATGAAACATGTCCACACCAAGAACCATACAGCAATGTCTAAAGCAGCTTTAAGCAAAGTAGACATACACTGGCAACTACTCAATTGTCCAACGACAAGGAAAGGGATAAATAAATTATGATATATCCATAAAATTGAATGCACTAAACAAAAGGAAATGAACTAATGATGCACATAGTAGTTGAATCATCAAGAACATTAAACTAAGTGAAAAAAAGCTAGACACAATCGTTTGCGGATGAATCTCAAAACATTAAATGAAAAAAGCTAGACATAATAATTTCCAGTTATATGAAACTTTCGAAAAGACTGAGCTAATCAAGTGATGGAAAGCAAGTCAATGGTTATATTATAACCACTTTTTTTAATATTATATATTATAAAGGCAGGGGACAGAAGAGACTCAGATGGGGCATAAGGGAAGCTTGAAGGGTGACAGAAAAGTTCTATATCATGGTGGTGGTTACACAGGGGTTCAAATTTGTCAAAATTTGTCAAAATGTACACTTAATATGGATGCATTTTAGTTCATGTAAACTTTACCTCGGTAATACTGGCTTAAATGTATTTTGTGAGTTTATAGAAATATAGATATAAGAATACAAAGAAAAAATGTCATAAGCATGCTTTCCTTTTGTTCATATGGGGTAAAGTCAATATATGTGCATGTATGTGCATGTGTGTGTTCTGTGATTCATTCACTCATTCATTATTCAAAACTAATAGTAATTGAACATCACAGTAGGATAAGATGCTAAAAATGGTTTGGACAAACCCCCGCCCTCAGGGGCTCACAATCTGGCACCATTACAGAGATCAGGGAAGCAGGAGAGGTCATATGAACAAAGGAAGTATTAATTGGAGTGGGCACAAGGATTCAAGAGTCAGCTATGCAGAAGCAGAGCTTTGTCAATGCTCTCCCTCACCAGCTAGAGATGGAACATACATTTCTTTAGCCCTTGATTTTTGCCAGATGTGAGTATAGGTTTTCTTCTGATAACTTTTGAAGAGCTGAATATATTATAAATAATCATTTCTTATGATTGAAGACTCAAACCAATGTTAGCATCAGAGGGAGGAAAAAAAACTCATAAAATAGACTTTAGTTGATATTCAATTCCCAAAACTAAATGTTACTTCTATCACTCTTTATATTCTAATTTCTCAAGTTGGAAAGTGGTAACTTCCAGAATTATGGTTTTGCATAAATGAATGCCAAACCATTTCATTTTTCTGTGTCAATTAACCCACACCAATGATCTTCAAACTTCTTCCATATTTTTTTAACGGGACCCTTTTGTCAAATCAAATCTCACACAGAAATAAACATAGAAAACTGGTAAAAGCAGAACTGTTCCAGTAGAACCTAAGGCGGAGCTGATCTTCAAACCCCCCTTCCCCAAGACCTCCCCCTCAACAAGCTCCAGGAAGCAGTTTTGTTTTGCCTTTTTTAAAAATTAAGTGTAATTGACATTACATTAGTTTCAGATATACAACACAATATTTGATAACTGTATGCATTGTGAAATAATCACCATAACAATTCTTGTTAAAACCTATCACCATACATAGTTATAGATTCTTTTTCCCCTTGGGATGAGAAATTTTAAGATCTACTCTCTCAGCAACTTTAAAATACCTTCCAGGTCCATCCATCTTGTTGTAAATGGCAAGGTTTTATTCCTTTTATGGCTGAATAATATTCCATTGTATGTATATGTGTATGTATGTATGTATGTATGTATGTGATTTTGTATGTAAACATACACATATAACATTTTCTTAATCCATTCACCATTGTTGGACATTTTGGTTGTTTTCTGAAGCACAGTTTAAAACCACTTAGCTGCATAAGCAAAGAATGATATAATTAAAAAATAACTCATTAATTTCTTTGATACTGGTACAAGGACAATATATTAATTTGCTTAGTATTCTTTTGGGTAGGGAATAATAAGCTGTTAATGTTCCATTCGAGTTTATTCATAGGGTCTCTCCAGGTGGGAGTAAGCTATGCTTCATTCCACAGTTGCATAAATCAGTGCATATTTGAAACGTCTTCATGGTCAACACAGTTAGACAAGTAAACTGATGGGCCTTTTAAAATAACACTTAAATACTAATCTAAAACAAAAATAAGTTTAAACATCTCCAAAAAAAAGTTACTGAGTCTGACAAACCTTCATATATTTCATGAATGGTTTTCCATTAGGGTCCTAGTGTTTTCTACCTCTGTTTAAGCTAGAAATTTCTGAAAGAACAGTTCTCTTTTGAAATTCTGAACTTCAACTTCCGTACCCCATTTAAAAGAGAAAGTATAAGAAATGAGTGAAATGAAAAAATACTAAAAGACTTATCCAAATACTTTTGAAGCCGCAAAAATATGCAGGGTAAGTTTTGGGAAAAAGTACAAATTGGTTTTTATTTTTTAAAAACTGGGTATTATTGCATTTGCTTTGGAAACCTCATCTGAAAATAAACTTTATTCTGTTTGATACTGCAGGATGAATTCATAAATGACATTTATTTAAAATTATGTATTGAACATAAAATATAATTTTATTACATTTCTAATAAAAATGGAGGGCATTGTAAAAAACAAAAACAGAAATCCAGAAAGCCAAGGTCAAGCTACCTATTCTTGTGACATTTCTAATACTACAAAATAATTGAAATTCAAGACAAGTTATATATTTCCTAAAGAAAAGAAGTTGAATTAAATTTATTAGCAAATCAAATTGGTCTTTTTGTCTTATCTTTCCCTATTCATGAATTTATTACTTAAATACATTGCCTAAGACTGCATTATTTCATTTATAAAGCCTAAAGTGTTATACGTTTCCAACTGACCTACGAACTTTCCCCACTCCCACAGATTATGCTAATTTAGATATCACTACAAAAAGTCTTTTGTTGTCCTCACATAAAGTAAATCTGTGCGACAAATTTCTAAGAGCTCACTGATACCTCTGCATATTTATTTTCCTAAAACTGCAACCTTGGTTATATACTAATCAGAAAAAAAAAAAAATCCCCAAGCACAAGGGACCTTATATTCTGTGGCAAGAACAGCCTGACAACTGAATCTATGTTACATACAAAGATGTCAGCTGATGATGGACAGGCCAATTCAAAGAAATCAAGAAAGGATTCAGAAGAGCTTCGGAAGAATGACAGAGTACGTCACCCCACAATATGTCTTTGTGCATAAGGATTAATTTGACCTGATTGTTTTAAGAACAGCAGACACAGGAGTAAGCTCTGATTTAAACCAGCATAATAAAACTTACTCCTTTTCTGGTCATCTCCCCAAAACTGGCCTCTCACACACCTTTCTTTCTTTCCTTCTTTTGTCTTTAGCTGAAGACGGTATTATTTAAGCCTGAGTTCCATCTAAGCCACTTCTGAGAGTTACTCATTTTGCCTTGGGTCTCTCCCATGTATACATGAGGTAGACATGTTAATAAATGTCTCTTTGTTGTTCTCTTGTTAATCTATCTTTTGTTACCGAGTTTCCAGCTGAGAACATAGAAGCCCTATAATTGAGAAAGAGGCAAAATTTAGAAGGTGGGGTTTGGTTCTTAATTTTGCTTTTGGATAGGAAAAACTTGGTTTCTTTCCTCCTAGATTCCAAAATCTGGCATCTTGAGATGTGTGATTCATCCTTGATCCCTGTAGCTCAATGCATAGAACCTTGCCGAAAACCCATTCTGTATTTGGAATGTGTTTGAAATTTTCTTTTTTTTAGTGAAAATGCCTTCACTGTTTTTTTATTTTAAAAATAGTACATATTCATTTTAAAAATCAAGGAAACACATAAAACTATTAAAATGACCTACAGTTGTATTCTCCAGTGATTACCATCAAAATATTTGGGTATGACCTTTCCATTTTTTTCTAAAAATGTATATATATATATATATATATATATATATATATATATATATTATATTTTTAAAAACTGCAATCTTACCAGGTATATACAATAATTTTAATAAACATCATTTGAAGTAATAATAATTTTAATTACTTGTTTTTATTAATTTGTTATTTAAACTTATTTTATTCATTATTATATTATTGAGTTAATTTGTCAATTCTAAAAATATTATTTGAATGAACAGTGGCCAAATTTTCTAAAATGGGTTCACTAATTCCTGAAGACTTTCTTCCTATTTACAGAAGGTTTTAATATTTAAATTTTAAATAGTTTAACCATATTATGTTTTTTTATCAGTTTATATTTCAAAATGTGATAAAATAACCCAACAACATTTTAGACTTCTTTTTTTTTTGTTTTTGAGGGCAGTGTCACTGGCCCTCATATGTGGGACTGAACTAGGGCCACTGGCTTCCCAAGCCAGCGCTTAACCACCACGCCACTCGGCCGGCCCTAACATTTTTAAATCAATAAATTATTTGTGCCTATTTAAAATTATAATTGAGAATTTTGAAAGATTTTTTTTTCCTTTCTCTTATTCATTCACTCACACCAAAACTGTTTAAATTATATGGTAAATGATCTGAAAGTACATTTTTCTTCTGGGACCTGTAGCAAGAAAGAGAAAAGCCATTTGTAATTTTTATCACAAAGCCAAATCATAACCAAAATGTTACAAGGGAGCTCTCAAAAGTAGCTCATACCATCTCTCAAAAGATTATGCTTTTATAACCCTATTACAGTTGGTTCATTCTAGGAATGCTTGAGGAAACCTGCAAAATATATGAAGCATGGATTCTGTTTCCCTTTATTTACCTTTGGTCATAATGAAACTTTTAAAATAAAACTTGCCTTACTTTGACTCTTAACTCTTTCACCTCCTTTTTGCTATTGCAGAAGAACTAAACATTAGATTGTCCCTGATGGGTGATTTTATTTATGTTGAACCCAGTGCAAATCAGGATAAATCATAATATATATTTGGCTTTTACAAAGGATTTGCAACCTGATATCTTCATGAAACTGCTTGCCACTTTATTAGGTAAGTCTACTGTTTTCCAAGCTGACTATTGGTTTGTAACACCCAGAAACATCGAAAATGAGGCCCACAGTGTTCTTCATTCTTTTTGTATGAAATCCCTGAAACTGCTTTTCAAAAAACAAATTCTTATGTTTTCTCCAAATACATTAAGCTACTTGTAACTGACACCATTATTTCTGCCAGAGATGCTAACCAAGTCTTTTCTGGCAACTTCAAAATAATATATATTTATCTTCCACATGTAGTATAAAAATTATGACTTTTTCTTTCCTATGAATGGTAATTATATAATAGGACTCCTGGGTTGGTAATTAAAACAATTAGAAAATTATATAAATTATTCTATGTCTAGAGATTAATAACAGCCAATTACCTTGGGCTGGATTATTAAATTATCACTATTAAAGGAAAATACTAGCAGGAGGCACCTCTTGACTTGGAGAAATGATGTAGTAACCAGATCTTTTTATTTTTCCCCCTTTTGTGTAGACAAAAGACTGACTTCTGCTATCCTAGGAAGACTGACCAACTGCCCTAGATATTCAAAAGTCTTTGGGAAAAAAAGAGACCGTGATTCCAAAGTTCTTCCCAAGATTTAAAATTAGATCCTTTTCAAAATTTTTTGGACACATGATTTCAGTTGATTTTCACACCAAAAAAAAAAAAAATTTCTTACTGTATACATCTCTAATTCCTAGATTAGATTATTGAAATGCAATTGCTTTCTTAACAATGACTTAAAATCTTTACAAAATACAAATACAATATTTTTTTTGAAACAACAGTATATAACCTTTTAAATATGTTAGTTCTCTTGTTCATTCTTTCTGAATTCTTATAAGATCAGATATACTCTGGTGTGTGTGTGTTTGTATAGAGAGAGACAGAGATAGAGGGAGGAAGAAAAAAGCGAGGGAGGAAAGAGGGAGGAAGGGAGGGAGGGGGTGGAAAGAGAGAGAGAGACAGAGAGAGAGAGAGAGAGAGAGAGAGAGAGAGAGAGATGTTTATTTTACTATAGATGTATGCTTTCTCTAAACAAAAACTTTAAAAGGAACCTTTAAAATTTAAAGAGATAAAATATGAAAGAAAATATCTAAATTGCTGATGTTCTGAAAATGGCTCACTAGAATTTCATTTGCTTCAACACTGCAAATTTTCTTCATGTTTTCTTGTGTTCCTCTGTGGTTCCCAATAGATTAACTCTTCAAGAGATCATGGTCACTGACTTCACTGGTAAACCATTTGTTTCCGTTTTAACTATCAAGCACTGGGACATTTTTTCTCTCAAATTAAATATTTAGTTTCCACCACAACTCCAGTAAAAATAAAGACCAAGCCCTCAAAGTGGGGAGAATAGATCATCTCTTTCAAGTCAGTGCCATTTGAATGAATTTTTCAAAGGCTGAGATTTACACTCTAACTTTTTGATAGTTAAGATTCTTGAAAACCCAGAGTTAGCTATACAAGTAATTGGTTGATTTAGTTAAAGCTGACATCTCATAGTAAAAGTCAATATTTTATTTCAGCTTCTAATCAAAATAGAGACAGCTAAATAAACAGGTTTATTTCTTTTCTCTTTGTTTTTGTGCTGTTGAATGCATGTAACCCACTGACTAACATTTGCCCTTAAATAACATTTCTTTCCTTTCTTTTCAGAAATATTCTTTGAGTCATTTATATAATCTTCTTTCTCCTTTCTCTCTGCATTTGTATTTTAGGAAGAAGCTTTAGTGAGTAGTATCCATTCTGTTTTCTGAATTATAGACAAGTAACACCAAGGGTCACATGGTACAATTGTCTTATGGATTGTGGGACAACACTTTCATAGTGAAGCTTACATGTCATAGACTGAGTTTTTTTTTCAAGATATGACTCCTACTGCCCTCACAGAATGTACTGCCACAGTCCATAACCAGTGCTTCCAACAGTTCCCAGAGACAATACAGGAAACCATGAAATGCAAGATACACATCCTCTTTTTTTACAAGGTTTATCTTTTTAAACAATGCATCCTCCACTCCCCACTATGGAGGGCTCTGCTAGATGCTTGGTATTTTTTGCCTCAATGAGGTTCTATTGAGAAGAGTCATCTTTTTTCTCCACTTGCAAGGAATATTAGGTACTTTGTATACTTTAAATATCATTTTGAAAAACTATTCACATTCTCAGAGGCCTATGAGCAATAAATAATTGTTCCAACAATAAACTATGTTTTGTTTTTCATAAACAAATGGAAACACAAAGCATACATGGCTTTATTTTAGCCATATTAGTGACCCATAAAGCACTGTGTCTGGGGTATTACCATCCCCACCACACACTCATGAGGATAACCTGTCATTCTTAGCATAACGATAGGGAAACCAAGCATTCCACTGGAACTAGGGTAAGGTTCTTTTTTGGTGTGTTTGTGCATTTAGAGACTTCCATAATATTTTAAAGTTTGAGATCTGAGCTCTCCACTTCCTTTTCCATTTAATTAGGTGAATTCAAAGAAGGGATAAGTGGAAACATTTACGCTTTGTTTTCACACATTTCCTATAGCATTCTGCAATGTTATAATTGTCTCATACATGTTCAAATTTCAGAGGAAACACCCGTTTCTACTTATTTTCAAGGTCAGCAATAAGGTTATGCTTTCAAATAAAATCTGGAGTGAAACTCAGAATAAGGGAAAAGAAAATGGCAAGTACCTCATTTCAATTAATTATTAATTATTCAAAACCCTGGGTTTCAGAGTCTCATCATGAAGCACATACATTAAGCAGGAAACTCGGTCAGAATCCTAGTCACAAGTGGCCATTAACTAAAATAGCCGGAAGGAGCTATGCCAAATTCATGTTCCAACAAAGTTTATAGTTTTTCTAATATCAATATTGACCCGAGTGAAAATGGATATAAAACTAGCTAGAGAAATATATCCAGCAATCTCTCTCACCTATGAGGATTTTTATTGCCAGGTTGCTGGTACTTTTCACGGATTGGCTGCAAGACTGTCACTTTGAATTCCTGAATTTTAGCTGCTTCCTCTAAAATGTCTAGTGAATTCAACTCTCCCTTTCCCACTGGAGATTCCTTAGTGGAAAAAATAATTTTTTATTTTATTTTATTTTTTTAAATCTTAGAGTCCCCATTCCTATTACAAACAGAAGAGAGGACCATCTGTTGTCTTTCTCCGGAAGAACTCCATGGATTTGTCTATTGCTCAGCTCCAGGGTGCTTCTCAGTCCCCAATCCCCTCTTTTCTCTTTCCTGCAGGGGCACCAGCCACTCTGCCTACTTTCCTCTCCTCTCAGTAGCTGTGAATACACACATGCTGACTGCAGGAGAACTTGCAAAGGAGTAACATTTATTTTCCTTAGTGCTTCCGATGGAGTGCTTATTATGTTATTATTATTATTAGTGCTTTATAGGTTGCCAGTATGGTTAAATGAAGCCATGTGTATGTTAGGTTTCCATTTGTTTAGAAAAAACAAAAAATAACACAGTTAATTTATCATTTAAAAAATTATTTATTGCCCATTGGCCTGTTAGGATTAAATGAATGCACTGAGCATAGTGCTTGGAATATAATAACCACTGTATAAGTGTTACCTATAATATTACGGATATTATTGATGTTATTCCTAGTCTCAGAATAAGCAGTTAGACCCTTTACCTTTATAATGTTTTTTTTGTGTGTGATGTGAAAGTAAGAAAAATGACGAGTACGGGTAAAGTGTAAAAGTTTGAGAATCTTACAAAAGTCTTTAGTGGTTTTGAGTCCATTTTCCCTTAGGTATAGTTTTCTAAAGCATGGGGGTGCGGGATACCAAAGTACCCTTCTCCTTCTGAGCCCTCACAGGAAAAGGGCACCCCCAGGACTATAATCAAAGCAGAACCATAGGTGCTTTCTTTAACAAATGAGCCATTCCTTGTTCTAAGAACCTCTAGGCTGGGTCATTTCCATTCTCCTGGGACTCTGTTCAACTTACTACATGCATTTCTTATTTTATCTTCACAACAGTCCTAGGAGTTAGTTAATATGCCTGTTTTCACATGAAGAAACAGTCTGGGAGAAGTTGTTTAAAATTACATAAAGTTGTTCAACTAGCTACAGACAAAGAGGTTATTCAAACCCAGGTATCTCTGATTCTAAAGCCCCCCAGTTTCCCATTATACCATGTGGCCTTTGGTCATCTCTTCCCAGATGGACACTAAATATATATTTCTTTGTCTTAGGGAAAATTCTAAAAAAGTTGCTGGAATATTTTGACTAGGATGTGTCACTAAATAAAAATTGTAGCAGTTAACATTTATTGATATTCTAAACACAACAACCTATGAGGCAGGCACCATCATTCTCATTTTACAGATGAGGAAACTGAGATGAAAAATGATGTAACTTGCCCAAGGTCTCATGGCTGGGGTATGAGCCATGGTCCCAGAGCCTGGAGTCTTAACCATTACACAATACTGCTTGTGCTGGATATTTTCATTTTGTCTCTCCAGATCTGTTCTCTACCTTTTTCCATCAGGCTCTGTGCCCTGGGATGCTGACCTTTATGGAATGGCTCCACAGGGCTGCTTGGTCCTCCATCTTCCAGTTAGACTGGGGAAAATGGAAGGCACCAAGAAATGAAAAGGGATGAAGAATTATTCAACCAACAATAGATCTCTGTGCTAGCTTCTTTGACACAGGACATATAGCATCTGTGAGTAATTTTGAGTTTTCAAACTTGGACTTTTCTTATACCAAAGGAAACATTAATTATATCCATTGACAATCATCCAGTTTACAAAGAATGGATGGATAAGGCTGCTTAGTTCCATTTTCATCTTCAAAGGTGAATTAAGTACATCTTTGAGATGTGTCTTAACTTGTGTTTCTAAAATGTCATACTCTACAGTGATTTATACACTACTAATGCTTGGCCAATTAATTTCTTCACTTGAGTTTCCCTTTTATGTTAAATAAAGATGAAAGATACCTAGATCTTCCACTTAATCATCATTATTAAAAAAAAAAAAAAACAGGAAGAAAAAACTTCAAATTAGCTCAAGAAAGAATTGATACAAAATATACCCCACTAGGTTAGGAAATTGATGAGCTAGATTAAGAGGGTAAAGCATAATACTCCACAATTTTTTAAAAACAGCAGATGAATCAAATACTCTTGAGTAAGATGAAAGGACTCAGCACGTATGTAGCTGCCCTTCAGTTCTTGTGTCTATGTAATGTACAAATGTCACTGTAGCATCTAGTGTCCGTAGAATGTATAATGTTTATATAATAGGAGAATTTGGAACAATGAGAGAGAAAAATGGCTAAATTATGTATTAAAATATTTGCAAATCCAATTTTAACGTTGTTGTTCTATTTTTTGTTGGCAAAATCTTTCACTGTGGTAGTTTGCTATACGGACCATATTGGCTTACACAGTTCCAGTTCCTAATATCTTTTCCTTACATACAAGAAAAAAGAAACCCCAGGATCTTCCTGGACTCTCCCACTCAAATTCATTTCCTAGAAACAAGTGGCCATCTGGTTTCTAACAAACACACTGGTCCAATTTCCCCATTTCGAAACCAAAATAACAACATTACAAGGATTGTAATAATATTTATTTGGCCCTTATCCTGCACCAGACTTTGTGTGGGACATTTTACACACATTATCTCATTTAATCTTATAAGAACTTTCTGAAATGGATAATTCTATTATCCCCATTTTACAAACAAAGAAACTGGGGTTTGCAGACACTATGTCACAAAGCAATACAGAATTTTTATCAGTGAGGGTGCATTTATGTTTAGGTAACTGAACACTCAACTCTAACTGGCTTAAGCCAAAAGATAATTTCTTTAACTCGAGGCCGAGTAGTAGGGTAGATTTGAGCATTGGCTTAATCCAAAGGTTTTGGGTTTTCTTAGCTCTTTATTCTTCCTTGTATTTGTTTCATCTCAGACTTGTATGAAGATGCCTGCATCAGATCTGGGATTCATATCCATGTAGAACAATAGCTAGAACATCCTTAGCTAAATTCCCCTTGAGTCTAAATGGCCCAGAGTAGAGGCCATGACCTTTCCTGAGCCAATTGGCAAGGGGAATGGAATTGCTATGACTGAGAGATAAACAAAGGCCCATCCCCATTGGCATCAAACTCCAGTTTATAAAAATGGACAATTGTCACAATGCCTCCCTCGAGTCCTATTCTGCATAAGCTAAATTTAAAGATCAGAATGTCAGCTGATGATGTGGGAGAGAAACACGATTAATAAACTGCTGGGTGAAATTTCTGTTATGTAGCTATATAAAATTTTCTGCAATATACACCCCATTTTTGTAAATTCTAATTCTTGTAAATTATTCGGTAATTGTCAGAATAGTTAAAAATTATTAGGACTACAAAAATTATGCATCATGCTGTTTATTTAATAAATAAAGTGTATACTTCTGTAGGGCTTATTTTGTCTGTTTAAGGCAACAATGTTTTCAATTTTGTGTAAGTCAATTTCCCTGGTTACATGGATACAAATGGAGTTACATTTACAGGACATACCCTGTTAGTTTCTAGCTCTGGGGCCCAACTTTTAATAAAGTCTATGGTTGTCCCTAACAGTTTCACCAAATTTGTACTGGGAATCTACAAGGTGTGCCTGACTGTTCACAAGCAGAGTCAAATAGCTGTTCTTTCAAATGTCCTGGGTGCCAGCCATGTCTCTTTTCACCTCTTTTCTCCAGTACTTTCTGCTGGGAACCACCACGTCCACTGGGCACGACTTCCTCTGCTAGCACCCATGCCCCTGTCTGTCTGTACCAAACACCACTGTCACTTCCAACTAAAAGGCTCACCACACCCTAAGTGGGCAGTATCCTCACTGATGCAGGAGAGAATGACGCTGTTCCTCACTCATGCCCTGCTTGGTACTGATAATATTGACTGTCCCTCAGGGTCTTACACAATTCCAGATTAAAAACCATTTCAACCAGCGGCCTCTCCCTCACGAGGGTCAAGCACAGTCTGTGGGGTGAGACAGGAAATCCAGTCCCTGAGAGAGTCCTGTACTCTTCCCCCAACTTTTTCTTCCCAACTCCCAAATTCTCAGGCAAATGTTTATACAAATCACTGCCAAGGGCTTCCCCCTGTAGTTGTCCGGCATTTTTTAATTACTACAGTAGACACAGTATGGACCCAACCCACAACCCTCACTAAGGCTGTTTCTTCCAAGAAAAAAAAAATTAAGACTAAAGTAATCTTCCAGGTTTATATATCATCTGTTGATAAAAAATTCTTTTTGCTGGATTGTTTATTCTAGAACTTGCAATGTCCTACGGCAATGTCCATCACGATGTAATAAGAACTTTCTAGTTATAAGACAACTACTAAACCATTTCGTTCGAGACACAAAGGAGTCTATCATTAAATTAACAGAACATGTACAGATAGAGTGATCACATCAATCAAATGTGAAATATGCCCACATAAAACCTTACTTTGTACTGGCATGTTCCTAGACAGTTAAATGGCAGCCAAGTACATAGATAAATAAACACAGTTTTATTATCACAAGTGAGGCCAAGGCAAAGTAACAAAAAAGAGAAAAAGGAGAATCTTGACACTTAGACATATTTCTACCACTTCTAGAAATTTCCAAGATTTTTGTAGTACATAAGTTATAGATTTTATTATCATAAAAGTTTTTAGATAACTATGTAGTTACTTAGTTATAGTTTTTTATTTTTTTTTTTTTTTTGAGGGCAGTGTCAGTGGCCCTCATATGTGGGATCCGAACCGGGGCAGCTGGCATCCCAAGCCATCTCGCAACCACCGCGCCACTCGGCCGGCCCTATAGTTTTTTACTTTTAATCTGAGAGCTCAAACTTCTTTAAAATTTTGCTCAATAACTTTCACACATTCTACTTCTTAAACAGTCAAGCCTCCTTTTATCCACTCCAAAAGCTGTGCATCAGACACTCAAAGTCACCTTACTAAACAAGAACTACAAAATTGTTCAAGTCTCACCAAATAAATCTTAAATACCTTTACGCTTAAATCTAAATAAGTTGTCAGTACAGTATAATATGATCTAGAAATTAATAATAGATACATCTGTGCTTCTCCACATTGGTCTAATGATTCTATTGATCTGTGGCCTAGGGTGGAAAAAAAACACACATAATTGTTTATGCAAAATGGTTTTAAAATCAAATCTGTCACAATTAAATTGGCCAAACTAATTTCGGTAAGGTAGGGAGCAATAAAGTAGATGCACTTGATTGAACTGACCTCATTAACTTGCTTTTTGTCCAGGTGAAACACTTGACCAGAGCTTGTTGAGGCAATTTCTTCATAGACTTTATAGCCAATATGGCTCCTGTCATCACAGTCTCCAGTGAGCACAAATACCACCTATGAGTTTTTTAAAAAGAAGACAGTTTAAAGGGTTTTCAGAAATCAATATACAGTTATTGAGCATCTATTATGTGTTAACATACTACTAGACAAGTAGAACATATATAATATTTATGATAGATATATCATATATATACATGCATACTTATGTGTATATATATATATTCTTCCCTGTATCCATGCACTTTGCAAAAGATGTGGAAGTTCCTCTTACTAAACAGGTGGCACTTATTTTGTTACCTTTAAATCAAAGCTTGGGCCTATGGCTTGTTTTGCTCAGCAGAATTCGGCAACAGGGACATTCTACCAGTTCTGAGCCTATACTCTGGATATTGGGTATTTCCACTGGATCTCCAGCATTTCTGCCTTGTCCGCATGAAGAACATGCCGCAATTAGCCTACTGGTCTCAGATAAGAGGCTGGGAAACTGTGAGGCAATCACCCCAGAGATAGGCCTCCAAAAGCCAACTTAAACTATCCTTAGACATATAAATGAGTATAACTCAAATGAATCTTGCAAACATGTGAGAAATAAATGCTGTTGCTTTAAGCTATTAAGAGTTAGAGGGCTGGCCATGTGGCACATTGGTTAAGAGCTGGCATGGGACGCCAGTGGTCCCGGTTCGGATCCCACATATGAGGGCCAGTGACACTGCCCTCTACAGCTAAGATGGTGAACAACAGCTTAACCTGGAGCTGGGCTGCTGTGAGTCCCTGGGATGGCATAGCTGCAGCCCCTGCTGCGGTGGGCTGCCATAGGCTACAGTGAGTGGCCAGCAGCCAGTGTGAGCTGCCAGCAGCTGGAGTGAGCTGCCAATAGCCTCCATGAGTGCCCATCCAATGGCTAGCGACCGATCTGCCTCACCCGGGGAAGAGCGCAAGGACAATACCAACATGGGCCAGTGAAGCAATGTCCTCCACAACTAGACTGAAGAACAAAAGGACAGCAACTTCACTGTTCCCCTTCCCCGGGTCCCCAACGTTATTCCCTTCCCCCAATTTCCCAATAAAATCTTTTTAAAAAAAAGGGTTAGTTTGCTATACAGCAATAGCTAACTGATACAATGGGTAATTCTGACTGACAAAATTCCACATAAGAGGTAGTATTTTAAACTCAGGCCTTTTTGTGAGGTCTACATTTTTGTCAGTTATAAGGATACAATGGCAACAATCACTTAATTAAGCTCCAATCATTTCTTCTCTGTATTAAAAAATAAAAACAAGAAACTCATGTGCTATGTACATATATTGCACATCCATGTAATATGTTTAAATGAAATGACGCATACATGCTGGAGTACACATCTACGGATCAATAGTTATAATTATTGACGTTTGCCACGCATAGTGGCACATGAAGAGGCAACCTCTCACATGCGGTACTCCTGGCATCGTGTGCAGGTGGGACGTTTCGGGGGCTCATTCCTACTCACTTGTGACTGTTTCTGTTGAATCAGCTGCAGCACCTCATGCGTAAGCCGATAGTCCTTGGACCGTGCATCAGTGAAAACATAGATGAAAGAACCAGGAAGAGAAATTTCCAAGGCAATTTTTATAGCTCCAATACTCATTTCTGGACAATCTCCACCACCCTGTTGAGGAGACGTGAGAAAAAAAAATGCAATTATTTCATCAGCAGGGAACAAAGGGATAGGTTAGCTATGAAAGTTCTCTTTGGCTAGTTCTAGAAGTGAGCAAATTCTCTTCTCTTCACTTTTACTTTCTGTCAGCTTGCCACTGGATTAACCACTTTGGTACAAGGAGATGGAAAAGATATGAAGTGATGTGAAGATGGAAAAACTTGCACTTTTGAATGAACTATAAATTCACCCAAATACACAAAATAGAAATTGTTACATATATATATATATTTAATTAAATGTTGATTCACTCTACCATACTCTTACATGTCCATTTCATACATCTTCTCTTTTCTTACTTCTTCTTACTGTTATTTGATGACCTGGCTTCTATTGTACTGAGCAAATGAAAGCAATCAGAAGAGAACTTTCACATGTCTATTAACTTACCTGCAACAGCACCCACGTGCCCTGCCTTCTGAATGAAGGAATCATTTGTGCTTATAGCTAAGGCTACATAGTCACCTGAGCCTACTCAAGGACATGGCTCTTGTGGCTGTCCCTTCTCTCTACTCCATCACTAAATATTCCCTCTTTACTGGATCATTCCTCCCAGCAAACAAGCATAAGGGTATATCTGCCATACCCCAAGTTTTTGCTCAGATGTTACCTATCAGAGAAGCCTTCCATGACAATCTTATATAAAATGCACCTTGTCTCACTCTTTTCACTCTGCTTCATTTGTCTACTAACACATGATCTCTGAGTTTTATTTTCTACTTGAATGGGCTCAATATATGAGTTGTATACATTCAAACAATATACATTGAAACAATACGGTGAATCTTTAAAAAGAAATGTTTTACAGTAAAAGACACACTGCCATTAATCCTCCTCAAAATACTCCCCCTCACTTCAGACACACTTATCCTATCATTCTTACCACTTTCTGAAGCAGTTCTGGAAGTCCTCTTTTGTGAGTGTCTTTAGTTGTGCTGTCATAACTGTCTTGATGTCCTGAATCATTTTGACTTTGGGGAAGAGCCAGAAGTTGCCAGATCAGGTGTCAGATCCAGTGAATAAGGTGGGTGAGGACTCAGAAATCTCTGTACCAGCGATGTGTGACATGGAGTGTTGTCATGATGGGGGATGAAGTAAAGACAGTCACGAAAGAGGACTTCCAGAACTGCCTCAGAAAGTGGCAAGAATGATGGGAAAAGTGTGTTTGAAGCAAGGAGGAGTATTTTGAGGGGGGTTAATGGCAATGTGTCGGTTACTGTAACAAATTTTTTTAATTTAAACATTCATCATAGTTTTTGATCATACCTCATTTTTTCCTAAACTAAAACAATCCTCACTCTAAGAGGATTTCTTGTCATATTTATTTCCTTCAAAAATAGTTGATGAGAGGGGTGAAGGAATTAGGAAATACAAATTGGTAGCTACAAAACAGTCACAGAGATGTGAAATACAGTATGGGAAATATAGTCAATAAGATTGTAAAAACTATGTAAAGTGTCACATGGGTACTGGACTTATTGGGGGGATCACTTTATAAATTATATAAATGTCTAAGCACTATACTATACACCTGAAACTAATATACAATAATATTGAATGTCAGCTATAGTTTAAAAATATATAGTCATGGAATGTACAGTACAGTATAGGGAATATAGTCAATGGTATTGTAATAGCTATGTATGGTGTCAGAGAGGTAGTAGGCTTGTAGAGGCTATCTCTTCATGAGGTGTGTAAATGCCTAATCACTATGTTGTTTTGTACATCTGAAATTAATAATAAAAACTAGAAAGATTTATGGAAGAAATTGTAAGCATGTTGTATTTATAGTTTTATGTATTATGTTTTAAATTTAGGATTATACCTTGCTTATGGTTCCATGTCATCAATGTTCTTCAAAATCACAGGCTTTAGTGATAATATTTAATGCACAGTATTCTATAATGCCTACGTCCCATAACTTAGTCAACAATTTTTCTTTTCTTTTCTTTTTTTTTTTTTTTTTAGCTGAGCCATCCTGCCACCTGTTGGCAGCTTAACGGGAACTCAGCTTGGGCTGGCCTCGAACCGCTGTTGCTCAGAGCTCAGCTTGCACTCTTGAGCGAGCTCTTAACCAACTGAGCCATTCGGCTGGCTCTTCAACGATTTTTCTACTGTTGAACATTAATGCTTTTACAGCTTCTCTATTATAAATATATAAATACAAATCTATTATAAATATACATAGTTCCCTTATATGTTTCCTTAGCATAAAATGTCAATAACTGCAGGTCCAAGGGAATCGACTTTCAACCAATCTGTGATGAGCAATTAACAAGTGCCCTTGCAAGGGTTGGCATACGAAAATGAATAAGCTAAAATATCTTGTCCTTACAGAGCTCACTGCCTAGAAAACACAATTAAATAAAAAGGAAGGCAGCTTGGGATCACGGGGCCCTTGTGAGTCCACAGTCTACCAGAATCCAACATGTAAGAGCTCCTCCTCAAGAAGAAAATAATTATTCAACGAAAAGTATACGGTTTTATCTTTAACCTCTTGGGATTCTGTTTGATTCTCCTGTTGGGTTTTTTTCCCCCAGGCTCTAAATGCCTCAGGTTCTGATACAGATGTGTTGAGTATCATAGATCTAATCAGGGTCCTAAGAACCAAGCATTAACATTCTTTACACTGTGGCCTGGACGAACTGAAGAATCTTTTCTTGCACTGGATCCCACTCAAAACTTGTAGGCATTGAGTCCCATTTGTTAAGTGAGTTGGAAGAAAGCACCATCATTAAATGCTTCTAAAATTGGGACACCCATTAAATGTCATGTCACTTTCTTAATAATCACTGCACACTGCAGTGACCTGATCTTCACTTTTGAGAAGATATCAGCTATAGACTCCCAGAAATTAAACTGAGTTAGCAGTCCCTTCTATTTTTGCACAGCTTATCACTTATCCTCTATTATTTATGTGCATTTACATGGCATTTAGTGTAACAGATAATACTGCTCTCAAAAAATCTGTACACTTGTATCCTCAGGCTGTACTTATCTCCCACATTCCAATCTTCCTTTTTTTTTTTTTTTTTTTAGCTGAGCCATCCTGCCACCTGTTGGCAGCTCAACGGCAGCTCAGCTCAGGCTGGCATCGAACCGCCATTGCTCAGAGCTCAGCTTGCACTCTTGAGCAAGCTCTTAACCAACTGAGCCATTCAGCCGGCCCTTCCAATCTTCCACTTTTAACTGCTTGTTAAACATCTACTCCGACATGTTTCTATGGGTCTCTAAAATTCATCTAAAACAGAAATCATTACATTTGCTCCCAAATACGTCTTCTATATTTTTGTTAATGGTACTATTTACCTACATATTTAAGTTCAAAACCTGACTCATCTTTGACTCCTCGCTCTTCCTTCACTTAATCAGTGGTCAGGTCATATTCCTTCTACTTCACTCGTAAGAATCTGCACCCTCCTTTCCTCTTTACATCCTATGATTCACTCTTCGTAGCATTAAATTTATTACAACTATAGCCTCCTATCTAATCTTCTTCTCTTCCTACCACCACACTTTGTGTAAAGAGCTGTCTATATCATGTTCCTCTTTAAAACCTTTCACTGCCTATTTGTATTGAATCATATTGCCTTCCTAGCTTTCTATGGAAAGCTGCCCCCTCTTCATAGGTGGCTTCCTTTAAGCTGAGACCAATTCCTCTTCTTTGAATTGGCTCCCTGGCTTCATACTTCAATGCCTTTGGTGCCTTCATTCAGGTGATCTTTCCACTGTTCCAAATCCACCATCAAACACTCTTTACCAGTATATGCATGTCTAGATTCTCCCATTTTCTATTAGCTCTTTGATAACAGCAACTAGGCTTTGGTGAGTCCTTCAAGTCCTTAGTTCATTGCATTTGGTGGCATATAGTATTCTCTGAGTAAATATTTGTCAAATTGAACTAGTTTCCTTCCAAGGTTGAGATAATGTGCTTTCTTCCCCTCTTCAAAACTTTGTCTTTTCTTCCAGTCAGATATACTTCCTTATTTTTCAGATGTACTCTAATATACTTTACTCTTTAATGACCTAACATATTTTCCTTTGCATAATAGTTACTTGGGGATGACTATCACATGCAACAAATGCCCCTGAATGAACATTTGTGTGCTAGGAAAGTAGGAGATAGCTACTGAGCACATTAGGAATTTTAGTATTTTGGATAGGAATAATTTTTACTTGCAGCCAACTTAGCATATGTTATGAGTCTTCCAGAATTCTCAGCTTCAAAAAGTTAGACTCCTATTGTATTTTCAGAAGCCTAAACAAACAACAAAAAAAAAACATTCCTCGACTGTGCTTGACATTGTGTACCTGAGTGTGAATCACAATATAATTTATCCACTCCACAAGCATTTCTTGAATGGCCAAGTACACAGTACAGCTCCCTGGTGGTATAGCTCTACGGAGAAATTAATTGCCTTTTGCTAATTGTCATCTACTTTCAAGAGGCTGGGAGAAGTCTATGGGCAAAAATCAGAACAGCTAAGAAATCTCCCTATCTGATACTTGAGTTTGAAATCCATGCTAGGAATGGCAAGAATGATAAACCTTGTCCAGTTATTGAGTGAAGGACAGTCTCTGAGTTAATTGACCTGTGTTCAAGTGTACTCTAAGAAGACCTAGGGATGGGGGCCTTATTTGATCCCTAAACATTATCCACAGGTCGACTCTAGAGACCACTAGAATCCTTGAAAGTGATTCCAAACTAATTCTTCCCATTGAGATCCCTCCATGACCCCAGGCTCATCCTAAAACTTGAATGTAGTCCTGGAAAAAACATGTGTTGAAATGAGACCTCTAAGCCTTTAATTATTTTTTTTCACCCTATATATTTCAACAGTTAAAACCACATATTAATAATATTAATAAAACCCACAGAGTCAATATTTGCTTTACGTATTGGAACCACCTTCTTCTCCTGAAAAAGCACCTCCGTGAACATTGAACCTCATAAATATATGATGCTTAATGTTAGTCAAATCCCAAAGGAAAGAGAGTGTTGAGCAGACATAGCTATAACTCCACAGAAATTTTCACAAATATAATTGCAAATGAAAAGCATTCCTTTTATTTCTTATACTTTTTTATGTCTTACTCTCCAAAACAAACTCTCTGATTTCAAAGGAGGGACTAACATGAAGTCTCAAAGTAGCCATAACATTGGAGAATGTCAAATCAAAAGGAAACATTTTGACCCATGTATGTCAGAAACCCATTATGGATGTGCTTATATATCCCGTAGGAGTGATTTGGGTAGTTTAGTTAATTTTTTCCTGCTGTGGAAGTCAGTATATTCTTTACAATACAAATGATGATTATTCTGCCCTGAATTTCACATTTGCATACACAGATTATATTGTAATCACATTGACTACATATTAATTACAGGTTGTTCTCAGGAATAAAACTTTTGTCTTCCCAAAATAGTACATTACCTTAAATAATTACCTTTCTGCTTATACAAGTTAGTGGTTATCTAAGAATTTACTAGTAACTCATATCATAGTGAAATTATTTGTCCAGCTCATTGTGTGTAGGTTCCTGAAAAGAAAAATAAGTTTCTTTTTCTTAAGAAGTTAACATATGTGCCGGCCGAGTGACGCGGTGGTTAAGAGCTGGCTTGGGAAGCCAGCGGCCCCGGTTCGAATCCCACATATGAGGGCCAGTGACACTGCCCTCAAAAAAAAAAAAAAAAAAAAAGAAGTTAACATATAATATTACATCTTATAAAAGCTCCCTATCTGATACTTGAGTTTGATTTCTAATCATTTAAAATCAAAAGTAACCATGAAAATTATCTATAAAAGGAATACTTAGATATGTGCTGTCTAATACAGTAGCCACTAATTAGCCTCATGTGACTCACTGAGCATTTGATATATGGCTAGGTGAAACTGAGGAACTGAATATATCGTTTTATTTTAATTCATTGGAATTTAAATTAAAAAACTAAAGAAGTACTAAGTTTTTATACTGATGACATATTGAAATTATAATATTTTGGCTATAGTGGGTTAAACAGATTATTAAAATTAATTTCAACTGTTTTTTAAAATTACATATGTGGGCCCTGTGATATTTTTGTTGGACAGCACTACTTGAGAATGATACATTTGGATTAGCTGCACAGGCTTCCTTCTAGGCTGTTAAGTATAAGGTTGTTGCTGTGATCTAAAAGTCTTCCATGAACTTTGTTTCCTGGCAGAATTTATTAGAGATAAAATTCATATTACTTTAATTTACTAAGGGTGAGGAACCAAGCTACAGTGTACTCCAAAAATCTATAAATTATTGACTTTGTTGAAATATATATACACAAAGTTTACATTTATCCATAAATTATAAATTTAGCTTGTCAGAGACACTGTAAAAGCAGAGGAAGAACGATTCTCATTCTTTTGGATGCCAACAGAATATTGTAGCATTTCCTGAGTTGTATTATAATTTTTCTGTTTGCTCCCACTAGATCTTTGTTCCTTGAGGAACTTCGTGACTGTTCCATTTGTTGTGTGATGAATGAATGGATAAATGAACGAACAGTGAGTAAATGGGAATGAGATCGTGCAAAGTAACCTTGACAGAGTCTAAGCACACTTGCTGTATTCCATCTGAATTTTACTCAAGCCTAGCCTAGCCCATCTCATTTCCAGTCATATGATTCCAGAGGTAAGTCGCCAAAAAGTACAAGTTCCAAAAGTTGCTCTTTAACCAAATACCACACACACACACACACACACACACACACACACACACACACACAAGGGATGTCGAGATGGTACCTATGCCCAAGCAGTAGTGTGCTATAATCAGAAGTGTCTGGATGCTGATGGTAACCACTTTGAGCATCTCTTGTAATTGCAAAAGTCAATGGTATTCATCTTTTGTTATTGGTATATATTGAGTATTACAATTAATACAGTTTTTTCCTTTCTTAAAATATATACATTTTTTGGCACCCTCTGTGTGTGTGTATATATATATTCTTATATAACTCCCCCATCTCTCATCTATCTCTTCTCTCCCTCTCCCTCTTCCTCTCTCTTCTGGTAAGCAGACAGATTGAATATTTAACAAAAGAAACCAACATGGCTATGTAAGCTTATCCCCCAAACCCACATAAATCTGCACACATACATGAAAACAGAAGGTGTGAAGATGAAGGCATAATCCATTGAATTGAATAATTCCCTAAAAGCACACAAGAAGGGCCTAACTTTGTTCACTTTGTGTTTTAATTCGAACTCTAAAATATAACTAATTTGTATCAGTAGGCAATTCTTGCTCAGGATTTTGATATTCATTTCATCTTTATAATTGTACTGATGGCTACAATTCACTAAGCTTTGAAAGACACTTCAGATAGACAAAAAAATGCACATTGAAAAATAAGAAGCATGTGACCTCTCACAGTAAATGGGGCTCCTGGAATTAAAGAGAAAGAAAAAAAACTGTAACCTCAGAGTTACAGGGATAATTATGTTCAAAAAATAAATTCCTGGAAAGAAGATTCAATGAGTAGAAATCCTATCAGTCCAGAGAGTAATAAAACAGATTAGCATGCCATCTTTTCTAAATACAAGACACTGTGGCAGTGGCACTGGAATAAACTGAACTATTAAACCCTGAGAGGCGTTAATGAGCTTCGTGTCTAAGCTTCATGGGGAAATGCTCACCAAACCAGAGACCGGAGAACCAGGAAGGCTAATCTGAGAGCATGTCCTTGTCTAAGCCTTGTGATTTCTCTTCTAGTCCACTCATTTCAATTCTTCTATTCTCATAATCACTTTTCATTGAACCACCATTTATACCAGTTGTTTTCCAGGTATGCCTAACTTTAAGCAATCAAAACAAGGAAACTCTTTTGGTAGATTCATGCCTGAGTAGAAAGAATTCTTATTGGCATTACGATACTTAACCCTAATTCTAACGTAAGTACAACCTACTAAGCCTAGTTTCAAAGTCAGGCTGTGTTTCTTTCACATGGAACACCCATTGCTTGAAATGTCTTATTTGCATAATTTGCCCTTTACCTATAAAATTTAAGAATGAAACTCGGTTGCAAACTAAACAAAAGTTTACAACTCTCGGTTCTCGTTATTAAAATATAGCTGTACACCTCGTGACTAAGTAAACAGAATATACATATGGAAACCATTAAGTTACATTGTATCTAATTTAAAGTTGGTTCCAAGCAAGTATAAAATAAATCAGAATGACTGGAGAATTCTACAGTCAGTGACATGTGCTGGGCTTCATCACTTGTAGAAAATACGGCAGGGATATACTGAAGAGATAATCAGAGTATTTCGGAGTCCAAACTTCAAATCTCCATAATCAAACTGAAAGAAAATGTTGTATTCCAGGCAGTCCACCAGTAGTTTGAAGAAAGTTTCATAATTCACAGGAATTATAATGAACCATGATCCTTTGATGAGGAAAATGGCATGGAGGCAACCAAGTCTAAGGAAAACACTGCCCTGAAACTAACAAAATATTGCATCTCAATGGTAATTGAAACATAAATTTTTAAAATATTAATTTAAAAACACTGCTATGTGGCTTCTAATAATCAGAAGACATCTGGAAGGAAGCAGGGTTAACTGTAGGCCAACACAGGAAAATGCAAAATGGTATCTTGAATTTCTCAGTCTCCTCTTCAGTAACTCTTCCCTTCTTTACCTCTCAGAGAATTCCTTCCTCTCTGCTGCAAGGATTCTGTACCTTTTCATTGTGACCTTATCTTTTTTCATCAAATTGAGACATTGCTTTAGTCAACGGTTGGGATGGATTCTTGGTCTCCTAACAGATGGCGCCCTTGTTTCCTCAGGGAGAATGCGCCAGAAGGGGTGAGAGGCATAGGGTAAGGGGGCCCTTATAGCCTGTCATCATTCACTTATTCAAGGAGTGGGCATTCAACCTGCTTGTACTTCCTCTGGACAGGCTGTCCTTCTCCCTGCCTTCCCTCTGCTATGAGCCTTTTCTATCTGTTCTCTGTACTAATCAACCTGCCCACTAAACTCTCTCTCCTCCTTTCTCTTCCAACACTCACGTTTGGATTTTACATGCTTTCCAGCATATTTGGTATTATACCTTTGTTCCTGAGTAGTGAAGGAGATTGTTGTTTCTTTTCATTATTAATGTGATAAAAATATATTTATATTGCTTATGTTATTTTAGGTCTTGACCAAAAATTATCAATACAATGCATTTTTTTGTAACAAAATCATTATGATTTGTAAGTATTACTATAAGGAAGTTTGAGACAGACAATTGTTATGGGTTTTTTGTTTTTTTGTTTTGTTTTAGAGCTAATAGTCATTAAATAGAATTGGTGAATTAAGATCTAGATAAGAGTACCTCAGAGGAGAAGACTACATATGTAGAGACAGAGAGAGTAGATAAATGAGAATTTTTAAAAAACCAACATGTCAGGCTGGCCGAGTGGTGCATTGGTTAGGAGTTGGCTAGGGACGCCAGCGCTGAGCAGCAGGGCCCCGGTTCGGATCCCACATATGAGGGCCAGTGACGCTGCGCCCTCTGCAGCTTAGATGGTGAACAACAGCTTAACCTGGAGCTGAGTTGTCATGAGTTGCCTTCAACGGCGTAGGCTACAGTGGGGCTGGCTGGCAGCTGGCGTGAGCTTTCGTGAGCTGCCGTGAGCAGCTGTGAGCAGCAGTCCAATGGCCGACAACTGACTGCCTCACCCAGGAAGAGTGCAATGATAATACCAACATGGGCCAGTGAAGCAACATCCTCCACAGGTAGATTGAAGAACAAAAGGACAGCAACTTATCTGTTCCCCTTCCCTGATTCCCCAATGCTATTCCCCTCCAATTCCCCAATAAAACCATAAAATAAAATAAAAAACAACATGTCTATGTTTGTTTCTCTTGTTGCTTTCAGTATAGACAATAGTTTAATGATTGTCAGAGGGTAAGGGGAAAGGGGGGATGCTATTTGAAGGTAAACAAGATCAAATACATGGTGATGGAAGAAGTGACTCTGGGTGGTAAACACACAATGTGATATACAGATGATGTGTTATAGAACTGTGCACTTGAAATCTATGTAACTTTACTAACCATTGTCATCCCAATAAACTAATTTTTAAAAAATCAACATGGATATAGAAGGATGGGGAACTGGTTTAAAGTTTATATGAGGAAACCTGAGGGACTTAGCTGGTGACTGTACCAATATTCAATAATGTAATAGGCCTGCCAAGGAAGTCCAGGGCAGTCCCCAACATCAACAGAGGTTCCCAGACATCACTCCAGAGAAGACCCCAAGTATCATCTGGAGACAAAGGCCAGTGCTATTGAACCTCTAACTGGTTCATGTTTGAGGTATTGATAGGTTTCTCAAAGGAATTCAAACATGTGATGGGGTAACTGGACAAATAGTACACAGAGTCAATATCAAGACTCCACAATTCTTCTTGAGACTTTTTCAAGTCCTAAGAATAAAAACGATAGCTTCAGGAAAACCACTTCTAATCGATTTAGACTGAGAAAAAAACTTTAATTTCCTTTACATCCATTTTGTTGAAAGTGAGATTTATAACTTTCTCTAGGGGTACTGGCTTTATATCAAGGGACATTCTCAAAAAAAAAAAAACATTTTGACCTCCATCCTTTCCATCACCAAAAAACTGACAAAATCAGACACAGTACTTATTGTGGAGAATAGAGCTAGCCCTCGGTTAGTTAAGTAGCATATATGGGGTCAACCTGAGCATTATAGGTCAGTGAATTCCTCTTGTTAAATGTTATTTTGTCACATGTGACTCATATATTTACCTTAAGAATAGCCTCACACATGTACACTTTGAAAAGAAAATCAAGAAATTTGCCATCATAGTCCACACCCACCCCAGCTGAAAGAGCAATTCTATACTCATAATACCTTTCTACACTCTTTGTCCTTTGAAGTACACACAAAAGATCAGAAAGAAATCACCCAGCTATTTGCTTCTGCATAGGATACCAGGATGGATGGCCAGAAAAGAGCCAAGCAGGCCCCATCAGTGTCCTCTGCTCTCTCCTCCCAGTCCCCATCCTTCAATCCCTGAGGAGATAGGTGAGTTTGTCCCTCAGAGAATTCATTACTCTGGCAGAAAAGCCTGACTTAAGTTGTTTTTTTGTTTTTTGTTTTTTTAAATTGGGGAATTGGGGGAGGGGAACTGCGTTGGGGAACCAGGGAAGGGGAACAGACAAATTGCTGTCCTTTTGCTTTTCAGTCTAGTTGTGGAGGATGTCGCTTCACTAGCCCATGTTGGTATCATCATTGCGCTCTTCCTGGGTGAGGCAGATGGGTCGCCGGCCTCTGGACAGCTGCTCACAGCGGCTCTTGGCAGCTCACACCAGCTGCTGGCGGCTAACGCTGATTGCCGGCCACTCACTGTAGCCTATGGCAGCCCACTGCAGCAGGGGCTGCAGCTAGGCTGTCCCAGGGACTTACAGCAGCCCAGCTCCAGGGGGAGCTGTTGTTCACCCTCTTAGCTGTAGAGGGCAGTGTCACTGGCCCTCATATGTGGGATCTGAACCAGGGCCACTGGCATCCCAAGCCAGCTCTTAACCAACGCGTCACTCAGCCGGCCCCTGACTTAAGTTTTAATTCTAAGAATAAAAGTAATCAAAAGACCACCCACATAGATAACTACAGTCTAAATACTACTTTGCTATCTCTTAAAATGCACCTTGTTCTTGTGTCTCTGCAAGGTGTCTGAGGTCACACTTAAATAAGCTGACCACCTAAGTATCGAGAACACATGCTGAGTAAAGCAAGTAATTTTTAGAGTTAACTTTTCTCATTTGCTGCTCAGTAATTTTAGGCAAGCCTTTCCTGAAAGTGATCATCGGAGGTAAAATTGGAAGTCAGAATCTTTAAGGAAAAAGTTCATTTCAGGGCCAGCCGAGTGGCATGGTGGTTGGGCACTGCCTTGGGAGGCCAGCAGCCCCAGTTCGGGTCCCATGTCTGAGGGCCAGTGACACTGCCCTCAAAAAAAAAAAAAAAAAAAAAAAAAAGTTCATTTCATGGACAATGAGACCTGCCCTTGACCTACACCTGTCTTTACTCCTCTACTCCCCTACGAATTATAATTTGTAAAATTATACAAAGAGAAATTATATACATAAATGTTTACTTGATGAGATTAATAAAGCTACTTAAACTAATATTTAGAAGGAAAGTAGCAGAGTGATAAAAGAACTATCCCTCCAGTTTTGAGACTAGTCTTGCTACTTGTTGTTTGCTGACCTGAGTGACACATATTATCCAATGTTTCAAAGCTTAAGTGTCCACATGTGTAAAAGGCAATATTAATATTTATGTGGGTTTGAATTGAGAGAATGACTTCAAAAGATTTGCAAAATCTATCACAAGGTACACGGTTCATACATGTTGCTCATGTATGGTATAATTGTTTTGTGTTTATTTCCCTAAAAAAGAACTTTGTGTACCAGAGGTAGGAGGAGGAGGAGGAGTATAATAGCTGACATTTATCAAGCCCTTACTTTGGGCCACACACTGGTTCTACTGTTCTTGAAGCTTTTACATGTATTATGAGTTACACATATTAGACTCTTTATCTCACTTCCTTCCCTAAATTAAATACATGCATTTCCTCCTCTAAAAGTACACACACACACACACACACACACACACACACACACACACACACTGGGGGTGCAAAAAAAATGTATACAAGTAGACACTTGTGTCAGTGTTGCCCAAGCAGTAGTTTGCTGTAGTCAGAAGATTCTGGATGCTGATGGTAACCACTTTGAGCACCTCTTGCAATTGCAGAAGTCAAACGGAACTTGTATTCATCTTTTGTTATCGATATTTATTGAGTATTACAATTTTAATAGTTTTCCTTTCTTAAAATGTGTATATATTTTTTGGCACCATATATATACATTTGTAAGTCAAATGTATATTGTCAAATGCATACTAAAAAACCTCAATGGAAATAAAAACTGCTTTCTTAAGTTGAACCATGTCCAAAACCAAAAATGAAAATCTCATCTTTTACAGATCTTTATTACATATGTATCTATGCGAACATATAATGCCTTCCCTGTTTTTTCTCTAGTCAAATTTTTTTGAGTAGAGATTTCCTCTCTGTGTTAACTTTTTTTGTGATACATCAGTTTGATTTTTTCAATTCATATAGAAGACTTCTCACTAAATCCAGAAACAGAAAGCACACTGTTGCACAGCACCATGATTTAGAATACTAGAAATTAGATAAAGTGTATACCAAACTGTCATCAGAAACTGTTCTTCTAAAATCAGTATTATCTTGTCCTCATCTTGTCATCAGCCTTTATCTCACTGGCCATGGTTTTTCATATCCTCCTTTGGCAGTTAACACTAACATCTATTGTTCTTATATTACAGCAAAACATTTTCCCCTTAACTTCAGCCTGCTGCAGTTTGATATTTATTCTTCTGTTTCTCTCTAGGAAACAAAATAATAATTAGACCTAATTTTTATCTTCTTCATAACACTGACCTCTTGCTATGTGATGATACTGTTCTACATATTTTTTACTCTTATTCTGCTTTTTTTAGGTCAGTTTTATTAGGAGACTTCACAAAGGTAAACTAAATTGTGTGTGAAGTTTTTTCAGTTTTGGGAATCAATTATTTATAGAAAAGACTGACAATTCCAGTATTGTAGAAATATCTTTTTTTAAGCTTCAAATGTTTGACTAATAGGTTTTTTGTTCTTTAAAACATTTAGAGGGCCGGCCGAGTGGCGCGGTGGTTAAGCACTGGCTTGGGAAGCCAGCAGCCCCAGTTCGGGTTCCACATATGAGGGCCAGTGACACAGCCCTCAAAAAAAAAACAAAAAAACAAAAAAAACATTTAGATAAAAGGCTTGAAAGCATATCACTACAACACCATTTTCTAAAAATCAACAAGCTTTATAGTTTCTTACAAAAACTGTAACCCGAGGTAGGACTTTGCACTGTATATTTACAAGGATATTAATTCCCAAAGCTCTGTGTATTTGAATACCATTTGCTGTCATTTTTCTTCCCTTCTTTTCCCCAGAGAGAAAGCTCAGTTGCTTTTCAAGTTA
Source organism: Aselliscus stoliczkanus (assembly GCA_033961575.1). Taxonomy (NCBI): domain Eukaryota; kingdom Metazoa; phylum Chordata; class Mammalia; order Chiroptera; family Hipposideridae; genus Aselliscus; species Aselliscus stoliczkanus. The sequence goes on along the minus strand of CM066739.1, from coordinate 69,541,290 downwards.
CTTATCTGTATGCCAGAAGAAAGAGGATAAAGCAAAATGAAATTAATGTTATAAATTTAATGATTTAAACTTAGCCATTTTTTTTGGCTAAGTTTTTCTTGGAAATTTTAAAATTTCTTTTCCTCAAGTTAATCCCATGTCTCTATAAGAAAAATAGCTGAGCCCAGTGAAATGTTAATGGGCGATTATTTAAATTACTTCAAACTGAATTTACTTTTCTGGTTTTCAAAACAATTACAAATGTGAAAGGAATATTTTTAAAGGTTGCCTTTCTAAAAGTCCAAGTTATTTGGAATAGGACAGCATTCTTTTTGCTCTTGATATCAGTGATTTGGGGGGGAATGACTAAAACTGGTAGAAGGAGAGAACGGAAAAAGGGTCTGGAAATCACATACAGCACAAAATTTAGTATTGTATACTAATATTTTATGAAACTTGTGAAGTTTAGTTTCTCAGACTGGTTTATGAAATAATAAAATATTCTCTAAGGAAACACTGAAGAGAAAATAAAATACATTCTTTGGAATAGAAGTGGTGATGCAGCCTAGAGTCTTCTCATAGCTGACACTGACTTAATGAAATGTTTTGCCATTGATTTTAAAAAGAATAATTCACTAGAAACTTTGAAAGTAAAAACATTTCCTCAATGCCTCTAACAGTACTCAATGTTGAATGAAGGGAAAAAATAACTATTGATTTCTTCCCTTGCTGGTTGTTCTAATTAAGTATTCTCTTGCCTCCCAAGACAATGCAAAAATGCATCTATAAGATGCAGCCAGTCCACAGGAAAGCTCCAGAGAAATGGACACTGCCTTTCATTTCACGGGAGACAGAAAGAAGATTATTTTCTTGAACAGATTTATTATATGAGCTGAGAGTGTCTGTATCCAGTTCAATTTCAGAAGCTGGAGGGGATGGGGGAGTGGTGGCATTCTGGGGAGAGAATCAATGGAGTACAGTCAGGAATCACAGGCCTTCACTCTGGAGATAAATAAAGGAAGCAAGGAGGATCAGGGCCCTCCTTGAAAATTCTTCAGAACAAAAGGAAGGGAGAGGCAGGAAATCAGGAAGTGTCAGTGCCAGGTCTCATTTAGAATATAGGTATTTTCATTCTGGCCAGATATCCAAGAACATAGCCCAGCTGTATTCTTGCAGAGAAAAAAAATTGTATACAGAAAATCCCTTCCTAAGATTCTATCGGCTAGAAATCTCCATACGTGGCACTTCTGAATCTCTGTAATAAAAACTAATGATTAGGTTTTTAAGGGATCTTTTGTACCATCAAGTAAAGGCACCCTCATATGACAGTCATTTTTTCAACAGCCATTTAAGCTCACTCTACTGCAGACACTAATTCATTCCTCTGGTGGATGAGACACTGAAGGATTGCTACAAGACTCTTGCCTCAAGAGCTCATGGTATAATAGGGGAACACAAAAAATTTAAACAACCAGGGCAATAAAATTTCTGATTCCTGCAATTCATGTAGAGGAAATTTTTATGTAAAGATTTTTTTCAGGGAATCTGGACATCGAAAGTGGCAAACAATTTGCTATATTAAGAGATAGAAAAGTAAGTTATAAATAAGTATCAAGACAATGACTGAAAAAGAATAATGTGGTGTAAGAGAAAGGAAATGGAAGATTATTAGTAGGGATGATTATCAGAAGAAATTTAGTAAAAGAGGAAAATAGCCAAGGAATGTCCACATAAAATCTATTTGGATCCTTATGAAATATAATTCAATTTAGTATATAATTTTAAAAAAATAGAGACATGTAGGACAAAAGGATCATGACTGAATACATATTTGGAATACCAAACTTTGGGTTTTCACTATAAGCCCCAATATGCTCATACCATATACAGGTCTAAAAAGGATCATTCAGGGCCGGCCGAGTGGCGCATTGGTTAAGCGCTGGTTTTGGGATGCCAGCGGCCCCGGTTCGGATCCCACATGAGGGCCAGTGACACTGCCCTCTACAGCTAACAACAGCTCCACCTGGAGCTGGGCTGTGCGAGCCCCGGTGATGGTGTGGGCTGCAGCCCCTGCTGCAGTGGGCTGCCATAGGCTACAGTGAGTGGCCCGCAGCCAGCATGAGCGGCTGGTAGCCAAGCGTGAGCTGCCAATAGCCGCGGTGAGCGACATCCAGAGGCCAGCGACCGATCTGCCTCATCCGGGAAGAGCGCAATGACGATACCAACAGTGAAGCAACATCCTCCGCAACTAAACTGAAGAACAAAAAGACAGCAACTTGTCTGTTCTCCTTCCCCGATTCCCCAACGCTGTTCCCCTCCACCAATTCCCCAATAAAATCTTAAAAAAATAAATAAATAAATAAATAAATAAAATAAAAAAATAAAAAAGATCATTCACCCAACAGTGAAACCAAGGTATTAAACCTCAAAGTCGAATTTGGACTTGGTTAATTTGTACATAGTGGTATATTCATTCATTCATTCTTTTATTCATCAAAAAGTGAGCATGGGGGCCGGCCGAGTGGTGCGGTGGTTAAGTGCTGGCCTCGGAAGCCAGCGGTCCCGGTTCGGGTCCCACATATGAGGACCAGTGACTCTGCTCTCAAAAAAAAAAAAAAAAAAATTTAGGGCAGGTTGAGTGACTCAGTTGGTTAGAGCGTGAGTTCTCAGCAACACCCACCGGTTCATTACCCACATGGGCCAGTGAGCTGTGCCTGAGCTGAGCTGCTGCTGAGCTGGTGAGAGTGCGTGCTCTTAACAACAAGGTTGCTGGTTCGACTCCTGCATGGAATGGTGGAATTGCAACCACACCCCACCCCCGCCTGCAACTAGATTGAAAGCAGTGATTGGACTTGGAGCTAAGCTGTGCCCACCACAACTAAGACTGAAGGACACCAACTTGACTTGGAGTTGATGGGTCCTGGAGAAACACAGTGTTCCCCTTCCCCAATTCCCCAACACTGTTCCTCTCTCCAATTCCCAAAAATATCTTTAAAAAAAAAGTTTAGAAAGTTAAAAACCAAGACTTGATATGGGCAGTGGGGAGGGGATGTCTTAAAAATGACTCAGATTTTTGGTAATATGACTAAATATTGTAATAATCATCAACAAAGTCAACAAAGAGAAGACAAAGAGCAAGGGTTTAGGGCCAAGTTTGGGGCAGTGGCAAGGGAACATTTGTGAGTTCATTTTAGAGGGCCACTGTGCCATCCAAGAGACTGACATGAGGGTCTGCTTCTCAAAGTAGAGGTCTAGGTTAGAAACATATTTATAAGAGTATGGGTGGTTTTGCCTAAAGAGAGACTATAAGAGGAAAAATGGGGCCAGTTCCCAAACCTTCAGGGATCTCAATATTTAATGTCTAAGCAGAGGGAAATGAGTTGCCTAGGAACTGAGGAAAAGTGGAAAGAAAAATGAGAGAGCAGTTAACGGAAGACAATGTCTCAAGAAGGAGGCAGAGGTCAGTATTATCAAAGTCTACCTATATGTCCACCTGATATGTTCACAACTAAAATGTTTCCACTGCATTTAGCAAAATCGAGATCATGTATCACTAGCTAGAGCTACTTTAATGGAGTGGACTGAGTAGTGGACAGGGGAGAGGGGATGTGAGGAAATGATGACAGTAAATACATACAACTTGCTTGGCATTGAAGAAACTGAGAAAGATAAAAGTGGTTATTTGTAAGAGTTCGAGAAAAACAGAGATTTGTTGTTGTTCATTTTGTTTTTTTCTTTTTATGGGGTAGTTTGTTGGGATTTGTTTTTGGAAATACTTGAACATAATCAAAAGTAAATGGGAACTCTCAAGCACTTGGACAAAACACTTTGATAGTAAGATCCTAAGAAAGCCAAGGGGTTGAGATCAAGTAAAGAATGGGAACAGGATAGATACTGGGTATAAGCAGATTATATGCTAGGTATGAAGCAGCAGAGGGCTCCCATTTGTACGTGCCTGTGTGTGAAAGTGTAAGTGAGGTCACTTGTTCAGAGTAAATCATTTGCTAAAATAGCCAGTGATAAATGGGTGAAGGGATGGAGGCTTAAGAAGAGTAGCTAAGATTTATAATTGTCATTGAGAGGAATGGGAGATTTCATGAACCAGAGAAACATAAAAGGATCATGGGAGTATTAAGGGCCCACTAGAGATAGGTGGTTATATATTTTCAGTGGAATCAACATGCCATGTTGTGCGACTTCAATACCACTTGGCCAGGGGGACAGGCGTGAATAATGTACATCACTGGGAGTCATTCAGGAATGAGGTTTTGTCCTTTGAACAGAGAAGCCATGGAAAAGAAAGAAAAAGGAATGTTTTTGAAATAGCAGAGCTCTGAATTCGATGAAGGGAATGTGATAAAAGGAGAAATTTGATGGCCTGGGAGACAGGGTAGGCTCAAGGGACTGGAGTACTTGATGAGGGTGAAGAGGTTGTTGTGTAAGGAACTGTATCAACAAGGTGGGTGGACAGATGGCTGTGGTTGGATATTAAGATGCAAATAGACTGGGGAGATGATAAGGTCTAGGGGTGGGGGTGGGGTGGGACAGAAGACTGAAACAGAGTAAAGAAGAGGTCATTAAAAATGACTAGCAGGTAAAGGAACTGAGAGAAGGTGCTGACAGGTCATTCCCATAAGTGTTGAAGTCCCACAAAATGATGACAGCCCTGAGGGGGAAAGGTAGCCAACGATTCAGGTACCAATAGCTTAAATGAATGATGGGCAGGGGTTGAAAGGTCTGTAGATGAATGCAGCAGAGACCACCCATGGAGGATAGTAGAGTGATTTTTACTGAATGGATTTGGGAATAATGATTTCACAGCAGCACCAAGAAGATTCATATCAACCTCATCTCCATGAATAACATTTAAACCAATATTATTCTTCTCTAATAACCAAATGATACTTAATGGTTAAAACTTCTATATAGTTGACTTACAGCATAGAATATCAAAATTACCTTAATTATACCATTACTGTTGTGGGGGGAGAATTAACCATTCCTTATCACTCTCAATGATGGGACTCATCTAGAGCAGGGGTCAGTAAACTTTTTCTGTAAAGGGTCATACAGTAAATATCTTAGACTATGTGGACCAAACATTACATCACAACTACTCAGTTTGACCACTGTTGCATGAAAGCAGCCACTGACAATGCATAAATGAAGGTGATATTTTGAACCCAGTCTGTAGCACTCCCATATCCATGGTCCAATTCATTCAGGACTCAAATGAGTAAAAGAAGTGGCACTGGGTTAAAAAAAAAATCAATAATTACTGCTTTCAGATATAAAATTTAAAAAATCAGCCGAAAGTTCATGATTTTCCTTTCCCTTAAAAGAAATAAAATCGAAAGCAAGCACTCACCTGAACATACAGTTCTCGGAGTTCATATTGAAATTTCTTGGGATCTGTGGTGATTGTCACTGGGCCAATTTCTGTGAAGATAAAAATGACACAGGTAAATAAATAGTAATCAATAGCATTGAAGACTTTAATGTATCATGTTTACAATTATCTTTTCACTGTAAACTACATGGTTATTTGTTAATAAGAAATAGTCTGCAAAACAACAGACTCTTTCTTAATTTATAGCTACCAAAGAATACTTTATAATTTGCCGTAAATTATGAATACCTTAAAGAGTGCATTTTTAGCCTTGACAAATGCTAAGGAGCGGTCAAAAATGTCACAAGACAAAGAGTCAGGAGACCCCAGTGTTACTCTCCTTTTACCCTCACATCAGGAAATATTTATTGAACACAGACTTTGTTATTGGATTGTAAATAAATCACGTATTAGTCTTACAGTTCTGTTTTCTCAACTTTAAATTGTAAATGTATCGGCAACTTTTCTATATGTCCAAATTCATTCAAAATAAAAAAGTTTAATTAACTAAACAAAAAGAAAACAAATGACCTTCACAGCCTATCCCACAGGGTTTTTAAGAATTTGCAGAAGCACAGATGTGAGGACAGTAAAAGGTCAGGAAATAGTCCCTATCTCTTCCTTCCCCACGGCTGGGATCAACGTCCATCATGATGCCACCCTCATAACTGCCCTAATGTACTGAGTAAACCATTGCTTCAAATGGGAACAAGTGGGGACCACGGCATTTACTGGAAAAACAGGACCGAAGTTGGATGAAGAGAATGTGAGATGTAGATGATGCATTACAGAATTGTATACTTAACACCTATGTAATTTTACTAACCATTGTCACCCCAATAAATTTTAATTAAAAAAAAAAAGAAAGAAAAACTGTCTTGGGGTGCAAGAGTGCATACACACACACACACACACACACACACACACACACACACACAAGAGAAGGAGCCCAGATAAAAGTGTGGGTTAAGTTGGCAATATCTTTTTGTAGGATATAGCATGTGTATAGTAAATATTTTACTCCACAAAGATCATTTTCTTTAAAAATAATCAAACTTTAAAATAGACAAGGGGAGGGGCCGGCCGAGTGGCGCGGTGGTTAAGCGCTGGCTTTGGGAAGCCAGCGGCCCCAGTTCGGTCCCACATATGAGGGCCAGTGACACTGCCCTCAAAAAAAAATAAATAAATAAAATAAAATAACATAAAATAAAACAGACAAGGGGAAAGCGGCCTTTACAGGCATCAACTACTTTCCCCAGGAAACATCTATATTTAAATAATAGTACTAAAATTCATCTAAATATCATGAATAGACATATCTTAAATTCCCAGGGTGGACAAATGTTTTCTGTTTTATCTAATGAAGATATAGGCTGCATTCAAAACTATAATGTGTAAATAAAGTACAAAGTTATAAAAAATACTTAACATTAAGTTTTATAAGACATTTTCTAACCTCAATGGAAGGCTTCTAGAAAAGGACTCTTGACTTCAAAAAATAATAATGAATTATCCAGGTCTTCTATAATGTGCTAAAAGTAATATGAAAGCCAGACCGTAGGATTTCTGAAATAAAGGCGGTAAATTGGAAAAGAAGCACAATTTGTCTGCCATAACCCATGTAGTTTTTCTTAGAAATTACATGAAAAAAAAAAAAAGCCTCCATCCTTCCCCATAGATCAGACACCCTGCAGTATGTACAAGGAATTGGGAGACTGAGTAAAAACGCAAACATTCCATACAAAGCAGAACAGTCATTAGCTGTGTAAAAGTCATGTCCCAAGAATATGTAAGACTAGTGAAGCCTATTCCCTCAGGACTAAACAATGGCAGACTTTGCAAAGGAATGCAAAACAGAAAAGAACATACCAGGCACTTTTACTGACAAATAAATTGCCAGCAGTATTTTCAAGTTGAGCTTCTATGAGCCTACATGGCATAATGCTGAAATAATTCTAGAATTCAAAACTCAAGCAGTAGAAAGGAATACAAAAAATGCTAGGAAAAAAAAGCAATTACATAAGAATAAAAAGTGCATACATGCGAGAACATTCCCTTTAATAGTAATTATAAATAAAAAGAAAACCAACTATGGAGTGGAGACCAAGGAATGCTGTTAAATAAGAGAACCGATTAGCTTTCATTTAGTTTTCCAGAGACTCCAACATCCACCTGTTTTCAACAAAGATAGGAAATCTCTCCTGCAGCTCATTAATAACCATTTTTGCAAACCGCACTGGACAGCTGAGATAAATCTTTTATCAGTTATGAGAAATACTCAGGAGAGGTAAAGGCTTGCCGAGCTGCCATATCCCTCCAGCTGTAAGTATCCTTTCCAACTCTTGAATTGAGTGATATGACTTTTTGGCAAAATCAGCCCTCCTCCTTTCACAGCTTGCTTCCATTCCAGTCTTTCTCTTCATTTAATCGAGCCCTGTGCCAGTTGTGTCATGAGCAATTTCCTTTTCTCTTCCTTTTTGCTTGTGTTGGTTTCATCCCCTGCCAAGCCTTTGATGACATTCAGCAGGTACAACTTTGTCCTCTTTTCCTGCCTGAACACGGTCCTCTGTTACTCACAGAATTGAATGAGAACTTTCCAAGGTATTCCAGGCCCTCTCGTCCATTAATCCAATCTCTGAGCTTCATCAACACTCCTTACTTAGCATGAAGCTACTGTCCTTCTTCACCATTCCCATGGTCACCCCCTCCATCTTTATTGGGCCCATACACCTCTCATTCTGTAAAGCCTGATTTAAGCCCTATCCCCTGGGAGGTTTTGCCTTTTCTCCAATTTGCTTTAATGTTGTTTTGATGATATTTGTATAATAAAGACATGGGAAGAATGAAGGTGCATAACATTTAACAGAATGCAGAGATCATCTCCACTTCATTTGATTAATTTTATCTAGTTGTTTGTAAATAAAATCCATCAAAAAATAATAAAACAACCATCACTCTCCAAATAAAATCATTGAGTTTGAAAAGACATTTAAAGACCATTCGGTTCAATCCCATTTTCTACAGACAAGAAACTGTGAGGTCCACAGAAGATGAAATTGAAGAACTTTGGTGGTGAAGAAAGAGGTTAAGATATCTGAAAACATTACTACACTGAGTAGGCTGTGTAGCCCAATGAGCAGCTCACTAACTTCCTGTTTTCTATGATCTCCATCCTGTCAATGATTGTATCAATGGGAACTTTCTTCTCCTTTCCTCTGAACCACCACGGGTATGTTCAGAGTACCTAATTTGATGCACACAACACCCAGAATTCTTTATTGTTTCATGTCTGGATATTATCTTTAAGAGACAAAAAAAAAATCCCTCTTGCCTAGTAGATATATAATTAAACACAAAAAGAAAACTCACTGGAAAATTCCTTCTCAAATCTATTTAACAAATATATATTGAGCACCCAATATATATGGTTGTCACTGGTAACATAAGGATGAACAAACATGAACCCTGCTCTCGAAGTCCAAAGGTCTGGTGAAGAAGATAAAACTGTAAATATGTAATAACAGTATAAAGTAGTAAGTGCAGAGATACAAGTATGAAAAAGGTAGTGTGGGAGCACTAATTCATATAAAGAACATTCTTTGCAGAAAGAACCAAGGGGGATTTCAAAAAGGAAATGAAAATTTAGGACTTCACATTAGAGAAAACAAATAAGTTCTACATTAATGCTGACTTATTTTTAAATTCTATTTTTCAAGTTTACAAGGTATTCCCATATTCAGTCAGATTACTGTTATTACCTAAACCTACATTTGCAAGTATTTTTACAATTCATAATACTTTGCAACATATAGTGACACCCTTTGAGCCTCACGAAAACCTCATGAAGAAGGTAGAACAGATATAATTATGTAAACAGTTGAAGGTTAGGTGATAAACCAAAGCCACCCAGTCCCTTTGAGGACTACCATATGCCTATGGCATGATGGCATCTGCCACATGATACCGTGTGATACTGTGATTGCCACTGCTTTTATGTCTCCCTCACTTGACTATCAACACAAAATGAATGGTCTCACTGTACCTACAGGAGATTCTCGATAAATGTTTGAAGATGGAAAGAAGGGAGACCAAAAAAAAAGGAGAAGAAGAAAGATTACCACATGTGGTACACATATACAATGGAATATTACTCAGCCATAAGAAAAGATGAAATACTGCCATTTACAACTACATGGATGGATCCTGAGATTCTTGCGTTAAGCAAAATACATCAGACAGAAAAAGTTGAGAACTAACCATATGACTTCACTCATATGTGGGATATAAAACTGAAAGCAACAAACAAACAAACAAACAAACAAAAACTCATAGAAACAAACAAGTTTAGTGGTTACCACAGGGTAAAGGGGAAAGAGGGAGGTAGAAGAGGGTAAAGGGGGTCAAATATATGGTGAAGAAGGATATTTGACTTTCTGTGGTGAACACACAATGCAATATATAAATAATGTATTATAGACTTGTACACTTCGAACTTATATAACTTTATTAACCAATGTCCCCCTCCAAAAAATTTAATCTTTAAAAAATAAAATAAATAAAATAAAAAAAGGTTAAACCCAGGTCTTCAGATCCTTTATTTCTTGCTCTTTTCATTACACCATGGAGCCTCCATGTTCTAAAGACCGTGCTACATGATCTGTACAATGCTGATTAGTCAACTGAAGAAGTTTTCAGTTTCTCCTCTTAACCAACTATTTTGTTCTTTACTTTAATCAAGTTATTGATGTAGATAATCAATAGATACAATTTTCCACATATAGCATATCTTAAAAAAACAAAAGGTTTTTTAAGTAAAATGTTTTTAAAGTAATATGTATTATTGCAAATATAAGAAATGTGTCCTGCTTGAGAAGGTCGCTTTTGATTTAAAAAACATAACAGTATCTGAAACACTAAGGAAGTCTTTCCTCTTTTCATTAATTTTGTACTGGCCTGTTTCCTAGTGATTTATCAGATGGCTTGACTTTATTTCCAGCATCTCAGCCATTGTTCTCTTAATCTGAGTTGTTGGATTGTATTTGAGAAAATAATGGAAAGAAATTCACAGCGTAGTATTTTCTTTCACTGCTTCACTTGGCAAGATCGATATCCAGCTCCTTACTTCCTTTTTCCTTTCCACTCACAGACTTCTACTCCTTATAGTTTTTCTTCAATCAAAAGTGGTTCCTTGATAATAAAAGGAATTATTTACTACTGCTTGCGGGGGTCTAAATACTGCCCGTGCATGATTTGATAATAGTGTTCAGAATTTCTTTGTTTTCTTTTTTTTAAATATATATATATAGTTCTTGGTCTTATATGTATAGTTACACATAAGTATGTGAAATGTTAATATAAGAACCCCTAAGCCACATTACAAACTAATCAATATGTGCAAAACATTATAGAAGAAACAAAGGACTATATAAATCACAGGGTCTGCCATAATGGAAATTTAAATATAGTTGAAAACTTTAAAAATACCAAGCTATGAAAAGTTAAAAAGTTGAATCTGGGGCCAGCCAAGTGGCTCAGTTGGTTAAGAGCTCGCTCAAAAGTATGAGCTGAGCTCTGAGCAACAGCAGTTCGATGCCCAGCCCAAGCTGAGCTGCCGCTGAGTTGCCAACAGATGGCAGGTTGGCTCAGCTTAAAAAAATAAAAAATAACAAGTTAAATCTGGTATCTGAGAAGAACCAAGTAAAATAGATGCAAAGGGACAGCAAATGTTCTCAGTCTCCAGAGAGAATAGCGAGACCCCTGAACTCTAGGAAAATACACAGTGAAGGCATCAATGAGGAGATGAGGTATGAGCTGGGCCCTGAAGAGAACACCAAGTTAACAGAGGGTGACACACTAAGCAAAGCAATTCCAGGCATTGGGACATGGCCTGCTCCAAATCCCTTCAATGACCTAAAGCTCAACGTGTTCCATTTCCTAAATTCTACTTTCAATTGATTTAACATAAATTAATTATAATGTCTTCTCTGCGCAAAGTTGCTAGTATAAATATACATATTCAAAGCATTAAAGTTATCTAAATGAAAAATTAATAAATTATATTTCCTGCTTTGGGGTGCTACAGAGAATCAGATTAATAACTACATTTACTTTTACTGTTTTCAATTTAATGTACAATATACTCTTTCCAGATTTCTCTGTCCTTCTTCAATTACAGTGTGGCTGTCCAGTAACGTTTTTAAAAGATCTGCAAATAATCCACAAACACAGAACCGTTGCCTGACTTCGAGCTGAGCTGGTGCCAAATATATTTCAGGGATCCTTTAACTGAGTACATTCTTACTCACATTAAACAGGTAATTTTCAGGACCACTCAAAGGCCCTTAATGATTGTTTTGACACAAGTGATGAATTTGGTGTGCTTTATAAAATCCAGGTCAATGATGAATTCATGCATAGCATGTTAGCCAATATTGATTAAACAGCATTCTGCTCGACTATCCAACGAGATTATTCACTTAACAATGAGTTGCATGATAACCTTAAACATATGCACTTAACAAAATTGCAGATAATCTATGCACAGTGCAAGTTATTTCACTTGGAGTGCTGAACAGGATATAGAAAAATCGTGAACATGAATCCAGCATCGTCACACAGCTGTTTAGAACAGGAAGCAAAGAAGAATGCCTTAGTAATTGACACAGAGCTTTGAGGTATACTGAATAGGATGTTATTGCTTGGACTGGACTTCGGCCAGGGCTGCAGCAAGCACTCTTGCAAAAACAACCGTGGGATTTTTAATGGCCAACAAAGTTCAGACTCTCAGTTTTACCTGTAATTTTAAATACAAAATGGCATTTTTAACATCAAAATATATCCATGCATTGATCAGGTTTACTCAGGAAGATAAGAAAACATAATATTTTACGTCATGCTACTTAATAAAATTTAATTAACAATTTTTCCCACATGATCAATGTACTCTGAAAGCAAACAAGAAGAAACTATTATGTACAAGAACATTTTACAATTTATATAATGATATTCTCATAGGGAAAAAAAGGTGTTTTAAGTTTTAAAGTAAAAATATTAGAATTTGTTTCACCATTTAATTGTTCCCATAGACAATTCTTGAGCATTAAGGACCTTCCAAATAAATTGACATTAATGAGGTTTAGAGAAAAGAAAATTATAAACGGAGAGGTAAAATGTTGTTGAAGAAGGCAAAAACACGTTTGCAAGTCCTTAGAAAAGAATCATTAATATGGTTGAAATTTCCACATGTTAGAGGACTAGACTTAACTCCAGCCCTGATTGTTTGCACAGCTAAACAAATGTATGCAGTCTTTTGATCATGTTTTCAGGGAAAATGTAATTCAGTGATCCAAAACCACATTTATGAAGTAAACATTTTATCTTTGAAAATATGGGAATCAGAGACATTACTAACATACGATAGATGCTTTTATGTGTCTGTATATTTGTGATACTACGGATATGGTTTTTCCTAAATACTTGCATTCATTCATTCATTCAACAAACAGGCACAATATCCTTAAGGTTAGTTCAAGTGGGCAGGAGAAATCACCAGCACGCAAATACGTTTGAAGAGAGGGGTCTTTGAGTATAAAAGAGTCCGAGTATCTGGGAGTGTCTTACAAATTTAAAGGCTGGTTGCATGGGTTTATGACCAGTGCATTTGTACAAACTCTGCTCACCAAAGGGCACTCCCCCTGGGGTTTAATGTCTTGAAGCCAATTTATCGTTGTACTTGTGTTTTGTAAGTGAAGTTCCAAGGCACGATGGAATGTGCATTCCGAGCTTGGAGCCTTGGCTTATGCGTCGTCTCACCTTTCACCACCTTCTGGGGACAGGTTCTCGGCCACCTACTCTCCTCTCCCGGATTGCCCCAGGTCCTACCCAGGAGCCCTATCTCTGCTTCTGCTGGCTGTCACTATCCACCATCGGCCCAGCAGGGACCCAGATGTGGGGGAGGGGAGGACTGGGACGAGGAAGCACAAGCACTGGCCAAGGCCACAGGCCAGCTCTCAGCCCTCAGCCAGGCCGCCTCTCCTGGACTCCCAGTCCAGATACCAAATACGTCCCAGCACTGAGGGTCAACTATCTGCCAAGGGTTAAGGCAGCGGGGCCATAGGAAGAGGAAGTGCCTGACTCAACGTCACAGATCCCACTCCAGGCGGAGCACAGTGCTTTGGTCCTGGCCAGGCAGTAGGGGTAACCCATCAGCCCATCTGGCCAGAGACGGAGCTTAGCTACATCCCGAAGCAGGATCTCAGCGGCAACCGTGGATCTACACTTGGCCCACAGGTATCCAGGTGCCCACAGTCACTCCCTCGTAGGCACCATGCCTGGAAGATCTTCTCCCACTTGCAAACCTGTGGCGTCAACTATCAGCATGAATTTTACCATCCATCTTTGTTTTGTGCAATACCAGTTTTCAATGCAAATCCCAGAACGTTTAACTCGTATGTAGATTCACCCAAATTATAGAATTCATATTTCATGGCTGATGCCAAGATGGTGCCTCCGGCTGGCCAGAAGAGACACAAACAAACTAGATTTAGGAAGATGGGAGAAGGAACCGTTCACTTACAATCCCAGCAACAGTATGAATATGCCAGGTTTATCATGACATTGAATTATAATAAGTACTCCTTACTGAAAAACATAAAAGACTTTTTTTAATGGAAAAAAAAAAAGGGCCATGGTTATATAAAAGAAAGCTAAATATGAAAATACGTGTGTTTTGGCAAGTCAATTTATGGATTAATACATTAAAAATCTCAAAAAGAATTTTTTTTGCTTGTGTGTGTTTTTTATTTTATTTATTTATTTATTTATTTTTTTTATTTTTGAGGGCAGTGTCACTGGCCCTCATATGTGGGACCCGAACCGGGGCCCTGGCTTCCCAAGCCAGTGCTTAACAACCGCACCATTCAGCTGGCCCTGCTTGTGTGTGTTTTAGAATACTTAATAACAATATTCTTAAAATTTATTTTGAACAGCACATGGGCAATTTATATCAATAAAAACTGACAAAACAATAAAGAATATTACAAGCACCAAAAACTAAGAGTATAGAAGTGCTGGTATACAAATCAATATGTAATAACTATAAAAGAATTAATAATTTATAGACAAACTAGTATCTGAAGACAAGGAACATAAACAGGATTACTCATTTTAAAATATTTAATTTCAATTCATATTTTACAGTATCTATAAGATAAACTCCAAAAGGATTCAATGATTCAATATAACCATTATGATTAACTGAATCTTAATCAGAATATATATCATATATATAGAAGAATGTCATTCTCCTTTTGAAAGTAATAGAAGAAACCATGAGAGACAATACAGACAGGTATAAATATATAGAAATCAAATGAAAATTGAAATCTAGAAAAACATACAAAGCTAGATTTGACAACATTTATGTAATTAAATAAAACAGACCAAAATCTGTACTGTCTGAAGAAATCATTGAATTTATACAAAAAAATAATAAGTTACCAATTACCATGTGAAAAGAAAACTCATTAAAAGGACAGCCAAGAAACAAGGCCCGTAGGAGCGATTGAGTTATAATGAGAGATGTAGACAGCTGCAAATTTGAAATAAGAAAGAACACAATTGCTTTTAAGACTGTCATTTAAACCAGTGTCATAATAAACCTGGAATAGTTATACTGTTGATAAGATTATAAGTGATTACCACTTTTGTGAATTTTCCATAGTTATGTGTATCGTAAGTATAAGTCTTAAAAGAATGTTGCAATAATTTCCCTCTTTGTTGTCATTCACTGGTAATAAAAAGACACTAACATTACTTAGGATCAATAAAAAATGTCAAAATAGATACATGCTTAAAAACATATGATTCCCTAAATAATATCAGGCAGCAATTAAACTACTGCTTCATGTAGATACACAAGTAAATGTTTACCATTTAACATTAAATAAAAAAAAAAGGCAAAACAGAATTGTACATATATTATGATTACAACTATCTACAAAGATATAAGGACAAATTCTAAGAGGTAACACCAGAGTAAAAACTGATATTTACAACAGGTAGAATCATGAGTACTTTTACCTTTCTTCAAAATTTTCAAATTACTATGCTTATACTTTAAAAAAGAAAGGGAGGAATTTCACTTGATCACACACAAGCTTGAGGTTGTGCCTATGAATTTTGTCTGTGTGTGGTTAACTGGTTTACAATGGCCACTAAGAAAAAGCACAGAAATATTTCTCAGCATTAGGCAAGATAACTAGGAAACACTGATTTGAGACAC
The DNA here is from genome assembly GCA_033961575.1 of Aselliscus stoliczkanus. Classification (NCBI taxonomy): domain Eukaryota; kingdom Metazoa; phylum Chordata; class Mammalia; order Chiroptera; family Hipposideridae; genus Aselliscus; species Aselliscus stoliczkanus. The sequence goes on along the minus strand of CM066739.1, from coordinate 69,525,640 downwards.
TATCTGTTAATGTTATGGGGTAAAATATTTTAAGTATTTAGAATCTAATCAAAACTGTCATTATCTGGGTATGGAACTCTCTCAATCCTCTCCCTTAAAGCTTTCATCTTTCTTTTAAGTGCACAACTCTTGGCAATGTCATCTTCCTACTGTTAGTCTTTATTGAACATACAAAGAATTCCCTTTGATTGAAAGAAATAAAACACCCCTCAGACTTGTCACACTGAAATTCAACCACAGTCACGTGTGGGTTCCCTTCTGCTTATTACTAACTTTTATTTTCTCTACACACTCTTGCAATGGTGTGTGTCTATTCATATACACATATCTGTCTTGCTTTTTTTCTCTTCAGAGAAGGAATATTAAAAATATGATATATGCAGTATAATTGCAAATATTGAACATAAAATTGAATCATCATTTAAAAGAGCATTCCTTTTGAATTTAAACACCTCTCCTAATGTGAAACACTTCAGAGTAGTCACATTAGTTGGTAGCTTAGAGTATTCACCATCGCCGATTTGGACGTTAACATAGTCTCTTTAAGTTACTTTGTTCCAGTGTCAATTCTCTCAAAAGGCATTTTCTCCAAAGACGAACCTGCACATCAGGCCCATATGTGGTAATGGGAAAGTGTCCACATAGGAAGCACCCCACTCCCTCTCTTCCCACATCACCAAGCACAGCTGCACTTTCAAGGAGAGGCATGGGTGTCCCCCGAGTTACCAACAGGCTGTGGCCCATATCCACAACTTTCCAAAACTATGGATGAGGAACAAGGGACATTCTGGGGCAGTCTCTGGTATCACAGTGATCAGGCTTCTCTTATCATCACAGGGTTTCAATACCTCTGTTCCAAGTTCCCAAGCTTCTCTCCTTCACTCTGAAGGACACTCCTGTTCACTGATTACATCGAGCCTTCTCTTTAAAACCTGAACTCCAAAAGGCAGGGGTGGCTTCCTTGGAGTACAATCCGTATTCAAACCCAAATGCAGTAAATAACATGTGTTTTACAGGCATTCGTTAATAACAATTAGAAGAGACACTGAGAGGGACAAAGTCCGTGTGAAGTTCCCAACCAAACTGATTAACAGAGTTCAGACAGGTGCTGTCCCAGATGCCATCAGAAAATGCACAGAGCACAGATGAAACATGGCTTCTGACGTGGAATTGTTCACTCACATGGCCCACGTTTACTCAATGTTTGACCTAAGAGGCAGTCTACTGTTTTGGTTAAGAGTTCGGGCCCTGGAATCAAAACTACTTGGATTACAGGGCGGACCGTTAGCTCAGTGGATTAAAACGCAGTGCTTATAACACCAAGGTTGCCGGTTCGCCTTCCACAAATAGATTGAAACAACTATTTGACTTGGAGCTGTTGTCCTGGAAAAACACACAGTTCCCCAATTAAAAAAAAACAAAACACAACTATTTGGGTTACAGTGAAGGCTCTGCCACCTTTGAGGTCTTTGTTCTGCTTTCTGTTTAGTTTTTGTCAAGTTCCTGAATTCCAACGACTTTAGTTTCCTCATCTATAAAATGGGGATAATAATCATACAGACACCACAGAGTTGTCCTGGGAGTTTAATGAGAATAGCATGCTGCTTCTGCCAATACCTTTCATACAGTGTCAAAGACATTACGTTGGGTAAAATAAATATCCACTATATTACAAGGAACAACTTCCCCCTGGTACTTTAGGGGGAAAAAACCACTTTTCTTGTGCCTATCCCTACTTAAGATAATTTAATTAATCCAAATTTCCATCACAAAAAGGCATTAGTAAGTAAGGTAATTCTTATCAAGCTGTGCCTCCTAAAACAATTTTATATGTTTACCTTGAATGAGATGAAAAAGTCAAACTTTGTGTTTATAGAAGTTTTTAATTTTAGATAACTAAAACTCTACTTTCTTGCCTTTGGAGATAATACAACATTATTTCCCATACTTATAATTAAACTAGATCTCAGAATTTGAAGTTATGTGATAAAGCATTTCAGAAATATGCTCAATCTTTAATTTCTACTTCCCTGATGACTAAAAAAATAGCAACACCCAAACAAGACTGAGATAAAAGCAGCATTTATCAAAAAGAGAAAATAGATAACTGATTTAGGATTGCTAATTGATACTTTATATGAAAATACTGCTATCAAGTTATATTATCTATATAAGATCTCTTCTGGCAAACTTTCTTGAAACACTTTTTAATTCAACAAATAATCTTTTAGTCCCTACAAGGTAACTGTGTCCCATGGTTAAAGCTGACCATCAAAAGCCTAAGACAGTTCACATTCTAGCTCCGTTACTATGTGAATTTATGCGACTTCTTTTTAATTCTGTAAATCTCAATCCATCTCTCAAGTTTACTGTAAGAAAGCTGAATATGTTTAGCATAGGTCATAAGGAAGAATGTTTAGAAGGCGTTTTTCTGAAGAAGGAATAGAATAGGCTAGAATAGAACAGAACAGATTATTAAGTGCCTTATATATGATAGCACAGTGTGTGGCGCAAGGGAGCCACCTCTGGAGACGACAGACATGATTCCTCTCCCCACGGAATTCACAGTCTTAAAGAAAAAATGGAGACAAAAAAAAAAAAGCAAAGAGAAACAGATAGCAACAGGTTAGAACAAGCGCTATGATGGAAATACGCTGGTTATTGAGACAAATAATGGGGGAAGGAAATGCTTAATACTACAGTATCATACAGTATCAAGGGAAAACCTTTCTTCATTTTCTTCATGTAAAATGAATGTCCACAGTCTCTGTCCATTTTTATATTGGGTTGTTGGTTGCTTGTGTCAATTTATAGAAGTTCTTTATATATTAAATTAGGTTTTATCTGTAACTTGAGTTGCAAAAAGCTTTCTCTAGTTTGATGTTCCTTACAGCAATGTTGGCAGTGCAGAAAGTTCTTTTACATAGTAAAATTTATGACCCTTTTTCTTATGGTTCTGGTTTTTTAACATAATTGAAAAAACTTTCTTCATGCTGAAGTTATGTAGAATTCTCCCATGATGTCTTCTACTACTTTTATGGTTTGCATTTTACATTTACATCTATGATCCATTACAGTTCCTGCTGGTGTAAGCTATGAAGCATGGATCCATTTTTTTTTCCAGATGGCTACCATGGTGGTTTACCATTATGTATTGAAAAGTCCATTTTTCCCCACTGATATTACATGCCACTACAATTCACATATGTATCCTATATTTTTTCCATTAATCTTTTCCTTCATGCCCTAGAACCAAATTGTCTTAATAACTGAGGCTTAATGTGTTTTAATCGATGGTGGGACTAATTCCACATCATTACTGTCTTTTTGCTGCATTTTCCTGGCTCTTTGTGCTAGTATTTTTTTCCATATCAACTTTAGGTCAGCCTGTCTAGGTCCAAAAAATATCCTGTAGGTTTTTTTGTGGATGTAACATCAATTTATAGAATGGATTAGGAGAAACTAACAAGACGCTGAGACTTTCCAAGGTGCAATATTCTAATTACTGAAGTGTTCTTTTGGTAACATTAGAAGCCTTTTAAAATTTTTTTTGGTGTTCGTTTTTTTTGTTTTGTTTGTTTGTTTGTTTGTTTGTTTTACCAATTTCTTGTTAAGTGTGTGTGTGTGTGTGTGTGTGTGTGTATATATATATATATATATATATTTTGTTGTTAAAAATTGGGGGTCTTTCTTCCATTATATCTCCTAATGGCTGTAACTCTGAATGTATAGAAGCTATAGATTTTGTTTCATTTTTTTTCTTTCACCGCTGTGTGGAATTTTTTTTACTCTTTATAAGAATTTTTAGCTGCTTCTTTTGGTTCTCCAAGTATATAATCATAAGCTGCAAATGTTTTCAAATTTTTATATCTCTAATTTCTTTCTCTTGTCTAATTGAATTGGTCAGTACTGCAGAACAATGTTAAATAATAGTGGTGATAATGAACTTTACCATCTGTTTCTGAAATTACCAAGAATGCTTCCAGTGTCTCTCCATTAAGTATGATACTGGATTTGGGATTGAAATAGATGCATTTTATCTGGTTAAGAAAATATCTATCTATTCCCAACTGGATTAAGAGGTTTTTCTCTTTTTGTTAAGTCTGAATATTAAATTTTATTGTCTTTTCACATGTATGACTAAAATCACAAGCTTCTCTCCTTAAATGCAATGTTAATAGATTTCCTTTTATTGAAACATTATGTATGTCCTTGAAACAACCTCCCTTCAACAAGATGTTTTAGTCTTTTAATGTGTGCTAGGTTCTGTTCATCAACATTTTATTTAGGATTTTTTTCATAGTTATTTGCATGAATATGAATGATCTAAAGTTTTCTTTTAAGTGCCATCTTTACTAAATTTTGATGTCCGTATCATGCACACATCATTTTTAAAATTGTGAAATTTCCTTTTCCTGTTCTCTGGAACAGTTTAAATACCATTGACTTATCGGGTTTTTAAGGGTTTGGTAGTACTCCCTTATGAAATTATCAAGGCCTAGATTTCTGTCCCTTCTTCTCCCCGTCCCCTCAATCCCAGTTCATGTGTCTGTTTTTATTTTCTACACATTTTGTAGTCTTTACCTCTTTTGGAATAAATTATCTCTCTCTAGAAATTTAACCACTTTATTTAGTTTTTCAAAGTACTCACCTAGACTTTAAAAACAACACTTCTTATTGCTTAAGTTTCTAGCATTTGTAGATTATTTTTTCTATTATTCTTTCTTACATTACATATTTGTGGCCTCTACCTTTTTAAACTTTCATTAGCTAATATTTTTTCCAAATAAGTACTTCTATTCATCTCTTAACTAATTCATTTTTTTTCTGCTTTTATATTTTTAATTATCTCATTTTGGTTTGCATAGATTGATTTTGTTGTTTTCTTCTATCTTCCTAATTTACTACTCAAAATAGTAAATTTATATTTTCCTTCAGGGAGCTATTTTCTCTATATACCATAGGTTCTGATATGCTGTGTTTTTATAGTACGTATTTTCTAGATTTTAACAATTTGAGTTTGACTTCAAAACTTTGACATGACTTTGATAGAAAGATTTTTAAATTCGATGAATTGTTTTAAATATTTTTCTCTTGTTATTAATTTTTTTTAAAAGATTTTATTGGGGAATTGGGGGAGGGGAACAGCGCTGGGGAATCGGGGAAGAGGAACAGACAAGCTGCTATCCCTTTGTTCCTCAGTCCAGCTGCGGAGGATGTTGCTTCACTGGCCCATGTTGGTATCGTCATTGCACTCTTCCCGGATGAGGCAGATCGCTCGCCGGCCTCTGGATGGTCACTCACCGCGGCTATTGGCAGCTCACGCTGGCTGCCAGCTGCTCACTCTGGCTACCGGCCACTCTGTAGCCTATGTCAGCCCACTGCAGCAGGGGCTGCAGCCTACACCATCGCTGGGGTCACACAGCCCAGCTCCAGGTGGAGCGGTTGTTAGCTGTAGAGGGCAGTGTCACTGGCCCTCATATGTGGGATCCAAACCAGGGCCGCTGGCATCCCAAACCCAGCTCTTAACCAATGCGCCACTTGGCCGGCCTTCTTGTTATTAATTTTGAATTTTGCTGCATTGTGATTAGTGCAATTTTCCTTAGGATACTGTAAATGCTTTGTTTCTATTAATATTGCATGGTCATTGAGAAGAAGGTGTATTCTCTGTATTTAGGAAACAGATTTATATATTAATTAGATCCATCTTATTAATTACATTAACTAGGTCTTATAGATTTACATAATTTTGTCCACTTGATCTGTCAAGAACTATGGAAGAAAACTAGCCTTCTTACTCTAAAATGTTTTTATTTCTTCTATCAATATTGCTTTATTCAATCAATATTTCACTGTTTATGCTCACTGTGAATATTTTAATACATAAAGTGTTATTTTGCCTTAACATTATGAAGTGTCCTTTTTGACTCATTTCAGGTTAATTTGACTTAAAGTAAACCTTGCCTTATATCATCAAGATCCTGACCCTAGCTTGCTTTTAATATACATTTGAAATCAATGTACTTATTTTACCTGCTATTTTCTGTTTCTCTATTATCCCAATTTTGTAAGGTTAATTCTTTCTACTGTCAGCACAACTAACCTTATAGTTTGATGTGATGTCCTAATCCCCATATTTGTTTTACTCTTAGTCAATGAGTTCCATGGATCCAGGACTCATGGCTAGTACTTTTGCTGTAGTTTTTCTCAGACATATCTTGAATGACGACAGTTCATCTTGTAAAAAATTCCTGAGTTGTATATGTTCAAAATTGTTTGCTATTGCTTTTATACCTGAACATTTTTGCTGGTTATAAAATTCTTGAGTCACATTCTTTCTATTAAGCACTGAATGTGTTATAGAGTATTTTAAGGTCACATTAATCTTTTTCTTCTACAAGTGACTTCTTTCTTGGCCACCCAAAAGATTCATTCATTACCTCTGATGTTAAGCAGTTTAACTTGGGTATGTTTTAATGTTCATAGCTCTGGGGCAATTTCCTCTGAGTTTGGTAAACTTTTTCAAAACTTAAGCTCTAGACTTCTTTAATTTATGGATGCTCACTTAATTCATATTTATAAATACTTATTTTGTCACATAATTTTCATTTTCTTTATTAGTGACTCAGAATATGTATGCTTGATTTTCTTTGCCAGTCTTCTTATAGGTACCATCTTCTCTCTAATCCTTTTAACTCTTTTTAAATTTCTGTTTCATTCTGCTCACTTTTCTCACATCTGTCCTCTAGATCTTCGTTATGTTTTCAGCAGTGTTTATCCTTTCTTATTTTCCTGCCAGCTTATTTCTTTGATGGTTTTATTTTCCTCTTCTATTTCTTTCTTGAGCCTCCCCACTGTTCACCTATTATCTCTTTTCTGAGTTCTTGTATTTTTGATTTATACTACACCGTCATAGATACATTTATTTAAGGTTTTGTCTTTCTTTATTTTTACATTTATGGTACAATGTTCAATAACCATTTTTATCTGTTTCACAGCCACATTGCTTTGTTTTGTTTTTTTCTCATAAGCTTCCCTTATCTAGCTTTTGGTTTTTCCCTTTGTCTCCTCATTTTTATTCTTGCTATTTTTTGTTTTTAAAGATCTTGGACTGGTTCTTTTTTTGTATCACAATATTGAAACTGATTATTTTTTTCTATTCCAGCTGTTTGCTGGAGGTTCATGTGAGAAAGCATCCAGGGACATACATGGCTCAGGATAAGAGCACTTCTACTCATGATAAAATATGTTGTTTGTATGTTGATTTGCTGTTTACATTACTTCAGTCAATAGACAGAGCAGATGAGGCAATTTTCTGAACTCAAACACTCTTTTCTCCACTGCAACAAAGATTGGCCATTTGCTGAAAGGATGGCCTGTGTTTTGTGTGGTTGGCCCATCTTCTTCACCACTGAGACACAGACTGGGTCTGAGCAGGCCCGCCCTCTGCTGCTACAACAAATCTGTCCTGTTATAAACATGGTGTTCAGGGGCCGGCCAAGTGGCACGGTGGTTGGGAGCTGGCTTGGGACGCCAGCAGCTGTGGTTCGGATCCCACATATGAGGACACTGCCCTCAAAAAACAAAACAAAACAAAAAATATGGTGTTCAGACAGTGTAACTCAGCGTGTGTTCCTCTGTCTTCACAAACAGTCCTCTTATAGAGCAACGGCTGCCTTCTGCCTCCATTCTTGTCTATTTCCACATCCTACTGTACAATCTCCACAGCTTTGGGCAGAAATTTCATTTTGGGAGGAAATATGGGGTTTTAACAGTCTCCTAATGTCACCCCAAATGGTTGTTTACATTTTTGTTTCTCATTACCTTGTTGTTTTGGATAATTTCAAGGAAGAGGATGGGATAATGGGACTTTAAAACTACCACATTCAAATCAGAGGTCCTAACCTAAATTCTTTAATTTTCAGTTTTCACGATTGAATATTCTTAGAATCCACATGTTTTATACGTTTAGGAATTGAGTTGGAAGTACTAGGAAATAATAATAGCCATCTGCTTTTCGTCTGGCACTGTACGTACACATACATTTATTTTATTGTGTGCTCTTCAAAACAGCACTTGCAAGTTAGGTATTATTATCTTCATTTTACAAATGACTAGCAGAGCCCAGTTTTCAACCTGGATCTATCTGACTCTAAAGCCCACATTCTTTACTCCAAACCACACTCGAATAAGTCCCTGTTTCCTAAAGGTAATTTTTAAATGTTTAATTATTACAGAAACAAAAGAATTCCTGATTGATTAGATTCTGGCATCACTGCTTTGTTTTGGAATCTAAATTTCTTTAGTTTCCTCCAAATACTTTTTTTAAAGCACTGGTTACATATAGTAGAAAAAATTTTGAACAGAAAATGGTTGCATGTTATTGAACAAGGACTAGACTTCCTAAACTGTGAAACCACAAAGCCCAACATAACACAACCAATATGCTGTTTGGTTTTGTCCCCTAAGCAACTGACCAAACACCAGGATAAATGTGCCTGCCAATAGATTTGACAAAGATGAAGAATTTTGCCACACCCCCTACTTAAAATATAAATGTTTGACAAATATAACATAAATAACAAACAGGTGAGAATTCAAGTGACAAACAATTTAAGAGTTTAAGATTATAAATGCTTCACTTTGGGAAGAATTGATATAATTATTTCATGAACATTTTACTTGCTACATGTATGAAAACTCCATACATCCAGTATTCCAAACACAGTTACGGATTGAAATTAGCAATTGCTAACACACTTTTCTTGCCATTCAAAATAAAGAAAACAGTGCACAAATCTTCCCTATTTCAAAATAAAGTTTTATTAACAATTTTTAATAGATATCCTCTAAGGCTGGCATTAAAGAAAGACACAATAGAAGAGCACTGTATTTCAATTCAAGACCTGTGTTTTCATACCAGTTCTACATTATTAGTGGTATGAATTTGGACACGGTATTAGTTCTCTAAGCTTCAGTGCCTTTGTGGATAAAATAGACTTAGAAATACCTCTCCTAAGTGTTTCTGTGTGGCTAATGCCTGTGTACAGCTAGCATAGTTTCTAATACACATTAGACGCCCAGTAAGTATCTAGTGAATCTGAATAAAATCGTGAACAATTTCTTGTTTCTCATTTCTGTTACCTTAAGAGTTAATAAAATAATGGTAACAAAACCCTGCTCACAGTGTTTCTCAAGGATATTTTAGCCTATAGTTATATTAATGCTCCACGTATTTCTTCTTCCACGTTTGGCCACATATTCAAAAGTTAACTAGAATAGACTTAGAAAGTTTTCTGTACAGTTTTAGTTTGTTGTTGTTTTAGAAAACAGATCTATTGCTCTCATAGAATAAAAAGGTTTGAAAAAACATACGCTACGGAATAAAACAAACATGAATACCAATTTTGTTTTGCTGCTTACTGGCTATAACAAGGTATTTAATATCTCTCGGCCTTAGTTTCCTTATCTGTAAGATTGGTTTGAACTGAATGGGACAGGGTAGGCAAACCCATATATGTAGTAAGCGTTCCATAAAGCTGAGCTCCCTCCCCAAAAGTCTTTACAGCTCCTCTTGTAGTCGTACCCCGTGTGCAAGTCCATTGATTCCTAGGATCCAGCCAGAGCTTAGCCCATGGTAGGTATTTACCTATAAGTGTTTATTAGTTCCTATTAGAAGGTACTGAGGGCGTATTTTATTGGGTTACACAATCTGAGCGTTCTCAGTTTTTCAACCCCTGATCCCAAACAACCTACGAGTTAATAGGAAGATAAAAATGAACCATATAAATACAAACAACACTGCTGTGAGCTAAGTATGGTGCAAACAAAGCCACAGGAGTTAAGAGAAAGAGAGAAGAGGCACTAAGCCTAGAGTTTACACACGTGGAGTTTGAAGGAGAGACATCCTGTGCTCCACTCCTGCTGGGCCACTTACTGTAATTGCTGCATGACCTTGGGTGACTTACTTAAACTCCTTTGGCCTCACATTCCTCATCTTTAGAATAGACCTTCCCAGCATTGTTGAGAGGATTAAACAAAGTGAAGCATAAAAACCCAGCACTAGACTCACATGAGGTAATGATAACGTTATCATCTAAGTCTGTCTGCAGTGAGGACAGAATATTTTTACACCTAATCCCATTTCATTTCTATCAAAGATATGCTGTCAGTTGCCCATGGTGAGTTAAACAAACAAACAAATTGTTAGTACTACTGTTCAGATACACTGGGAAGAAAAAACATAAAAATAGTAGCACATTTGGTAAAGCAATCAAAATAATATAACACACTTGACTGCATTATGAACCTAAGGAATTTAATTACTTCGTTTTAGAAGTCCAGATCGTTTTAATTCTAAATTGAAAATACTGCTTCGTGGTTAAATTTTAGTTCTTAACTTAGAAATAAAAAGAAATGAGGAAAGACAAGCAGGTCCTTTAGATGGTTTATTTTACCAGAACAGGATCTTTTACTTTGGTTCTATCTTCTGGCATTTGGTCCTGTGAACTGCTTAATGGACCCGACTTGGATTTCACTAAAACCACAAGGACAAGAGATGGCGCCTGGGAAGCTCGTGACTAACTTCGATCATAAAACTAAGCACCTTTGCCAGAAATCTGTAAATTGGGGCAATGTCAAATTTGTAGTCAAGTGAGGCAATAAAAACAACAACAACAATAAATCAATATGTAGAAGTATAAAATTAGCATTAAACATCATTTCACTTTACCTTAAATTTCTAAGAGTATTTTTTAAATATCTTGCCCACTCTTTGACACTTGTTCTCCATGTTTGTCTTAGATATGCTGTTGATTGTAGGGAAACAATGAAATACCTTTTTCTATAAAATAATATTGTCTCAAAACAAGAATATATTGCTCCCAAAAAATGATTATGTCTAATCAAATATTCTCTGTTTAAGGGAAAAAAAATCCTTAATGTTCAATAGAAGATAATGAAATAAATGAATGGTGCATATGTAACCTTTTAAATACTGTATTGCAATACTGTTAATTCCTTGTGGAAATACTTATGATGTATTTATGGAGGGGGAAGTGAAATCTAAAAATAAAATATCCCATGTAATTTTCATCTGAAACAAAAAGAAAAGAAAGAATAGAGAAAGAAGGGGAGAAACATAAAGGAGGTAAAAGGAATATACCAAATTTTAACTGTAAGATTATTAGAATTTGCTGATTTGGTTGTTCTTTATAATTTTATGTGGTTTCCAAGTCTTCTACAAAGAACATAAATTGCTTTTACAAGCAAACAAACAAAAATTCCTTAATCTGAAGTATTTTCTGTCAAATGGGATACTTCCTGTCCACTACATGAGTGTTTTCTGTCAAGAAAAACAGTACTCATTTTTAAAATTAGGAAATCCTAAATGAGGAAGCCCATATCTTCAGCTAACATTTTATTTATTTTGGCTGCATTAACGCCTGTTAGGCAACCAATATGCCACTGAATCTCACTGAAACAGATTCAACAAAAGACTAATTTCAAATGCTGGCCAAAGACAGATTTTTTTTTTCAAACCTGACCCTTTAATTAAAAAAACACTTACCGGCTGCAGGAAAGCACTCCTGGTATTCTAATGGACTCAGTCAAGTACATCAATATAATTGTGTGAGTAAGACTTTGATTTCATTTACACTGAACATTATCGAGTCCTTCAGGTTAATAAGAGAATGTTGACCAGGCAGGCAGGAGCTAGAACACCCAGTTTTGACATGTTTGGGGTTCCTGGTTTCCTGACAGCATGGAGAACAGAAAGCTTAATTTATAGCTAAGCAATCAACAGGTAACATTTTCCCATCCCAGTGCAGGACCCACTACTGTTCATCTCCCGGGAATCAACTCTGCCTACCCAGCTACTTCCCCAATGCCTAGCCTTCATTTTGGCTTTCCTGAACCCTCCCCAAAGTGGCCAAGCAGAAGGGGACCGTGGGGAGGCCCCACTGCTAAACCTCTTCCTCAGCTCAAAAAATAAGATAAAATCAGATTGGCCTCTTGGCTCTCTGCAAAGTTTCAAAAGCTGAGCCCAGACCAGGGCTGAAATTTAGTTGTCAAGCACACACATACACAGAGTACAACTGTCGTCAGACTCATGCATCTGATAAGTAAATTACATTCTAGAAAGTTGGTTTGGTTGCTAGAGTTATATGTATTAATTCTGGGCAAACAAAGTGTCCACTGTTTGCCCAGAATTGATACTTAGCCCCACTGTAATCAGTACAGACTACAGTAAACGACCCTTAAACTTGGTTATTATATATTAGCTTTTTACTTATGCATGACATGAGTTTCCTAAACCCTTCCACCCATAAGAAAATTTATTTCCCTTAGATCAAACATGTAGCAAATACCTAATGACATATAGTTACTGTGAATTTAAAAAGAGAGAAGACAAAACTTGGAGCTAATTTCAGAATTCCTCTCAATGTTTAGCTAAATTATGCCAGAAAATGCAAGCCTTCATATTGGTCTCTACTGTGAGGTACATACATCCCCAAAGTGTGCTTAAGTATATTTGTATGTGAGAGATACTGGCTCATATTCATTTATCTCAACTATTGATAATTTTTTTGTTTGAAATCAAAATAATTTATTAGAACAATAGTACTTGTATGTGATTTATGAGTTAATATACATACTATTACACTTATAAACTCAATATTGAATATTTTTTATCAGTAAGGGTGTTTGATTTTAGAAGTTGAAAATTTGATGATCAGAAATGACAAAAGAAATGGCTATATAAAAAGTCCGTATTATATATATATATATATATATAATCATGGAACGTAAAGTACAGCATAGGAAATATAGAAATATAGTCAGTGATATTGTAACAACTCTTTACGATGTCAGAGGGGTAGAAGACTTGAGAGGGGTTATCACTATGTGAGGGATGTAAATGTCTAATAATTACGTTGTTTTTACACCTGAAACTAATATAAAAAAAAAAATCAGTGTGCTAATATCTACCTGAACAGGTATCTTTATCCAGCTCAATGCAGCAAATGGTCCATTTCACTTGGAGTTTATTGCAAGTACTTCACAACCACAAACTATTGTTATATGGCATGAAACTATTATATTTTCTATCAATATTATTTCCCACAAAGTATTCTCGATGACTCAATTGTATGTGACTAATTGCCTTCAGCTTGATTTCAATCATATTAATTCCCTAAATTCCAAAACTGCAAAGAGCAATATGGACCACAGGCTCAAATACATTTTTCACAGCTACATTTTAAAATTTATGAATGTGTAGCCCTTTTTTTAACTCAGAGAAAACAATTTTAATTTCAGAGAAAGAAAAACTATTTAAAAATCTGAAGTCACTGAGAACCAAACCTTTCACTTCTGATTGTTTTGATCTAGGTCTGTTGATGAGCTGTCCAACCAACTAAGAGTATGTATTATTGGGGCTGCCTAGCTTTACAATTTTAAATCCCAGGTTAAAGGACATGAATGAAGAATTCCTTGGACTATAAAATGAACACAGCAAAATTTCATCCACACTTGTATGGACCCTTGAGTGATAAAAACAAAGCTACTGAAGAGCTAGGTGGTCTGGGGAAAATGAAAAAGGAGGTTACTCTCATTTGGGATCCATGCCCCAGGCCAATCTTGTTTCTTGGAGAATAAGAATTAAGTAACCTCAGAGACTGCATCAAACTTGCTCCTGCTGAGTTTCCAATCAAAGACAAACAGCAGGCACATATTTGTCAGCCCACTGGCAGTGGTTCCTGTACCCCTTTGCCCCCTTTATCACACTTCATTGTGTTTTTCTCCTTTCTGCTATTTCCTTTATCTACTTCCTGTTTCTTCCCTGGGTTTTTATTTCTTCTCCTGTGCCTTATCGCACCTTTAAAAGGTCACGATGCATTGTTAGTAAAAGGAAAATAAAATTACATTTCAGAGTCTTGGTTGGGGTTCATAATATGGAATTGTTTTATTGACCATTCCACAATGAAAACATCAGTGGTTCAATATAATTCCTTGATTTGTTTTGGATTTCTCATTTAAAAATATTTGGGACAATTTCTTTATAAGACTGCTTCTTTCTCTGATTCTTTCCAAACAACTAAAGAAGAATATTTTTTAAAGTAAAATATTTAAGAAGAAAGATTATAGAGAGTTATTTTTTTAAAGCCATTATAATGAGAGAAGTAGGTGCAAAATCATTGAAAAGACAAGCAAAAATAATTAATTTTAATGAGATATTTTTCTCGAGGAGCTGAATGAAGTGTTTTAGTTTCTGAAAACATACATAAGGATGCAGATATGTAAATCTGAGAAAATGTAACAAAATGACAAAGAAAAAATGTTGTTTTCAAAAAAAGGGAAAGAGCGACAGATACTGGAAAGTATATATAGACTGGTAAGCTTAATTTTCAGTTCAAGAAAATGTCTAAAATGGTCATGAATATTTAGAAAAAGATGTAGTTGCATGTGAATAAAAATAAAATATATCAAGCTGGCAGCAGTTCCTTTTAAAAAAAAAAATATGGCTTCTCTGTTGATAGATCAAGGAACTGCCTAACATAGCTTGATTAAATTATGGTTTAAATAAGTAAAGAAGCATGAAAGCAGATGTTCATCTTCAACTATACCCAGGTAGGACGGGGAATAATTTCTCAGAACACAACTTTGTCTATTACAATTTATTATATTGTGAAACCCAGTATATACTGGGAAATAGTTCCCCACCCGCTTCTAGCACTAAATTTCAATGTTATCTGGAACATAGATGTTCCAGAAAAACACATTCCATTTAAAAGTCAAGAGAATGAAACATATAAGTCAGAGTTTTATCAAGAATTGCTTGGTTTAAGGGAGGAAGACAAAACTCGAAAGTGAAGGCCTCTTCCATTTTCAAGTTGTCAGGTTCTCGCTCTATTTCTCTTCAAATTAGAGGTTAAATTTGACTGCTCACAGCTAAACCTGTGGTTTGCCCTTTCGGAATTTCAGTTTACCTGTCAGAACAAACTATGCGGTATCTTCAGCAGTGAATAACAAAACTCCATAGATGTAGAAGTGACATGTAATCGAAACCTGCCTATGTGAACAAACACGATCCAAAACTCTAATGTAGTTTCTCTGTCACTTTTGAGTAAATTCCATACCCTATTTATCCATTCATCATTTCTCAATTCTTTCTTTATGATGAGCCTCAACTTCTTTTTGCAGTTACTTCTATTTCAGTTCACGGTGCATGTATTTTGTTAGTACACAGGTAAATCAAATGTAATATCAGAAAATTATCACGATTTACAGGATAGCAAACTCAGGGTTCAAATCCAAAAATAATGCAAAAGAGTAATAAAAATGTTTCCTATTAAACTCCAAATTATGGTTATAGTATATGTATACAGAATTTAAGAAGTGTGCCTCGTACCATGATATACAAAATTCTTGATAAAATGATTGACCAGGATATTGGTTCTACCGCGAGAGTCAACCCTCTGGAACAGTACATTAGTTATTGAGCACTGGAACACAGTGCCACCTACTGGTACTTTGAGATCCATGTTAAAAACTCTTTGTAGGCTAGTCCTTCTAAATTTGTTTTATTCAAAACTGACCTAAAACCTCCATAAGCAGTATAACTTACAAGGTTCATTAGGATTTGATTTTTCTTTAAATGTGTCCAAGAGTAAAATTAAATAGAAATTACTCTGCTTTTGTACTAACTTTTTATTCTGGCTTGTGTTTTCACATTTTTACTCGGTAGTCAAAACCTAGGTAAACTTAATTTACCCTGTTCCATGCATCCATGTTTCAATTTTAATGAATGGACAAACGTTATATAATTAAGTAAATATCTTTTGATTGACTGATTCATTCATTCATTCATTCATTCATGCACAGATAGTAACTGAGCATCTACATAATAGGGGCCAAGTCGCATGTTAGGCTTTGGGAGACAGAATTGAGCAAGGCAGACATGAACTTTAGAATGTAGTTGAGGGACAAAATTAAACAAATCCTTACTCAAGCTGTTGCTATCATTTCAATCAGGTGCAGTGAGGAAGTCAGGAAACACTCTCAAGAGAAAAGCATATGAAAAGTATACCCACATATCTGTGTAAAGAAAACTCATAATACTTATTTCTATAAAACTATAATACTGTAAATTTGGAAACTGATGCTATATGTTTTCTCTCTTACATTGAAAAGAATTTAGGATTCATTCCCATCTCAATGAGTATGATACATATCAATGAAAAAATATATATGTGTATGGGCGTGTGGTGTGTGTGTGTGCGTGTGTATGTGTGTGTGTATACGAAAGTGACAATATTGGGATAATTAAGAGCTAGAAAGTAATCTAGTGAATAACTAAATTGGCAGAAACATTTTCAATATTTCCCCTCAATTATTCAATTATTCTTACTTTATGTACAAATACATAAACTGTTTTGAAAGCCTAATATCTGTGCTCAATATTTACCTTTAAATATTTACAAAGTGGCCTTTGTAATGGGAAGCAGCACATCGTAAATATAATTTTCACTTCTTAGATCTCAAATATTATGTGCTGTATAGTCAATAGATAACCAGAGAATGTGAAACACTAAGAGGCATTGCAAATAAGGAAGCACTTTAATTTTTACTGGAGCTGCATATGGCAACACACCTTTTAAAAAAAAAAATAGTGTCAGTAAGCCAAAATGATATTCATTTCCCCCTGTCAGTTGGCTATTAAGATGCTCTAGTGTCTTCTATACTCATATGTGTTGTCCACTGACTTGAGCATGCATGTTTGTGTGTGTTACGTTTTTCAGTCAAACATGTCAAATATAATACTAAAAGTAATATTTCAGTAGAAAAATACTGATTAAGAGGAAATCAGCCAAATAATGTAGTCCAAGCACCTCAGCAATTACCCCAACCACCAATCAAGCACTCATGCCGTTTCTTTCCTTGTTATCATCACTTATATCTTGCCCTAAAAATAACAACAAACTATTAAGCAAATGTAGTTTTGTTTCTTTAAGTTGGCCATCTGAAACAATTACATACTGCCTAGAGATTAGCTGATGGTGTTACTAAAAGCTGAGACTCCTAGAGCTTTAATTCACAAAATCTACCTTAAGTCAAAAATAAGTAAATGACCTTCATAAATACTATTAAATCTGTCTCTAGTTTTCTTTTTTAATTATTTTTTTCAGTTACAGTTGACATTCACTATCACTTTATATTTTTTAAAGATTTTTACCAAAATATAGCTAATATACAATGTTATATTTTTTCAGGTATATACCATAGTTATTCAACATGTATATACCTAAAGAAGTGATCATCATGGTAAGTCCAGCAACCATCTGACACCATACCATGTTATCACAATATTATTGACTACATTCCCCATGCTGTACATTACATCCCCATGACTTATTTATTTTATACCTGGAAATTTGAACCTCTTACTCCGTTTCACCTTACCCCCCCTCCTTTCTTATTTTTTTCAGTTACAGTTGACATTCAATATTATTTTATATCAGTTTCAGGTGTAGAGCATAGTAGTTAGACTTTATATAATTTATGCAGCGATTCCCCATGACTAGTCTAGTACCCACCTGCCTCTATACAGAGTTGTTGCAATTTTATTGACTACATTCTCTACACTGTACTTTACGTCCCTGTAACTATTTTGTAACTGCCAATTTGTATTCCTTAATCCCTTCACCTTTTTTTACCCAGAGCTTTAATTCACAGGATCTGCCTTAAATGGAAAATAAATGACCTTGTAAATATTATTCAATCTATCTCCAGTTTTCTATCACATCACAATTCTTAAGGAAATGCCCTAGAAACCAGTTCAACTCATTAGCTGAGGCAATCTTAAAATATCTACCAAGTATTAAAAAGACAAATATGCAAAACTATGTCAAGAAGGATGACCTCTTAGTTAGGCTAGTTCAGTAGGTTCATCATTTTCTTCCAATGGTTTAGGTAAAATAATCCAATGAAGGCATATGTTTATGTACTTATATATACATTTATTTTTTTCAGAGCAAGGGAGAAATCATGTTGCCCTTTCTTTCTTGTAAGTCTCCTACCTTAACAATCAGAATCATGAGAAGAGTGGTTATACCAACTGACCTTCACACACTTCTGTCAAAATCATATTTCCCTGTTTCAAGTAGCCTGAGATGTGGAGAATGGCAGCTGTCATGGCCTCAGATAAATATATTGGGTTGTCGGAAAAGTCATGACATATTTTTTCTATGTTTTTCGTTGCAAAAATGCATCATGACTTTTCTGACAACCCAATATAAAGTTCAGTTGAAGAAGCTCCACTGGAGGGTGGAGCACACATACTTCTTTGTGAAGTCTGACAAGAGAATATAATTTACTCTGTCAGACTGACACCCTAAAATGACTTTTGTTCTTTAAGAGTTTTTTTCAAAATTGTATTAGACCACGCCTGACTTAAGTCTGCAATGTAAGGCCATGTGGAAAAGAAATAAACACATCAGACTAAAACTCATAGATGCACAAAATATTTGAGATTGCGTTTCATGACAATTGAAAAACATTCCGTGACAAACTTAACTTGTTTGAGAGATTGGGGGTGTGGGGTGTTTTTAATAAGCAAATGCAGATGTTGAGGGAAAAACGTTTAGATTTTTGACACTGTTCTTTGCTAACAGAATTACAAATGTTTTCCATAAGCAAACAATGTTGAAATGTCTGAGTAGTTTTTTTTTAAACCACCACCCAGCTAAACTTTGAAAAATGGAATTTACCAATTCAGTGTTAATGAGCTTATATATTTGACATTTTCTAATAAATGTGTCTTTGTAGTTTTATTTTCTAAGCACTTTATAAATTTTGATAATCATGGGGAGAATTCATGGTCTTCCCACATTGTGTGCACGTGCGTGTACACACACACACACACACACACACACACACACACAGTTGGTATTTATTCAACTGTCACTCTTTAGGCACATATTTAAACTTGTCCAGAAACAGATTATGGAGTGAATTCTTTCACTTTACTATTTACAGCAATTTGGATCCATCTTTATATAATATGCAATACTACCTACTCTTATATTTAAGTACTCGCTGTCAAATGTTGAAAAATATTCAACAAGTAAAACACTGATGCAGGTTTTCTTATTTTTGAGTTTCACTTTAAGTCATTTCTATGATGCCTCTGAATCCTTTTATTGGGCCAAATCATTTTTCTTTCCTTTTAGACTTAAAATGTTCACTGAGTATAATTTGGTAAATTTCACTTCCATCTCATCCTAGACCCTATGTGCAATTGCAAACTTCTCCCAACCATTAAGGGACACTTTCTAAATTCTGTTACAACACAGTCGCCCTATTGAAATACTATGAGCTCACTGATTAATGAAAAAGTTGATGGATGAAAGGGGAGTAGGTTGAATAATTTCACTGAGGAATACGCCTTCCCTCTCATTCACTAGTGTGAAGAAGGCTCAAATAAATCTGATTCTCTAGTGCTTTGCAGTGCTACAAAGTAAATGTCAAGAGAGTACTTTGCAATTACCAATAATCCCCAAAAAGAATTTCAATAATGAGCTTGCCTCTTCAAGAGTTCATTACCTCACCTTTAATCTCCTCACTAGATAAGATTTATAACAAGTGGGGCCAAAGGAATTCCAGAATACAGAATGAAAATTGATGCCAAAGAGAAAATAATACTATAAGGGCCGCTTAAATTCTGCAACAAACATTTTGATAGTGGTAGGGGTTGAAATTGCATCGGAACGTATCTTAAGCCTTTCAAAGTGGTGTTTAATAACTACATGTAATTTACTAAATCTGATAAGTGTAGACAAGATCTAAATACTTTTGGAATACTTCATACCTGTTTGATCCAACATCCACATATCAGAAAGTATGTTAAGATTCTACTTAATATTATTTCCAGAAATACCAACTATATACCTTTTTATCAACATTATCTTCCTATCTTCATCACCCAACTGAATACAAGATGCACAGTCAACATTTAAGGAGTCCCCAAAATTATTTTACATATAGTGATTAGGAATGCCTAGCAATATATTGGGTTGTCAGAAAAGTCATGATGCATTTTTGCAATGAAAAACATAGAAAAAATATGACTTTTTCGACAACCATATAATGGCAATTAAGTTCATGAACTTTTCACCATGCATTTACAGTGGAAAGTTTGTGAACTTGATTGTCTGAATATATATATATGTACAATAATTATATATAATTGTTAACAGTACAAAAAAACATATTTTGTTGATCGTTAGTATCTCAAAGATTCTTATTACTATTAATAAAGGTTATTAAAAGAGAGTATTTCAAAATTAAAATTCTCGGGGACACTGCCAAAATCTGTTTTCCAGAAAACGGGCTGAGTCTCCAGCCCTGTCTGTAAAATGGGGTTTTTACTATGGTAAAGGAAAACACTTGGCCTCTGTTTTATTCTTAGACATATGTTAGGAATGAAAGAGATGTTAATAAAGTGCTTATATGTCCTTTGGGAGAAAAATTCTGTACCAAGTGCTATCATAAGGTAGGTCAAAATATAATTTGACAAAAGGTAATTACCCATTTGAATCCTTCGGCTCTGGATCACAGAAGAGGGGTGGGTAAAGTAACCTTGAACAAGTGATCTGGTATAAATTAATAGCTATCCATTCCAAACGAGCAAATCCATTACATACTGCCTATTGCTATTTCCCTTCGGAATACACTCGACTCTTACAAGAGTTGCCCAAAGATCCATGTTGGATGCCATCACATCATTAACATTCAAAGTAAGAAAGAGTGATCTTCCAAGAAAAATGGAACAGCTAAACCTCTCGTGTCATGGAGAGGCCTGAGGAGTCGAGAAAGAAGAATGCACTTTGAAGGATCTCCTTATTTCACACAGTTTATCGAGCTGCAAAGATGGAAATAAAATATGAAATGCAGCTGTAGGTTTATCACCACAGAAAGAAAACCTTGTGGGAAGCATCACAAACCATTCAAAAATTTAATAAGTAGTCCATAATACAAGCAATAACAAAGACACATGAGAGATCATTTGCTGGGTTTTAAGTGATTTTTCAATGAATTAAATTTCATTATGAACCAGAACTGTCTCTCTATACCCAAAAATTATATCAGAAAGTTTCTTAACTTAAATGCTTCTAAAGGAAAGCATTTCTGTCACTTGCTTTTCTGAACAAAATAGTGTTTCCAAGATATTTACTTTTTAGAAAACTAGTAGTTATACTACTTAACTTATCTCTTATCTTTCAGACTACAAGGGAGAGAAGTCTTCTTGTCATAAAGGAATTTTTGCAGGAAGAACGCAATGTAAGATATAAAAATTCATAAAAATGAAGGAAGTGATGCTAAAGATAGGAATGCAAGGCTCATTCTCACAAATTATAAATAACATTGGAAAGCTTATTTTAAAGGAGTTCTTGAATCCTAATTTAAAAAAAAAAAAAAGTCATCCAAGAATAGCCTTTGGCCAAACTAGTCTTATTCTCAAATATGTGTGTTTGTAAGCATGTGTGTCTATATTTATAGGTTAGTTTGTGTGTGCATGAGTGTGCATGAACGTGTGTAAATTTGCATTTGCACATATATGAGTACATGGACATGTATGCATGTTTATGAATGCATCTGCGCATGTCTGCATGTGCATACATATAGTCATGTGCTAGTTTGCTTTCCTTCATCAGATTTATTCTTCATGTTCTGAGAAGCCATCTTTTTTCTTGTTTGTAAACTATGCCAAATATGTAACAGCTAGAGAGGATGGAGTAAATCAGAATATTGACCCTATGGTACCAAAATGTAACTTTATTTTACAAGGACTATGTAATCTTCTCAGGACACAATCATACCAAAGGGTTAAAAATTTTCATATCATTCAGAGATTACAAATGATCTTAGATAGTGGAATAAGGACTTTATTTTAACAGCAAATGAGTTTTACTTATTCTACAGTCTTCAATATACAAGTAGCTCAAACGTTAAACATCCATTCTTTTACAAATTACTATTGTAGTCATAAATACTAGTGAAATTGAAGCTATTTCAAAGTCCGATGCACGATATTAATTTTTTTCAATCAGTGAGGAAAAACCCCAACTGTTTCACTGATGAAATGTTAAGAAAAAATGTATAAGACAGGAAATGAGAATGGGAGTTTCATAACAAGACTAATTCAACCCTCTCAATATATTGCCTGCTCTAAGCCACATCAAACAAAGTTAAATATAACCAAAACACAGTGGGCATTTTACATATGTATTCATAATATTACATCAATACAAATCTTCACAGTGGGTTACATTTAATTTTCCAACTCTGAAAAATAAAAAGGTTCTTTAGAAGAAGCAAGACAGTTTGCAAAGGTAAATGAAGCAAGACGCAATGCCAATATACGTGAGAGATACTTGGTAAACGTTGCTGAATGAAACTTCTGTTAGACCTCAAAAACATGTAATGTAAATCTGAGAAAAGCACTGCCAGGTATCAGAGGAGTAAAGCCTACTGGTTTTAAGGATGTGGGCTATGGAGTCAGACGGGATTCAAATCCCATTTCTGTCTCTTTTTTTTTTTTTTAATTTTTTTTTTTGTCTCTTTTCATTTAACCTCTTACTGCCAGTTTTCTCATCTGTCAAATAATAGAACCACTTTGTAGCATTACTGTACATTTAAATGAGTTAATAAATGAAAGCACTTTGAATAGTGATCATTAGTATGTGGCAAGCTCCCAATAAAAGTTGCTATTTATTATCACCATTATGTCAAGTTTGTGTATGCTTAGATTCACTCTACAGTAAGCTCTTAATTTCTTCAGCTAGAATGACTCTGCAATGGGGAATGTTTTCCCCAAGAATAAAAACAACAAGGTCCTCTTTTGTTAGCCCTACCTTTTTTTTTTTGGTGGGAAATGAGCCATGCCACAATCATGGATGTAGCACCAATGGTAATGATTAGAGCACATGTTTTGCCTCCACCAGGATCAACTAAAGTATCGGCTCTACAAACACTGGGGCATTTCATTTCAGGAAGAATGAGGAGTTGACATGCTGTGCTGCCCACACAGTCTTCAGAACTACCCTTAGTACTCCATGGATGAGGGTCAGATGTATGTGTTAAAGAGACAGAGACAGGGATTGAGACCCGGGCAGGGGTGGGGTTGGGGGCGGGGCGAAGAAGAGGAATAGCACATATGCTATAGCAAAATCCTGTTGTCCCAGAATAAATTCACAAAAAGATCAAATGGTCAAAATACTTTTTTCACAAAAAATAAGAAGGCTTCCTAAAGATTTTTTGAGGGAGATAAAATACACTTGTTCTTTGTTGATAATGAGGTGTGACAAACACTCAACAATAATTCCAATTAAAGAAGTGTCCATCAAATTTTATTTGATAGTCAGTTACTTTCATTTCACACACAAAACTTTGACATTTCTACCTAAATATTATTTAGTGACAATGAAATTTTTACCAGTTCCAGAGGTAAAAAGTATTTGAACTTTAGCCTCTCCACTAGATACTTGTGGAATGGGGGAGTGCAAAGCTGTCAGCTGTTCACTTCGTAAGCATATTTGGGGAGTTGCATTTCTAATTTTAAAAATATACTTTGGAAATATAATATAAAAATACTACAAGTTCTACTATAATTACAACTGTGAAAAGCATTTTAATGTCTATAAAATAAGAGAAACATGATTATATTTCATAAACTTCTCATGCTCCCTGTCTAAGGCTATATCAGTGAAACTTAAAAATCTACTATAAATTTAAGGAAAATCTACCACCATACTAATTTTTCCCCACTGAAAATCTAATTGAAATGATTCAGGATACAGTTTCCAGTAGAATCTGTCAGATATACTATTCCTTCCAAACGCTTGTCTCATCCGTTTTCTAACCAAACAACCATAACAAGTCAATAGGGAAATAGTATAGTTAAAAGAAAAAAAAAGACACTAGGTCAACAGACTTACTTCAATACAATGCACATTCTTTCCAAGAGCAGGAATTTGTAGTCTCGCCATAACATGCTAAGACCCCTCTGAAGTTTACAGAGCAAGGATTTAGGAAGACTATAAAAGAGGAACTGCTATAGTTGGGACAGGAAACAATTAAGACATAAATAAGAATTTCCCCAGAATTGGGTCAAGGTGAGGACATATTTAAGAAATGTCCTAGGGCCGACTGAGTGGCGCGGTGGTTAAGCGCTGGCTTGGGAAGCCAGTGGCCCCGGTTTGGTCCCACATATGAGGGCCAGTGACACTGCCCTCAAAAAAATAAATAAATAAATAAATAAATAAATAATAAAATGTTTAAAAAAAGAAAACATAAATAAAAAAGAAAGAAAGAAAGAAAGAAATGTCCTAAAGGTGAGAAGAGCAGATGAATAATGGCATAATAAGTGGAAGTGGGGGTAGATCTGTTTGGTGCCAAAAGAAGCCATCTCCAAGTACATGAAAGCTCTGAGCTAAAAGCCATAAACATGTTTTTAATAATCCACAAGTATAACAAAATTTCATGAGGACTTGGGCTGCGGAGTTCCATGGTCATTCCTGAGCTCCTGCAGGAGGTAAAGCTATACTATGAATTTGAGGTAAATCAGGCTTTCTTTTTCTTTAATTTGTCAGTGAAACACATGAGATATTTAGAAGAAAAAAATCTAGACATTTAAATTTAGGTAGTAAATATTCCAGAAAACTATCAAACAAACAGACAACAATGCAATAAACAAGATGAACAAAATCATGATGACTTCAATTACAACACCCAAAGCAGTCAATGTCCCAGTAAGCAGACACTATACCAAATAAGGGTTTGTTGGGGTTATTTTTGTGATACTCTATGTATAATTATTAGTGTTGCTCACTTTGGAATGAACAGAATAATATTTTGATTACTAAAAATTTACTTTGGAACCATAGAGAATATGGCGTGTGCCCTTTAGCCATCTCTCTTCATTTTCAAATAAATACAAACACACTGACATGCAAACTCTTTTTGACCCAGCTGATGTAGGAGGTGTGGGCAGGGATGGATAAAAATGATCTCTTTTCTGTATCAATTCACACATCCGGGGCTCTCAGAGGGATATTTCAGGAATAAAGACAAAGAACATACTTTTGTTAACAGATAACTAAAGAATCCAAGAAGACTTGTTGTGAGGACAGTGAAGTGATGGCCAAGAAGCAAAGACTGAAGTTGGCTGAATCCTACCATCTTGGATGAGGAAGGGAATTCGGATGTCATCTTTTCCAATCCCTTTGTTTTATGGATGACACAACTGACTAGAGGATTGCCTAAGTTTACACAACTGATTAGTGGGTATTAGAGGGGAGGATAAGAAGGTTTTAACATAAATGGAAAAAAATGATATAAAAAGCAGTTCTGAAGTACAAAAAAAAAATATTAAAACAACCAGAATTCTACTTAATTCTACTTCCCGCTTTCTAAGCAGGTACCAACCATTCAAAAGTACCTTTTCTGTCTCATCCCTTTTCGGTCTCATTTTTTTAAATGTTGGGAGAATATGTGCTGTTAAGAGGTTTGCTTTTCGGGCCTGCCGAGTGGCACGGTGGTTAAGCACTGGCTTCGGAAGCCAGCAGCCCCGGTTTGGGTCCCACATATGAGGGCCAGTGACACTGCCCTAAAAAAAACCAGGATGGAATGGGAGATCATGTCCACCCTAGATTTTAAAAAAAAAGAGGTTTGCTTTCCACTTCTTTTTTGTTTTCCCCCTCTACAACAAATTCTTTTGGAAGGTAAAACTGACTGAAAAAAATAATGGCTACTGAAAAAATAATAATAATGGTTCTTTCAGCTTAAATGACCAGATGTTGCCTGAATTCCACAGATAAATACTCGTCTTTGCTTCTATAGACTCAAGTTACTATGGTGAGTGTTTGTAATGAGACTACTTTATAGTTATAAAAATGTCAAAAAATATCTATGTTTGAATGTGCTTATGAAGGTTAAAGTAAGTTTAGAGTGGTTCAAATTTCCTTTTCTTTCTTATCTCACCATTTTTACTCCCCAAAGTCATTCCTTCTTGTTTTCTTGGTTCTGCTAAGTTTAGCGGAGGCATTTAATAAAGAGGACAATCTTTCTTGTGGAAAGGTAACTCTGTGGGGTGGGGGACAAGAAGTTCACAGAGAATTCCTTATAGGTTGGTGTAAATATAGTCAGATTCTAGGAACCAAAAAGAAAAAAAGAAAAAAAAGAATTCCAACATGCAGTAAGATCCTGATTTTCTGTTATAGTCTATCTCTCTATTGTATATACCTAAGTCCTCCCTCTTTTCCATTAGCTTTTAAATCTTTCAAATTTCTCCAATTTAAACAAAAACCAAAGAACCATGTCCCTGTTCTCCTTATGCTCCTCCATTGCCATCCTATCTTTCTCTTCCCCTCTGTAGACAAACTTGTCAAAATATATGTCTATGCCAACCATCTTGTCTCCCTCTGAAGCCTCAACTTTAATCCAATCTGATTTCATCACCCAGTGACCAAAACAACTCTGGGTGAAGTCACGAGTGGCCTTCATCACACTCAATCAAATGAACACTTTTCAGTCCACATTTTACAAGATCTTTCAACAGCATTTGGCCCTACTCCCTCCTTCTTGAAACACTTTGTTTCCTTGGTGACCTTAACATAACACTGTCCTGCTTTCCTCCTTCCTCTTTTAGCGTTGATTCTGGGTCTCTCAGTTGCATGTTCATTCTTCCTTACCTGTCCAGTAAAGACTGCGGTTCCTAAAGGCTCAGTCCTAGACCACCTTACCTACACTTTTCCTAGCTGATCTCATCCAAGCCAGTAACTTCGGTTAAAACCTATGCGATGGTGACTCATAAATAAAGAACATCTCTAAGTCTACATTTGTACGAAAATGTCTCTACGTTACCTATAGTTCAATATATTAAAAGAAAACCTTATAATTTTATCTCCACCCTCCAATCTGGTTCTCTTCCACTGCCTCCCATCTCATGAAAAGTTCCTGTATTCATCCAGTTGCACAACACAAAACCTTAGTAGTTAATCATTATTCATCCCCCCAGACTCATTCCTCCACTACCTAAACCATCATGAAACCCAAACCATTTTATGCACTAAATAGTTCTGGAATATTTCCACTTGTCCATATCTCCTCAAACACTACCTTAGTCTTATCTCTACCACTTTGATCTCTTAGGGGACCAAGGCTATGGACAGAATGTGTAACAGTTCTTCCATCCTTTGCTATGAACTCCTCAGTAATCCATTCATCACAGGGAGCCAAATCAATTTTTCTGAGACATAACCCTGACTGCTTCATCTACCGATTAAGGGGCTTTCCAGGGGCTTCCGATTCCTCTCCTAAAAAAGTTGAAACTCCTAAACATGGACTGCAATGCCTCTGCATGGTCTGTCTTCTACCTATTCTTCCAGCAATCTCTAATTTTCTCCATACCTTTTAGTTTCTCTTCCTCACCTTGCACACTCTTATTCCACAGGACTTTTCCTTTGTGTCCTTACCCTAACATGTTCTTCCCTCTACTCTTTTCTCTGGTCAACTCCTATTTCTCCTTGGCATTTATTTTTGCCTTCACTACCGTGGAGAAGGCTTGCCTAACTCCCCCAACAACATCATACTCTCTGAGTTGTATTTTACATTTTCAACTGTTTGATTTGACTATTTTAATCAATTTCTGTCATTCCACAAGACTATTGGCCTAAGAGGGAAGGGACTGCATCTGTTTTTGCTTTTCAACCATCCCCGTGCCAAATGAGTGCCTCGCACACTGTGGAAGCAATATTTGTTAAATGAGAGTAAATCACCAATCTCGAAACTCAGAGCATTGAACAATCAGAATAACCTGCAGCTGTTAGAGCTCTCAAGCAAGGAACAGAAGAAGAATATACCCAGTCATCTGGGCTGCTATTTTGCCAGAACATTTATTTTTCTTAGCACACAAGAGATAGTATCTTAGCCAATGGACTTTCTTCTGTTTCAACACTCATCACTAACGTGAATCATTCTGAATTACAGTAGTTCCCCCATGTTATCCAAGATTTCAGTTACCCATGGTCAACTATCATCCTAAAATATTATATGAAAATTTCCCCCCAAAAAATTTGTAAACTTTAAATTGCATGCCATTCTAAGTAGCATGATGAAATCTCACAACGCCCATTCTGTCCCTTTAGGGACATGACTCATTCAGCATATCCACATTGTACATGCCACTTACCCACCTATCACATTGACTCTTGGGGTATTGCAACATTTGTGCTCAAGTCACCCCTATTTTACTTAATACTGGCCCCAAAGTGCAAAAGTAGTAATGCTGGCTATTTGGATATGCCAAAGTGAAGCCATAAAGTGCTTCCTTTAAGTGAAAAGTTGAAAGTTCTTGACTTAATATGGAATGAAAAAAATGTTTCTATACTAAGGTTGTTAAGATTTATGATAAGCACAAATCTCCCATCTGTGAAATTGCTTGATTTGTAAATTAAACTTCATCACAGGTATGTATAGGAAAACACATAGTATATACAGCATTCAGTACTGTATGCATTTTCAGGCATCTACTGGGGGTCTTGGAAACTTTCATAGTAGTAGTATATGATTTTCATTCAGGAAGGGGTTGTTCTCAATTCAACTGAAAACAAGAATTGTCTCCTGTATACCTGGTATTATACCATGGGCTGCTATATACTACTGTGCTTTTTTGTTTTGGTGCAGTTGTTTTATTTTATTTTTAAATGTGCCCAAACTAGCTCATCTTTTGCTTTGTGCAATGTAGTTTATTTTCCCAGCTGCCGTATAAATCTATATTTTAAAAAAAAGCTTTCATTTTCCACAAAAATAAAACAGGAGAGATGTTATCAGATATTTGAGTCTCATAAATGGTCCAACATATTTTCAATAGTAGGCACTTATTTTCTCTTTAACATAAACAATTCATAATAGTAAAACAATTCATAAATTGGATGTGGTTAATTCAAATACTTTGATGCACGGGAATTTTTACTGAACGATCTAATTTATTTGCAAAACAATACACAGAGGGTGCCAAAACAATGTATACACATTTTAAGAAAGGAAACAACTATTAAAATTGTAATACTCAATATAGAGCAATAACAAAAGATGAATACAAGTCACCTTTGACTTCTGCAATTACAAGAGGTGCTCAAAGTGGTTCCCATCGCATCCAGACACTTCTGATTACGGTGAACTACTGCTTGGGCAATGCTGACCAAAGTGTCCACTTGTGTACATTTTTTTGGCACCCCCAGTATACATGACATAATTAAAGTTGTAATTATTATATTTATAATAAAATTTCATACCATTTAATAAGTATCCACTTAATAAGTATCCACTTTGTATTAGGTGCTTATCATTAATCCCTAAAACAACCATAATTAATATAGTATAATATAATATAATTAATATAATATAGAATGTCATTCTTACAGAGGAGGAAATTGAATCTTGTAAATATTAAAGACTAAACAGATGACTGGATGATTTCCAACATGTAGTTTAAAATAAAGTGACATAACTATAGCAGGCACCACTAACATTATTCATTCAGTGCATCAACAGATATTGAGTGAGTACCTATTCTACGCTAGACCTGGGGATACAACAGGAAACAAGACACACACAGTCCTTGACCCTCATTGAAGCTACTTAGTATATCTTTTAAAACCTGTAAGAGGGAAAAAATCAGTGTTGCAATGTAAATGGGAAACCTTGGTTCTTCAAGTAGCTGTTTTCTAGAATTAAAGGGATAAGAAAATTCTTGTTTTTCATATGCTGGACATGTTCATTTTCATGACCTACTACTGTAAACAGAAATCACATCTTTTTCTGAGAACTTGAAGCAATGAAGAGATATCGCCACACTCAAGACATTCCTCTGAGGAGCTGCAAAGTAGAATTTGGCACCCAAACGCTCATCATGATTTCTTGAGTTGCGTCTTTGGCACGAGGGCACCGAATTTAGTATGTTACTACAAGGTCATTTCAACAGTCAGAATTGATGATTTGTAAACCAGCCGACTCAACATGTAGCTCCTTGGGAAAAAGAGTTTCTCTTGGGAAAAGATGTTGAAATGACTCTTTATTTATTTAGGATTCAGTGACTCTATGAAGTAACAAGATAAAAATGTACATTTCTTGGACAGCAAAGAAACTGAAATATTTGCACTGGCAACAGAAAGTTATAAGTAAGTCAAAGGCACTATAGCTTCCGTCAGCTAGTGGCCAATTACAACGGGCAAGATATTTCACAAGTTCAACTACAAGCACTCCTACCTTGAAAATCCTACTACTATTCAACACTCAGTTGTGGGAACTTCTTGTAAAATCCAATGGGGAGTACACGCATTAAGGTAGACTTACTTCTTTCTAATACAATGTACACACACATTGTTCCTTTAATGGATGGCCATGGCTTCTAGATGCTTCCAGAAATAGTCAGTGAATCTTAATGGTGAACGGAAACAATTTCAGAACTAATATTAATATTCCAAAAGTTAAGGTTCTAATCTAAGAATTCCTGCTCTAAATAGAACGGCATTACTTTCATTTTCCTTACAAAAGTCAAGTTTTGGCAATGTTATTACAAGACTTCTTTAAAATTAATGTTCTACATACCTTCACTAAGACATAGCTACATACATCATTTGGGCCTGAGAATGTGGTTGCATTACAGATTAGTTAGAAGGCTATGTTCAACAAGCTTTAAAAAAAAGTTTGCTCCTTTTAGAGGGAGAAATAGAAGTGGCAAGAGGATCTATTGAATATAGACAAAACCCTAGATAATTGAGGCAAATCATAACATTTCCCAGAACTGTCTACTTATCAAGAAGTTTTACGGAAATCAAGTAACAGCATTGGTGGTGGTAAATAAATGCCATTAAAGTCAGAAATTATTAGCATTTGGAATGCACTGATTATTATTTATCTAAAGACAGTTAATGGCTCAACCTCCTGATAGTTCTTAACAAAAATTTAACTCACTGGTACTGAACCATTTTTGAGGTCTGCCGATGGTTCATGTGTGCAAGACACTCCAATTAGTAGTATCTCTCATTACACGCAGTGGTTCTCAACAGAGGAGTGGGGGGGCCAGGAAGGGAATGCAACCTTTAACCCATAGGTGGAGTACATGAGAATCTTCTTAGAGGCATGTAGTATTTTAAAAATTACCCTCTAAAACCTGGATGATGCTAAAAATGCTTCCCTTTCCCCGTTTTAAAAATTTCAACAACTGATTATCTTTAGACATTGATCAGCATTTTATTTTTTATTTGTTTTATTTATTTTTTTTTTTTGAGGGCAGTCTCACTGGCCCTCATATGTGGGACCCAAACCGGGGCCGCTGGCTTCCCAAGGCAGTGCTTAACCACCGCGCCACTCGGCCCACCCTGATCAGCATTTTAAATGCTTGTTAAAATAATTCTTAATGATTTAGATACTTTTTTTCTTGGTACCTGTGATAGACAAAATAATGGCCCGCCCCACCAAAGATGTCCACATCCTAATTCCCAGATCCTGAAAATACGTTATCTTACATGATAAAAGGGGCTTTGCAAATGTGAGTCAAGGGCCTAGAGACAGGAAGATTGTCCTGGATTATTCAGGTAGGTCCAAGGTAATCACAGGAGCTCTAACAAGAGGGAGGCAGCAGGGTCAGAGTCAGAGAGGGGGAGATATGACAATGGAAAAAGTCAGAAGGATGCAAGGGTCCAGGAGCCAAGGACTGCAAGTGGCATCCTAAAGCTGGGAAAGACAGGGATTGGAGTCTCCCCTGAAGGCTCCAGAAGGAACAAAGCCCTGCTCACACCCTGATATTTGAACTTCTGACCTCCAGACCCATAAAACAGTAAGTGTTTTAATCCACTAACTTTGTAGTAATTTGTTACAGCAACAACAGGAAACTAATACAGCACTGCTATGTCAGCAACTATGTACTCTCAGAACCATGACATAGATTGTGTTAACCTAAACGTGTCTAGATGAAACCATGAGAAAAGGTGTTGAAATCATAGCCATGGGTAGATTATTTGTCCAGTGAAATGCTGGCTCCTCTTCTATACTAGTAGATTGTTTATTCTTCAGTCCACACACTGAAAACTTTGTTATAAAAGAATGATTAATAATTAATGATTATAAAATTGTGAGAAAATAGTAATGGTCACCTATTTTTTAAAATCCCTTCATTTTAATAATTATAGTAGAGTGTGTGGTAGTATGAGGAGGTGATTGTGGGCCTACCAATGGTTAGCAGGTGATATCACTACACCCTCCACCATGAAATATAAATATGAGATATAGTCATTGGGAGGAGTGTGATATGATTGTGGGCTAATGGGAAAATTCCCAGTGGAAACCATTCTCAGTCACGTCTAGGTCTTAGCAGGTAACAACCTCTTTCAGAAATTTATTCATAAAAAATCATGTATTATAATTACCATTACTGAATCCACTATAATGAAAATAAAAACCAAAAAATGCACAAAGAATATGCTGGAATTGGGTGGATTGAGTTTACATTCTGACATTGTGTCCTTTGGGAACCAAGACTTTTAAACACCAAAGATGCCATTAATTCAAATGACATATAATTCACATGGACATGCTAGGGAAATTATTTTCTACTCAAAAAGATGATAGTACTAAGCCACCAATAAAAACCAGGGGGACATTGAATGATTTCCCTCATGGTCAAGAAGGATTTATGTCAGTTCATTAAATTTTTATCTCTATACCTCACTTACCACAGGACTGTGACTGCGAATATAGTTTGTGGCTCTAGAAAGGATGAATGCTATGTGGTCCACTCAGGTACAAATAATTGTTCTTACTAGCATGGGGATGGCCCCTTACCAAGAAAGCCAACCAATCTTGTCACCATATCCCCTTCAGAGTTGTCCTTCTAAAATGACTTGTACAGGGGCCGGCCGAGTGGCGCATTGGTTAAGCGCTGGTTTTGGGATGCCAGCAGCCCCGGTTCGGATCCCACATGAGGGCCAGTGACACTGCCCTGTACAGCTAACAACAGCTCCACCTGGAGCTGGGCTGTGCGAGCCCCTGTGATGGTGTGGGCTGCAGCCCCTGCTGCAGTGGGCTGCCATAGGCTACAGTGAGTGGCCCGCAGCCAGCGTGAGCGGCTGACAGCCAAGCGTGAGCTGCCAATAGCCGCGATGAGCGACATCCAGAGGCCAGCGACCGATCTGCCTCATCCGGGAAGAGCGCAATGACGGTACCAACAGTGAAGCAACATCCTCTGCAACTAAACTGAAACAAGAAGACGGCAACTTGTCTGTTCCCCTTCCCCGATTCCCCAACGCTGTTCCCCTCCACCAATTCCCCAATAAAATCTTAAAAATAAATAAATAAATAAATAAATAAATAAATAAATAAATAAATAAAATGACTTGTACACTTCTATTGCATGGCTTCTGAGTTTTTTGCAGTTTTTATTTAAGTTCTTTTTTTTTTTGTAATAATTTTTTGTATACAGGGCAAATTATTTTATTTTATTTTATTTTATTTTTTACTGGGTAACAGTGTTTTTTCCAGGACCCATCAGCTCCAAGTCAAGTTGTTGTCCTTTAATCTACTTTAGTTGTGGAGGGCGCAGCAGCTCAGTTCCATGTCCAGTTGCAGTTTTCAATCTAGTAGCGGGGGGTGCAGCCCACCATCCCATAAGGGAGTCGAACCCACAACCTTGTTGTTCGGAGTATGCACTCTAACTAACCGAGCCACCCAGCCACCCCTTGAGTTTTTATTGTAGCTATTTTTCATCTCTATTTACTCACTCCTATACCCTCATGATATGGAATATTTTAGGCAAGTTATAAATGTTTATTTAGTTAATCAACCCCCCTACCTATCAGCCCCCTTCAGTCTCATCTTGGCCTATACCTGGGTGAAGTATATCCCAGAGCACAACACAGCCAATTCGCCTGCTGCAAGCAAGCTCAGGATTCACATGGGTTTGTTTAAGCTACTTAGGATTGTCCTGCATATGGATGTGTTCAGAATTACATTCATTTGAATATATGAACTAATCATGGCTATTGAGTTCTGAATGAGCCAGTTTTTTTCTTCTACAAAAACATAAACATAGTCTTAGGTAGTTAATGTTTCAAACATTACTGAATAAAATCAGCAAAACAAAAAAAGCATTAAGAAAAAGAGAATCCATCTGGTTTTAAGCATTAACTAAATTTTCATCTCCAAACACTAGGTTATGTTAACAGTTAAATGCAACGCCTGAGGGCAAAGCTCTCTTTTCTAGCTCCTTCACTACAGAATAAAAAAAACTACAGAAGACCCTTGGCCAATGATTTGGTTTATTAGCACAGAACAGTTTTTATGGACAAAATTAGAATACTAGTAGGAAAGCAAATCAGTAACCAGTCTCTTGAACCACATAAAAGCTTAAATAGCACCAATAAAGTAAAGATTTAAGGCCAGAGAAATACCAGCAGATGTGCTTATGCCCATTGAATAGCACCTAATACTTTTCTATAGGCTAAGAGGAAAAAAAGGCTTCTATATAAACCGGCTGTGCCAGCTCTTACTAGCTTGAATAAAGCAAATGGATGGAGAATTGAAGACATGCTTGTAAGAGTGAATGGAATAGAATTTTGAGAGTATAATCTGGCAACTAGAAAAAGCTAAGTTTTAAAATAAGGGCTTGGGTCGGCCGAGTGGCTCAACTGGTTAAGAGTGAGAGCTCTGAGTCACAGGGTCACCAGTTTGATTCCCACACGGGCCAGTGAGCGGCACCAGAGCTGAGCTGCCCGCTGGGCTGGTGAGAGAGTGTGCTCTTAGCAGCAAGGTTGCTGGTTCAACACCCCCACAACTAGATTGAAAGTGGCAACTGGACTTAGAGCTGAGCTTGCACCCTCTACAACTAAGACTGAAGAACAACTTGACTTGGAGCTGATGGTTCTTGGAAAAACACAATGTTCCCCTTCCCCAATTTCCCAACACTGTTCCCCTCCCCAATTCCCCAATAAAAATCTTTAAAAAAATAAAATAAAATAAGTGCTTATTTTTAAAACATCCTTAATGATAAAGAAAAGGGGTTCAGGGACTATGAAAAATGAAATTCTTAAAATTTAAATCTTTGCATGAAAAAGGGCACAGCTCACTGCTTTTTTTTTTTCAATTTACTTTTGTTTTGAGGGACCCCAACCCTTCCTCCTTTCCCAATTTTAATCTTTTGAAATCTTTCTGAATCATCACAACCCCTTATGTTTCTGATTTCAACTTTACATTTTTTTCAATCTTGATCTGGGGTTTTTGAAAATAACTTGAATAAAAAAAATGACGCTTACTACAAAGGCATTCTTTGACAGCTCAGCTGGGAGCGTGTACTGCTTCAGTCCATTTATTCTTCATTGACTCTCATTGTCAGGATAGAGCAGTGAAATTTCCCTTCACACTTCAAATTTTGAACATAACCCACCTCACGTGACAATGTTCATGACCAGTTAACAAAACATCTTTCTACTTCCTTTCTTCCCAAGTATTTTTCTGAATCTTACCGTACTTCCCTTCCTTTTTGTTTCATTTGCATAACAGCAAATGTTTTTTTTCTACCTCTTAGTTGCCTTGTCCCTGTTCACCCAACCCTCACCCCCTTCCCTCTGGCAACCATCCGTTTGCATAACAGCAAATGTTTATTGAAGACCTACTATATGCCAGACACAAGGCAGTTCCATGTCAACTATAGAGGCTTGGAAGTGAAGACAAGGCATGTTTGGAAAACTATGAATGGGATTGTATGGGTGGTGCACATTTTGTGACAGAGGTAATATAAATAAATAACGCTGGACCTCACGTACACTAGTCTCGAAAGAAACAAATGAGGAAGGGTTGTACGCTATGCTAACGACTCTCAGAGGAAAAGTTAACAGTAACCTATGATGTCCCCTCAACCCAGGGCAGTGTCACCTCTGTAGAGGACATCTGAGAACGCGTGGGTAATTTTTTTGGTTGGCAAGATGGGGCTGGGGTGCGGCGGGGTGGGGGGAATGCAACGAGCAATTAGTGTTTGGAGGTCAGGAATGCCAAACATCCTGCAATGCTTGGGACAGTCCCTCACAAGGAAGAATTGTCCCACCACAAATGCCAGGGCTGTGTGATGTCAAACGCCCTTCGTCTCCACTCTTCCTTCAGTGCCTCCTGTTCTGGAGGCCCAGCAGTTAAGTAAGGTGTCCATATGCAGATAGTAAGAATCACGCTAAGTCCGAGGTTCCCACCAACTCTATCTGACCACAAAGCCCTGCCCCTTCCACAAATCAGGATAAAGCCGTGGTATGAAAACCAAGCATCAAGACGGCCTTTGAAAGGACAGAGCGGTCAGTAGCATCACAGTCTATGGAAAACGGAAGGAGAATGACACTGACCAAATCACTGTTTGCTCTGGCAACGAGCATGTTGTTGGCGACCATCGGAGAATAGTAGCTTTATTATAAGGAACACCAGAAAGGGGGATGAGGAAGTGGAAATTTCGGGTAGGTTTAAAATGTGCTTTCAATAAATTGGACAATGAACATTAAAGTAGGATGACAGCGAAGTAGCAGCTTGAAGGAGTTGTTCGATTGTAGCAGCAAGATTTGTTCTTACTGTTTTTCGTTTTGATCAGGAAACTATCTGGGGGCTGTGTGTGTGTGTGTGTGTGTGTGTGTGTGTGTGTGTGTTTCACAAATGGTAGGAGAAACTGTTTGCAAGCGCCAATTAAAACTGACTGAAGTAGACCATTTTGGATCAATGGAACCAGAACAAAGATGTTTTTCTAGAAAGGAAGGATCTTACAAATACTCGAGCACTGAAGATCTTTCAATCAGAAAGACTCAGGCAGATTCTATGAGGGGGGGCGAGGGGAAGCATAACTTCAATGACTGCACGTAAGTGGTTAACTCAGAGATTATCTCTGACCCTGGGACACAGGCTCTTTGCCTGAGCCCCCAGGAGCGAAGAGATAGCAGACAGAACAGCCTCTGACAATAACAGGGCAGAGTCACTGAAATTACTAGAAGATTATCCCGAAGTACATTTAGTCAGTGTAATCACAGGGCCACAATGACAGATGTGGTCTCCACTCAGACACGTGGCAGAGGAAATAGCCATGTCACATGCCATTCTTCGGACTGCAACCCTCACCAGTGGCGTGATTTAGGTAAAATTTACAACGGCATTTCTGTTGCACAAAATCTCAGAGTAATCCGTGGCTATGACATGCTTTGTAATTAACAAAATCAAGCATTCTTGATTATACCCTAATGAGAATATGGTGATTTTAAAATGCTACCTGAGCTGTGCTCAGGTCTAGAGACAAGGCCCCACAAAACCTCCCTTGGAGGTCTTTGCCAAGGTCTGCGTGATGATGGTAGACTGCCCCACAAGCCACCTCAAACCCAACAAGACCCAAACAGCTCACTGCTTTCTCACACACCCTTGTTTCTTTTCTTCACTAACAGGAAACCCATTCACCTAGTTGCCAAGGCTAGGGACATAAAATAAATGTCTGTCAAGTTGCATTAATATCCAACAAAGTACCATCATTTATGACTGCTTTTTATTGCTTTATGGATATCAGTGGTGAAAAGGTTGTGACAAATACCATACGTGAATTTTAATTTTATAAAAATAAATAACTTGCAGGTCTTTAGGAATCATTAATAAAACAAGTATAGTCAAAGTGTTTTGACTTCTCTATCTCGAAATGTCTCTGAAGCTTTACTTTATAATTTATCAGAAAACATTGGATTAACTGAATATTTTATATGTGTTGCTTTATTCTATAGGTAGTAAAAGGCAAATAAAAATAATCAAGTCCCTATGATTTCTTCAAACAAAGTAAGTATGGAACATTTTTACTGAATGAATTTCTTGAACTTTTTTTTTTGTCTGAATATGAAATTTTTTTTTTAATCTCCATTTTAAAAAGTCACATTTGAGGGCAACATCATTTCCTCACAAAATGAAACAAAAGCTCTGTTCTTCTGAGAGGAGACGCGGGCATACCGATGTATATAGCTCAAGAGAGCTCAGGAAACATTTTAGTGATATTCCATTGTCCCGTGAGACACCGTTAACTTCAGCTCATGAAAATACCAGTGTCTAAGGGATGAAAATTATAATGGTTTCCTGCAAAAGCCCCACTAGGTTACAGGGCTAATTTAAACAATATGGCAGAACTCCAACCAAACCTCTAGCATAGGTTAAACCGTCTGTTCTTTAAAAGCCGATCTGTGCATTCATCTGTCAACAGTAAATCTTTTCTATTTCAAGTTCCATGTGTTTTACATGTTCCACAAAAATAAAAAGAGACTATCATATAGTCTAATGAAATATTAATTTTCACTATCTCTCATGTTAGTAGTGGTTTTTGTTTTTGTTTTTTTGGGAAGGAGTGAGAGGAGGAAAGACTGAGCACAATGTCTTACATATGTGCATACAGATGTGTTGAATTAAGTATTTTATAATGACACTTTAATAAATGCATAGATGAAGCTATATGCTCTTTCTGTCTGTTGTGTTGGCATTAAAGAAATGTCAAAAGTGCAATGATCCTTGAAGTCTTTCGAAAACAAAACTCAAAACAGAAGGCAATATCATATATTTCAAACTTACCAAATCATTAGCCTAAAATTAATTTAACTTAATTCACTGGGTATGGCCTGTAGGAGAGACTAAACTACAGTGATTTTTAATACAGACAGACAAGCTACTTTGTAAGCCAGTGGGAGAAAGGTTTACTATCTATTAGTCAAACATGTACTATGAATCCAAACCCTTGGGCTTAAATTCTAGCTATACTGACCTGCTGTTTGGCCTTCAATAAGTTACTTGACCTCTTAGAGCTTACCTTATTATCTGTAATATGGTATTAATAAACACAGACGCTGCCTCCTAGGGTTCAAAGAGAAAATGCATGTGAGCAAAACAGACGTTCATTTTCTTCCTTCTCCCATCTCCAGCATTGCTCCTTCTACCCTGAGATATGAAATATATTCCAGCACTTTGCTAATTGAGAATTTCAGTCACAGAGAGAATAAGGACTTGCCAAGGAGAGCTGAAAAATAGCAATGGAAAAGTTCAGGATTTTTATGGTTTTCTGTCTTCCTTGTTTCCACACTGGTGACTCTCTCCCCAACACACTTTCCTGTGAGCTCTCAGTAAACACGGCAATTGATTTTGCGATGTTAGCATACCATATACTTTGGTCAAGTGGCATCCCTGGGCACTGGGCGTGTGTCTGCCAATCTCTTGGACTCTAATTCCATGTGGCATGTGCCTCCCGATTCCCACTCTCCCACGCACAGTAAGAGACCAAGCTAAGCTGAAGTTTACAGCAGGTTCTAAGGAGGACATTCTCTGCCACCTTCAGGCCAGCCTTAACCTAATTTCCTCTCATATCTAATCAAGGGTAGGGTACCCATACCTTCTCTATCTGCCTTTCAGACCAGTTTTTCATCAAGAAAAACTTACATATAACATAATGCTCCATGCCCTTTTCTCTCTCCCACTCTACCACACACACAAGCAAACATTCTCTTCATAGGTTCCAATTCAAAGGAACAGAGTTTAACTTGTGAAGTTACATTAACATACAGGAAGAGAAAGAGAGGACATTGAAAAGCAAAAGCATCTCATGTTGCCAGAAGCAAGTCAAAAAAGCAAGTCCCTTCTTTGGACATTTAACTTTTAACAAGCCTGGAGGGGAAAAGGCTCCTATGCAATGTTGGCAAATGCAGCCTTGGGGTGACACATAGTATAGGATATGATAATGCTAACCGCAAACGGGAACTCAGGCCATCACTCCGGCCCAAAGCTAGAGACTGGGAAAAATTCAATAGCTTTAATTTGGTTCTGCCATATTTGATTTGCGTAAAAGCTTCATGTTGGCTTGGTATCTGGAAATGTGTCCTTCTTCAAATAGTTTTAACATTAATAATTTGCAGATCGAAATGTGCGGTCAAATACATTTTTAAGAGGGTATTTGCAGCTAGCGAAGGTTTGCACAATGTTACACTGCGACTGCTGGAACCAGAGTGAGCCGTAGAACAGATTTCCAAGGAAGTCGAAGAAAGCCAAGACACAAGAGAACCCCAGATGAGGCAGAGAGAGCCAAGATGCCATTTTTAATACAAAGCCCAGCCCCCAGTTGCCTATGCGCATTTTCATCCTAAAACAAAATTAGGATTGTTTCTTAGTGGCCAAATAGTGAGCCCCTACAAAGAAATAAATGGCAAGAGAAAAGGGTAATCAATGTTAATGGGGAAAAAAAATTAGGCTAAATGCAAAGTAATGGGCATGGCAGAAAGAACATGGAAGAATATGTACTTCATCACTGCAAGTTCCAAACACTGTTTTCTGCATTTCCATGGAAAACCTCATGTTAGGGAAAATGATTTCTGGGCCTTCAATTTGGAAACTAAAAGAGGCCTTTTTGGAGCCAGATAAATAACAACATCACCGTGATGTTGTAAAATCACAATGCATCCTTTTCTAGAATATCTCAAAATGTCTGACAGACGTCTTTGTGTTGACCTGCATGGAATTCCCTGAGATACACATGCAGGATTTTACTGATTGGGGATTTCAGTCACAGAAAAAAATACTGACTTTCCACAATAGCTGATAAGTGGAGACAGGGTGAGGCACCAAGTCATCCAATTCACATCATAGACCTCTATCTAGTAGGTGGAGCTGTTTTAAAGGTAAGTATATTCACAAAAGACTCACTTAAAATCTCATAAGTGAGGAGAATGACCCATGCATTTTGAAAACATTCCACTAAAGGAGATATATCTGTCTCAGAATTATCCTAGGATTTATTCATGTTAATGAAGTGTTTGATTTTTTAAAGACAGAGAGTTTGCTATCAGCCACAAACAGGATAGCATTATATAATATTTGTCATGCTGCAGAAAATATGTCTCTATTTGGCCTTCTGAACAGAAGTACTTATTGGACTTTGAGGGAAGATGGCAGAACAAAGCCAAATTTTGTTTTAAAATTTATTATCTGCTTTGAAAAAGATATATAAAACACGGAAAGGGAGATGGATTCTAAATTAGTTGAATAATTTTCAAATTTTCTCTGCTATAAATTGGACTTCCAAGGAAAATGAGTAGTTTGAAGCCAGATCACAGAACCTCTCTTCCCATAAACCTAACAAATGAAAAAAAAAAAATAATAAAATAAAATAGACTAAAACTGACCAAGAAACACATCACAGCAATCAGATTAAGTAGGACACAATCTTAATGCAACTTTTTAAAGAAATATGACCAGAGAGAGAAAGTGAAGATTCTAGAAAGTGGTTCAGTCATCCCAAACCACATCCTGAGTTCACCAGAGCAAAAAGGAAGAGAGCTGAGAGGACATTCTCATGTTTTTCACTATTATCCCCCCCTCTTTTATTTTTAAAGAAGCCTTAGCAACATATACCAATCCTATGACCCAGCCATTATATTTCCAGATATTTTTTCAAGAGATATGAAAATATATGTCCACAAAAGGACTTGAACAAGGGTAATTATGATAGCTAAAAACCAGAAGCAACCCAAAAGTCTATCAACAGAAAAATGGATAAACAAATTGTGGGTACATTCATATAACTGAATATTACTTAACAATGAAAAAGGAATTGATATATGCAAAACAGTAAGCTGAGTGAAAGAAGTCAAACACAAGTGAGTACAAGGTCTACGAGTCCACTTATATGCAAAACTAATCCATAATGACAGTAATTAAAAAAATGGTTGCCTATGTGGTGGGAGCAGTGGCAGAGAAGGGGCATAAGGGGACATTCTGAGGACATGGGAATGCTCTCTGTCTTGATTGCACTGTGGGTGACATGGTGTATACATTTGTCAAACTCATCAAACCATACACTTAAGATCTTCATATTTTACTGCATGTAAATAATACTATGATTAACTTTTTAAAATCCAGAATAAATGAATAAAAGATGCAGCTGAGGGGATAGGTGGAAGGGAAAAGATTTGGAACACACTCACACACACACACATCTCCCTACCACCACAGTGTGTGATGGGCTCAGAAATTTCCAATGAGTTCCAACTCATTTCTCCCTATCTAGAAAGAAAGCTGGGATGAGAAAACACAGCAATCAAAACGAACCCACTAAATCTCCAGCCGTACAGAGGGATTTGGTAGGAAGAAAAACAAAAGGTAAAATAAGACGATTTTCTGTGGGAATGACAGATGCTTCAGAGAGAAACAGGCATAGGGTTCCCATATGGAAGCCCCCAACACTCTTTGAACCACTAGGCTGTGGCTAAAACCTAGAGTGAGCCCTCACAAAATGAAAGGAGTCAGAGCTGCTGGAATGAATCAGGGCAAGTGAACACCTAGGCCAATTATCTTTCAAAGCAGTGAAGGTTCTGGGGGTTGACCACAAATCTGGTGAAAGGTCTGAAACCCTTGAGAAGAAGAACGTCTACCAAACAGTGGAGGAAATTCTAGCCCCAGTGTTTTCAATAGCCTTTAGGCAAACAGATACCAGTCCACCAATCACCAAAGCCAGTCACAGTCCCTTTCAAATTTTACTCTTCTCCATCCCCATGTTTTCAGGTCAAACAACAGCCTACTGACAGACACAATATACCCAGTGCTGCAAGAGTAATTAAGGCATGGCAAATATGCCTTAAACAGAGAAGAGGCAAGAGAATTCATCAAGACCGAATCACAATCAATCAGTGGGTGATGGGCAGCCTGCATCTAACATGAAATAGATGTAAAGAAAGAAGCA
This sequence comes from Aselliscus stoliczkanus, assembly GCA_033961575.1. Classification (NCBI taxonomy): domain Eukaryota; kingdom Metazoa; phylum Chordata; class Mammalia; order Chiroptera; family Hipposideridae; genus Aselliscus; species Aselliscus stoliczkanus. The sequence continues at coordinate 69,482,811 of CM066739.1, read as the reverse complement.
TGGTGCACCAGAACTGTGTATCCTGGGATCCCAATAATTCTACTTTAACGTGTCAAACATCTGAAATCGCAGAATCTTTTGTAACATAACTATAAGATTATGAAGAGTGAGTTATTGCATGCAACCAGTAAATGCCTAATAGAGATAGAAGGTTAAGTGCTCTGTGCTGATGTGTTTGATAAGGGTCAGAGGGAGATGAAACCGCTGGAAGCCTACATCTGTATTCTTCTCTTGGCTCCCACCTTTCTATGTCCTTTATCAGACAACTAACCAAAGAGAAAGTGAAGAAATAAAGGATGGGAAAATGGACCAGAACTTGCAACAGCTCAGAATACTGAAAATGATGCAAAATAAGACTATAAGTACTTTCCTGTATTGATCTAGTGTATTGTCCTGTATTGATCACTTTTACACTGAACAGTCAGTGGAAAGAGTAAGACATTCAGTAAGACTGCATTCTCCTGAATTTATTTTTTAATTGGCTATGAGCAAACCATGCTTTCAAAGGCAATGCAGACCCTGTTCTGAACAATAAACAAATAATGCAGCCAAGTGGAGTTCACCAAACGAAAACGCAATTATTGAAATAAAATATGTAAAGTCTTACAGAAAATGAGTATTCCACTGGGAAGGAGATAAAAGAAAAGCAAGCATCCTTAACAGGCAACCAGAATATGTGCCACACACATTATGCATTTTTATGTAATCATGCTTTCTATTATCCTAGAGTAAGTGAAGCCCTGTGGATGCTACAAGCTTATATGATTTTCCCACTCTCAGAATAATCCTATTTATGTGACCAAGTTTTCAAAACAAATTACCCCAGGAGAGACCTAATGAAGTCAGCTTCATTCTTGGAGAGATATTTTTAATTGCAGAAAAGGAAATCATGAAAATGTAATTGTTAAAAGGTTTGTATTTACTTGTATTTATTCCACATTACAGTATAGTTATTTTCGTTAAGTGAATAAAGAAAGAAGAGGGGAGAGGAGGGGAAGGAAGAGGAGGGGAGGGGAGGAGAGGGGAGGGGAGAAAAGAGGAGGGGAGGGGATGGGAGGGGACGGGAGGGGAGGGGAGGGGAGGGGAGGGGACGGGAGGGGAGGGGAAAAATCAAAAGAAGAGAAAGGGACAAACCTACACAATTATTGTTGATGCTGAACGTCAGTCACCACCTGAAGGGCCTGCTCCTGGGTTGCTTAGGTGTGGGGAAAATTCAAGGACAACTGACATTCCACCCAGAGTGAAGAAAGTGCATGGCCCCTAAAATCAAACTATCTAATTAAAATGCAAAAAGACAGCTCCACTCTCCAGTTATTAAATACACAAGAGAGGCAATTTTATGGTTCATAAACAACTCTAAGAAGAAAACTAGAGGGAGTTTATGAAAAAATAAATAAATATGAAAATAAACTAGACCTAATAGTAAATATAAACAGAAAATACCAATGGCTTATCACAAACCTAGTAAACCATAGGTTCCGACCCATGTACTGGGGTCACTTAAAAAACAAAGCCAGGCTTAGCAGCATTACATTTCAGCATATAGAATGGACAATAAAACCTGAAGGGAAAAACACAACTTCTCTATCCATCGCTCTCCTATTAGCGTTGTCTATTACGCTAGTGTCCAACATGGCTGACCTCTTTCAACAATGTTAAAGCTTTCAGCATTCCGTCCTAATCAACACATGTTCCCAATAACTCCCCCAATGAATAAACCCCTTTCAAAAGAGAAGCAGGACTTACATGAACACTAACCTCTTGATTAGAAAGTACATACTTAGCCAGTGGACTGTGAAGGTCTCCCCCAATCTGCATGCTTCAGGCTACATTCGCAATCAATCGGTTACATCAAATCTCCTTTTGTTTCCCTCCAGTGACTTTTGGCCACTCAGTCACTTGACTCCTAAACAAATGCCTCACCTGGCTTTTCTCCAGACTTCTTTCACAGTATGCCCCTCCCAGACCATGGGAGCCAGCCTCTATAGATGAGATGAGCTTTCTAGAACCTCTGTGCTGTGGTAGATAGAAAAATGCTTTCCCCATAATTCCCCAGGGCAACTGAGGCATTTCTATTCTCTGTTTAATGGAAGAAGCTCACTGGTTCCCTTTTCAGTACTTTTCAAATCTTTTTTTAAAGATTTTATTGGGGAATCCGAGGAGAGGAACAGCGTTGTGGAACCAGGCAAGGGGAACAGACAAGTTGCTGTCCTTTTGTTCTTCAGTCTAGTTGTGGAGGACATTGCTTCACTGGCCCATGTTGGTATCGTCATTGCGTTCTTCCCAGATGAGGCAGATCGGTCGCCGGCCTCTGGACAGCCACTCACAGCAGCTCTTGGCAGCTCACACTGGCTGCCAGCCACTCATGCTGGCCACTGGCCACTCACTGTAGCCTATGGCAGCCCGCTGCAGCACAGGCTGCAGCTATGCCGTCCCTGGGGACTCACAGCAGCACAGTTCCAGGTGGAGCTACTGTTCACCATCTTAGTTGTAGAGGGCAGTTTCACTGGCCCTCCTATGTGGGATCCGAACAGGGGCTGCTGGTGTCCTAAGCCAGCTCTTAACCAATGTGCCACTCGGCCTGCCCCCCTTTTCAGTACTTTTCATGAAGTCTTTGTCGATTTATCTTTCCTTCCTCTACTCCAGGACTGCTCTGCGAAGAGCACATTTAGTTGAGGACAAAAATATTCGGGTTATAATCTCATTTCATCAGGGAGAACTACCTGACCTCTGGTATCTGCCCTTGGCATCTCTGAAGCTCAGATTCGTTATCTGCAAAGTGGGTGATATTTGGTAATTCCATTTCTATTTCAAAATGGCATTAATTGTGAAACACACAACATCCAAGAAGTGATTTGTTGCCTTCAATTATACTTTAGTCCATTCTCATTTTAAGAAAGCGGTTAATCCCACTATTATCTCCCACAAGCTTCATCCCTGAATGATTAACTGATGGCTAGTGATGCATTCAAACCATTCATAACTCGTAACATGTTCTTCAATATTCTAAGTTTCACAATTTATCTAAATGTGTTTCCATTGACAATGGGATGCTGAATAATTTCAGTAATATTCTTACCAGCATTTTCAATTATCCCTTTGCCAGTTTACCTTCTATTCCACTCCTCCTCCCAAACTCATGTTAACATAACTGTCTGTCTATTTCCTTTCAAGGGTCACTGAGCATTGCCAGGGGGCATCACATAAATATACTAATGGGATCCATGAGTCAACAGCAGCTGCTCAGCAATCCACTCATTTATTTCTCCTCTACTGCCTTTTCCATTGCCTAAAAGTACTCATTCCAAATATTTATCACTCACTTCAAGCACTAGACTCCCTGCTTCTGCCCTCCTCGTTCTTAGTAGACAACTGTCAGAAAAAAATAGACTTTAGCCAAGAATTCCCTCAACTGCCAGCTTCATTTATAATGTATCCATCCTTCCCACTTTCAGTCCTGTAATAGACCAAGTACTGTCAGTGTTGCTTCTTTTCCAAAGCTGTATCTTCCTTCAGTGAATTCAAATGCAGCTCTCCATATGTCTCCCAAAGTTACCAATCACATTTTCCATTTTTGTTTATCAATTTTTCTCTTCCACTCCAGAAACCTTTTCCCCCTTCTGCCTGGAATACATACTCAAAACTCACCCAAACTTTAAACAAAAACAAATTATCTTCCATTAGATTTTCTTGAGGTCAGAGGGACCTAGGAAATGTAGCATCTGGTTGAACATCTGTATCGCACTGATTACTCCCTAGTAGGGAACAAAAGCACAACGTTTTGGTAGGCAGCAAGTTGTCTCTTTATCACACCATTAGCACTTAACTGTCCTGACCCCTTTCAGCAAATCTTTTACTAAATCTTCCTCTTCTCAAACTCACAATTTAAGAGCTGTATTCAAAGATTCTACTTTCATTGCCTTATCTTCCTGCTCTCCAAACCCTGTTTGGTTTAGATCATCAGTTCCATGACTGTACCTATCATCTCACTATGAGATCTTTCCCAGCTGTAACTTCAGTCTTAACCTTTTGCTAAGCTCCAATATCACCTTTTCAACACTTTACTTCACACTACCATTTTGACTCATCCACAAGCAATTCGACATGGCAGGATCAGGATGCTTTTGGTTATAAGTAATGGGAAACTTCTACTCACCTATCTTAGACCATAAGTAAATTTACAGCCCCATGTACTAAGAGGTAGAGCAGGCTGCAGGCTCTATTCAGATATACCTCAAGGCTCTGCATCCTTTTCTTTGCATTTTCCTTGGCTCTGCCCTCCTCCACAAGTTGGCTTCATCCTCAAACTGATGGGAAGATGGATGCAACAATTCTAGGTATCATATTCAAACATAACATCAACCATAAATGAAGTGTTTTACTTCCTTAAGAAAAAACATTGTAGAAGTCCCACTGAATGAAATCTACACCAATTATTGGCAAATGGAATGAGATTGCCCTACTTAGCTTAGACCAGGGTGTCTCAGCTTTGGAACTACTGACATTTGGGGCCATATAATTCTTTGTTGTAGGGGGCAATTCTATGCATTTTAGAATGTTTAGCAGCATCCTTGACCTCTAACCAATGCCATATAGCATTGCCCACTCGTGACAAACAAAAATGTCTTCAGACATTGCCAAATGTACCCTACAAGGTAAAATCACCCCAACTGAGAACTGCTGGATTAGACTAACCATGATATAGCCTCAGAACACAAATAAGGGTCATCTCTCTTTAAAAGGAAGACAGGAAATGAACTTTGAACACAATAGTGAACACTACAATGTCCCAAAACAGACTTGTTTTCTACTCCCCACCTCCAAAATATATTTCTCTTCTTGAGTTCCCAATATTGGTTAACATATCACAATCCAAGATACTCAGTGCCTCAAACTAAGAACCCTGGAGTCATCTTAATACCTCTCTTGCTGCCCATGTCCAGTCATCAGCAATTCCTATGAACACTGATGATGAAGCATCTTGTGGATCTGTTTTCTTCCCTCCATTTCCATTATCACTTGAATATCTCAGTGGTTGCCTCCTCACTGTGTTTACTGACTCCTAGGCTTTCCTAAAGTTTTGAAAGTTATCTTTTAAAGGGTAAATCTAATCCAATCACCCCCCAATTTAAAACCATTTGATGCCTTCTAATTACCCACAAACCTAAATTGCAATCTTCGGCCTATCATGCAAGATCCATAATGATTTTTCCCTTGCCCACTGCTACAGCCTCAACTCCAGCCACTCCACCTCTCTTATTATCTACCACCAGATTCTTTATTGTTCCTCAGACCAGACATGCCATTTGACACATAACTGACTTGTTTGTGTTAGTCATTCTGCATGGGATGACCTCTCTACCCATTTCCTAATCCATCTTCAAATCCTTCACGCTTCTCATGTATTATTTCTTTTTTGGTGACTTTTATTCTCCCCATGAGAAAATTGATTACTTAAGCAGCTGTATTTCCATAATACTTATAAAAAATATAATTCTAAATGAAACCCTAAATGAATCATATTATAGCTTTATTTAGTCTGCCCAGCTAGATCATGGGCTACTAAAGATGAGGTGCTATCTCAATCAATACCAGCAATGTCTGGCACAGTGATTAAAGCATTACAAAAAGGCTCTAAATGCAGGGCTGTTGACATAAAGGAATTTAATTAAACTGATGTCAACGTATTTACCCTAAATTATAGTAAGTCTCTAGGACTAGGTCTAATCAGTCAGTTAAAAGTACTTATTCTTAAAAATAAGCCTTATTACCTGAAAATTTATGTACAGATAAAATGTTAATGAATATTTGTTTAATAGTCAAATAACTTAAGTCAAACAAGTGAACATCAGTGGGACAAATAAAAATACCACCACATTACCTACAAAATCATTAAAATGTTAAGAGAAATGATGATTTCCAATTCTCCACATGATTCTGAAAAGTTGCTACACATGTGAATTCCTAGAAACTATCAAAAATCCTCCTCATACTTCACCCCTAATGAGGAACAGGGTATGGGTGGGATCTCTGAGAACAGGGGCTATGGTCGGAGTGTCCTTAGACCCCAACTGATGCCAAACAAATGAGGCAACTAGGTCTGAGAAGCCACATTTCTAGAAAACAAGAAGGAAGTTTTGTTTTGTTTTGTTTAAACCTAACCAAGGAGAAACTGAGTACAAAACAAAGGCTTGGGATTCATGGAGACTACTGAAGGAGAATCACTAACAGAAGCATAATTGCTTTCAGTCTGTTATATTCCTTAGTACACAAGATGCCTGAGTAGAGGATACATATCAAGAATAGAATTTATAAAGGCCTATAAATTGGAAACGCAATGTGGCAATAGGTATTGAGTCATAAAGATGTGTGCTCTCTTTGTCACAGAGATCCTACTTGGGAAATCTTTGCCAGGCAAATAATCAAACACCCAGAAGGAAATGTGTAAAATTTCATAAAGATGGTTCTATAGCCTTCTTTACAAACAAGAAAAACCAGGAGTGACATATAAATCCAGCCTAAATGACTGACTACGTCTTTTTACATTCACTCAATGAAATTAGCTCTGAAAACTATGTAACATCTATGTGAAAACTTGCAGAGATGCTTATGACACCTGATACTTATGTTCTAGTCACAATTAGTCACAATTAATTAAATGAATTATATTCATTTTAAAAATCATATGTGGGGGCCGGCCGAGTGGCGCGGTGGTTAAGCGCTGGCTTGGGAAGCCAGCGGCCCCGGTTTGGGTCCCACATATGAAGGCCAGTGACACTGCCCTCAAAAAAAAAAAAAGAAATCATATGTGGAAAGATTCTATCTAAATATACCATAAAAGGTCATGGCTATGCCAAAGCTTTAGCAATTTCTTAACTTTACATTTTCATTGTCTTCCAAACTTCCTATGCTTTGGTTATATTACTTTTCTAAAGTTTAATTTCAAGTTGACAAGAGAACCACAGAGGCTGAGTCACCATTAAAGAGCATCCATGTACGTGTGCCTTCGAGCACGGGTTCACAAAGCACCCATCTTCAGGAATGGCCTGTGTTTGGGTACATCGCCCCTCAAAAAGGTCTACATAACCTGCTGGAGGGATTGGTCCAGTGTTAACTCCCTTCCTGGAAAGTTCCAGGAGCTTGGAATTCAACTCAGAGCTGCTGTCATTAGCTTCATTAACACTGTTCCAACGATTACAGATTAGCTGACAGTGGTTGATGAGGTTTTACTCAAAAAAAATCTAAAATTCACAGCTTCTGGCACCCTGATGGAAGCCCCAGTCTGGACACTTCATTGTCGGGTCAGGGTGAAAGCACATGTGGTTACCCGCCCAAGCTTGCCAAGCCCTCCTATTTTTTGTAGGGGACTTAACTGCACTTGCCTGCTGTCTGTGGCACGTGGGAGTCAGAATTCTAGGGTGCAGCAGTTGTAAGGGCTTCCTCTTTTTGTGCACACAAAACCAATCTCTTAAATCTATTTAAACATATATAATTAGTGTTCCAATAACACATTGTTTAATCTTATCTCCAAAGTGAGTTTGTATAATATTGTAATGTGGCCCTGTCCTCTCTGTCCCTTAGATTTTTATTGAACCCTGCTTGCCAAGAACTCCCGAGGATCCAGGTCTCATCTGTAATAACCTAAAAGTGCTCCAGGCACCAAGAAAGAGGCAAGAGCTCGTAAGACGGCCGGAGCTGAGCTGGGCGTGCGTGATCTAACTGTCTAGAGACCACAAACGCTGCCTTCATAAGGTCTTGCACTTAAAATGTCACTTTTATTTTCATTTCCTGCTTAATCAGCTAGAAGAGAGTGACATTGCTCCTAGGACTGCTCCATAGTGGCAGCAGTTGAATATTAGTGATGGACACATAAAGAATATAAAGTATGGAAAACATAAATTTATATGAAAAATATACATTCCCACATTGCTGAACTGGAGGCAGTTTGTAGGGCTGAAGAGACATTATTTTCTCCACACTCCTCCCCCCATCCTGTTTACAAGTGCAAAAAGATCAGATTCCTGTTTGCATTTAGGCAGTCTGGGGTTTTTTTTCTTTTTTTTATTTTTATTTTATTTTTTGTTTTTGAATTTAGGTAATCTAAAATGGAGCTTCCTACCATATAAAACAAAAGCACCACATTTCTACAGGGGAAAAAAATCATAGATAGCTATACATCATATTTATCTTTTTTGGACAGACTCTGAACTTCTTTTCCTTTATATGCTTGCTCCCTTTCTCTTCTTTTTTTTAACATTTAAACAGTCCACTTGATTTTCTCTATGTTGCAATTACCCATTGTCATCTTCACCATTTTATTAAAGTTGCAAGCAAAATAATTTCTTTGTTCTCTAAAGCTAATTTCCTTTGTATGCAGAATAACTTAAATATACACTCTGGAAAAATTTAGATCCAGTTTGCTCCTCTCTTCAGTACTCGTCCCAATCAGGGCTCCCATCAAGTTCCACATCATCCTTCTAGGCTTTCCTAACCACCTCTGATGAGAAAATTGTTGGGTTTGGTGGAATCAGTCTCTTGTAGTTCCTTCTCAAGTTCCTTTGTTCTCATCATAAAATCTACTAGACCTCACTTACTTACTGTATCAGTTTGCAAAAATGGCCACAACTATCAGTATGCACACTGTTTGCAATTTGATTTTGCCTTCCATCAGGGGCACAGTTTATTTCCCCCATCCTGATTCTGGACTGGCCTTGTTACTTGATTTGGCCAACAGAATATGGTAGAAGTGATGGTGTGCTGGTTCCAAGAGCAGGCTTTAAGAGTATTTGTACACTTCCCCTCACTCCCTTGGAATCCCTCACAGCTCTTGGATGAAGTATATATTAGCATCCTGAATGACGGAAGACCACAAGGAGCAGAGCAGGCCATCCCAGCCAAGGTCATTAGAGAGTAGCCATTGTGACTATAGCTTATCATAGAAGCATCAGTGAGGCCAGCCAAGACCAGAAGAACTACCCTCGCCCAAAATTACTGGCCCATAGAACTGTGAACTTTTTTAAAGGGTAGTTGTTCTCAACCACTAAATTTTGGGATGATTCGTTACACAGCAAAAGCTAACAATAATAGCTGCCTATACACATTCCTTAACAACAATCTTTTCTACCTTGCTCCTTTTTTTCTTACATGATAAATTAAATACTTCTCATTGATTAGACTATCTTTTCACCTAAGTACATAATATAAATTCTTATATAATTTATATATCAAAGTGTTTGGAAAGGGTGTTCTTAGCCATATGATATCAAAGGAAGAATGTAAAATTTTCCTCAAGAACCAAATATTTAAAATTATACTAATTCATACAGTTGTCATATAATATACAAACAAATCTTTTTGCATCCCTTTTAGGATTATAACCTGTTTTGTGCCAGATATTTTGAAAATCACATCTTCTTTCATCTTTTCTATGAGAAAATAGGTTAGTTCATGTTTTCATGTCTTTCTGATTCCAGAGCCTGCGTTTTTTCCACTAAACCACCCTTGCTATTTTCACTTTGAGACTATGTGACTATCATTTCTTAAAGGCTTAGATATACTAAATTTTGCATCAACTTGTAGAACTACAACCCAAAATCCTTAAGTTTGATTGTTTACTCATTCATTCAAGTGCCAAGTGCAGATAAGAATGGGCGCCCTTTTTTTTTTTTTTTTTGAGGGCAGTGTCACTGGCCCTCATATGTGGGACCCAAACCGGGGCCACTGGCCTCCCAAGCCAGCGCTCAGCCACCGCGCCACTCAGCCAGCAAGAATGGGCACCCTTTTGATGCCACCATTGCCAGCACTCAATCTCAGGGTTTCTCCTGCTTTCTTCTCCTCTCAGAGGTCATGACAACGGACTAAACCACTTTCACCTGCTCATATGTACATGCACTTCTCTGTCGAACAAATCAGCCCTCTCCCCTAAAAGTTCTTACTCTTTCCAGCCTGTCCTATCTATACCTGAAGAAGACAGAGGGGGAGGAAGGAATGCAAATCAAAACATGAAAATATTCATTAAATGCAAGATGCCAACTTTCTCACCTACGAGATTCATCCCTGGCTCTTGGTTACACATATCATAAGCTTTCTAGATGAGGTCTACGTCTTCCTTTCTACTTGGATATGATCGGTATTCAGTAAATGGATGGTGAGGAATAATAATCCCAAAGTGGAAACTATGTCCCCCTCCCCCTGGCTTCATGTGCATTCAAAAGAATTACCCCTTATGGCATTTAACTTGAACTTTATGTTTTTTCCTTGCTAAGGGCTATTAACATTAATATTGCACCACCGAGGGGATTTTTGTTTTTCTTCTGATAGCCATCTTTCAACAAGTCTGGCTGCAAGTAAATGAGATCAGCATTTCAAGAGCCAACGATTGTGTGGCTTATTGTCTGTACTTGCTAAACGTTACTTTCCCCGCAGTTTGCCTCCGTTTCTATCACTGACTCTATCTTGTAATGAAAATGAATGCCCTGATTTAAATGAGTGATATGAAATATGATCGATTATGCCTGCTGGCACGCAGTATGTTTTGCCTCATTACCACATTCTTAAAGGATAATTAGCATCTCTGGAGATGAATTGGATATTACATAGCCAACATTGGCAGCGACATTTAGTCCCAGTTAGAAAACAGTGCTTCTAGCCTTTCCACACACTAAGCCTCCGTTATAAGTTTGCCAGTCCTGAAAACTGAAATTATCCTCTAGGGAGCCCAGATTGTGTTTAGTGTTGAATCAGCTGCAAGCTAGTGGAGCCCAGAAATTTGACCCTTGCATGCTTCTAATATTGACCCTATTGTTGTATCTTTGCATTTCTTCCCAAGTTACTTAGACTGTTTTAACACTTTAATTAAAAGTTGATAAATAAAATGGGAGCACTGACAACATTTAGCTGAAATAGTTCATCTCAGAATCCACAATGTTCATGATATGTTCAGATAATCAGGGCCAATAATAAGCCATTGTTTAATTTATTGCTCATACATCTATATCAATATCTGTTATCTATTTTTCAGTTGGACATGGAAATAAATACAGATGTACTGTAAGTTTAGTGTACTTTAAAGTATCTTTATAAATTGACCATTTGGAATTTAAATATTAATCTAAGCATGTTGTTCATTCATTCATTTCGAATAAATTTAAATCAAAAGTTAACTGCATAAAATATGTCACAAAATCTACTCTTATCAAAAAATACAGAAGGTCATTTAAAGTTAAAAATAGTGTCTATTAATCTTTTGTCATCAGTCCTTTGGTTTAATTTCTTTTACTTTTTTTATTTTTCTAAATTCTATTTTTCTGAAATTTGCCAGGATTTTCATTTCCTGTTTTCTTAAAACATTTTCATGCTCCTCTTACTTCTTTAAAGTGAAGACTGTGTTTCCTAATCTGTCTGACAATTCTAAAACCTTACATTTTTGTAGGACTTTGGCAGTTGGTTGTTTCTGCTGCTGCTTGTCCTCAGTGCCTGGTTTCCTTGCGTGAGTAGTAAAATAAGTGGTTTCCCCATTTTACTCATGGAACTCATGGGAATTCCTGGAGGCCTAGGGTTTTCCTTTGCTTCTCCCAGACACATAAAAGGGCACTACCAGTTCACACCAAAACCAAACCGACACCAACCATTCTTTGAATGGCCTAGGAGAGGTGCATTTAAGCCACACATCCTTGAGAACATCAGTGTTGGATTTCTCACTGATTTAGTTTTGGTTTGGTTCTTGTGCCCTCTACTACTGAGCACTGACGCCATTCTTCTTACAGTTCTCCTGGAGTATTGGCTTCTGGTTCACCCTTATTCTGGTATAACCCTTGGGAAATTCGCTTCATGCGGGGATGAGGTCTCCTCCTAGACTCCTTGCCCTGGGTGGACCCTGGGCTCAGTGACCAGGTTCTGCAGTCTAGAATAATCCCTGGCCAATGTCCTCAAACAGAAGTGGCTTCCGTGCTCCATCCACTGACATTTCTAGGTTCTCGTTTTCCTGGGAGACTTTGGCCAGGTGATTCCTTAGTATGTTTTTAGTACTAAAAATATATACTATCTGTTTTATATATGTAATCTGTGTTCCTCCTTTTTGTTGTTTTCAGTGCAGAAATGGTCTGAGTGTCCTAAAGCACTGTTTCCAGAAATAGAACCTTTCTCAGATTTAATAAGCCTCATTAAAGCAAATCTACTCCAGGTGCCTGAAGTGTGTGTTTTAATTATATCTTTTAATTGCAAATAACAAATATAGCTCAGGCTACCTCAAATAAGCAAGGGTAGTTATAAGGATATGGGGTACACAAGACCCCAGGGACAATCCAAACCACAGGAGAGGAGGGGCCACGAGAGACAGGAAGAACTGGAAACAGGAGACCGTGGGCCTTCACTCTACTTCAGAGGCCCTCAGGCTTTAGAGACTCAGAATCACCTGGAGGGCTGGTAACACACATTGCTGGGTCCCACTGGCTGAGTTTCGGAAGTGGGGTCTGAGAATGTGCATTTCTACTAAATCTCCAGGTGATGCTGATACTGCTGGTGCCTGGGCCACCCTTTGAGAACCACTGGTCTACCGGATTGAAGGCTCTTGGCTCCACCGCTGAGATCCCAATCCTAATGTGTCACCTACCAGATGTGTGAACCTTGATGTATTATTATTCTACCTCTCCATGCCTTGGCTTCCTGTTTCAGTGGCTCACATTTCTCATCTGTAAAATATGGAAACTGGCAATAACTACCTCAAGGGGTTGTTGAAAAGATTAAATAAAACAAAAGATTTAAAATACTCAGAATAGTGCCAATATTTAGCAAGCACTTAGTAATATCAGCTGCTTTTATTATTACTATCATCATTCACCTATGTTAAATGAATCATATTTCAGTATTTATTTTCCTTTTTGGGTATTTCCTATTACTAACTCATCTCTCTCTTTCTCTCTCTCTCTCTCTCTCTCTGTCTCTCTCTCTCTCTCTCTCTCATCCCTTCCCCGCCTCTCATTCCCCCCTCCCCCGTCTCTCTCCCACCGTGCCTCTTCACTCCCTCTCTCTGATGCTGTTAAAATTTCCCAGCATATCTTCCTTCACCTTAGTTTACCATGACACTTATAGACACTTGCTATCCCCCTTCATGACTGGCTAAGTTAGGACTTCTCTAGTTCCAATCTTTTGAGTTTATTAAGGACTATTAGAGTCTTAATTAGTTCTTAATTATACTTAATTCTTAATTACATATTTAATTCTGTGCATCTGCCCCAGTTGAAATTCCCAAGAAAGAATCCAATGAGTCTGCCATGTCACATCACAGATTACTAAGCAGTCCCTGAATTCGCTGCCCTTGGGCCAGGCCACCACCCCTGCTCCAATCAGCTGTGGTTCAGCAAGATGAGAGAGGGTGAGCGACATAAAACCAGGCTGCACAGGGCAGCTCTTCCAGCAGTGATTACAACGGAAAGACTCACTTGAAAAGGCCTGGGCATGTGGCAGACACCATGCCTGACATGTCTAAGCATCATTACAGGTTTAAAAATAATTAAGTGTTGTTGCTCAATCTGTTCTCATTAAATTCCCTAATATCAAGTGACTTCCTCCTTTTATACAAACCGTATTCAACTACATCTGCGCTCTCCTGTCATGTGCTTTGCACATGTTCAGATCATTGGAGGTTGTCAGCAATACGTATAGCAGGATCTCCATAAGTGAGTGCTAACAGACAGAGGAAGAAACTGATCCCATCCCAGGGGCGAAGGTCTACTAAGTGTATATGTACGTTATCTACTTTGATATTATATTAGATCCATCAGTCAGGGAGCATGATTAAAGAGATAATTCATAGAGACTGCCTGAGAGAGTGACATTCAAAAGAAAATCCAGGGTAAATAGCATGAAGAGCATAGCATATATTAATATGAATGAAAACAACATTCCAACTCTTTCTAAAATATGGCATCAGATAATAATTCTGTACAAATGTGGTAGCTGCTCTGAAAATGCCATCTTGAAATATCAACCACCACAGCCCTAATTTCTAACAGAAATACTAGTTATGGCTCCATCATCTATAAGCTCACCAAAAGCTTTACTGAGCCTATTTGTCATGTTGAAACATTACATGCACATCATTTTTCTCCCTAACCCTCCATTTCACCGTGCAAAGAAGCAGAAAATAATGTGGGTTCTCCTCTCAAAATGTCCATTCACAGGGCCGGCCGAGTGGTGCAGTGGTTAAGCGCTGGCTTGGGAAGCCAGCGGCCCCGGTTCGGGTCCCACATATGAGGGCCAGTGACACTGCCCTCAAAAAAAAAAAAAAAAAAAAAAAAGTCCATTCACAGAGTGTGTTGGTATATTCTTATCTTTCCTGAATTGATTTTATGGGATTCCTTCCATCAGCTGACTCAAGGCGTTGAATAAGAGAGCTGTGAACTATTCTCAATTGTATACATTTGTTCCCCAGTCTGGAAACTGGCTAGATCTTTATCCTCATGGACCCTGTCACAGGGTTCACATCCATCTCCTGGGTCCCAGAACACATTTTTCTCTTCCTGACCTCAATAAACGACTTGTACAATCACTTTTATAGGGATTCCTCAAAGACGCGAGGACTGTCATATCATTTGAACTTTTAATTATAAAATAAAGACTGTTACAAATATAGTTCATAGAACTTAGAACATAAGTAATTGGTCAATAGAGACATCATGGGGTGAGTGACTTAAGGTGAATTCCATAATCTCTCGAAGCTTTACCTTTCTCATCTGTAAAATGGGAATACAAAGAACCTACCTCAAGCCAAAACTATGAGAGTTAAATGAGATAATACACACAAGCCCTCAAAAGAGTATCTATTTTAAAGAAGTATAAATTTCTTTCCTTGTCTTCTAAAATACATAACAGATGACAGGGCCTGCATGAAAATGTGATGCTGCCCTTTATTTTTACTAGGCAGTTAGGAAGAGATACTGTGCAGTTCCTGGAACAGCTACCGTTAGCTTACTCCAAAAGTTAATTAATATAAAGGGCCAGATTTCGGTCAAGGGAGGAGGGAGCACCTGTAAAGGATACCATTGTAGACAAAATCTTTTTTGTGTCTGTACCCTCAGCTTGATTATGCTGATCCTCCTTCAAGCGGATCCTTTCAGCAACTGAGTCCTCATTTTTGGAATCTGCCTTTGTTCTCTGTAATCCTGGCCAGCTCTTGACTCCACATTTCACCCTTGGAATTTTCCCTGAGGCCTAAGTGCCCCTCTGTGGTTGTCAGCCTGTCTCTGGCTGCCCCAGTGCCAGTTCTCGGGTGTCTGATACCATATCTGGTATCAGCGCTCCTTCACATTTTGTTGCAGAAAATGGAATCGATCCAAACATGATCAATTTACCAGTGTCCCTGGGTTTGGGGGCCTAGGGACTCCCGGAATCAATGCTGCCCTTTTCCAGACAACCTCACCCAGAGGACGGATCTGTTCTTCTCATGACCTTGACCCTGTTGCTGGGCCTTTGGGCTATGATAGCTGTGAGTGTAGATAAAGGGATAAGGAAGCAAACCAAGGGAGAAACTGCTGCCTTTGGAAGGAGGTGGACAGTCGCATGAGAGGAAAGAACAAAAATTGCTTTGAAAACCTAAAAAGGTTCATATAAACATCCTCAGTATTAAAAAAGCTGGCATCTTGTTGTCTTAACCAACATCTAAATCTCTTCTGCACTAAAAGCCTTTAATTCAGGCTCCTGGGCTGTTTTCCCGTTCCCTTAGGATATGGTTGCCACTTTCATTATCAAGGCCAGTGTTAAAATGGATTCACTTAATTGCGTGTCTTATGCTCATGGCCAATATTGTTGAAACCCACCTGTCCTGTCTTGTTAGCCTCTCTGTCTGGCTTCATCACTATGAAGGATACAATTTCCTTCGCCTCTGATTCGTTCCTGATAGACCGATAGCACAGCAACTTCTGCTGTCCCTAGTTCTAGGAACCATGACTATGGGAACTAAAGTTTCAGGATTAATCTGAAAAAACAAAAACAAAATACAAGCACATATTTCATTCACTTTAATTACCTCAGTGTTATGAGCATCTTAATAGAAGTTGCAAGTCCCCAGAAGATGAACATTCAAAAATGCCACGTACACTCAGGCATCTGTAAATGACAGTCCTGTATAGCATGGGCAAATCTTTACCTGCTGAAACTAGAACTTCATTAAAACAAATTACTGCAGATAAATAAAAAAAAATGCAGAGACATCCAAAACATCTCAAGAAAACTCCCTTTAAAAATAATAATAATAGGGCCATCTGGGTGACGCAGTTGGTTAGCGTATGAACCTGAGCACAGGGTCACCGGATCAATTCCCACATGGGCCAGTGAGCTGCACCTGAGCTGAGTTGCCACTGAGCTGCAAAACAGCGGCCGGATGACTCAGATGGTAAGACCACATGCTCTTAACAACAAGGTGGCTGGTTTGACTCCCATATGGGATGGTCGGCTGTGCCCCACCCCACCCCCAAGTAAGATTGAACACAACACCTTGAGAGGAGCAGTCGTGAGGTACGGACAGGCAGCTGGATGGCTCAGTTGGTTAGAGAGCATGCTCTTAACATTACAACAAGGTTGCCGGTTCGATTCCCACATGGGATGGTGGACTGTACCAGCCACCGCAACTAGATTGGAAGTGGCAACTGGTCTTGGAGCTGAGTTGCGCCCTCCTCAACTAAGATTGAAGGACAACAACTTGACTTGGAACTGATGGGTCCTGGAAAAACAATGTTCCCCTTCCCCAATTCCCCACTAAAATCTTTAAATAATAATAATTGATGATGATAATAATAATAATAATAATAATATCAGTTATTCCTTTCCAGAAGGAATTGAAATGCAGAGTAGAGTTTAAGTCTTCCCTTAGGAACAGAGGAAATCATTGTTCGAAAATACTCTTCCCTGGGCCGGCTGAGTGGCGCGGTGGTTAAGCGCTGGCTGGTTCGGGTCCCACATATGAGGGCCAGTGACACTGCCCTCAAAAAAAATAAAAAAATAAAAATACTCTTCCCTCTTTTTTCCTAGAGTACAAACCACACAGAACATTCTATGTGGAAATTCATCTGGTCCCCGAAACGGCTAAAGCTGGAATGCCTGCTGCGAACCTGTTTAAATAGGGTAACAAGCCAGGACATCATCCTTGTACACAGACCATTTTAAAGGTAGCACCATTTAAAGACACGCCTTTCATAGTATCATTTGTCTTCCTCTCGTGCTAAAACACTTCAATTTAGCATTTGGGAGATCAGTTACAGAGGACTCAGAATCTCATTCATAGTAAAGTATTTCTCCCCTAAGACTCCATCCGCACATCTCATGGTCCTGGTCGTGTTCACCTTTAGTTTTTATGAATCTACAGTCAAAAGCCTCTCCCCATGGACCTACTAAGTTCCTGCTGAAACTCACATATCAGCCAACAAAAGCAACTCGACCACCCCATCTCCACTGCCTGGCTGCTCACCAGCTTTGCCATATCCTGTTTGCCTTTGACTCTGGAACATGCTCTCTCTCTCCCGCTCCCATTATCCTCCACCACCCACCCTTTTCCCTAACTACTCCTCCACCCCTTCTTCCGCGTCTCCCTGCAACAGCCTTGCTTGGGGGAAATGTTTCCTGGCTCCTTGTCCCAGTCCCACACTCACCTTCCACTGAAAAGGGAGAAATTAATAGGCAGTAGAGAGCGGGGAGGAGTATAATGATGACAAGCTTGGGTTTCAAATCTTAGATCTACCATTCACTACCGTGTTTCCTCAAAAATAAGACCTAACTGGAAAATAAGCCCTAGCATGATATTTCAGGATGCTTGTAATATAAGCCCTACCCCAAACATAAGCCCCAGTGAAGATCATCAGCAAGACATGACTGTTTGAATAAATGTAGATTTTTGTACATGAATAAATGTAAATTGTTGGAGCAAAAATTAATATAAGACTGGGTCTTATTTTCAGGGAAACACAGTAGTTGTAAGGCCCTGAGCAGGAAGATGTCACCTTTCTGGGCCTCCATTTTTTGAAATATAAACAATATTAATACTTACTTTGTAGAGTTGTGGAGATTAAATGTTAACACATGTAAAGTACTAAGAACAATGCCTGAGGCATAGTAACTATTCAATATGCACTGGGTATTAGCATTATTTCCCCAAAATCTGGATTTCCCACATCATATAAGTCCTATATTATACTATAATTCTTATTTTTTTAGCATGACCCTCCAAACATTATAACTCTGTAAAAGAAAGGATCTTTTCTGGCTCATGTATTGGTGCATTCTGAGCACTGACTACTATATAAGGCATAGAACAGGCATTCAATAATGAGTCAATGAATAAGTGAATTGTTGCCAGACAATGACCCTGTCTCTAAGCCATGAGTGCAATCTCCTATTTTAGGGAACTGTCACTGTATCCTGACAAGTCCATGTCCTCCACTCACAACTACAGGGGTTTGACTGCTCTAGAATCACTCCCTGACTTCCACACTGAGTTCCACTGTGCATTACCTTTCAGCCTTTTGGACTCAAGTCGGCTGTTGAAATACTCCATCTAATTTGATAACTTGGCTCCTGGATTAAACTACTTGATTCTTAGACTCATTGGGTATTTGGACTTGGCTTGTTTCCTGGACTATTTATAACCATCTGTACCCTGGCTGTGCATAAGAAATACACTGCTGTGGGTTGCCACCTAGACAAGCATTTCCCCACATCTAGTCTATATCCTATCCCCACCAGTACCAGAGGAAATTGACAATATAACACCCCAAAATATGACTGTGTTCACCAACGAGGTAGCTCTAGAAAAAAGAGTTATATGCTCTGAATATCAACTAGAATTCTGCTATTGTTTACTTTCTCCTTATAATAGTACAATGACAATTGTTGTTGATAATGCTTTGATTCAATACATTCAGTATCATTGTATTCTCCAGTGTTCTATTAGTTGCAATATTTAAGAATCTTTCGTATTTATAAACCCATCCTGTTGTCCAAGACATGTAATATAAAGTGTTTCATACTAACAAAATCATGCAATTATACTGGTAGGTTATATACAAGTCCTTATCAAAAGTACTAAATCAATGTTATTTCATCTGTTCATTCAAAAACATGTATTGAATTCCTACCATTCTGTCATGTATTAAAATAAAGAATAGAGATAGAAAGATGACAAATCATATTCTGTGCCTTTAAAGTTTCACAAGTTAGTGGACTTAAATTTAGATTAAAATAATATTTAAGCATCTGAAATAAAAGCATAGGTTTCCAATTTTGCTCTTCACCAGAAAAAAAAAAATGGTACCCTCATAACCTTGAAGGGCACCCGCTGAAATCATCTCTTTCGAAGGATGTATATTATTTCTATTAAATCTCCCTAGATATATACAGGACATCAAAAGGACTTTCTCTCCTTATGACCCTTCAATTTTAGGTCAGGATATAGTCAAACAGCATAATCAGTTCATTATAATGCCCTGATTTTACCATCCAGGAAATATCCCAGGAAAGGAACAAGTGAAGCTAAGTTCAATAGCCACAGAACTGATGCCTCCACAACCTTGCTCATCTGTAAATAGCACTCACATTTCTGCCATGGTTAAAACTGTGACAACGCGTTCATATGGCAAAAAGGAAATACGGGGAACGGACAGCATTCTCAAGTGTTTATAACTGTAGACAGCAGAAAAAATAGGTTTCAATCAAGTTATGTTTACATGTCTGAATTTTTCTTCCAATATGGCTGTCATCTATAATAGAAGTAATTTGTGCTATTAAATCTCCAACCATGGCCTTCGATACTGTTTCTGTTCTGCTTTGTCATTAGTAGAGTTCCAAAGAACACTGCTGCGCGAGGGTGGAGTTAAGACTTTGGAAGCAGGAATACCTGGGTTTGACTCTCACCTGTACCACCTGGAGAGGCCCTGGGCAGGTATTCAACCTCTCTGACATTCATCTATAAAATGGCGGAAATAACAGCTACTTCATGTATTTGTTATAAGGATTTTTTTTAAAAACTATATGAGAAATCTAACAAATTTTGGCTCTCAAACTGCTGGGTCAGAAATTAATTTTTTTAAAAGGAGGGGGAGGCAGAGAAGGAAAGGCAGGGGGAAAAAAATAAGTGGAGGAGGAGGAACAGGAGAAGGAAGAGGAAGGGAAGAAAGACAACGGAAAGGTTTGTTAAATCACATATGTCATCAAGCATGGAAATTGTAACCCTCTGACTTCAATAGCACAACAGCTACAAAACTAAAAGACTTAAAAGAAATGAAGTCATAGGCTGGAGGTTCGCTTGATGCTGGGTATAAATGAATAAAGAATGCGTTGACTTAACAAACCTAACAGGGCTGAGAAAAGAACCTGGGTATGGAGAAAGCAGTCCTAGAGAGCGTATATATTTTTCAGCAACTCCAGTTACAGTCTAAATGCCACAACTGTCAAGGGGTGTTGAGAAGTGACCATGAGCCAGGTGTAGCCATTTTCAGCACCGCTTCTTCTATCAGTGTTTTAAGTCAGGATGATTCTATTGTTTATATTTAATTCATCAATTCAACCAATATTCATGGAACATTTGCCCTCCAGTTCTGCCCTCTGGCACTCTACAGTTTAGTATACATGACAATATTCATAAATAACCAAATTGCAAGAAAAAATGTGCTAAGCATGGTAAGAAATGCAAATGAAATACAATAGGGACTAGAAGGAGGAAAAAAAAACTATCATCAGTGGTAGAGCTCTAAAAGGCTTCATGAAGAAAATAATATTAATTTATTCATTTATGCACTAATCAAATATATTTTGGTATTTTCTCATATACCAGGTGCTATTTAAGGAGTCAGAAACACATCTGTGATTTAGGTAGATGAAACTTATACTAAAGGAAGAAAACAATAAACAAGCATATACATCTATCCCCACATAATGATCATTTTAGATAATAATTGTTCTTGAATAAATTAAAATAATCTGATGGAGAACAATCTAGGGCCGGAGAAAGCAACTTCATATCACGTGGCCAAGAAAGACCTCTCTGAAGTTTTCGCATTTGAGCTGATAACTGAAAACATTCTTGGCAAAGAGAAGAGGAAGTGCAAAGGCCTTGAAATGAGCATGAGCTGAACATCCCAGAGCATTCGTGAGAAAGCTGAAATTGGAGAGGGTCAGGGTAGGAGACCAGGGTACAGAGAGGTGCTCAGCAGGACCCGCAGGGCCTCACAGGCCACAGGGAGGGATTTACCGTTTTATTTAAAAGCTAAGGGAAGCTGTTGAAAGGTTTCTAATGTGATTTATTTCCATTTTTAAAAAGATTCCCGTGACTATTGTGTGGATAAAGGCAAGTTCCACAGCATGGAGACCAGATGGAAAGCTACTGCTGAAGTTAAGAGAGATGATGGTAGCTGGTTGATAATACTGGAGACGGAGAGAAATGAGAAGATCTAGACTGTATTTACGAGTTAGAGCAAAACATATTGAATAAACATGTGTGTGGTGTGTGTGTGTGTGCATGCACACGTGCCTGTGTAAACTTGTTTGACTTGACCATCTAGAATACTGGTAGAGAAAAACGGCATCCAAAAGAGAGAAAAATGAAAAGAAATTCATATGTATTGGTCATCTGCTATGTCTAGGTATGTTATATTGATTTTTTTCATTTACACGTCACAATAATTGCAGAAGTAGATGTTATTATCATCCCCGCCCCCTTTTTTTTCCTGGGGTAAAATTAATGTTAAGTAAATATGTTAAGTAAATTTTCCAAGGTCTCATGACTAGGAGAGAAGAGTTTCAAGTCCAGGTCCATCTGACTCAAAACCTGCCCTTTTTTGACCCAGTATCTCCCTGGGGCTACAAGAAAGATGGGAGTAAAGACACAATGACAGAAAATGTCTGCACAGGAAATCTGAAGACTCAGTTTGACTGGAAAATGTTTAAAGGGGAATAGTAAGAAACTAACTAAACTGGTGGGCTGGCTGAGTGGCACATTGGTTAAGAGCTGGTTTTGGGATGCCAGCAGCCCCGGTTTGGATCCCACATATGAGGGCCAGTGACACTGCCCTCTACAGCTAACAACAGCTCCACCTGGAGCTGGGCTGTGCGAGCCCCGGCGACGGTGTAGGCTGCGGCTCCTGCTGCAGTGGGCTGCCATAGGCTACAGTGAGTGGCCGACAGCCAGCGTGAGCGGCTGGCAGCCAGAGTGAGCTGCCAATAGCCGCGGTGACCGACCATCCAGAGGCCAGTGACCGATCTGCCTAATCCGGGAAGAGCACAATGACGATACCAACATGGGCCAGTGAAGCAACGTCCTCCACAACTAGACTGAAGAACAAAAAGACAGCAACTTGTCTGTTCCCCTTCCCCGGTTCCCCAACGCTGTTCCCCTCCCCCAATTCCCCAATAAAATCTTTAAAAAAAAAAAAAAAGAAAAAAAAGAAATTGAACTGGTTCCAGCCTTTAACAACAGTCTCTTCCCCAGGATTTCACCATGGATACCCTGTAAAAATTTTGACTTAAAATATCTCTCCAGGTTCCACCTCCGAAACTCATCCACATTGTCTTGTTGATGTCCGCTGTCAAAACTTCATTTGTGTTTGCTGTCCAGCCTAGGGATTTGATATTTGAGCCCACGCTTTCTGAGGTTGCTGCACAGGAGACAAGAACTTGGGTTCTCCTTCATTCTTCATGGGTAGACCCTTCAACTTCCATTCCTATCTTCCTGGAACCCCATCAGTCCCAGAGGATAACAGGGTTCCAATCTCCTCTGATTTTCATTGGGCATGGATACCTTGGCCTGCTGTAGTCCTCAGCCCATTCCTGACCTCCAGGTGTGGTTTTTCTAGCAGCTGTTATCTGCTCAGCCAGCTGATGAGATCATACCTGAGGCTCTTCACTCTAGGTTTTGTAGCCTTCTCCTACAGCAACATCCAAGTAGCATGTGATCTCACAGTGGCTAAGGATGGGTTCTAGAGCCTTACCCTGGCACTGTGCCCTGAGGCTTAGCAGCACCCTCTGGCAGAGAGCCAATGAAAGAAATCCTTCCAGACCAATTCTGAAGATTCGTGATGCTGTTTTGCCTACACATCTCTAAGCCATCCTGTACAACCTCCTTAAGTGGCCACAGGCCAAGCTGCCTGACCCACTGGATGTGGCTTCTCCTAATCTCACATAGACACCTAGATAAAGTAGAGGCCCTGGATTAAGAAGGATACTATGTAACAACAAATTGGTTAAATCCACCAAGTAAATATAGTAATTCTATATGGTTGCAATATTATAGCTTTACAACAAAGAGGAAAGACTGACAAAGAGAAAAGTACAAGGAGAAAAACACAGATCATAGTGGGCGATTTCAATATAGCTCTATCCCAAATGGATAGCGCAAGCAAATAAACAATTAGAAATACAGATATAAACAACAGAATTTTAGACACATTCTGTAGCTCTTAATATGTGCCAAGCACTATTCTAAACACTTTCCATAATAATTTAACCCTGAAAACAATCCTATGAGAAGGTACTATTATTATTCACATTTTTCAGATGAAGAAATTGAGGATAGAGAGGTTATACCCAAGTTCACAGAGCTGTACCCAAGTAGCAGAGCCAGGGCTGAAACCCAAATATATTTAATTGGATTTTTTGCAGAGACCATTACAGAATGGAGAGGAAATAGTTGAAAAATAAGAATTATCCATAATTGAATGCAAAGTTAAGTCCTTAGGATGGGGAGATGAGCAGGAAAAACAAAATCAAATCCATGCTTAGACACTAAATAAGAAAGTTCAGAAACAGGAAAGCAAAAGAGATCATCTTAAAATAACCAGAAAGAAAAGACAACTTACTTAAAAAAGGAATGATAATTACACTGACAAGAACATTTCTCATCAACAGTAAATGAAATCAGAAAACAATAAAATAATATATTCAATGGGCTAAGTAAGTTAGGTACAGAATTCTATACCTAACTAAATTATTAATCAAGAATTAATGTTGGGCGGGCCAAGTGGCACGTTGGTTAAGAGCTGGCTTTGGGCGCCAGAGGCCCTGGTTTGGATACCACATATGAGGGCCAGTGACACTGCCCTCTACAGCTAAGATGGTGAACAACAGCTCCACGTGGAGCTGCGTTGCTGTGAGTTCCCGGGACGGCATAGCTGCAGCCCCTGCTGCAGTGCATTGCCACAAGCTACACTGAGTGGCCGGCAGCCAGCGTGAGCGGCTAGCAGCCGGTGTGAGCTGCCAAGAGCTGTTGTGAGCGGCTGTCCAGAGGCCCACGACCGATCTGCCTCACCGGAGAAGAGCGCAATGACGATACCAGCATGGGCCAGTGAAGCAATGTCCTCCACAACTAGACTGAAGAACAAAAGGACAGCAACTTGTCTGTTCCCCTCCCCCAATTCTCCAATAAAATCTTAAAAAAAAAAAAAAAAAAGAATTAATGTGCTATACATATATTCTCAAAAAAAAAGAGCAAACAGACTTCCTACTGTTATAGATCATCAAGAGAACATGACCATTGTATACCTAAAGATAAAATGAACAATTCACTAGGCACATGAAACAATCCTGAGCCAGTTTGTACCTAACATGTCCTCCAGTCTAACGCTCTCCCAACTGAGATATTTTGGCTGCTCCTAACATGTTGTTAAAGCAAAAATTGACTGGAGTTACAAGAATTAACAAAACAACAATCACAATGGGAAATGTTCATATTTATTTAAAGACCTATCAATAAGGATGAATTAGGCAACAATTAATAAAGAATGATTGAAAAACAATTAACGAGCTTGATCCTGGGGACATATATAGAACTTGGCACTCAACAATTAAATATTTTTTTCAGGTACATATGGAACATTTACAAAAATTCATCCTTTTGTTAAATAACTATTTATTGAGTGCCTTCTACATGCCAGGGACCCTTTATGAGATCTGACAATTAACTCATGAACTTGCTGCAACGATGTTGCTAACATTTTTTGATATCAGAGGGATTATTCATTATGAATTTGCACCAACTGGACAGTTAACCAAGGTTTATTTGGTTAAGTGCTGAAAAGTCTGCATGAAAAAGTTAAATGACCTGAACTTTTCACCCACAATTCATGGCTCTTGCATCACGACAATGCACCAGCTCACATGGCACTGTCTGTGAGGGAATTTTTAGCTAGTGAACAAATAACTGTATTGGAACACCCTCCCTACTCACCTGATCTGGCCCCCAATGACTTCTTTCTTTATCCAAAGATAAAGGACATATTGAAAGGAAGACATTTTGATGTCGTGCAGTACATCAAGGGTAATACGACAACAGCTCTGATGGCCATTCCAGAAAAAGAGTTCCAAAATCGCTTTGAAGGGTGGGCTAGCTGCTGGCATCGGTGCAGAGCTTCCCAAGAGGAGTACTTCGAGGGTGATCATAGTGATATTCAGCAACGAGGTATGTAGCACTTTTTCTAGGATGAGTTTGTGAGCTTAATTGTCAGAGCTTTCATATGTGAGGTTCTGGGGAATACAGTCATGAAAATTAAGCCCCATGGAGTTTATATTAAATGGAAGAGAGAGCTTCAATAAATGGATTCATATCATCACTAATGTCAAGCAGTGCTAAGTCTATCAAAAGAGAAATAAAGCAGGTCAACAGCACAGAGCCATGTGAGGAGCTATGTTAGATTGTGGCCAGAGAAAGCCTCTCTGAAGAGGTGACTTTGAGCCAAGAGCTATATGAAGTCATGCTGTAAGCCATGCAAGGATCTGGAGAAAGAGCAGTGTCTCTGGAGAGGGCGTGTGCCTGGCTTGTAAGAACCGATAAAGAGCCCAATATAATAAAAGTGGAGTGAAGAAGGTCCAAAAGGCAAGTTGGGAGTAGCATGGTCTGCCTTTCATTTTAAAAGGATTAGCTGGCAGCTCTGAGGGGAGCAGCAGGAGGACCACTTAATGTGGCCCTCAAGCCAAAGGAGCAGGGGTTGAAGGGCTGAGGAGTGGTCAAATTAAAATCTTGAAGGTAGAGCCAAAAGAATGTGCAGAGAGACTGGATGTGGGATGTGGATGAAAGATGAGTCCAGGATGGCTCCAGGGGCATTGTCTGGAACAACTGTGAGAAATGGTAGCATCTTCACTGAGATGGGGAACCCTGGAGAAGGCACAGGGCGGTGGGGAGGGGCTCATGAACAGGAGATACCTCTTAGGTGTCCCAGTGGATATTTAAGACGGTAGTGGGTTCCTCCTGCTCCACTTCTGCATGGATGTTGCCTGCTCTGCCTCTCTGGGCATTTACTGTTGAAATTTCTCGAATTGCCATGGAGAAGAAAACATTCAGTCTGCTATCTCCGTCCGTCAACTAATTCCATCCTCACTATTTCTATCCATTTAAAGAAAATGTCCAAGCACGTGAAATGCCCAGGGTGCTATAAAATCACCACCGTCTTTAGCCATACACAAACAGTAGTTTTGTGTGTCGGCTGCTCCACGGTTGTCTATCAGCCCTCAAGAGGAAAAGCAAGGCTTACAGAAGGATGTTCCTTCAGAAGGAAGCAGCACTAAAAGCACCCTGAGTCGAGATGAGTGAGGAAGCATCCCAATAAACACATCTTGGATACAGAAAAAAAAGAAAGAAAAAAGAAAATGTCCAAGCAAAATTAAACTAACACCAGGGAATGCCTATTACACTAAGTCCTTTGACAAATATCATCTCATTTAAACAGAAATATCCTCCTTGGTGGGTGGATCATTGTGCTCATCTATTCTCAGCTCCACATCCAGGGCTATCATATTGGTAGTTTGAAATTGGCAATGGGGAGGTACTCATACCATGGAAATGGTCAAATCCTGCAAATAAGGACCTGGCCCCACCCCTAGCTCCAGAGCCAGGGGTTTCACATTTACCAGCACCCCACTGATGACATCCATATTTTAGACAGAAGGAAACTGAGGCTCTAAGAGATCAAGTGATCTGCCCAGTGACAGAGCCAGGACCCAGGCATTTTGACTCTAAGTCCAGTGTTATTTCCCTTCTTGAAGAATCCTCGAGTCCTTTATGTCAGGCTTGGAACCAAATGATTTACATGCATTTTTTCTCCTCTAATTCTCACAACTCTCCAAAGAGTGTATGATTGCTATTCCTGCTTTAATGTTAAGAAAACTAAGGTTTTGAGAACTTAGTAACTGACTAATAATCAAACGTTGCTCCATTTGTTATTGGAATTTAAAAAAAAAGAAACAAATTCAATCAAAACCTATGCCATTCTAACTCCACTAAATTTAACTTTGTCAAGATAAATCAAAGAACTATTCATTTCCGTTTTAATGTAGAAGAGACAAAAGAGGAGTGAAGTTAATCAAAGGCACAAACTGAGTCCATAAAAGGTACAATAAATATAAAAAGAGATCTAAATCTTGAATGGCACTTTTCCAGTACTCCAGGAAAATTCCTTGGAAGTAAAATTTTGAAAACTCTTTTTAATTAAAGAAAATGTCTGCCACACAGGGAAACATTCCGACATCGGGTGTGGCTTAGGAGAAAACTTCAAGGCAGAAGCGTGATCATGGGATCCAGGGGGTGGGGACCAAGTTCACCTAAGAAGAGCAGGAGAGACCCTCTGGGGAATATGAAACAATAGACATGAGGTTTTCTGTGTGCTCTGGCAAAAGGCTTTGAAGTGGGAATAATGAACTTAACACAAAGCAAAACAGATTTCACTTTGAATCTCAAAAATAGATCTTCAGGATAGTACAGTATCTTTTCAGAATTTTGTTCTCTATTGCTTCATGAAATAATGGAGTTTCTCACCTTTCTATTTGGTAAAAATAAAATATTAAAGAACAGGATCCATCTCATGTGTTTATATCTTCCCTATCACCCATCAGTATCATTTAACCAGCCTCCCTCTGTGAGATCTTGGCAAGAAGAGCTAAGAGTTGCCCTGAACATTTTCAGTGGCAATCAGAGTGTCTTCCAGCCTGGGAACTTCAAGGGAATTCTCCCACCTGCAATAAAATAGTGCTTAAAGGTAAGCTCTTGGAGATTTGATGCTAATGGAGAAATTACTCCAATTAGCGTGTTTGAAGTTTCCAAGAAAAGAAACCTGGAGATATACAAACTCAAAATATTTTGGAACCCACACCTAATTCCCAGAATTCTTAGCTCCTATATAATTTCAAAATTAAATATCTCAACATCTCCAAAAAAATCTAATAAAGCTTTATTAAATGTTTTAAGAGTAAATACTCTAAAGTATTAAATGCTTTACAAGTAAAATTCATATATTTTTTTAGAATTCAAATTATTTCAAGGATTTAAATAGCATCCCGAACATATTAATGGCCTATGTCCATAATTCCCACTGAGGGCGTCATTTCTATCCAAAAAGAGGTTAGAGCTTAGAGTCCATGATACTCCCTGATGTAAATATTTTTATCAGAAATTTATAGAACAAATTGAGTTTCTCTAGTAAAAGAGTTACAGAGTTTTGTTTTTAAAATGTTAATGAGTATGAGTTGAATCATGTCTACCCAAAATGCATATGTTAAAGTCCTATCCCCCAGGATCTCAGAATGCAAACTTATTTGGAATAAGGTTGTTGCAGATGTAGCTAGTTAAGATGAGGTCATACCGGAGGAGGGTAGGCTAATATAACTGGTGTCCTTATAAAAAAGGGGAAATTTGACACAGTATACAGAGAGATCGCCCTGTGAACACGAAGGCAGAGAACAGAGCATCTACCAGCCAAGGAACACCAAAGATTGCCAGCAAAGCACCAGAATCTAGGAGAGAGGAATGGAACAGACTCCCCCTCACAGCCTGATGAAGGAAACTGCCAACAGCTTGATTTCAAACTTCTAGCTTCCAGAACTGTGAGACAATAAATTTCTGTTGTTTTAGCCACCCAGTGTGTGGTACGTGGTTATGGCCGCCCTAGGAAACTAACACAGATGTCATCCCTTTGCCATGCCTTCTTGGGCATATCGCCTCAATCTCACACATTTCTCAAAACAAACCAAGTGGGGGGGGGGGGGAAATAAAATAAAAATAACTTGTAGAAAGCTATTCTTTTTCAGGAAACTTTGTACATTTTGTGAGAGTTTATATAATAAAAAACTCTGCTGCTTCGTATGTGAAATAAAGACAACATCTATCACTAACAGTTTTTGTGAGCCGTAAGTGATATAAAGCACAGAATGTATGTAGCTCAGTGTCTGATCAATCCATAGTCATGACTCACAAAATAAAATGGTAGCTGTTATTGCTAGAAATAAAAGTCATGTTACTAAGCCTGTGTCAATAAGACATGTGAGAAGGGGTGTTTCCTCAGGAGTCCCTGGCAGCCATGATGCCCTTGGAGTTGCCAACAGTTGACTTCACCAGAATCCAGCTCTCTCAGGGCCTGAAGTGGGATCGTAACTTTATACCCAAGCCTCTGTTAGACTTTGCAACCAGCATGTCCCACCCTGCTTTATATCACCATCATCTGTGGTCACTGCCCCAAAGGCAAACCACTCCTCTTTCTCTCACCCTCATCCTCTCCATTTCCTTTCTCCTGACCTGTTCTTTCACCATCTGATGGCCTCACAGATCCTGTGGCCTTCCAAACCATCTTCCTACTGGAACTCTCCATCTACCTCCCACTTCAGTTGAAACAGGGTTCTCCATTGACAACATGACCTCCCCTATGGCCCTGCACAGGGTCTAACACCCCACATACACCAGGGTCAAGAGGTGGGTCAGCATTTTACCCACTCCCAGTCCATTACTTCTCTACCTTCAGGGAAAACACTGGACATTTTGAGGTGAGCACCGCCTATCTCACCCTCTAACCCTTGTCACCACTGACAACTGCCACCAGGAGACTTCTCAATAATTCTTATCAAATGAAAATTTGGTGCATGGTTCACGGTCTTCCTCACCATTTTAAGCTGTTATTATGTGGGTTACTGTAACATACACATTCAACCCTGCAGACTCAAATGCCTTGATCTCAATCTCCCAATTATCATTCTGGTTTAATTTCCTTTTCTACTCCAGCTAAATTCTATGTTCAATCACTCTGGCTCTTCTTCTAAAATAATAATCACAGCTTCCTGTTATAGTGTCCTTCCCATGAAAATTCTCAACTCTTGTCAGTCCAGATTTGACCCTAAGATCTGTCACTTCATTCTCTTTCTTATAAATATCCTTCTCAACCATATCCTATTTCCTTAGTCACACCTGCTCCACAAAATCCAAGTTCTAGATCAAATTGGTGGTCAACTTCAGCAGTTACAACCAGGCTGCTGAGAGCATCACAGAGCCAGGCAGTGTTCAAGCATTATGGATTCATCTTCTGAAGCATAACTCATCCTGGGAAACCATCTATGTGTCCATATCACATTCTACTTCCAAAACTCCATTGTTGTTCTCAAATTCCTTACTTAGTCTTCTACCACTCCCTTCCTCTCATCACATGACACCTTTCTGCTCCTTAGAGGAAAAAAGAGTCCATCGGACAGGAAGTCACCCAACATCCTGCATCCACACCACCTTGTCCATGATGGTGTCTGTCTATGATCTGCTTCTCTCCTATCACAATCAATCAAAGGTCTCCCCTGCCAACAACCAACCCTTCTACTTTGTATCTCATCTCTTCTTCCTTTCTCAGAGTCCTGGTTTCAAAAATTATGTTCTCTCTTTGGTATTTTCTCTCTCTTCTACTCTGTTAGCTCTTTTCAAGCAGTACTTAAACATTCTCTCCTGTCTCCCATCTTAAAATGCTCTTTCTCAAGTCAAAGTCCCAATAACTAATGTTTATGGAGAATTTACTGTGTGCAAGGCATTGTGCTAAGTTTTGGACATCTACTATTTCAATCCTCATGTCAACTTTATAAAGTAGATCATATTTATCTTCAGCAACTAAAATTGAAATGCAAAAAAGTTAAGATCATATAACAAGTAATTAGGGGAGCCAGGCTTCCAACCTAGGCATGAAATGCTACGATCTATACTTTTTTTTTTTTTTTAAGATTTTAATAGGGAATTGGGGAAGGGGAATAGTGTTGGGGAATTAGGGAAGGGGAACAGACAAGTTGTTGTCCTTCAATCTTAGTTGTGGAAGGCATCAGTAGCTCAGTGCCAAGTCCAGTGGCCATCCAGCTGCCTGTTGGCAGCTCGTAGCCACTCAGCTCATGGTGCCAAGTTTAATCTTAGTTGCATGTGGGCATAGCCCACCATCCCATGCGGGAGTTGAAGGGGTAACCTTGTTGTTTGGAGCACATGCTCTCAACAGCTGAGCCATCCTGCCACCTGTTGGCAGCTCAGCAGCAGCTCAGCTCGGGCACAGCTCACTGGCCCATGTAGGAATCGAACTGATGACCCTGTTGCTCAGAACTTGTACTCTTAACCAACTGAGCCATTTTGCCAGCTCCAAACCCATGCTTTTAACCACAATTTTCTTACCCATCACTTCAGCCTCCTGGCTTCACAACCCCAATGAAACTGTCATTTTAGCCTGTTAGTTCAGTCTTTATTTTCAGTTACCTAATAAATGGATAGAATTGACAACCTCTGCTTCAATCGAACAACTTTTTAGATTTTCAAATGCTGCTCATTCCTGTTCGTCTTTCTATTGACCTGGGCTGTCCTTCCCAGAATTCTTTATAAAGCCCCTTTGTCAGTGTCTTTTAAATACTTGTGTTCACCATAGTTCTATCCTGCCTTCCTTCTTTTCTCAGTCTACATATACTCCTTGGATGATCTCATTTATTCCGATTGGCTTCAGCTGTCATTTATTTAAGTTTCAAGTGGACAGAACAGCCTCTTGGCACTCTTCACACTAACACTGACAGTTGAAAATGCTGAAGGGGTGCTACCTGGAGACAGACAGGCCACCCAAACAGATCCCCACAGAGAAGCATTTACTTTGATAAATTCACCATCAAGAAAGGCTCTCAAAATTTCAAACTCAGGAACTTGACTTGACACTGTCAGACTACTTTAAACAATAGAGACTGACGTACAAAGCCGGTGTGCCAAAATATGAGTTTCCAATGAGGCATACAACTATCTGGTAGATATGGTGTATATGCCAGTCTGATCAGAGCACTCTCTCCCCATAAGGAAAGTGCATGAGGCTAAATTATCAGGGAGGCTCTTTGGTGAGCACGCAACCAAAATGAGGAGAGTTCATTCATAGTATGATCCAAATATGTAATGACATCATTACATATTTATAAAGATAAACAGTCTATCACCACATTTGGAATGTTGCTTATGGGTGGATTGGTTATTTAAGTGTAGAATAAATTATACTCTGAACCCTAGATAGAACTTGGCAAAAAAAAAAAAATTGATAATAATTCAATTAAAAAATGGGCAGAGGACCTGAATAGACATCTTTCAAAAAAAGACATACAGTTGGACCACAGCTACATGAAAATGTACTCAACTTCACTGATTATCAGGGAAATGCAAATCGAAGCCACATGGAGATATCACCTCACACCTGTTAGAATAACTATTATCAAAAAGACAAGGGCCGGCCAAGTGGTGCGATGGTTGAGAGTTGGCTTGGGACTCCAGCGGCCCTGGTTTAGATCCCACATGTGAGGGCCAGTGACACTGCCCTCTTAAAAAAAAAAAAAAAAAAGAAAGAAAAGAAAGACAAGAAATAACAGGGTTGAAGAGAATGTGGTAAATAAAAAAAACCACCCTTGTGTACTGTTAGTGAAGATGTAAATTGCTGAAACCACGCTGGAAAA
The DNA here is from genome assembly GCA_033961575.1 of Aselliscus stoliczkanus. Lineage (NCBI taxonomy): Eukaryota > Metazoa > Chordata > Mammalia > Chiroptera > Hipposideridae > Aselliscus > Aselliscus stoliczkanus. Next base: position 69,450,087 of record CM066739.1, on the reverse strand, counting down.
CAGTGTGGGGGTTCCTCAAAATATTAAAAACAGGACTACCATGTGACCAAGCAATTCCACTTCTGGGTATTAATCTGAAGGGGAAAAACCCACTAACTTGAAAAGATATATGCACCCTTACGTTCACTGCAGCACTATTTACAACAGTCAAGATACGGAAACAACCTAAGTGTCCATTGATGGATGAATGTATATATATTTCCTAATATACATCCACACTATGGAATATTACTCAGCTATAAAAAGAAGAAAATCTTGCCATTTGCAACAACATGAATGGACCTTTAGGGTGTTATGCTAAGCAAAGTAAGTCAGACAGAGAAAAACAACTACTGTATATCACTTATATGCGGAATCTAAGAAAAAAGAACTGAGCTCATAGATACAGAGAACACATTATTGGTGGTTGCCAGAAATGTGGAGCAGGGGTTGGGTGAAATGGGTGAAGGGGGTCAAAAGGCATAAACCTGAGTTATAAAATGAGTAAGTCCTGGGGGGTGTAACATCCAGCATGGGGACTATAGTCGATACTGTGTTGCATATTCGAATGTTGCTGAGAAAATAAATCTTAAATGTTCCCATCACATGAAAACAAATTTATAACATGTATGGTGAGCAATGTTAACTAGACGTATTGTAGTGATTATTTCACAATATATACTAACATCAAATCATTATATTGTATACCTGAAACATTATGTTGTATACGTGTCAATTATACACCTCCATCGAGAATGGTTATTGTTTGACCAGAGAAAAACCATAAGTAAAACCAAATTCTGATTTACCAACATTCAATTGAAAGTTGTTCACAACTTTAAAAAAAAAGTAAACAACAAACAAACTTCATTCTGTGGGACTCGGAGAGGATTCTGTTAACTATAAACATCCATAACACATTTAACATACTTGATTTATCAAAATGTAGTCTTTATACTTTGGGAGAAAGTAGTTCATTGTGCAGAGCAAACGTCTCCATATATCCTCAAAAAAACCATCCAGTGACATGGGACCCATTCTCTCAGGCTGAAACACTCTATCATCCGAGAGAACAAAGTTATCATTGTCCAACCAAAATCTCTCACTCTTAAATTTTAGTTCATTTCCTTTAGTTGGATTTCTCTTGGACTTAAAGGATCAATCCTTTTCCTCATGAAAACCCTTCTTCACAGAGGATAAGCTAGTGGCAAAAGGAGACTAATAACTTCTTGCCTGTCTTTCTATACCCATTGAAACTGAAGACATTTTAATTTAAAGTTCAGTTCATATCGATTTCTATAGGTTTTCAAGGTCTGAATGTGCAATACTTACCCTCGTAAAATTTGTCCTATTCATTATGGTTTCATGAGATTTTGCTAATATTCTAAGACAGTCATTTCATAAAAGACCTGGAGTGTTTTTGTACCACCATGTAGGTCCTGAAGCTTCATACAAAGTCACTGAGGGCTCACAGGTTTTATTACTATGAAACTCCTAAGTGTAGAGACATATAATGCTGATGTTTCTCCCAACTAATAATGCATCTCTTTGATGTATCTCTTTGCAATCACTTATCTTTTACTTCATGACGATCCTCAAAATCATGTTCTTTGACACTAACTTACCATTGCACTCATTTTATAAACAGAGACACAGACATCTGGCAGGGTTAAATGATTTGCTTAAGTGACACGAATAAGGAAGAGAACCCAAATTTTCTCTTCCAAATTGGATGTCCTTCCTACTACATGACATTTGCATTTTGTAAAATACTGGCTGAATCATTTATCAACACTCATTTCAATTTTAGCTTCATGAACAAAGCAACCATTCCAGTAGTTGGAAACAACAATATAATTCCAACGGTTTCCAAGCCATCTTCTCCCGTTCCCTTTTGAATTCTCTCCAGACAGGCTTCCACTCCCATCACTTCACTTCACATCCTCTTGTTGAGTCACTAGTGACTTCCACATTGCTAAATAGATGAGCCAATTCTCAGTCTTTCTCTTAATTAACTAAGCCATGCTTCTTTGAAACGTTTTCTTCTCTCACTTCTAGGATGATATACTCTTCTCCATCTTCTCTGACTTCAATTTTTTGGACTACTTCACTGGTTTATCCTCATCTCTCTGACAGTTAAACCCAGGAGTGTCCAAGGGCTGGGTCTTCAGACTTTTACTAGTCTCCATTTAAGCAGTCCTTTAGTGGTCTCATCTAGCCTTGTAGCCCTAAATACCATCTATATGTATGCCTTTTGGACCCACATTCATATCTCTGACCCAGATCTCTCCCTTTGAACTTAATTTCGTATATCCAACTTTCTCCTTAATACCTTCACTTGGCATCCAAAACCATCTCAAATAATATCAAAGTTATCTCCACTTGGGTACCAAAAGACATCTTGAACTTAAACATCTCCAAAAGTAAAAGCCTCGTCCTCTCATTCTTTCTCTAGTCTGCTGCTCGCTCATTCTTCTCCATCCCAGTAAATGGCTATGCCACGCTTCTATCCACTCAAGCCAAACCCTCAGAGCCTGTCTTGTCTTCTTTGTTTTCACACATACCATTCATCCATCATTAAATCCTTTGGTTTCATCTTCAAAATACACACAGAATTCAACTCTTCCTCGAAACTTCCATGGCTACCAACTTCACCCAAGATACACCATCCTCTTCTTCCTGAATGATGCAATGGTCTCTTATCCTCCCTGCTTCTGTCCTTGTCCCACTTTAAACTATTCTCAAACAATAGTCAGAATGATTATGTGGGTGCATATGTCAGGTCATGTTATTGCTCTGTTCAAAACCCTAAAATGGCTCCCCATCTCACTCCCCATCCCCAAGTCACAATGCCCCATGACCCCTTTCGTGGACCCGTCATCTTTCTGATCTCAGCTCCTGATTTCTCCCTATCACTCACTGGGCTCTAGAAACACTGGTCTTTCCACAGTTCCTTGAACATGGCAGGATGCTCCTGCCATGTTAAGAGCATTTCATTTATGGCTCCTCTGCTTGTCGAAATCTTTCCTCAGATATACCCTCTCCCTCATCTCCTTTAAGTCTTTGTTCAAATGTGACCTTTGGGGAATTTTTGTAATCATCATATTTAAAATTTTAACACTCTCAGCCCACCTCAAACTCCTCATGCCCCTTTTCTACTTTGTATTTTCCCCAGAGCAAATATCGCCAATAAACACACTGTATGTATTGTAATCATTTTATTTATCTGTGCCCCCCAATAGAATGTAAACTCCATGAGTACAGAAGCTTTTGCCTATTTTATTCCATTTTGCATCCCCAGTATCTGAAGCAAAGTCTGAAACATAATAGGTGAGTAAATGTAGACTGACATAAGATATCCTGAGGAAAAAAGGTGGGGACATACTTGTGAAAGAGAGGAAGAGAACATTTCTTTATTTGAAGTGATTTATTAAAATGCACTCCCTTGTTTTCTGTCCTCTGTCTTTGGTATCTGTCATAGGGAGAAGAGGAGAAATGGAAGACTGAGTGATAAAAGAAGAGATCATCGGCCCTCCCCAAAGTTGTCTTCTGAGAAAGACAGAAATACATTTCCAGGGCTATAAAAGCACAGCAAAAATTAATACATAAGAATCAACAAGTTCAATAATAAACTAGTGTTGAGGAGGATTCGAAGAAATCAGAACCCTCATAGACTGCTGGTGGGAATGTAAAATGGTATACTTGCTTTGAAACTGTCTTTCAGTTCCTCAAACAATTAAACAGGGTTACCATGACCCAGCAATTCCATGCCTAGGTATATACTCAAGAGAAATGAAAACATGTTCTTTTGTGTTCTCTGCACTCAATTTCAGTCTGGGGAGGGAGGACTCCCACATTTCCAACAAGCAGTTCTTAGATATTAGGGTGTCTGAGAATTCAACTCAATTCTGATGCCTATCTACCCAGACACAGCATCTGATTCCACAGGTTAAGGGCTCAGTCCTACAAGACTGCCCACACCCAACTTCAGATGTCAGTCACAAGCCCTGATTATTTCCTGTGCTCCTGAGCAACCGACTATACATCAGAGGTTTCCACAACCCCCTCCTTGGGTTCAATTAATTTGCTAGAGCAGCTCAAACAACTAGGAAAGCTATTTACTCACTAGATTACCAGTTTTATTATGAAAGGATATAACTCAAGAATAACCAGATGGAAGAGATGCCTAGGGCAAGGTGTGAGGACAGGGGCACAGAGCTTGCATGCTCTCGGAGCTCACCACTCTCCCTGCATCTCCACATGTTCACCAGCCTGGAAGCTCTCTGAAGACCTCTTTTTGGGTTTTTATGAAGGCTTCATTACATAGGCATGATGGATTGGATCACTGGCAATCAGCAATTGATTCATCCTCCAGCTCCTCTGCCCTTTCCAGAGGTCAAAGGTGGGAAAGAAAGTTCCAACCTTCTAATCACATAGTTAGGTCTCCTGGAAACCATCACCCATCCTTAGATGAAGTCCAAAATTAGCTTCATTAACATAACACAAGATACCTTTATAGCTCTCACCACTTTGGAAATTCCAAAGGGTTTTAGGAGCTTTAAGCTAGAAATGGGGATAGAGACCAAATATATTAGGTCATCGGCAAAGTCATGACATATTTTTTCTATGTTTTTCATTGCAAAAATGCATCAAGACTTTTCCAACAACCCAATATATTTCTTAATATAAATCACAATATCAGTATATCCACACAGAAACTTTATACAAATGTTTATAGAGTTACTCATAGTTGAAAAAAAAGTGGAAACAACCCAAATACCCATTCTGGATTAATAGATAACAAAATGGGGTACATCCATACAATGGAATATTATTTGGCCACAAAAAGAAATACAGTACTAATACATACTACAACATGAATGAATCTTGAAAACATTGTGCTAAAGTGAAAGAAGCCAGTCAAAACAGAGCACATATTATATGATTTTATTCACATAAAAGTCCAGGACAGGAAAAATCTATAGAGACACACAGTAAGTCTGTGGTTGCTTAGGGCTGGGATAAAGATGACAGGGGCACAGGGCACTGATAACTAAAAGGCATGGGGTTTCTCTTTGAGGTGATAAAAATGGTCTAAAATTGACTGTGGTGATGGCTGCATTTAAGTGTGAGTAGTACAAAAAACCACTGAATGATAAATTTTAAATGAATGCTTACATGGTAAGGAAACTGTATCTCAATAAAGCTGTTAAAAATTAACACATTACATGTGACTGTGGCAGGATGGCTCAGCTAAAAAAAAAAAAAAAAAGCTCTTTCAAGAAGTTGGCTTGATGTGGCCAGGTCCTGTATGGTGTTTCCTCCTACCATGAGTATGCTGTTGGTAGTCCAACACTGGCTTGCTAGGTGCAAGCTTTCTGAACGATTTTATCACTTCCTTGTCAGACTTATTCCTCTTGCATGGCTATGTTTTACATGTATTTTCATTTTTACCCTCACCTGCAAGCACACACCTTTTCCCAAACTGTAATACAGATGTCCAAAGCAATCAGCTGAAAAGGACTGAAGGTTTTTGTCAAGTGCCTTAGGCTATATCCCAGCTCTTATCTATTACTCCATCTAGCTCAATGCAATAGCAGGTATCAAGGAGCATTAAAAAGTTGTAGTCAAGGTTATTAATATAAATAATAAATATGATTATAATTTGTGTAATTATTATATTAAATTCCACACCTTATTTCTTTCAACATCGATTGTATCACCCAACCATAGAAATATGTGTGTTGGGGATTATGAAAAAGAACCAAATGTTAAAACAGACAGCCACAAAATGTCAGTTAGAAGGACCTTAGAGGCGTTCAAATCCACCTCCCTCATTTTATAGTTGAGGAAACAGATTCAAAAACTTAAAGTGATTTTTCCAGTGTCACTCAGTAAAACAGCCAATCGCCATTCAAGGCCCTTTCTGTCATTCCCAGCTGATCACCAATTAGAAGTAAAAAGAAGTCAAAAACTCTTAATGATTACAGAGAGACAAAGAAGAGAGTGTCACACCCAGATATTATTATAATCCATTAAAATGAATTATTAAACTAAATTAAAGGTTATTAGTATTTATTTACTTCTATTTCCCTCTTTGTCTTCAAAAATACTTTAAATACTCTTAGACAACAGAAACACTTGGCCACTTCTCTCTACTTTGAATCACAATGCAAATAGAATTAATAGGTTTGTTGAATTATATGTATAATTAATTTTATGGAACCAATTTAATCATATTTTCATATTAATTCTAAAAAGCTCTAATTTATTAGTCATCTCTTATTAGCATGCCAAGTTTCCCCCACTTTGAAACATGATTGCTAAACTATAAGGATAGTCAACTGCAGCGAACTTTCCCATTTGGTAACAATTGGAATGTGGCATACCACGATACAATTTATTCCAATAATTTTCATATCACATCAAAATAACATGATGATACAGTTTCCACTTATGACTTGAGGCAATTTCTGTGTTCTGTTTGCAGCAACATCATTTCATAAGAGTCTTTTGAAGAAGAGCGATTGTGGTGTTAATTAGAGAAAACAATTTTTATTGTATTTTTTTGGCCAAGTTCAGATTTATCCCTATAGAAGAAACATATTTAGGCTATTCCCGAATAACATGAATTGCATCACAATTGGCATCGTGATATTTAATAAATTCAAAGATTATAAGATATTAGCTATCTTACTAAGAAAGTAAATATAGTAAATGACCACTCAATTCTTCATTCAAATACAAAGAACATTTCATGATTAATCAATTACCATATGTATGTATATCCCAGAAGAGTAGGATAGGTTATTGTTTCCATCATTTGAAGGGAAAAAGTCCCAGAAAGTTCTATTTTTCCCTCTAAATTTCTCCCCACGCTACTTAAAAAAAAAGAATAGTGAAGCCCACCACATTTAATACCCAGCAATAATTTGAACTCATATGTTTGTCAAATGCACAAGGAAAGGGTCTGAGATTCTCAATATCAAGCAGTTCTCCGTTGTGAAGAGGTTGTGTCAAGTTCTCCTAGTAAGAAGAAAGAATTTCAAAGCAGGAAAAATGTGGGAGAGCAGTGGGGGAGGGCTTTTAAGAAACCACTGCTTTATTTCTTCAACTGGTGAGGGACTTGTGCTAATGAAACTCAGGTGGATGTCAGACAGCAAGCCCCAGGGCTCTCCTGGCAGTGCTACCCTCAGCGATGACAATGAGGGCTCCTGTGAGCCTCACAGAAAGGTGCCACTTTAAAGAGAAACTGAAAAAAGTACATGGGATCATATTACAGTGGAGCAGCTGAAACCCATCGCTTTAGGGCAAAAAAAATCAAGTCATTTGGCTTCAACTACCTTAAAAGTGCACCCACATACCAAATTACATGCATTTCTGCTGCATGAGACACGGACACAATGTTTATACCCAACTGTGAACCTAACTAATGATGTCCTGGAGCAAAGATGAATAGATTCAGTTGAGAAATGAATGGGTTCTCTCTTATTTTCCTCTCTTCCGTTCCACTAGTAATAATTACTTACAAGCTTCCTTGCGTCTCACACAAGGTTCCCCACCCCTTACGTGAGAATCGTCCTGAAGGTGCTCTCAACCTAGATCTTAGCTTTTATTTTAAAGGACTGCTGCCGAAAAACCCATGTCTGGATCTGCCTTCAGAATGAAACATTCTTTAGCTCTAAAATAAAAAAAAGTCAGTTAACTGCTATTTTGACGCTGCTCTTCAAGCCCCTGGGTCTGGTTTTCATGATTCCACATTTCCAGGTTTGGGGGACCACTCTGTGCAAGCACCCTAAACAAGCCATCCATCTGCTCCATGGCTGCGACCTGAGGAGGTATCAGAGAGCAGCCCCAGATGCCAACCAGCAATTCTTTGTTACAACTGTTCTCAGCTGCACACTTTTTAAAAAAAAGAAGTTTCATAAACTTCCCAACCCTGAAAACAATTTCATGGCATAAGACGATGTGATCACGAGAAATCATAAACACAAAGAATAAGCATTTCCCTTACCTGGATCGTGGAAAGGCACCAAGGCAAAGTTGAACAGAGGTCTCTTAGGTCTTTTCAAAGACGTCTCCAGAATTTTGGAAGCCCCTTCGATAACCTGAACTAAGTCATCATACATGGAACCGGTCACATCAAACACAAAAGCCAAGGTGGAGGCCCCCTCGGGAATTTCCTCTGCCCTGATCTCAGTCTGGGGGCTTGCATCTTGAGCTAGGGACGAATAAAGAAGAACGAACAGGAATGCCGTGTGGACAATGTCCCAGGAAATCATTTTCTTTCTTTTTTTTTTTCTTTTTCTTTTTTCTTTTCCTGAGCGCCTCAAGCACCCCGCTTAGCCCTCCTCAACAACAGGCAGAGGTTGTCCTCTCCCAGCAATTCATTCGACTCTGGAAATCTCCTGGACCTGGCAAAAAAGTGCGGAGCAGAGAGACTCGCATGGGGACCAGCGCCGAACCCGAGTCCCTGCAGGGGCTGAGCGGCAGAGATGCGGCAGCTTTTGTCTGGTCGCAGCTTCCTCCGCGGCCCGGCGGCGTGCTGCTGAGTTGCAGGCGGGGCGCCCGCCCGAGCCCCGGGGGCCGCACCGAGCCCTGCGGCGCCGCGCCGAGTCCCCTGCCCTCGCCGCCGCTGCTCCCCTCCGGGCCCGCCGCTGAGGCTCCCAACTTTCCAGTGTTCGCCGCTTGCTCTGGAGCGAGGAGGGGAGCGGGGGGAAGCCTGGCTCGGCCTCACCTCCTGATTGGCCAGTGGCCGTCCCCCCCACTTTGCTCTGAAGCGCCCCCTCCCAGAGGGCCACTTCTCTCAGTCCTGAGGCTGGGGTCAACTCAGTTCCAGGGAAGCGCTCCCAGTGTCAGCTCCACTCCCACCGGCACTGTTCCTAACCTACAAACATCCACTGTAAACAATGGCTTTCAAGAATGCGTGGCGAAGACCCAAAGTCAGGGACAGCGCACTAACGAGCACAAAGGGAATTTTCTTCTCCGACGGTGGCCAACGCTGCCTCAGACACCTCTTTCCTAATTCCCCCCAGAAGCCAGGGCGCCCCAGCCCAGCCTCCTATCCCTCGGGCCACACAACTCGGCCCGGCCAGGAGAGGGAGCTGGAAACGTCTCCAGGCTGGGCAGCAGCCACACGATCCATCACCCTGATGATGTCTTTGGGGATGCGGAGAAGGGGGAAGGAGAGGGCTGCGTGGGCCCAAAGCCGGAGAAAGAGGAAAGGGGCTTTTGAGGGAAATGAGAGGGACAGCAGGGCCTGGGGTGTCACCGACTAGTAGGAAAGATGGGAGACGAGAAGAAGTCTGGAGATGAATACAGGGGAGAAGCCAGGCGGAAAGGATGAGGAGATGCAGGGAGCCGGGAAGACATTAAAGGGAAAGCTAGTTGTTTAATTTCATTATGAGACTCATGTGTGCTGAGCAGTTTGAATCCTCCCCTTGGCACGGTGAAGCAGAATGCTATCCCCACTTCACATTTCCTCCCATACATCTGCCATGTGCCAAGTCTCAGCCAAAAATCCATTTAAAAGGTGTTCCCCCTCTATGGCATTTTCTTGCTGATAAGTAAGGAAGCCTCGCCCTGGAAAACATTACAAAGTTTTTCCGTGTGGTAATTATTATATACATTATAATACTAATAACAGAGATAAGGAGGTGGACAAAGAAAGTCAATCATCTGCTAAGGAGTCTTTGCGTCGTTTTAATCAAAATGTATTTCCTTCCTGGAAAGGGAGCTGTTGTCTGGATACTGGCATTTAAAGAGGCCAAACAAGCATCTTGATCATGTTCCAATGTGTGCGAGACCACCCATCCAACGGAGGCAGCCTGAGGGAGCGCCAGCTCCCATGAGGCTTTGGTAGTCAGCAACCGGCTTCTCTTTCAGACCCAGCAGCTCTGGGATCAGAGTTTATGATACCTATAAGTCATGTCACTTCAAGGAAGCAGACAGGCCATTTGGGCCCAGTGAGAATACAAGAGGAGGGGGGGGAAATGTACTTCCTTTCCAAGTCATATTTAGAGAATGCTATGTGAGTAACCCAGTCCTTTGTTTATTGAAAAGAGATTGCATTCTAAATCCTAGAGTTTTCACTGAGACCTGAGCTATTCCAGGTGTTCAAGGGAAGGGGCAGAGCATAATGACTAAGAGTTCTGGGTCAGATAACCTGGGTTCAAGGCCTAGCTGTGACACTTAATAACTGGGTATCCTCAGCACGTTACCTAACTTCGTCATGCCTTCGTTTATTCAGCTGAAAATGGGAATAATGATAGTACCTATCTAACAAGGATTCAATGATTTATCTTGGAAAATGTGCCATATGCATTAAAAAGAATGTTGTTGGGTGGAGTGTTCTATAAATGTCTATTAGGTCACATTGTTTGATGATGTTGTTCTAATTCCTTACCGGTGTCAGCCTACTTGTTCTATCAGTTATTGAGAGTGGTATTGAAATCACTGACCTAAATTATGGATTTGCCTATCTCTTCTTGTAGTTCTATGAATTTTTGTTTCAGGCATTTTGAAGTCCTGTAATTAGATGCATACACATTGAAGATTATTATGTCCTCTTGATTAATTGACACCTTTGTCATTATAAAGTTACCTTCATCATTCCTGGTAACATAATTTGCTCTGGAATATACTTTGTCTGGTAATAATATAGCCACTCCAGCTCTCTTTTCATTGGTGTTAGCATGATTCGTCAATCTCCATCTTGTCATTTTAAACTTATTTGGGTTTTATTTTTAAAGTGTGTTTCTTGTACTCATCATACAATTGGGTCCGTTTTGTTGTTGTTGTTTTGTATGCAATCGAACAATCTCTGTCTTTTAATTGGGCAGTTTAGACCATTTATATTCAATGTGATTATGGATATAATGAAATCTATCATCTTGCTATTTGTTTTCTATTTGTCCCATCTGTTCTTAGTTCCTTTTTTCCTGTTTTTCTGTCTTCATTTGGATTTACTGAATACTTTTATGATTCCATGTATTTCCATTGCTAGCTTATTAGATATAACTCATTTTAGTCATTGCCTTGGGATTTATAGTATACATCTTTGATTTATCACCATCTTCCTTTAAATAATATTATACCATTTCATGCATACTATAAGGATCTCAGAATTGTATACTTTCATTACTCTCCTCCTGACCTTTTTTCTATTGTCATCCATTTTGTGTTATATTACCATATTTTTAACCCCTCATGACACTGATGTTATTTTCTGTTTAAGTAGTCAATGTGCTTTTCAAGAGATACGGGTAACAAGGAAAGAAGCTGGTATACTTACTCATGTAATTGCCACTTCTAGTGCTGTTCATTTCTCTGTATACATCCAGATCCTAGCTGATCTCATTTTCCTTCTCCCTGAAGGACTTGCTCTAGTATTTCCTGTAGTGCAGTTCTGCTGGTGATAAATTCTTTCACTTTCATGTGTTTTAAAAAGTCTTTATTTCCCATTTGATTTTGAAAGATAGTTTTTTTTTCTGGGCAGAGGATTCTAGGTGAACAGTTTTTTCTAATTTTTCTTTCAGTGCTTTAAAGATGTTACCCTACTGTCTTCTTGCTTGCACTGTTTCCAGTGACAAATCACTATCACATTTATACGTGTTCCTGCTATATGTGCTGTATCTTTTTTCTCTTGATGAAACTTGTCATCAAGAGTTTCATCTTGAGCCGGCCGAATGGCGCAGTGGTTAAGAGCTGGCCTGGGAAGCCAGCGGCCCCGGTTCGGTCCCACATATGAGGGCCAGTGACACTGCCCTCAAAAAAAAAAAAAAAAGAGTTTCATCTTAAGTTTCCTCCTTATCACTGTTTGTGAGCAATCTGATTTTAATGTGCCTTGGTGTGGTTCCCTTCATATTTCTTGTACTTATAGACTGTGGATCTTCTTGCATCTGAGTGTATGGTTTTCATCAAATCTGGCATCTTGGGGCCTTTGCTTCTTCAAATATTTTTACCCCCTTTCCTCGGGATATCCCAGCTCACATATATGAGTCAACCTGAGAAGACTGTGACTCACTGATACTCTGTTAATTTTTTTAAATTATTTTCTTTTCTCATTATGTTTCATTTTTGATAGTTTCTATAGGTATTTCTTCAAGTTTTACTAATATTTTCTTCTCCATGGTCCATTGTGCCAATTGCCCCCACGTACTGTGCTTTTCATCTCTAGAAGTTGGATTTGGATCTTTTTATAATTTCCAGGTCTCATTTTAAGTGTATGAAAATAACAACTGTTGCAATGCCCTCAACTGGTAATCCTAACATCTGTCAGTTCTGCATCTCTTTCAGTGAATCAATTTTTCTCATTATTAACTGCATGTTCCGGCTTCCTTTCAGGCCTCATAATCTTTAATTGGATGTCGGACATTGTGAATTTTACCTTGTTGGGTGCTAGATATTTTTGTATTCCTACCACTATCCTTGAGCTCTGCTCTGAAACAAAGTATTTGGAAACAATTTGATTCTTTTGGGGATTTACTTTTAAAATGCGTTAGGTCAGGCCAAAGCAGTATTCCATCTAGAACTAATTATTCCCCATTACTGAGAAATGAGCCTTCTACCCAACACTCTATGAATCATGAGGTTTTCAAGTCTGGCCAGGGAGGGGACGCAGGGTGGAGGGGGCGGCACAGACCTATTCCCACCCCTGTGAGTATACCCATGATCACCTTTAACCTTTCAAGTGGTCCTTTCCTGGGCTTCAGGTAGTTTGATCTCACACATATGCTGGTTAACACTCAGCTGAACACAGTAGGGAAACACCTTCATATCTCTGGGGATTCCTATCTAAATCCCTTGTCAGGTATTCTCTTCTGCAACTCTAGCTGAGTGTTCCTGCACTTTCATCTCCGTCTCCTCAACTGAGGCAGGCTGGTAGGCTCCACCCTGTTTGTACCAACGTACAGGTGACCTGGAAATTCCCTGAAGATGGTAAATTGGGACAATTATAGGACTCGCCTCATTTGTTACCCATGTCTCTGGAATCATTGTCCTGAGAATAAAATGAAAGCATGCTTATAACGTATGCATTGAGCCCAGTGTCTGGCGATGCAGCAATTACTCAACAGAAGCTAAGTATAATTAATACCACTATATTTACTTGAGGACACAGCTTTGAAAGCTTGAACTTATGTGTATATGCACTGGGGACACAATGCTTTGGAAGAGACAGAGAACTGGAGAGGCTCTTTTGTTTGTTTATAGGTCTTTTGTAGATTCGCTTATGTCCTGAAATCTAAGTGGGTGGTAGCACTTAAGAATATGTTTGAGGGGGCCGGCCGAGTGGCGCATTGGTTAAGCGCTGGTTTTGGGATGCCAGCGGCCCCGGTTCGGATCCCACGTGGGGGCCAGTGACACTGCCCTCTACAGCTGACGGCGGCTCCACCTGGAGCTGGGCTGTGCGAGCCCCGGTGATGGTGTGGGCTGCCATGGGCTATAGTGAGTGGCCCGCAGCCAGCGTGAGCGGCTGGCAGCCAAGAGTGAGCTGCCAATAGCCGCGGTGAGCGACATCCAGAGGCCGGCGACCGATCTGCCTCATCCGGGAAGAGCGCAATGACGATACCAACAGTGGGGCGACATCCTCCGCAACTAAACTGAGGAACGAAGGGACAGCGGCTTGTCTGTTCCCCTTCCCCGATTTCCCGACGCTGTTCCCCTCCGCCAATTCCCCAATAAAATCTTTAAAAAAAAAAAAAAAAAAGAATATGTTTGAGGTCCACAGGGCACTGTGGTGGGGAAAGACTCATGACAAAGAAAAGGAATATTTTGTGTCTCAAAAGGCATTTTTACTTCCATATGTATTTATGCGAAAATATACATTTACGGAACACCAGTGCATTCTCCACTTTAGTCTCATATAATCGATGACTTAAATGATGACTAGAGGATTTGGGGCATGGAAGAGACATATGTGGGCCCTGCCACTCCTTTTCAATAAAGTTTGACCTTTGTTGAAATGCAGATCTCTAGACACCAGGTACCTGTTGGTCAGAAATCTTATTTACACTTGAAAGTAAATGAGTCCTTTAAAGTACATTTTGGTGTGCAGGCAGCCAAGAACACTAACAAATGCTAACCACAAGATTGACAGGGAATATGAAAACAGTTTGGGGAATATAATCAATAATGTTGTAAAGAGGTTGTAGGGTATCCAATGGACTTTTGTCTTATTAGAGAGACCACTTCATGGATGGTTGTAGATGTCTGACTACTGCACTGTGCACCTGCAGCTGAAGCTGAATAATACTGAAGGTCAACTATAATTTAATATGTCACAGGATGTGTAATACAGCAAGGGAATAGAGTCAGTGGAATTGTAACAGCTATATACGATGTCAGAGGGGCAAAAGATTGGGGGAGGGGGTTATCACTTTGTGAGGGGTGTAAATGTCTAACTATTACGTTGTTTTGTACACCTGAAACTAATTTTTTTTAAAAAGAATGTAAATTGTGAGAAAGTGATTAGTTTAGACAGAGGGCATGGCCCAGGATGGAGGTGGGAAGGGTTGGGCAAAGAAGACAGTGATGCTTAAGTCAGGGAATTGGCCTGAAATAACAGTATATCCTAGGCTTTTTCCTGCTTTTGTTATTAAAAACAGTCTCTCTGAGGCTGGAAGGAGCAGTCATCTGTGAACCTAGTCTTGCTTAGCCATTAATTGTTTCAGGTCTGTCCCTCATGAGTAGATGGTACTGAACAGTTTCTAAAATTTGTTTCAACAGGAACTTCTTAGTTTACCAGGAGCAGATATTTATCCTTGATCTATCCTAACCACCAATGCCCCGTACCCCACCACCACCACCACCACCACCATCCCTCCAGGGAGTCCTACAAGATCCTAGGAGATAGGAAATGGGAGTAAAGAAGGGATTAGCTCCTCCTCCTGGAGATTCATACACAGAGGCAGACTCTGGAGTGACATGTAGCAGATTATAGAACCTTTGCAGTGTCGTGCTAACATCACCAAATTGGCTCTCAGATATCTCTTTACATACATTATATTGGGGGGGGGGTGATATGAAAGATAATATTTCTTCAAAAAGTGGCCTAGCATGTGTATAGCAAAATCAATATTAAAATCCTCTCTCCCATTCAATTTTCACCCTTGCAAGTTTTCTACCTGCCTTGGAGAGGATAAGAGTCTGTTCACTGGTTAAATATTCCAAGTAATCACCCAATGGGAAGCATTCATCACAGGAGGCCTGATAAAGCCTAGCCAGAAACACAACAACCTAAAAGAATAAGGGTTCTGAAATGATTGTTATAAAGTAGTGTGTACATCCACTGCTTTATTGTAACTCCCTCCTGCAAATCACTAGATGGTTTGATGTTGGATCCCTAAGGATCCTTCCCAAAATGTCTGCTTCTCTATGTAATAAGGCCCAGGATTATTTTATGTTTACTTTAGCACATTTCTACAGGGAAAGTAACTTGCTATTACAACTGAATCAAGCATCGAGGACTTTTACATCAGCCATCGTGGTTATATTTGGCACTGCTATGAAACTAAAAAAAAAAAAAATTTTTTTTTTTCGCTTGTCCCCCTTAGGAAGGCAATAAAAGAACGGAAAACCATCATGTTGTAACTGGAAAATTAATCACATCAAATATTCTCTTAGACTAATCAGGTTATAAGTCTGGAATTGGCTTATATAAAACAGATGTTTACATTCTTATGCTCTTTGGTACTAATGTCAAGAGAAGAAAGCACAGAGTAGGTCATGGCATACTTGGGGGAATGTAACTTGCTGCTTTTACTTCTTTTAATGAAACCACAGAGCCTGTGGTCAGCAAGGGGGACAACTAAAAAGGGGTAAAGCTCCAGGGGTCTAGTCTCCTACTCCTTAGATAGGCAAAAACTCTCTGGCTGTAATGGAACAAGAAGTATGCTGCCTGGGCAAGAGGGAGCTGGCTCACAGCAAGAGGACAGGACTCAGGCAACATGTGTGTGGTAGCTTGTCCAAAGGGAGCCTCCCTTTTGGCTCTGCTGGTGTCCTAGTTCTCCAGGACTCATGATCCTGGTTTGCATTTCAATTGCGATCTTCTCTATAAGGACCTCAGCTCTCTACTCCTCCCAAAACAAAGACCAAGAGACCTCCAAGCTATCTCCATACTACTTGGAGAGAAGTTTTGAAAGTCTAGTCTAGCTGAATACTTAGTGGACAAGAGAGGCTTGACCCAAGAATGCCTCCCCTTCACTTTCTAAAAAATATGAAATTACAATGTATCCTCAGGGACCCCTCTCAAGATGTCCTTTCAAACCTCCATCCTCTTGCACAGTAGCTAATGGCCCCATGAAGCCAGGACCGAGGTCATATTCACATACCGTCTTTTCTGCTCCTTTATTCCAATTCAAAAGCTGGAAAGGACTTTAGACATCATTTTTCTACTCTAGGCCCTTCATTTTATAGAGAGAAAACTGAGGTCCAGAGAGTGGCCTGTCCAAGATCTCATGAAATTTTCAAGTAGTGCTGGAAGTATATTTTGGACCTGTATTTATCACGCTACCATCTTACCAATTGTACTAGCTAATATCTATTGAGTACTTGCTATGTTGCAGTCACCACTTTAAGTGCTTTATAGGTAGTAACACATTTAATCACCTTTTACCCTCATTCGAAAACTATGAGGTAGTTAATATATAATGATCCACATTTCACAGAAAAGGGAATTGAAGATGAAAATCTCACAAACAGGTTAAGCCATCTGTTCTAGTTCTCATAGCTCATCCTTCTCCCTTCACTTTTATTCTCCTCCTTCTGCCACTGGTTCACATTTTCTCTATTATTTTAGATTAAATTTAAAATTACGATAATAAAACTTTGAAAAACATAACTTTACATTGGGTTGTCGGAAAAGTCATGACGCATTTTTTCGATGTTTTTCATTGCAAAAATGCATCATGACTTTTCCAAAAACCCAATAGTATATTTCAAAGTTCATCACTAACATAATACATATACTATATTGGAAAGAATAATACTATGGTCTTGGTTTCTTTTGCTTTGTGAATTTCCTGTGAAGCATTTTTAAATGCTTGAATGAGCTTTCCCTGCCCCTACGCCTATTTCTGAGCTTTTCCCCTCACTACTGAGCAATTCAAACTCATTTTATATTTTTCCCATGATGCCATGAATTCTTGAGAATAAAGGCTGTTTGAGTCCTCTTTTATAAACACATAGTATCCAGCACCTCGTAGGAATTCAATGATTTTTTTTCTTTAATGAATTGCTGAATTCAGAATGATTAATAATAATAGCAGTAATAATAACAACTGCCATCTAATAAGTATTTTATCCATGGTTACTTAGCCCACAGGGGAACTCATGAATACATTCAATATTCACAATAACCTTATAAGATAAATATTCCTATGGCCATTTCAGAGACAAGCAAAGTAAGCTCAGAATGTCAAGCAACTTGGCTAAGATCCCATTGGTAGTACACGGTACAACTAGGAGTAAAACGCAGGTCTCCCAGGGCTCTTTCCAATACGCTCCATTGCCACCATGCAAAATAATTTTATTAGTGACCTGACTATAACATTTCTCGGAAAATAAATATTCTGTAGAGAAAGTTAATCATCATAAGGCCAACATAATTGTTTAAGCCATCTTATCTATATGAAACATTTTACATAAAAAGAAAAAGAGAGAACCATATGATTTCACTGATATGTGGGATATAAAACTGAAAACAACAAAAGAACAAGCAAAACAAATGAAGAAACAGAACTCATGGACACAGATAATATCTTAGTGGCTACCAGAGGGTAAGGGGTGGGGGGGGGCAGGAGGAGGGTGGTAGAAGAGGGTAAAGGGGGTCAAATATATGGTGATGGAAGAACTGACTCTAGGTGGTGAACACAGAATGTGATATATAGATGATGTATTACAGAACTGTACACCTGAAATCTATGTAACTTTGCAAACAATTGCCACCCCAATGAAGTTCAGAGAGAGAGAGAGAGAGAGAGAGAGAGAGAGAGTTGTAGAAGTGAGGACAATTTAGCAAAAAGTAGCTTTAAACAAAGTGACTCTATGTAAAGGGAATAGTATGGAGCTGTGAATATCTAGTCACTCAATCTGTTTATTAGAAGGAAACATCCATCAGACCTGTGATCAGATTCTATTAACCTTGAGGGGTAACATGAAACGGGAAAATCAAAGTTCTAATATGGATTTACTTGACACTGAAGAATAAAAAAAGATATGAGAATACAGTTTTAATAGTAGATATAACCCATTTTCTGTTTTCATCTATAGTCTAAGTATGAATTTTTAAAGTATGAATTTCTTCTCTTTTTGCAAACCTCCCACACAAGCTTAAAAATAGAGATTTTCCTAGGTTAATGATTTGATTTTAGATGTAAAGAGTACCAAGGGCCGGCCGAGTGGCGCGGTGGTTAAGCGCTGGTTTGGGAAGCCAGCGGCCCCGGTTCGGTCCCACATATGAGAGCCAGTGACACTGCCCTCAAAAAAATAAAATAAAATAAAATAAATAAAAGATTTGCTTAGAAGTATATAGATGTAAAGAGTCCCAGAATTCAGGGAGGAAAACAGCATTAAAAATCAGAAAACACCTACTATTCCAGACAGCTAGGAACCTGTCTTAATTTTAAAGAACAGAGAAAAAAAATATAACTTCTTTTCTTACATTCCAACATTCAATAACTCCCTTTATCAGAATATTTTCCTTTATAATTTTTCTAATATAATTTAATTTCCTTTCTTCTTTATTCTGTTTTCAGAAGAACTACAGCTGGCCACAACTTTTCACATATTTTTCTTCTATATCAATTAATGAAAAGGAAAAGGCATTGGCTTCAATAATTATAAACTGGATTCAAGCTTTCTGCCTTTATTTTAATACCTTAGCCCTATTCAAATCATGTCAATCAAAATATAATAAATATTCCAGTTTCCTCTGAAGAAATAAGGGAATATGTCATGAAAACCAATCTTCTCTTTTTCCCTTTTATTTTCAGGCTACACTCAGTTAAAAAAATCAAGATTTTTTTTTTTTGGAAAAATTTTAAATAAAAAGAAGGTTAGCATGATACTGTGGTGATAGATTAGAGATGGAGGCGTCAGAATTAATGAACTCAAGTGGGCAGCTCTTCTACCATTTCAGGACACAAGGACCAGGAAGTAGTCCCTCCCCAGACACCCAGTGTGCCAGGCAGCACCTTGACCTTGGACTTCCCAGCTTCCAGAAATATTAGACTCAAGTGTTTGAATGCAGGAAAGGGTGGGAGGACTGGATTCTGCCCACGAGAGAACTGGGGCCAGGGGATGATAGGAGCCAGACTGGGCGAAGTTCACAGCAGAGCACACACCTTTCCTATCTGTAGCCCATGGAACACAAAATCCCTCTTCCCTATGCTAAGAAATAGCAAACGGGATCGTATAAGAGAATGAACTCAAGTTTGGCTTGTTACAGATACAGATGGATATAAATAATTATTGAGATGTGTATATATGTAGGTTAATATACACATATGTGTTCCATTGCTCTGTCATTTGAGGGGAGGTCCTAGAAGCAATGACAGTCCAATAGCAACAAGCACACATAACACTCAATTCTTGGTTTCTAATGGCAATTTCCACTAAAAGGAAGCACCTTGGGAAAATGGCTCGTTCTAAAATGGCTGGAAGGGCCGGCCGAGTGGCTCAGTTGGTTAAGAGCTCGCTCAAGAGTGCGAGCTGAGCTCTGAGCAACAGCTGTTCGAGGCCAGCTCGAGCTGAGTTGCCGTTGAGCTGCCAACAGGTAGCAGGATGGCTCAGCTAAAAAAAAAAAAAAAGAAATAAAATAAAATGGCTGGAAAAATGGACAGGGGACACACAAGAAGAGCTTGGAGCATAGTATAGGGCTGTAACTTGAAAAAACACAAAACAAGTTACACACACACACACACACACACACACAATGGTGGGATATGTCAAAGATACACAAAAGTCAAATGAAAGAATTCCCAGGGGTCAACACTGGGACAACTTGAACAACAAAATAACATTATACTGAATTATAACTCAAAGTGTAAAAAAAATATCCTTGAATGTGTAAGGATGCACATAAATAATTGAATAAATAAATAAGTGAAGGGTTTTTCTCCCATGCAGAAGTATTTCAAATAATATATGTAGATACCCCCATCTCAAGGAGATAGAGGATAAATACCCACCCCTTCAACGTGACTTGTTCTTCAAGAATACAGCAGAGAGAAGGGGAAGCTAACTTGACAGAAGGAAAACTGGCCAACACTATCTCCACCAGGTGGTCAGGATTAAATGGTAAGTCATGGTGATTGCGTGTATTGTTGATACGATGTGATTAGAGTAGCATCTGTTGTCTTCCTTCCAGGAATACCCTCAAAAAACTTCTTGTCATAATCTAGAGATACCTCTGGATGGGAGTTGGGAACAGAAAAGGATCCTTAGATAAAAACTGAGCAAATATGAATAAAGTATGGTGGAGGTTAGTTAATATTTAGTTCATATTGGTTCACTAGTTGTAACAACTATACCATACCTATTGGTAACAACCAACAGTGGAAACTGAGTATGGGGTCTAATGGGAACCTTCTGTTCTATCTTCACGACTTTTCTATAAATCTAAAACTACTGTAAAAGGAGAAGGTTATTTCTAAAACAAACTAAATCAATAAAA
The DNA here is from genome assembly GCA_033961575.1 of Aselliscus stoliczkanus. NCBI lineage: Eukaryota > Metazoa > Chordata > Mammalia > Chiroptera > Hipposideridae > Aselliscus > Aselliscus stoliczkanus. The sequence continues at coordinate 69,429,434 of CM066739.1, read as the reverse complement.
GGCAAAAATAGCCCCCAAACCATTTTTAATGAGGCATGAATATGATCACATCAAGAAATAAAAATAACTTTTATTAGTCATTTGTCAGCCATACGATAAAGTGAATTAAATAATTCATGGTAATGCATGTGTACTTTACCAGCAGAATAATGTCGTACACTTAAAAGACGAAACATCTGAAAGAAATTCTACTGGGCCTATTGGAAGTCAAACAGAAGGCATTATATAACATAAATAAACACTGAAAATGTACCATGAAGCAATAATACTACTGTTGCTCGTTGCCATATGGCAAATCACTGCCACCCCAGCCAGGCAGTGTTAGTTACTGAAATACTGAGGGTGGAAGAGATCCATGATTATTTGTTCAAAAAACCTACCTATAAAAAATTGCAACTGCTGTACTCAAGCAGAACAGTTGGCTAATGGAACCAAACTCATTAGCATGTGCATCACTTCGTTGGACTCTATTTGGTGACAAACTTCAGCCCCATTACCAGCTTACTGCCTTGCAGCCATTGGTCAGTGTGGACAAGAGCGTGCCTAGATCAGCATAACCCTAAACCATTCCCTGAAAAAACTACTTAAAAGGGACGTTTTGTTGATCATAGATCAGGTGTGTTATTTTCTTATGAAACTTGACCTGTATTAACCCAGGAGAGAACGTGAACAGGAGCGAAATGAGTTCGATGCTAAGTGACTCTGGTGGGAGAACTTTGCTGAGATTGGATGGACAAATTTCAGCAAAATCCTTCCACTCACATTGCAGCTAATCCCAAATCTCTTAGTGGAGGATTTTCTGTACTATAATACATTTGAAGCATCTCCACAAATTCCTTTCACTGTGAGTTATAAGCTGGCCAAAGAACTAAATGTCCAGGGTGTACTGTGTACTGAAAGTGGTTCCTTCCACTGGGCCTACAGTTTAAGCCTTAAGGTTGATGCTCTAAATATAAATGCACAATGAACTACTAGAAGCATGAAAACTCATTCAGTCATCCCCAAAGGGCATTCCTTAATACTAAGTATTTAGCTATAAGCTGAAACTCAGAGTATAAAATTAGAACCGTATTTCACAGATGTTGAAACAAAATTGGGCATTACGTCAACCAATTCAAACTACCAACATTGCTGTTATCAACCTTTGCATAGAACAAAATAACAATAAAATCACTGTACACCGAAATTGACAAAATAAGACATATAGATAGATATCCAGCAGACACATACTGACTCGTGATTTGTATTAAATCTCCCAAATGAATTCAGCCCAAAAAAATTAGTTTGTCTTTCTGACTTTAATTCTTTCAAGTGGTTCATTTAACCAGCAGTTGATCAACAATATTTTAATTTTCATAATCTTACTCTTCACAAATCCAGTGTAGCCAAATGTCTTTACCAAGATTAAGTAAACCTCAGAATTCTCCTATAGAAGATTCAATAGTGTTTGTCTCCTACTAATAAAAAGCTATGGAGATTAAGCTCACTGATGTAAGATTGCCCGAAAATTTGGGTAATGACCAGAAACGGCTTTTCAAGGTGCTATCCAAAGCGATCAGGAACAAAAATGATTACATCCTAAATGAGAGGAAAGTGTAAACAGTTTTCACATTACCCTCAGTCTGCACCCCAACCCAAGCATGTATATATTTGATTAGCATTTATTTACTCATAAGTCATTCAGTGAATAGTCTTTAAAATCCTGTATATGCTGAACATTAGGGAAACACCATAAGGAGGTGGACTCTCCAGGGGTGATATCAGCAAATATCTAGAGTTTTCACAGTAAGTGATTAAATTAGCTTATTTCTTATCAGAGATATTGGAATTTTAATAATCAACATTGTGCCTTATCTTTGCTTCTACTATGTTACTAGTCTTATTTGTTTGGAGAAAAAAAAAAACATATAGCCTAAGATTTCTACCAAATAGCCATTTTTATACTTAATGGTTTAGGATCAGGAGAGGTATTAGGAAAGTGTGAAAACTAATGTTGCCCTCTGCTGGCAGGTTCCTCAAGTAAAAACCATTGTTTGTTTTGCCATTTTACCGTATTCCTCAGTCTTTGGGAGATACATTTGGATATTAAGAGATTAGAGTTTGCTTCTTATAAGTAACAGTTGGAACTCATTCTAACACAAAGTCTAAAATGTCTAGGCAATGATGATAAGCACTGTCAGCAGCAACCAAAAGAAATAGTTTTAAAAATAGAGTTCTATCCACATGATGTGGAGACACGGTCACACAGCACAGCAGTTCTGTGCTGGGATTTCTTAATCTCATTTTATTGAACCTGAATCTAATTATCCAAGGGTCTCCAGGATCCTGCAAACTATTACAGATGGTGCTGAACTTTGAGTAGTCTGTGTCACCCCATATAACACACAATATGCCTCCCTTTTCTTTTCCATTGAAGTGCATGAATTTGCTCCATGTAAAACTTCTGATGTGGCATGAGATTTGGGGATGGACTATGTCAAGATACTTGTGCAAACTCAAGTTTTAGGTGATCCTATGTTAACAGATTGAAAGGCTTTATCAAATGAAAACTCCTGGTTAAAAAGATTCGAATCATGCTTGTGAGTTACTTCTGATACTCTTCAACGAGTTTCTCTTTTCGGGTACATGTAGATGAATCCAACAAGCTTTGGTGGTGAATAAGCAGTATTATTTCATCTTTGTAATACTAGTTCTTAACACAGGGTCTCATTTATAATACATATTTAAGGGGAGCTTGTTGAATAGATAAATGAATTGGCCTGGTCCATTAGTATGCTTACTGAAATGAGGCCTTATCTCTCAAGAAAATGCTTAGGGTAGAATGAGATGTGGTATGTAGAAAGAACATATGTTTTGGAGATGGACAGGCTTGGATTTAAATCCTAACTTTTATATCCAGCTGTGTGGTAGAAAGCCACCTGGTCTCTCTGAGCTACAGCTTTCTCATCTGCAAAATAAGAAACACCCCACTTCTTTTTGAGGTGTTTTAGGGATTTGATGAGATAAAATAGGTAAGGAGTCTGGCACATAACTAGCATTCCAGAATTTCATTCTCTTCCTTTTCCTTGCAGGTAAATGACTAATTTCCGTCGTTTTAATCAGTATTATGGAACAAATTAAGCTCAGGTCCATTTTCGAGAAGAAAGAGAATGTGCTGTAGTTATACTATGTGTTTAAATTGCCAAACCTGGGCCGGCTGAGTGGCGTGGTGGTTAAGTGCTGGCTTGGGAAGCCAGCGGTCCCAGTTCAGGTCCCACATACGAAGGCCAGTGATACGGCCCTCAAAAAAAAACACACACACAAAAAAAACAAATAAATTGTCAAACCTTTCTTTCCCCCACCAGGAATAAGAATATATATAAGCTTCCATATTTTGCCTGCTCTACAGCCTCTACTGACTTCAAAAGAGGTTACCTACACTGGAAAAAACACTAGGAAACTTTATTTTACTTAGAGTCATTCCCCAATTAAGTAAAAGTGGAGAAATTATAACACCTTCCATTAGATTAATGATCTGAGATTTCAAAACACTTTAATCTGTACTCTGTTACTTCAGTTTCACATTAGCCCCCATTTTTAAGCTAAGGAAACTAAGAGGAGAAAAAAGGGGATTACCAAATGTGGGGACTAAAAACAGAAGCCCTGTGTTCTGATTTGTACAGGGGTCATCCCACCCCACTTAGGATGCTTTGCATGCCGTGTTCCCATCAGGAGCTGCTAGCGTATGCTCACCAGTGACCCCTGTCGTCCACTTTGGGCATTGCATCCTAGAACCACGCCCACTCCTGTGGCCAATGGGCTTGCGGTCTGCTAGTTAAGGGCGACAACCATCTCATAGTCTTGGAGCTTATTCTTTTTCTGTTTTCCCACTGACTCACAATGAGACACATGGTGAGTTGTTTGGAATTAACTACTTTTCCAGCGTTTTACAAAGCCTAAGTGCCCTTGGAGGTATTTTTTTTTAACAATTCTGGGGAAGTTCTCTGTTTATTTTTAATATTAAAGATGCTATAGCAAGTGTGAGCAAGAATGGAAAAGTTGAAGACTTTGTCTGTAGGGCTACAGACTCGGAGACTCCATTAGAAACAGCTGTGCCTGTAAGTTTTCTCCTCTGGTGCATTTATTGACATTCTTGTGGTGTTGCCAGTGCTAGATGGTGGCCAGCTGTTCTCATCATATTTTAATTAAAGGAGTTTCCACACCGTCAAGAAATATTCTGTGCAAAGATGTGCAACACCTGATTGCCGTTGTTCCGGTACCAGATCTATCTCTGTGTCCAGATCTTAACAATAGGATTCATTTTTACCCTTGCTGCTCCACACCCCAAATAAATTCATTAAGCTGGGATCCCTATACCTTTAAGGGAATATTATCCCCCCAAAACTGTATGCAAAACTGAGTATGTACATTTTTATGCAGACAAAGCTTATACTTTCAACATATTCTCAAATGGATCCATTATTCAGAAAGAGGTAAAGATGACTGGCTGTAGATACATTACAGCCTTTATGTTACTTTTCAGTGGAAGTAAAATAATTGTTTCTTCCAAAGCTCCATCAACAAAGGAAAACTTCAGGGGTGTAACTTAATGACTAAATAGAGTAGGGATAAAACATGGGAAAGGAAAGTTAAGTACAAATAGTATATTTGTTAACAGGAAATCGATAATGAATCACTTGAAAAGAGTAGGTTATAAAACAGAAACTTTACTACCATCATTTTACCTTAGTCCATGTAAGTGTATATAACAATTTCTGGAAGAGGCTTTCTGGGAGGCAAAGGTGACCTTTCAAGTTTATAAGCTTATGCTTTGTTCCAAAAAGAAAGTACATACCTAATTTTAATATGTAATAATTTACTGGGGCGGCCAGTTAGCTTAGTTGGTTAGAGTGCAGTTCTCATAACAACAAGGTTGCCTGTTCGAATCCCCACATGGGCTACTGAGCTGCGCCCTCCACAACTAGATTGAAACAACTACTTGGAGCTGATGGGCCCTGGAAAAACACACTGTTCCCCAATAAAAAATTAAAATAAAATAATAATAATAATTTACAAATCAATGGGTTATGATTTGCCAATATTCAGTGCTTTTCTCTGCCTACCTTCTCATTAGCCAAGTGAAAGAGCCAGTTCAATCTTCTGCATCACAGCATAGAAAGGATCATAGAAGTTCTGAATTTTCTTCTACATCTTTCTTCTATATCACAACATAGAAAGGATCATAGAAGTTCTGAGTTTTCCTTACTATGCCCAACACCAGAATGTGACATGGTGTTAGCCAAAATCATTAATGCTTTTTCATAAATTGCCTTCAAGCTCAAAATTTAATAAGAAATCTCATTTAAGTTCCTACCCACAGACTCCTCCTAATTATACAAGGCATCCTTCCCCCACCTTTATCCTTTCCTTCTTTTTCTTCAACATGCCCTCTGGCCCTGTCTGCTCCTCATTCCCCCTCACCCTCTTCCCCACAAAAACAGAGGGAGAAAAAAAAACAACCCAAAACATTAAGAATAGATTTTCTCTGGGGCAGAGAATTCAGTCCAGGACTGACTTACATACTAATTGAAGAAATATCCTTGAATGTGTGGCAACAATTTGTACAGCCTCGCCATTTCCACCTTCTTTATATTACCTCCTTTTCTTAAGAATCTCTCGATGACTGACTGCTTTTAAAAGAAGCCCTAAGAAAAACCACTCTGTCACAAAAGCCATCCCAAACCCAGTGCTTCTCACCACCTTCAGTTTGGGCCAATATTAGAGCCTCTGAGAAAAGAAACAACAAGAGAAAGGAACTGAGAAAATCTTTATCGTTTCTCTTTCCTACCACTTGGAAAGAGGAAAGACACTGTGGGGGAAAGGGGAAGACGAATAAGGAAACTGGCCAAATGCATACACACATACACACAGCTTAACGGGCAAATTTTGGCTGAGGAGAATAAATTAAAGGTAAAATAAAGTCCGTGCCAGTCATGAAATGACAATTCTAGCACCTAGTTTGGGGGAAGTTATATTTGGCTCACTTCTAGTCAAGTCTCAATTTCTTATCCCTATAGATTTACTAGCACAATAATGGAGTACAACCAGGTAGTAAAAAGTTATGGCTTTGAAGAAAAAAAGTTGCTTCTACAATAAAATTTTGTAAACTTTGTTTCTTCAATGCCTGAGGCACTGTTTCCAGAAGCTTTCTTTGCCTAGTATATCGAGTATCAATATCAATATGAAACATACAGTGAGAAATTTAATAAGGTTCATTTTTTAAAAAACAAAATTAGTTTTAGTGTGAGTTGCATGCTTTTTCTCACATTCTAAGATTTATTCCAAGAGCGGAAAAAATTTTCACATTTACTATGAGGTTGAGGACAAGCTAATATTTAGTTCTAAGTTCTACTGTATTCCTGTATATCAAAATGTGACAAATCTAACACAATTCAAATCAAACAAAATTTGCTCAAGATTTAAACATTTTAAGACTTCCTGAAATTTCATTTCCTCCACAAAGATTTGCCTGAGTAAGGTGGCAATTTCCTGTCCTCTTACCCTACCCCTGTCTTCTCAGCATAACATTCATAAATCTGATCCCACTGTCAGCACTTTTAGGGAAATGACGGAGCTGAGCCAGAAAACCAAAGAGACAAAATCCTGCTTTTCAAATGAGTGAGGAGCAGGGGAAACAAAACTATAAGGCCTTTGAAGTTCAAGGCCACATCTTCTTTACTTTTCTATTGCCAGCACCTAATATAGGTCTGTAACATGAATGAAAGAATGAAGGAATGAACAAATGAATGAGTATAATCAATTCAAATAGACTCTGAAAACCACAGACTGGCAAAAATAACATCTACCTTCTCTTGCAATAAGAAATACAGCAAGTCCTCAAATAATGTCATTTCCTTCAGTGTTGCTTCCTTACAAGGTTGATGAGATGGGGTGGGCACTTAATTCTTGTTGATATCGGTTAGCCTATAGTAATGTTGGTTTTGTTACATATCGTTTTGCTTTAAGTTGCAAAACCTATCTACAATGTTAAGTGAGAAGTTCCTGGATATAGATGAATTCTGGTTCCTTAGAAAGAAAGAAAGCCTAGATTCACTAAAAACAAATCATGCTAGGCTAAACTTGCCGGGATTCTAGTCTTTGTCCTGTTCTGATTAACTTGGATCAAACATAATCTGGGGGTGACCGATTAGCTCAGTTGGTTGGAACGTGGTGCTGATAATACCAAGGTTGCCGGTTCGATCCCCTCATGGGCCACTGTGAGCTGTGCCCTCCCTAAAAGAGTCAACTATGCCATTGTAGCCTGAAAGCAATGTGTAACCAATAACCATGGCTGTTCCCCAATAAAAAAAAAAAGAAAGGAAAAAACAAAAACATAATCAGTCTGCTAATAATACTTGTGACTGTTACAAAATTGGTGAGGACAGCTAATACACTATGGAACAGAATAGAGACTCTATCTTATCTCAAAGATCGTAAAAATTGACTGGTTACATTCATGAAAACAAATTTAAAATGTAATATGAGAGGATTGGACTCAATGGTATGAAAAATATGGGATGGTAGGGTATGAAATGAAAAAAAATAATGTAAAGACTTTCATTGACCACAGCTCAGTGTGAGCCAGTGCTGTGAGACGGCTACTAAAAAGTTAATGCAGGGGTGGCTGGTTAGCTCAGTTGGTTAGAGTGCAGTGCTCATAACACCAAGGGTTGTCAGTTCTATCCCCACATGGGCCACTGAGCTGCACTTCCACAACTAGATTGAAACAACTACTTGACTTGGAGCTAATGTGTGTGTCCTGGAAAAATAAATTGTTGCCGAATAAAAATTAAAAAAAAAAGTTAATGAGAATTTTAGTATTAATATAAATATTCTATATCCATCATAAGAGCAAATAGTGCACTATATTCTGCATTAGATAGAGTCTATCTTTGCCCTCCGGCACGTTAAGAAAAATGCTTACTAATTAGGGAGACTCTGACCAGGTGGCAAGAGGCTTTAAAGGCACATCAGGAAGAAATGTTTAAGAAAGTTGGGACATCCAAATTAAGGGAAATGAATAGTAATGTTCATGTTTGTTTTTCTTTATGTATTGGGCCTCAAGGGCACCAAAATATAATCATCATAATACTTGGTTTAAGACACATTCTCATTACCAATCCACAAATATTCTTAATTATTTACTTTTGTTATTTGTTTGCTTGCTTGTTTTTACTAATGTAGCAAGATCCCATGAACTCATCAGCCAAAAGAGAAAATAAACTTAACTTTCAATAAGTACCAATAAGAACCTTAACTTAACTTACAGTAACTTATTTCCACCTCTGGCAGAGGCCATAGGCTATCTCTGGCAGATGGCTACAAAGATGGTGATATTGACACTCTCCCAATGGAATGGTCGGGTCTATGTACCCTCCTCTTCATGCCAGGAGAACCACTGTAACTGCCTTAGTAGAAAATCAAATTTGAATATTGTGACAAATTTGTGCTTCTCGACTCTTGAGTCCTGCCAAGTTGTGCATAGGGATTTTAAAAAAAGAAGGAAGGAAGGAAAACATGAAGGAAGGGAGGACGGGAGGAAGAAAAAAGGAAAGAAAAGAAGAAAAGAAAAGAATATCAGAGTATATAACTCCACCTTCTAAATTGAGGGCCAGGAGTCAGAAAGCCCAAATCACTGATCTCACCTCTGCACCATCATAATAAAGCTCATGATTCTGCTAAGTTGGAAGGTGCCACATTTTCTCTATGAAATGTTCATAGCACTTTAGGAAGTCTGCTAATGATATGTGATACCTGACAGATCTCTGTCTAATCTATATTTCTGTTCAGTATTTGCATAGTTTTATAGATGTCAATACGGTCTTACATTTACACCGTCCCTTTTGGATTATAAACCCTGGGAGGGAAAGAGATTCTATTTTACAGATTCACTGCAATAAGACACTTGGAGATTCTTGGATATTCTTAATCCAGGACAAAATCATGATTTAGTTAAATATCATTGTGTTTTGACTTAAACTGTGAACTGAGGGTGTTTTTTAACCCCCCTCATAGAATTACTAGGATAATAGATAAGGAGGAAAACATGGAGGGACCTAGAGAAGATATAATGCTAAGTGAAATAAGTCAGACTGAGAAAGGCAAATACCATGTGACCTCACTTATATGTGGAATCTAAAAAATAGAATAAACAGAGCCGGCTGAGTGGTTCAGTTGGTTAAGAGCTCACTCAAGAGTGCCAGCTGAGCTCTGAGCAACAGCTGTTTGATGCCTAGCCTGAGCTGAGCTGCTGCTGAGCGGCCAACAGGTGGCAGGATGGCTCAGCTAAAAAAAAAAAAATTAAAAAAGGATAGAATAAACAAACAAATAAACAAACAAACAAAACAGAAATAGACTTATAGATACAGAGAACAAACTGATGGTTACCAGATGGGAGGGGCATTGGGGGTTAAATGAGAAGGTGAAGGGGTTAGCAAGTACAAATTGATAATCACAAAATAGTCACAGGAATGTGAAATACACTATGGGGAATAGAGTCGATCATGTTATAAAAACTATGTATAATGTCAGATGGGTACTGGACTTATCAGGGGGATCACTTAACAAAGTATATAAATGCCTATATATATATATATATATATATATATATATATATATATATATAGTCATGGGACATAAAGTACAGCATAGGGAGGATAGTTAATGGTGTTGTAACAGCTATGCACCATCAGATGGGTAGTAAATTTGTTGGGCTCATCACTTCATGAGAGGTGTAAATGTCTAGTCATTATCTTGTTTTGTACACCTGAAACTAATTAAAATAATAAAGCTGGGGAGGGCACGGCACTTGCACAGCCACCAGTACATCTACATCTTCATTAAATATCAGCCCCACATTTCAAACTGAGACAAGAATTAAGAGTCAATATTTGTGCTTAAAATTAAATGTACAAAATGTTAAGATCCTTACCCCCATAATGATACGGCAAGAAGTGGCGGAGTATAGGGTAACCTCTATAAGTCGCAAGCTTTGGAGCCCAACAATTAAGGGTTTAGTTTAAATGCCTTGTTAAGGAAAAGTATCCAATATTAGAAAAAGGAAAAAAAAGTAGATGGCACGCCCTGTCAGTATCATAGGGGTTGTAGGCCCACCCGAGTAATTTACTATTTACTGTTGATTAAAGGTCCCAGACTTAGTGCTATTACCATAAAACTTGTAGATTTTTGTCAAGCAGAGATGCAAATAATGTCTATTTTATGGAACAGACAATCCCCAAAGTTATAGGTATTTCCCTGTAGGAAATTAGCCAGGTCTTGGGCTTAGTCCAGCAATCTTATCCTAACATTTTTTTAATTAAATTGCCTATAAGAATGTAAGTATGCAAATGTTCTTTGAACCAGTCTTCACATCTCCCGATTCCCTCATTAATAAATGAGTGAATAAAATTTTTGACATGTGTTCATTTTACGTTTGCATGTGAGTCATGGTTTTCATTTTCTAAAAAATTATATGTTAGGAACCCTGAGAAGGCTATTAGGAAAATAGTTATAACCTTGTACAAAATGAAAAATTATTTGGCAATGCGAATTATCACTTTCTAATTCATCTGTTAAACAAATTCAGTTTTTCTAGGTGTTTCCTTAGAGCTGGGCATTCTTGTGTTCGGGCTTTTGGCATAATCAAATACAGCTGCCACTTGCTGCAGCAAGACACGCTGGCAGAAGTTCTGAGACCTCTTCTACAACTGCATTCGCAATGAGTTCAAAATCGCAGTAACAATTGCTATCGGCTTCCCTTTCTTAGCTTATTCCAACCTTTATTATTGGCCTCAGAGATAAGGCTCATGTTACCACATGCTAACAATGTCTGGCTAGCATAACACATATGAAATACAGTTTCATTCCAGTTTGCCTGCCAACAGGGGAGAAGAAAACAAAGCGAGAGTCTAATGGAGTGGGCTTGTTGGTTTAAGCCGTGTTGCGCCTTGTTAATGTGTACGACTCGCCAACACAGACTTGGCAACACCTGGGGCCAAATTTCTGCTTAATTCATGACGACTTTAAGCCATGGGGATTGTCCTTGGTTCACATACCCAAGGTTTAAAAAGAAAGAAAGGTACGGACACTTCAGATTTGAAAATAAAAATTGTGTGGGTAATTTAGTCCAATTGCCTTGGACAAAAAGTTGAGGTATATGGGGCCAGCCAAGTGGCACGGTGGTTAAGCGCTGGCTTGGGAAGCCAGCGGCCCCGGTTCGGTCCCACATATGAGGGCCAGTGACACTGCCCTCAAAAAAAAAATAAAACATAAAAAAATAATAAAAATAAAAAAAAGTTGAGGTATATGATGAATTCAAAAAGTTCAAAATTGTTTGAATACTAATAAAAGATATACATGGGGGAATTATTGTTTTCATGGGAGGATTCTCTACTGTACAAAATAATGCATAATAAGACCTTTCAGGATCAAAAAGCCCCAAGACTCTACACTTTTCTTTTTTGTCTTCCTTTCTTAAACATATATTTAAGGCACAATAGTAGAATGAACAAGGCTTTGGTACTGCTAGTGGTGTGTGGCCTGAGAGAAACCTATATTATCTCAATTGGGAAGAAATGTAAGAATGAAAGAGTGGGCTTACTGGATTCTCAAGTTCCATCCAATTCCATTCCATGACTTACAGGCAACTTTTGAAGAGGACAGCACATTAAAAAAGATAGTCCTAAAGTAATATGAGGAAAGTAACTGCCAGAGAACGTAGGTATTCTCAGCTCACTTGATTTAAGGAGAAAGACCTATGTCCTGTGATGGATCTACTCATGCTGTTGACATGTTTTGTCTAAGGAAAAAGAACACCCAACAAAGCAAGTTTCAGGGGTTCCAATCAGAGCGTTGTCAATCACCAGTGTCTGTTTTGGAGCATGTCACTTTGCCTTTATAAAATGAGGATTCAGACCGGATCTTTCTTCCAGCATTGATTGTCATTATCCACACAATTTAAAGATACTTAGTGAGTTGCAAGGGTAGCTAGTCAAGGCTATATTTTCCATTTATCGGCACCGCACACAGGCTGTAGGGGCCTGAATCCTACCTCTCCTGCTCACAAGCTGTGTGACTGTGGCCAAGTCACTTAAACTTGTAAAGCCTCAGTGTCTTTATCTGTAAAATAAGGACAGAGATGCTACGCATTTGGAAGGTTAAATGGCTAAGTGAATTTAAAATGTCTGGGGAAGTAATTATCGATAGTACATGCTTTCACACGGTAAGTACCAGTAAATTTTTACTGCTGCAGCCATTGGATGGTAAGATTTGACTGAAGACTTGAGTGGCGGGAATGGATAGAGGGAAGGTTTCCTTCTAGAAGGCAAGTGAGGGAGGCTCCGAGAAGAGCCCTAAGGGAGAGCAGGGCGCTTGCAGAAAGGGGCAAAAGGGCTCATTTCTGGATCCACACGGGGCTGCAGAGCCCACAGGTCCCTACCCACCTGGGCACAGGCGTCAAGCTTGGTGAGACCATTTTCAGGGTGGAGGTGGCACATTCTCAGAGGAGAGGCCTGGGGCATGTTTGCCTCTCTGGTCCCCTCCCCAACCTGGGGAAGAAGGATGGGTTGCTTAGCATCGGTTCCCATGTTAGGAGATTACAGGAGTAGGAAGGCCACACCGGCAGGGTTTGATGAGACTGTTCTGTGATGTGTCTCGCAGGAGAATGGGGACAACCCCTACCCAGCCCGGCTCTCTGTGGACCTCTCATCACCACCCTCTCATTCCCTAACTCCATGTGAAGGGACACAGAGATCAGCGGACGGGCAGAAGCCCCAGCAGCCGCCCTGGCAACCCCACCTGGAGAAGACCTTAGAACTTTCACCCCTGGCAGCAGTAAAGGGGCCAATGAAGTTAAACTGTCCCCTAAAAGCCACCAAGAGTCCCTATGCAGAGACCACTATATCAGTAGGCTACCAGCCCCAGACACAAGCCAGCTAAACCCAGGAACTGGAGTTCTCCTCTCCTTTGCTATTCAAGTGCGACCCTCTGACAAGTAATACCTGCATCACCTGGGAGTTATTAGCAATGCAGAGTCCTAGGCCCCGCCCTCAACTTCCTGAATCAGAATCTGCTTTTTCTCAAGCCCAGTGAGAGATTCACATGCACATAAAGTCTGAGAAACAGCACTATAAACCATGACTCTTTCACCCTCAGGGAAGCCAAGCGCCCTTTTCCTTCCCGCTGGTTGTCTGCAGTGGGTATTGCAAGGGCCCCTGGGAGCCGAGGGTCTAAGGACAGGTGAGAAGGAAGCCCCAAAGGGCAAAGAAAACAAGAGAGAATGTGTGAGAAAGTCCACACACAATCGATTTTCAGATCACCAGGCAGTGAGTGTTAGGGAAAGGGGAGGAAAAAAGCTGTGGATGAAGTTTTTTAATGAACAGTCCTAAGTACTCACATAATTAGACTGTCCCAATAATCAAATTGTCAGAAACAATACAAAATGTGGCCAAGATGTGTTTAAAGGCAGTTCAACAGAGAATATTTCAAATCCATAATAAAGAAAATACAATCATTGCATGTTTATATGCTCAATAGGTTAAGAATACTCAGGAAGGCACTTTCATAGCCACTTATTCATTTACTAAACATTTACTAAAAACCTCCTAGGTTCTGGGCGCTATGTGAACAAATAAGATGCGGCCCCAAAGGACTTAAAGATTAATGGGCGAGGTAGTCATTCCCTCAGCAAATATATACTGTACCCACCCACCTTGATCTAAGCACTGTTGTGAGAACTAGGAACACAAGAATGGCCAAAACAAGCAAAACCCCTACTCACTGAACTTCCAGTCTAGTGTAGGTGGGTGGGAAATAAAGCAGCCCCCCCTTATCTGCAGGGGGTACTTGCCAAGACCCCTAGTGAGTCTGAAACCGAAGATACCAAACCCTGCATATACTATGTTGTTTCCTATACATATAGACCTATAATAAAGTTTAATTTATAAATTAGGTACACTAAGAGATTAATAACAATAACTGAGAATAAAATAGAACAGGGCCGGCCGAGTGGCGCATTGGTTAAGAGCTGGGTTTGAGATGCCAGCGGCCCCAGTTCGGATTCCACATATGAGGGCCAGTGACACTGCCCTCTACAGCTAACAACAGCTCCACCTGGAGCTGGGCTGCGAGCCCCAGCGATGGTGTAGGCTGCAGCCCCTGCTGCAGTGGGCTGCCATAGGCTACAGTGAGTGGCCGGCAGCGAGTGTGAGTGGCTGGCAGCCAGCGTGAGCTGCCAATAGCCGCTGTGAGCTACCATCCAGAGGCCGGCGACCGATCTGCCTCATCCGGGAAGAGCACAATGATGATACCAACATGGGCCAGTGAAGCAATGTCCTCCACAACTAGATTGAAGAACAAAAGACAGCAACTTGTCTGTTCCCCTTCCCCGATTCCCCAGTGCTGTTCCCCTCCCCCAATTCCCCAAAAAAATCTTTGGAAAAAAAAAGAATAAAATGGAGCAATGATAACAATGTACTGTCATAAAAGTTATGTAAATGCACTCTCTCTGTCTCTATCTCTGTCTCTCTGTCTCTGTCTCTCTCCCTTCTCTCTCTCTCTCTCTCTCTCTCTCTCTCTCTCTCTCTCTCTCATAACTGAGAGGGCTACTAAGTGGCTAACAGGTAAGCAGCATGTGCCGCGTGGAAGTGTCAGACAAAGGGAAGATTCACATCCTAAGTGGGACAGAGAGGAATGGCACAAGATTTTATCACGCTACTCAGAACAGTACACAATTTAAACCTTATCAATTGTTTATCTGGAATTTTCCATTTAATATTTTCGGACTGCGATTGACTGAGAATAACTGAAACCATGTAAAGTGAAACTGCAGGTAAGGAGCGACAACTGTATCTGAGATAAAGTAGGTGAAATTTATCACGTGTGGGATAAGCGCTAAGAAAAGAAAGCAGTGATGTGAGATGGGGTGTGTTGTGATTTTAAATAGGGTGGCCAGGAAAGATGCACCCATTTTGAGTAACCCTGAAAAGTGAGGGAGCACAGCAGATGGGTGTCTGGAAGGAGAGCACTGCAGGCAGATGGGGCAGTACTTCATAGGCTTTTCTGTGCCAAGGCCACCTTGTGGGGCTGCCACAGGAGGAGGGCAGGTGACAGTCAGAGGACATGAGGTAACATGGGCCAGGTAGAGTGTGTCCTGGAGGCCACTCTGAGGACCTGGGCTTTTTTTCTGAGTAACAGATGAGTCATGGAAGGTTTGTTAGCAGAGGAGTGAGGGGAATCTGACTTGTGCTAGTAGGATCTGGTTGCTATGAATAATGGAAGTGATAAGAAGTTGTCAGATTTGGGGTATGGTTTTAAGGTAGAGTCAACATTTGCTGTTGAGAGTGACAAAATGACAAAAATAAAGGACAATATATAAACACATAAATACAATATAATAAAATATTGTGTTTTGTTCACTAGATGCCTAAATACAGCCTTATGTAAATCCAAAGAGCTCTAACCTTGATTCCAGCACGTCAGGTCCATCCTTACAGGTCCATCCTTAGCAGGACTGCATGTGGCTCCTGTGGTCCTTTAGTTGCACAGAGTGCTCTGTATACCCAGCAGACGCCAGACAGCTTTTCTAGGTTATCACAAGGATGCTTAGGAAACTAAATCAGAGGGTGTTCTAGTTGTCACCTGCCTGCTTTCTTAGACCAAGTTAAACTACATGTTGGAGTATTTCTTCCATTTCTCCCCCACGTCCTGAGGTTGTAAGCTTTAGAACCCTTATGCTCCACCCACTGGAGTTTAGGAAGGCATGGGAAGATACCACTAATGAAATTCCTCTTATTGGCTCTTTCGATACCAGCACTAATTCAAAAGATGGTCTCCAAAAGTCTCTTCAAACTTTAAGAAACCCAAAACTAATTTCTGGAGGCAGCTGAACCAAAAGCAACAAACTAGTGCCTCAGAGAAAAACTTCATTCCAAAGTAAGCTAAATCTGAATTGTAAATTTCCAAATACCCAATCATAAGTCTCAGTTGTTTTCAGACAATGTCATCTCAACTATTTTCAGACAATGTCCATCTCGACTTCCTTTTTAAAAGAACCTATAAACTGGGATAATACAATCCAAAGGAATCTACATTTTAAACATCTAACCACAAGGTGGAGATCTAAAGCAAAGATTAGTTTTATTGCAGGATTCCACTTAGAATCCAGAGCTTTCTCCACTATGAGAGTTCTATGTGTTCTCAGTCAGGTTGTATCAGAATTTGACATGTTTTAACCTGGAGGAAAATACAGGGCTTATACATCAGTGTTCTTTCATATAGATTAGAAATATTTATGGCATGCAAGTATTTTGGGAAGCTCTAAGCAACACACTGTCAGGCAGCAAAGTAGAGACATTGATTATATTAGAGATTTCAAGCTTTAGGTCTAAAGTAGGAAGGTTATTGGTATATCATTTGATCATGAGTACATTTAACAAAGGCAAACATAATTATTTGAGTCCAGATATTGTATGGCTGGTATTAAATAACTAATTCCTTTTAACCTCACAGATAGCAGTGCCCGGTTAGTGCTTCTGAAGGTTCTCAACCATGAGAATGACTAAAATACCCCTCTCATTTCATTTCATCTGTATATGTAGTGGGACTCACTTCACCAAGTGAGGCCCTGGTGACAGTAGAAAACCCTCACCTCTTATTTAGATGAGTGGGTTTTATCAGTTTCCTTAATTAGACACCAAACAGGCTTGTTTGATTCACAAATGACCCTCCAGGTTTATTCATCTAGGAGTTTCATTTTAAAAATAATCTGAATTTCCTTTGTTTTTTTGTAGTGTGAATAATTATTCTTTTTTTTTTTTTTTTAAAGATTTTATTGGGGAATTGGCGGAGGGGAACAGCGTTGGGGAATCGGGGAAGGGGAACAGACAAGTTGCTGTCTTTTTGTTCTTCAATCTAGTTGCGGAGGATGTTGCTTCACTGTTGGTATCGTCATTGCGCTCTTCCCGGATGAGGCAGATCGGTCGCTGGCCTCTGGATGTCGCTCACCGAGGCTATTGGCAGCTCACGCTTGGCTGCCAGCCGCTCATGCTGGCTGCGGGCCACTCACTGTAGCCTATGGCAGCCCACTGCAGCAGGGGCTGCAGCCCACACCATCACCGGGGCTCGCACAGCCCAGCTCCAGGTGGAGCTGTTGTTAGCTGTAGAGGGCAGTGTCACTGGCCCTCATGTGGGATCCGAACCGGGGCCACTGGCATCCCAAAACCAGCGCTTAACCAAAGCGCCACTCGGCCGGCCCTGAATAATTATTCTTGTCTAAGAGAAACAAACAATTAAAAGAGGAAAATCTAAGTTAAATAATAGAAAACATGGCATAATATTTTCTGTCAGTTTATTCTACTTCCATATGCCTTTTTTTAGAGATCATATAACATACATTAATTAACTAGACTCAACCACAGCTAAAATTCTTGCCAGGCTAACTCCTTCAAGCTCTTCTGCTGTCTTTTATTGTAATGAAAGAACAGGTTTGTGGAAATTGTTTTCCTCGAGTTTACTTAGTTCTAAGATCTTCCATCTCCAGTGTAGTAAAGGTTCTGAGACCTTCAATCTGCAATTTATTAAAGGTTTCGATGACCTATATATCTTAGAAAATTTAAAACAGCAGGCAATCACAGGCTTAATTGTTGTTGCTTTCAGATATTAGGTGGGAATTCCCCTCATTCCTTAGTGCTGATTTATGTCTTTATCTCAGTCACCTGCCTATGTTACAACTGGTAGAGCAGAGTTCCAAGCTGTTTATTTAGATAAGCATCAAAGTTTGGGATGCTGATTTGTACTTAAGAGACCTTTGATCCTACGCGCCCCGATTTGGAAATCTAATGGAAATTCTAACAAGCAAGATTTGTCTCTTCCGCTACTTTCCGGTCTCAGCAAGTCAGGAAACACTGAGAGCCAGCTTCCTGGTAGTTTAGAACTTCCGCTTCCTGTTCTGGATGCTAGCAGAAGTAGAGAAACATGAAAACGTTAACCAAAAAGCACAATGACCTTTTTACAATCCACCACAACATTCCAGTTCAATTTTGTTCAGGTGTTGCCTTTTACTTAACCAGTGTAAGCTTATGTGACACCATTTTAAACCCAAACAAAACCTGTAGACTTTCAAGTCATCATGCATTGGCTGCTCTGCTGGGGGACCTGAGAGTGTGAGAAACATTCTCCAGGAATGGAAAGCAAGTAAGATGTGTGGGTATGGATTAAATAAAAAGAGATCGTCATGGTTTACAGAACAGCCTTTCTTCTTTTAAATAAAAATCCTTCATAAGTTCCTTGGTTCTTTCTGTTTTTTTTTTTTTTTTAAGATTTTATTGGGGAATTGGGGGAGGGGAACAGCGTTGGGGAATCGGGGAAGGGGAACAGACAAGTTGCTGTCTTTTTGTTCTTCAGTTTAGTTGCGGAGGATGTTGCTTCACTGTTGGTATCATCATTGGGCTCTTCCCGGATGAGGCAGATCAGTCGCCGGCCTCTGGATGTCGCTCACCGCGGCTATTGGCAGCTCATACTGGCTGCCAGCCGCTCACGCTGGCTGCGGGCCACTCACTGTAGCCTATGGCAGCCCACTGCAGCAGGGGCTGCAGCCTACACCGTCGCCGGGGCTCGCACAGCCCAGCTCCAGGTGGAGCTGTTGTTAGCTGTAGAGGGCAGTGTCATTGGCCCTCATGTGGGATCCGAACCGGGGCCGCTGGCATCCCAAAACCAGTGCTTAACCAATGCGCCACTCGGCCGGCCCGTTGGTTCTTTCTTGATACCTATCTTAACCCATTTCTTTGTTGTCATCTTAAAGATCTTTCTAACACTTCTTTTTTTTTTTTTTTTAAGATTTTATTGGGGAATTGAGGAAGGGGAACAGTGTTGGGAATTGGGGTAGGGGAGCAGCCAAGTTGTTGTCCTTCAATCTCTGTTGTGGAGGGTGCAGCTAGCTCAGCTCCAAGTCCAGTTGCCATCCGGCCACTTGATGGCAGCTCGTGGCCACTCAGGCATGGTGCTG
The DNA here is from genome assembly GCA_033961575.1 of Aselliscus stoliczkanus. Taxonomy (NCBI): domain Eukaryota; kingdom Metazoa; phylum Chordata; class Mammalia; order Chiroptera; family Hipposideridae; genus Aselliscus; species Aselliscus stoliczkanus. Next base: position 69,410,395 of record CM066739.1, on the reverse strand, counting down.
TGTTCAATCTTAGTTGCAGATGGGCATAGCCACCATCCCATGCGGGAGTCAAACTGGCAACTTTGTTGTTAGGAGCACATGCTCTCACCAGTTGAGCCATCCTGCCACCTATTGATAGCTGAGCAGCAGCTCAGCTCAGGCGCAGCTCACTGGCCCACGGGGGAATCCAACAGGTAACCCTGTTGCTCAGAGCTCTCACTCTTAACCAACTGAGCCACTGGACTGGCCCTAACACTTATTTCTTTATTGTGTCTCTTACTGCAGTATTTCTCTACTCCGTTGTAGAGAAGTGTGTGCTGAGGACATTTCCATATTGCTTTACATGGTTTTTCTCTGGTGAAGGTACAGAGGGCTCATAAATTGTGGCCACTCCAAGGGGACGAGGCTATTTCCTCTCCCTCCAGGTAGATGTGAGTCCTGACCCACTGTCGAAAGACTTAGACCTAAACAAGATCACTGTTGTCTCTGCCTCTAATACTGCCCTCAGCTTATACTAGAACCTTTCCCATCTCTTGCATGCTGTCATTAAAAGGAGTTTTGTTGCCAGTCGGTCTATAAGAGTTTTCTTGGAGTTGAAATCTTCTAAGGAAGCATATAGAAAGGGTGGACAGGTGGCTATTTGAATCCCATTTATTTGGAATGATTCTGCAAAAATGTGGGTTCTGGGCCCTGGCTCAGACCTACTAAATCAAAATCTACATTGTAATAAATATTCCCAGTGATTCCTAGCACACTAAAGTGTAGGAAGCACCGTTCTATGGCAGCTATATTATAGCCGCTGTTTCTCAAGTTAATGGGAGGGAAGGGAGTGGGCTACACGTAGCCCTCAGCTTTCCTGACTCACACAGCAGCTGGAAGAGCTCCATGTATTAGGTCCATCAAGTAGGTTGGTCAGGAGTTTTGCCTCAAACAAAAAGGTTGAGGTCTTTCCTCATAAATTCTTTTAAGAGTGAGGGTGGAGTAAAGGAAGAATGGTTATCATCACATCTCTACATGGGATGGAACCACCTCTAGCCGACATTCGAAATGTAGGTGGAGAGGACACATCATAGGCTGGTGGGTGCTATGGGCATTTGGTGGTTAGGGGCCAGAGATGCTACACATTTTGTCTTTGGGGGGCCTCCCACACAACAAAAAATTGAGCTGTGCAGATGCCAGTAACATCCCAGGCTGAGAATCCTTCAGCTTTGATGCCCCTATCATGAACCTGTGTGAAACTTCTTGATTCCCTCAGGAAAGTCCAGTAGCTGTTTGAGATTCTCCATCATCTTCCTTTCATCTTCAGTAACATGTTAAGGTATTCAGTAGATTATAAAGAATTTTATTCAAAGTCAGGAAGATAGAGTGCTTTCCATTGAAACACTGTGCCTTGATTTTTGGCTGTAGCTTTCACTGCTGTTAACGGTAGTTTCTAAGATAAATTGAGCTTTCTATACAAATAAATCCAGTGTTAGGAATCATAATTTGTACCAGCCTCAAGAAAACAAGATCCTTACTTAAAAAAAAAAGAAAAAGAAAAGGCAGTTGAAATAGTACTCTTGCCAGAAGCTATAGACCATTCTTCAATTTATTTCCTTTTTAGTGGAAGAAAGGACTTCAAAGCCGTAAGTATAAACATATGCTATAATATGCCTAAAATCTAAATGCAAGAACCTTTGAACCAACTTCCACATGATAAGTGGGCAAGTCCATCTTTTATGTAATGAGATAATGTAAAAACAAGGAGATGTAACGATTGAGAGATTACATCATTTGTGCAAGTAAAAAAAAAAATAGTGAGTTTTGGAAGATAAAGCTTCCTGCAATACAAATGTCATCAGTAACTACCTCCCCATCCCCTTTAGGATAAAATCCAAGTTCCTTTACATATTCCTCAAGTACCTCCAGCATCTGCCCTTTTGAAGACTAGCAAATCAATATCTATTTTGAGTACCCATTTCAAAGCAAAAAAAAAAAAAACATGTGAAGGCATAACATCAACAAGAAACAGAAAGCACTGCTCTGAGAGATGGAAGCCGTGTTGTTCTAGTGTCCATTTTGCTACGAATCTTGTATTATTGGGTTGTCGGAAAAGTCATGACGCATTTTTGCAAGAAAAACATAGAAAAAAATACGTCATGACTTTTGCGATAACCCAGTAGTTACTTTTGTGAAACTAAGAAACTACACGGTAGCTGAAATCAATAGTGCTAGCAATTGATTAACTCACTTGAATTTCTATTTAATTGTCAGAACTGCTGAGCCATGTCAGCAAGGCTTATGATTGGTCTGTTTCACATCTTATTCTTTCTTTATGAATTGTGTTATGGATTACCATGAATTTAAGAAGGAACTGCTAATAGTTTGAACAGTGATATCCTTTTAAGTGTGAAAAGGACTCTTGGTAGTGAAAGGCAGGCACTGAAACTCATGCATGCCATCCTTTATTTTATTGCAACATGAAAGTTTTTTAAACCCCAAATTTAATACCTTACCCATCTGTTTCTTTGAACATTCATTTGGAAAAAAGCCTTTAAATTTCAATTGAGTTGCAAAAAGTCTGTTTTGATAATACATCACACTGAAGCAATTTAAGTTTGTGCTACTTTTAAAACTAAGGAAACCTTCCTTGTAGCCATTCATCAGAGGATATTTTTTGGTATCTTTCACAGTGATATTAAGAATTTTTTAGTTCATGAGTTCTCCCAAAGGTTTTTCCAAATAAGTGTTTTTCTTAATAGGCTTTTAAAAGAAATTCAGTAAAAGCAAACAGTATGGCAACTGCTTAGAAAAGGAAAAGAAAAGAAAAAAACAACCCTCATCATTTGTCTAGAAAGATTTCTTTTAGGAAGCCCATGCTGTTTAAATAAGAATCTAAAATAAGTATCAAGGTTTCAATACTATTGTAAAACATGAATTAGTGGACTGGAAAATACTCTCACAAATATAAAATGACTAGCCCAGAATATGTAATCACTCTTTTGTCCCTAGCTCCTCTAAATTTCATCCAAAACAAGCCAGTCCCTGGAAATCAAGTTTAATCCTAAAAGGATGCACTTTTATGAATTTCTAAACTCTGAGTTCTGTGAGAAACCAGCTCCTTGGGAGTCCTCCTGCAGCCTCCTGTCTGACAGCTCCTGGCCAGGGTTCCCAGCTGCCAGCTTCCTTCTCTGAGAACCTGTGTTCAAAAGAGAGCCCCAGGGTGCAGCTCACCGCATGCGGACCTACCAGGCAAAATTCTGGGGCTTCCCCCAGTGACATATGAACTGTACGCATTGTCAAGGCACTAATGATGGAATTTTGAAGGATGTGGTACAGCTGTGTTCTAGTAGAAAAAGACCAATTTCAAGTGTAATAATTAGGATCTGCGCTGTACTGGGAAAAGAGCATTAGTCAGCTTCTCACTGTCACCCACATAGGTTCTATAGGCCCTTGAGAAGTTTGTGTCATGTAAGAGCGACAGAGGAAAGACATTACTGTATAACCGCCTCTCTTCTTCCATGAGCTAAGGAGGCCTGATGGGCTGAAGGGAAACTGGAGAGGGCTGAAGTCCATCTGAGTGTACATCAGAGGTCATGGAAACAAAATAGATGAGAAAAGGGTAAAAGGTGCAGAATGCAAAACAGCCTTGTGAACTGGGTTCATGAGAGACATTTTAGCAGGAGAGGCTCGAGAGAGAAAACTTGAAGAGGTTCACTCTGCTATGGTTGAGATCTCTTGAAAATGTCTTGGGACATTGCAACAAACATTTAGCTTCCCTTTAATTAATTTTCATTGCCTGATTGGTGTTCTTTCGAATGTGGTGCCATCGGCAAGGGATCCATTAGCCCTTTGGGCAGAACTGAAAATCTCCTTTCCAAAATGCAAATCTGATCATGTCGCTACCCTTCAAAAAGGGTTCTAAAAGCTTCTAATCACCCTGCCTGATCTGGCCCCTACTTTGGCTCAATCACATCACCTACCAGCACCAAATTTCTACGTTCCAGTCATATATAAAATTGATAGGTCACAAAATGTACTTTTGTAATATTGTGATTTATAATAACAGACATATATTTGGTCTTCATCCAGATCTGGCAGAGCTTCTAAAACCCTTGGAATGTATTACGTGTCTTTTGTTATGTTAATGGTTGCTTTGGTGTAGCACCAGGGATGAGAGGTGGTTGCCAAGGGAACCAACCAGGTGATTAGAGGTTTGGAACATTTGGTTCCACTTCTGGGGAGAGGGGAGGAGCTGGAGGGTGAATCAATCACCAATGATCAATGCTTAATCAATCATGACTATGTAATGAAGGCTCCATAAAGCCTCCCCCAAAAAATGGGCTTCGGAGAGCTTTCTGGTTGGTGAACACTTGGAGATACAGGGAGGCTGGTATGCTCTGAGAATATAGGGGCTCCTTGCCCCTTCCCAAATACCTTGCCCTTTACAGCTTTTCTATCTGGCTATTCCTGAGTTATATCTTCTTATAAAAAGCCAGTAATCTAGTAAGTAGAATGTTTCCTTGAGTTCTGTGAGCTGCTCTAGCAAATTAATCAAACCTGAGGAGGGGGTCATGGAGACCTCTCATTTATAGCCAGTTGGTGAGAAGCCAGGTGAGAACCTAAACTTGTGTGTGTGTGTGTGTGTGTGTGTGTGTGTTGAGGGCGGGTGAGGGGGTGTTCTTAACCTATGGGATCTCATGCTCTGATGCTCTCTCCAGATAGACAGTGTCAGAACTGAACTGAATTGTAGGACACCCAGATGGCATCATAGAATCACTCGGTGGTGTGAAAACAATACACACATTGGAACTCTGATTTCACAGGTTTTCAGACCTTCCTTCACACTTGCTTCTGCTCCCTCAGTGTGAAATGACTCCCTACCCCATCCTTTCATTTATCCACCTATACAACAAATATTTGTTGAGAATCTGTTAAGTTTTCAACACTGTTCTAGGCACTCAGTGACCAAAATAGTGAACAACTACAATTAACGGCCAAGTGACGCAGTGGTTAAGAGCTGGCTTGGGACGCCAGCGGCCCGGGTTTGGATCCCACATATAAGGGCCAGTGACACTGCCCCCACAAAAAAAAAAAAAAAAAAAAAAAAAAAAAAAAAGCCCTTGTCTATATACAATAGATTGTACATTCCCTTAGAATTCTTCATGCCATTCAAAACACACTCCCATATCGACAAAACACAGTATAGGGACCTCTTTCGAATCTTGCTTCAAGTATACCATCTTTTAAAAAACCATGCACAGATGAAATTTGAATCTGATTGGATATTTGAAAATATTAAGAAATTCCTGGGCCGGCCAAGTGGTGCAGTGGTTAAGAGCTGGCTTGGGAAGCCAGCGGCCCCGGTTCAGGTCCCACATATGAGGGCCAGTGACACTGGCCTCAAAAAAAAAATAGAAATTCCTATTAATTTTTAGGTGAGATAATGGTATTGTAGTTATGGGTTTTTTGAATAAAAACAAGAATCTTTACCTTTTAGAGATACATACTAAAATATTTATAGATAAACTAATATGAGATCTGAAATTGGATTTAAAATAGCCTATTGAGGAGTTGGGGGGAGTGAGGTGAGTACAGATGACACAAAACTGGCCATTTGTAGATAATTATTAAATTACCTTTCTATTCTTGTATATGTTTTAAAAATTTCATAGCATAAAGTTTAATGGAAGGAAGAAAAAAAGTAAAGATGCATTGGACTTCCTGCTTTCCAACAAGCATTCCATGGGGCCCCAATCCCAGCGGCTCCCTGAAACCCAAGGACCCCTCTGGTTCTCCTAGCCCCTGGGCCCATCTCATTATTACACCATTTCATGGCTGTATCATTCCCATGTGACAGTTAGCCACTTGAGGGCAAGGACTGTGTCTTTCCAACCATTCTCTTCATCAACTCCTATCACAGTGTCTGTCAGAAAAACAGACACTGGGCATGATTTTTGCAAGTGAAAAACCAAAAGCAATAACAACCATATTTTAATGAATGTGACACTGGTTTCAAAGGAACAGAAACTTGGTAGCTATTTTCTGTACCACATAAAATGATCTGGCAGGTGAGGCTCCATTCGCTTAACACATATTTATTGAGTCCCCTATTGTATCAGAGATATTGTTCATGAGACAATATACTCCCTGTTAAACAGTGGTCTCCCTTCTTTGGGGTCTCCATGAAAGACTGGGGGAACATAGAGGGGTGCCCACATGCATGTGCACACATGCACACACACACACACACACACACTTACTTAGTTATTTTCTTGTTGTTGGTCCCTTCGGGATCTAGTTGAAGCACACACAAAAAAGTTAGTATTCTTACAATATAACAATGTCTACCATTTGTTTGGTTGATTTATGTACTGTTTTGATGAGCAATATAAAATTCTTTGCTTTTAAAATGGTTGTTTGGTCTCATTAATAAAAATTCAGCTAGCTGATAATAGAAACAACTTTGGTTTTTCCCCTGGGGTTTATTTTCTTCTTAAAATAACTAAAAGATAAAATGTATAGGCATATTATTTATTCTATTAATAATATAAAACTTGCTAAGTCCTGATAGATTTCAGTTAGTAGTGGGTGGTATGAGTCTCTGACACTCAACATCTCCCAATCCCAAACTAAGTACAAATAATAAAATCAACTTCATGATAAGGTAAGATGGGTAATACACCCTAGTTTTGAGATATTCCTCTCTTCAAGGGAGATTACCTACATCGTTTTGAATAAAAGTACATCATCTATCTGCCAAGAAAAATTCACCTCAAATAAAGAGTATTTTTGGAGTGGCTGGTTAGGTCAGGTGGTTAGAGCATGGGCTTATAACACCAAGGTTGCCAGTTCGATTCCCATATGTGCCACAGAGCTGAGCCTTCCACAACTAGATGAAGAAACTACTTGACTTGGAGCTGATGGGTCCTGGGAAAACACACTGCTACCCATTAAAATTTCTTTAAAGAAATAAAATAAAAATAAATAGATCTTTCAAAGAATATACACCTAATTCACTGTACTCTTTTACCATATTCTTGAACTTAACATTAAGTGCTTGAGGTATCTCAGTATTTCAAAACCTGTGAAAATCTTGCTCAACAAGGGCACAGTCTAACAGCTAAAGATACTCTTCCGCATATTTAATTCTGTCAACTCTAAGATAAAATATGCTTTGCAAGAGCTCTGAACAACCCACAGAGTATAACAAAACAGAAACCAGGATCAGTGCTGCAACTTCTCCAGGACACCTGTACTAAGTATCAACTTGTCATGACTTCACTATCATAGGGTCATACAGGGCATGCAACTCAAAGAAGCTGAACACATTCTTATCAAATGTCAAATATAAAAACCTCTGTTAAAGAAGAGTAGGGTTGTTATTTTTATATACATTTAGTTATGATTCTAAGAATGTCCTAAAGACAAAAACTGTATCTTGATCAAAGATTTTAGGGAAATTTATTTAATGATAGTCAAAATATTATTTTGACCAATTATCTGAATGTAAATACTATTTATAAATATCCAAGTGTTTAAAATATTTAAGTCTATTAATTTATGGTAGTAATTTTCATTATCTCTCAAGAAATAGTTTAACTCGTTTACGTGAGCAGAAGCAATTCTGGTTGTCATCTACAGTCTTGCTATAGCCGTTTGAGGGAAGAAGGAGGAAAATCATCCGCTACACTGAAATTGCATTGAGCCAAGCTTGCCACCAAGAGCCTGACAGTCCTCATGATCCTGAGCACGGAAGGCAGGGAGGGGTTCGTGGTGAAGGTCAGGGGCCTACTCTGGTCCTGCTCGGCTGAGAAAGTGATGTGCTTCTTCTCTGATTGCAAAATCCAAAATGGTACATCAGGCATTCGTTTCATCTACACCAGAGAAGGCAGACCACGTGGTGAAGCATTCGTCGAACTTGAATCAGAAGATGAAGTGAAATTGGCGCTGAAGAAGGACAGAGAAACCATGGGACACAGATATGTTGAAGTATTCAAGTCCAACAGTGTTGAAATAGATTGGGTGTTGAAGCATACACGTCCGAATAGTCCTGATACTGCCAATGATGGCTTCGTCTGGCTTAGAGAACTCCCATGTGGCTGTAGCGAGGAGGAGATGGTTCAGTTTTTTTCAGGGTTGGAAATTGTGCCAAATGGGATGACACTGCCGGTGGACTTTCAGGGGTGGGGCACAGAGGAGGCCTTTGTGCAGTTTGCTTCACAGGAGAGAGCAGAAAAGGCCTTAAAGAAACACAAAGAATAGGGCACAGGTACATTGAAATCTTCAAGAGTAGCCGAGCTGAAGTCCAAACCCACTATGAACCCCCTCAAAAGTTCATGGCTATACAGCGGCCAGGTCCCTATGATAGGCCAGGGGCTGGAAGAGGGAATAATAGCATTGGCAGAGGGGCTGGGTTTGAAAGAATGAGGCGGGGTGCATATGGCGGAGGGTATGGAGGCTATGATGACTATGGTGGCTATAATGATGGGTATGGCTTTAGGTCTGATAGATTTGGAAGAGACCTAACTTACTGTTTTTCAGGAATGTCTGATCCTAGATATGGAGATGGTGGATCCAGTTTCCAGAGCACCACAGGGCACTGTATACACATGAGGGGATTACCTTACAGAGCCACTGAGAATGATATTTACAATTTTTTCTCACCTCTTAACTCCATGAGAGTCCACCTTGAAATTGGACCAGATGGCAGAGTTACTGGTGAGGCAGATGTTGAATTTGCTACTCATGAAGATGCTGTGGCAGCTATGGCAAAAGACAAAGCCAACATGCAACATAGATATGTTGAGATCTTCTTGAATTCTACTGCAGGAACAAGTCAGGGGGCTTATGATCACAGCTATGTAGAACGCCTTTTGAATTCTACAGCAGGGGGGTGGTGGTGCTTATGGTAGCCAAATGATGGGAGGAATGGGCTTATCCAACCAGTCTAGTTATGGGGGTCCTGCTAGCCAGCAGCTGAGTGGTGGTTATGGAGGTGGTTATGGTGGTCAGAGCAGTATGAGTGGATATGACCAAGTTCTGCAGGAAAACTCCAGTGACTATCAGTCAAACCTTGCGTAGGTAGGGAAGGAGCACGAAACTGCTACTACAGAAATAAAAGCTGTGCATTTATGGGAGTTGAATAGAATGGGAGGGATGTCTAGCATATCCAATATGATTGGTAACATGGGAAATATTGATTCTGATCACTCTTGGTCAGCCTTTCTCTTTCTTTTCTTTTCTTCGTTTCTTTCTTTCTTTCTTTCTTTCTTTCTTTCTTTCTTTCTTTCTTTCTTTCTTTCTTTCTTTCTATTTTTCTTTCTTTCTTTCTTTCTTTCTTCTTTTTTTAAAGAAAGCAAAGTATAAGTTTAATACTTTGCATTACAGGCTTGTGATTTATGCTTACTATAAAATGAAAATCAAGATTGTTTTCAGACTTCAGGCTCAGTAATTTGGAACACTGAGACATTCATCTAGGATGTAATAACAGTTCAATATTCACCATAACTGTTAAAACAATTTTCAGTTTTCCTCAAGTTAGTTTTGTTGTAGGAGTGTACCTAAGCAGTAAGCATATTTAGGTTAAAGCAGTTTCACTCATGTTAAATGTTGCTCTTATACCACAATACATTGAAAAATTTGGATGCATGTTGAAAAACATGCTTTTCTGTAAAACTCAACTATAGGAGTTCTGTCTATGACTAAAAGTGAAAACATTTGGCATGTTTGTTAATTCTAGCTTTTTGGTTTACTATCCAGTAAGGCACGTAAGCATACACTTTTCCTTTTGTTGTTTTTTTTTTTAAGATATGGGTCTGGGACAATTTTGAGATGTAATACCAATACTTCAGGAGTTTGGTCATGTCATTTGTATGAAATTCTGGAGCTTTGATTTAAATCTTTCCTTGTATTGTGATTTCCATTAGATGTATTGTACTAAGTGAAACTTGTTAAATAAATCTTCCTTTTAAAAACTGGAAGAAAAAAAAAAGAAATAGTTTATTAAACCAAGAGAAATACCTGCCTATTCCTAACTTTCCATACTTTCTGATATGGAGGGCAGCACCAGGTGCTGATGCCAGAACATGGCTTGAACTCTGTTTTGTTCATTTCTCCTAGCTCTGCTGACCTGATTACCAAAGTGCTTTGTGCCTATGATCTAATTATCTTTTCCTCTTCTCTGCCTGAAAAACTCCCACTTTTGCCTCACAATTCTGTGTAGCCAACCTGACTCTCCCAGACAGACTTACATCTTCCTAATATCTATTATACCTTAGTCATATTTCTATTATAGCATATTATTATAGTATCATATTATCATTATTTGAACCCCTCCTCCATTAGGAATGGGGTAAATCAGAGCCACTTTGGGTTAGATAAGACTGATGAGGCAAACCCAAGCCAACATCCACAAGAGGGAGCCATATATCAGGAATCAAAGATCAGAAACAAGCCCTAGAAGCAAGGTATCAGATTAAAATGGTACCTGGTTGCTGAGACGTGGGACATGGAGGAAAGGATAGAAATGAGAGTGGGATAGCAAAAGGAAGAGGGTCCTGGACAACTGCCTTCAACGCTGATGGGTCAGAGGCTAACCTTTACCTGAGAGGGTCATGCATGGTACTTGGAGAACATTAAGATGTGTGCAGAGCCAAGTGAAGGCACTCAGGTATGTTCTGTTCATGTGCCAAATGCACGTAAGCTATTGGGATGGTAGAGGTCTGACCTCCTGTCCCAGGTAAAGGGAAACCAGGGCCTTGGTTCAGCTGGGATTCCAGAGCTCAGAGAATGTGAGTGAGTCTGTCGGTGAGCTCGTCGCTGTGCGGTGAGAGTGGAGGGTAACTGAATCTATGGTTCAGGACCCAAGAAAAGGGTGGAGGGAGTCAAGGCGGCTCCCAAGTTAATTAATTTATTCAATAAGTATACAGTAAGTGTCCAATGGGTGCCAAGCCTCACACCAGTCTCTTAGCCTGGCTGCCATAACAGAAGACCATAGACTGGGTGGCTTAAACAACAGGAAACTACTTCTCACAGTTGTGGAAACTGGAAGTCCAAACTCAAGGTGCCAGCATAATAGGTGTCTGGTGAGAGCTCTGTCTTTGGGTTGCAGGTGTTCCCTTTCTCATTGTGTCCTCCCATGGCTTTTCCTCAGTGCAAGCAGGTGGAGAAGGAGAAGGAGCAGGCAAGCTGTTTTGTGTCTCTTCTTATAAGAAACTAATCCCATCATGAGGACTCTACCTTCATGACCTCATCTAAGCCTATTTACTTACCAATGGCCTCATCTCAAACCCCATCATACTGGGGCTCAGGGTTTCAACATATGAACTTTGGGAGACAGTTTTGTGCACAGCAGCAGGGGTGCCATGACATTCATGATGGAGGATGACCCTTTACAAGTGACAGAATGTCACAGGAAGGAAAAACAGAGTTTTCAGGGGAATATATTTCAGGGATTGCTAAACTAGTCATCAAGTTTAAGGAAATGGCAGAAGACAAGAATGGGACCCAAACCACGGTGGGGAGCAGTCAATGAACTGATAGGAAGAGCCAGTGGCGGTCAGGACACCAGCCTATAAAGATGTACAGAGGTAGCAGCACCTGGCGGGGAGGGGGAAGGTGTTCACTTCCAGGGGGCTGAGTCCAAGGGAATGGCAGGTGAGGTGTTGAACCTGTTCAGAAAAGAGGTAAAGGGTCTTAGACACAAGTTCCCCTCCAGGCTGTAGCACACATGTAGCAGTTTAAATATAAAACATTTGTTGAGTAACATGAATATGGCCATACTGCTTTTAACATTGATTTAATTAGTCTGACCTATGAGGCGCATTTTTCTTAAACCAATAATTCTTATAAACTTCGGTCCTGGTTGCCCAGTTTATAGATTATCCGGCTCCTTGTGTTTTTCTATTACCATATTTCCCATCCTCTTCCTCTTGCCGCTCCCTGAACACTAAGAACTTTCTAAATCTTATAAACCAAAGAAAAGAAAGGGAATGAAGCTGAGAATCACGTTACATACTTTTGGGGGAAATCAAAGCCAAAGATTTGGTGTGGCAACAACTGACCGTTGATTTTTGTTTGGCTATGTAATCCTTCAGTCTGTACCATGGGCATAGTAAAAAGTGACTAACCATCATTTAATTTTGCCAGTGGAGAGAAAGCCCGAGTTATTTACAATTCACAGATAATTAAATGCTATTTGGGTTCTTGTTGAGGCCTTGTTAGGATGTTATGTAACAGAGGAAGGAGCCTAGAGGGACAGCGAGGCCGCTGGATGCTCTGCAGCACGTATCATCAGTCCCGATCGCCGCCTTGTCAACGTGGGTGTGTGCACGTGGTCCTCCCGGGCCTGCTTCCGCTGGGCTCCTACAGCTGCCTCCTCAGACCTTGGCTGTGTGACTGGGAATCTGTCAGTAGACTCTTCTCACCCTGAGGAAGTTCAGTCAGGGTCAAGACGGCTTGTTTTCTCTTCCCCTTCAATGGGTTTACTCTATAAACTGGTTTGCCCTGCCAAATGGAAGGAAATCCTCATTGTCTTTTCACACTTGAGCTTCCCTAACGCAAGCAGGAGCTCAGGAGTGGTGATTAGGTGGAAAACTTATTTCAAGCACATTTCATTTGTTTTTTCCTAGAATGTTGATGAGATCAAGGCGTGTACCTTTGAAACAGTTCGTGAGAATTTCTGGAAGGATAAGGTGTTTATCAGGATTGATGATAACAGTTTGAAGTCATTTTGCTCCTTTTTCAGTTCTGTTATTCTCTAAGGACTTGAATTGGTGTTGCCTGAAACTTCATTACAAAGCTGCTTTAATGATAAAACTTTTCCAATTAAGCCTCAGTTCACGATCTAGCCTGTGTCCAGTGATATTCAATTCCTCAAATGTTGAGGATTATTAAGAATGAGCCTTCCAAGGTTGCAATACACTTTATCTGTTCTTCAGACAATTGTAAGTATGCCACATATAATTTTAAGCATAAAAATATTAGATCTCAAAGGAGCTATGATCAGAAAAAATAGTATCTAGAAAAACATTAGCCATAAAAATCAGAATTTTAAAATAATAGGGTGAAAGGAGCCTTGAATCAGTGAAATAGTCAAGACAGCCCTGTCACTTTGCAGATGAGGAAACTGAGGGCCACTCAAATAATATGATTTGTACATGGTGACAAAACTCATGGATGAAGAAGCAGGGCAAGGATACAGGTCTTCTATTCCTCAAAGTCAAAGGTTGTGCTACAGAAAATTCTAGCCCACTGCACCTTGTCCCTTCTAAAACATGAGGAATACATGTTTTGTATTAAAATTCCAAACTAGTATGTAGATTGGAGGATATGTCTCCATGTATTTCCTAAAACATTTGCAAACAGGCTTCTTTTCTTCAGTTTACTGTACTACGTTTTGCCTTTATTCTTAAACTCACAAGCTTAGCATCCAAGAAAGTCTGTGAAATTTTTAAAAAGATGGAGATTTCCTTTGTGTCTGAGGCCTCAGAGCTTCCTCCGACTTTATGTCATCTCAGCTAGTTTTACTTTCCTTTGTTAAACTCCTTTCTTTGTATTGAACGAAAAAAGTGTGTCCATCACTTAACTTCCTTGCCACTGAAAATCCTGTCTTGTTTAGCCATAAAAATCCAAATGGAATTTAACAGTGAACAAGAGAAGAGATACAATTGGAAAACTGATAATTTTGCTAAATTGAGCAGTACTCCTTAGAAAGGCATAGGGAATATGAATTCTCTGTGAGCTATACACCTGTTAGCCCAGAATAATAACTGCCACATTTTCTGAATTCTACCATTAAGGTATCTAATCTCAATGTCCTTCCAAGGTCAGGGATAGTCACCCCCTTGGAGAGTTGAAGGTAGAAAATATGTATCAATTAAATTAGAAAGATGAAAGAGAATTAGAGTGAAGATTTTATTTCTCCAGGCTGACTATAGTTCTAAAAAATGAAAATTATTAAGTAATTTTAATTCAAACCTATTTAGCATGCTTGAGAAGTTCATCAAAAGATAACTGCTGACATATCATCCAACAAGTTCAAAGTACTTCCTACTTGGTTAAAAAAAAAAAGAGAGAGAGAGAGAGAGAGAGAGCGAGACCTCATGATCTGTATAATGGTGCCATCTGAAGAAAAGACTGATTTTATAGAATGTGTTTTTCTTCCCCAGAATTAAAAGAAGGATCAACCCAAGCTGTTCAGTGGAAAAGTAATTGTAGTATCAGCATTAAATTTGGCTACAAACATTATTGATATACTTTATGTCCAAAGCAGTATCATTGGAATTGTTCTAATGGATGAATAATTATTTTGCAATATAACCATGCATTTTACCAAATTACCTCCCTTATGTAATTGAAAAGTGAGCAAGTTTAAAAACAGTGACTCATAGCCACCTGCTACTTCTAAAAATCCAGTGAAACACATCCCTATTATTCAGAGGTTAGTAAGGCCCTCTAGATCTTTCTCTTTTTATTCCCTGCCTTTGTCAGCAACTCTCTTTATGGCTATGAAACTCCATGAAGCTTTTGAATCCTCTACAGCTCATCTCATAATAAACACTGACCACCTGACATGCAGGCCTGGTTTTGTGAAAATATGTTAATCCCTCCTTAAGACCTTATAACCTGAGTCAACAGTGAACACATTAGCGAAATACAATTGCTGGTTGATAAAGTTATACCAGTTAGCCATGGAGCATGAGGCACCTTCTAGTTCTTCCATTGTTTAAAGTTTCATTCAATTTGCTTGTCAGGCTGAGTGGACGTAAAAGGTGAAGTGATGAAATCATGAACTGATCTGTCCATCTACAATAAGTCCCATTATTTGAAAAAAAAAAAAATCACAATATTAATTCAGTTTTTGACTTAATAATCCATATCTAGACAGTATGAACTCTAAGAAGTAACAATCTTCAAACTATAAAGAATTACTAAAATGCTCTATACAAACATTTTTATTGACTTTGGGGACAGTCTAAAGCCCTTAAAAGAAAATTAATAATCGCTAAAAAGGTAAAACAAAACTTATACTGTCACCACAACTACCAAATAAAAATATCATGCATTGTTTTTCCAAAACAAGATAATTAAATTGAAGAATAAGATAGCTGATCTAGACCCAAAAGGATCTTGAGGACCAGATAGGTTAACTGATTTAGCGGTACACACCGCCCAATGGCTAGTATGTGAACAAATTAGAAGTAGACTAAAGATCACAGGAATTTCTCTTCCCTGCACTTTCAATTAGGAGAGAATTCGCTGTCATCCTCCTGACTCTTCTTTTAGGATCTTTGTTCCAATTTCCTAATCTGTGTCCTCTTCCTAAAGAGTCTCAATTTCTCAGTTAACTATTATATTTGGAAAGTAATCTTGTAAGCTAGTGTGTTCTTAAACCAAAATTTGTTTCATGGTATACGAATAGATGTTGCCTAACAAAAGTGATCTCTGATCAAATTGGTTTGGGAAATCCTAGGTTAAACAAAGAATTCTTTTCTGTAGAATTGTTTCAGGCCTCTAGTATGGTGATGTGCTTTATGAATCGTCAGATATTATAACTTTATTTAATATACCTTCTTTTTTTTCAACGGAGCATATGTCGCACATAACTCTGATAAAGTTGAGGCAAAATTTGGAAACACTGTGATAGAAGCTAATTCTTAATGAGTGTAGCTCATCTGTGTCCTTTCCCGAAATATACTTTCATTTTATATAATTATGAATGAAACGATCGTTTTGAAAATTTGCAAAATGCATAGTAAAAAATTAAACTGATTTCTATTCATAGTAGCCAAAGATAGGAAGCTAACCAGAGTATTTGTATTTTAAAACCAGCCTTTGGAAGATTAAAAAGACTTTAGGATGTGAAGAAATTATAATTTAAGATGGCGTTTCATGTACTGTGAGTCAGATGTGGTCCCAGTGAACATCAAATTGCTTCGCCTGTGTATCTGCTTCCTTGCAAAGCTGATCTAATAATAAAGGTGCTCTTTATGGAGCGCTGCGTGTCAGGCTGTGCTAAGCACTTCACACTATTCACAACAGACTGTAAGGTAAAGCCTTTTATTTTTACTTATTCACTTATTTATTTTTGAAAGGTAGAGGAGCAAAGATTTTTACTGAAGCAAAAGTAGAGCTCTCTTACGAGAGGGAGTACCAGAAACTGGGATGGCCCTAAAGTAAAGCCTTTTAAAAGTCAAATCAAAGTGGTGGAATTTCCAAGCCTATTACCCTCACTGTGCTATTAACCTCACTATGACATACCTTCCCCAGTCCACCCTAATTACCAAAGTTCCAGTGTTTCCAACGTGAACTGTTTTTTCTTCCATACCACAGCTCCAGGAAGTGCCAGGATTTAAGGCAGGGTTCTGTCTATATTTCAGAACCATTTCCCTCTCCCTATGTGGAAAATGTTGAACTTCCTTAGGGTCAGCACTTGATTTCTGCAATGGGTAACTAAGTCATAAACTCGGCAGGTTTCAGGGATGCAACCAAATTGATTCCAGCTCCAAAGGGACTCACATCCAGTGCTGGCTAACAGTGACCCTACTAGTTCACTGTAGTCACAGCCTCTTCTTTGAGTCCAGAGCTACTCAAAGTGTGGTCCAAGGAACGCTGCCACTCCCCAAACCGTTATGAATCTGTGATAAGGGGCTCGTTCCAGAAAGGAACAACCTTTCTTGCAGCAACCTTATCTCCCTGCAGATGGTTACACACAGTTCACAGAATGGCTTCTTTGCACAGTATTGCTCTAATTGACTTGGTTAGGCAGTATTTCCTTATGATCGATCCTAAGGGCTAGGTGGTAGTTGAAAAAGAACATGGGCTTTGGAAACATGTCACTTGGGTTCCTGGTGACAACTCTGTTGCTTTCTGGCTATGTCACATGGGAGAATTTATGTAAACTCTGAGTCTCAGTTTTCTCATCTGTAAAATGGAGAAATTAATTCTTACTTCACAGGTAGATTGCAAAGGTTAAATCAGAAAATGGTTTTAAAGTACCTAACATTATTCTTTGCAATTTTTCTTTTCTTTTTTTGAAAAATTTTAATTGCAGTTTTGGACTATGGTGAAGCAGAAGGAAAAGGTAAGGGAATTGGTGATGGTAGGAAAACCATAGACACTTGAAAAGCACAATTCTTAAAACTTCTCCAGAATAAAAAATCATATATTTTACTTCTTGTGCCAAATCTCCTAGAGATAGAAGTTAAGGATTAGAGAGAAATATATCCTGTCTTGGATGATTTCCAAAAAGATACAGTAAGTATATATACACTGGTCTCTCTTATCCCAAAGAACTATTATTCCTTATCTCTTTGCTTCAGTTTTTGCCTGATAGTACTGAATTAAATATATTTAGAAAGGGATGAGGATTTGTGACTTGTCGGAGTTACAAATTAGGATTCATCATACTGTTTAGAAAAATTTAAATAGGCTCTAAAAAGAATAAAATAAGAATTAAATTAGACTTGAGTAGCAGAATTCTTCCCAGATTCTCCTGGTGGCCTCTTTGCACGACTGGCTTATGATTGGTCCAAGCTTGACTCATAAAAATCTCTGTTATTGTTAATAAACATGAGGAGGGTCTTTTGAAAAGCACAGTAAGTTTCTTTACATTTGAATAGCTATGGATGTTGCTAAATAAATCTACCCAAAGAAGTTTTTAGATGACCTATAGTTTGACTTTATGACATGGGCAATTATATTTTGCTTTATTGTAGCAACTGCTTGCTTGAAATTTTGCTTAAGTCTCATGATATCATATTAGGGCAGCACTTCAATATATTATCAGAATTTATTATGGAATATATTTATTACAGAATATATTTCTTTACCACTGTGAATTTTGATAGAAAGATGAACAACATCAGTGATACAGTGTTCATTTTTAGGTTAAAAGTTTTAGATGGAAAGTGCAGTCTAAATAAAGAATAAAATAGAAAGCCAAAGAGAGAATAAGAACTTTTATCATTTCATTCAATAAATGCCTATAATTTTAATTTTAAAAAAATTCAGTCTAATTCTAAATACATCTATTCAGTGAGGAGAGACAAATACCATAAGAATATATCTTTCTCAATGTGTTTACACCAATTCTAACATGTCTCCAGAAATATTTTCTCAATCACTAGAGGTGGAATATAATAAATTAAGCAACTTTACATAAAAAAATCTTTTGCCTAATATTGCATATAACTTGAGTGAGTTTATTGTTATAGCATATTTTTCTCTCTTTAAAAGAGAGATAAAAGAACAAACAAAAACCCAGTCCTGTGCTGTTTTCATTCCTTTGTTTTGAAATTTTTCTGCAGGGATTTTAAACTCCTCAGCTGCCCACACAATACAGTAGAGAACTAAGCAAGTACCAACTATATCAGACTTTACCGACTTTCACCTCAATTATCTACAATAAAAACTTCAGAAATACATTATCTGTTCTGTATTACCTAAGCAGTTGCTTCAATGTCTCCCATTAATTTTGTAGTAATCTATACATAGTTCCACCAATCTTTAAAATAGGACCTGCTAAGACTGCATTTTAAAAATAATCTTAATAAAGTATAACTATTGCACTGTGTTGTACACCTGAAACTAATTTTAAAAAAATGTTTATTTCAGAATAAAAGAATTTTAATAAATAAATAAATAAATAAATAAATAAATAAATAAATAAATAAATAAAAATAAAGACTACGTTGAATACTTCTTTCCAGTCTCTAATGAGGGAGAGCAGTAACTTTCAACCCTGAAGAGCTGTGACAATGTCAACGTACAATACTTATCTAGCATTTGGTCCAACAGACAAGCACAAATAAAAGTCATTAGCATGTGCTACATCACGACCATGACCATAAGAATAGAAACCTGAGAGAAAACTTGTCAGAAACTTATGGCCATGTTTTCACAGGGCTGAAGCAGCACAGAAAGGGTATATTTCTCTTCATTTATCTTGAGCAAATGTTTGCTTTGGTCTATGTTTGCTTCCTCTTTCACTTCCTACTGAACAAGACACACTAGGATCGGTCCTGTCAATATTTAAGGAACTCATTTCGCAGCTGCATTATCCCCACTTCCTGTAGTCATTGAGCATGACTGTGTAGCTGCTTTCCACTTTGAAAAGTTTTAAGCACAGTTATCCCCCTCCTTCCACTCCCTTCCCACAATGGACCTTCACATTTTCATCAAAAAAACTGCTAATAATGGTTCATTAGTTCTGGAATTTTGCTTTGTCTGTGTTTTATCCTCAGTGCTTCAAAGAAGCTAGAAGAAAGATGAAAAATTAACTCCACCTACTGACCTTCTGAATCAGAGTTGTCAAGTGATAGGCCCTGGGCATCTGCATTTTCTTATGCTTTTGATAATTTCCTTTCCTTATTTGGAACCCTTATTATTCAAATAGTGGATATTCTGGATTGATTCTGATCTTATTTCTTTCCTAGTGTTCCTTTATTTTTTCTCTCTTTTTGCTCTTCTTTCCAGGATATGCCTCAATGTTATCTTCCATGTTTTACACTGAATTTTTCATTATTGCCATCATATTTTTTTATTTCCAAGATTGCTTTTATGTTCTCTTCATTTTTCTTTTCTCATTAAGCTCTGTTCTTTTTTATTTCTTTTTTTACAGATGCAACATTTCTTTCTTCTCCAAGAGGATGTCAAATTATAGCTCATTTGAAGTTTTCTCCTCCATGCATTATCTCCATTTCCTGAGTTTCTTTTCTCTTCCTTTGTCATGAGGTCTTTCTTGGCTATTGGAAGCTTCCTTCAAATATGGGCCAATCGTTGGTTGTCCACTCATATTTAATATGAGAGCGTTATGTAGTTGACTGGAAGCCAGAGCCAGGGGTGGTTTAAGGCAAGCAAAATGCCTGGGACACTAAATGTAAAGGGGCACACATATACTCAGCGTTGTGCAAGCGCGACATCAGTGGTAAGTGCGACACCAGTGGTAGGCACCACGAGTAAGCGCTTCCTTAAGTCTCCACTCACACCACTGCTGGAAGCTCCATGTGTATGAGTGGCCTGCAGAGCTGTAGGAGTAGACAGAGTATAAGAGGGTTGTAGGGGGATCAATCACTTTGTCTGTCAGGGGCCCCTAGTGCCCGTATCTGCAAATGTTCTCTCTGAGGAAGCTTAAGTTCTCCAGCAAAGTGTCCTCAGCCTGTCCAAAGATTCTGGAGCTGTCTGAGGGAAAGGGGACCACTCAGTAGGCAAACTTTCAATACTCCCCTGTTTTCAGCTCAGTATTCCACTCTCCTTCTTCTCTTGGGACCTCAAGTCCAGAGCCTCCCTCACTCAGTTTCTCAGAACACAAAACCTCTCCTGAGAGAATGGGAAATATGTGGTTGTCTGGCTGTGATGGGTCAGAGAGGAAGCAGGGAGGCCTTGGCATTCCTTACCCAGACTTTCCAACCATCCCGTGCTCAGCTTCCAGTGCTGCCCTTACCTTTCATGGAACCTGGAGCCTGTGTAAGTCCTGTGATGACTTTGTGTACGTACACACAGACACACACACACACACACACACACACACACACACACACACACATCTACCCCAGACATGGGTTCCCTTCCTCCTCTGTGATGAGTTATTTGCCATTGCTTCAACCACTATCTGTCTCTGGGGTCATAAATGTTGCCTCATCCTTTCAAAATGGTAGACATGCTTTTCTGTTTTATTTTCCTTACTTGGGGTAAGTTTCAAAAGAAGAGAGGCTAGAAATGTTTTTAGCCTTCCAATTTCACCCCTCTGTTTTAAAAGATACTATTCAAAAAAAAAAAAAGTTGTCTTTTAAATGTTTACCTAAAAACTATTTCCCAGGTCAATCACCTTCATGAGCGACTTCTTTTTAGCAATTCGGTGGCTCTGAAGACAAGGGAACAGATTCTGTAAATCACGCTTCCAACACTTTGTTCACTTCTAAACTTCCATTCAACCAAGAATTACACAGTACTCAGTATTGGACAGGGACTGTGCTAGTCTTTAAAGGTGAAAAAGTAACTAAGAAAGGTCTCTACTTTGAATAGGTTTGTTCTCTCTAAGGGGACACAAGTGCATAAAAAAAATGAGGACCAAAAAACAGTTAAGGTCTTGGGTAGGCCTAAGGAAAGGAGAGAGCGAGTTTGCAAAGGAAGCAGGGTAAGGGGGCCAGGAAAGAGCCAGGTCATGAAAGGCGAGTGGATGTGTCCTGGGGCCAGTCCTGAGGCTCAGAGGAGGCAATCCTGGGCAGATGGTATCGCAGGAACTAAATAAAATAGAAGTGCCAAGAGCTGGACAAATTCAGGAGACTTCCATCCATTCTGTACAGAACAGCCAGAGCAGATAGGTATCACTAGTGAAGATAAAGATGGAGAGTACAATGAAGGCTCCGATCCCCCCCACTATTCCCAACCCCCCATGTCATAATGCCTCTCATGAATTAGGCAGAATCTGATTCCTAAGCCCTGACTCAGCTAGTCTGATAATTTTCTTTGGCCAATAACATTCAGCAGACATGACGGTGTGTCGATTCTGAGCATAGCCCTCAAGAAACCTTGTGTGTTTCTGCTTCTGCTTTCTCTTGGACTGTCATCCCCATAGAACAGGCCCAGGCTAGCCTGCTGGAAGACAGGAGGGACACCGTCTGAGCTAAGCTGTCCCAGTTATTCCAGCTAAGTCCACCCTAGATCAAGCAAAGGCAGCCAACCCCCAGACACAAGAGCAACTCCTGCCAAATTCAAGAGAGCCACCCAGAGGACCACCCCAGACAGGAGAGTAATGAAAGCTTCTTAAGTGCATCTCTGAGATTTTCTGGTTGTTTGTTACACATTATTGTAGCAATAGATAACCAATACAGAGAAGTGGTCAATAAACAGATGTGAAGGGTTTTTTATGATACACTAAGAAATTTACATTTATGCTTATGAAAGGGAAGTCCCTCAAGGGTGTTAAAAGGAGAGGGACATTATTTTACTTGCATTGTGGAAAAGTAACTCTGGCTGCAAAGTTTAGGTTGAGTTAAAAATGAAATGTCTTGCAATAGTTTAGGTAAGAGATGGTGAATTCCTAAATAAAGGCAACATCAGTAAGGAGAGTAAGAAGACAAATATGTACCAGAGACGTCAAAAGGGTAGATACTATATTAATAGCATATGGTAACTGGTTGAGAGAAAAAAATAGAGGAAAGGTTCTAGTATGTTTCACAGGTATGGGGATATGATACCATGAAATGAAGTAGGGGTAGGTTTGGGGAAGAAATATAATAAGTTCAGTTTTACTATTTAAATTTACTAAATTTACCTGTGGGACATTCAGGTAGATGTTCAGCAGTCAGTTTGATGTGTAGGTCTGGAAGTCAGGGCTCAGCCCAGGATTTTTGATAGTAATATGAATTTTGAAAACCATACTATACAAATGTTTAAGTAGAGCCATGAGGTTGGATGGAATCACCCAGGGGAAAGGTATAGTGAGCAGAGGGCCAAGGACCAGCAGGGCACTGGGGCAAACAATGTTTAAGCTTCTTGCTAAAGATGAAGGGCCAGCAAAGAGAGGGGACAGAAATCCAAGGCAAATCGGGTATCTCACAGCCAGAGAACATTTCAAAAAGAAAAGGATTAACAGTGTCTGTATGGTCTATATGGCTGTAGGGTTACTGGTGTCTCCCATTAACAATAATACATGTCTATCAAAATTTTACACCCAGATATATTTATACAATGGAATATTACTCGGCTATAAAAAATAATGAAGTTTTACCATATGCAACGACATGGATGGACCTAGAGAACATTAGGCTAAGTGAAATAAGTCAGACAGAGAAAGAGAAATACCATATGATCTCACTTATATGTGGAATTGAAAGAACAGAATAAATGAACAAAGTAAACAGAAATAATCTCAGAGCTATAGGGAAAAACTGATGGTTGCTAGATGGGAGGGAGGTGGGGATGAGGGGGAAGGGGAAGGGATTAGACAGCATAAATTGGTAACAACAATATTGTCACAGGGATATGAAAGACAGTTTGGGGAATATAATCGATAATGTTGTAAAGATTTTGTAGGGTGTCAGATGGGCACATGTCTTGTTAGGGAGACCACTTCATGGATGGTATAGATGTCTGGCCACTACACTGTACACCTGAAGCTGAATAATATTGTATATCAACTGTAATTATATATAGATATAGATATAGATATAGATATAGATATAGATATAGATATAGATATAGATATAGATATAGATATAGATATAGATATAGATATAGATATACACACACATATGGAGTACAACATAAGGAATAGAGTCAGTAGAATTGTAACAGCTACATACGATGTGGGCGGGATAGTAGATTGGGGGAGGGGAGTTATCACTTTGTGAGAGTGTAAATGTCTATTACATTGTTTTGTACACCTGAAATAAAAAAATTTTTTTAAAAAGTTTATAAAGGGACTTAAAAGTCAAGAACTCAACACATGCAGTGACATCTACAAAGTTATTTTTCAAACTAAATAAGTCATTTTATAGGAGTTGAGCCCTGGCAGCAAAGTGAAAAGTTAAAATATTTAAAAGAATTGTTTCACTAACTGTAGCATCACTTTTAACTCCCACGAAATTTAAGAGAGAAAAGGAGAACTATTCTTCACATCCATAACAAGCCATTTTCTCTCTGATTTCAAGTAGCTTTCTCTGGAGACCACTAACACAGATGTTCAGTGAACATAAAGGTCAATCTCTCCAGGGCAGGGCACTCAGTTGTTGATCATTTATAACTCGTGATCTGCATCAGCTGATATAAAAACAAGCCGGGTAGCATTTAGGCCAAATGCGCAGGCACTTCAAGGAGCCTACATTTTTTTTAAATCTTCTGATATATTACCTCCATTTTAATCTTGTCCCTCTACAGGTCGGAGACTAAACGTGGCTCAATTAGTCTACTGTGTTAGGATTGTTTTGTTTCGTTTCACAAACACTCCTGAAGATTTTATTTCCTGAGCTTCCCCTTGTGAAGGGGTGTGAAATTAACATGCCCAGATTATAAGGAGCTCCATCTGAGTATTTAGAAGTTATGCAAACCGGGGGTTTCTTGCATGACACCATCTGAGTTGTACTGCTGTCACTGCGTCTAGTTTGTACAGTTTTCACCAACACAGTAAATATTAGGGGATGGAGGGACTCTTCATTTTAGGCCTCCAACCTTCAAGAAGCATCTTAAAGAGGAAGGATACAGCAGCTGCTCTCACCACTGGAGGGGGCCATTTCATCAATTTCAAGCTATTTTTGGTACCAGCAGGCTTTTCACCTGGTGGTGAAAAGGCTTGCTCACCAGTTTCAAATCAGAAGAGCCAGGACCCTCCATGGGTTGCGGCTTCCACTGAGAGGGTGCCTCAAACTTGACCACCCCTGTGAGGATGGGAGGAATTCAGGCAAGAGCAAAGGGGACCTACAAACAGCTCATCAACACCCCCACAGCTGTTCCCATCCTATTTCAGGCTTTGCCCACAAGGAAATACGTGCCATTTGCTCTCCCATGGACAAAGGAACATATTGCTAAGCTGCAACACTAAATACAGTCTTCATGTAAAATGTTCCTGAAAGCAGCTCAATGAACTTGCAGGCAAGTGGAGAGAGAGTCTATTTTAAATGTACTCCTATTATTTCAGCAGCACACATCCTTAGAAATATTGGTGGTTAAGAACAGGGGCTTTTTAGTTTAAAAAAAAATGACATCTGGGCCAAGAAAAGCCCAACTCGAACTAGCTTCATGAGGACACACAGGCATGTCTGGAGCCACGTAACCAAAAGGCCCAACAGGATGGTCCTTTTGGAAATGACTGGTTTTGGAATTTAATGTCTTGAGGATGCTGTTGCTCCCTCTCCATCTCCGGTCTCTGCTTTCCTATGTGATGACTTCACGGTCAGGCAGGGCCTCTTCTCACGGTAGCAGGCTGGTCTGATCAGCCCCAAGTCTCTTAACAGAGTTCCTCTTTTCCAAAAACTCCAGCAAGTCTAGGCCCTGACAAGGCTCAGTCCACCTCGGAATATGTGCCCCCCCTGTAATCAGTCACTGTGGACACACCCAGGCCATGACAATCACCCCAGAAAGTCTATGGAGCAGGGGAGAGGCAGGGGTGGGGATGCTTTGAGTTAGAATGAGGAAGAGCATATCTCCAAAGGGGAAAAAAAAATCCAAAAGGAAGAGGGAAGGAATGCTAGACATGCAGAAATCCCTTCTGTCTTAAAGAGAACTATAAAGATAGTAGCTAAAAGAAATAATAAGAGTAATAATAATGATCATGGTGATTTTCTTGAGACCCAATTAGATGATGACGTGCAGGAAGATAAAACCATTACGATCTCAGCATATAACCCACTGAACAACTGATTTGGTCTATTTAACTGCAAACTTGGATATAAATGATGTCAGTGCTGTATGATTTTTTATAACATTCAATATTATTTTATATTAATTTCAGGCATACTGCACAGTGGATAGACATTTGTACAGTGTAAGAAGTGATCCCCTGACTAGTCTGTGCCCACCTGGCACTGTGCATAGTCATTATTGTATTATGGACTATATCCTCCATGCTGTACTTTACATCCCCATGACTATTTTGTAACTACCAATTTGAGTGCTGTACGATTATTAATAAGAAATAATCAAAGTTGAAGAAAGCATATTCAGTGACTTAAGAAAACTGACATTTGGGTATAATAAATAATTTTGTGTTCTAGGGAATGGGAAGAATTTTGTTCTATAGAATTTGGCACAAAATTTGACATGGAATCGTGCTTTGTATTGTCCCCTATATATTATTCACGGTACACCTCCTTTTTTGCCTCTACCCTCTTGCAGTTTATGTTCAATGACTCTGAACGAACTGTGCAGCTTTTTGGACATGCCACGCTTTCTCTCCTTTTTGCAGATACCACTTCTTGAATATGGAATGAGACCCTACACTCTGCCACCCTTTCCTCACATCTACTCTCCACCTGGCTACCTCCCACTCACCCCCGAAGAGCCTTCCATGCCCCTAAAAGTTAGGACAAGTGCCCGCCCATCATTTTCCAAAGACTCTTCAACAGTCTAGGTCTGCATTTCCTTTGTGAATATTATCGAGGCAAAATCTTCCACAAGCCTTTGATCTACTTAGCAAGTCAAAAATAACTCACAGGAAAAAATTAGAGAGCAATTTAATCCTCAGTGACATTGTACTGTCTAAAAGTACATGAGGAGTTCAGCAAAAGGGAACACTGAGAAAGGTTTCAGGGAACGCCGCGGTTTATTCATCACTGTTCTCAGTACCTAGGACAGATAGAATACCTGATGTCAGTATCAAGACAAACAGAATAATTTGAAGGGATGCCTGAGGGATGGAGAGAGGAACAGGGTGGGGGGCAGGAGAGGGACAGAGCATCTTACAGTACTACGCATGAACTGAATTTGCACACAGTAAGCTAAGCAGGTTATTATTGTATCTATTGGGTGGTTGGAAAAGTCATGATGTATTTTTTTCTATGTTTTTCATTGTAAAAATGTGTCATGACTTTTCCGACAACCCAATAGGTTGAACCTCGCATCACACTATAAGAATCACACAATCCATCATGTAAGGCAGCGGTAATGAAGCACCTTTAAAAAGAGAATAGGACGCGGTGGTTAAGCGCTGGCTTGGGAAGCCAGCGGCCCCAGTTCAGGTCCCACATATGAGGGCCAGTGACACTGCCCTCAAAAAAAAAAAAAAGAGAGTAGAAAAAAAAAGACAAGAAGAAACATGGAGGTTTGGAGCAGTGACAGTTTGGGAAGTAAGAATGAAACACATCTACAGAGAGTTTTATAGTTTTATACTCTTACTTCTGGAATGCCTCAGAATAAATATATCACACCAAACTCTGAGGTTTCCTGCAGTGGATTTTGTTTTAAAGTATTATTTTGAATCAAGTCAGATGCTTTAAACTTTGATCAAGGACTGAGAAATTGTATAGCTCTTACCCAAATAGCCTTCTCTCAGACAAATCTGGGACGTATTTCCTAAGAAACAGAAAACAATGCATTGGTGGCATGAACCTAATAAAGAATAAAGAATTTGCAGTGATCTATTGTTTATCCGATCCTAGGTCTGTGTGCATGGGTCGTAATGAAATAATCACTCCACAGGAACTTAATACACTCTGGGAACGATCTCTGAGTGTCGTACCCAGGGAAACTAATCATGAAACTTGAAGCAAACCTGTGGGAGCAACAGGAAAACAACCCAGGCTGTTATCTTTTATTGAGTCTACATTCTCGTAGAGAATCCTGAGAAAACAAAAGACATCTTGTTTGAAGTATGTTTTTGCCTTCTCCAAGTTTGAGAGAGAGAAAAAAAACAAACAAACAAAAAATACACTCCTTTGAAGTCCTTACAAATTAAACATTACTGGAGATTATTTCTTCCTTCATACCTGAAATATTTACTAATTCTGTATTTGGACAGTTTTCCCATTTCAAAAGAAAAAATATATATTTATTTAATTAGCATGTGCTTGTGCCTGGAGCTAAGCACTGCAGAGGATACAAGACGCAGAAAGTGGCACCAGTGTCACCTGGGAACTGGTTGGGAATGCAGATTCCCAGGCTCCACCCCAGACCTAATGAATCCGACAGAACCTGCATTTTAGCAAGAGCCACAGGTGATGTGCTTGAAAGTCTGAGAGCACATTGGAATCACATGGGTTTATCTGGTTTGTTTGGTTTCAATGCTGCTGTCTAGTCCCAGTTCCGTGGATTCCTATTTAATTTGTCCAGGGGGGTAGAGGGGGGACCGTGTATCCCAGGTATCTGCATTTTTCTGAAGATTCCAGGTGATTCTAACGTGCAACAGAGTTTGAGAACCACCTCCCCAGAGTTACTGTCCTGGTGGTTTTGATCTCTGGGCAGCCTGAGGAGCCTGTCAAAATGAAGATTCTGAGTCTTTGGGGGTGGGGAGGGGAGGAATCAAGTCCTGATAATCTACATTTCTAACCAGTGGCCAGGTGATGGTAGGATTTTATTTCTCTTGTATCTTCCTCCACAACACCTAGCTGCAGGCACAAGTACTCCTAGGTGCTAATTAAATAATTTTTCAAGGGCTCACTTTTTTTTTTTCAATATAAAGATAATTGCATTTTATGGTTATTTTTCGTGTGTGTGTGTGTGTGTGTGTGTGTGTGTGTGTGTGTGTATTTTAAGTAATGGCAGCACAAACTCAAACCCCTAAGGAATAATAAGAAGGAAAATTAATGTTAAATGTTAGCAGCCTGTTCTGGGTTGAATTGTGCTCTTCCAAGGCCTAGTGAAGTCCTAACCTCCAGAACCTCAAACTTATTTGAAAACAGATGTAATTAGTTACGTTAAAATGAGGCCCTACTGGAACAGGGTGGACCCTTAATTCAATAAGACTTGTGTTCTTCTAAGAAGAGACAGACAGCTCACAGGGCCATAAGATGATGGAGGCAGAGACTGCAGTGATGCACTTATAAGCCAAGAAACACCCAGGATTGCTGGCAACCACCAGAAGCTAGAAAGAAACAAGGACAGATGAGGGTAAAAGGGATCAAATATATGGTGAAGGAAGGAGAATTGACCCTGAGTGGTGAACACACAGTGTGATGTATAGATGTTGTATTACAAAATTGTACACCTGAAACCTATGTGACTCTACTAACAATTGTTACCCCAATAAGTTTTAATTAAAAAAAAAAAAGAAATGAAAACAAGGAAGGATCCTTCCCTCAAGCCCTCAGAGGGAACATGGCCCTGCCGAGACCATGATACCACTTGAACTTAGCCAAAAGGCCAAGAAGTGATGACACCTTGATTGCAAACCTCTAGACTCCAGAACTATGAGAAAATTAATTTATATTGTTTTAAGTCACCAGTTTGTAGTAATTTGTTGTGTAGCCCTAATAAACTGATACACAGTCTTTCTCCTTAATACTTATTCATAGGCCAATTTTTTTTTGTTTTGCTTTGTTAGCATCCAGGACATGTGGGTCACTGTTTATTTTCAAAAACTAAATTGATCTGCCAATGGCTGCTTCAAATTTGGCTCATCATTTGCTATGACATGTTATATAACAAGGCACGGAATGATAAAGAGGGAGAAGCAAGTGAATGGAAAAAGTTCTACTGAAGGAAAAAATGAAGGAAAGGGGGAAGACTTAAAACTCCAGAAAAGAAAAAAAAAAGAATATACAGACACTTATAGAGTTTACTAGGAAGGATCTTAAATTTGAGGAAAAGCACAAAAGTTCCCAGAAGTAAAATTATCCCTTAGAGGAAATATATTGCATTCTGATCATATGATCATACTGATCTAGATTTAAAACTCAACATCTGTGTGATTTTAAAGAAGTCATGTTAACATTCATGAATCTGTACAATGGGAACACCAATGAGAATACTTTCCCATAGAGGTCGGTGTAAGAATTATAAAGGGTTTGGCAGCCTGTCAAAAACATTCAGCAAGGGCCGGCCGAGTGGCGCATTGGTTAAGAGCTGGTTTTGGGATGCCAGCGGCCCCGGTTCGGATCCCACATATGAGGGCCAGTGACACTGCCCTCTACAGCTAAGATGGTGAACAACAGCTCCACCTGGAGCTGGGCTGTGCAAGCCCCGGTGATGGTGTGGGCTGCAGCCCCTGCTGCAGTGGGCTGCCATAGGCTACAGTGAGTGGCGGCAGCCAGCGTGAGCGGCTGGCAGGCAGCGTGAGCTGCCAATAGCCACAGTGAGCGACCATCCAGAGGCTGGCAACCGATCTGCCTCATCCGGGAAGAGCGCAATGACGATACCAACTGGGCCAGTGAAGCAACATCCTCCGCAGCTAGATGAAGAACAAAAGGATAGCAACTTGTCTGTTCCCCTTCCCCGATTCCCCAATGCTGTTCCCCTCCCCCAATTCCCCAATAAAACCTTTAAAAAAAAAAAATTCAGCAAATAATAGCTATTATTATCAGATGACCGAAGGACGAGAATTGAGCAGTTTAAGAAGCTCCCCTCCAGCCTCCCTTTCATTCATTAGAAAATCAATGTGTTTTTATCAGTTCAGCTAAATGGCACCTTAAGTCCAGCTTAGGAGAGAAAATATGAAATTGGTTAAATAAAAACAATGGTGGCAAGAGCAGCCTAGGAGAGAGATCCCTGGAGCTACTGGTGGCCATTGCGGTCAGGCCCAGGACACAGGGCACCTGAGGGTGGCAACTGTGGGAGAAAAAGGTTTTTAAAAGAGAAGGCAGGGTGGCTGGGTAGGGGGGTCAGTGGCACTGAAAACAAACTTCCCTTCACAATTTTCCCATGGGTCAGTCTTGAGTAAATAAAACGGCTTCTCTTCCAGTGTATATACAAACATGTCTGATCTTATTTCTAAATTGATTCTTATAAATATGTCTGAATAAAGGCTACAACTGATGAAAACTTTATTATGGCTATAAAATAGAAAAAGAGAAATAAAAATTGCTTTTAACCTTAATTTATTATTGAACTCCATAATCAGGATGCACTAAGTCCAGATTTAAAATATTTTTAAACTAAGTAAAACTCAGTACCAGCCAATATATTTTGTATTTTAATGTTATTGGACAAGAAGACAGGGAGAGAAAAAAAAAGGTAGTAAAGTTTATTCTACTGGAGACAAAAATAAGACGTTTATTTTCAATAGGATACCACATAATCTGTCCTAGTTTTGTTTTCTTTTTGTCAGAAAAACTTCTAAACTACCACCAAGTTGACAAATAATTATATAACTTACTTTAGCCTGCAAAGTTTTTCTAGAATTATTTCATTTCCTGGGTAACAGGATGAAGGAAGTCTATTTACGGGATTAGGGAGAAATTTCTTTTCTTGAGACATTTTTTCATCCCACTATACTGAAAGGGTCTCCGAAGCCCTTTTCCTGTTATTTAAAGACTATCCCTTTGGAGCTAGATACCCACTTCCCCAAGCCCCTGATAACCCCAAACCCCTAATCACATTTCACATTGGGACATCATGACATTGAGAAGCAGAGACCCTGGAGGTTCCACCATGTGGAGGGCAGACGAATCCCTGACTGAAATCCAGTTTCCAGGGGAAGTGGCGCCACCATGTCATACACCCCACAGGGTCCAGAGGGGGCGCCACCAGCCTCATACACCACAGGGCCCAGAGGGCAGCAACAGTAGCAGTAACCAACTCACAGAGCTGGTTGGGAAATGCGATGCTCTCTGCTGCCCAGCATCCCCTGCTCGTAACCACTGTCTGATCCTGGTTCTCCATCCTTCCTGGAGACTTGTTAGCTACACAGTATCTTACAAATCTTTCCTGTGCCTAAATCATCCATGGTTCACTTCTGTACCCAGAACTAAGAATCGGCTGAGTCCAGTTGGGCTGCATCACTAATCAGCAGACTGACAGTTGCACCTAATTACTCTGGGATTAATTATATAGATTATCTATTTATAAACATGACCGTTTTTGACTATACCACATGTATCTAGACTCCCATTCTGTTCTAAATCCTCTGGATCCCATTAGGGCAATTTCAGTGAGGGTTGTAAATATTACGTTAATCCAACACCTGTGCTTCTCATTCATTCATCAACAGACATGCATGTGCCTGCTAGATGGATAGGATAGATCAGGCACCAGTTTTTCCAGTGTGGCTTATGTCTTCTAATAACCCTGGTCAGTAGGGGAGTTCTGGACATTTGCTGATATCAATTCAATTAGGGCCAACCCTGAGAACTGTACAAGCTCTGCTGCCCATCAGCTGACTGTATCTCATAGACCAATGACTGTGTCACTGAGGGGAGGAAGCAAAGATGGTCTTTGGACCCGACTTAATCATGATTTGTAGAGCTATTTGGTAAAGTGCCCTCATGGGAGTTAAGTATGTGCAGTGTATGTCCTTATGATTCCGGACTGTCACATGAATTAGAAGAAGTTATTCTCATCCAAGAGAAGATGGCACTGGAAATTCAGTTGCACAGTTGCCTGGATGCTTCTAAAAGCAGTTACGTGAAAAGAAAATTCAAAGAAAACCAAATTGCACAGAGCTGGTTACCTGCCATCAGCTGGCTGAAGTTATCTTGTTTCCCTGGTCTTTATGCAAACAAAGGGCTCATGCACTTTGGCACAAAGTGGAAAAAGACACCAATTTGCTTTTCACCTCCATATAAGCTTATCTCTTCAAGATGAGATTCAAATAGGTTAGCATAAAATCATTGCCCTTTTTTCTATTTCTATAATCTAGACACCATTCAGTGGATCTGATAAGAGCAATTTGACATTAAGTGGATATCTTTGAAGCTATTCTCCAAGTTTCATGGGAAGTGAGTTATATTCTGTGACCTGTATATAATGAATTCAAAGAAACTTCAAGAAGGCAGAATCCATGCATTCTAAATAGCATATTTTCCCAAGC
Source organism: Aselliscus stoliczkanus (assembly GCA_033961575.1). NCBI lineage: Eukaryota > Metazoa > Chordata > Mammalia > Chiroptera > Hipposideridae > Aselliscus > Aselliscus stoliczkanus. The sequence goes on along the minus strand of CM066739.1, from coordinate 69,378,036 downwards.
ATTTTTGTTTGTAAAGAGGGATATCATTCATTTAAAACAATGCAATCCCCCTTTTTTTCATTTTAGCTCTAAAAAGAGTTAAGAGAAAGTATGTGAAATACAACATGCTGAGCTATTAAGAGCCTCATCCCCAGATTCTAAAGAACAAAGTGACCGGGTTTACATGACAATCAGTGACCATGGAGTTCACATCAAACAATGCCATGTCCATTTTATTTCTTTGAGTCTTTCTTATAGCCAGGCATACATCTGTAGCTATGCTCTAGCTTTATGATATGAAGAACAACATTTACAGTTAGGATTTGAAGTCTTTCAAGGTCTGCAGTTCCATCCATAAATACTTCTGACAAGAAGAGTTTGGCAGCTGCTGCAGCTCACCCCTTCTGGAGTCTCTGGGAGCAGAGTGACAGGAGGGCAGAGGGACAGACTTTCGGGACAGGGGAGGGGTGGTGATCAGGCTGCCTGCCATTCCGTTCCCTCTGGTGGTCAACACCCAAAAGCTTTTTAAATTGACCTTCTGTCTACTAGAGTGAATCTAACAAGGATCCAAAAAATAAAAAGTAAAACGGAATTACGCGAGAGTGACTCACAGAATTTATTAGTTATCTCAAAACTCGAGGTACAGAAAATGCACAATGAATAGTACTTAAAAATTGACGAGACCAACATAGAAATGTAATAAATAATCTTAGGCCTCAGAGACTTCATTCTTAACCAAGCAGGAATCTGTGGAATTACTAGGTACTTGAATAATTAGATAGGTCAATAACTCTTTGACTCTATTTACTAGTTACCTGGATAGAAGCCGCCACCAACCTTTCTATAATTCTGCAGTCATAGCTGGATATCTTTCATAGATATCACAGCCCACTGCTCTTAGGCTGTGCTCTCTGCATTGTGGCTCATAATTTTCTGCTATATTGATGACCTAACCAGACATTTCTTCAACATAGGCCATTGTGAAATGAATGGCCAAGATGAGTAGTTTAGTCTACAAGTATGAAAAATATCTGGTTTCATTTTATGGCACCAATTTGTAATGTTAGACTCATCTTCAGCAACCATCATTTGTTGAACATCATAAAGTTTCAAAATGCAGTGCAAAGAATGTGGGTTCTGGATCAGGCAGACTTGGGCTTGCATCCCAGTGTCACCATTAATTAACTTATCTCTCTCTCTCTTTTTTCTGTTCAATGATGTGGTAGGCAGTCTCTAAGATGGCTGACAATGATGGCCTCCTGGTATTTATACCCTTGTGTAGTCTCCTCCCCTTGAAGTTTGGTTGCGCCTAATGCATTGTTTCTAATGAACAGAATACAAACTATGGCAAGTAATGAGATATCACTTGCAAGACCAGGTTACAGACCTAATTCTCATGTGCCCACCCCACCACCCCGGTCCCACCCTCCCGTATCTCTGTCTATAACCAGTAGCCAGTGGAAATCTGAGGCCTGTCAACAGCCACGTGAGGTGGAAACACAATTTCCTGCCAGCTTGGAAGTGTCCCCTCCCCTAGTCGATCTTTGAGGTGACACCTTGAGGGCAGCCTCATGAGACACTCTGAAGCACAGGAGCCAGGTAAGCCATGCCTGGGTTTCTGACCCACAGAAACTATTGACTTACATAAATGTGTGCTGTTTCAAGCTGCTAAGTTTGGGGAGGTTTTGTTACACAGCAATAGATAACTAATACAAATGGAAATAGTAACACCTCTACTCCAAGGCTGCTGTGAGGGTTATAGGTGCTGTGTGCATCATGTGTGTCACATAGCCTCTCCTCCTTAAATGGTAGCTCAGACAATTGCCAAGTGTCTCCTCTCTCTGGGGAGCTGCTCTCTGCATCACTTATATGTATATATTTTGTAATGCAACATGAGTTAGAGGGAAAAAATAGGTAATCAGTAAAGCTGGAATCTATTAAAGGGGCAAAACAGGCCTCTCTTACAAGGAAGATGGAAATATTCTGCATTCCAGAAAATCTGCTCTGCTGTCAGTTTTCTTTAATTTACAGATTTATAAAACAGGTCAGAGACAGTGAAAGACACAGAACCTACAGGATCCGGTAACGCTGCAGCATACATACACTAGAAAATGAAAAAGACACTGTCCCGAAAGGACGCCTAGGAATATTTTTGTCCATTTCAAAGTCTTTTACAATTTTTTCTGACATATTCATCAAACCACTTCTTAATCGTTACTCCTTAAGTTCCTGGTCAGTATGGAGGTATCTCAAAGAAATGGAAATAGAGCTACCTTTTGACCCAGCAATTCCACTCCTAGGTATTTATCCTGAAAAATCCAAGACACTTATTCAAAAAATTTATGCATCCCTATGTTCATAGCAGCGCTGTTTACAATAGCCAAGACTTGGAAACAACCAAAATGTCCATCAGTAGATGACTGGATTAAAAAACTGTGGTATATTTATACAATGGAGTATTACTCCGCTATAAAGAAGAATGAAATCGTACCATTTGCAATGATATGGATGGACCTAGAGACTATTATGTTAGTCAGAGAAAGACAAATACCATAGGATCTCACTCATATGTGGAATCTGAAAAACTATATGAATGAGCAAAGTAAACAGAGACGGTCTCATAGATATAGAGGAAAAATCAGGGTTGCTAACTGGGAGGGGGGTGGGGATGAGGGAGAAGGGGAAGGGATTAGACAGCAAAAATAGGCAACTACAATATTGCCACTGGGATATGAAAAACAGTTTGGGGAATATAATTAATAATGTTGTAAATATTTTGTGGGGTGTCAGATGGTCATAGGTCTTGTTAGGGAGACCATTTCATGGATGGAGTAGAGGTTTGATCATTGCACTGTATACCTGAAGCGGAGGTTGTATACCAACTCTAATTGAATATATATAGATAGTCATGGGATGTGGATTATACTGTGGAAGAGAGTCAGAGGAAGAGTAATAGATATATATGATATGGGGGGGAGGAGTGGGGTGGCGAATTGGGGGTGGGGAGTTGTCACTTTGAGGGGTAAAATGTATAACTATTGCACTGTGCTGTACACCTGAAACTAATTAAAAATAAATTAATTAATTAAAAAAAAAAGTTTCTGGTCCAGACACTGAAGAATCTCTAGAGGCTTAAATTAAATGGAAAATGGTTATTTTTTTAAAGGCAATTCTCATTTTAGTGTATTTGATCAAATCAATGCCATTTGATTCTCCAACTTATGAGATGTAAATTTCCAAACAATAAAATGAAAATCTGCTCAAGGTGGGTTTTTGGTTTTTTGTTTTTTTTGTTTTCTTGAGAAGGATTTACACTTCAAGGTTATTTGAAAGAGAAATGTTTCCAAAGGAGTAGCATGTGTACCTACATTCAAAACTAAAGAGACTTAAAGACTAAAGAGACTAAAGCCTTTAAATTTAATCGAACAGTTGTTGATTTTTAGGGTACTAATAAAGGCATAATCTGGAGAAATTCATGAATAGAACAAAATCATCATCAAAGGAGCTGAGGGCATACTAACAAGACTGAAAGAAAAAGGAGAAAAGACAGAATAAAAATTTTAAAAGTGATTACGGGAATGGGAGCAAGCGTGCAAATCCCAGGATCATGGACTATGAGGGCAGCCCTTGAAGCCTGTGCCTGCATGCTCCCAAAGCCAATCCATTATCCACACCACAAAAATGGTGATCAGCATCAAAAACTAGAAAAACCATGGTTCTTCTCTGCCTAAAGTATCTTCAATGTCTGCCCATTATCTGAAGGATAAATACAGATTTCTTAACTTAATATACAACGTCCCTCTCATGTCTCATATTGTGTCATTCCTTAACAAATATCCTTTATTCCAGCCACTAATGATTCCCAACTTAGAACCACCTTCAGAGCTCTGAAAAATTTACTACCCGGACCTTTCCCTTGGACGATTAAATCTGCCCAGGCATCAATATATTTGTAAAGCTCTTCAGGTAATTCTAATGTGAAGCAAAGACTGAGAACCCTGGAATAATTATTTTGAAAGCTCCAACAAAAAATGGCTATACCGACTCTTCTCTCTATAAAAGAAATAATGCTGTACAATTTAACTTAGTTATTTTTTTTTCCTTTTGTAGTATTTTGTTTTCCAAATCATTTTAAAGCCTTTGTTCAAAGGACTGGGTCACATAATAAACTAGCCCCCTCATTCAAGAACAAATTCTTTTCCTGTCAAGTCACATTCTTTCTGTCTCCATATCTAGATAGATTCAGTAAAGTAGAAATAACAACAGAGCTGTGAGCAACTCTTGTTTAATTTGGTTCCTGTCAGCAAGTACAGAGTTATCAGGTGTCTGTTAAATTTAGGTTCAGGGAAATGACTGTTAGCCCCTTGCCAAATTAGTCAATTAACACAGGAAACTGATACCAAGACATGGCATTTAAAATAGTGTTCATGAACCCAACATTCTCTCCCTCACAAACTTTATCCTCTTTTTCCCCTTTTTTGAGTTACTAACAAAGAAAGAGGAAAGGGAGAATATGAAATAACTGGAATATGAAACCATGTCCAATGAATACACACCAATCATATAAGGTATTATTAAGACATAAGTCTTGGGCAGTCTCATAACAAAGGTTCTCTTGTTCTTTGGCTATTCTCACCTTAATACCTGTGCCTTCCACTTTTCTGTTTCCTCAAAGACTCTTCTTACATGGGTTCTTCCGTAAAATCTTTCATGGGGCAGATAACTCACATTTTCTACTGGCATGAAGAAATATAGGATATGTATAACTATAGGTAAGTAACCCAATTGACTATTTATTTTAGTTTGACTCAGGGTTGATCTTTCACAATTTATTTCTACCCATTATTTTACCCCTAAACCAAAAGTCTTCTGTTTGTTCTACTAATTGCTGAAGTAGTAAGTGTCCCATTATACAACTTCTCTAGAATGCACATTGATTTTTAATTCTAGCAGAACTTGTGATGGCAAGAAGTTCTCATGGAGGTTTCTTTCAGCTGGTTCTTGCTTTTGGGGGACACACAGGTCCCAGGCATTTCCTTCTACTACTCTAATGGAAGATGTTCTATAATATTTATTATCTGCCTTCCAGCCTTTCCCAACAAAACTGAATCAACTGGCTTCTGGCTTTTTCCATGGCATTCTCACCCTTGACCAAAATATCCTGCTTTCAGCTTCCTGTTTACCCAAGGCTCCATTTATTCTTCCTCATTCAACTCCTATAGTTAGTCCTGAGGGTCTCTCCTTGGCTTCAAGTTGTAGGTCCTTTAAAACACTATCTTTCTCAAAACCCACATCTACATCAAAATGGATACTATATCCTTTGAAAGAACATGCTTTATTTTCATATATTGTGACATCAGGAGTTTTTATTATAGTCTTAAGACTAGCAGAGTTGTCTGAGTAATTTGAAAGGCCTGAAGAAAATAATCTAGTGTTGATTTTTAGATTTACTAATACAAGGGTAGGAAGCACATAGACAATCATAATGAAACTGGACAGAAGAATAATTATAGAAATGAGGGTGGTGTCATTTTTGGAGTATATTATCTTCAAGTGAAAGATAAAAATGGACTGGAGTTATCAGAAGCTTTTCAAAAAAGCATTATACAGTATGCAACATGTGAGATTCCAACAAAGTAAAAGAGTCAAATCAAGGTACTTTTGATTAAAAAATAAAGCTCTTAAGGAATGGCTTGAGAGTGTTTCAACTTTACAAATGAAGACAGGTGAGAAGAATCACAAAAGCCAAGCTCAAGTCTGCCATCTACTGCCTGGCAGCAGAAATCATGACTGGTTGAGACCTGAGTCTGTTCCAGGGTAATGGCCAGAGCATCAACACCCATTTAGAGAAAGATGGGCTAGAAGCCACTGAGATTACGCCCAAGAGATGCAACACGACTTGCATCAACGAATAACAGATACTGGGTTCGATGTAACCCAGTGAATAATTACACCAAGCCAGTGTTTCTAATATTATCTACATCTAATATATAATTAATTATATATCACCCCCTTTTAAAAATCTTCACCACTTTTGGAGTAAAATCTCAATCTGGATAACATCTTTGAATGCTAGGCAACATTGTGGAAAAATAGCTGCGCCTTTGGAAGTGTCCTCAGTATCTCATGGACCTGAAAGTGACAAACTGTCTTCTCTTTCAATCTCCAAGGGAAGATGGATCTTGAGATATTGGAGGAGGGGATTAGGAACAAGCATTCCAGGTTTTCTGTGCTCCATCATTCTTGAACAATGTTGACTTCAAAAGACAAAAAGTCAAGAACATCATTTGAAAGACTGTATGGTTTTGTCTCCCTGAGAAAATGACTTCCACATTACATGTTCCCTTCAGTCATATTTTGACAACAAAAACTCATAGCATATTACATTTGTAGTCAACCATAAGAGCTCTTGTTCTCATCTGCAATAAAGGGCAAGGGGTCACGTTTTCTATCTCTGTTTTCCTCTTTCTGGCAGTGAGAAGGAACACTGATGAACTTTAGCCGAGTAACTGCAGTTCTCATGTGTTGCTGATCTCCTGTCAGTCTCTTAGGCTTTAAAGCAAGAAGCAAGCATTTTGCAAAGATTGAGACGTAGTGGATAAGAGCCTACGTTTGTAGTCAGGAAAGCATGGGTCTGACTTCTGACTCTACTGCCCACAAAGTCTTAGCCTTGCCGCCCTCAGTTTCCTTCTTTGTAAAGACTTTTCTTATAGGTTTGCTTTGAAGGTTAAATGAGACAACATATGGAAAGAAATTAGAATAGTACTGCCTCCTCCCAAATCCCCAATAAATAATTATCATTATGGGGATTATTATAAGCAGTTGGACTTCCACTTTTGAGGGGATAACCATAACCCCATGCTTTTTCTGATGCTTCATGATGTCTAAAAATATCTGCTTATACTAGCTCATTTAATTAATTTCATCTAATTTCATAAGCCTTTGAGGTAAGATCGCTAAAACAATTGAGACTCAAAGAAGTCTAGCAGCTTGCCCAAGAGTATGCATCTGGCTTGGTAGCTGCAGTGAGACCCTGGAACTCACACTTGTGTCTTCTGACACCACTGCAGCAGCTCGGAACAGAGAAGGTCTGACCATTAAAATGTTTAATCTTGCTCACACTGGTACTGGTGAGACACATTCTAAACCTGATTGGTTTTATCCTGCTCTTTACATATCCTGAGGCAAAGAGTTTCAGTTACTAAGAACTTTCTCCATCTCTAAGGAATCATTGGCTTGTAATAACCCATTATCCAATTGTACAAATAAGTACATGCATCCATTTCGATGTTTAGATTGGCTTATCAACATTCAACAAGGGCTTAAATTCCTCACATACAAAATCCCAAATGGCACCTGGGTTTGATTATACTATTTTTCTCTTAAGACTCCTACATATGTACAGAAGAAAGTCGAAACTGTATAACTTGTACACACAGACGCCCTTCGCACAAAAGTACCATTCTCCTATCGACACTACTGAGGAGCACTGTGTGTCTTCACACTACATACCTCTGTCTACACTGCCCTCTGCAGGTGGGGCTTTCCCACCCCCTCCCTCCACCTTCTCCAGCACATGCTTGGAGACCCTCCTCAGATGCCACCTTCTCTCCCAAATTTGGTTTCACCAATCTTCCAAAAGGATGAATTGTTTTTTCATCAGTATTTCCATGGCAGTCTGCCACCAGTCCATTTATTGCACTCATATTTCATCATCAATGTTTGTGTGTATGTCTAGGTTCTCCACTAGACTGAAGCCTCCTTGAGGGCAAACATCATACATCATTCAACTTTAGAATGCTGGTGCCTGCGAGGCAAGTGTTCGATTTATGGAATATACTGAGTTGAAAAGCTGCAGGTAGCATGCTGAAATTAACTATTGTAATATTATACCTCAGACATCTATTAAATATAGACCTTTGAAAATCTCCATGTGTCAATCTCAGAAGGTTCCTCACAACTGGCAGGTGTCGATGAAAGGTAAACTCCATCAAGAAAGACAGAGAAATGGTACCACACACTGGCAACAGAAATGTGAAGGAACTAATCCACTCATAAATTATATTCCCAAAAAAGCAATGAGTTTTCAGTTTTCAGCAAGTAATAATGAATATGTAAATAAGTCAGGATGCATAATGTATTTAATATTTTGTATTTTGACCAGTCATTGTATTGCTTTGAGTGAACTGATAGAATTTTCTTTCTTTTTCTCATATCTCAAACAATTGTTAGTGTCTGTGCTAAACAGACTTTAGGACTATAATATCGTAGTGTTTCATGGATAGTGTTGTTCATGGCAGAATTTAGAAAATATAGTGTCCAGTATTAAAGTATAAAATCTTTCAGGTTAAGATAATAAAGTCTTTTAGGTGCCCGATCTTAGAGAAGCCTAGAATTCTTACTTTTACTTTCTCCCAATGCTAATGAATAGTAACTGTTTTTATCTTTTTAAATTTTGTTTAAATCTCTTCAATTTTGGTAAAGTTTAAATCTAGTATTTAGGTCTAGAAATCTAGTATTCAAATTTCAAAGTACATACATTCCTATCCTTAAAACCATCTTTTTCTCCATTGTTTTTTTTTCATTGACTGCTTTGAATTATCATTAATCTAGCACCCCAAATTTATGTGGCATTTTCCCCCCACATGAAGATTTAATTTTATAGTTTGTAAACATATTGTTTCTCCAAAGTAACAGCACGCCCATATGTGTGATAGAGCCAGTTACATTTCTGAAATAAATACATAATTTCCTGGCAGTTTCTTTGGTAAATTTCCAGTAATCACCACGAAAAGAAAGAGGGTGGATGAGGTGGGGGGAAGGTTAGCAAGGAGTTGGGGAGAAGAATCATAGGTTATCACCTATTTGAAAGGAATAAGCCTCAAGATCCAAAACCTTCACAACTCTATTTGCCCTTGTGTTCCCTAGTGAAAACTGCCTGTTTGTTAAACAGAAGCAAACCCACAATGCTCATGAATAACTTGCATTCTTAGGCTGGAGAGCAGCCAGTTACCCTGGGACCAAATTCCTGTTTACTTTGTAGTGAATGTGGGAGACAAGCTGCCTGCCAGTAGCTGTGAAGGCAGTAAAAACACAGCCAGAGGCCGGCACAGGGAGGAAGTCACAGAGTAAGTTAATTTGTGAACTTCAAGGACAGAAAGTCAACCCTGTGCAAGGAAGCTCAAACTGTGGTGGCCTTGTCTGCAAGGAGAAGGATCTGGGCTGAGAAGCCCTCCGAAGAGTCGGGTAAACATCTGCATCATGAATAACACATTGTTCCCTTACCTGCTCTTTCGTGTAATCAATAGCCTTCCAAGTTTTCTTCCAGAAGGGTTACTGATGGGCTATTTATCAGAAATACAAGTTAGTTTCATTGATTGTCCTTCACCCTGAAATATCTGGTACAGAGACAAGTAAATCCAAAAGGACAGTATTTTGATGTCAAATTCTGAGCATTCCACATACAATTTGGAAACCAGGATAGCTCATTATATATTAGTGAGGACCCATTTTACACTTTGGGTTATAATCCCAAAGTTATTGATTTTGTTGCCTAAATTCCTTTTTGTGGTTGAATTTATTTCTTTAATGCAGCACGTTGAGGGGCTCCTAACTCCTCAGGGGCCTTTGAGGCCTCTCCTATCAGCCCAGGAGACTGAGGTGGGAGAAATTCCTAGAGCGCACTTCTTACTTCCTCTACTCAGGTACCTGTTATATTATATTTGGTTTATAATTCCGGGATCAGGAAGCTTTTGTTCCAATAGTAAACCATTGCTTAGATATTTCATTCAAAGAAATCACATGCAAAAGTCACAAGCCCTAGACACGAGGGGTTTTTGGTATTAAGTCCTACCCTGTAGGGTTTGGTTGGGCCCAGAACTGGTGGAGACAAGGCTTGCTTAGCGCCCTTGATGGGCTATAACTTAATCGGATACACTCACTGAGTGGATGCCTGGGCTAACCTTTTAGTACTCCGTCTATTATTAGTCTGTTTTAAACATAAATTTAAGATGTGATGCCATTCCAATGACCCTGAAGTGTACATCCTTGTATCAAAAGACAGCAAATAAAGTATCTTGAAAGATGTACATCATTAGGATGGCTGTGCTTTTGTTTGTTTGTTTGTTTGTTTGTTTGTTTGTTTGTTTTGAGGGCAGTGTCACTGGCCCTCACATGTGGGACCGAACCGAGGATGGCTTTTAAAGAGTGTCTGCCACACCAAACATTTAACTTATAATGGCATCCCCATCTAAAACCATTTTTTAATTGTTGTATCTATCAAGATGTGTTAACTGCTATGAAAGACCTCAGCATCTTTGTAGGTTAACACAACAAAGGTCTATTTTTCACTCAAGCTAAGTCTAATATACAGAGGGTGCCAAAAAAATGTATACACATTTTAAGAAAAGAAAAAACTGTATTAAATTGTAATAATCTATACCGATAAAAGATTAATACAAGTCATGTTTGACTTCTGTAATTACAAGAGGTGCTCAAAGTGGTTACCATCAGCGTCCAGACACTTCTGATGATGGTGAACTACTGGTTGACCAGTGTCCCTTTGTATGCATTTGTTTGGCACCCCCAGTAGATAGTTCTGATCAGGAAGTTCTTTTACATGACTCCATCTAGTGACATGAATGGGAAAGAGAGAACATGCACACAGATCAGCTGCAATGCTTTAGGGGGTGGCTTGGAGTACACTACAGAGTAGTTCAGAGTGGTTTTCTTTAAGATGAGACAAAGGAAGTTAGTAAGTCTTGGCATGGTTGAGGGGGGAAATGTGATTGTCAAGTTGGGTGCGATTCTGCCTCGGAGAGGGAGGTAATATCTGTAATTCTTCTCCATCAGCAGCACCTTTGTGAATCAGAGGATGACTTTCAACCCCATGTAGGAGAAAGCAAGAGACTGGGTACATGAAATTGTTAAAAAAAAAAAAAAGGGCCGGCCGAGTGGCGCGGTGGTTAAGCGCTGGCTTCAGAAGCCAGCGGCCCCGGTTTGGGTCCCACATATGAGGGCCAGTGACACTGCCCTCAAAAAAAAAAAAAAAAATCAACTGATTAAATTTGAAGATCAAATTGGCTTTATGCATCAATTCATGAATTGGGCAACATCTCATCTAGCAAATCGCAAGTAGCTTGCAAGAGCTGTAGAAAGGAAAGGTTTTTAAAGGCAGAAAAGGTGTGGGGCAAGGAAGTTTTCTAACAAAGAGTGGATTGTCTCAAGCAAGGTCACCTTTCTTTGGGAGATAGAAGGGTTCTTATGGGGGTTACTTCACTAGTGCTGACCAGGAAATTCCAGGCTGACCAGGTCAAATTACATTTCTGGGGGTGGTTGAAACTGCAATTAGGTTAGGTGTTAAGTCTTAGCTTGCTGTTGTGGGGCTTAGCACAAATGACTTCATTTTGGGTCTATTGCTTCTTTTTTAACAGCTTAGTGAGAGAACTAAGCACAGTAAGTCCTCATTTACCATCATTGATAGGTTCTTGGAAACTGACTTTAAGCAAAACGACATATAATGAAACCAATTTTACCATAGGCTAATTAATATAGATAAGACTTAAGTTCCTATGGCACATTTCTGGTTATAAAAACATCAACAAACTACTAAATAAGGACCCCCAAGCACTTCTAATATTAAACATTGAGACACATGTGAGCTACATATGCATAGATTTCAGAAAGATGAATTTTTAAAAAAGTAAGATAATGATTCGGATGGAGCCTCTCAGGGCAGCTCAGGCACAAGGTGGGAACTGACTCTGAACAGGGCGCCCTTCCAACCCAGGGGCACTTGCACACCCCCCACCCCAACCCAGGGGCACTTGCACCCCCCCACCCCAACCCAGGGGCACTTGCACCCCCCCACCCCAACCCAGGGGCACTTGCACACCCCTCACCCCAACCCAGGGGCACTTGTTCACCCCCACACCCACGCTCTCACTCAGACCAGGACAATGTCCACACGCCAATTCACCTCACGTGCACATCTTTGGGGATGGGAGGAAGCCGTAACACCAGAGAAAGCCCACACAGGGAGAACTGAAAACCCCACACAGACAGTGGCTCTGGCTGGGAATCATTTTTTGTTTTTTTCCTCATCAACATTACAACAAACAAAACAATGTTTCCCAAGGGCCTGCTGTAGCTGTTAAGTGAGGAAGCTAAAGACAATCAGGACACTGCATCTATCAGAAGTGAAATCTTGTCGTGGGAATAAAAAACTACCTAGCGAACCTCTGAAAAATCTCAGAACAGCAGAAAAGCCCCCAAAATGTCTTCGCCAAGTTAAGGATGAGCAGACTCTTTGCAGCCTAGAAATAGACTAGAGCTGAGCTTTGACTGACAACAGCTAAGAATCAGCCATCAAAGGTACAGGACTGAACCTAGGTTTTTTATTAACATGTTTCCACCTTGTTTTCAATTTGGTACTTACTTTAAAAATAATAATCATGTTTCACAATTCTAGCCAATGTTTATGTTTTACTGTGTTAACGAGTTAGTTTTTCTGCATTAATGTTAAAGTATGTAACTCTACAACGCAGCACTTTGTGGCAATATATTCTAATGGAAAGCATAGAATCCAGATTAAATAACCTTTGATGGCTATTCTTTCAAATTCATAAATGATCCTGTGACGAGGCAGCAAATATCATGCAGATTAAAAACGGAAAGAATCCTAAACCCCAGCAAAGATTTATGTTTTGTTTGCACTGTGGGTTTTTCCCTGCTTCTCACATAAATATTGTTACTAGCAGAGAAACAAACACATAAATAATGCAGAGTCTATCTTTTACAACTGATATCTGGGTGATTTTTTTTTTTTTAGCAGTCCATAACAAGCCCATATTTTTTGAGAAATAAATATATTTATCTGTTTATTGTATTTTGTCTTCCTGATAAAAACTGTTTTGTTTTTCAGTTGAACACTGAATTATCAGACCTTTGTAGCCACCAATAATTCTGGCTTGTGTTGGTCTAAGCAACAAAATCAAAGGAGGTAGCATTGCGGAGGGATTAATGGCCAGTGAGGATGGGCTATGGAATAATAATCACAGGAATTCTTTCACCAAGGTTATTATTGCTTTCCAGAGCTGAAAATGAGAATAGGGAAAGCAGGTGAAATAAAACAGTAAGATTTCAATTATTAAAGACAATGTTTGAGACAGATGAGTCAATTTAAATAACATTTTAATGCTCCTGTTTTGTGAAGATTTTGTAGTAACAATTCCTTGCACACCAAAGTATTTATTTCATTCATTCCTTGGAGAAATATCAGCGCTGAAATAAAGGAACTAAAGTATTCAATTCAAGCATTGTCACTGACCAAGAAGAACTGGTCAAAAGTCACACATCTGCACTAAACAGGCATTCTATGCAAACACATATTTTAATATTGATCACACAAAAAACAATTAATTATACCTAAACCTGTGTCTCTTAAGGTTCTTAAAAGTAGTATTGGGAGATCCAATCGTTATTTTTAATATTTCAAAATACCTAATGAACATCACTTTTTTTTTTTTTTTTTTTAGCTGAGCCATCCTGCCACCTGTTGGCAGCTCAGTAGCAGCTCAGCTCGGGCCAGGAATCGAACCGGCTCTGTTGCTCAGAGCTGGCACTCTTGAGCAAGCCCAAATATCATATTTTTGTCTTCGTTTGAACTGCTCATGAATGACTAAAACATCCATTTCTTTGTGGTTGGAATTCAGTCAACTTAGTGTCGAAATAGTGCTTAACTTTTCAGAATATTTTTTATTAATAAATACTGGGATTATTATTTGTAACCTCTTGTTTGTGGTTTAAGTGAAAAAATGTTCTACACCATGGGGCTCTTCGAGGGCGGGTAACAAAAATGTCTCTGAGTGGAGCCTGCTCAGCTTCACCAGCCAATGAAAATGTAGGTCAGAAGCTGGATGAAAAGGCACTTGTAATTTTCCACATGCCTGGGAGTCTGCACTCAGCCATCCAGGAAGAGTAGGAAAGTGGAGATTTCCCGTGAGAGCACAGGCGAGAGATGGGGTGGATGGCAAGACCTCTTAGGGTCTGAAACTGACCTGTGTGGACCATCTGCAGTCTCCTTTAATAAGTGTGTATGCGAGTTCCCAACAGCTTTACACACCAGAGTGAGATCTCACAAAGTTTTGTTCTTTTTCGATAATTTTAAATATATACTTAGGGCCGGCTGAGTGGCGCGGTGGTTAAGAGCTAGCTTGGGATGCCAGTGGCCCCGGTTCGGATCCCACATATTCTTTTTTTTTTTTCTCTAAAAATAAATAAATATATATAAATAAATAAATATATACTTAAATATATATTTAAGTATGTATGTATATATGTGTGCGTGTGTATGTATTATATATGTAATATATATATGTGTATATACACATACGTATACATATACATATATATTTCCAATTCAGAGACTGGAGTGGCATAAATTTACAAAGTTTTCTCTATGGTTTTGTATTAGCAGAAGAATTAATTCATCTTCATTACTCCCCACCAAGAAAGAGTTACTAGAATATTTTTTCTGCAGTTTTTCCAAATAACTTACTGTCTGCTGAAGGTCAGAAGTTTAAGAATAAGATGCAATACTATGTCACCCTCAATATCGAATGATCAATGTTCGCCCCTCCTTTTTTCTCATCTTCTACCCCCTGTAGCTTTTCTATAAACCCATTACAAAAATAAAAGCTTCCACCCACCTATCTACACTATGCTGTGCAACATGGGGCTGGGACTCTGCAAATCACATTCCTTCTTGCCTGCTGGCTACCTGTCCGTTTCCACCACTGGTGGTCGCTAGAGGGAGAGGAGAAGGCCTGCTCTTTCCTGTTCCTACTGCCATTTTCTTAGCAGATGTGCGATGTGCAGTTGGCCTCAGTCTTCTGCTTTATTTCAGTATTCTTAGAACCAACCTGAGCGGTTCACCCTCAGAGGGACAGGTATATGCACTAGGTTGGAAGCCTTCCCAGCTCTTCTGAGCTCTTGCACTCCCAGCACCTGCTGGGCAGTACCCAGGGAGCCCAGCCATTCCACCCACACATGTGGTTCTGAGTTCCAGCTCCTCTGGGCTACAAAAGTAGGACTTCGTGAGAGACTGGACATGGGAGAGGGAGGCGATAATTACAGAGATTAAGATCCTGGTCTGGAGAGGTAGGGTTTCCTGCAGTTACTCCCTCCGTGTTGCTTCAGTGTCTCCTCTTTGGCTTTTCTACAACGCCTATGTAACCAACTCCTCATATTAAATTCTCATGGCTGAAAAACCCAAAGTGGTTTCTGTTTTCCTGACTGGACCCTTACTGAGTCACCCACTTTATTTTGGTGCCTAAAAGAATCAGATGAATTAGCTTTACCCATGTGGAGTAGGTCATTAACAAGTATTAATTGAGCTCCTTAATATATATGCACAGGATCTTAGGAAAATGACAAGACATAAAACCCATGTGTGTCTCTCTTGGAACTCTCCTAAGGATCCAACCACTGTGTTCCAGCCACACTGGCTCCTTTCAGTTCCAGATACTCCATGCTTTCCTCCAGCTCAGAGCTCCCACACATGCTGTTCCCTTTGCCTAGGATACTCTTCCTGACATTCACCTGGCTCACACCTATTTCTTTTCCAGATCTAAATTCCTTTATCACTTCCTCAGGGGAATCTTCCCAAACACTCCAGGGAAGTCAGACATGCTCACAGCACCCTGTTCTTCTTAAAAGAACAGCATTTAAATAAGTAATTGAGTGATGAGTCACTAAAGGCGAGAATGTAAGTTCTATTAGGGCAGAGGCCATTTCTGTAAAATATTGCCTATTTTGTAACTGTTTCTTTAGCTCTTTCAACTACAATGGAGTTAAATAACAATAAGCATACAAAAGATAAAAATTGTTACATTAGCTTTGTGCCAAACACTGTATTAAACATGTTACATGTATTATTTCATTTACACGCACACCCCTCTCAACAACCTTAAAATATAGATACTATTATGACATTGAACAGAGGAGGAGCCTAAAGCTTAGAGACGGTAAGTGTCCTGAACAAGATCATACAGCTATCAGGTGATGGAGCCAGGATCCCAGGCACTCTGACCCCAGTGCCTATACCTGGAATTATGGATGAGGGAAGGGACAAAGCTTACACTTAGCAAAGAGGCAGCAGAGGTGAAGTTTGAAAGAACTCCTGCAAACATTCAGTGTTACCAGACACTGAGAAAGGGGAGATCCCTAAGGCAGGCTCCACAGAGTGGCTGGGATTCCAGCTGGACCTTGAAGGCTTTCTTTGGGTTCTGCCTCTACTAGATAAGGAAAAAGGAGAAGGAGGGTGTGGAAGGCAGAGTAAACAGCCCAAGAGAATGTCCTTCAACTCCTTCACCTTCAGATGACTTTTAAAGGCAAAGAAAACTATTGAAAAAATTATAAGATGTCATTTTTTTTCAGGATTGATATTTTTAAGACTCTTTTCCTAGCAGCCCAAAATAAGCAGTTACCAATTTCTTATAAAGCACTTCTAATCCAAAAATGGACAATCACAAAGAACACTGGGACACAGGGATCTAAGCCAAGGTGCAGCTGGGCACGGGGCAGACTGCGTCAGAGGGCACCAGAGCAAGATGCCTACCACAGGCCACTGCAAATGGAGTGGAAGAAAGCCACAAAAAAACTGGCAGGGGAGCGTCTGTCCTGCAGAGTCAGGCAGGAAATCTGTGTTCCAGAACTGACACTGAGCTAGAACTCAGCATTCTCTGGATAAAGCCCAGAATACAGGGAAGGATTCAACTGACAAAATGTTCAAAGGCAGAACCCAAAGAACTCCTTACAGAAATGGGTCAGTAAATGGAGCTGGTACTTAGAGCAGAGCAGAGATGGAGGTAGGTGCCACTGAAGGAAGGGCTTACAGAAAATGGAAAATGGAAGGATCAAAAGCTACCTGGATTCAGGCTATTTTTTTTACTTCACTATAAATAGCAGAAAGTTCAACATTAACATGGACCTTTATGGGCTCACACCCGAAAAATCCAAGTTGGGTTTCTCTCCGTGTAAGCCACCTTGATTTTGATAGGTATTTCTCTGCAAGTGATAAAATATTTCTACCTCAGGAAAGAAAATATTATTACCTATTTTTACATGGTTTTGTTGTCATTATTCTCTTTAGTTTTACTCTTTTTTATTGTTCTAAATTTTGATAAACAGTTGTATTCTGATATTTTGTTAAAATACTTCCAAACATTGGTATATGAAATAAATGAACCAAATGACATGAATATACTGATGTATGTGTACAGTTTTGAAAAAAATGGAATTATACACTCCATGTTGTTTTTAAAGTCCCCCTTTTTGCTCAGCAGTAGATTTGGACCTCCCTCTATGACAATAAACATAATTTTTCATTATTTACTACCTATTTCCAAAATGGGAAAATTGGAGTCCACAGGAATAAAGCAACTAGTTAAAGCTCCAAAAGAAATGATTTAGAAAAAGTATTTATTAAACACCATTTCTTTTAGGTAACACAACACAAAAGAACCTAAAACCAATGTGGACCTGGATTGGCAGGTATTTACTATATAAATAGAAAGACCCACAAAAATGACAAAGCCTAGAAAAAAATACCTTCCTAAAAAAATATTCTCAATGTAATTTATAGTCAACACTGCAGTTCCACAGAAATCATTTAATTTTTCAAAACAATCCGATGAATTGGCTAAATCAGCTATTTGATGAATGACTGATGTGGGCAAATATCTCCCTTTCTACTGTATCCTTCCAACCTACATACAAAATTCTGCCTCACTCCTCTGCCCTCCAATCACAGCAAATCTTATTAGTCAAAACTTGTCTCCTCATTCCAATACTGATTCCTCAACCTATTCCAACATGTATTTCAACATTATTACTCCACTGATCTCCCCTTTGCTAAATCCAATAGATACTTTTCTGTCATCATCTTTCTAAGCCTTCCAGGAGCACTTCATGAATATTACTACCTCCTTCTGAAAACTTTCTTTTCTTTTGGCTTCCATGATACTGACTCTCTTTGGTTTCCTTCAGAAGTACTGGCTGCTCTTTCTTAGTTTCTTAGTTGCCAAATTCTACCCAACTTCTTAGGGTTTAAGTGCCTCAGGAAATTTTCCTGGGTCACCTGCTCTTATCCATGCTTTTGGCTTAGTCACTTCATCCAATCAAATGGCTTTGAAGGACACCTATGTGCTGATAACTATCAAAGGTATCTCTCCGACACTAATCAATCTGCCCTCCAAGCTCCAGATTTGTATTCCCAGCTGCCTACTGGAAAACTCCATTTCAATATCTAATGGAATTGTGAATTCAACAAATCCAAAATACTGCCCCCTCCCCGCGCCCGCCCCAACAACGGTAACAAAATCTAAGTATTCCTCCAGTTTTCATTACATCAGTAAATTTTATTATCATTTATCCCACTGCTCAAGCCCAAAGTCCAGAACACTCTTTTTTTTTTTTTAAAGATTTTATTGGGGAATTGGGGGAGAAAAACAGAGTTAGGGAATCGGGGAAGGCGAACAGACAAGTTGCTGTCCTTTTGTTCTTCAGTCTAGTTGTGGAGGACGTCGCTTCACTGACCCATGTTGGTATTATTATTGCACTCTTCCCGGGTGAGGCAGTTACTTCCCAGCTATTGGATGGCTGCTCACCGCAGCTCACAAAAGCACACGTCAGCTGCCAGCCAGCCCCACTGCAGCCTAAGCCTTCGCCAGCGACTCACGGCAGCCCAGCTCCAGGTTGAACTGTTGTTCACCATCTTAGCTGTAGAGGGCACAGAGTCACTAGTCCACGTGGGATCCGAACCAGGGCCCTTCTGCTCAGAGCTGGTGTCCCAAGCCAATTTCTAACCAATGCGCCACTCAGCCAGCCCCAGAACACTCTTATAATAATTTTCCCTTTCCATCACTCAGATCTCAGCTTTCCAAGTTTGGGAGAGATTCTAACTTCTTAATAGTTTTCAGA
Organism: Aselliscus stoliczkanus; assembly: GCA_033961575.1. Lineage (NCBI taxonomy): Eukaryota > Metazoa > Chordata > Mammalia > Chiroptera > Hipposideridae > Aselliscus > Aselliscus stoliczkanus. The sequence goes on along the minus strand of CM066739.1, from coordinate 69,359,076 downwards.
TCTGTACACCTGTTTCTGTATCTGCTGCTAGCACCCCACTTCAAGAAGTGTTTTAAGGTCAGGCTCTGGAGCTTCTCCACTTACTAGCTGTATAATCTTGGCCAAGTTCCTTAACTTCTCTGTGCCTCAGTTTCCTCATCTGTACATTGGCCTATCTGATAGGACTCATAGGTTGTGAAAATTAATCAGTGAACATACGTGAACTGCTTATAACAGAAATTGGAGCTTTCAGGTTATGACTAGGTAGCTCTTGCTTTATTTTAAGTTGAAAAAAATCAATATTCTCCTGAAGAACATAGCAGACTCCCGAGTCTACACAAAATATCACCCACGGATCCAGGATACAATTCAAAATCACTTTATACACAAAGAAACAGAAAAATATTAGCCAAATTCAAAGCAAAAGGCAATCAGTGGAGATTAGCCCTAAAATGATCCTGATGTCTAAATTAGCAGACAAGGATTTTAAAGGAAGTATTACAGCTATGCATGATATCACAAAGAAAAATATCTACACAATGAATAAAAAAAAGCAGGAAATGTTGGCAGAGAAACATAAACTATAACAAAGAACCAAAATTAATTCCAGAACTAAAATATACAAAACTGAAATTTATTTTTTTTTATTTTTTTTTTTTTTTTTTTTTTTTGAGGGCAGTGTCACTGACCCTCACATGTGGGACCCGAACCGGGGTCGCTGGCTTCCCAAGCCAGTGCCTAACCACCGCGCCACTCGGCCGGCCCCACAAAACTGAAATTTAAAGAACAGTCACTGGGGCCGACCGAGTGGCGCATTGGTTAAGAGCTGGCTTGGGATGCCCGTGGCCCCGGTTCGAATCCCATATATGGGGCGAATGACATTGCCCTCTACAGCTAAGATGGTGAAAAACAGCTCCAGGTGGAGCTGGGCTGCTGTGAGTCCCCGGGATGAAATGGTTGCAGCCTCTGCTGCAGTGGGCTGCCATAGGCTACAGTGAGTGGCCAGCAGCCAGTGTGAGCTGCCAAGAGCCACTGTGAGCAGCCGTCCAGAGGCCGCTGACAGATCTGCCTCACCCGAGAAGACTGCAATGGTGATACCAACATGGGCCAGTGAAGCAATGTCCTCCACAACTAGACTGAAGAATAAAAGGACAGCAACTTGTCTATTCCCCTTCCCAGGTTCCCCAATGCTATTCCCCTCCCCCAATTTCCCAATATAATCTTAAAAAAAAAAAGTCACTGGATAAGATCAACAGCAGGGCAGATAAAAGAAGAAAGTGAACTTGAAGAAAGAGCAATAGATTATCGAACCTGGATAAGAGAGAGAAAAATGATTGAAAAATATTTACAGAGCCTTAGGGATCTGAGGGGATAATAAAAGAGTCACTGGAATCCCTAAAGGAGAGGAAAAAAAGAGATGGGGCATACACAAGTGTGTGTGTTTAGCAAACTCACTAAATGACAAAACTAGAATAATAAAGGTTAATTCTAGAATCTTGGTGGTAGATATATGGTGCAATACTATAATAATTTATTTCGTTTTTTGTATTTTTATAATAAAATCATGGAAATTTAAAAATTAATACACATTAAGTTTCAGGATATTTTTTGGTCCAAAATAAATAACTCATGGGGAAAAAAAATTGCTTTCAAGAGTGTAAGTGCTATGGATGCATTAATTATTATTATTTCAGGCACTTTATCTTTCCTGGGCAGCTATGATAGTTTCCTAGTGTCTATCTCTTCTCTTTTGCGCCCCTTCATTTTCCACTCAGCAGCCAGAATGACATTGTAAGCGTGTATATCTGGACATGCAGATTTCCTTGCTTCAAATGCACTTACCTCTTCTCTGGCTCTTAGAATACAATGTGATCTCCTTGCAGCCTCCACAGCCTGCCTCCGCGGAGCGCCTATAACCCACCTACCAAGCCCTTTCCCACAGGCAGACTTCCTGTCCCTTCTAACTGCAGTGTTCCTCCCCCAGCTCTTAGAGGCTACCAGAATCTCATTCTTCAGCTCCACCTCATTCATCATCCTTTTTTTTATTTCCTTCATAGCACTTATCACAATTTGTAATGACCTAGTTTTTATTTATTTGCTTCTTGCCTATCTTCCCAACTAGAGCTCGACAAAGGTAGAGATTTTTCCTTCTTGTTCACTGTTGTCTCCCTGAGGCCTGAAGTGGGCTCTACTCAGACACTGGGTATTTTGCCTAAGATCTCAAAGTAAGTAAATGGCAGAGCTGGGGGTCAGACCCAGTGGTTCTGGGAATTCTTTCACAATGCGTGACATGAGATGGCGTGACTGCTATCCTCCTGGATGGGCTCATCTAGTAAAGCAGCGATCCAATACACAATCAGCCTGACAATGCGCTGTAGGCTCCAAAAATGCCTCCACTTCTTTCTCCTCACTTCTTTTCCCTTGAGAATCCACACTGGTCACCGATAAGTATTGATCATGCCCCTTTCTCTCCCAAATAGAGTCTGTCACTAAATCCTGTGCTCCTGTGCATCTCCATTCTCCGCTACACGAGCCCAGGATACCTCGGTTCTATGTCAAGTCCGCAACCACCACGTGTCCCCTTTGTCCAGCCTTGCCTCTATTCTCCACGCTGTAGCCAAGATACTCCTTGTGAAACAGAAATTGAATCACATTGGTTCCCCACTCCAAACCCTGTAACAGGACAAAGTCCAGTCTCCTGAACATTTCAAGGTTCCTCAGGAGAGGAAGGTAAATACCGTTTGCTGTTCCTCCTCTCTCTGACTTCCAGTCTTTCAGTTCCCCCAACATCCCATTACTCTATCTCCCTCTAGGCCATTTCTCTCCAGACTATTCTACCTGCTCTTTGGCTGACTTCTCCCACATGGCTTTTGGGTTTCAGCTCTGACATCACTTCCTCTGTGAGAGCTTCTCTGACACCCGCCCCCCACTCACAACCACAGGTTATGTGTGTACTGATCTTCACTGATCTACCGCAGGCTCCCTAAAATCGGGCACTCTGTCTACCCTGTTCTCACAATTACACGTCCAGGGGCTTATATATACTAAATGCTTAGGAAATATTTATTGGATGGATGGATCGAAGCACTTGGAATAGCTTCCCTAAAATAATCATATAAATTCTCTTAAATAAAACACGCTGGATTACTCCATTTATTGACAGGAGACCATAGTCAAAAGGCAGAGGTCTACTGGTAACAGGCACTGGGGGATAGAGTGGAGGTCTCTCTTTTGGCTGAAATATTCTATCTATAGAATGCTTAACCATTTTGTTAAGAGAGTTTATTTGATTATTTTGGAGAACTGACCCTACAGACAGCAGATATAGACATTCTAGTAAGGCCTCAAGTGACACTAATAATTTAGTAGGATAAAAGTCTAAGGACCTGGAACGTAAAATAAAATCTATTTCAAATGCTCCCATACAGTAACTATAGTAATTGAACACCAGGCATATTTGCATGCCATTATTTATAAAGGATTCATTTTATTTAGGATGTCTTGAGTCACACAGCTTTTGCTGTGCATTTCACAATCCCCAGTCAGAATTCTGACCCAGTTTGCCCCTTATCTGGCCCTCATCAAAGCAGGGAGTTTCCAGGATAAATACGGGTTTTGAGGACATAGGCAGAGTGCATTGTTATGAGCACAATTTAAAAAGGAAAAAAAGCACAATACAAATGCCCATGCTTACAAGAGCATTTCTGAGTCTTTCTTCCCTACTATCAAAGAAAAAAATGTAATCGTAATGCAGCTAAATTCAAGTGCCTGCATTTTAAGAACACATATTAGTCTTGTCACGATTATGGCATTCCCAGATGACATAAATTTCTCTACAAGTACAAGCTATGACAATTCCCAGTCTTCCATTAAATGTACAGTCAGCTCTCTCATAGACTGGGTTAATGAAAACAAGCCCCCTAATCGAAAACGTGGATTTAATATTTACTTTCCAGGGAGTTGTGAAGGTCCCAGAAACTGTAATCCTCTCTAATGTTTGCATAACTATCAGGCTTCTGGAATTATTAGGCTTGCTCATTTGTAAAATTTCACCAGTGTAGCACCCAATTCTGCAAAAGGTTATTTAACAGGTAGCGAATCTCATTTCAGCTGCATAAGAAATGCTGCTATTGTAACATTACTTTGAATGTTCCCAGAATACAAGAAAACACAGAGAAGAAAAATATCATAACTATTTAACTACTTTACTGCCACATTTAGTTGATCTATAGCTGAACATGCTGAGTGAGTGTTGCGGGAACATTTGTCAAGAGTATTTTTCTGAATGTATCATGTGATGTGTCAGGGTACAACTTGTTGTCAGTGAAAAACAAGAGGCACAGGGCAATGACAGGCTGCGGAGGGCAGAGACACGTGGCTCCTGGGAGGTGCATGACCCTTGCCTAGTGACCCTATGAGAGGGAAGGGCTGGGGCAGGACACAGCTCTCTCCAGACTGAGTCACTATGACTTGACATCAGCAATAGGGAATGTCTGGTGCATTGGTCGGATCCAATTCCAAGTGCCCCTGAGCTGGCACTAGACCATAGTCAGCTCTGTCCAAAGAATTTCCCCTACTGGGCTTCGGGGCCAATGCTATGTAGAGAAGAGACTCTAAACCAGCAATGAGGACACAGATAACTGATCAAAATGTCAAATGATTAATAACTGAACTCCATTTCACTCCTTCTCTCCTCTTTCCTTTTCACATCTTCTGTTCCTCTTGCTTTATGAGTTGCTTAAAGACTCTCAGGTCCTCTCTTTTTGGTGCCATCCCCACCACTTCTCTACGGCCAGCCTCTCTCCCTGACTGTCCCTTATCTCACTGCATATGTAAACATAGGCGAGTTTTTCAACATCTTAGAGCCTCAGTTTCCTCATCTGTGAAGTGGGGATGATAGAAGTGGGGATGATAATATCACGTCTGATGGAATTTGTGCTGCAGGGCGCTTACCACAGAGCTTAGCTAGATGGCAGATCTCCCTCCTTCCAGTGCTTAAAGACTATCCCCAGCTCTTAAGAGTCAGATATTCCAGCTTAATGCCTAGGGTCACCCTCAGGAGCGCCAGCCACAGGTGTGTGTTGGAAGAAGGAGGGGAGCAATCCAAGAATAAAAGAGAATGCACACTCGACCTGTGGAACTGCAGATGAGGAGGCTGCTTCAGCCCTCAAGACATTTCATTTTCATGGGCTGAGATTACAATAACAAGTCTGTAGCGAGGGTCATGCTGAAACCTTATTCATCAGCCTGCCGTTCCGCCATAATGAGGGAGACTAGACTCGTTCCAAGTTGAGGAGTAAGCTGCAGCCAACTGTTGATTAGTGAAGGACAGCTGAACTGGTCTGGAGCTCCTCTGGGGATCCCATGAGGCCGCGTTTCTGTCACATGAACCATTTTATTTTAATTTTTTTTTTTTTTTTTTTTTTGAGGGCAGTGTCACTGGCCCTCATCTGTGGGACCGAACCGGGGCCGCTGGCTTCCCAAGCCAGCGCTTAACCACCGTGCCACTCAGCCGGCCCACATGAGCCATTTTAATGTCAGCTTCCTGGCTCTGAGGCTGAGCCTGGGAAGGAACCATAAATTACTTTCAATCATGCATATGCTGTAATGGGCTGGAGGAGATGGGACATCAATCTCCCTCTTTTGGGGGGAGCAGGGAGCCAGATATAACCTAAGGTATGCTGAAAAGCTATCTCAACTGTCATCTTTTGCTTGTCTCCTCGTAGCTAATGAACCCGTCTCCTCCTTATCCTCCAGGTTGCAGCTGAGGAGCTGGCACAACCTCAGGCTTGGACGCAATGGGCTGTAATTGTAATTCAGAACTCAGCTTCTACTTAGACCCTAATGCACTTATTCATACAATCAGCCAGCATTTCATAAGCACCTACTGTCTGTCCACGGATCCAGAAAGCACTAAATTCAAGCCCGTTCTGGGAAACTTTCTTTTGTTGGAATAATTCTCAACCATGGCTGTGTCTAAATTTCCTGTGGAAGTTTGGAGGGAAATGCATATCCCTGGGCCCGACTCACCAAAGATCCTGATTCGGTAATTCTAGTGGGGTTCTCAGCATCTATATTCAGACGCACAGCACAGTTCCTTCTGTCTCATTACCAATGTGCCTATCACAGATGTCTTCCTCACACAACCATGCTCTATGTGCATTAATGAATTTAGCTAAGCCGGTGAACTAAACGAGGACCTCTCTTCTCCCACAGGCAATATCCATTCATTGCACACACACATACAAACCATAAGACAGGTGCCCAGCATATTTCTGACATAAGATGACCAGTCCTGACCCTGCTCAACTGTTTTAACAATGGCTTTCTGGAGATAACAGTCTCTGAATAGAATTCACTAGAGGAGATTTTCAGACCAAGGGAAGGTGGTGCTTTCAGGGAGGTTTCTAAAAGCAGGCACTTTTGCTTTTACTTAATGTGACAGAAGGTAGAGCTAGCCTACACCAGGTTCTCACGGATCCAGGGGCTAGGGGATTGCCTCCGTATCCTCGTTAGAAGTAGCCGCCTGGCATGCGGCCTTCTGGTTAAGCAGAGAAACCTGAATCCTAGGATGGAACATGACCTGAGGAGACCCCCAGAAAATCTAAAACACAGATCAGCACCTCCCACATAATCAGGAGTTGGCAGAGAGCGTTGCATAAGTTTAGAAAGATGATTATTCGTGCCTGACTTGAACGTTCTGCTTAATTTTCATTATACAGTTGACATATTTTAAGTTTGAGATTATCCGTGCCCTTTTTTTCCTTAATAATCTGGAGTTGGCCATATTACATTGTCTAAAACATACCACTCTTTATTATCCCACTCTGGAATAAACTACTGAGGCAAAGAAAAAACTGATCTTGAGCCCAAGAGATCTAAATAAGTTTTGGATTGAGGCCTTCTATGAATACAAACTTTTAAAGGTGATATTTTCTCAAGGGCACTTCCATTCCTGTGAATTCAGAAACCACTGAGACGCTGAGGGTGATATGCAGAAGATGAGCAATAAATAAGAGCAGAATTTAGTTCTTAATTCTGACTGAAAGGAGAAAGATGGAAGAGAAACACCAAATAGTACAGGCGCTTGGACAGGAAACTGCAAGAGTGGAAAGTAATAACCAACACAAATGCCTCTTAGGCTAATGGAAGCTTTTAAATGAGTTGAAAAGAGTTGAACACATGTTATTTTTGGTTTGTTCATACTGCCCCACCCCCAATCATTATAAGGCAGCAATGGAATAACCTGATAAAGGAAATAAGCTTTGCATCACCAGCATGTAACGCATTTTTGGTGAATGAGTAACTGGCTAGATAATAAAATCAGAATATAGACAATTCTTTTAAAGTCAAATGCTTTTGGAAAGTGACCTGAGGGTATATTTCATGATTCCACTCACACTCTTTCTAGACTTCACCAGCTCCTCACCTGACTGTGACGGCATCACATGACTCAAGTGCTTCACCGGCTGCCCAGGCTGCAGAGCTGGGAATCAGGGTTCAGGAAACAAAGCTCATTTCACATGTCTGATATTCTGAATGTCAGAACAACTCAGAGATTAAATGGAAGGAAATTTGAGATGAAAAGTCAGAAAAAAAGTAAAGTTTGAGGGTACCGATACAGAAGACCAAATTTTATTTTTTGTATTTATTCATTTTGTCCCATCTTCTGATCGTTCTCCCTTGACTCTTCTGTTTCTGGTTTGCATATGCACAAATATGTGCACAAATTTATATACACAGGTACACACATATACAAAATCCTGTATTTTTCTTCCTCTATTAAAATAGTAATACCTATGGGCCAGCCGAGTGGCGCGGTGGTTAAGAGCTGGCTTGGGACGCCAGCGGCCCCGGTTCAGATCCCACATATGAGGGCCAGGGACACTGCCCTCAAAAATAAATAAATAAATAAATAAATAAATAAATAAATAAATAAATAAATAAATAATACCTGTCCTGCTTATGTGGGAGGAGCATGAAACAGATGAAATAACAAAATCACATTTTGTTGAAGGAGGACTACAGCCTGGAGATATTTAGCAGTGGAGACCAGCAATAAGTTGAGGGGAAGTCTTCCAGATCACACTCAGCCCAAAACTTTTTTTTTCATTTCTTAATCCAGGATGGTCTATAAAGCCACTCCCACTGAAGCTGCAGAAAATGCTTTGACTAGAACATTTGGTGGAGGGAAGGAACAGGCATTTACAAGGATTTCCAATGAACTGGTTAACAGAATATATACACTGGAGGAGCCCCTCACATCTAACATTATGTGCGTTTATGTGGATTCATAAAATTGGAAATCGGACAATAAATAACTAGGGGGATCATAAAACAACTAACTGTGTTTGTGAAGCCAAGTGGAATGTCTGAGCTTTAAATAACTGAGGACTGAGACCTCCAAAGCTCTGTAACCATACCTGCACTCTGTTACAAGTTACCAGTTTGATGGTGAACTGGTGTGGAACACAGCAGGATGTAGAAACAGATGAGGCCCAAGAAGAAACATGAAAACATGAGCATCGTTAGACTAAGGGGAAAACAATCTCCCACAGTAAGAGACTGGTAGTCAGAACCAGAAAGACAGTTTGCGCTGTTGAACTTGCTTAATGGATCCATTCAGATATCAGTGTCCCTGTTACGTACGTCTGGGAGGAGTTAATGTCAGCCCCATGAAACCTGAGCTGGTTGCAAGGCCCCTGCAAAGTGGGGGGGTGGGTAGGAATCTCAAATGCTAGAGTTCCAATTAAGTGGGTCAGGTATATATTTCTTTTCATAACATTTCCTGAGCAAAGTCAATTTTTTTTGCATACGTTCCTCCCAATCAGATCATGATCTTGGTGCGGGGTTGGGGGTGGGAATTACCACATATTTCCAATGCGTGTAGTAGATGCTCTAAAATATTTACTGAATGAGTAGACCAACCTGCCATTCAAAGCAAAAATGGCATGAGAATAAATTGTTGATAGTCATGTATTCATTTAGTATATACTTACTGAATGCTCATTTAGTATATACTTACTGAATGCCCAGCTACTGTGCTAACTAAAGATTAAAAAAAATAAAAGGCAACCCATGCCCTCTCTCATGGGAGAGACAGGAACTGTGATGGAGCCATAGGAGCATGGACAGAAGAAGGCAGGCTCAAAAGACATTGAGGAGGTCAAATCCATAGGACTTGGTGCTTGTTTCTCACTTAGATGGAATGAATGGATGATAAGAAAATGAGAATGAGGGCCGGCCGAGTGGCACGGTGGTTAAACGCTGGCTCGGGACGCCAGCGGCCTGGGTTCGGATCCCACATATGAGGGCCAGTGACACTGCCCTCAAAAAAAAAAAGAGAATGAGGAGAAAGCTCTGATAAAAGGGAGAGATGTGAGAATCTCTAGTCTAAGGGGAAGAGCCATTTGAGAGAAAGGACATAGCTGATGCAATGAAAACCCTAAAGACCCCCCTCACCGCACCAAAGGGACCTAAGTACAAGCTGAGTAGCTCCAATAATGGTGAGTTCTCTGCACCTTAAACCAGCCTGGTCAATTTTTAGCAGCTCTGAGGACTGGAATGTCTACTTTGATATGCTTTCTGCCCACTGTGAACTTTTACAGTTCCATCTATGAAAGACACACCATAGGTAGGGTTCCTCTTCTATGCGACAGCCCTACAAATGCATGTCCTTCCTTTCTTTTAACTGAGGTTCATGTTATATGATTTCCAGACTTTTCACCATTTTTGTCATTCTCATCCTTTTATATCGACCAATTGGAAAATGGAAACTCTGAAGAGAGCATGAAAGATAAGAGATCTGAAAATCATGGTTGGCAGGGATGGGGGAGGGGTAGTAGAAGAAGGAAAATGAATTACTTCCATGTTAATCATTGGGTTAGGCCTTCAAATGGGGATCTGAAGTTAATTCTATGATGCCTTATTTTCTTCCCTTTTACTTTCTTACAGCTTTCTCTTTCTTGAGGTCAGTCATCCTGCCCTTAAAAATCCATTAATTTTGTTTTGCTTTTCCTATTCTTCTGTACTAGCATACTTATTAAAATAATGTGTAATGGGCATTGGGAAAAGGGTTTCATAACCTCTTAGAAATAAAATATGCTTAACTATGAGGCCACAGGTGGTGATGAGCTGGCTCTAATTTTGGACATCTTAAGTCATCCAAACATCCAAACATGTCAAATACCACAGTTATTTGTACACATCAAAGATGAAAGAGGGGAGAGGTATTAACTCTGTTTTTGTTTACATAAATAATTAGTCTAATAGTTTATAAAATTAGAAAAGAAACTGCTCACGCAAGGAAGAAACTATTCCTTCTAGACATTAGAATCTATTTGGAAATTATCTCTTCCAACTGGCCTTTTATCTGACTTCCAACATTTCAATCATATATCTCTTAAATAATACATTCCTTTTTTCTTAAGTTGGATAGCTTCAAACGATTTACCCCTTTTCTCTGTAAAATCATTCACCTTGTAATTCAACCTTCTCCTCATCTCCTTACAATTCATATTCACAGTTTACAAATGGGGACCCAAAATTTCAGAATCAAAAGTTACACTGCCAAACCAACATCATCTTTCCCTTCTTGAGGTCTTGTTCTACATATACAGACCTTGAGAAAGAGCTTTAAAACAGAAAGACTTCACTCATTATCACTATTTTAGGATCTTTTTTTCTCTTTAGTATTACCAAGCACCACAACTCATGCCTTCTGTTTTAAAGCAAACCCTAGTGTAATATGGATGAATCCCCAAAATAGGCTTTCCATTTTCTGCAGCCCCTGTAGCCTCCAGCAGCCTAGTTTAAAGCAGCCTGGGCAATATACTCAAATCTCCCAGTGATGGTGTTAAAATTCCATCCCGTGAGTTTGGGTATGGCAAAGATGAGGCCAGCTGCTTGTTTAATAAAACAATTCTCCTAAAAATGTATACAGTATATTTTAAGAATATAGTGGGACCTTGATCTTGCTTCAGCAAGTAGATATTACTCCCACACCCAGCCTGCCACACTTTGAACATATTAACCTTCTTGAGTTTCATTTCTATATTATAAAATAACACATCAATTCATATGGAGCACTTTGCATCTCATGCATTCTCATAACTTCCAGTTGGCTTGTGGCTCATTTCATTGTATACTTTCTTCTCCATGCTACTAGACAAGCTTTGTTTTTATGGCACTAAAAAAAAAAAAAAAAAAAAACCTAAACTAAACAGGGCTATTGTTAAACATTATATAAGGAAATGGTTTCCTTGACAACCGTAACCACAAGGAAGCTGTTTGAACCCCTTCCTCATTGCATGGTTTGTTTAGTTGCTAAAATACTTCACAATATTTTGATGCAGTCAGCTACTAAATACCTGAATTTATAGAACCAGCTGGAAGCGAAGCAGGTGATAAACTATCCAAACAGCTGAAAGTGTTACACACTCAGCATTTTCAGGTAGTAGTGTTGTCAGAGAGTGGAGAGTGGGCCTTTCTCAGCGTGAAGTCCAAGTCCTTGGCAATTCGAGCAAAGAATTGAACGAGATACCAGAGTAGAGCAGTAAAATAAGTAGTTTATTAGAAGGGATAGTACATTTAGAAGTAAAAGTAGGCCTGAGCAGTAGAAGATGGCTCAAGGGCCCATTATTAGAAGTTACATTCCAAAGAGTGTGGAGTGGGCCACATGCAAAGGTGAGACTCAAAGGGAAGAAGCGGTCAAAAGGAGCAGGGCAGTGGTCAAAAAAAGAGGGAAGAAGAAGCAGGGCTTCCCAGGACTTGGGGTTTTTATCCCTTTTTCTCTAGAATGGGCTGTTCCCCTTTGGGCATGGGACCACTTGATTGGCACCTGTGATTGACAAGAGGTACTGCGCAGGTGCGAGTGACTGGTCTGATCTAGTTGGCTATTTTGTGCCCATTTGTCCCTCCCCCCACCCAGGTAATTACAATACAAAGGGGAGTTTTGGATGGGGAGGAGATTTCCCCCAGGCAGTCGCACTCTGTGGGACATGCAGGAATGCAGAGACCCAATGCCTACCTCTAACTGCCTGCCTAGTTTTCCCCTTGAGAGACTTGATCCCCATAAAATCTCTAAGGGAAGCTGAGGGACAGGAGATCTCTTCTGTATCTGCTTCCTGCTGGGCAGGGGCGTAGAGCTGTCCCTGCCTATTGGGGGTTCACGGAACTCTCACCCTAGCTGATCTCAGATGAGAGGAAGGGGTCTCCAGCTCCACCTGGAAAGCCGCATTGGCTTCTTTGGTTGTGACTGGTAATCTTGTTGGAGTATCCCCTGTATCCCCAAGGCTCTTGAATGAGGAAAAAAAATATATTTTAATTGGGCCAGCTGAATGGCTCATTGGTTAAGAGCTGGCTTGGGACGCCAGTGGCCCCGGTTCGGATCCCACATGAGGGCCAGTGACACTGCCCTAAAAAAAAAAAAAAAAAAAAAATTTTAAAGAAATATATATATATATTAATTAATAAATCTGTTAGTTCTTATGAAACTTGTGGCCATTCAGTCCATTACTCAGGTGGCGTCAGTTGTCTGGACACAAAATGGGTTTGGCATTTAGCTTACTGGCCTGGGGAATATTAGAAAGTCACAGGCTTTCAAAAAGTTACCTGGGGCCGGCCGAATGATGCGGTGGTTAAGCGCTGGCTTGGGAGGCCAGTGGCCCTGGTTTGGATCCCACATATGAGGGCCAGTGACACTGCCCTCAAAAAAAAAAAAAAAATAGTTATCTGAAGCAAGGGTAGGAGACTTCTATTGTTTAGGATTCAGAAACTGATTTACAAAGCAATTAAGAAGCAAGGGGGATCTTTAGTCTAGGATTCACAAACTGGTTAGAAGAGCAATCAAAGCCTAAGAGCTAAGAAACTAAAGAACTAGGGAGGAGACTTAACATTTTTATACTTAACATTTCTATAGGAAAGAAAACTTAAAAGTTTTTCAGTGGTGGGGGTTGGTGCTGCTCAGTTGGCCTGTAACAGTAGAGTTCACAGCCTTATGACACAGTCTCTTAAGGACAAATGCTGAAAGCTGATATTTCAGATCCAAAATAAATGACTACCCCAAGGACACAATAAAAGAAAAACAAAACAAAAGATTAGCTAGAAATGTCAAAGAAATAAAAAAAATATTGCTTAACAAGGAATGTGGCATTTAAATTTTATTATTTTATAAATAGGTGCCAAGTGCAAATTCTCTAATAGAAAAGAGGTGAGCTTCAAGGTTATCAATAGAACACCAGAAATTTGATCAAAAGTACTCCTAAGAGTATGTCTCTTGAGAAAATTAGACACAAAATATGAAGGGCAATAAAAACAGTTACTGAAAAATTGCAATGGTAAAGAAAATATCTCATAACTCATAAGACTCAAAGGATCTCTATCTCTGGGAACCTCTCAAATAAAAATATTTTCCCAAATATTAGCTTTTCACCAATAACATGGAAATATACAGGTTGTGTGGGTTATGAAAACATTAAAAAGATCAGCAGGAGATTGTGTAGATGTGATTAGCATCCCAAGATAAAATTACTAACAAGAATGAGTAATGCCTATGCTATCTAATTCTCCTTCTGAAATCTGTCAGACACAGGATAAAATAAAAAACACAGCTTACTAGCCCCTCTGCCAACCATTATTAATTTGGTTTTGTCTTCAGACTGTCTGGTATCAAAGTAATTGGACTATGCTAAACTATATAAATAATCATGTTTGTGTTCATGCATGTTTATTAAGATACAATTGTGTAAAACTACAGACCTGGAAATTTAATTATGAAAAGAGGTGGAACCTATGAGGTATTGGACGTCTGTTTGAGCAGCAGGTGATAAAGCTTTGTGAGAGTCTGTGCATTTAGACATGAAATAAGGGTGGGGGTGAGGGAGTGGGAGAGTGGAGTGATAGGGTAGGTAAGCAGGAAGTTAGGAAAAAAAGGATGAAGGGAGGAGGAAGAAGGGGAAAGAAAAGGTGAGAGATCTGAAGAAAACATAGGCCAAGCTGGTCTGTGTTGGGAAATGCTGCAGCACTCTGAGGACAAAAGTAAAAGAGTAAATTAAGGCGAGATCTCAGGTACCATTCTGAGGTGATTTCAAGGACGACAGTGGCAAACGAAGCCAAAGAGATATACCTGAGGCGTAGCCATAAAAGGACTCAGTTCACCATGGACCCAGAAAACTCAAAATGACCTTCACTTTTTTTGCATACTTAAATTCTTACCATACTGTTCTACAGGTGCAGAACGTTGGGGCTCTTCCATTCAGCCATGTATGGAAACAGAACGAAATTACAAGCAAAACTTGGGCACTCCACAACCATTCCCTGGCCCACACCCAATAAAAGGCATCTCCTCATCCACTCATCCATGGGGCCTCCAAGTTTGAACTTTCAGCATTTGCCGGAGGAATTCTAGCTGTGGGTTCTAGGCATGATCAGCCACATAGCAGCATGCATTCCAGGAAGCATTTGTCAGGCAGAATCTCATCAAACTCATTGTTTTCAATACCTCAAATGCTTGCTTGGGACACATTGTTATGGAGAATTGCCTGAAGGATAGAAAACCCAGACATTCCCTGCATACTCTAAAATTTACCCTTGAATCAAGCCAGGCCAGTAGAGACCTTCAAATCTAGGTGGTTTCATTTAGTTCTTCCTACTTTTTGATGACTTTTATGTATTTATGTTGTAAAATGTATATATCTCTATTTTACTTTGTTCTGTAAAAAGAAATTAAGATAGGAATTTTTGTTGAATTGAGCTGTGGAGCTACACCATTAGCCTTTATTTGAGGAATATTACGAGAAACACTTCCATGAAATGTCTATCAAAGTGCTATTGAGAATATGATTTGCTATATTGCAAAGTATCCTCCTTAAGAAGACCCACTGGAAAAGTGTCCTCTCGCCTTTGTACAGAGACGTGTTATGCTTCTCTGCTGTCACTGGCCTGGTCTTATCTTATGGACATTGACTCGTGTGATAGACCATGTTCCTCCCCAGACACAGGGCCAACATGTGGCCCTTGTCCATCCATCATACAAAACCTCCCAGCATGCATTTTCTGGATTCACTCCTGGATCCATGATTTTTTCTTTACCCCTATTTTCTCTGCATTCAAATATTCTCATGCTTTATATTTATATTTTTGAATTAGTTAATGTTGTACACTGAGCAAAAGTACTGTAAGTTCTGGGCAACACCTCTCCTGCCCACAGATGGAGAGAGGCAAGCTACAACACTGGATGGCGCTGGACAAGAATCCCACCCATTCTGATCCAGAAAGGAATTTGAGCCTCTTTTCTCCTCATGGAGAAGGAGTGCAGTAGAAAGACCCCCACTACCTGTCAGATCTCCTCATCCCTAGGAGGGTAATATTTAGGGAATGAATTTGGGAGTGTCCTGTAAAACCACCCAGTCCGTCTGTGCATTCATAAAGTAGAATATGTGGTACTTTTTCAAAATGAAAATAAGAAACCAGAGTTCATTACTAGATGAAATATTTACTTTCTCCTTTGCATGGGATAGAAGCAGCCTACTCCCTGCAGGCCGGTGCTGGCTTCCTCTGCTGGATCTGTAAGTGCAGGTGTGTGTGTGTGTGGGGGGGGGGGGGGTCTGTCCCTCCAGCAGGGGGCACCAAGTAACAAGACCCTGCAGCAGCCATGCTCTTCCGGAATTTGTGGGGGAGTCACTTATCATGACCCACCTGGAAAGGACTTAGCGTGTTCGACTTTCATTTGGCTCCACACAAGGGCACAGCTTCACTCTCCTACATACCAACTTGGCTGTTCATTTCAGCCTCTCCACTTAACTTTGCTCTGGTCCTTTCTTTAACTCACTACTTTTGCTCACTGTCCCCAAGGTTCTACGTTTCGCAATATATATACCTGGCCCAGGCCACCCAGAGAACCTTCCCCCCAACCCTTCCATGCACAGCTACCCCCCTGTGCTAAAGTGAACAATTCATTCTGGCTCTGAAACTAAAAATCTTACATCCTTGGAAACCTCTCAGTCCCTGACAAATGGACCACTCTACTCTGAGACCACACTGATCGTATAGCAAATTGATGGCAGAACCAGAAAGTTATTTATTTTATTCCTTATCTAGTATACAGCTTTTTAAAAGGCAGTATTGCGAGCAAGTATCATAGAGCTAAGTTGTCTACATGTATGAGTAGTTTGGCAATATTCACAGCAAAATCGAAGTCTCATTTTCTTCCCTGTCACCCTGCATGTTTCAGAAATGCTCTGCTGCCTTTTACCAGTCTGCTCAAGTAATATAACTTTTTCTTTACAATGGCCCAAAGAAAATCAGGTGAAGAAAGTATTTTTGCTATCCAGGAATAAACAATAAATTCTAAACCCAAATAGACACGATTTTAGAAAGGTTAGATTTTATCACATCTACATGTCTCTCCTCCTCCTTTTGTATAAATAACAAGAGCTGCCTATTCATCTATCTCGGAAGACAAAGGGAAAAACAAAACTCCATGCCCACGGAGGCCCAATTTTACAAATCAGGAGGTGACCAAATTTCTAAAATATCATTTGCATATCTCAGGAAGCACGAATGGGAAGTACACACAATAGGATTCACACATCACAAATGAATCACTGATCATTTATGTATTTCTCAAATCACCCAAACTCAGAAAACATAAGTACACAAAGACCCCTGTTTGCATTCTGATCTCAGCTGTTAGTTTTTAAGCAGCCAACAAGGGCCACCTATCCACCTATGTCTATTATGATCCTTTCTAGTGAAGAACATTTCCTTATGCTGTTTAAACAAAAATAAATTAATGTGTAGGCATTTCTAAGCTCTTAAGTCCCTTAAGTTTCTGCACTTGTTTGAAATACTGGAGAAAAGAAATACACAGTGTACAGTGGACTTGAGAGTCGGATTAACTGAATGCAACACACATAGAGTTGTGTATCTAATCCTGGAGGTAATATAATCATTCTGTCATGTATGATGGATGTCTGGATTGATTGTAGGATTTTGAAAGTCTCAAGCTAAGCTGCTTGTTTACTCCTCTAAATCTCCATGGCTTTAAATAAAAATAATGTCTTATATCTTCACTATAAGACTTGGGTGTGACACTCTTTGACAGGAAAATTTCCTCAAGCTAGATATAGTTGACAATGGATTATGTGTCCATGTTATAAGAGAATATAAGAGACCAATGCTAACCCTGCTTTAAAATAACAATAGGAAAAATAAGTTTCCAGTGAGAAAGCCCCCAAGATGGGAGAGTCAATTTATTACAGACATTGGTGATAAAAGAGAAAAATCAGTCCTTCTTCTTAAAGGAAAACTATTTGAGTCAGACATGGCAAACCTGTTGCAATGAAAATTAATACTGTGCAGGGCCAGCTGAGTGGCTCAGTTGGTTAAGAGCTGGCTCAAGAGTGCGAGCTGAGCTCTGAGCAACAGCAGTTCAATGCCCAGCCCGAGCTGAGCTGCCGTTGAGCTGCCAATAGGTGGCAGGATGGCTCAGCTAAAATAAAAATAAAAAAATAATACTGTGCCTATTTAAAAGGAAGCACGCATTTAAAAAAATACTTTCCTTTTTACAGCAGTTTTATGCTTGAAAAAAAAAAAAGAGTCCCCATATATCTCCTGCCCCACCCCAACCAATCTTTCCCACTGTGTCACCACAGAGTGATGCATTTGTTACCACTGAGGAACCTGCATTGACTCATCACTGCTCTGCAAAACCCATAGTTTCATTAGAGTCTATTCTTGTTGTTGTGCATTCCATGGATTTGGGCAAATGCGTAATCACCTGTACCCACCATGAAAGTACCCTAAAGAATAGTTTCACTTCCCTGAAAACCCCCCTGTGCTCCGCCTAGTCATCCCTCCCAACCCCTGGCAACCAGTGATCCTTTTTCCGTCTCCACAGGTTTGCCTTTTTCAGAATGTCATACAACTGGAATCACACAATACGTAGCCTTTTCAGATTGGCTTCTTTCACTCAGTAATATGCATTTAAGGTTCCTCCATGTCTTTCCATGGCTTGATAACTAATTTCTTTAGACTCATACATTTTCTTAAATTGACACTGTTCCTGAACTTAGAACTATGGTTTCCAGCGTTAGAGCTAGAGTTTTGGTTTTACAAATTGGTAAACACAACAAACTGGCATAGGGAAGCCCTCGATTTAGAGAAAGCAGTCACAGCTTCAAGTTCCAACTCTGCAATTTACTAGGGTGTCACCTTGGAGAAGTCACTTCACCACTGGGGTGAGTGAGGACTAAAGAGGCTTAACTGTCCATAAGGAAACGTGGCTTAAGATTGTGCCCAACAGGGGTGCTCCCAAAAGGCTGGTGACACACTGACCCACTCAAATCTTTTATCTTGTGGAGTGGAGCTGTGAAATAAACACACTTAAGAAATAGGGAGCAACTAAGTTTAAGGAGTTGAAAAAAAAGATAGATCACAAACCTACTCTCGAATACTAAAATAAATTCAAGTTATACCCATACAGTGGAACAAAATACAGCCAATAAAATCATTTTTGGGGGTATGGAAGACTTTATTAAGGAGGGGTCACTCTCACGAGTAATTACAAGTGGAAAAAAAAATAAGCTATAAAGATGCATACCCAGAATGATGCTAAACCTGTTGCCCGTACACAGAATCATAACTAAAGGAAATACACCTAAATGCTTATTTCTAGGCAATAACTATAATTGTACTACTCAAGGCTTCGGCAGAAAAGAGATGAAACTCTTAAGCTATGTAATTTGAAGAGAGTGTGTAAAGGGACTATTTGCAACATATGGGTGAGGATGGTACAGCTTCCCAGGGGAGACCACATTCCCAGCTTAGGCCAGTGGGGTTGGGGAGGGAGTGATTGCCTGAGAGAGGAGAGAACTCTGTGGAGAAGGCTGCTTGACAGAGCTGTGCCCTTCGGTCCAGACACGCAGCCAGCTGGCAGCAGCCCCACAGAGAGGAAGTGAAGGAAATAAATAGCCCAACCTCACTCACATGCACGAAACTCAGGGGGAAGTCGGGAGGCCAGGGGCCTTTTGGGTGCAGGCCAGCTCCCAGGCACTCAGCTGGGTGGAGAAGGATGGATAGAGAGGAACAACAAGGGTGGTTTAACTCTCCTGTTTGTTTGTTTTTCTTATTTGAATTGTCTGTATTTTTTCCAAGGAGCATGTCAGACATGTATTTCATAACTTTACTTTTTCTCCAGTGTCATCCCATGTTTCCCATGCTTTGCAGTGGGTTGGATGAAAAATAAAATAGGTGTGTGGGTCCAAAGAAGACTGAAAATAGGAGGGAAAATGAGAAAATAAGAAAATATGAAAAGACGGCCATGAGGAGTGATTTGGGGATATAAAGGGTACACTTGGTGGCTAAAGAAAACAGGCCCCTGAGTGTCACTGCTCCAGTTCCACACTGCTCAGCACATTAAAGACTTAATGATAGAAATGACAGTAATTTCTAAGGGACTATTTTAAGGGACTTTACTGGGTCTGTTTTGACATACAGATCAGCCTTGCACGAAAACACCGTTTCAGAGTCACCAAGGCCTTTTTCAGCATTCTGAAACCATTTCATCTTCTCTTGTTTCTGATCTAAGTGTATCTGTTCTCAAACCCAACATGGCAAATTTTGCAAATACACCAATCAAGTAGAGCCCACCTCTAGCAGATCTTACAGATGTGATTAGATTCAGTATAAGCAGATGTCAAACCAAGCAAACCAGTCACTGGTTGATTTGATGCAGATAAAATTAAGAAGAAGTTTTGTGGTCTCCACTTCCTCAGAGCTCAGTTCTGTAAGGCTAACTGTTCATCAAAAGCCCCCACTCTGCAGCTAGGATATCTATGCTGATCCAGTAGAGGGCAGTGATGGATCTAGGAGCCTGGCCGGCCCTACGCTGGGATATCCCAGTGGAGGCACAGCTCAATATGGCAGGCGGGGTCACCTGAGTTCATTTCTCCCATCACATTTCTGGTCTGTGGCTGCTCCCTTAGTAACCCTGCAGCTGCTGCCAGCAGTCATGGGAACAGGAATTATGACCTTCGCCTCAAACTGCAACCCTGAAAATAAAAGCCATAGCACCTCCAGCCCCAGCACCATCTAATTTATGCCTGCATTGCCTGGCTAGATAGGCAGCCCCTGCGTGAGGTGAGCAGGAGGCTTCCCCATTAAAAGGGCAGCAGGGGAGCCCAAACATCCCAAAGCAGATGTCCAAACCTAATCAAGAAGAAATCCCAGGGAGGAGAGAATCAATGCTGCTCTTTGGCAGGCCTGTGGATCTTTAATTAAACAGATCCCTGACTTGACATTGTAGTTAATGCCAGCGAGATGAGCTTGGTTATGAACAAGCAAAATCATGTTTTAATTGCAAAGCTTCAAATAAACTGTGCAAACAATTAGCATGGATTATCAGCTGGTAGGCACCTCTAGAGATTTCAAGCCTGTAGGATTTTCTAAAATAATTGATTTAAGACAAGTTGGGAAAGTGCATTGTGCAACAGTTTTTTGTTTTTTTTTTTCCTAGTGCAAGTTAACATTTCTACTAAGGAAAACAACTTAGGTAATTTGCATTGCACCATTTATACACAATCAAGAGTTAATCCTCCTTTCAAATGGCATATAAAAATAGAAAGCATTATAAATGTTAGAGGTGGGAGACTCTAGATAGCACTGTTTTTCATTTGTTAAGCATGGAACTCCCTTTTTAAAAAGATAAATCTTTTATGCAACCTCAATATACCTGGAGCAAAGGAAATATTTTATTGATATACACTTATTTTATTATTCTTTTTTTTTTTTTTTTTTTTTTAGCTGAGCCATCCTGCCACCTGTGGGCAGCTCAGCAGCAGCTCAGCTCAGACTGGGAATCAAACCGGCGACCCTGTTGCTCACTGGCCCATGTGGGATCCAGACCGGCAGCCCTGTTGCCCAGAGCTCGCCCTCCCAAGCCAGCTTTTAACCAATGTTCCACTCTGCCAGCCTTACTTTACATTTTCTAAATAAGTTTCATATGCTTTGGTCTTATTTAACATTCACAATGATCTTATTTTTTTTAATTTGCACAGGAAGTTTAGTGATTTGCCCAAGTTCATATAGCTGGTAAAAAATGGATGTGGCATGTTCAATGCAGCTTTATTCACAATAGCCAAGACATGAAAGCATCTGCCTATTGATGAATGAATGGATAAAGAAAGTGTAGTATATACATACAATGGAATATTATTCCACCTTAAAAAAGGAAGAACTCCTACCATTTGTGACAATGTGGGTAAACCAGGAGGACGTTATGTTAAGTGAAATAAGCAATGGAAGGGCAGAGATGGTGTCCCCCCGCTCCCCCCCACACCCCTGCTGCAGAGATTTATTGGAAGAAAGGAGAAGCCCTGCTCTCCCTTACACCCCAGCACCTGCCGGCACAGTATGTGAGTCCCTCAGATTTATGGAGGGTGCCTGTGCCAGGGTGATAATGGTTTGGGATGGGAGGGAACAGAACCTTAAGTATCTCACAGTACTGCATAAAGATGGAAATTATCTTGATATTAGTATTCTCATCAGTTACTAAAGCCCTACAGACTTTTTGGTGGCTTTGAGGGAACTATTCTCTTTGCCCTGCACTGAGGAAGGTATGCCTCTCTGTAGATGTTTGGATCAAAGCTCTGGTTTTCAAATTGTACTATCTGGATGATATTTCAGAGGTTCTATAAACATTTGATTCAACATTATTTCCATTTTCCCCTAACCCTTATATTAGTAAAGGTAAATAATGCTAGCTGTTGTAACAAAGGCTCAAACCTTAGTCGCTTCACATAGTAAAAGTTTACTTCTTGCTATTCCAAATGTATTAAGGATATTCCTGATCTGCACGTGGCCTTCTAAATGGTCCTTTGGGAAGCCAGGAATTTTCCATCTTGTGCCTGGTCCTCCTCTGGATCCTGAGTCCTTTCCAGCTAGCGGGCAGTTGGGGAAAGGGTTGAAGGGCTGTCTGTGACTGGTTTGTTGGTGACAAGTCTGGGAGTGGTGCATATCAGTTCTGCTCACGTTTCATTGGCTGGAACTCAGACCAGTGGCTACTAAGATGCGTGGCAAATGTGGTTGAGCTGTGTGCTTAGGCAGGACACAGCCAGCTGTTTTACCACAAACCGGCGACCCTGTTGCTCAGAGCTCACACTCTTGAGCGAGCTCTTGACCAACTGAGCCACTCAGCCAGCCCCTCACACTTATTTTATTAGTTCATATTTCTGTGAAATGTTATATATTCAGTCACTGAGAACAAGGTAGTTTTTTGGCTGACTCAGATCAGGGTTTATAGATGACTTCCAGACTTACATCAATTTTAGAATCTAATTTATTTTTGTATTTTCTTTGCAACCACTTTAGGGGGTGATGACAATGATTTCTACAGATAAATCACTGCAAGGGTGTTAGATGCTTTTATACCAGCTTTTCTTGCAACCTTAGGATATTCTTTCATTAAATAGAGCAAAAGAAGTTTAATTCTGATACTGACAACATATCAAGAAACTGTCGTCTCCAAAGAGTTAAAAGACCTTCTTTTTCTTTTTCTTATGTTTTTTTTTTTTTTAGGTGAGCCATCCTGCCACCTGTTGGCAGCTCAGCGGCAGCTCAGCTCGGGGTGGGCATCGAACTGCGAGATTTTTTTTTCCTAATAATTGTGGTAAAACAGCTGGCTGTGTCTGTAACAAAAATTAGCTCCTCTTCCTGTCCTGCCTAAGCACACAGCTCAACCACATTTGCCACGTATCTTAGTAGCCACTGGTCTGAGTTCCAGCCAATGAAATGTGAGCAGAACTGATATGCACCACTCCCAGACTTGTCACCAGCAAACCAGTTACAGACTGCCCTTCAACCCTTTCCCCAACTGCCTGCTAGCTGGAAAGGACTCAGGATCCAGAGGAGGACCAGGCACAAGATGGACCAGTGATGCTTCTTCCTCTACAGCTAAGATGGTGAACAACAGCTCCACCTGGAGCTGGGCTGCCGTGAGTTGCCAGCAACAGTGTAGGCTGCAGTGGGGCTGCAGTGGGCTGCCGTGAGCTATCCATGAATGGCCGGCAGTTAGCGTGAGCGGCTGGCAACTGGCAGCCAACAAGAGCTGCTGTGAGCCGCAGCAAGCCACCATAAGGGGCCGTCCAAAGGCTGGCGACCAACCGCCTCAGCCAGGAAGAGCGCAATGATCATGGTACCAACATGGGCCAGTGAAGCAACGCCCTCCACAACTAGACTGAAGAACAAAAAGACTTGTCGGTTCCCCTCTCCCGATTCCCCAGCACTGTTCCCTTCCCCCAGTTCCCCAATAAAATCTTAAAAAGAATAAAATATATATATAATAAATAAAAGGAATCAATTCTAGTAGTTCAACAATTCAATACATTGCAGACTAGAAGGATGGAAGATATATGGGTAGTGAAACTAGTTATTTAGAGGTATGGGTATTAAAAATAGACTGATAATGTTATAGGGAAATACTCCTATGTGTGGGTGAGGGATGATGGGTTGCTGCAAAGTGAGAAAATTAAAATAAAATAAAATAAAATGTAAAGGAATACACAGAATGTAAAATATTGTAGCTACTGGTGATCCTCAAGAATGTAGAAGGTCTATAATCATCTTACCAAAGGAGCATTGTAATAAAATCTTTAAAACATGAGATTTTGAGAAGATATAGATTAGCCTTCTCTTTCTGCTGTGAATTTTTTAAATTAGTGACATAATAATTTAATGATGGTGGTTTGGGTCCCTCCCATATGAAAGTCCTAGACTTCCTAGATCTAGTATAACATGCCATGGCAATAAACAACCTGGTAGGGTTGCCAGATAAAATACAGGATACCAAATTTCAATTTCAGATAAAGATCAAATAATATTTTAGTAAAAGTATGCCCCATTCAATATATATTGGGCATCCTGTATTTTTATTTGCTAAGTCTGGCATTTGTAGATTTCCAGGAGAAACTTGAGGCTTCTTTTATCAATTTCTCACCTCACTTTTCAAGATGGTAGCATTCATATTTGAGAAAGAATCCATATTCCAGGAAGAGAAGATGAAGAAGAAAGCAAAGTGTGCATAAACACTCTCTCCTAATAAAGTCTCCCCAAATCTCTCACATTATAATTACACTTGCATCTCATGGTCCAGAATTTAGTGGCATGGCCATATAGTTACAAGGGAGCATGGGAATGTAGTCATTACTCTAGGTAGTGGTATGCTCACCAAACAGTTCTAGCACAGTGAAGGAAGGAAGAACTTAATATGGCAGAACAACTATTGGCCTCTAATATATGCCTGTCATCAAGTTTCACTTTGTAAACATCAGTATACTTTTCTAAAGCAAGGTTCCCTTATTATCACACTTGATTTTTTTAAGATTAATAATAGAATAATGTATGCAGGCTTGCTTTATTACCAGATAAGCATTTAATTCTCTCACAGGCAAAGTCTACAGACAACATCAATGGTCTGTAATCAGTCAAGGTGAGGCTTGAGACAGTAAAGTTAGCGGTGAGCATGGCGAGTTGCAGAGGGTTCATGGAGGGCACAGGACGTAGCCTTGATGATGGGTAAGATTTGGGGAAAGGCAGGCTAGTGGGGAGCACATTGTGGGAGGAGGACAGTTTAAGTAAAGGCACAGAGTTCGAAATAGGCACCAGTAGCTCAAGAAATGAGGGCAAACTAATCTGACTACAATAAAGGAGCTCTTACAGAGAGGATTTCAAGATTCCCATTATCCCACTCAGAGCCCTGTTTTCCAATTTAAAAATTACATTTCATAATTTTTTTTTGAATGGCTGATTATAAGCTGATTTTTAACAAGCTAAAAGAACAATTTCTTTCCATTATGTAACCTTAGTTGAAATATTTCCACAAATATTTACTGATCATGTCTGATGAGCCAGGCACTGAGGATATTCAAATCAATGAGATGTTTGGTCCATAAAGATGTGTGAATAGTGACAAAACGATGTGGTAAAGTGCAATGATAGAAATATATGTAAAGAGCCATGGGAACTTTGGGAAGTGAGCCATCTCATTCCTCATGGGACCTGCGGGCTCTTAACAGAGTGGCTTTTTTGGAGTCATTAAGAAAAGGAGGAGGTCAAGAAAAAAAATGAAGGCATAACCCCTCCTCATAGAAGCAACTAAATGTAAGGAATGAAATCTCTGCAGAGCTTGGTGGGTGATGGCTGGAAGGAAGAATGAACATCAGAGAACTTCAGGAATATATGTGGAAAAGCTGACATTGAAATGGTGTGAAGGCTTCAAATGACAAGCTAAGCTCAGGCTTCAGAGCATGGATTCAGAAGATCTGGGCTTGACATCAGTCCCTAATAATGACAAAGCTGTATATGGTCTTGGATATATAATCTTTTCTGAACCTTGGTTTTCCCATCAGTGAAATGAGAATGATGCAAACACCAGTTTTGACTGTCACTGCCATTACTGTGTGCAACAGAAAACCACTGGAATTTTCAAACAGGGAGTGTATTTTACAAAAAAAGCTATTAAGAGGCAACGCAGAGTACAAATTGGAAATACAAACAAGTGGGGAGAAAGAATACCTCCAATCCTGATGAGAACTTGAGCTAAAGAATTGAGGGTAGACACAGAGAGAAGAGAGCTCTTTGAAAGTAAAATCAAATATTTGAGAAGAGTAGGGATGATGGAGGTTTCAAGTTTAAATGCATACATGTACTAAAGAATAGGCAATTACAGACAAGCAGGCCCTCTTCTAGGAAAAAGATGAAGAATAGCTAACATTTCTCAAGTGCTTGATATAGACCAGGAATTGTTCTAAGCCATGTGTAGGAGGTTAAATGGTAATCCCTAGAAAGTACATCCATGCCGTAACCCCTAGATCCTGTGAAGCTGACTTTATTTGGAAAAGGGCTTTACAGATGTAATTAAATCAAGGGTTTTAAGACAAGAGCATCCCGGTGGATATGAGTGGGTCCTAAACCCAATTACATCATAAGAGAAAGAAGGTGGGAGTCTTGACACAAAGGAGGAGAAAGGAGAAGTGGGCCACACAGAAAGATGGAGGCAGAGATTGGAATTCCTGCCAAGGAGTGATGCGAATCAGCTCGGCTCACGTGTGGCTGGCTGGATCTCAGACAAATGGCTGGTGGTGAGGTGTGTACCCAGGCAGAAAAGGAAACGGAGCTGACTTACGTGAAATCACAGAAAGTCCTTTCCCAAGAGCTGCTCAGCTATGCCAGAGGCCATCTTAGAAAGGACAGCTTCCAACTCGAGGCTCCCCTATGGCCATTTCTCAGAATCATCCTCTGTTTCCCCACCACAGGTTCTGTCTGGAAAACGTTTTTCTGGTGAAGACAGAAATGACACTCTGAATATACCCCCTCCTCCAAATGCTCACCCTATTTAAGCTTGATTTCAAAAGGTGGTTTCAGAGGAAAGGAAAGGGCAGAGCAACCCAACCACATGCACACACATGACACTGCTCAACTGTCCCCAACTCAAACATAAAGCATAGTGGAATGAGCTCGCTTCAGAACATCTAAATATTTACTCAAAGGAAATGACTATACATCAAGAAGCAGAAGAAATGCTTAGAAGAACAGATTCTGAGATTTACCGCTGTGGGCACTGGCAAAAGCAACTTAACCAGACAAAAGCAACTTAACCAGCCTATAAATAATGAGTTATTCTCAGGAAAGTGGCGTTTCTTTATTTGGCTACCATTATTTTCCAAGAGGCTCGGTATTATATTTAAAATATAAATAAGAAGCTAGAATTGATCAGATAGCGGCTCTGAACCCAGCCTTGAAGATAGGTGCTCTGAGTCAGTCAATTTCCTCTGTTAAAATCTCCTTACAGTACAAAAATAAAAAATAAAAAAATGCAATTTTATGCCAACAACAACAACAAAAAATGCTGTTGTGACAGAAAACACTAATTAGGTGTCTGGGGTAAAAAAGAAGTTGTGCTGTGGAATCATGAAGGAATAGTAAATACTCAATTTGCAAATAGACTATAAATACAGAAGGAGATAAGGTGGTAAAATGAATACTAGATGCTATCAGGAAAATAATTAGTAAATATTTGTTTTGTGATAAATCTAATGTTTTGGGTTTTTTAAGCTGTTCTTTGATGGTATAAATAACTAGGAATGAAAAACAGAGATATCCGCACAGAACAGATTTTTCAAATGCTAATCAAGAGAGCAATTTTCATATAATATGAAAATTAACATTGAGAAAAAAGAAAAGGACAAAGTAGACATGAAAAATTTTCTTTGAAATAGTGAAAAGAAAGTCTTTTAATGTAGTTTCTATTAAAAACTGACTTACACTTAAACAATATTTCTGACAACTGATACATTTTTGTGTAATTTAGGAAAGTCAAATGTTTACAGCAAATTTGCTTTCCAGACAGTCTTACTATAAGAAGGATCATATCAACCCTCACAAACTGTTTTACCCCCTTTTAAACTTGAATATCACACTGTACAGACTGAAAAGAGCTTAATTATAAGATTTCCAAACTTTTCCAGGAAATCTAGAGAACCATATTTTCAAATTAGTATCTTCATAAATTTGGTGTTAAACTGTTACCAGGAGTATATATTATATATTTTAATACCCCTAAACATAAATACACAAAATAAAATTAAACCCACGTTTCCTCACAGCCCTGAGATTACATTCCTATCCCATATTCACAGTAAGCTATGGAACACTGGACAACCACACCCCAAAATAATATACTCAGAGCTGACATACACAAAGATCTAACAGAGGCTTTACTTAAAAAGCAGGTACATCCAGGATCCCGACACCAGGAAATTCAATTTAAATTAAGGCTTAAGGAAATTGAACTTTGCTCAGCGGGTTTTTACTGTATTTATTTCATTGCCTTTCCATCAATCATCTTTATAAGTGACACTTTATTCAACAAATATTTACTTAGGACTCACTCCATGAAAGGTGCTCTCCTAGGTATTGAGTTTAGGGCAATGGACAGGGCCCACCACATCCCTCTTTTCCAGAGTTCACAACCTAAATTAGAAGCAGGGCTGGGGAGAGAAGGGCGAAATATTTCCTACCTGAAGGCCACATTGGAGGCCAGGCAATTATCTGCGATGTGAGACCATCCTGCACTTAACCATCAAAAGCCAAAAGCTCCTAGTCAGCGGTGATCCCCAAGAGTATCTTTCCATATCTCCAAACCTCTCTGGAGGCAGGAGTTGTCTTCACAGTACTGGGATGAAAAAAAAGGAGCTTTTTGTGCAAAACAGGGACTCCCTCCTCAGGGAAGGTGTACCACACTCAAGACTATATAAGAATTCAGAAGCAGTTCTAATAGAGGTCGACCCTTCAAGAATAGAAGTGTTTAAA
The DNA here is from genome assembly GCA_033961575.1 of Aselliscus stoliczkanus. Classification (NCBI taxonomy): domain Eukaryota; kingdom Metazoa; phylum Chordata; class Mammalia; order Chiroptera; family Hipposideridae; genus Aselliscus; species Aselliscus stoliczkanus. The sequence continues at coordinate 69,330,732 of CM066739.1, read as the reverse complement.
TACCAAAGTGATTCAGCATTTCTTATAATTTCTTATTCATTCTGCCTTTAGGCTTCACACCAGGAATTGAGAGAAAGGGCAAAAAGGACAACCTTCAGGCTAGGATCTCCTGAAAAGCAATGGGATTAAAACAAATTCTGCTTGGAATCTATATTTGCTTCTTTGTTAACACTGTGTATGTGTAGTGATTTTTACATGCTCTGTGTGGCAAAACAGTGTAACAAAATGATGCTCTGGAATCGCAGAAAAAAGTCTTAGGGTCTAGGCCTTTGAAATACTTTTTCCTAAATCATTTTGATTCATTTAATTCTCAAGAGCTATTTATTATATAAACACTGAGGAATTTCTATCTTATGTGTCTTTTCCTCAATTTTTCCAGAGTTGGTAAGTTAACGTCCTTTTCTCCAAACCTACTACTGTAGATTAAAGCTCCATGTCCACAGATTTAATATCTCTGACCACTGGTGGGCTTAGCATCAAGCACAGTTGCTAAAGGCAACATCCCTAATAATTTATGCACGCTTAAAACAGGGTCCATAAATTGTAATAGTAAGCCCACACTAAACGTCAGCTATGTGCCAGGCACTACCTTGATCCACTATAATCTGTACCTACAGATGAAAGAACTGAAACCCAGAGAGGCTAAAGAAAGCACTGTTTAAACACTCCCACTAATATCTGACCATATGAACATGGCATGAGATACTATTGTGAAATGGACATGACCTGCATCAGTCCAAAAATTCAATACAAATTCCATTATGATAGAGTGCACACAGGTGAATCCTACAATCTATGAAAACTCATCTCAGTTCAATGTTAAAATTTCCCCTATCGATTGTTACGTTGTAACAACAGACGCATATTGGCATAATATTCTCAAGGCAAATTAATATTAATGCAGCAAGAATATAATCGATGCTAAGATTCAACAAATTCACAATACATTAGGTTTCTCTTATAGCCTTTAGAACCAGATTGGCTATAAAATTCACCATGCTATTTTTAAACTTTACAGTATTACAGTGAGATTTTTTTCTGAGAGCTTCTACAAGTCTAGTGAATATATATTAATTTGTATATTATAACAACTGGTAAGGACACTTACAATTGCCTTTTGCTTTTGTTCATGCCTGTAGGTCCACATTTGTTTTGTACAATGAACAATTAATACATATTTTTTTAAAAAAACTACATGTGTTTTTACAAATAAGCACATTAATCTATTTTTAAGAGGGAATGCCTTAACTTCCAAAAATTATGCCACTCAGACTTTATCCAATTATGAAATTTTTAAATTGAATTGGATAGTAGAGTTTACAATTGGTAACAAAAACCAATCAGATACACACTGATTAACTTAGAATAGGTCCAAAAGTATCTCAGAGTAGCTTTAAACGTCTGCTTTCCCTCATGAGAAAGTTTAAGAAATAAAACAAAAACAAAGGCTGCTTGGAAGTAGAATTCCTCTGGATAAAAAAAAAAAAAGACTGTATGGAACCTGCCCTTTGTCATTAAAGCAACAAAGACAGTGAAAAGGGGTTGGGTTTTTTTTATTGGACAGACTTATGTTCAAATTCCCCTTCTGGGTGTTTTAACAGACTGCTCACTTAACCTCTGTTATCTCATCTGTGAATTAAAGGTAGGGGGAGCGATAATATAAGATCAGAGTTAACCTATAAGTACCAAGCACATGGCAAGCACTCAGTAAAAACCTGGAAATACCATTACTCAATAAAAAGAACAAAAGGTAAAACTCTTTTATTTTTTATTTTTATTTTTTAAATTGGGGAACGGTGTGTTTTTCCAGGACCCATCAGCTCCAAGTCAGGTAGTTGTTTCAATCTAGTTGTGGAGGGCATGTGGACTTGTCATCTTTAGAGCAGGCATTAGAAGGAAAAGGGGAGAGAACATCAGGAGGTTGGGGAATGGGGCTGACAGACAGGATGGAGGTGAAGAAAAGGAACCTGAGAGGATTATCTTACAGATTTGGTTTACCACACTGTCTGCTCCCTGTCTGTCTCCCTTGGTGCTTGAGAGCAGCCTGAAAAGCTGGAGCTGTGTCTTCTCTATCTCGTTTTGGCCACAGGGCCCAGCAAAGACTTTTAAATATGGTGTTCAGGAAGTGCCCGGAGGAAAGAAAGAAGAGGTGAGGAAAAGCAGAAGAAAGAAGTAAACAGAGGAGCAAAAAGGAGAAGGAAGATGAGAAGAAAGAAGGAAGGAAGAGGAGAGAAAGGGGTTACTCTCAAAGAAGAATCAGAAATGTGTAATCTGTCAAGCTTGCTCACATCTCTGTTTTTGTGATTTTATTTATTTCTTTCTTTTTACTTTCCTCTTAATTAGTATCTTTTCTTTGGTCCACTGAAGGAAGAAGGCTGGGAAAGCTTTGGTGGATAGGAGGAGAGTTGGTGGTGGTGGTGTCAGTAGCTGCACCAGCTCCAGAGACAGTGAGGCTGGGCTGGTGAGATGGGGAGCCAGGCAGCAATCGCATCAATGGCGAATCCTTTCCTCTCACACTGGACAATCTAATTACAGCCTGCTAACACCTAGGGCACAAAATGATCTTACCCAGAAGCTGTTTTTGCTTTACGCACTGGTTTCTAAGACCCTGAATTCTTTCCTTTAAATTCCATTTCATATTTCGCTGTAAAACCCCTTGCTGCCATGCTCCCAGCTTCATAACTTTCCTTATGTCTTTTGCCCTGGCTTCCTCACCTGTCACATAAACTTTAAGTTGAGTTGATTAGTTTTGATCATAGTGCTAAAAGGGCTAAGACCAAAGGTTAAGTGCCAGAAAACCTTATAAATTCCTGGACTCACAAACATCAGAGCATGAAAGGAACCTAACCAGGGGTTGAGTACAACCCTCTCATTTTACAGATGAGATCATCAAGGTCCAGGAAGATCAAGTTTACAAAGAAAAAAACACATCTATACATGGCAACAGAAGGGCCTTTCATCTTAGGTAATTATCTTGAAAATTCTTGTTTTTCATTTCCAGAAGTCAGGTAAGGGTGTGGATTACATCATATAATCATCACCCTCTGGGAGGAGGCCAGGAAACCTCAAAGCGCTTTTCCAGTATCTTCCTCTAATTACCAGTACCTTTCTCACGGGGGCACTTGTCCTAATTCCTAACTTCAACTTGCACTTCTTTATTTTGTCAGCTACAGAGGAGAAAAGCCATAAAAAGATCTCAGATAGTAGGTAGAGCGCAATGGTGAGAAGCAAGGGTCTTAGAGACAGGTGAGGTTCAAGTTCCTAGCCTTCGTCACCTAGACTCTTACTTTGGGCAAATTCCTTAACATCTCCAACTCTAAATGTTGCAGCAGGAAAAACAGAGATAACACTAGGTCCTCGTCCGACCTTTGTGAGGGTTACATGAGCAACTCCAAACCAGCCTTCCCCTTCCAATATCTAGGCCCTTATTTTTGATATGTGTCTCAAGCCTCCACTCTCCCCTTTTTCACAGCCACTGCTTTCCTGGGTAGGAGAAATCTGGTCTCCTTTCCTGGTCAGTGACTTCAGCTGAACCCCTTCAGTCAATGAGGTCCAACATGTTTTTAGAATATTGAACCTTTGCTAAAAGGGAAGAGATGAAGCTCTCAATCCTTTTTATTCCTAAAGGTTTCTTGGCACTTTGTGGAAATTTGTTTTCCCTGTTCCCACCCCACATCATGCAGTCATCAACCACTATATGTCAAGAGCACAGAGATGGGCTGCCATTATCTGGCCAAATCAAAATCCCATTTTACCACCATAATACAAGTGTATTTCATGTGTTTTCTTTATCTTTATACTATTATCTTTCTTATAAAATGAATCATAAGTATTTGATTCTATGGCATGTTCTTTTTGTTGATTACAATGTAAGCATTTTCTCACTGCTACATAAAGAGGTGTGGTTGTTACTGTACATTCCAATTTCTGAGAAGAGTCAATAAGTGGTTTTTCTCAGAAAAAAAAAGTCTGGTCCAAGCTGACCTAGCTCACCACCAGAAACACACTTTTAAATAGCAGTTAATCAAGGGCTGGCTGATTGGCTCAGTTGGTTAAGAGCTTGCTCAAGACTGTGAGCTGAGCTCTGACCAACAGCGGTTCAATGCCAGCCTGAGCTGAGTTGCCGTTGAGCTGCCAACAGGTGGCAGGATGGCTCAGCTAAAAAAGAAAAAAAGTTCAACTATAAATAGCAGTTAATCTTGCTGTAAAACATTCTAACATTTCTTTCCATTGGGCAACCCCTCCAAAATGATAATAATGTTCACAATGTTACTATTATGTCCTAAACATTTTTGCAAATGTTACTTTACTTATTCCTCATAATCTCATTAGGGCAGTACTGCTATGTCCACTTTTCAAATAAAGAAATTGAGGAACAATGGTGTAAAGTATTCTGCAAAATGTCACTCATCTAACAGACAACAGAGCCAGGATTCAAAACAGGTCTATATGACTCTGTAGCTTATGCCCACATCACCTTAATTTACAGAATTTGGTACCAAAACATGGAAGCAAAATGGCTTAAAAGGCAACTGAGGCAGAAAGTTTTAAACCTAAAACTGTTGAAGAAAACCAGAGCTAGATAAATAATAGGTAAAATGGTAAGACTGGATTTTTTTGGGAAACAATTGCAATAGTGGAAAAGAAATCTCCTTATAGAACTGGGCCTCAATTCTGAATAAAGCATGAACAGTGAGGATTTATAGTAAATGGTGGGAGTCAGTGGATGAAAAATTACTAAGAGGACTACTTATATTATTTACAGGGGTAAGGGTGGATTTCTGTCTACACCAACTTGACAGAATTCTTGCTGAAGGCAGGCTGGTTAATCAGATATCCCCTCGGAGATGCTGGGGAATAAAGAATTTTCTCAGATGTTGAGAATGATCGGGTATCCAAGTATGGGATTCTCTCTAAACTGACTTAGCAAGATTCTTGCCACAGCTGGGTGATGCAGGCCCACCAAGGACAGATCCCAAGGTCAAGGCCTAGTGTGCTAAAAGGAACCTAACTAGAGTTTGGTCAAGGAGAGAATCTTTGTCAAGGCCTGGCCCGTGGCTCTGAAGCTCAATAACTGCTTAGTTGGGGAGAGGACTCAGAGCAAAAGCCCAAGAAAGTTATGTGGAGTGGGCCACATGTGCCAATGCCCATGGGCTAGGATGGAGAGACAGAGCTGTTTGGCCACCTGCGTTGTGAGAGACCATGTTTGTTCTCCCATTGACCATCAGTCCAGTACTGGCTCAGTCTGTGAAAATTTTTCATGAGACATGCTATGTTTTTGTCTATGTTAAATTGGGTGACAAGCTGAAAGACATGTATAAAATACAAAAACTGTTGAAATGAACTTAACTCAGAGGCTTTCATATTTTATATGGAAATTTTCAAAGAAAAAATTCAAATACATAAATAAGATTTTATATATATATATATATATATATATATATATATATATATATATGAATATTAGTCAGCCTGAGAAAGAAGGAAATCCCATCATTTGCAACAGCATGGATGGAACTTGAGGACATTACACTAAATGATATAAGTCACTCAAAGACAAATACCCTATGATATCACTTATATGTGGAAACTAAAGGACAAAATAAATGAACAAGCAAAACAAACTTATAGATGCAGAGAACAAATCGATGGTCACCAGATGGAAGGGAGTTTGGGAGCAGGGTGAAAAAGGGGATGGGATTAAGAAGTACAAATTGTCAGTTATAAATATCGTCACCGGGATATAAAGTACAGCATAGGGAATAGAGTCAAATATTGTAATAACTATGCACAGTGTCAAATGGGTACTAGTCTTAATGGGGTGATCATTTTGTAAGTTATATAAAAGTCTAACAACTCTGTTGTACACCTGAAACTAATACAGTATTGAATGCCAACTGAAATTTTTAAAAAATAATAAATATTTTTTAAAAATCTCAACAATGGATAAGGAAGTCCCAAGAGCCCTTGCCAAAGCCAAAGAGAATTTACATCTCAATAGCATGTTCTCTAAATCCCAATTCATCCCGTTCTGATTTTGTTCAATAATTTGTGGTTTAAAACTACTTCATGGTGATTCAATGTAAAAAAAATTGGCATATTCCAGGAATCTAATAAATATTCATTCTTTCCCCACACATTCTATATAAGGAGTGCCATAACTTTTGTTGGATAAATAAGCTTATGCCTTCTCTCATTTAATGATTGAATTGTTAGTCTTATCAATTTGAGTACATTTAATAATATTTACTGAACATATTTTTACTTTTTAATATTTTAGAGAGTGTGGTTACTTTGATCCACAAATGTTTGGATTTTTTTTTTTTTTTTTTTGAGGGCAGTGTCACTGGCCCTCACATGTGGGAATCAAACCGGGGCCGCTGGCTTCCCAAGCCAGCACTTAATGACCGCGCCACTCGGCCGGCCCAAATGTTTGGATTTTTATGAGGCCAAATCTAATTTGTTTTGGTTTATTCTATCAGGGTAGAGGTATTTGATGCAACACGTATGTGAGGCGAAGTCACCAGAAGAAGGAAACACACAGATATGTATGTCCAGTTATATGTTATGCCCAGACCAACCAAGGACACTGCCATTGTTATAATTCTTTTTGTGGCTTCTGGAAACCATTCTAAAGAAGAAACTTTAAAGAATATAAAACATGAATGTAGGGGCTAGAAGTTAGAGTCAGAGCATTAAGAGGGTAAAGAGAAGGGGAGGAGGCGTTGGCAACTAACGTACAGCTGACAAACAGTGGCCCTTCCATGTTCCTGAAATAAACTGCCAGCCAAGCCGGGATATTGGGCAGGTACTTTGAGCCAAGCCAAGTATCAAAGCCTACTCAGTGCCCTGCACCCCCTGTGTACCTCTGATGAGGCCAGGGCGCTGTGCTTTCCCCTAGATGATCTTAGATACAGAGTACCAACACATGCAACCTTCTGTCAACAAACAGAGCCATGAAAATAGCAGCGGCCTTTATGTCCACTGGCTCATGGCCTCGAGAAAGTCAATGTGGAGCTGAGAGCAAACAAGGAACGTGCCAAAAAAATTAAGTAACAAGCTTTGACCCACGTTATGACTTTCCACAGTCTGTGTGTTTTTAAGAGAGGGATCTAGGCTTGTTCATAAAATTCTTCACTGTTTTCCAACAATAAAATATAATTTTTAAAGATTCCATTTTTTTTTTTTTTTTAGCTGAGCCATCCTGACACCTGTTGGCAGCTCAACAGCAACTCAGCTCGGGCTGGCCTTGAACCGCTGTTGCTCCGAGCTCAGTTCGCACTCTTGAGCGAGCTATTAACCAACTGAGCCACTCGGCCGGCTCTAATAAAATATAATTTTTAAATGACACTTGTTTAATAGAATATTTATTATCTTTAAAAGATGTAATAATCTGGGAATATTTTTGATATACTGTCAAAGTAAAAAAGGACTGTTACAAACCAATGGAAACTGCTAGAGTATGTCTTTTACAATGGTAAAACCATGGTTCTCATACAGATATAAACACTTGTCAAAGATTATTATTTAACTCATTATTAATTATTAAATGAGGGAACCAGGCAAGAGTTCCAACCAATTTAAAGGAGAAATTAAGGAACCACAATTAAACATGGAGTAAATCAACGCTGAAATAAATTTACAAGTGGAAACAAAACTGTTTTTTTCCTGGTGATGCGGTGGCAAGAATGGGATGTCTCTCCCCACTACAGAAATCTTTTGCAAGTCTATAGACAAGAATTATCTGCATTTGCAAAAAAATTTTCAGTTATCTACAAACTACAGAATTGAAAAATTACCTGGGCTGGCTGAGTGGCCCACTGGTTAAGAGCTGGCTTGGGACGCCAGCAGCCCCGGTTCAGATCCCACATAAGAGGGCCAGTGATACTGCCTTCAAAAAAAAAAAAAGTCACCTAATTATGGACAAAGGTTTGGGGGCTGGCCGAGTGACTCAGTTGGTTAAGAGTTGGCAGGGCCGCTGGTTTTGTTCCCACATGGGCCAGTGACACTGCGCCCTCTACAGCTAAGATGGTGAACAACAGCTAAACCTGGAGCTGGGCTGCCGTGAGTGGCTGGCGATGGCATAGGCTACCTTGAGTGGCGAGCCGCCAGGGAGAGCTGCCATGAGCCGCTGTTCAATGGCCGGCGACTGACTGCCTCAGCCGGGAAGAGCCAATTGATCATAATACCAATATGGGCCAGTGAAGTGACGTCCTCCACAACTAGACTGAAGAACAAAAGGACAGCAACTTGTCTGTTCCCCTCCCCTGATTCCCCAATAAAATCTTTAAAAAAAAACACACACACACAGAAAACACACACAAAGGTTTGTATTACTATAGCAGTGCTTCTCAGTGCTTTATTCCAAAGCAGAATTTTTAGGCATTTTTACCTAATCTTCTCCCCCACCCCAGATTAAATACTAAAGTGTAAGACATTGTTTACCGATTGTCTTGTCTCCTGTAGCCTGTGGTTGCTTTCCCACCAACACAGCAGATTTGAGTGGTTGCGACAAAGAACGCAAGGCCGGAGGAGCCTCAAATGTTCACTATTTCTGTTTACAGAAAAAGTTTGCCACCTTCTCTGGTTTCTACTTCCGTGTTTCCCTGAAAATAAGACTGGGTCATATACTAAGTTTTGCTCCAATAATCTACATTTATTCATTTATTCGTGTACAAAAACCTACATTGATTCAACCAGTCATGTCTGGCTGATGATCTTAACTGGGGCTTATGTTTGGGGTAGGGCTTGTATTACAAGCATCCTGAAAAACCATGTTAGGGCTTATTTTCTGGTTAGGTCTTATTTTTGGGGAAATACAGTATATTGTTGATAGGACTTATCTCTGGTTAATAGGATAATGAATTAGTTTTCTTTAAAAACTGTCTGTATGTTTTACTTACTGATGGGACAAAAACTTTAAACAAATATTTATTACCCATCCATAGTGTACAAAGCACTTGAAGAATAAAAGAATAAGACGTGGTTCCTGCCTTTTTAAAAAGCTTCTAATCTACTATTGCTGAGATAAAGTGGTGTGTTTACTAAAGGAGAGCTGTTGCATATTTGTACTGAAGTAAGCTAAAAATAGAAGTAGATGGAGTCAGCTAGACAAAAAACAGGTCATACTAGTAAATATGAGCTAGGTCATCGTAAGTTTTTAGGTTAAATTTTGGCGTTTGGAGCTCTAACTAGTAAAGGAAAAGCAGATTTAATAGTTTGTCATGACTTAAGTTTTACTTCCAATTATTATAAAAATAAGAAAAACCAGAATGTGGTTGGTATAAATCTCTACAGAACATTATATTTTCTCTCCATATTTTATACTCACTGAGGTTATGAAATTCAAAGCTATCCTAAAAGCCTCTGTGAGAAGATATGTGACATGTCAGGACTGAAGCTGCCCTGATTCACATAAATCTCTAATCTTTTCCTATCACAGTTTCAAGATGTTATAACTTAACAGAACAACTCAAGGTAATGGGTGGCATTTGATTCTCTTCATTCTTTCCAGTTCCCAGAACCTTACTCTCCCAGGGACCTTATCCTTGAAGTGTCTCTTTAATACCTGAATGATAATATCTGAGTTCCCTTAGAAGCTGTTCTTTGTAATATAGGAGGACCCTTGGATACCTAAACCCATTAAGATCCACAAATGATTTTTCTCATTGCTCAATTCTAAGAAACTGAGAACAGGGGCCCTCCAATCCAGTATGTTTACAGAACAATAATGTTACCTATTTGTAAGATAAATAGGTAAATTAAGGATTCTTTTGAGGGATTAAAAATAAATTATTTTTTGGTTCAAAATTCTCTAGGAAATTACTATAGGATTACTAAAATTACATCCAAATCAACTCAACAGTCATTTGAACACCTAACATATTAGCCTTTTCCAATCATGTTGTCATGATACACTAGGATTGTCATGATAGACTAATGTGTTGATAGACTAATCAATTGTGAATTGTGTCTGCAGTAATCTGACACTAATAAAGGATAAAGCACTGAAGTTTGCAAATTATTTACTTCTCTCCAGAAATTAAAACTAATTCAAGGTGATCTCTGTAATAACCACTCTCATTCACCTGGCTTTCTAATACATGCTTCTGAATGAGCGAGAAAGAAGACAGTAAAGCCAGTGATATGGACAGTCTCATAATTTGTACCATAGTGTAAAAATGGGGTTCAAAACCGTAGCCACAAGGAGCGAATCAATGGGAAAGAGAAAAAAGGAGGAGGCAGAAGAGGAGGACTGAGGGCAGTAGTAAAGGAGTAGAACAAAGAGAACCATTTTAGGGGTGAGAAAGGAGAGCAACAACGGAAAAAAAGAAAGGACAAAAAAAACCAGATGTGGTGGGCAGGCTCAATTCCTGCTGAGAAATTAACATTGGTGACATGAGGCAATGAAATGTCCCTGGAAACCTCAGTAAGGGCAGAAGGCTGACATTAAAGCCTGAATTGAAGAAAAGAGTTAAAAGAGAGGAAACAGAAAGAACATGGGCAGGCTGTTCCTTACCGAAGCTTAACCTTGCTGGGAAAGAGAAACACAGGTTGGCAGGGAGATTGGACACTGGGCAAGGCAGCCATTTTTATGGATTGGAGACCCAGGCATGTGTGGGGGCTCCAAATAATAAAGAGGGACAGCGTGGAAATGCCCCACAGAGAGAAAATAATCCATAGAACAAGGTTCTAGTCCTGGGTAGGATCACAAACAAGGATTGGTCGTGAACAGAAACGGCAAACGTCTTCTCATAAACAGGAGGATAGGAGAGAGAGGGCGTACATTTGGAGGTCAGCTTGTTATGGACAGAAAGCCAAGGGGATTCACATCCTATAGACCTGTTTCTCGTTACAGGAGGGGCACATCATCAGCTGGGAGGGAAGGGGTCAGGGTGGAACATGGAAGACTGTTGTACAATGTGTGAGAGGAAGATGAACAGAAACAGGGAAAATTATTGCTCTAGGGCCAGGGGCGCGACTCGAGGCCCCGACTGAGAGAGGAGAATGAGAACCAAAAGACAAAAGGATTCCAGGCACAGTCTTAGGGAATGTACATAATCTCCAGAAGAAAAGAGGGAGGAACCAGCAAAGACACCTGAAAGAGAACAGCCATAGAAATGGGAAGAAAACAACATTGCCATGGAAGCCATTGTAAGGTGTCACGTCCTGCGTGGCAAGGGCGAGTGGGACACGAGAGGGGCGACGCAGATTAAGGAAAAACAAGAGACAGAAGAAAGATAGGAGCGAGACCAAGGGACTCAGCCAAAGACGACTGAGCCCAAGGGACTCAGCCAAGGAAGACTGAGCCCCGAATCGGGTCAGCGCATAGCTTTTATTGAGAGATTTTAACCTGTTTAAGGATTTTACTTATCATCTAAAGAGTGGTTACCATGGCCACCTTACAGGGCATATACTTGAACTATTGCCAAGAGTTTAGGCAAGAAACTATTTCTATGTGATTATAGCAAAAGGGAGTTTCAAACTTTTTCTATCTTACAAAGAGCTGCATATTTTTGTAATAGAGGGTAACATCTGTTTCTCAGTCAAAGCTTTAGTATCTGTTGTTAGCAATGTACAGAACAAAGTTAAAACAAGGCTGTTAATTAAAATAACTTATGGTCAGTAAGTTGCCTCTTATCAGAACTTTCATGGCCGAGAGACCTTGGTCTCCTGGTCTCCAAGGAAACCTTTCACAGCTGCACAGGCAAGGACGAATGATAGCACCAGTTTCTCACAGAGGCTGTCTGTTTCTCACAGACTGGCTTTTTTAGGCCTATGTGGCCAAAGGCTTATGCCTCAGTTTCCAAAGGGGCTTGAGTCCCCAATATCTCAATTTAGGGGTTCCCCACGGAACTACCGCCTGGCTTAGGTTGTCTCCCCTCGTTTAGGAGATCTTACCCGTCTTTGGCTGCGTAGTTAGCTCATTGGGGTATACAGGAACTTGCCATAAATGCAGTGAGTATATTGTCTCCTGTAGGAGGAAAGGCACATGGGTTCTTAGAGGCAGGAGATATTACACGACCAACCATAAGGCAGCATCCCTAATATCCAGTGCTGAGCAGGGCAATGTGGCCTTGTCAGACACTGGGGGGCTGTCGGCTTCCCACAGTAAGGAACACTTAAAAAAAAAAAGACCAAATGGAGAAAAAATGGAGATGATCAACAGAATCCAAACTACGAAGAGCTCTGGATGTATAAATATGGGGGAAAATCCACTAGATTTTGGCAACCAGAAAGTCATTGATAACTAAGGGCTTTTCTACAATGCTAAACATTCAACTGGATTTCGTGTAATAAGGAGTTGAAGATAGTTATGGGGCTACTTTTACCTTTTCAAGAAATTTAGAAATGAATCAAGTGTAAGATAAGGATAAGAGTTCAAGGGATGGTAGTGCTGGGTTATTTTTTATATGAGAGAAAACTGAGTGTGTGTGTGTGTGTGTGTGTGTGTGTGTGTGTGTGTGTGAATATATGTTTGTGGGGTGGTATTTGCATATGTTAGTATCACCATAACTCAGCCACTTTTTGGGACTATTGGAGAAATCAAATGAAAGCACTTCATGAACTGAAAAGTACCCATACTCGTATTAGGTATTATTATCGTCATTATACAGAAATTCTCCATTTTTTTAAATGTAAAAACATTATTCTTATCTTTCCCGCCATTCTAAATTCTATTTGTATTTTATAGGAATGTAGTCATGAATCAGTAAACCTTATCTTCAGGGTTCTTGTCTTGTAGCCGCTAAAATTCCCGACAGCTCTGAAAGATGAAATGCTCAGACAAAATGAAACCAGAGGTTGCCATCTTAGAAGCTGCACAGAGGGCCAGCCGTGTAGCACGTTGGTTAAGATCTGGCTTGGGACACCAGTGGCCCAGTTCGGGTCCCACATATAAGGGCCAGTGACACTGCCCTCTACAGCTAAGATGGTGAACAACAGCTCCACCTGGAGCTGGGCTGCTGTGAGTCATCAGGCGACTGTGTAGCTGCATTGGGCTGCCATAAGCTACAGTGAGTGGCCGGCAGCCAGCATGAGCAGCCAGCAGCCAATGTGAGCTGCCAAAAGCCGCGGTGAGCGGCAGTCCAGAGGCCGGCGACCGACCAGCCTCACCCAAGAAGAGCACAATGATAATACCAACATGAGCCAGTGAAGCAACGTCCTCCACAACTAGACTGAAGAACAGAAGGACAGCAGCTTGTCTGTTCCCCTTCCCTGCTTCCCCAACACTGTTCCCCTCCCCCAATTTCCCAATAAAATCTTAAAAAAAAAAAAGAAGTAGCTGCACAGAAAAAAAGTGGAAAAATTATGTTAAGCTGATTTCTGTGGTCCTCATATATCTGCAGGTTATGGGGACACAATACTGTTTTGGGGGATCAGCTTGATTTTTTCTTTCTGTTTTGGAATCTTTGGTTAATTTAGTAAAACATATATTTCTGCTGGGCATTACCCAGGTAAGGCTTTGGTCAAGTTATAAACCCAAACTTTTTATCATGCTCTGACAGCAGGAAAAAACACATCTGGAAAATGTCACTATTGGGGTAAAAAATAGTGTGTTTTGCTTTAGGCCATTTGGCTCAAGGTTTTCATCACATTTTATAAACCACTAAGAAGCTAAAAAGTCTGTAGCTAATAGCTAGTAAAGGAATTAAATTGCATATAGGCCAAAATAAATAAAATCCATTTATCAATAAAATTGCATGATACTTTATAATTTTGTCCAAATATTTCTGTAAGTGCAGGTTCTCAAACTCTTGATATGAAATCAGTAGGCCTTTGAAACAGAGCAACCTTTTTCTTCGGTGCAATTTAATATATTTGGGAGCAAGTAATGGAACCTATCTCAATCTCAATTTCTTTATACATAAAATGGAGATAATAAGAATTATAAATCTGAATATTCACATCCTTGTTGGGCACAATAGGCAAGAGACATCTCACCCTCATCTTCATAGAGCTTTGGATATTCAAAAGACAGCATTACTAAAATAGCATTTCCATTTCTTAAGCCTTGACAAACCTTGGCATTCAGAGATTAGGCATGGCTTTGAAATACAGAATCTGTGTAAAACCTGAAAGTATAATCCAAGCCACAGAAAAGGTGACATGTGATATACAACAGACTCTTCATGTTGGTCACTTCAGGTGAAGTGGGCACAAGATGGAATTTGGAAGATTTGAACATTATTTTAATACATTTGTCATCAGCCTGAAAATGCATTGTGATTTGTAAATTTGGGAAGGTTTTTAAAAAATATTTTTAAATTGAAATAGTTCATGTCTCTTTACTCTTTCCTGTACAAATTAATGTATAGATTGTTGTGTCTGCATTTGAGGAATCACCCATAAAGGTAACTTTATAGAAATCCATATTAGTTTAAGTGAGGCAGCTTCAAATAGGAAGACATATAAAACTATCCAATCTAACACTTGGCTATCACATATTTCCTCACATCTAGTGAAGTTCCTGGGCTGTCACCAGAAAAAAAAAAAACCTAACCTGAGTAAAAAGATGCTTAGTACGGACAAGGAGCATTTTCCATGGCAGTCTTACGTAAGAATCACGTTGGCAGCAGACCTCCCGCCACCCTTGTCATATGCTGCTGCTATCTGCTAAACACATGAACGGTGCAGAGAACTGCAGAAGAGGAATGAGTCACGGCGACACCTGCCACAAGCATTATCCTCAAGGTAAATGCATGTCATGAGACGTGGCCACAGAGTCCTGAAATAGTCTGAGCCTGTCACATAGCACCCAAAATAATCACTCAAGAAATAGCTCTTTCTAAAGGGACAAATTACCCCATCAACATAAAATGACAGTCATGAGATTGTTAGATACTGTCTTTTAAAGAAAAAAATAATAATTTCCTGGTGATCACCTTGACATGAAAGTTATCCATTAAAATTAGATCAGCCCAAGGAAGCGAAGAATTGTTTTCTAGAATGTCTTCTCAGTGCCAGTCTAGGTTTGAAGTCACTCCCGCTGAGGGACCATGGTAGGAGCTGTGCCAGGTAAACCGAAAGGCAAGTGCCATAGAAAGAGACCAGAAAGGCTGCAGACCTGGGGGGAGAGGACAGGAGAAGTAGCCACACACCCCAGGTTCCCATGTACATGCCTACTGGAAGGACATGTCCGGTCAGAGGGCACAAGGAAGGGATGACTGAACACAAAGCTTTAAATGTAGTTTACAACCAACCAACACCAAAGTTTTCCTGGTTTATTAGTTACCTAGAGCTGCCATTAACAAATTACCAAAACCTGGGTGGCTTAAACCAGGAGAAATGTCATGTCTCACAGTTGTGGTAGCCAGAAGTCTGAAATCAAGGAGTCAGCAGTGTTGGTTTTTTCTGGAGGCCCTGAGGGAGAATTTGCTCTCTGACTCTCTCTTAGCTTCTGGGGCTTGCCAGCAATCCTCGGTGGTCCTTGGGTTGTCGCTGCATCCCTCACATCTCTGCCTCCATTGTCACGTGGTCTTCTCCTCCTGCCTGGGTCTACATTCAAATGTCTCTTCTTAGGAGGACACCAGCCAATGAATTGGGTTCCACCCTAATCCAGTATGACCTCATCTTACATTACATTAAAAAATACACTATGTCTAAATAAGGTTACATTCACCGGTACTAGGGGTAAAAACTTGAACACAACTTTTAGGGGGACACCACTGAACTCACAATACCATGTCTTTCAGAAGCAACCATTACCAGTATGATCGGGAACTCTGTGGTGCAATGTGAGGAAAATATAGAATGTTAAAGCTCAAAGTAAACGTAGAAACCACCAAATTGAACTACCTTACTTTACAGGTGATTAAGGGATCTTTGCAAAGCAGCAAAATGCAACGCTGCAGTTTTGAGACCCAGGGTATAATCAATTGGGAAGGACAAGGCAGGAAACTGTTACTAATAAAAAGTCGTAAGCAGTGAGGATGATTCACTTGTGTTATACACAAGGATAGACCGAAGGCTGTGCCCATAATCATCTCACTGGAAGTGACATGCATTTCTTGTGTAGGAGAGGATGTGGGTAGTGGGAGGAGACACAGCTCAAGGCTGAGAGTCATCTGTAATGTACAACCCATCGAACCTCTGCCTCCGAGGAGGTATGTGCACATGAGAGTGTCATTCAGCTGTGTACCCCGTACAAAGAAGGCTAAAGACCTCCATGCTACAGGACGACTTTCCCAGACAAAGGTTGTGTGATATACCTGTGCTCTTCCCAGTTTCTAGACTGGGAATTGCTGTAGGGGGTTTCAAGGGACAATTGTATCCCACCCCTTTAGCTGTCTTTATTTATGTTTTTTCCTTACGCAGATGTAGCAATGCATGAGCCAGGTGTACAAAGCAGAGAAACAGGGGAAACAAGAGAAAGGAGGAGTTGAGAGAAATATGCAAATAGACTAGTAGAGCTCAACCTCAAACCAAGAGGCTTAGCCAGGGCAGGCTGCAGTAGAGGGCAAAGAAAATGTGAAAGAGGCAGAATTGAAGGAAAATCTTCCCCGTGCTCTACTGAAGACCTACCTAGGCACAAAATGTATTCAGTCCTCTCCCTTCCAGAAGGAGGAAAATGAAGAGATGCGTAAGTTGTGAAGAGAGGGAGAGAGGAAAAGACACACATAAGCATGTATTGGAAGTCTCCTGTGGGCCAGAAAACGTGCCAGACATGGAAGATTCTATCTCACAGCAACTTCATAATCTAAAGTGCTAGGTGGTATCCCCATTTCACTGAGGAGGAAATTGCAGATCAGTGTATCTGAGCACTTTGCCCACTGTCACACTGCTAGTCCTGATGGAACTATGATGAACCTAGGACCCTGACCCAAGACAGCTCTTTCCAAGAAGAAAAGTGGAAAGGAAGAAGGTTAAAGACCTCGCTTCAGGGTATTTCTTGAAAACAAAAAAATTGACATGCTTTTGAATATGAAAACATTCTAAGGAACAGTGAAAAATAGGATACATGAAAACATATTATTTGGATGCTGCTTTTGATTAATGTTTTGAATCTCTGTATAAGAAGATGACCGTAGAGAGAAATGAAGAAAATTATTGTTCATGGAAAGCGGGAAGCAGAAAACCACAAGGGGCTCCACTGACATTTAAGACTAAACAATTTGAATGGAACAGAACTAGGTAAGACACACATTCTTTATTTTTATATTTCATTTTATATGTTTCATCTTAAGATGGAAGCTACAGAGCCCTGATCCTGGAGAGGACAGGATCTGGGCTCTCAGCAGGCCAGGACTATGACTTTGCATTTCTACACAGCACTGGCACACAGTGCGAGTGGGTGTCAAACTACAGTGCTATCCCCAAACTAGAGACGACGGTATGGAGGATCACTAAGGGTCTGATGTGTATTAAGCAGCCACAATGTATGGACGACTTTATATCGAAAAGAAAAACAGTCCCATCTATGTACTTGTCTTCATGTGAATCACCTGATTCACAGGTGATAACTTTGTAGGTAAAGTCCAGTTTACTGGGTACCATGAAATCTTCCTAAGTAGAGCCATGTCTTCAATTGTTACACTCGTCATAAAGACCTGATTAGAAACTAAGGTAATTTTTTTTCAAACTGGCTTTCAATGGATAGCTTGTTAAGGGTATTCTGAATACTATTACTTCATGTCATAAATCTAACTGGTGACAAAGGGCGATTTCCTTTATGTCTTTTCCTAAAAGGCCTAAAAGTGTGAATCGAATCAGTAACAGTTTATCCCAATTCCAGACACAACTGCAGTAAACTCACCCATAACTGATGACGAACGCATTCCTAGACCTCTACAACAAGAATATGTCACAGCTTTCCCTGCCTTCTCTGTCACATTCAGGTGAGTGTCTCTCTCACCTGAATGCATCCGAAGTGGCAAGTTATCTCCTCTGTTGTCTTTTCAGTTCATCTTCAACTCAATGGCCACTTCCATTCCCATTCTAGTTCCCTGCGCATTCATCCCGAATCATGGATTCCAGACTTTGATTTCAAGCTGCCTAGTGGACACCTCCACAGGATGGTCCCACAGCATCCCACAGGCAGTACAGTAGGATAATTACGAGCATATCTCTTGGAGCCAGGCCGATCTGGACTCACGTTCCCAGCTCTGTCCCCTGCTTGTACTGAGACTTTGGTTGCCAATTCCCCTCAGTTTCCACATCTATAGGATGGAAATAATATGGCACCTACCTCATAAGGTGGTTGTGAAAATTAACTTATCAAATATTCATACAGTATCTGGCTCATAGTAAGTGCTCCATTAATAAACATAAAATATAAAACCAAACTCATCTCTACCTGAAAACCTGTGTCTCTCAACCAGTCCCCTTCTCCTAAACTCATTCCTCCCCATCTTCATGACAATCAATGGGTCACTTAGCTCTGTTCATCTCTGTTCTTCTATCTTTTTCTAAGACATTATTTTTCGAGAGCAAGTTTAGATTCACAGCAAAATCAAGTGGGTTTCCCATATACTACCTGCCCCCACACATGCACAGCCTCCCCCATTATCAACATCCCCATTAGGTGGTACCTTTGTTACAATTGATGGACCTGCATTGATACACCATAATAACCCAAAATCCACAGTTGACATTAAACTCCATCCTTGGTGTCGAGCATTCTATGGACTTAGACAAATATAAAATGTCATGCATCCATCATTATGGCACCATACAGAGTGATTTCACTGCCCTAAAATTCTTCTGTGCTCTATCTATTCATCCTTTCTCCTAGGAACCACTGATTTTTGATTTTTTTTTTTTAACGGCAGTGTCACTGGCCCTCATATGTGGGACACAAACCCAGGCACTGGCTTACCAAACCAGTGCTTAACCACTGTGCCACTCAGCTGGCCCTACCACTGATCTTTTCACTGTGTCCCTCATTTTGCCTTTTCCAGAATGTCATATAGTTGGAATCAAACAGTATGTAGTCTTTCAGATTGACTTATTTCACTTATTATATGCCTATAAGTTTCCCCCATGCCTTTTCATGACTTCATTACTCATTTCTTTTTAGCACAGAATAATATCCACTGTGTGACAAACCTGTTTATTTATCCATTCACCTACTGAAGGGCATCTTGGTAATGTTCAAGTTTTGACCATTATGAATAAAGGTGCTATAAACACCCATGTGCAGGTTTTTGGGGGACATAAATTTTCAATTCCTTTGGGTAAATACCAAGGAATGTGACTAGCGGATCGTGTGGTAAGAGTATATTTAGTTTTGCAAGAATGTGCCCGATTGTCCTCCAAAGTGGCTGTATTATTTTGCATTCCCACCAGTAATGAACAAGAGTTCCCATTGATCCACATCCTCCTTAGCAATGGCTGTTGTCAGAATTCTGGATTTGGGGGATCCTAATAGGTGTATAGTGGAATCTCACTCTTGTATTAATTTGCATTTCCCTGAAGATGTATGACCTGGAATATCTTTTCATAGACTTATTGCCATTTGTAGAACGTATCCGGTGAGGTGTTTTTATAGTTAAGGTGTTTGGCCCATTTTTTAATTGTTTTCTTATCACTGAATTTTGAGTTCTTTATAATTTTAGATAATAGTTCTTCATCAGATGCATCTTTTTGCAACTATTTCCTCCCAGTCTGTGGCTTGTTTTCTTAGTCTCTTGATTTTTTTTCTTTTTTTTTAGCATATAGAAAAAGAATTATATGAAATTTTAAACATTTTTTCAAAATAAATATTGTCAAATTGAATAGTGTAACAGAGGAAAGATCCATTTGTAATAAAAGGTTAAATAGAAAATAAGATGATTGTCTAAGTGTTTAATTGCTGTTATTTGAAGGTTCAAATATAGCAAAGTGAAAAAACTAAAGATTTTATTTCATTTTAGCTATAAGAAAAATTGTCATGATTTTTCCTAACACCTTGAAAAATGTTCTCCCTAATGACTCAGACATGGGCAGTGCCAAGTTGTATAATGCATCATATGGCCTTGGAAGGGGGGACTTGGGTAAAGCTTTCTGTGTAAATAGCAGCACGGGGGAGGGGCAGGGAGGTGGGGAAGAGGGGGAATACTCATGGGAAAAAGATAAAGAATAATCTGTACCTTTGCCCTGCCTACCTAAGACATTCTATAATAAAGTGGGTAAAAGTATTCAGTCTAGGGCCTGTCCCAGCTCTGCTTCAAGGCTGTGTGACCTTGAGCAAGTTCCTTTACGTCTCTGTGCTGTTTTTTCCCTATCTACAAAATGAGGATGATAATAGTAATGAGGGCTGTTGTAAGGATAGCTAATAGATATAAAGCGCTTAGAGAACTTACTGGCACATAGTAAGCACTAAGTGTCCGTTTTACAGTGTTGCTTGTAAGGATCTATCAAAACATTTGTAATCTTTGAAAGCCATACAAATTGATAGTTATGTCAATAATAAAGAGGCAAATGATATCTTCTTTAAATCACATTATTTGATACTTGACAAGGGGCTCTTCTGATATATTTGCTTGAATTTAAACTCAGCTATAGAAGATCAATCCTGCTATTTGAAATTCATGTAACAGCATTTTTTTAAAAAAAAAGTTTTAAATCACTTTAACACCTTATATTGGTAAAGATTTGTATCAACTCATTATTTTGGAATCTTGGAGTCTTTCTAAATGCTCTCTAAAGTTGCCAAACTTGAGTAAAGAATCACATTGGACTGATAACAAGAGTCCAGGGTTCAAATTCCAGCTTTACCGTGAACAAGCTGAATGTCTTTAGGCAAATCATTCAGCCTCTCAAAGCCTGTCTCCTCACACAGAAAACCATCAAGTAGGAACAGATCATCTCTAAGGGCATATCCAATTATAAAATTCCAGGAGTTGTCGATTAGGATAAACATCACTGTCTTTGTTTTTCTGGAAATATTTTATGACTTGTCTTAAGTAAGACATTTGAAATTTCAAGCAAAAAGAAAAAAAAAGAAAAAATACCATTCACCTGACTCTTAAACTGAAACTTTCACTTCAATGAATGTCAAACTTTTCAAGTCAAAATGCCATAGAATTCTTCTGCTATGTAAAAATATTGAAAATGAAGACAATTAAAGAAAAATAAACTCCACAATTCTTAGCAAGCTGACACCACCTGAAAATACTTTAAAACTGTTAACCTGTCTCAGGCAAAATAATACTTCTACTAGCTTGGTGGAAGCCAAGATCAAAAACATTTCCAAAGGTAGATAAAGCCAAGCCACTTGGTTCACACAGCCTAAAACAAACAAACCACTTGTGCTATTGCCCTGCGTGGATCTCAAGATGGCCCAATTTTAAGAAACTGCAATGACCAGCAGTACCTGATATCATCTGTACCCCAGTAATGACCTATCACTCCCTGGCAAATGACAGCAGGGGGGATGGACAGTAGAATGGCAGATGAGAGAAATGAACTTAAAGCCTTTTAAAGTCTATTATTTTCTTAATGATTATAGTCATATCAGACAAAATAGACTTTAAGACAAGGAGTATTACCAGAGATAAAGAGGGATACTCCATAATGATAAATGAGCCCATTCATTAAGAACATAAGGCAGTCTTAAATGTGTGCACCAATAAGAGTATCAAAATACATGAAGCAAAAACTGACAGAACTGAAGAGAAAAAGAGACAAATCTACATTCTTCATTCGGTGATTATTAACGTATCAAATAGAGAAAATCAATAAAGATATTGAAGATTTGACCAACACTATCAACCAACTTGATCTACTTGATGTTTATAAAACACTTTCTTGTTCAAATGCACATGGAACAAATATCTGGAAGGATCATATGGTACGGCGTAAATCAAATCTCAAAAATTTCAAAAAAGTTAATCATAGAGTATTTCTCTGAGACTAAAACAGAATTGAATTAGAAATTTGCTGCCAAAAGATATATGGAGAAACTCCAGAGTATGGAAACTAACAAACCTACTTCTAAATAATCCATAAATCAAAAAAGCAATTTAAATGTAAATTAGAAAATATCCCAAGCAAAATGAAGTCAAAAATTTGTGGGATGTAGCTAAAATTGTGCTTAGAAGGCAATTTCTAGGTTTGAATGATTATATTAGAAAAGAATAAACATTTAAAAATAATGATCTAAGCTTCTATATAAAGAAACTGGACAAACATGAACTCATTAAACTCAAATTAATTAGAAGAAAGAAAACATAAAAGAATGGAAAACTATGAAATGATAAATAGGCAATATATAAAATAAAAAAGCCAAAAGCTAGATCTTTAAAAAAAATTAAAAATTGATAAACTTTGTCAAAACTGATCAAAAATTAAAAGGGATAAAGAAAGACCATAAATTACTAATATCAGGAATGGAATAAAGACATCACTAGAGATTTTATAGACCTTACAAGAACAGTAAGGGAGTATCATGAAAAACTTCATGCCAGTAAATTTTCTGACTTAGATAAAATGGGAAAGTCTATTAAAAACAAAAATTATGAAAACTGCCACAAGTTGTAATAAAAAAAAATTTGAACAGCTCCATAACTGTTAATGATAGTTAACTGTGACAACATTTATACTTCCCATAAAAAAACCCTCAAGGCTTAGATAGTTTCACTGATGATTTCTATCAAACATTTAAGGAAGAATTAGAATCAATTTTATGCAAACTCAGAAGAAAAAGAGGAGGAAACTTCCCAATGTGTTTTATGAGTCCCAGATAGAACTTATACTAAAACCTGACAAGGACATTACAAGAAAAGTACATACCAATAATTCTATTGAAATAAATGCAGGAATTCTTAACAAAATATTAGTAAATCAAATCTAGTAATATAGAGAGTATAATGCATCATGACCAATAAGCTCTTCCCTGTGAAGACAAAAATAGTCATTCTGTGTAATTATACATAATAGCATCTCATTAAAAGCATAAACATATGACAAAATTTAAATCCATTGATTTGGGAAGCTAGGAACAGAACATCTAAAATCTGATAAAGAACATAAAAATAAACTATTGTTTTCCTCTGTGCTCACCATTTCTGACACCAAATGTATGGATTTTTCCCCCACATCAACCAATTCCCTCATACCAGTTGAGTGTCCTACAATTCAATTCTGATACTACCTAATTGGAGTTGGTGTTAGATCCCACAAGTTAAGGGTTCAGTCCCACAGACTGCACCCACTTCAGATGCCAAATGCAACTTCAGGCCTCTTGTACCTCTAATTGACCAGCTATAAATTGGGGGGTTCCTACAACTCCCTTCTCAGGACTGATACTTTTCTGGAATGGCTCACAGAACTGTGGGAAACACTTACATTATTAAAGGATATGATACAGGATACGGATGAACAGCCAGATACAGAGGCACATAGGGTGAGATCTGGAAGGGTCTTCAGCATAGGAGCTTCTGTCCCTGTGGACTGGGACACACCACCCTGCCAGCACATGGATGTGCTCACCAATCCAGAAGTTCTCCAAACGCTGTATTTCAGAGATTTTTATAGACGCTTCATCATATGGGCATAATGGATTATTAATGCAATCTCTAATAAAGCTTGAAAGTTCTAAGCTTCTAACCATGCTTGGTCTTTCTGGTAACCAGTCCCCATTCTGAAGTTACCTGGATGATTATCCAGATGATAATGGGCCCACCAAGAGTTGCCTCATTAGAACAAAAGATGCTCCCGTCACCCAGGAAATTCCAAGGGATTTAGGAGCTCTGTGTCACGAACTGGGGGTCAAAGGCCAAATATTAGAACAAAAGATGCTCTTAATATCCTGATCATTCAGGGGATTACAAGGGTTTTAAGAGTTCTGTGTAATTGGTGGTAGATAAGATAATAATATATATCTTATTATTTTGCAGGGCATTTATAAAAAACACAACTAACATTATATTTAGTGGCAAAAGACTAACATATTTCTCCTAATGTGAGGAATAATGTTTTTCTAAGAATGGTTCTTCTATTTAACTTTGAACTAGAACTCTCAGCCAGTGCAATAAGGCAAGAAAAAATAGAAGGTATAAATATTAGAAAAGTTGTAATTGTCTTTATTTGTAGATGATGTGATTTTGTAAATAGAAAATCCTAAGAAATCTATGAAGAAGCTAATATACCTAATAAATGATTTTGTGTGGTTTCAGGTTACAAGATCCGTATAAGAGTCAGTTACATTTCTATATACTAGCTGCTAACAATTAAAAAACAAATAAAAAATTAAATACCATTTACAATACCATAAAAATATTTAGAAATAAATTTAACCTAAAAATGTGAAAGAATTCCATAGTAATAACTATAAAATATTGTTGAGAGAACTTAAAGGACTAAATAAATGGAGCGATATATAATGTTCATGGCTTGAAAGACTCGATTTTATTAATATGGCAATTTTCTCCCAAAGTCATTTATGAATTTAAGGTAATCATATGCAAAACCCCACAAGGCTTTTTTTTTTAATCAAAATTAACAAGCTATTTTTACAAATTTATATGAAAATAAAAAAGACTAAAAATAGTGAGGACAAACTTTAGAGACATCATTCTGTTTTTTTGTTTTTGTTTTTTTTTGAGGGCAGTGTCAACTGGCCCTCATATGTGGGATCCGAACCGGGGCCGTTGGCTTCTGAAGCCAGCGCTTAACCACTGCGCCACTCGGCCAGTCCAGTGAGGACAAACTTTAAAAAGAAAACCAAAATTAAAACATTTACACTACCTGATTCCCAAGTCTACTATACAGTGGCTAAGATGGTATAATAT
The DNA here is from genome assembly GCA_033961575.1 of Aselliscus stoliczkanus. Taxonomy (NCBI): domain Eukaryota; kingdom Metazoa; phylum Chordata; class Mammalia; order Chiroptera; family Hipposideridae; genus Aselliscus; species Aselliscus stoliczkanus. The sequence continues at coordinate 69,306,019 of CM066739.1, read as the reverse complement.
TAGAGCTCAGATATTTGAATAGATCAGTGGAATAAAATAGAATAGATATACTTTTTTTTTTTTTGAGGGTAGTGTCAATGGCCCTCATATGTGGGACCTGAACCGGGGCCGCTGGCTTCCCAAGCCAGCGCTTAACCAGAATAGAATAGAATAGAATAGAATAGAATAGAATAGAATAGAATAGAATAGAATAGAATAGAATAGAATGGAATAGAATAGAATAGAATAGAGAGTCCTAAAATAGATTCATGCTAGATAAAGAACTGATTGTTGACAAAGGTGTCAATGCAATTGAGTGAGGGAAAATGTCTTTACAATAAATTGTGCCAGGAAAAATGTATACCCATATGGAAGAGAACATAGTCTGAACTATTTAACACCATAAAAATTATTAAATATTGATCATAAAACTATCTTTATGATCTTGAGATAGGCAAACATTTTATAGACAAGATTTTTAAAAGTTCTAATCATAAATGAAAAATAACCAAGTGGACTTCATTAAAATTAAACACTTTTCCTCATCAAAACATATTAAGAAAATGAATAAAGCAATCCAGAAACTCAGAAAATCTGACACATATATCTGATAAAAGACTTATATCCACAATATATATAAAGAACAGCCACAAATCATTAATAAAGACAACCCAAATTTTTAAATAGGTAAACTTGAAAATATACTTAAAATGAGAGGAAACAAGACATATAAAAGGCCAAGAAGTACATGAAAAGGTGTTAAACATCATCAGTCATCAGGGAAATTCAAATTAGAACCACAATAAGATACTACCACCCACCATTTATAAGGCCAAAATTTAAAACCTAACAATATAAATAAATATTGGCAAGGATATGAAACAATTAGAACTTTCAGATCACTGGTGGCAGAAAAAAATGCAGCAAACCACTTTGGAAAAACATTTTTTGGTTCTCTATAAATTATATATATCCCCACTCTCTGACCCAAATTTTCACTCCTAGGAATATACGCAGGAGAAGTGTAAACGTGTTCACACAAAGACTTTCATAAAAGTGTGCACAGCAGCTGCGGGGACCAGCCTCCGCTGACCAGGGTTTCCCTCAGGTGGAGACGGCATCTGCGGGGGGAGGAAAATAAAGAAGGGAGACAGAGGAGACACTGGGGGAGTTAAAGAGAAAAAAGTGTCACGCTTTATTGCAAAAACATGTCCTTTTTATAGGAACTTTTGACCATCATCCAATCACAAGTCTAAGTTCCACATAGTTTTGATGTATTTTTCTCTTAAGACTTTTAGTCCTTATAATTGTTCTCCCCAGGGCACACTGTGACCTTTTCTACGTTTAAGGATAATCTCATCTATGATAATCTCTTTATGACCCAGACTCAGTTTCTACATATCACCTGAAGAATGGTTACCATGACTACCTTGACTGCTTCCAGCAGTAAGACTCACAGGGCATATACTTGAGCTAAAGCTTCAGTGTCTGTTGCTACAACAATGTACAAGGCAAAGAATCCAATTATGGCTATAGATTAACATAGCTCATGGTCAGCAAGTTTTCCCTTATCGGAACTCTCATGGCCTGGAGACTTTTAGTCTCCAAGGAGACTTTTCACTGTGGTTATCTTAGGCAAACGAGCTTAATGGATTGATGTTATTATCAGTTACTCATAGCCAGGCTTTTTGGCTTATGTGGCCAGGGGTCTGGGCCTGTTTCCAAGGGGCTTGAGTCCTCTATTTCTTAGTCCTGGGGTCCCCACAGAACTACGGCCTGGCTTAGGTTGTCTCCCCTCTTTTCTAGGAGATCTCACCTGCGTTGGCTGCATAGTTATCTCATTGGAGTACCACAACAACTTGCCATAAATACAGTGAAAGTACTGTCTCCTATATCAGGATCTCTTATATCAGAGATCCTATCTCTACGTCAGGATCTGATGTAGAGAAAAGGCACACTGGTTCTCAGGCATGGAGACTATAACCAACCATGAAATATATTGTCATATATTGGGGTGCTGACGGCTCCCAACAAGCAACTTTATTCATAATAGCCCCAAACTGGAAACTAAAATGTCAGTCAATACAAGAATGGTTAAACAAATCATAGTATAATCAAAAAATGGAATGTTGCATCAAACAAAAAAGGATGAACTGCTGATACACATAACGTGAATGAATTTCAGATATCTCAAAAAATATTTTGTTGAGCAAAAGAATCTGGACTCAAGAGAACAATTCATTTATAGAAAGTTTAAGAATAGATTAAACTAGGACCAGCCAAGCGGTGCATTGGTTAAGTGTTGGCTTGGGACGCCAGCGGTCCTGGTTCAGGTCCCATATATGAGGGCCAGTGACACTGGCCTCAAAAAAAATAAAAAAAAAGAATAGGTTAAACTAAAGCATGGTAACAAATCAGAACAATGGTTGAGAGGAAAGGAGGGAGAGAGGGAGAAAGGAGATTGCCTGCAAAGGCACATGGGAAATTTTATAAGCTATGGAAATGTTCCATACCTTTATTAAGATGTTGGTCACATAGGTGCCCATCAAAATGTACTGTTACCATCTGTGGAATTTATGTATTAATAAAAATCTAGCATTTTTCATCCTTATTTTTTTTCTCTTTTTTTTTAAGGGCAGTGTCACTGGCCCTCATAAGTGGGACCCGAAACAGGACTGCTGGCCTCCCAAGCCAGCGCCCAACCACTACACCACTTGGCCGGCCCATAAATCTAGCATTTTTCAGATACCTCATTTTATGTGAAAGATAAAGCAGGTATGTCCTACTTTTTTTTTTTTTTAAAGGTTTTTTTTTTTCTTTTTTTTTTTTTAAAGATTTTATTGGGGAATTGGGAGAGGGGAACAGCGTTGGGGAATCGAGGAAGGGGAAGACAAGTTGCTGTCTTTTTGTTCTTCAGTCTAGTTGCGGAGGACGTTGTTTCACTGGCCCATGTTGGTATCGTCATTGCGTTCTTCCTGGATGAGGCAGATCAGTCGCCGGCCTCTGGATGGTCACTCACCACGGTTATTGGCAGCTCACACCAGCTGCCAGCCGCTCACTCTGGCTGCCGGCCACTCACTGTAGCCTATGGCAGCCCACTGGAGCAGGGGCCTACACCGTCGCCGGGGCTCACACAGCCCAGCTCCAGGTGGAGCCGTTGTTAGCTGTAGAGGGCAGTGTCACTGGCCCTCATATGTGGGATCCGAACCAGGGCCACTGGCATCCCAAAACCAGCTCTTAACTAATGCGCCACTTGGCCAGCCCAGGTATGTCCTACTTTTAAGAAAAGAATGATAAAAGAGTTAAATGAGGATATTAGTAGAGTGCAAGATAATTTTTGCTCTGGATACTTGCTTGGGAGTGCCTTAAATAATAAGATAGCTTAGTATGCTGAAAATGATTAGATTTACAAATACATAGTTTAAAAGTATATGCTGTATAGAATGAGTGCAAAACTTGGAAAATGTCTCAGTCATCTCAGTTACAAAGAATCTCTCAGGCATTTGACTCAATAGTCCCGGAAGTATAAATAACTTGAGATGAATTTCTAAAAAAATAGTCCTCATAGCCAGCATGTTACAACTGATGAGCTACCTATGGAGTTTTCTTAACTCATAGGGTTAAAAAAAAAAAATATTTCAGAGAATCAAAAGAGCTATAAGGAGCTTTTGCATTTACAAGCCAATCTGGCTACATATGACATTTTCCTGCATGGGCAAGCATCTTCCGTTTTATCTTGACATATCTATTGCTATCTTTCTAAAAGCTGCTTTCACACATGAAAAATTGCCATTTCCCATATAGCAAAGCACTTAAAATCTCTTTCACACATACAAAAAAAGTCATATGATCTTTGGAAAATTGGTTATATTTTCATCATCACTGAGAACTGGTAAAATTCACTTATATAAGTATATTTGAGTCTTATACATTATTTGATTAACTAGCTATGATAAATATGATCTACACATGATATATACATTATAACCAAGGTATTTCTAATGACCTGCTTTCTCAGTGACCTTCTCACTATTTAATGTCAATCATACTACAACTTACATAAAAATAGATAATAAAGGGTCTAAAAGATGTAGTCAAGACAGTGCAACTTGGGACAATGCTTTTTTTCTCTTTGAACAGACAGACATGGATCCTACCAATGGCTTCCCATTTCAAAAATCAGTGAGCTAAGTGGCACTGCCATTAGCCCTCTCTCTGCTGCCATGGCCAATGTCAGAGTTCATGGCCAGGGATGATCAAAAAAGAGAAGGAAACCAACATGAGATCCAAGAACCTGCCCACAGTGCTGGTTTTGATCAGGCAGGGAGATCTTCAGTACCACTCCCAACTCCATCCTTCTCTCCATATTGAGCTAATACCCCCAAGTGGGGAACACAGGGAGCAATTTAACCTCACTTAACTGGGACACTATGCTACAAAATCATTTGTTACCATGTGGATTTGGTGTTTACCTGTTCCACCTTGAGCCATCTCCATATTAGGTTACTGAAGAACCTGGAGGTGCTTTGTAGAAACTTCCCTATTAAAATCAAGGTCGTCTATTTGACCTAAACTCCTTAAAAAAAGTTTTTTGAAACACTTAGATCAAAGCCTTTCACATAGTAGACTATCAATATGTATTTGTCGAGTGAATGCATGGCGGAGGGCTCTAGTATACTGCTGGGCGACTCAAAGACTTAGGTATAAAGTTAAGCATCATTTACAGGTTCAATTTGAACAAGTATGTTTACATACACTAACAGGAATGGCTTGTTATCAAGTATTTGTTGCATAGCTGGTGGAACAGGGATAACATTTTGAAAATACTAAACAGGCACACTTGCCTTTCTGCTCCCAACCCAGTAAAATTGGGAGCACTGAACAATTTCTGAGGAGGGATAAAGAACCAAAATGTTATGGTTCAGCTTTAACTTGCCAATTACACTTCTTAGTTCCATTTTTAGTTTTGATCACCAGGTTTTGTTGCGAAGGAATGGAATTTTTGCAGACTATTTCAAGGCTTTCCTAGAAATAGGAAAAGCCAGAGCTTGCATGATAAGGCAGGGGAATGAAGCCAGAAAGAACTCAGGATGCCATCGAACTCCCAACTCACAGGAAAAAGTAAAAAACTGGGTTAGTTACTAGGGGAACTGGAAATGAGAGGAGAGAGAAAAAAAGGGAAGGAGTTCAGATTCAGGCATTCTGACTGTCCTGGAAGGGTCCAAACCAGGTGGATCTGCAAGTGGGAACAGAAACATTCAAACATGAGGGAGGAATCAAAGTACAGAGAGATTTCTTCCTTATTTTCAAAAGACGAGCCCTAAAAAACACAACCCCCTTAAAGAAGACGACCATTTTACATGCCATTTTTAACATGGTACAGGGTTAACAGTGCAGGAACAGCAGGGGATGGCACCTCGCATCATAATATGTGGAGAGCAAATGAATGGAAATCCTGGGCATCCCAAGAAAATCGAAGCCATGCAGCCTGCAGTCCAGGTGAGGGGCCACCATGAGCAGGGACGTTGTGTCAGGGCCCAAATTCTTCAGGGGCACGTAACAGTTTGATGCAAAAAAGCAGGACCAGCCATATTTCAATGGCGACCTGCTCTGGATGCCCAGGGGCAAAATCTGACCAGCCACCCCCGTCAGATGGCTGAGAGGACATAGAAGGCAGCCCAAGCGCCACCCGGTCACCATGACGATCTACACTGTGTCCTTGCATCCCATTCAGGTTAGGGAAGGAAAGGGGAGCTGGGGAGACAGCTTTATAAGGAGTTTGAATTTTAAACTAATTGCATTTATATCTAAAAGACGCTATTTAAGTTACCTCTTACTAGCAATTTTCAGTTTTTCTCCCACAACCCACACCCCTATCACCAATGCCAGAAATGAGTTTGACAATGAGATTAGATCAGTTATATAAAAATTTTAGTTCCTTTCTTTGTGTGCCTGAATAATATTACAATAATGATAGTAATCAGTGACGGCTATTATAATATGCCAGGCACTATTCTAAGCTCATTAGTTATTAACTCATGTATTAATCACAACTATTGTATGAAGCGGGCAGTATTCTTAGACCCACGTTATCAGAGGGGAAATTGAAACACAAAATCACACAGCTAAGAACCGACATTCACTGGGCACTCACCAGGCAACCTGGCACCAGAGTCAGGGTTCTTTAACTCCTCAGGTAAACTGCAGGTATATTTGAGAAAATTCAACTTTACTTGAGCAAGTGCTACAACTGGAATTTAACTCAGATGGATCTAGCTACAATCATACACTTTTTTTTTTTTTTTAATCAAACTATGGCTTTTTCCCTTTTCCACTTCTGATAAAAGAACCACGTTTCCTTTGGGTACCAGCATCTTTCCATAAAGGCTGTCAGTCAAGGATACTCTCCCAAATCAGCCAATCAGTGAACTTCCACTCACCTTACTCAGTAATTGGTTACAGGTGCCAGCAAAGAACCAGAGCAAGACGCAAACACATATGGGAGGCAGAGAACATCTTGCCCCCTCTCTGATTGGAGACTCTGTGATAGACATTAGTCACTGTTCCTGGTAACCAGCATCTGAGTCACCTTCTGAGGAATCTGCCAGCTTGGAAGCAGAGTTGGGAAGCCAAATAGTCCAGACATTTACTTTCTCAATCAACCTTGTAGCTGTGCTACAAGTAACAGCCACGTCAGGACAGACACTCAGATTCCAGGTTTTGATTGGAAGTTAATGACCCAAAGAAGTGGAGCCTGCACAAGATGTGTTTCTGGAGAAGATGATGTGTGTAGCCGATGTGTGAACAGTGTCGGAAGCCCCGCCTTTCTACCAACAATGCAAGCTCAGTGGCTCTGCCCCCCAGGGGGCTGTGGCAGGTCAGTGAACCACGTCTGTAGGAAGCCGGTGTGTGCCTTCTGACATGGAGCCTCTGGCCTCGCCTTCCAGACCTCTGGAAATTATGTGAGTTCTCCGCAAACTCTCCCGTTTATTTATTTATTTATTTTTGAGGGCAGTGTCACTGGCCCTCATATGTGGGACCTTAACCGGGGCCGCTGGCTTCCCAAGCCAGCGCTTAACCACCAGAAATCTCTTCCATTTAAAATAGCCATTGAGTTTTTTGTGCCTGAAAGTAAAGCTCTGCTTTAGTTTTCTATTGCTGCTATAAGAAGTTACCCCAAGCCTTGTGGTGTAAGACAGCACAAAATTACTCTTTTGCAGCTCTGGAAGTTAGAAGTCCTAAAATCAATGTGTCCGCAGGGCTGCATTCCTTCCTGGAGCTCTAGAGAAGAATCCATCTCCTTCCTTTCCCAGCTTCCAGAGGCTTCTTTCTTCCACCTCTAAAAGCACCCACATTGCATCTCTGACCACTCTTTCCTCGTCACATCTTCCTCTGACTCGCTTCTATCTTCCTCTTCTACTTTTAAGAACTCTCGTGATCACATCCAGTCCACCTGGATAATCCACAAGCATCCCCCATTTCTAAGGTCAGCTGATTGGCAACATTAATTGCATATGCACCCTTAGTTCTCCTTGTGAATATAACTTAACACATTCACAGATTTCAGGATTAGGATGAGGAGGTCTTTGGAGGCATTGTTCTGCCTGTTGCAGGGCCTCAGTCATGCAGATGTCTACATCAGGTCTGCTTACAAGCAGCAGGCACTTAAGGAAACAAGGGCAATTGGGTAGTAGGGTGAGATGATACCTATCATTGTGGCAGAATACAATAAAAATCCATCTGATGTTAATGGGTGATATCCTGATGGCCCATGGCAGCCGGGGGTAAATGACAAATCAGATTATTACCAGTGGTTATCTGGCATGAAAAGCTCAGGATTTGGCATGAAGCAAGGCTTTAGGAGAGCCACTGTCCCATAATTACTGTGAAAAAGGAATGAAGCAATGTAAATACTGAAGACGGGCAGTTGTTAACGACATTTGGCATCTTAAAGAAAGAGAGGCCCAAGACTAAAAATTATTGCTGAAAGTACAGACCAATAATCAGGGGATTTCTAAAATTGGTCCTGTATGAATTAATCTTTCTTATCTTGTAGGCCTATCACAGACCAAAACAAAGTCAAAAGTTGATCTCAAATGTTGCCAACTTACAATATCAGCTGAATTTATAGCCTAGGCAGGTCTCTGAGGTGAAACTAAGGGCAGAAAGAACAAAAGACTAGAACCCCAAGATTTGGAATCAGGGCACAGGAGAAAATTCAGGGGTGACGCCACTGAACTTCCCCACCACTGAAAGCCTATGGCCAGTGGAAAAAGCCTCAACTCCTCCTTTTCATAAAACGGCTCCTGTCTTGCGTAAAGGTCTCCTAAGCTCTCACGTGGCTATTTTTCATAAGTCAGAGATGCTCCAGTGGAATAGGCTTGATTTCATCAAACATACCAGGTTTCTGGGGTCTCAGAGACTGAGTACTGGTATGTAATGGTCAAATGCAAAGTAGACAGATGCAAGATTCATAAGGGCAGGACTGTCAGACTTTTGCAGTGATCCTTCCAGGTGGCTAATTTGTTGTGGGGCCCTTCAGATGGAAACAGTGGGTAGCCCACTAAGTCCTACTTAACTTACATAACTATAAAACTCTAGGTCTGGTAAACAAAGGGCTGATTTGAGCCACCAGAACAGGGCACCACTCTTCTAATCCAATTCTCTGATCTGAAGCATCTCATAGAACCAGAAAGGCATCTTTGAGGAAGAAACCTACAATCTCAGGAAAGCAGGTATTACACATCCTCCTTCTAGACTTTCCTATGGAAACCATGGGAAGTATGGCCCTGTGACAAGATAAGTATGCATTGGAGCACCGGAAATATCCAGTCCTTTTTATCTTTATTGACATTACTATTAAAAATGTGCTAATTCCTGGAGACCCATCCTATGTGACATCATTCATAGTTAGGGATTATGGTAACAGATAAGCCCACCTCCTCATATGCCCAGGGTAACACAAGCCTATCATGTGATTACAGCTCTGAGTGTATAGTTGGAATAGGTATACTCAGAATTTGACAAAATCTGCACATTGGTCCCCTAGCTGTGGAGTACTATGATAGAAATGGATGAGTAAAATCTCTTTGAACTCCCATTCTAATACAAAGACCATGTCCACCATCAAAGATGGGAAAGATACAGGGTGGTGATCCTTATCACATCTCTATGTGTCTTGCTTTTGATCAGTGCTGCAGGAAAATGGGTCTTCCAGGGTAACAGAAGATTAGCATAAGCTTCCTCAAGTCAAATCGCTGATTGTGCCTGCTCTTCTAGAGGTAGTCACTTTGCTTACAACATGGTCCTTAGTACCTTTAATTACTAATCAGGAATATGCTTGTTTTCTTTTCTTCAATATGCAGACAGCAAAACCCCCATTTTTGTGTTTGTCCAGTTATGTTAACTTCTTGGATCTGAGCTAAAATCTAGTCAATGGAGCCTTTAATAACAGCATCTCATATCTCACTGATCCTCCATATGACAAAAATATATGTTACACTAGATACTTTGGTAAGACAATGTATATAAGGAGAAGGAAAAAATTTGAAGATAATATCGATCTGCAACTTCAGTGACGCGTCAGTCACTGATATGGGACAAGTTGAGAGAGCACCCCCACAGGGCAGGTGAGGTTGCCAATCTCGTATTCAGCTCACTGAAAAAAAATAAAAAGCCCAAGATGCTATGGTTTTCTTTTGGATTTTGGAGGCAACATTCCATAAATGTGCTTCTCGGAACCACTTCCTGGATGACCGGAAAAGCTGCTCACTTTGAGCAGGGCACACATCAGTTGAGGGCTTTCCATATGGTATGAACCACAGCAATGCTCCTTGGCCTTGGTGACTCATCAGATCCAATAGTGCTTAAACTATCAAATGAGGCGAATGGGGATGCTGAATAGAGCCAATGGTGAGTCGCAAATACAAAGTCATGTGGTGGCCCCCGGGTTTTGGATGAAGGCCATGCCCTTTTCAGCAAGTCATTATTCCCCTGTGAGAAAGACCTCGCCGCTGAACTCTGGCAGAGACTGTCAGAGCGTGGCGCAACCAGTGTGGTATCTCATCTGCCTCACCAGGAACTGAGGACACCATATCGTTATCAAGTGGAAGTGTTTTTCTACAGGCTTCGAAGCACGAACACATTGTGAAAGTGGAAGGTGCACGAGTGAATGGTTCATCCTTCCGGTGTGCTTACCTCTGACCTAATGCCAGCCCTCCTCAGCCCACACTTGGGACTCCAGATGAGTGGCCCATGAATAACTGACTACAAGGAAAACTCTAGAGCCGGGTTTAAAGAGGGTTTTGCAGGATATTCTGGCACCAGCTAAAAGGTTGGCTGAAATGTTTCACACCCGTTTAGGGGTGCTCCTGAAGGACAGTGAAGAAGGGGAACTTTCCTGTGCATAGAAACTTGAGGTCTCTTTGTCCTGATAGCCTGTAAACAGTGATGGCTTGAGGTTAAACCTTTACAGAATCAGTGGAATGTGCTAATAGCTTGGTCAGATGTTCAGGCATTTGGAAGGCATGAGATTGGAGGATTGGATGAATGTACCTGTGGACTATAGGAATTTGAACATGCTTTGTTCACCACTGTGCCCAAAGATTCTGAAGAATGATGGAATTTGGCATATAGCAAGATTCAGTAAGTGTGTATTGACTGGACAAATTAATATTAAGATTGTTTCTCTTTACTTCTTAGTATAAAAAATGCTGAATGAACATTTTTATCACCAATCTTTACCCAAGTCTTACAGTAATAACTATTTTTTTAGGATACATTTCTCTAAGTATAAATACTGGCACAAAGAGAAGGTAGATTTTTAAGGCATACATATTTATTTCCAAATTGACCAAATGAAATCAATTTACATCCTCACTGGCCAATAAGCTTTCCATGAATGCATATTTCTCTATGTCCCCATCAAAACTGAATATTTTAATTTAAAAAAAAAAAAACCTTTGTATTTGCATAAGTTTAAAAGGTTTTCTAATTTTAGTAGTTAATTTATTTGATTACAGTTTAGGTTGATCGTTTAATTATTTTTGTTTTCATCTGTAATCCTTGAGCAACTGCCTATAACTCAAAAGTTTTGTGATTTGTTTATTAATCAAATAGATTGTGGGAACTTTTCATCCCTATAACATTCATTCTACATTCAGTGCAATATCCAAAGCATAGAGGGATATATATTTTTTTTTTCATTTCTTTTTAGCTGAGCCATCCTGCCACCTGTTGGCAACTTAACGGCAGATCAGCTCGGGCTGGGCATCGAACTGCTGTTGCTCAGAGCTCAGCTCACACACTTGAGCGAGCTCTTAACCAACTGAGCCACTCGGCCAGCCCTGGATATTTATTTTTAATCATTGTTTTTCTACCATCATGTTTAAGTCAGCTGGAAACCAGGGAGCTCACTTGCTACTCCAAACAATGGACAGTATGTTCAAAGGATCTAGCAGTCTAGCAGAATCAAACAGCAAAAAGACAAATAAAGGAACGGTAACTGAAAGCACTTTTCACAGGTCAAAAACATATGCCATTAATGTTTTACTGAGCAGATGGCATTAGTGAGTAACCAAAGATGCGTGTTCATTATTATCGTGACGCCTCCCCATTATTCCTTTCATATAAGTGGCTCAGGAGATGTAAGGCACTTATCCAGATGGTGGACTCAATAATTCACATGATACCTGGTCTCTCTTCCTACAAAAACACTGAATGTGGTCAATAAAGGAACACTTGAAATCTATGTAATTTAATTAACCAATGTCACCCCAATAAATTTAATAAGAGAAAGAAAAGAAAGAGTTATGGAAATTGATGGTGGTGATGGTTGCACAATATAAATGTATTTAATACCACTGAACTGTAAACTTAAAAATGGTTAAGATGGTAAATTTTTTTTTTTTTTTTGAGGGCAGCATCACTGGCCCTCATATGTGGGATCTGAACCGGGGCCGCTGGTGTCCCAAGCCAGCTCTTAACCACCGCTCTACTCAGCTGGCCCGGTAAATTTTATCTTATGTGTGCTTTATCAGAATAAAATAAAATAATTTCTAAAAAAAGAAAGGTGCATACTATTTAAGAAAAAAGGAACCTTTTTTTTTTTAGAGATAATTTACCTCAACATTATTTATAATTGCGAAAACACTGGAAATTTCCATTATAGCATATAGGTAAGAAATTATGGGACCACATCTAACTAAAGAAATATGCTGTTGTTAAAAACGTTTCCAAAAAACTGTTAGCAACATGAGAGAATGTCCATGACATAATGTTATATTTTTTAAAGACAGGCAACTGTACATACACTAAAATTACAATTATGTAAAATATGTATGATGATAAATATATGTATAGATAAAAGACTAGTAGGAAATACACTGAGTTATCTATCTCTGTATAGTGAGATGAGTGGTTGATTTTTTTCTCCTTTTTGCTCTTATAATAACAACGTACTACTTTTCTAACCAGATAAAAACAACACCAGAGGCTGTTTTTTAAAACAGAGAGATGATAAGAGCAATCACCTCTGTGAAGGGCAGTAAGATTAGGGTGAGTAAATGGGGAGACTTGCTTTGTCTGTACTGCCAGAATCTTTAAAACAAGAATATACTCAGACCCTGGCTGTTACGTTAAAGAGAACTGCAGAGGGACAAGGATATTATCTTAAATTTTACAGATGTGAAAACCAAGGCTTAGAGAGGTTGAGTGTTGAGTGGTTTCTTCACATAGCTAATAAAACATTAAAGCCTTCTCTTTTCCCTGAATGCTCTTCACCATTAGGTTATACTTCCTCAATATGTAGGATCTCCATACTTAATGCTTTGCCTAGGGCAGTCCAGGTTTACACATGTTGAGTTTGCATGATTTAATTGTGCCCTCCTTTCACCTCAGTTATGCCCTGGTCTGGATCACAAAGTATATGAGATAGATAAATAGATAAGATAGATAGATCTCACATACACACACACACACACACACACACACACACACACACACACAGAGGGTGCCAAAAAAAGTATACACATTTTAAGAAAAGAAAAAGCTATTAAAATTGTATTACTGAATATATACCGATAACAAAAGATGCATACAAGCCACATTTGACTTCTGTAATTAAAAGAGGTGCTCAAAGTGGTTACCATCAGTATCCAGACACTTATGATTATGGTGCACTACTGTTTGAGCAACGTTGACTGAAGTGTCCACTTGTATATACTTTTTGGTACCCCTGGTATATATGTTTATTACATGTATATTTTATCCTATCAATAAGCAGTAGTGGGACCAAGTGGGTACTAATACAGATCATCCCATTCACTATCATTAACATCAAGTGTTGAATGAGTATTGGGTCAATACTTGTCAGCCCTCTCCAGCTGCTAAAGAATTAACTTTATGAGATCGATGAGAAATTCCCCTGTGGAAAGAGTGGCACTTGCTCAGTGACTGCCCACATCCTCTCCTCTCACTTATCAGGGCTAACAGCTCTATCATTTCCTCACTCTTGGCCCTAGTCCTTCACTGTAGGACCTGATGGGCAATTTGAATCAGATTTGCTGCCAACATCTTGACATGCCTACAATCAAATAACACCGTATCCCCAAACCAGCTCTCCCTTCAGACTGCCTCGGTCCTTTACATGAAGCCATGTGTCACTCATACTCAGACTGCACAGTCATCTTCAACCCCCTCCTCTGTTCTAACCTACCCCATTTACCTCATCCAGCTTCCATTTGGTGGGTCACCAATGGACTTTAGATCTGTCACGGGGTAACTGTAATGACCTCTGCCCCTGGTCCCTGCAGAAGCTTTATCTGAAAAATGTTTCACAAATACTGCTGTAATTAACAGTGTCCTCTATTTCAAAGTATGCAGCCTCTCAAGTCCATCCCAACTCATATCTCCTCCAAAGAATGCTTCCTGCCGAAAGGCACTTGCTCCTGTGGATATCCATCAAGCCTCTTATCTGTACCACTTGCTCAACACTGCAGCTGCATGGCACTGTTGTCTTTTCACTTGAATTACTGTATGACATCCCTGACGACCAGGGTCCTATCTCAAACATTTTTAAAATCTCCCTCAGGTCTAATATAGTACTTGACGCCAAATGTTTTTCCTATTTGGTTGCGGGAAATGGAAGGACAGAAACTGAAGCTGAGAGACAGCCAAGCTGGATAAAGTGTACATGGAGAGAGTTCCAAGGATTGGAGGATACCTCTAAGAACATCTTTCCAGTCTTCCTCAGAAAAGCCACAGAAATATTCTCCAGTCACATACTCTAATACTGTTTCATCAAACCCCTCTGCGAAAAGATTGTCTTTAATTAATATATCTGGACAAAGACAAAAAATATATGATTCATTTGCCGTAGACAACACTACTGGACTTTCTGACCTCTTTCAGCATATTTTTCATTTACACGTATCTTCATTCTGGAAGTTTTGTCTGAATTTTTATTTCTTCAAGAACAAATTGGGATAACTTAATTGAAAAAAAATTGTATTTTTGACATTCAATATACTCACCAAGTACTGTATCATTTAACTCCATTTCTTTGAAACTCATATTTTGGTAAAGCAGAAGAAACTAAAAATGCAAAAACCTGGCCACTTAATATAATGTATCCCAGCCTCTCGATCTAACACTTATCACCATCTACTTTGTTTTTCAAGTATTTCTGTTTTGCTTCTTCCCCGTCCCTTTCCAACTAAAATGTGATCTCCATGAGGGCAGAAACAGTGTCAATCTGCTTCTTCAACCACTTGGGTGGTGAAACTTAAGCAAATCATTTAGCTTCACTTGGACTTAGTTTCCACATAGGTAAATTTTAAAGACTGAGCTAGATAACCTGTAGCTTCTCTTTGATTCAAAAATTTTACTATTGGCCTTTTTTTGAGCCTTTTGAGTTTCCTTTGCTTGGCCTGCTCCAAACTCTTTCGAGTGTACTTTCTTTTCTAATAATGGCCCTTGAGTCATTCTCTACTGCTGGGGCCCACTTCTGCTTCTTTGAAATGTATATTTACTTCTAATAAATTCCTTTTGTACAATTAAAAAAAAAAATTACTATTTATTCAATGTAATGAGAAAAATAAAAGACAAGGCTAATTGAGATTTGTGGTAGCCAAGAAATCTTCAATCAATTAAGGCAGCTGTTCTAGTTCATTGGATATATTCTATAAAATCTTTACTTTTTCTACTTAAATCACAAAGAAATAAAACCAGTAACTCTAGCCATATAACTCAGATTGGTTATTTCTGTTATTGCTACTAGATTTCTCAAGGCTAGACCAGATTCTTTTAATGCCTAAGATACTTTAAAAGTTGACTGTCTCCTCAAGCCCATTGAGACCCCATTTAATAAATCAGGATAATTTTATCAAATGATCTACATGGCTTTGAAGTTTTTAGTTATCTTTTTTTTTTATCTTTACCACTCCATTTTTTCTATCATTTTGCCCATTTTAAAAAGTAAAACATTAATATATATGTGATTAGGAAAATCAGATAGTTAGAAATTTAAGTTTAGAGATAAATTAGTAAATGATTATTTACATTGTAAAAGACTTCTTAACTCCCATCCTCCAAAAAAATAGTACTTATTATATAGTATTAAAATCTTTTTAAGGAAGAATTTAACTTACATAGAAAATCAATTTAAACACAATATTTGAAGGAAACAAATGAATGAAATATACTTTCAAGTAAGAAGTTGTAAATTCTGTCCTACATTTATAAAGTGGAAGATATGTCATTAGGAAATCAAAAAAATGATTTGTGATCTAACAGAGAGAGAATAAATGATTAACGGGTGCCATTTTGGATTCACAAAAAATACCAGCTTAAACTTACTTCATTTTTTTTGTTTTGTTTTGTTTTGTTTTGTTTTTGAGGGCCGTGTCACCGGCCCTCATATGTGGGACCCGAACCAGGGCCGCTGGCTTCGCAAGCCAGCGCTTAACCAGCACGCCACTCGGCCGGCCCAACTTACTTCATTTTTTGATAGGCGTAACAAGTAGACTGATAGATCAGAAGAACACTATAGGCCTGAGAGGATCTGAATTTCAATATTTCTAGATAACTTTACTGACACATGGTAAAATGTGGGCTATAAGCATACAGTTAGGCTAATATCATCATTGGGAGAATGGCCTATCCAAGGATGCCAATCAAAACACTGATATCAACTTGGAGAGGCTTGATACTATAGTGTGTTCACATCTCTGCATTATGGGGGCATGGAACATAAATGATAAAATGAGTGATTAGCAATCCAAAATGAATTCAATAGAGCTAAATCATGCAATTAATTTTATAGGATAATTGTATGGATAATCTGGCTTCAGGAAAATATAAATTAAAATAATAATAGCATACACCTCTTTTAAAAAGGATTAACAATAACTAATGCTGGAGAAGAGCTGGAGAGCTGGAATGCTATACATTACTTGTGAGAATATACTTGTAAATTAATAGAACCACTTTGCAAAAATCTTTGACAGTATGTACTGAACAAAACAGTATATACTTTATGACCCATCAATTCTAATCCTAAGTATACAACCAACAGATATGAGTACTTCTATCTTCCAAAAGACATGTACTAGAATTGTCATGGTAGCTTTATTCAAAAAAGCAAAACAGTTGAATACATGAAAAACTGTGATATAATTCATGCTATGGAATGCCATATTGCAATAAAAAAGAATAAGCTTCTGCCCCATTCAACAATATAAATAAATCTCAGAGATATCAATTCAAAAATTGGAATTGCTTAATTCCATTTATATTAAGTTCAAAGAGGCAAAATTTACCTATGGTAATAGGCATCAGAATAACAGTTACATTCGGGGACTTGTTGACTGTGAGGGGGCACAAAAAGTTCTGGAAAAATTCTATATGTTGATCTGGGTGGTGGTTATATATGGACATTTATATACGCAAAAATTCAGATTAGTGTTTGTTAGTGTATCTAAATTATTTCTCCCTCTCTCCCTCTCCCTCTCCATACACACACACACATACACACACACACACACACACACACGCATAAATGAAAAACTGAAATTGGATTCAAATAAGCAATTCTACAGGATAGAGAAGAACCACAACAGCCACACAAATGAAAATACTAATGGGTTTTAGTTACATACACACACAATATGGGTAAATAGCATGGATAAGAGCTAATGAAGTCTTAATATTCATACAATTATTCTGTCCAACGTTTAGGCTATAACCAGGGAATCACTTTCTTCTGTAATGCGTTAAGGAGAACATCAGCAAATTGGTATGCCTCCAGAGAAAAATCACCATATGTTAAACATCTGAAGAAAGTCAAAAGGCTTTTTTGCCTTCAGAGGAAAAAAAAAAAATACCCATAAAACTTAGAGGGAAACCATATTTGTTCTCCATGTCCTCAGAAGGCTGAAATGAAATGAATAGGTAGAAGTTGCAGGTAGGTTGACTTTGTTTTAGCACACGGAAGAATTTTCTAAATAATGGAGTTTCAACAAATTGCCCCAAGAGGTGATGGGTTGATCAAGCAATGAGCAGACGGCTGCCTATATGCTTAGAAGAGATCCTGTCTCTGCTACAGTTAAGTGAACGGGCCTCTAGGATCCCTGTTAACTCTGTATTCCATTACCTTTCAAATCAATATTAATGTATAAATGGGAAAATGTGTAGGAATAAAGGAGAGAGCAGCTTGTTCTGTGCAGAAAATCACGAGAGGCCTGTGTCCTCCATAGGCTCAGTCACCATTCAAAGACTTCATTCCTTAGAAGAGCTCTCCTAAGTGGATCAAACACATTTCTGAGAATGATGAAACAGATGGGGAGTCTCCCAACAACGATTTTCCCGATTACCCACACTTTAAAGCGAATCTTTATAGAAACTGCTTTCTTTTCTTTATGATGTCCTTGAGCTATAGCCCATAATGCGGGTGATAACTGAGTAAAAGGCACAAAATCAGTTTTATTGCTCTGATAATTGGACAAAATGCACTCCAGAATCATTGGAGCAATTTAAATGTCACTAGCAACATATGCATGCGTCTCTCCCCCCCACACCTCCATTAGCATTGGATTTTGTCATCATCACTAATTCTTCTGGTAATTTAATAAGTAGTGGTAGAGCTCAGAGTTGTTTCAATTAATATTTCTTCAATTATACATGAGGCCAGACACTTAAACAATTTCACAGACTTTTTGAAGAAAAAAAAGCATTATGCATTCCAGCCTGAGCCAACATGTTTACTGCCGTGACAGGGACCTCCCCTGTCCTCTCAAAGCCAAGTGGTTCCACAGGATGAGAAACATGCCCCGGGTGCCATCTTTCCTTGGCACTAAATGCACATTACACTGCAGTGTGACTGCTTTCTCATTATCCTCAGCCTCAGGCACAGTTTGTCTCCCCACGGTTCTAGGAACAGCACATTTCATACAGAGATCCAAGGTAGATAGCACCCCTAAGATGAGTTCGTAGAAACTGGTGGGCCAGGGTGCCCCAGTGAGAACATGGCTATAAACCTAACTGGTCACCGCCATGTGGTGGAACTTGGGGTCACTTTCTTTTTCTCTTTTACTATTCTGTCTTTTCTCATTTTTCCACAGTAAACATGGAGGGCCTGTATAAATAAAGAAATTCGCCTTGATGGAAACAGTGACAGGTGGGAGGAGTATGAACAGAGAGAAGGAAAAAAGATTGTATCTCTAAACTGTATTGCCTTTGTTCTAACGTTTTAAAAAGATAAGACTCCTATAATAGACTCCACTGATGCATAAATTGTTAAAAGTCATAGATCAAAGTGAAGCAAAGAGTACAAACATGGAATTCTACAAAGACTCAAAGATCACTGGAAAGGCACCTGCTTTGCCAAGTCAGGAATAGGGAAGAAGGTGGGGAGAGGTCCATCGGGGCTCACTTCAAAGCCAGTGCTTATTGGGTTGTATGCAAACACTTTTCTGTTTCTAACAGGTTCTGAAGACCTAGTTCATTGCCTGTTACCCAGAAATATTAATGTGTAACCTAACAAAAGGCAGGTAGAGAATCCCCAGTTTCTCTGACCTTGTTCCAGTCTGCTTAATAGCCCTTTTATGTCTACACTTTCATATGTAATTAAGCCTCAAAGGAATTTATAACTGGGAGGGAAAAAGACCCAAGAATGGTCAGTGAGTTGCCCTCACTAAATTCTGGGGTCACTACAACTCCCAGAACTTGACCCAAGCAACGTACAAAGTCAATGTTTCCCCTCTACCCCTGCATTTATAAAACACTCAAGATACAGACTCTTCCCCACTCCCCAAATCCTTCTTCCTGCACTTGCAACCAGCCAGCATGCTGGGCTGAGGGGCAATTCTGACAAACCTGTGTTCCATAATAAGAGAAATATCCAATTTTACTAATGCATACAGGAGCATAATTATTAGGGTGTACTTCTTTTAAAAATTAAAGCTAAAATTACTTTTCACTGTAATTACTGAAGTAAGAGGATCTGACACATCTCAACTTTAAGTTCAAAATGTACATTTAAAAATAATCTGAGTGCTTTTTATAAAAACCATCGAACCTTGACTACAGAGAGCACGCTATTCTTTAAGAAACAGTAGATGTTTAGAGAGATATATTAACACATTTGGGAGATCCAGATACTTAGAAAATTGTAAATAGAGCGTGGAAATTTTAAAATAAAAAAAAATAACTGTTAGAAAAACTTTAAAAGAAATCTAGTAACACCCCAGAAAGGACCCTTCAAATCACTGGGTTGACCTTTCACAATCCATGAGAGTTGTACAATTTACTGCATAGAGACCCCAGGATATGACATGACAACAAGTTTGTTTCGCTTTGATCAGATCCCAGTGTTCAAGATGTAAAAGATGATGGGAAGGGACCTGCTAACCTGTGCCTGGAAGATTAGGTGGTGAAGTCTTGTTACAGAGAAACTGAGGTTCCACAGAGAAAGGCAGACCAGAAAGCCAAGGCTGCGCTCGAGATGAGATTGTGCAGATGGAGACAGGCGCCTCCAATGGGTGGAGTGGGCAGGGAGCCCAGTCCCTGGGGGCAAAGACAAAGTGAATCTGGCCAGATCCCAGAGAAACATCCAGTGAAGGCAGCTGCTTGGGGTTTCATGTGACTTCAAGAAAAACTACTTCAGCCTGCAGCTAAAGAGATACTTATTTCTGTGGCCACACCTAGGTGGACTTTGTTTCTCCCAAAACCTTAGGCTCAGAGCAAGAGAGAAACAGACCAGCTGAACCACTCCGGTTCAGCTCTGGAGGGTGCAAGTCGGGATGAAGCAGAAAGAAAGAATTTAGCACTGTAGACTGCTGCAAAGGGGTTACCAGAGTGCACCCCAGCTTCCTTCAGCTAAGGCAGAGGGGCAAAAGGAGGGGCTTCATCATCATTAACTGACTCCACACAAAGAAGGACTGCATGTAATCTGCACCCGGAAATTTCCTCTCGGTAATCAAAGAACGTTTGTCCTAAAATCAGCTTACAGAGACAAGCTGTCTCCTCTCTATGTGCCGCACTGTGGGAGGGCACAGTGTACCCAGGCCTGGCTAAGGGAAACAGATGCTGATAGGCCGGATGCAGGGGCGGTGGCCCAGAGTTAGAGGACATCTGTCTCAGTGAGTGAAAGGGGAGGACTTCAAATCCCAGATGCTCTTCTTGAAGGCAAATACCCTTAGACTCCTCTTTAGGGTGGGAGAACAGTCTTGAGAAACCCACAAGGGAACCTTCTGTTGGGGGCCTGCTCTGGGGAGTCTGCTCAGCACACCTGAGGTGTGCCAGCCCCCTAAACATGACAAGCCCGACATTTAGCATCCCATGTTCAAGTGTTTCCAGCCTGTTCCTAAGCATGGCTTCTCTTTAAACACAACTTCAAAGAAGTTTTTTGTTTTGTTTTGTTTTGTTTTGTTTTTGAGGGCAGTGTCACTGGCCCTCCTATGTGGGACCCGAACCGGGGCCGCTGGCTTCCCAAGCCAGCGCTTAACCACCGCGCCACTCGGCCGGCCCCTCAAAGAAGTTTTTATATGCTCTGCTTCCTTTGATTCCGGCTGCATTTGCAAGCCAGTGAGAAAGGTGGGCCCTGCAAACTCATTACAATGCTGCCCTGCTCCCCTCGGGCCTCTGCGTTGCTGCTCTGGGTTGCCATCGTCACGTGGAAATCAGGCTTTCACCAGCTACATGACCAGAACTAGAATGGGGACTCGCGCTCCCTTTAGATCTAATATGGCAGCCAGAGTAAGCTTCTAAAAACTCAAACCAGATCTTGTGGATACTCCCTCGTGTAATAAACACTCCCCTAGCTTCTTATGACTCCTGGAATAAAATCCACACCGCTGGTCATGACATCCAACCCCTGACTGACCCCTGACTGACCCCTGACTGCCCCGGACCTATGCGGTTTCCAGGCTCCTCTAGCCCCTCTGCTGTCTCCCTCCCTCCCTATCCACAAAATGCCTGAGTGCACCATCATCTAAGAGGACGGCTTACAATCAAAGACCTAATCCTATTTTCTCTTAATGTACTGAATTTTTTTTTACAGTTGCATTAGTGCAGAATGATTTAACACAGCTCTTCATCATTGTTTAATCAACACATTCACTAAAGGAGACACAGACTTATTTTGACAAGCCTAGATTAAAATTACGCTTCCAGTCTCGGCTGATGATTACTTATATTGTTACTCCTTATGATTCATGTTACTCCTATCATTCTGAACTATGTATGGGTTATGAGGGGGAGAGTACTGTCAGAGCTAAGACCTAGGGAGCAGACATTAACATTACCACAAATATCACTGAGCAAAACACCTGTCCTTGAAAAACAGGCTTACCCCGCACTGCGGAATAACATCACATTATTTTTAACACAGTTTAGCTTTTTTTTTTTTTCCCCTGCTAAAAGACATTTGGTCTGTTGGATGATTTTGTTTGATTTTGTTTTGTTTTGTTTTTAATGGCAGCATTGTTAGTCAGTGCCCAGCTTATGATTGGGTCTTCGAACAGGCCCACTGCCCATCTTGCCAACTGCTGTATTCTCTCAGAACTGCCAAGAAAACCCTTTGCTATTTCATCATTCTAGGTACAAGGGTGGAAAATACCAATTCCGGGAGCTCATGCGTCAGGATTCTTCCTGTGATCTCAGCATGGACACATTAAGCTTTGAGTGAATCATGATGGAGTTCAAGCTTTAAAATTAGTGGTTGCTGACCAGAGGAGCCTAGTGATCTAGGAAGGCCCTGCCTTCTCCTGGGGATGAGGAGAGGAGAAAGACTTCACCATCTGAAACATAAACATCCATTATCCATCACCACCATCTCTTGAAGATCTGCTGAGAGCAGCAGACACCTTGCTTGCCAGATTAAAAGAGCATGAGAGGTAACAGTTGGCACATGCTTCCCACAGAGCCCCAATAAGTAAGCTTTCTCTCCAGGCTTAGAAGTGTGCTGCGGCCCTTAGAAGAATCAGTCCATTTTCCATGGCCTCTCTGAGTCACCTGCTCTGAAATCATCAGTGTGTAGAAATATCAATAACATGATTGTTGTTTAAAGTGTCTATTGTACCCTTGACCTTTACTTTAAACCTGGGTGCCCCAGGCAACTATAGAAAGCTACCATTCACCAATCACTTTTGACCAATCACTTTTAACTTTTGACCAATCACTTTGATCCCCCCTTCTTATTTCTGACCTGCCCCCCACTTCATTCCACCTCTCCCAGGCTTCTACCCATTTGACTGAATCTTCCATTCCTTTTAATGTTGGCCCCAAGACTTCATCACTGTGTTTGATCTTCCCTTCATGACCTCTGGCCCTCTCTAGAATGCTTCTGATCCATTTCCCGACTTACCCCACTCCCTCACCGTTGTGGTCTCCAGCCCACCTAACAAGAGGCCCCACAAAAGAAGTTCGGGCATTAGGAGTTAAACAATACATGTAACTCGCCAGATCCATCAACTCTGGAGGCTACTGGTCCAGTCCTTCTTCACTCCCATTTTCCTCTCCCACATCTCTGCCTTGTGAACTTGAAAGTCAACATCTTAAAATCAAATGTATCTGCTCTCTAAAATTAGATTCCTTCTGGTCTGGATTCCTAAAACTGGATCTCTCTCTTTTTGTTCTTAGTACCATCATTTTTCCCTTCACTGACAAATTTCAGCACACTGGCCTCTTTTTCACTCCTTTTTCTAATCAGAGTGGTCACATAGGCTGTTCCCTTTGTCTGGAGGACTCCTTCATACCTGGCTAACTCCATCCAACTCATCCTTGAAGTCTCTCCATAAGCATTTCCAAAGTCTTCCCAAATGGTGATTAAGCAGAATTTCCTCCCTCAGTATAGCACTTATTACCATGTGATTTAAATATTCACTTGTGTGATTATGCATAGGGTATAGATAAAAACCTTTACTGCCATAGTCCAGTAGCCACTATCCAGATGAGGCTGTTGAGCATTTAACATATGGCTAGTCCAAATTGAGATGTGCTATAAGTATAACATACATAGCAAAATTTGAAGACTTAGTACAAAAACAAGTAAAATATCTCATTAATAATTTTTATGTTGGTTATATGTTGACATACTCTTTTAGACATATTGAATTAACTATATAACTAAAGTTAATTTGACCTACTTTTAACTTTTTTCAATGTAGCTACCAGGAAATTTTAAGTTACAGCATGTGTGCATTTTATATTTCTGTTAAGCAGTGCTGCTGCAGACCTTAAATTCCATGGGATTAAGGCCATTGTGTTTGTGAATGTATATTTTTAATTATATTAGCATAGTGCCTGGCACACAGTAACTAGCTTAGGAAATATATATTGAAAGAATAAATTTTTCTAGACAGTAGGGATTTAAATCTAGGGTTTCTTCTATTAGAAAGAGTGGAACCATGAGGCCGGCTGAGTGGCGCGGTGGTAAAGCGCTGGCTTGGGAAGCCAGCGGCCCCGGTTTGGTCCCACATATGAGGGCCAGTGACACTGCCCTCAAAAAAAAAAGAAAAAAAGAAAAAAGAAAGAGTGGAACCAAAGATAAATGACTAGAGGCAAAGGGGTTTAGCAACTCGCGCCATGTAGCAACTCGCGCCATGTTCCCTGCCTGCGATGGGCATCAAAGCTTCCCTCGGCCTTACACATTTAGTTATGAGACAGGTCTAAACTGTCAGATGGGGACACTTCGTCATTGGCTCATACTGATAGCATTTCCATCTAAAACCACTAAACAAATAGCTGTATCTTTCAAAGTATGGATAGACTGCCAAAGCAGAAAATAATAGAGAAAAAAAATCTACATAGTAAGAAAGGAATAAAGGGCTATTCATTGGATCTAAGCTACTCTCACAAATATGATGTCATGGGTAATAACTCATCTACCTACATCCATCCTTAGTGTCAGAAAATTTCTTCTGGACTTAAAACTGAATTTGTTATATGGCAAAACATTTAACACACATGTGGGAAAGGCTAGAGTGTCTAAAAAGTCTAGGAATGTCCTTGAAGGCTGTTTCACTTCCGTGATGCCCTCTGTCATCCACTGGCATGGCCTTGACTGTGAAGTGACTCAGCGATTCCACGTGCACTGCATTGCACCGAGTTCCCGGGGTTGGCATTAACAGGGCTTCGCTTGAGGAAGGAAGAAGCCAAGCTGTCCTGTGATGCCTGAAGACTCATCCAGCAAGAGTACTGCTGGTTAGTCACAGGCAAGCACACAGGGATTAGAAGCCGTCCAGCCAGAGGTATCAGGTGACAACCAGAAGGAAGCAGCTGAGAGCCAAGATGCCAAGAGGACAATCCAACACCAAGATTCTTAACACAAACACCCATTTTGATCTGCGGCATCAAACATTCATTACTTGGCAGTATTGCTGCCTCCCCCAATAAAAATAGGAATAGAAATTATCGCTTTCGTCAAGTTTACACACACCCAGGAAGCTACCACAGTCTCTGTCTTTGTTCATGTTTCAAAATCCACAGAGCTGGCAGACGACCAGATGGCGTATCCTCAGGAGTGCCACAGTCTGCCGTAAGTTTTCTCAAGAACACAGAAATCGGACTGGACAGGAAATGAGAAGTTGGAATTCCGATCTCTTCAATCAGCTATGAATTTCAGAACCATCGCGATGACATGTGTTCGGCCTGCTGTTATCCACAGCTGGATTCAAGGCAACACTCGGGACCCTGCTCACAGCAAATGACTTAAACAGTCACAATCATATGACGGAGGTCACTCAGCTTCCCTGTTTCCAAGGTGCCCTCCACCCCCAGGAAGTCTTGGAAAACCACAAGACCCAACAGGACACATCCATGTCTCCTCACCTACCCCAAAACACAGGCACACTTTTAGAGTAAAATTAGAGGAAGGAAAAAAAGAAAACAAGAAAAAAAAAAACACCTCAATTTTTTTTTCTTTTAAAGAATGGAGAAGGCATGAAGAAATGAGCTAGGACAGGGCTGGCAAGTGGTGTGATGGTTAAGTGCTGTCTTGGGAAGCCCGTGGCCCCAGTTCAGGTCCCACATATGAGGGCCAGTGACACTGCCCTCAAAAAAAAAAGAAAAAAAGAAAAAAGAAATGAGCTAGGACAGTTTGAGCAACAACACACATAATAATAGCATTGGATTATAACCCATAGATGAAAATAAATATGCACAAGTCCACACTGAAAGGAATCAATAGCTACAGTGAGGAGAAGAGACAGCTCTTCCTTAGAGAAGAATTCCAGGTAATGAAAATAGAGGAGAAACGAGGGAAACAGAAAATCACACTAGACCAGCACAGTAATAATTACTGCAAGCAAGGTCCATAGATGGAAGCTAAAATTGTGGGGAAGAAGTTTGAGGAGAAACAGGATATTTACAAGGCCTCAAAATATCTCCCCAGGTATTTATTAATTACAGAGGGAAAACAGTAACTTTGCAGAAGAGAAACCCAGCGGATACCACCTTAACCAAGTGACTCCAGGGAACAGCACCAGTAGAAGATATACCGACCCCATCACGAATCTCATGCTATCAAGCAGAGACGGGCACAGACGTTACTTCTGCTGTATTCTTGCTAGAAATATATAACCTCAATTTGCTCACGAGCAAACAGACAAACCACATAGAGGGACATTCTACAAAATAACTAACCAGTTCTCCAAAACGTCAAAGTCATGAAAGACAAGGAAAGACTGACAGGCTGTTACAGATCAGAGAGGACCAAGCAGATGACCAACTGAGATGTCAGGTCCTGATTGGATCCTGGAACGGAAACAACACTGGTAGAAAACTAGTGAAATACAAATAGAATCAACAGTTCAGTTACTAGTATTCCACCAATGTTAATTTTTGTTTGTTTGTTTGTTTTGACAACTGTATGACGATGGGGCAAGATAACATTTGAAGAAGATGGGTGAAGAGTGTACAGAATTCTCTATACTATATTTGCAACTTCTATGTAAATCAAAATCATTTCAAAATAAAAAGTCAAAAAATGAAAATTAAAAGTCTAAAGGAGGGTTGAATTCTGTACCGCAAAGTGGCAGGAAATAATGAAGATGTAAAAGACCAACATATTCAACCAAATAAAATTTCAAAACTTTGAATATGTAAATCTTAAGGATAAAAATAAATAAATACATAACAAAATATTTTTTATTTTAAAAAGAAAAAATATGTGCAGCAAATACAGAAGCCTAGGGCTATTTAATATTTTTATGCATGGGAATTTTTTTCATAAATTAATATAAATGTTTAAGATATTAAAATACCAGTCATGAAGTAAAAGAAAAATGAATACTGATGGTCCACAAAACATAAAAGAGCAAAACTATAGAACTAATGCTCATCCTTATTTATGATTAAAGAAAAACATATGTAGATAAAGTAGTACCATTTCACCTAACAATTAGTAAAAAATGGCAGTAATCAAATAACACCAAATAATGATTAGCACCCAGGAAAAAACTGGTCCTCATCTATTTCAGTGCCAGTACTGCCTGCCTGACCAAACCTTTGATTTGTAGAAGTTTGTTTTTTTTTTTTTGAGGGCAGTGTCACTGGCCCTCATATGTGGGATCCGAACCGGGGCCGCTGGCTTCCCAAGCCAGCACTTAACCACCACGCCACTCGGCCGGCCCTGTTGAAGTCTTTTAACTGCCTCCCTCAACATCCCAAGTCCCATCCTAGCCTGCCCTAACAGGCCACACCCATGGTTCTAACCCCACTACTTCTGGACAATTTTTTTAAAGCTTTAAAAATACCGTCTCATAAAATAAACAAAAATGTTCCTCCTATCAAAAACAATTTAATTATTTCAAATGCATTCATTTATCTCCTAAACATTTTTCAAGTGTTTACTATTTCCCAGCATTTTTCTAAATGCCAGGGATGAAACAGAAAACAGAATATATTTAAAAGCCCCTCGTTTCATGGAGTATACATTGCAGGGGAGCAAGACCGATCATTTAAAAATGAAAGGCTGGCCAAGTGGTTCAGTTGGTTAAGAGCTCATTCAAGAGTGCAAGCTCTGAGCAACAGGGTCGCTGGTTCGATTCCCGGCCCAAACTGAATTGCCAACAGGTGGCAGGATGGCTCAGCTAAAAAAAAATAAAATAAAAAGAATCACACACTATTGTGGGCCGGCTGAGTGGCGTGGTGTTTGAGCGTTGGCTTGGGACGCCAGCGGCCCCAGTTCGGATCCCACATGTGAGGGCCAGTGACACTGCCCTCAAAAAAAAAAAAAATGAATACGTAGGGCCAGCCAGGTGGCTCAGTTGGTTAAGAGCTCACTCAAGAGTGCAAGCTCTGAGCAACAGTTGGTCGCTGGTTGGATTCCCAGGCCGAGCTGAGCAGCCACTGAGCTGCCAACAGGTGGTAGGATGGCTCAGCTAAAATAAATACATAAATAAACAAATAATGAAAATGAATACGTAAATTCCATTAGCATTTTGAAAAGTGATAAGAGCGACAGAGAAAAATAAAGTAGGATGTCAGGATAGGGACTATCAGGGTGATCAGGGGAAACTTCTCTGAAGAAGGGACATTTGAGGGAAGATCTGAAGGTGTTGAGAAAATAAGCCTTATACGTCTGGGAAGAAAGCATTCCAGGTAGAGAGAGCAGCCCGTGCAGAGGCAGGAGCATGGCTGGTGCATCTGAAGAACAAGGAGACCAGCATAACTGAAAACAGACAGAAGGACTGGAGCAATGGGGGATGAGGAAGAGAAAGTAGGACAGGGAGTGAAGAGTACGCATCACAAGGTAAATCAATACACTGCTTCCTTCACTGAGAAAGTCTTGTGTGGACAAAATGTTGGGCAAATTAAACAGTGGGTGTAGTAACATGGTTGATTTACATTCTGGGACAAGCTCCTAATCCCCTCATGGACCAGCGGCAGTTTGCAGACAGACACAGGTCCATGTACCATACTTAAGTACCAATTCAACAACAACAGAAAAACAAACAATCCAATTAAAAAATGGGCAAAAGACCTGAATAGACATTTCTCCAAAAAGGACACATAGATGTACAACAGACATATGAAAAGACGCTCAACATCACTAATTATCAGAGAAATACAAATAAAAACTGCAATGAGGTATCACCTCACACTGATTAGAATGGCTATCATCAACAAGACAAATAATAACAAGTGTTGGGGAGGCTGTGGAGGAAAAGGAGCCCTCATACACTATTGGTGGGAATGCAGATTGGTGCAGCTGCTATGGAAGGCAGTGTGGAGTTTCTTCAAAAAATTAAGACTTGGGGTGACTGGTTAGCTCAGCTGGTTACAGCGTGGTGCTGATAACACCAAGGCTGCCAGTTCAATCCCTGCATGGACCACTGTAAGCTGCCCCCTCCTTAAAAAAAGTCAACTATGTCATTATAGCATGAAAGCAATGTATAACCAATGACCGTGGCTGTTCCCCAATAAAATTAAAAAAAAAACAAAAAAAAAAAACATTAAGACTAGAATTACCATATGACCCAGCAATCCCTCTCCTGGGTATATACCCCCAAAAATCTGAATACATTTACCCATAAAGATATATGTGCTCCAATGTTCACTGCAGCTTTATTTACTGCAGCTAAGACATGGAAACAACAGTGTCCTTCCATAGATGATTGGATAAAGAAGATGTGGTACATATACACAATAGAATACTACTCTGCATAAGAAAAGATGAAATAGTGTCATTTGTGACACAATGGATGGATCTTGAGATTATTTTGCTAAGTGAAATAAGTCACACAGAGAAAGTTGAGAACCATATTGTTTCATTAATATGTGGGATATAAAACTGAAAACAACAAAGGAACAAGACAAACAAATAAAGAAACAAAAATTGACAGACACAGACAATAGTTTAGCAGTTACCAGAGGGGGAGGGGGATGGTAGAAGAGGGTAAACGGGGTCAAATATATGGTGATGGAAGGACAACTGCCTCTGGGTGGTGAACACACAATGTGATATATAGATGATGGATTACAGAATTGTTCACCTGAAACATATGTAGCTTTACTAACTGTTGTCACCCCAATAAATTTTAATTAAAAAAAAAAGTAACATCACTATAGGCCATTATAAGGTGTTTGGCTTTTAGCTAGTGACACAGGGAGCTCTTCCACGACTCCTGAGCCAAGGAGTGATCTAGTCTAACATATTTTAGCAGAATCACTCTGACTCTTCCTTTGAAAATTGCTGGTCTTGGACCAAAGTCAGAAACAGTGGAGTGGTTGGATTCCAGACATACGAGGTGTGATCGAAAGATATTGTGAATGTTTCAATTGGAAAAAAAAAAAAAATCCAGGGCCAGCCGAGTGGCTCAGTTGGTTAAGAGCTCGCTCAAGAGTGCCAGCTGAGCTCTGAGCAACAGCTGTTCAAGGCCAGCCCGAGCTGAGTTGCCATTGAGCTGCCAACAGATGGCAGGATGGCTCAGCTAAAAAAAAAAAAAAAAAAAAAAATCCATTAATCCCCCTCAAAATACTTCCCCTCATTTCGAACACACTTATCCCATCATTCTTGCCACTTTCTGAAGCAGTTCTGGAAGTCCTCTTTCATGAATGTCTTTAGTTGCACTGTCGTGGCTGCCGAGAATTCCTGAATCAGTTCAAAACGTTTTCCTTTTATGGTCATTTTGACTTTGGGGAAGAGCCAGGAGTGCCAGATCCAGTGAATAAGGTGGATGAGGACATACAATAACGTTTTTATTTGACAGAAATTGCCGTACCAGAAGAGATGTGCGACACGGAGCACTGTCATGATGGAGGATGAAGTAAAGACACTTAAGAGGACTCCAAAACTGCTTCAGAAAGTGGCAAGAATGATGGGATAAGTGTGTTCGAAGCGAGGGGGGCTATTTCGAGGGGGGATTAATGGTAATGTGTCTTTCATTGTAATGAATTTTTTATTTAAACATTGACCATATTTTTCAATCACACCTTTTGTTTTGAAGATAGAGTCAATAGAATTCCCTGGCAGGCTGAATGAGTAAGACGAAAAGAGGAGCCAACATGTCATGAAAGGTTTCGGCCATCACAACTAGAAGCAGGGATGAGGTTATCAGTAACTGAGATGGAAAGACGAGGAGCAGGTTTGGGGAAAAATGAATAGGGTCTTGGTTTTGAATATGTTCAGCCTGAAACGTGTACTAGGCCCCTGAAAGGAGATCTCTAGTAGGAGGTTGAACGTAAGTGTTTGGTGCTCAGAGACTTAGTCTAACACCCCTTCTCCTTCTCTGTTTTCCAGCCTCTCCAGACTAGACCGAGATCTGCCCAAGTCATCTTTTACAATACCTTATACCACGGAAATTTAAAAACTATTGTTGGATGGAAACTTTTGTGCTTCAATATTGTAAGTCGTAGGATTAGGAGTCACTTTACATTGGTTATTTTAATCATCACAATTAGGCTGAAGACTAAATACTATTATCCCCATTATCAGTAAGGAAACTGAGGCTAAGGGAAGCCTGATAATTTGCTCAAGATCACGGATTCCTGCTGAAGTCAGGAAATAGCAGAATGAGGATGAAAAACAACCCTGTCTGCCCCCAAGTTCCTGCTCTCCAGAGTGCCTTGCTGTTCAAATGCCAGATAATTTCTCCTGGGCATGTGGTCACGGCAACTCCTGTCCGCACAGGCAGTTTGCTGGGTCACACCAAATGACTGTGAGATGCTTCCCAGCTTTACAATTCCAGGTTGCTATAAAATTTATTTTGATATTGAAATGGCTTTGAGAATGTTTCATGCCTTTCCTCTGAAAACCCTCAGTAGGAAAGAAATAATTTCCGGTTCAGGAAGGGGATTAGGTCTTCAAATTTACAGGCAACAAACAGGTTCCCCCTTACCACCCCAGGTCAAACCCAAGGACCTTTAAAATGAATGTTAAAAAAAAAAATCCAAAGGTATTATCACCACTACCCCTAGTAAATATACGCAAACACCCATCAACCTTACCATATAGCAAAACCCCAGAAAATGAAGACAGCTCGTATTTGGACAAAAATCATAAAATCACTGCATGCATGTTCATTAATGCCACTGTTCCCTTATTGTTCTCATTCTCCCCTTCCCCTCCCCCCACCCCACCTTCCCACCAAGTCGCTCTTAATGACACTTTTACTGCTCTGCCCACCGAAATGGCTTGGGAGTGTAGGCAAGTATCAGGAGGTCCCTGCTGAGCTGTCACAGGCCACTGAACTCTAAAATGAGCTGTCTCTGTAACAAAAGGTCCCTTTCCCTGGGCAGAACTTCAAGGGGACTGCTCGCTGCAGCCCCCACTGCTCCTTTTGTATTCCAGTTTGATTAAACTGGGAATTGCTAGGTGCTCGGGGCTGTGGAGAACACCAGGTGGTGGCTTCTAGAGATCGCAGATTATACAGATCTTCCGTTAGAAGCAGACGTCCCTATTGTGTGACTTAATATCTAAGCGCAAATGCTAGGAGCTTCCCAGGCCTCCTGACGAGGCCGCATGGGAGACAAGCAATAAATCCTAGTCCCGACTCTCTCATGGCAACAGTTGCTGCTGGTGGATAAACAGAGTCTAGCCACTGGCTAAAACTGAAAGAAAAAAAAAAAATGAGTATTTAGGATAAAAGAAGTGAACCAAAGCAACGAAGGAAAGAAAAGTAATGTGTACAAGATGGAACAATGGTTGAACTTCACGGAGCCAGGATGTTACAAAAACTGAAGTGGCTTATCCTCTTTACACAAACCCGTTGAAGACCAGCACCATATCTCATTCAGCCTTGTTTCTGCAGTGTCTCATGCAGTATGCTATTCACTGAAGATGTTTAATAATAAAGGTAATAATGACAGCTAATATTTATCAAGCGCTTGTATGTAACTGCATCAGTTTTCTATTGCTGTGTAACCAATTATCACAAGCTTAGTGGCTAAAAACAACATCCAGGCATTATCTCATGATGCTGTAGGTCAGAGGCAAGCTTGACCGGGTTCTCTGCACAGTTCTCAAAAGGCTGAAGTCAAGATATCAGCCTGCTGGGCTCGTATTGGGAGGTTCTGGGAAGAATCCCCTTCTAAGCTCGGTGTTGCTGGCCACACACATTTAGTTCCCTGCAGCTGTCGGACTGAGACGCCCATGACCTCGCTGGCTGTCAGCCAGGGATAGAGACCGTAGTTCCTAAAGGCTGCCCACATCCCTTCTCACTTGGCCCACTCACATTGGTCCAGCTACCCATGGCACATCAAGGCCCTCTCACGCTTGGAATCTCTCTGACATCCTCTTCTGCCATCAGCTGCAGAAACTGTTTTGGAAGGGGCCTGTGTGATAGGATTAGGCCCACAGATAATCTTCCCTTCTAAGGTCAACTCTGCCTATATACATGATCATGGGGGCGACTTGTCTCATCATTGACACAGCTTCTGGAGATCAGGGCAGGACATGCTTGAGGGCCATTTAAGAAATTCTTCCTACAAACAAAGGCAAACATTGTTCCAAGCATTTTATAGTCAATAACTCATCAATCTTCACAGCTATCCTAAGAGGTAGGTTCTATTATCCTCATTTCATACATGAGGCCCAGAGAGAACACTTGCCAAAGTCACCCAGCTAGTAAGCAGCGAGGTCTGGATTTCAACTCAGGCAGCACGACTTCAGTCCTCACTCAGATCCACTATTCTACATTGCTGCTCAATCGACTATTTCTGGAATTCATGGATACATGAATAATTAATTGCATTAGGTATGGGACTAAGTGACAATTCCAAGGATTAGTCAATTCTTCGATGTGTATAGAAAATTTCTTGCATAAGCTCTCATGCTAATTATTCTGGGAAGGGGATTCATAGAGTCTCAAAGATATGAATCTTAGAGAGCTCCATGTACCTGAGAATCTCCTTGAACGAAATTCCTCCCCTTTTTAGACTTCAATTAAAATATGTGAATTGGGGCCGGCCGAGTGGCGCAGGTGGTTAAGCACTGGTTTGGGAAGCCAGCGGCCCCGGTTCAGGTCCCACATATGAGGGCCAGTGACACTGCCCTCAAAAAAAAAAGAGAAAATATGTGAATTGTAAACAGTATAGGCCCATATGGAAATGGTACAACTCTTTTTGACGTTCAGGCAACATTATAGATAGTGCTTTGCCCTCAGTCATGTTCTTCCATGACAAGCATGGCAGTGCCCCAGGGTGGGTATT
Organism: Aselliscus stoliczkanus; assembly: GCA_033961575.1. Taxonomy (NCBI): domain Eukaryota; kingdom Metazoa; phylum Chordata; class Mammalia; order Chiroptera; family Hipposideridae; genus Aselliscus; species Aselliscus stoliczkanus. The sequence continues at coordinate 69,272,392 of CM066739.1, read as the reverse complement.
GACAGCTGTGCAGGACAAAGCCAATATGCTGATTTGGATTCTGGGAAAACAAGTGTCAGAATAAAAGTCAACAGGGCCAAAAGCTAGAGTTGAAACAGCGCAAGAAAGGAACATGACCAAAAACTAAACTCATTCTATCTGATTTTTTTTATTTTACATGTGGCTGGTCTTTATATACTTCTGTGCCCTCTTATTGCTTAGCTGAGGGGAGGTAGAAATAGCCCTGGATTTGAAGTCAGAAACTGGAGTGCCAGTCCCGGCTCTGTTTCTTATGTGAACTTGAACAAGTCATTTAGTTTTCTGAATCTTACGCATCCCATCTGTAAAACAGAAGTAATAGTAATATCCACCTCATAGAAATTTGAGACGAATCAAGTAAGACACTGTCTTAGTCCATTTGGGCTGCTATAACAGACTACCATAGACGGAGGGGCTTATACACAACAGAAATTTATTTCCACGGTTCTGGAGGCTGGGAAGTCCCAAGATCATGTCTCAGGCAGATTCGTGTCTAGTGAGATCCCATTTCCTTATTGATAGCCGCCTCCTCACTGTACCCTCAGGTGGCAGGCAGGGAAGGAATTTCTCTGGGGTCTTTTTTTATCAGGACACTAATCTCATTCATGGTCGCCTTCATGGCCTATTAGCCTCCCAAAGACCCCTTCTCCTATATCATCACCTTGGGGGTTAGGATTTAAACACACAGATTTAGGGAGGACATAAACATTCAGTTGCAGACACTGAATGGGCCATGTTCCCTTTGTGAACTGTAAAGTGTAATACAAATGGCACATGTTATTTCACCAGGTAATCAAGGGATGGATGGAAGGAAGAGATGAGGCATGCACAGCTATCTTGCAAAGAGGTTACTTTTCCCAGAATGAAAGTCTGAGATGAACATTGGCTTCGGGAGAAAGAACGTGAAGATTAAGGGGCTCTGTACAACCTACTGGATCTCTGCTGAGCATGTCTTTGGCAAAACGGAATATACTTAAGGAGTAACAAGTAGTATCAATATCACCTTTAAAGAGAACTGGAGACAAAGAAAAATCATTTGTTTACATGGCAGAGCTGCAAGCTCAATTCCTATAAGCTGACTCTTGATATAGTGCTTTAGTCAGGGCAAAGATGGTCCTCTGGTTGGTTAAGAGGAGAAATTATGTTGCTAGAATGAATACCGAAACCCAGTTGAATCAAATGAAGTGGGATACCAAAATGTTCACCCTCTCAAATCTCCATAGCTCAACTGTCTGGAGTGAGCATAAAGTCATGTGGGACTCTCCTTTAGAATGTCATATAAACCAAGGAAAAGAGGCACAACTATTTCTCATGTACAATCTCTCAAGACACCTAGACTTCAGCCTGTGAGTCCCTGAGTGCAGAACCCAGTCAAGTCTACTCAGACTTCTGAACTATAGAACTCTAGTGAGACAATGAATGGGTATTGTTTTTAGCCACGAAATGTGTGGTAATTTGTTACATAGCCATTTTTCTTGATATTTTTTTTCCCACATAGTCATCAAAAAGTTTAAAGAGAGTCACCTTTAGGGCACATTAACATAAAAGAAATGATTAAGGTCCCTCAGTATCTGGAAGGCAACCATTGCCAACCAGCGAGTTCTATAAACCCAATAGGTGAGGCACGTGGACCATCCTTTGTTACTCGAGTTTTGTATAACATCCCATCACCCATGATATGAACATGAATCCAATTACTGCCTTGCAATTAAGCCGATGAGTAATGCAAACAAAAAAAAAATTCAAGCCTATAGACGGTCTTAATTGTCTGACACAAACCCTTAAAAGATATTCCCAAATGATCTGGGACAGTAGGCAAAGCAGCTTGACAGAATGACTGCTTTGAGTTGACCTACACAGGGCTCTGATGGTCATACTCCACGGAGAACTTCTCTCTCTCTCTCTCACACACAGAGAGTCTCTCTCTTTCTCTCTGTCTCTGTCTCTGTCTCTGTCTCTCTCTCTCTCTCTCTCCCTCCCTCCCACCCAAGTTGACTGTCTCAAGGGAAGAAACTGTTTTTTGTTTTTCTTTTTTGGGGGGGAAGAAACTGCTTTAACATCTTATACTACACTAAAACTGTTACTGAGATGAACAAAGTTTAATAATACTTATTGACATCCCATGGATGGCCTCTTGGAATGATAAGGTTAAATATTTCAATAAGCATCCTTAATCCATTTAGCTCCTCCCACCTCAAATTAACATTATAGACTTCTACCAATATTTGTTCATATGATTTGGAGCAGATTAAAAGAAAAGCTAAATCAGAGAAGTTAAAAAAGAGGAAGAAGATTACAAAAAGATAGGTCGATGGCTGAAACTAACTCCTGGCATGGAGTGCGTGGGGAGCATAAAGGCTCAGGCAGATTCTAAGAAAGATGGGATGGCGTGGTGAAAAGAGCATGCACGCTCTGGCTACTCTGGGGCCAGACAGACCTGGGTTCAGATCCATCTTCACAACTCATGAGCAGCATAATCTGAGGGCCAGTCCTTGCCTTCCTGAAACTCAGTGTCTTGCCCTGTAAAATGACAATAGTACTGAGTGTGGTCCTGAGAATTCCCTGAATATGTAGAAGGTCTTACATCCCAGCCATTTCCTTTGGCTTATTATTACTTACTTAGAATCCCTCTCCCTCCTTCTGTGTCCCACCCCCTTTAGCATTGATAAGGAATTTGACCTACAAACGAGAAGAATAGCATAAGGATATCATTCAGGAGAAGAAAAAAGAAGATATGTGCACATATACACAAGGGCCAGGAGAATGGTATGAAAACCAAGTTTGAAAACCTAGCTTTTCTCTTTATTAGCTAGGTAACTTTATTTTTATTTATTTATTTACTTTTTGAGGGCAGTGTCACTGGCCCTCATATGCAGGATTTGAACCGGGGCCACTGGTGTCCCAAGCCAGCTCTTAACCACCGCGCCACTCGGCCGGCCCATAGCTAGGTAACTTTAGACAAGTTATTTAACCTATTTGTGCCTCAGTTTCTTCCTACGTAAAGTGAGGATAATTTCATATACATCTCACAGAGTTGGGATGAGAATTAAATGAACTAATAGATGTGAAGGACTAATAATAATGCTGGCATGAGGTGAGCACTCCGTAAATGTTAGATATTATTATGAAGTGTTTTATACGTGCAATGTTTTCAGGAGAATGAAAAAAGAAGGCTGTTGTCTGGCATGAGGCAAAACTGTGCAGAAAAAGGCACAGCAACAACAGCAGGCCAGACTGTAGGGGTAGGAGCCAGTGAAAGATGGAAAAACGAGCTGTGACAAGAAGAATAAACACCTATGTAGTGTTCACTGCATGCCAGGCACTGTGCCAAGTATTTTATTTATATCGATCTACTCAGTCCTAACAATTCTTCAAGTGATTGGACTCATTTAATCTGTTAAGCAAGCCTATGTATGAGTCAGATACAATAATTATTCAATTTTTTTTTTTTTTTAGAAATTTTATTGGGGAACAATGTGTTTTTCCAGGACCCATCAGCTCCAAGTCAAGTAGTTGTTTCAATCTAGTTGTGGAGGACGCAGCTCCTTGGCCCATAGGGAGATCCAACCGGCAACCTTAGTATTAGGAGCCTGTGTTCTAACCACCTGAGCTAACCAGATGCCCCTAATTATTCTATTTTTAAGAGGAGAAAATGAGGAATAGAGAAGTGACCAGACCACGGTCGCACAGGAAGCCTCACAATCAGGATACACTCCCAGGCAATTTGGCTCCGAAGTCTAGAACAATCGACAGTACAACGTGAATGTAGGCTATCGCTGTAAGGTAGACTCACTCACATCCCCACCGTCTGTCCCCTCAGAGCTACGGATGGTTCTGGAGTTCTTTCAGTGTATGAAATGAGACCGCAGCCATGTTTTAGGAGTGGTCAAAGAAAGCTTGAACTGTGGAAGAGAAAATTAGGGTGACATGGATAGGTTGATGGGGAGACTTTCTGAGGTATGTCTCTACATTAAAATCAAAGGGGAAATCAAATAAATAAAATCAGCTGCAAAAATGAATCTAAAAAATTATACTCATAAAATTTTGTGTAAATTATACTATCAAATTTTGTGTCACTTTCCCCTAAATGGAGCATATTTAAAACATATCTTTCTAGACTTTTTGCCCAATTTTCTTCCTACTTGAGGCATCAGTTAGAGAGGAAATCTGGTTTGAAATATTATCTCTCCCCTACCTCAAACTTCCATTGAAATTGGACTTAATCCTAAAATAAGAGACAAATCCAGCATAATACAGGCATGGTTAAGAATTGCATACACTAGGGCCGGCAGAGTGGCACGGCGGTTAACAGCTGGCTTGGGACGCCAGCGGCCCAGCTTCAGATCCCACATATGAGGGCCAGTAACACTGCCCTCAAAAAAAAAACAAAAAAAACAAAAAAGAATTGCATACAGTAAGAATTCCATTTCTTTTTCATCCCAAGAAAAGAGCCAGCTGACCCCAGGGATGACAACACCGAGGCATCAGGCCAAGCCCCTCAAGGGGAGCCAAGGAGCCTGTGATGGCACCAGCAGCTCTGGGGGTGAGGGGTTCTCCTTCTTGGGGAGTACAGTCATGCTCTTCAAACACACCCCCTTTAGTTACATTTCAGATGGAAACAGAAGCTTCACAGGAGATTGTCTTCGTGCCTATGTGAACAAGCAAGATGAAATCTGCTCAAAGAAACAGGTTTTGAAGAAGGGCCAAGACATCTCTCAAAGTGAGATTTCCCAATTCTGTTGATTATTTTTTCTTTAAAGGCACTAATCTTTGTAACGCTGGAAGATAACTGATTTGGAAAGCCACCAGAGAAAGGTAATAGCAGTGAAAACTTTCTTCCTTACAAACAGTGAAGGGAAATGGGACCAAGATAGAAGATGATGAGATTAGCTTTATTTCTGTCAATTGTTGCAACTTCTGTTTACTAGACTTTTTGCTAGAAGCAAAGACTTATGCCACATCCAGACGAAGCTGGGATGGGGTGGAAAATTCTCGACACCTGCAACAGCCTAACAAGTCTCACGCCCACCCACCATCCTCCTCTCACCAACCCAGTCCGATTTCTAAAATTCTCTTCCTCCTCAGCTAAAATGCTCCAAAGATTTGCCATCACCTACAGGAAATGAGCCAAAATCTTCAGCCTGGGCTACGTGCCCTTTATAAACCTACCTGCCTCTGAGAGCTCATCTTCTCCCATCCAGTGTGTGGTGAACTGGAACATGGGAAGGGGTGCTCGCTGCATCGGAAGTCCTCTCTGCAGATAAGGATGTCTCTGAACCAGCTTAATCTAGAGAGGACTGGGTCCAGGGAGTCAAAAGGTTCAAACAGGGATACACTGGGCAATGGGATGGGGTGCAGAGAGCATGTTTCAACGACAAAACACTCGTTAGTGAAAGTTCTCCTCCTCAAGCCCTTACTAGTCAGTGTCTACAAATTCTCTTGCAAGCAGGGATTATAGATGGAGAAACGCATCCTTTCATATGTAAACATTTTAACTAAATTCTTTTAAAGTTCAGGCACTTTAAAATTTAAGTATGTGCATTTCCTAATTCTGGTGACAGTGGGGGGTAACTCATATAGAAAGGCTGACTAAGGCAATCGGAAAGGAAAAATCCAGATTGAAAATAGACTTTCTCAGACATTCTACCTTGTTGAGGAGGCAGAAGGTAACTGACTGGCTACTGAGCTTTCTGTTTGTTATCAATGAAAACCTAGGTCAAAAAAAAAACACATTCTTTAGCATTATGTCCAGTAGGGTTTCCTATAGAAACTGAATAATCTCTTCTGGGAATGAACAAGGATATTTAATATATAAGTATCAAAATACATAAAATTGATTCACTGAAACTAATGATTTGTGTTATTTAATAAGATACCTTGCTGGGCAAAAGGAATCACTGCTGGTTGTCCTAAGTCATAAACTCCCTGAAAGCTCAGAGGATACGAATTCTATTCACAGAATATTAACTGACACAAAACTTTCGGCGCCATATTTAGCACAGCAATGAGACTAAAGCATGTGAATTTTCCCTTCGGCTTTTCACCTTCACACACCCAGTGTGGCAGTGGTGAGAAAGGCCTTTCACTACCCCTGAGGAATCTATCAAGACATTTTACCACAAACCTCAGAAGTGACACTTTGCACCTTCTCCATGTGGCACAGAGACATTTTTCACACCTGTTAGTGAAAATACTGTGCCTGTAAATAACATTTTTCAAGGGAAAATTAGAAATCGACACCAAAGCAACTGTAAATAACACCCACCTACCACAATGACTGTACCACCGACTGCTACGCCAGTCTCAGGCATATAAAGGTAAACAAAAATCAAGTAAAAAAAGGGAAAGAGAAAGCAAAATGGGTTATTGTAATGAAGTCTCTCTAGACATTATTCTTATCATTAATCCTGCTGGAGAGTTCAATTTTTAATTAAGGTTTTCAAAGATTTTTTTTTTTAAGACATAGGGAAAAAAAATAAACACTTTATCAAATATCTAGTTCTAGATACACATTTCACTTATGCATGCATGCATTCATTCATTTTAAGTTAATTCTAGGAAAACAGAAATTGTCTGTGTTGTTCCCTGCTGTACCTCCAGTTTCTAGAACAGTGCCTAGCATAGGGTAGGAGCTCCATAAATATTTGTTGAATAAATTAATTCATCAAACACCTGCTGAGTACCTACCGTGTACCAGGCCAGGTGATAGGGCCCAGAGACAGAAAGATTTGCTCACAGTCCATAAAGAACATGCCTCTCGGTTCTAAATTCATGGATCTGAATGCTTCCGTGAAATATCTAATAGGCTTCTCAAAGTTGACAGCCAAAACAGAAGTTTTTTTTTCTACAACTGCTTCCCCTCCTTCCCCCAAATTATTCCGACCCTTGCCCTCCTTTCTCAGTGAATGATACTGCCATCCACTCCATCGTTCAAGCCACACAAACATAGCCAGCTTTTCTGCATACATTCCCTTCAGCTCTAACCCACCCCTTCGTCTTCACCATTACCACTTAGTCCAAGCAGCCATCACCTCTCCCCGAGGCACAGCCTCCTGTTGCTCTCCCTGCTGCCACTCTTGCCATCATTGCAATCCAGACAAAGCAATCTCTTTGAAACATGAGTCAGATCAGTTCACTGCCCAATTTAATCTTCCTTCCATGGCACTGAGGTCTGTCAACCCCCTACCGTGGGGCCCAAGCCCCCTGCCTCTGGCCTACCCCCATCTCAAATCATGCCCTATTTCTCTCCTGCCATGTGTTCCAGCCTCACTGCCATCCTGTGGCTTCTCATTGTCTCCAAATATGTCCTCACATCAGGGCCTGAGTACAGGCTCTCCCCTCCCTGGAATGCTCTTCCCCCAAATGATGGGATCTTTCTCAGAATTCAGGTTCCTTTCCAAATGTCACTTTCTGAGAGAAGTTTTCCAGAACCACCTGCCCCAATTTCTGATTCTAAATGACCACCGATGCTTACTTAGTCATGGGTAACAAATAGAGCCAAGTCTGAGCTTCTCCTTCCATCCGCAGCATCCCCAATGAGGTAGGGGGATTCCTTCATTAGCTTTCAACTGACACTCCTCCTCACTTCTTGATCAACTGCTTTTCTCAACAACCAAATGAGCCAGACATGTGACCCTGCCAACACAAGGATCAGCCTTACTCTCCTGCTCTGAGATGCCCTCAGTTTGGGATGTGACTTTGGGTCCTGCTGGGTGTGCTCCACCTGGCTCTGTCACATCACTGAAAACAACTTCTCTTTCCAAATAAAAAACACTTAGCTCAACAATTCTAGTCCTATGTACAAATCCACAGAAATGGAGGCGCATGCCCTTAGGAGACAGTTAATGGTGTTCATATCAGCTTTATTCATAACAGCCCCACATTGGAAACTAGCCAAATGTTCATTCAAAGTAGAACAGATTAATAAATAAATGTTGGCATATTCGTGCAATGGAATTCACAAAGCAATGAATACCATACGTAACAATATGGATGAATTTTATAAATAAATGTTGAACAAAAGAAACCAAACTCACAAAAACACATTTCTGTATGGTTCTATCTATATAGAAAGGGGTCAGAAATGGGCAAAACTCATCTCTAGTCAGTATACTTAGAAATAATACAGAGGCAAGAGAACCTTAAGGAAATGTAAGGAAGTGACTACCATAAAAATTAGGAGAGTACTGACCTTTGGGGTGGAGAAAATGGGTGGGGATTGGAAAGAGATATATGAGATACCGCTGGGGAATATTGACAATGTTTTATTTCTTGACTAGGGTGATGGTTACACAGATGTTCATTTTGTAATTTAACAACCTCTATATTAATATTTTATGCACATTTCTCTACAGACATTATACTTGGAGGTGGGGAGAGTTTATAAAATTAAAGCATGGCCTCGTTAGGTGGAAAAGAGCCGGCCCAGGACTTCTTGTCACTTGAGACAAGTAAATTCCAATGTCTTAAGCACTGTTATAACGTTTTCTATATGTACAGCTAAACACAATAGTAGCTGATGCAGCATTCGAAGGGTGGGTAGGAGAGGAACAATAAAGGAAGCAATAAACAGAAAAGTGTTGTTTATTTTTATTTTATTTTTTATTTTTTTGAGGGCAGTGTCACTGGCCCTCATATGTGGGACCCGAACTGGGGCTGCTGGCAACCCAAGCCAGCTCTTAACCACCGTGACACTCGGCTGGCCCCATTGAAGTGTTATTATAATTAATAAGAGAACCAAGAAAACAGATTAGATAGGAAGGTCAACTTGACACCACGGGACCACCACCAAATGGTCACATAGGATGAGAACATAAAAAGAGGCCATTTTACTTGACCGTTAGATGGTTATTTCCAAAAGTAGCAAAAAAAAAGGAAACTAGATTAATGTGCATTCCCATTAAATTTAGAGAAATAGTGTATCTATGCTTTATTAACTTATGAAATCTGCACATACTCAAAAAACTTTTTGTATAATATTTCTTAAATGGCCAGAGAATCATGCATTAACATATTTCAGCTGTCATGGCAAATAAAAAACCCAAAACTGTGGACCCTGAGTTAACCTCCAGAAAGAGGAGGAAACCTTCACTGGCATCACTGTTCTCACCAGTACTCCCCTAACCAGAACCAGGCTATTAGAGTCTTCTCAACATGATGAGAGATTCTCTAAGAGAAAAGAAGGAGGTAGAACAGGAAATGAAGGGAAGGAGGGAAGGAAGGAAGGAAGGGAGGGGGTGAGGGAGGAAGGGAGGGAGGAAGGAAGGGAGGGAGGGAGGGGTGAGGGAGGAAGGGAGGGAGGAAGGAAGTCTGGAGGGAGTGATTCAATGTAATTAGCATTACAACAGATGCCAGCATTAGAAGCAGTGGACACATAGACAAGAGTCAGGGAAGGTTTCTCAGCAGAAGTTCATAAACAGATCTAATGACAGCAGAATTAGCCAGGAGAGAATGAGAGGGAGAGCTCCGGGGCCAGCTCAGGAAGGACCATGGGGATTACATAAAGCAGATCTTAATTAGTTTTTTATTAGTTTCAGGTGGACAAAACAACATAGTGATTGTACATTTATATACCTCACGAAGCGATAACCGCAATAAGCCTATTAGCTGGCATTGTACATGGTAAAAATATTATTGACTATATTCCCTGTGCTGTACTTTATATCCCCGTGACCTTTTTTTTTTAATTACAGTTAACATTCGCTATTATTTTATATTAGTTTCAGGTGTACAGCACAGTGAACTAAGTCAGACTGAGAAAGACAAATACCATATGATGTCGCTTATATGTGGAATCTAAAGAACAGAATAAACCAGCAAACAAAACAGAAACAGACTCCTTGATTTGTCTGATCATTTGAAACACTGGCTATCATCCACTCATTACTAACTGGATTTTGCTAGTGGCTTCTGACATCTCAGATAATACCACACCATTCCTAGAACAAGGTCTGTTACTGTTATAACATTTCATGTCGTTTATTGAGGCTTACCAGAGTAGACTCTGACTCGTCCCAGTCATTTATTTGGGTATGGACATACGGCACGATATGGAACACCAACTCAGACCACAATGGGGTTTGTGGCAGTGTCCACACACTCGCTCTGTATCCCTTCGGGCTAAGAGGAGAATCTGAAATGGCCTAGATTTAAGAGTGAAAATCTTTGCTTATCTCTAATATAGAACTGGAAGTGAGAATAAGGAAACATTCCTTTGCCTCCTTGCCTTTCCTCTTCCTGTTTAAAAACGGTGATGGATTAATGCAATGGGAAAGCAATCTTTTGTACTTTGAGTTCTCATCTGCTTACTCCTTGGTAACTGCCAAAGGAGATGGGCTATGGGAGAGTTCGATCAAGATTTAAAAACAACAACAACAAAAAAAACAGTTGCCCTGTAACCCAGTATAGAAAACTTTAAAGGGCCTTACTCAAATTAACATCACTAAATACAGCAGCCAGGACTCTCCATCTCAGTCCTTATGCCCTGCTAATGAAACCTGCAGGATGAAATCAATCGCCTGGACTTAAATTGCAAAGAGAGAACATGAGGCATGTGAAACTCAAATCACTGTGTTTCACAAGACATATCTAGTAACTAAAATCTATACGAGCTTTGCAGAGAATAGATCCTCAAACATCTGTTAAATAACTTAACCAGTGAATGAAATCAGTGGATGAAAGGGAAAGAAGGAAGGAATTCAACTGCAACAATTAGCGATGTATAAATATGCTTTGTGTATTAGACACTAAATAAAATGTAAGTCAAAATCAGTGTCTGAATAAGTAATGGTTGGGAGACAACTGATACAAAATGAGCTGTCATCTCAATTAAACTATTAAGAGAGTGACTAGAAACCAGGTTGGAACATAATACACTTCCTCCTTCCTTACCCTCACACTCTTACCCCCGCCAATCATTCCTCTTCCCTGTTCTCCCACCCAATGTTTCCCTAATTGCTGGCCTCCCAAATTTTTGTTCAGTTTCCCAGAGAGGAAAAGGCCCTTCATTCCCTTTATACTAGTAATATTTACACCTGAAGTGGGCTGAGTCTGTTCAATTGTTCATTCATGCTTCAATTTACTTGCTAGCAAGTTATTGCACTCCAGTGGGTGTCAGATGCTGCTTAGTCTGGACCAAAAATGACAGAGAAGGTCACTCGGTCCCACCCTCAGGCTGCTTAGGATTTGCGGGGATAGAGATGAGTAAACAGCCCATTACAATACAAAGAGACATACATTCTGGTCTTTGAGGACACAACGCCTAACATTAGAATTTACAATCCTAGGGCCGGCCGAGTGGCTCAGTTGGTTAAGAGCTCGCTCAAGAGTGCGAGCTGAGCTCTGAGCAACGGCAGTTCGATGCCCAGCCCAAGCTGAGCAGCTGCTGAGCTGCCAACAGATGGCAGGATGGCTCAGATGAAAACAAAACAAAACAAAACAAAAGAATTTACAATCCTGTTGAGGAAGGACATTGGAAATTTAAAGGAAGTTCATGTTGGTTAACAGTTAAGATAACAGTTCAATAGAACCACTTAATATAAGTGATTAGAGGATTGCTGGTGAGAGAAAGTAAGGTCTAAGATGGAATCTGAACACCAGAAAGCTTAGCCAGACGGAAAGGGAGGGGAGAGGTTAGGGAGGGGAGGGTTCAAAAGTAGAAGTAATCACACGTGTGAAGGTGCTGAGATGACGGATTAGTGTCCGCAGGACATCTTCCTGGATAGGACTTTACTTTATATAAAACAGGCACACTGACCACCTTTTTAAGCACAATCATGGTGTGCTTTTCTGTCTCCTCACCAGAGGCCACATGACAATATCCTTCCCATCTTGTTCCTTGTCCTAGCCTTCCTTCAAGGCACAACCTGGCCATTCATCATGTCTAGCGTTTAAATCGTACATTTATACAGCATTTTTCATATGTCAGTTATTACATATATGCCTTGTCAACGTTTACAATATCTGTACTGTTTCAAATGTCCCTTCTCCTCAACTAGATTGTAAGTCGTTCCTTAAGAACAGCATCTGTTTGTCTTTCTTCCTAGCACAAGGTTTACTGTTTATTGATTGTTGGGTGATGTGAGTTACATAAGCAAAAAAGAACAAAGTCACCACCAGAAACTACCCACTCATCAAGGTGGCATTTCCAGGGGATCTGTGTAGGGACTCTGATAAGGAATTACCCAGGTGGTTCCTGCTGTAGGGACACAATAAATTCAGACTCAGGGGTTCCAACAGTTGGGTCAGGATGACACTAAAACCATTTTTACTTTGAGAATAATTCAAGCTTTGGATCAAGTACTTATCCTCTTTGCTGAGATGCTGCTGACACCGAAGTCTTCAGTACTTCTGAAATTTCCACAGGGGGAAGGAGGAGAGACATACCTGGGGCATGTGGCAGTACATTTCCAAACAACTGATGGCCAGAAATTAAAAGCAAAATTTCCAGATAAGATTTTTGAGACAAAAAAATATATATATCCAATTTGAACTTGGAGAAAGATTCTATCCCTAGAGGCCAGATCAGAGGACTTTGTGCATGTATTCAGTTCACTGGTTCACAAAGCTGTAGATACATGGAGTTCAAAACCGGTTCTGTTCCCTCCCTGTGTGAGATGCCCAGTGGCAAAAACTGTCTTCCAAGGCTCATAGGTATTCTTTCAGTAAATGGAAAGTTCCACTAAAAATAAAAATAATATGATCATGCCAGCATACTCATATCTATTAAGTGCCTTAAATACATTTCCACATTTAGGGACTATCTAATGGGATCACGGTGCTACAGATGGTAATTAGCATCTGCTTGATAAAGTATATACTTTCCACACAGGACTTAAACATAGACTTGGTTATAGGGAAAGCTTAGGCTGTCCAGCACTACTCACTATTATCATTAAACTGTCTCTGAAAGGTTGGCAATTTTTTTTTAATTAACTCAACAAACACTTATTAAGCACCAACTGTGTTACAAGCACTACTAGTCTGGAGTAGAGATGATTCAATGCCTTGCCACCCAGGAACTGACAATTGAGTGGGGGAGACAAACATGTAACACAGATAATTTGGCTAAATTGCGATAAATGCTGTATTTAAAAGGAGGCAGAGAGAACAGTGGGTTCAAAAGAAGCAAAGAAGAATATTAATCGTTCTGGCAAATGTCAGACACTTAGAAGAGACGTCAGCTGCGCTAACAGCAGTTAGTGAGGTTACTGCAACCATTCTTCCATCGCTTTCTTTCTTTCTTTTTTTTTTTTTTTTTGAGGGCAGTGTCACTGGCCCTCACATGCAGGATCTGAACCGGGGCCGCTGGCTTCCCAAGCCAGCTCTCAACCACCGTGCCACTCGGCCGGCCCATCGCTTTCTTGAAGAACATGTTAAAACCATTTATTTTTCTACCAGGAATTTTACTTAATGATTGGTTCATCAATTGACCATAGACCGAAAAAGATTGAGAAAAAAAAAAAAAAAGAGTAATACAAACATCACCATCTCCAGGTAACACACCTACCGACCTTGAAAATGTGGATCAGCCCCACTTGAGCTTAGAGGGTTCAAGCTCACCCAAAGTAACCAAAGTAGCTCATGTGACTGACTCCTGCTTGCTTTTGATCATTACAGCAGAGAAGAGCGAATCAATTCCAAAAGCAATCTAGGACACAGCTGGGGTTCTCTGTACCCCCAAGACCCCCAGAGTTAACCTTCTCACCTACTTTTCCAGGCCAGTACCTAAACAGTCTCCCATCCTCTCAGCGGTTGCCCTCTCGCCATACAGTCAACATCCCCCAAGTCTCTCTACCACACTAATCACTTAACTTTCATGTTGTGTCTCGCACGTAAGAGCTCACTGAGATTTGTGAATCAGTTTTTCTCTTTCTACTCATCCTATCAAGTGGTTTCCTCTGTATCAAAGGCTGTTTCCACGTCTCCCTTTTCTTCCTCTCCCACCACAAATCTATGCCCAGTCCTCTCATCGTATCCACCTGTTAAGGTAATATTTAAAGGGAGATGGTGTAGAAGGAAGAACAGGGCTTCTGGAATTAGGCTTCTCTGACTCAAACCGTGATAATACTGCCTGATTAAGTCACTTATTGTTTATGACCTCCAGTTTCTCCTTTTGTAAAATAAGACTAATTCCCTCTAATATATGATGTCACTGAGATGTATACGGAGTTCCTGCTATGCTTTGGTGTCAGGCACGCAGGCAGTGTGCAATAAACACTAGTTTCTTTCCTTTCTAAAATTCCTGCCTTTCTGAGAAGCCTCTCCACTTAGCTAGGATCCCTCCCTGCTCTAGCAGAGCCACACTTCCCCATTTCTGAAGGCCTCTATGGGAAAAAAATCTACAGAAACTTTAGAAACTAGGCAAAAAACAGGACTTGGAAGGGCATTGTTAAACCTGAATTGATTTAAAGTAAGTAAAATTAAACCATAACTCAGCCTGCTAAATATAAACAGTGCTGATGACATTTAGACCTTTTAAGTTCGTGATTACAACTGTATTAGTTTCCCTGATCATTAGAAAACTTCTAAAGAGTTTCCTGCCCTGTCATTTATAAAGCTGCTTATAAAGTCATTTGCTTGTGAGGTAAATGATCTATATGCTGCCAGAAAGTGTGCTTTATCTGCACCCAAGTGTTCAATCCATATCTCATTTTATGGCTCAGTGCTGTTGACACCCTAGTATAAAGTCCCAATATGGTCACCCAAACAGGGAAGCACATAGGAGCTTGAGAAGAGGAAAGCTTTAAATAAGTTCTAATACACCACTGCGTGTTGCCAAGGAGGCATCCTACAATCCCACTTGCCAGCACTGAGTTCCACCTAGCTTTCCTGGGTCAATGATCACCTCATGCCCAAAGACTTGTTCTTAACCCCCAGTGGCCCAAGGCTGCAGGTCCACGATCTGAACACTGACCTTTTAGTAGCTGCGTCTGGCTTCATGAACAATAACCCTAGTCCTTTTCTGTTTTCCTCTGCACTCTCTTGCCTAATACCCTTTTCTGTGCCATTGAACACTTGAGTCTTCCACTTCCCATTCCTATACTCTTGGCTACTTCCATTAAAAAAAAAAAAAAAAATTAACATGTATGTACCAGGCCCCATGCTAGTCTAAGCACTTAACTCACTGAACATTCACAACAAAATTAGAAGGGAGCTACTATTATTATCCCCATTTTACAGGTGAGAAAACTGGGGTTCAGAAAGGTTATAAGAGACAGAGTCAGGATTCAGACGAGGGCAGTGTGCCGTTCTGGTAGCCACCACTTGGTAAATTCCAATTCCTTGCTCAAACTGAAACCTCAGGCCACACAGAGTATCTACTGTTGGTTTTGTAGAAAGTATATTTTCAGATGAAATGCACCCTTGTGAAATCGCTGCCTGCTTCCTGGTCTTCTCCTCCCACTTCCTCCTCCTCCTCCTTCTTTACACTGTCTGATGCCAAATAAGTGTTGTTTGATCAAAGCCCCCAGGTGTCATAATTGAATAAATTGCCAAATTGAACAGAAATGCCTCCATGTCATGTCCCAAAGTCCCTCCCTACTTTATTCCATCTCCAGTTGAGAGAAGTGCCCTCTCTTTGAGTTCAGCAATGAAGATGTGATATACAAAAATTTTAAAAAAACAAAAAACAAAAAAACATTATTCCGGATTGGACCACAAACAACTCTGTACAATATTTTGCTTTCAGAGAAGAAACAGCCAAAGTCATTTTGTGAAAGATACGCACAGCTGAACACCATAACCCTTACAACCTTGTAACGAACTTCAGTGGATCTATCACTCACTACTCTTTCATGCTCTTGGGAATCAATTAATGCTGTCAAGGTGGAAATTTCTATAGATTTTCTATAATATCTTAAATGTCCATGAAAACTAACTTTTCATGTCAAGAGGTATCATCTGCTTCTGACATGATTCTGTGACTCACTGAATAAGCCATGTTTGCTCCATTCAGTCATTCAACAAGCACATATTGCGCTCTAGGATACCACAGTAAGCAAATCAGACAATAGTCCCTCTCTCACGGGAGCATGAGACAGAGACCATAAACAAAGAAGGACTTAATTGCAGGTAATGATGATCACAGTGAAGAAAATCAGACAGGATGATGTGTAACAGAGAGTGAAGAGGGTAGAGGAGAAAAGAGTTTAGGTTGGGTTATCAAGGAAGGCCACTCTGATGAGGTGACCTTTAGCTAAGGTCTGACTCCTGAGAAGCAAACATGCACATTCCAGGCAGAGGAGAGAGTGAATGTCAAGTCTTCAGGTGGAAACAAGACCAAGGAAACCCTGCCTTGGAGAGTTTGCCATCCTGTATGCTTCTTCATGATGTTCTATCTGCCTTAATCTCTGTGGTCTAAAGAATGTAAGTCACACATGTGAGATGAGTTTCTACCCCTCGTATTGCTGCAGCTGCCAGATTCCCAGGATTCTCGTGTCTTGTTGCCTCTGGGGATCCTGTCAGGACCAGTAATACCTGTTGATGATTAACACCCCAGACTGTGGAAAACAAATTTTGCAAGTCAGTCAGCAATAAAATTCTTACTAAATAAGGCTGTCAGAGATTTAGATCTGTTCCTGGGGAGCTGGGCCATTCATTCCTGCACAGCCTCCACCTTGCCTAGTTCTTCCCTGATCTCACGCTGCCCCCAGGAGCCTGAAAGCTGTTGAATAATAAACTTTCTTAATCCTCGGCAAGACAGTTGTCAACAACTGAGCACTGTCCCTCTCATTGTTTTGTGTTGAAATACCTCTAAGATTCTCGGGCTTGTACCTAGTACAAGATAAGTCCATTAGTGAAAGTTCTAAGACTTATCTTGATAAAGAGATAATTTACAAAAAGATAAGCTTTACTAGACATTCCTGGTGAGCCTACATCCTAGGCTTAGAAAGCATCACAAAGTTTAAAAGAGACCATATTCCATAGTAGTGACAATTCCTTCCTCAAGTTGGGAATGGATATACTTCCATTGCATTCAATCCATCCATTATTCACACAGATAAATTTATTGGGCCTGAACTGCACCACTCTTAGATTATTTTCCCCTAACCCAGTCTCAGTCTCCATGTTCCCAAGGTTTTGGGGAGTGGCCTCACTGCTGTCATCTTTGTTAACATTTGGGTATGATATTCTTTCTCATTCACATCTTCACTCGTTGGTTCACACACCTCTGAAAATGGTAAGGTATCTTCTACTTGTATGTTTGCAGAAAGCTGTTGCAACCTCTTAATGAAGAATTTTATAAATACCCTGAAAGTTTGTGCTTCCCTAAATTGATCCAATTTGCTTCTTTCTATCCTGTAGCTTAGGCTAGTTTTCAATTCTAGAGATCTCCATGACGACATGACGATATAATTGAGTGCCAAACATAGTCAAAAGACCTAAATTCCAGTTTTGTATTTATTTATTCATTCAAAAAATACTTATTACATACATATTATGTACCAGATGCTGCATCATTAATAGGTTTTTTCATCTTGGACAAGTAGCTAAAGTGCTCTGTGCCCTAGTTTTCTTATCTGTCTATATATCTATAAAGAGGGCATTGTACCAAATAATCTCCAGTACTTTGTAGTTCTAAATGTCTTTGCTTCTAAGACCAATTCTAACATCCATATTGTTTCTTAATCACACTTGTTTCTGTCTGACCTTGTCATATAAAACTTTCCTATTAAAATAAAGGACAGTACTGGTTATATCTCCTAAAGCATTAATATAATCCCATTGACTGAGATTTAAAAATCTTACAGTAATCAATATTTCTGGAGTTTAGATGATTACTTGCAAGGATAATAATAAAGAAATTATATATATATATATATATTTTTTTTTTTCAAACAAGAGTCTATAAACAGTAATATGTTTTAAATGGCTCAGAACCAGTTTCCTGAAGAAGAAAAAACAAGTATATAACTAAGCACTGAAAGAATATAAAACTCCAAACTGAATAGACAATGCAAAAATATGTATACATAAATATTGTTGGTAACATTGGATATTCTTTCTAAAGAATAATATGACATGTATCAAGAACTATAAAACTGGTTGTGCAGATTAATTACAGTCATCCTAATCTTCATTTTTCCATCTCTTGATTCTGGACTTACCCATGTAATTTGCTTTGAAATGAGCTTCCTCTCTTTCCAGTCATGCTTC
Organism: Aselliscus stoliczkanus; assembly: GCA_033961575.1. NCBI lineage: Eukaryota > Metazoa > Chordata > Mammalia > Chiroptera > Hipposideridae > Aselliscus > Aselliscus stoliczkanus. The sequence goes on along the minus strand of CM066739.1, from coordinate 69,254,218 downwards.
TGTGCCATAGCCATGAGAACATGCCCAGGTTAGCCTGATGGGTGGATATAAGAGACACATGGAAAAGAGCCAAGACTTTCCAACTGGAACTGGCAGTTTCTCTAAGTTAAGGAAATGGAGCTGGGATTTGGGAAGGCTAAAGCAGCTAGAATTTGCAGGAAAATTCCAGAGAAGGGAGAGCTCTGGAGATCTTCAAAGGGTCACTCTTGAATCTTCAGCTAAGTAATGATTAGCACATGTGTGAGGAAACTACCCAAGATCTGAGAAACAACCACCCAAAGGATTATAAAGAACAATGCCCAGAACTCACACAGAGCCAGAAATAGTTCCTGTCCCCACCAGCTAGAGTGGAAAAACTTGTAATTAATGAGGCATCAGACTGAGTGATGAGAAGGATTTGTTCCATGTCATAGGGCGATATCTGCCCCAGACAAAATACCGCTCCGCTTCCACCTAGCACAACTTAAATGCAAGACTGAAGAGATAAAACTGTTTCTAAGTAAAAGGATCCCAGAACAAGTTTCAAGAATATTTACAGAAATACGAAAATATTCAGTTCCCAAGAAGGTAAAATTCATCATTTCTGCATCCAATGAAAACTTACCAAGTATGTATATCGGTTTACTAGGGCAACTGTAATAAAGTACTGCAAACTGGGTGATTTAAACGACAGAAATTTATTGTCTCACAGTTCTGGGGGCTACAAGTCTGAGGTCAAGGTGTTGGTTCCTTCTAAGGTATGTAGGGATGTGAGGGAAGGACCTGTCCCAGGCCTTCTTCCCTGGCTTGCAGAGGCCACCTGCTCCCTGCATCTCTCTTGTGGCTAACTCTGTGAGTGTGCCTGTTTCTCGATTTCCCCTTTTTATAAGAACGCCAGTCATATTGGATTAGGGTTCACCATAATAACCTCATTTTAACTTGGCCAAATCTATATTAACCTTATTTCCAGATAAATTCACATTCTGAGATACTAAAGATTCAGACTTAAACATATGAGTTTGGTGCAGGAGGGGGGAGCGATGCGACACAATTCTTATAAACACCAAGCATGAAAATATGCCCTATATTGAGAAAAGCTGATCAATTGAAACCAAAAACTATATAAGTGATAGAACTTGACAAAGACGTTAGAACAGTTATTAAAACTGTATTTCACTTATTCAAGAAGTTAGAGAAAAATGGTATGACTAATGTTACATACAGATTTGGAAGACATAAAAGGACTTGAATGAAACTTCTAGAGATATAAAAATATAATATGTGCGATGAAAAATACATTGTAAGGGATTAATAGCATATTAAACACTGCAGAAGTGATAATTAGTGAACTTGAAAACATAGCAATAGAAATTATCAAAAACAAAACTCAGAGTAAAAAGACGGGGGGAAAAATGAGCAGAGCATCAGTGAGCTGTGGGACAACTTCAAGATGCCTAATAGCTATGTAAGTAGAATGCAAAAAGGAAAGCTAAAGGATTGAAAAATTATTTGAAAAGCTGAAATTTTCCAAATTTGATAAAAGCTAAAACTATAGAAGCTCAACAAACTCCAAGTACAAGAAACATGAATAAAACTACACTGTCATGTTATCAAATTGCTTGAAACCAATGACAAAGAGTAAATTCTAGGGCCGGCCGAGTGGTGCGGTGGTTAAGCGCTGGCTTCGGAAGCCAGCGGCCCCGGTTCGGGTCCCACATATGAGGGCCAATGACTGCCCTTAAAAAAAAAAAAAAAAGAGTAAATTCTAAAAGAAGCCAGAGGAAAAAGCCACATTGTACAAAGGAACAAAGATAAGAATGACAACGTACTTCTCATAAACAACAAAACCAAGAGACAATGGAGCAACACCTTTAAAGAACTAAGAAATAAAACCTCTGTCAATCTAAAATTCTATACTCAGTAAAAATAGCTTTCAAAAATGAAGGTGAAATATTTTTTCAGACATTTGGTTGTTTCACTTGTCTTCATAATTCAGTCATTCAATACAATAATGGTTGGAAGTTTTGGTTTTTTTTATGTTAAGGAGAACCATTTTTTTTTTTTTTTTTTTTTTTTAGCTGAGCCATCCTGCCACCTGTTGGCAGCTCAACGGCAACTCACCTCAGGCTGGCCTCAAACAGCTGTTGCTCAGAGCTCAGCTCACATTCTTGAGCGAGCTCTTAACCAACTGAGCCACTCGGCCGGCCCTTATTCAATACAATAATAAATAATAAATAAAAGGCCTCTGAATATTATCAGTACTGTTAGTTATATAGGCCTACATCATAATGCACTCCAAACAAAGTGACTGCTGTTTTTCATTATGTCCAATTTTTATCAAGCTGTTGTAATAGGGGTAGGAAGAAAAGGGGATTGATATAAGGACTAAAATAAGGTTATTTTTTTTTTATAGTTTATCTTTTACGAAAGGATGTGAAGGTGCTCGCCATAGACATATACAAGAAAGTCAATACTCAATAATTAAAATGGAAATGGAAAAAGGAAAGTCATAAATATCTGGAAGAAGCAGATATGCCTCTTCTTCAAGTTCTAATGTAGTTACTTCAATTATTAATAAACATGATTTGGAGCTTCCTGGCAACCATACCAAAAAGGGAAATACAGTTTATAAGAAATTGTGTTTTGTGCTAGGGAGAAAAAAATTAAGACACAAATATTCACTGCCTTTCCTTCTCCAAGATGACTTTAAATATTACCTCTCCCAGCCAGGCTTCGATAGATGGAGAGAGATAGATGGAGAGGTAGGGGGAGATAAAAAAAAGCAAGAAAACACTGTGAGGAAACTTGGGTGTGCTATTCCACTGTTTGAAAGAGGAATGATATATCTGGGAAACCAACAAAATCATATATTAATATTTTGGAAACCACCAACGATTATGAAAGCCATCCTCACCCAGGAAGTAGATTACATCTTTGACAGCATATGTAAACCTAACCCCATTGTTTTACATTTAAGTGCTTTGCTTATCTTTGCCAATGAACAGACAAGCAAGTGCTCTTCTGTAATCAATTGGGAGCCCAAATCATGAAATGCTGAATTCATCAACTTCAATTTAGCAGTGGCTATTTTTATGTCAGGTTTTGATTTGAGGAGAAAGGGAAAAAATATATATTCTAATCCACTTCCTAGGAACAGCTGTAATCAGCAGATGCCTTCAATGACAAAACTCAAGTAATTACACTTCTTCACTTAAAAATCTGTTCAACAGCAACAACAGAGAAGGCATCGGTGGATTTTTACTTGTCAAACCTTTGGAAAATGGCCTATTCCGAAATGGATGGTCACTGATTTTTATAACATATACGATTAGGCAAACAAACAAATAAAAAATTAAAAGGAAGAAAGAAAGAAAGATAATTACCTTGGAAGAGAATGTTTTATAGCCTACTTGTTTCTTTTATGGTATCGATATATAGAAAGGGTACGTTACTATGGAAATATCAGTCTATCTCTTCTGGCTTTTCTATGTTTCCGTCAGATCCCACAGACTACACGATGGTGTTAAAATGCTTTACTAGTTCCCTCTGTTCAATCCTGTTTTGTTAAGTGCCGGAACCCATCGTTCAAGTTTCATTTAGTTTCTTTCTGCATTCTCATACCGTCCCCTTCAGCAAATAGGTAAATAAGTTTCTAAAAGGTCCTCCTTGGTCATTCATTGTTTAACTACTTAATGTCCCTCCAACAAGCCAAACAGGATCCTAGGCAGTGAAGAAAACAGACCAAAATCCCTGGCTTCATTGAGCTTATATCCTAATGGAAGAAGAAGGACAATAAAAGTAGAGACTAAGTCATACAGTGATAAGAGTGACAGAGAAAAACAAAACAGGGAAAGGGAAGAGGGAGGGCTGCTGAGGATGGATGGCAGTGTTGAAGAGAGTGAAAAGTCTCACAGTGACATTAGAGCAAAAACCCACAAGATGTACAGGAAGGAGCCATATAAACATCTGTAGAAAGAGCATTCAGACCGAGGGAACAGGCTTGGCAGGATTGAGACAGCAAAGAGGCCAGAGAAGCTGGAGTAGAGAAGTGGTGTGGGACCAGCTGAGCCAGTGATGGAAGGAACAAAGGGACATGACAGATGATGGAGGGCCTTGGAGGCCATTGTTAGGATTTTAGCTTCAACTCTGAGACAGATCAGAAGCCAGGTGGGGTTTGAACTGAGAACCGTGAAATGACACATAGATTTTAAAGTATCACACTGGCTGTTGTGTTAAGCACAGCCTACAGAGGATCAAGAGGAGGAGGAGGAAGATTCTATAGGAAGCTACTGCAGTGGTCCAGGCCAAGAGACGATGGAGGCTGGTGGTTTCAACATCCGTGATGAAAAGACCTCCCTACCCACAATGGCTACCCACCCAGTAGTTCTGGCCTAGGTGCCAGGTTGACAGTCATATTTTCTTGGATAAAGCCTTTTTAAATATTTATTGTCTTTAATAAAAGTATCAGAAAGTTTTGAAAGTCAACATTTACATATGGATGACTAGTATAAAAGACTATTGTTAGTGAAACTAGAAACACAGATAATACCTCTATTTTTAAAGGCTGAGGTTTACTCACCAGAGTTTCTTCTTAGATGACAAATAGGAATTCGTCTTTGTTTCTATCCTTGCTATGGAAAAATGCTTTCTTAATATAACCTGTTCACTTTTAGCCATAATAAATGCTATATAGTGAACAAAATTAACTTGGTTTTCAATGACTGAAGATTTGCATTACTTTGATATCCTAACTTGCCCATAATGCATATTAAACAGATATTTGAATATAGATGCACATGATACATGAGATTAGCTTGAATTTTACTGAATCCTAGGATATACTCTAGAAATTTGGTTATTTTTAAAAAATCCTTACATGTTTGTTTTTTGTTGTCACATATCTTTCTCCTAAGAGCAGATTGCAGATGAACTTTGGGTAATGAATTATGGATAATTGTTTTTTTTGTCCTGTGATCCCAGTCTTCAAGGGCTACAATGCACATCATTTGTTAACTCTAATACATACCAAATAATTACTGAAATTCATCTTCTTGCTTCTGAAATAAACACATTACTAACCTCAACGATGTTATTCAAAATATAGATCAAAACACCCCCTTCCGTGATAAGTCTGCACTTTTATAGCCTTCCCTGCTATTCTCTCTGCAGCAACATTTTTCTAGACTGACAGAACTGCTAACCAGATTTTCAAACCAAGCGTTATTTACATCCTCTGGTACATTTCAGTGGAATTAATTTGAGTTGTCCTCCTTTTTCACCAGCTTCTCAATAAATCTTGCTGGCAGTTTAAATAGAAATATCATCAAGTCAGACTGGCTTGTGGCAAAAATCACCACTGTTAAATGTTCTGCCCAGAGCTTGAATGGTAAAAGAAGGAAAAAAACAGAAAACTGAGGAGAGAAATTTTCAGTAAATATAAAGAATATATATATATATATATATATATATATATATGAAACTTCCCAGTATATGGATAAGAACAACCCACCCCCCGCCCCAGAATGTTGCAAGCCCCCTGTATCGGTTTTCTAGAATGCTAAGACAAAGCATCATAGACTGGGCGGCTTAAACAACACACCTTCATCTCTGACAGTTCTGGAGGCCGGAAATCTGAGACCGGTCAGCAGGTTTGGTTTCTTCTGAGGCCTCTCTCCTTGGCTTGTAAGTGCCCTCTTCCAGTTCACATGGCATTCTCCCTCTATGTGTCTGTGTCCTAATCTTCTCTTCTTGGAAGGACACCAGTCTTGTTGGCTAGGGTCCGCCCTAATCGCTTCATTTTATTTTCATTACTTCCTCTTTAAAGACGATATCACCAAATACAGTCAGAGTCCGAGGTACTGGATGAATTTTGAGGGGACACAATTCAGCCCGTAACTCCCCCATCAAGGAAAAGGACACGGCACAAATCTGTTGTCACTTAGGGGCCAGTCGAGTGGCCCTTTGCTTAAGAGTTGGCTTGGGAGCGTGAGCTCTGAGCAGCAGGGCCTCCAGTTTGGATCCCACATGAGGGCCAGTGACGCTGGACGCTCTACAGCTAAGATGGTGAACAACAGCTCCACCTGGAGCTGGGCTGCTGTGTGTCACCGGTGACGGTGTAGGCTGCAGTGGCGCTGCAGTGGCCTGCCGTGAGCTACCATGAGTGGCTGGCAGCCAGCCTGACTGGCCAGCAGCCGGAGTAAGTTGCTGTGAGCCGCTGAGAGCAACCGTCCAATGGCCAGTGACTGATCTGCCTCATCCAGGAAGAGCCCAATGATCACAATACCAACATGGGTCAGTGAAGCAACATCCTCCACAACTAGACTGAAGAACAAAAGGACAGCAACTTGTCTGTTCCCCTTCCCCGATTCCCCAACGCTGTTCCTTCCCCCAATTCCCCAATAAAATCTTTAAAAAAAAAAAAATCTGTTGTCACCTATTGACTGTTTAATGAGCTAGGGTTTTTATTCTTTGAACACTGAGAACATGCTAAACATTTGACACCCTCACTCCACATATGAAGAATGACCGCTAAGTCGATGTGACCCACCAAGCCCATGGCAGAGACAGGAAGTGCTCAGACATGCTGGGGTCTAGCCCACTTTCTGCTCTGCATTCTGGGAACAGTCACTAGGCCAGGGTCAGTATGTCTCTTATGAACAATTTTCCTTTGCCAGGTGCCCCAGCAGTTGGCACAATTCCTGAAACCAAATAAAAAAAACTGCTTTCTGTTTTCTCAATAACATTTAACACAGAAAAATACACCCCATTGCTCTTTATTTTTTCCAGCCACATTTGTAACACTGCAGCTTCCCAACTGGGCCGGAATTATGGAGTTCAAATCCAAATTAGGTCTATATCCATGGCAGCCGTCACTTCTCGACAACCATGAAACCTGGACCTGGCTTCAACATCTTTCTCAAAACAGCCACTAACACAGCTGGTGTTGAGGCTGGCACTTGAAATAAAACTTCTTTAGCATCCCTGGCCCAAACAAAGTGGGAAGCCAGAAGCTACTGCTTGCCTATTTCCACTAGGCAGCCCCTTCAGCCAGGGGTGTCGGCTGTCCGGTGACAAATTCAGTCTTAATACTTGACTGGCCAAGCTCAGACTAGTCTCTTTGTTAACAAGAACCATTGTAAAAGGGCAGGAGTGAACCCAGGTTTTGTGAAGCCTGAAGTTTATACAGTTTGGAAAAGGGGAATCCCCTTTAAGACAAAGAATGTAAAATGATAGATAAAAATGTGTAGAGTCTTTCCCAGGGCCTTGAAAGAGTCCCATGCAAGTGAGAGGCCTGAAGTTAAGTGTCATTAGCTTCCACTTGTATATCTGTCCCTGTCACAAGGAAAAAGCTGCCTCAAGATCAAAGCTTTTCTGTAATGAAAATTCCCTCCCTCCCTGCCATCCTCTGTTCTTGTCTCCACCCTCTCCTTCAGTTCCTATATATCTATGCCTTGTTCTAAATGGGCTGCCCTGCTATTTCCTTTCTTTGCCCTCCAGTCAGCTTCGGTTCATGGATGGCAATAGGATGGGCAAGTTAGGTAATGCAAGATGAGGGCTGAGCTCAAGAAGAACCCAGGCCCCAGAGCATATTGTCGTCTTGTTTAGGGAGGGGAATATATTTGGTTACTCTGGTTCTGAGGTTAAACAAAGGTCACCCTTTGAGCAAATGAGAGTCCAGGCTCCAGGATTTAGCAGATGAGGGCGAGCCACCCTTGTCTTATACCACTGAGCAGTGAGATGGAGGTTTCTTCAAATGGGGTGTGCAATTTACACACAAAGCCCAAAGCCTTCTTTACAGGAATAGAGCCAAGAACACTATATATTTCCCAATATCTGAAGTTGTAAAAGCTGAAGGGATAGACTGAGTTGACTTTGTCCAAGACTGGATACGAAAAGAGGGGAAAAAAAAAAAGGGCAATGAGACTCTTAAGGGGAAAAGATACCATAACAGTTAAATGAGACTTAAGCAGATGGCTGGTCCTGGCCCTAATGGTCAGAGGGGACACATTCTGGATCACGAAGTGATCAAACCATCTCAGCTCCACAGAGACAGCATGGTGCTCTCCCCAAAGCAGCTGTGAACAGCAGGCAGGCTGAGAGACCTGAGTTGTAACTTTGGGAACACAGACCTTTAGAACAGTGTTCCCGGCTGAATGCAAAACTGATGATAGAGGAACATCTTTTACACACGTATCTTCCCCTTCTCTCTAGCCCCCCTCCTCACACACAGCACTCAGTTTCCATGGCATTTCCGGGAGCACCCAGGAGCCCTTGAGTCTAGCTCATCCCACAGAGGCAATGGTTTTAGTGGAAGTGGCATGTATAGGATTATGTTGTTCTCCCAGCATCTGGGAGTCCTTTACAAGCCCTACGTTAAGGAAGCTTTTAGTGAGTGAGAAAAATATGGATTTCGGACTGAGAGAGACCTAGGTTGGAATCCCAGCTCCATCACATACCAGTTGTATGATATAAGCAAGTGGACTAATCCCTGCAAACCTCACTTTCTTCATCTGTCAGATGAAGGGACTCTGAGCAACAACCGAGTGGATTTGTCTAAAATACACAGCACAGTACCTAGCACATCATGTCCTCAGTAAGTATTGGTTCTGTTCCTTTGATTTCCCTGGCAATGTTTAGCCAATGGGAAGTTGTAATTTGGAGTAACAGAATTAAATTGTGATCAAAACAAGCCCTCTTATTGTCACCATCACCTGTACATCACCAGTGTAATTCCACTGGAAGCTATGGTCACGCCAAAGTAAGGCTATATGGAGGATAAAACAGCCAGGCTCACCACCAATCGGCCTTAAGTCTGAACATTATATAACAATTAGGAAATGAAATAAGAAAATTAGGCATCAGTCAACTTGGATTGGATGAAAAAAACAACCCCCCATATATGTAGCTATGCCAATGGTGTGGGCAAAGAACAAAGTGCAAATGGAATTAAATGACTAGGACCTGAAGAAACTTGCTTTGGAGCAAGCAGGGAAGACCCTAAGCAAACTGGCTTCAAGCAACCTTCCTGGCAAATGCACCTCCCAAGGATCATTCACTGAATTCTCTCCACCCTTAAGTGTATAGCCTGGGCCCCCTCCCTCTCCACTTACCTATATTCACACACCATTTTAGGCTTCATATCCCTAAATTTATTGCCAATTCCACCTAGGAAGAAGTCAGTTTCTATTTCTTTTGCATACACCCCTTGGGTAGGAATGCAAGAAGTAAAAGAGGAAAAAAAACAAAGAATGGAAGGCAGGTAAGCAGGAAGGAAAGAAGGAAGGAAAAAAGGGAGGGAGCGAGGGAGGAGGAAAGGAGTAAGAAGAAAGCAGACAGGAAGACCTGCTTCAAAAGCAAGGCTGAGCTTTGTGATGAATAGTCCTGTGATAAAATCCCCATGCTGAAAACCTGGCCATCTGCAAACCGCTTGCTACTGGCTGTTCTATTGAACTCGACGCGTCCATCTTCCTGTAATAAATGCTTATTGGAGAATTCAGCATAAGGAACCATCTGCCACGCTCAACTTGAATCATCAACAATAGGCAAAGAATCCATTTATAGCCTGTGTTGGTCATCAGTGACTAATTAAATGTGGTAAGCAAATGCAATAGTTTCCAAAACAGCTGTTACACATACAGGGACAGGCAGCAGAAATAATTGCACAACTGGTTCCATATAGAGCTTTGTCTTTGAATCTAAATCCAGGGGTTTTGAGAGGATAACAGTACCCAAAGCAAGGAATAAATCACATGGCAGAGTTTGAGAAAGAGCAGGACTCAAGTCCCCTTAAACCCAGCACCACTGTGATGGAGGAAGGGGTCATTATACCTGCCCACATCTGCTCCCTTCTAGAAGTGATCCCTCCCACCCCTCTGAATTCCCTTAGCACTTTTCGCCACTTGTGAGGCTATTATACCTTGCATTGAACTGTCATCGTTTAGATTTGTGTCTTTTTTATTTTTACCACTTGTATATTCCTTAAGGCAATGACTTGGCCACATTCAACTTTGAACCTTACATAAGACCAAGCTTACCATTTTTTACAACAACAAAGAAACATTTGTTGTTGCATAAGTTAATAAAATTCTTATTGTCTTTTAGTCTGAAATATATTATCTTATCTATTTCTTCATTTGAGCTGGAGCAGCCAAATCTAATAACTATTTATAGCCTTTGTTAAATAAACACAAGACACATGATCTAATGGCAGAAACACCCATAGGAGGTCAGGAGATAGATAGCCTTAGCCTACTCCTGGTGTTTTTTCTAAACATAAAAGTGGACTTTGGTAAGTCACAGAACTTCTTTATACCTTGATTACTTCATCTATAAAGTGCGGAAAAAGAATGCCCACACCACAAAAAAAGAAGGGGAGGGAAGAGAGGAGACATTTATTGGCTGCCTATTATATGCCAAACACGGGTTAGGTGCACACACACATGAATCACTTTAAATGAGTCTCATAACAACTTTGCCAATTAGTTTCCTAGATTTACAGATAAGGAAACTGAGACTTCAGGTAAATAACTAGCAAGAGTACCTCAGCTAGTAATTGGCAAACTGAAAATACACACACTAGGGGAATCTAACTCCAAAGCAGTTCAGGTCAAACTGTTTAACACCTTACTGAGAGCTACTGAGCTGGCACCATGATGGTTGCCAAGGATACAGAGGTGAACTAAACAGAAAGCTATGTGTCTACAAGTGGATGAAAACACATAACGAAATAATGGCACCAGAGGATGTATAAGGGATTCCTTCCACCCCACCCTGCTGCTTTTAATGAGGCTGTGAAAACTAAACTATGTAAAACTCAAAAGGTGTATTCTAAGTACTTGTGCCTACTATGGTAATGCTTGCACTAGGAAATATGTTTTAAATAAAGAACACTTGGTCCCAGTTCTCAAGAAGTTTACAACCTTATCAAAGAAATCATCAGCACTGGAAGTGATGAACTTCACTTATCTAGAAAATTCACTCTCACATGGAACAATATAGTCTATTAAAATAATAGATAAAGTTAATATTGCTAATTTTGCTTTTGAGACAGCTTGCCGACTCTTGCAATGAAGACCAATGTCTTTGCAAGACAATGAACACATCACAGGTTACAACTTTCTGAACAGTGTGTCCCCCAATCAGAATTAATTAGTAATCCCCAAGTTTTGTATTATTATGGGTCTTTCACAAGCATAATTTTCTTGAATGTCTTACTTTGTTGTTGAAATAGTGTTTAAAGGATGCCAAATGACCCATAGGCGTACCTTCAGGAATTCATTGTTAATAGGAAATAGTCTACCATCCGTGTTCTGGCTTTCACTGTATATTCCTCTGTAATTAAAGGTTCTTTTTGATTAAGTAACATTTTAAAAGTTTAATAATAGTCCTTCTTACTTGACACAGTAATATTAATTTTATCCATAAGAACTTCCTCCTTGTGTACCCAAGAACTATGAATATGACACATGAAATCAAACCATCAAAATATGTAAATTTCAAAAGGAAGTCAAGCCAAAAATAATGGGGCCATTAACTACTAATTATGAAGTAAATGAGCTGTGGAAGGATGTTTTTTGTTATTATTCCTTTAGTACCCTCCCTTTTACATTATTATGGGTCTTTTACAAGCAGAATTTTCTTGACTTTCTAACTTTATTGTTGAAATAGTGTTTAAAGCATGTACACATAACCCATAGGCTTAAATTCAGTGATTCATTGTTATTGTATATTCTTGTACCAAAACTAATATGCAATTTCAGAATGTTCCTCCCTATGGCATATCACAAAGGACTGAATATTTTATCTACTTTAGTTACTTACTATTATTTCTTTGTTCAAATAAGCATTAGGAGAATAAAACCAAAAAAAACAATAGGTGGAAACACTCACACCACCACTTTATAAAAAATATATTGAAACATATATACTTCTCTCTTCTGAACAGACATAATTCCTATTACTAGCACACTTAGCTCATATTTAATATTTTACAATTGTCCTGTAAAACATGTGTTCTCTCTAGGACTGCCTTGAAATCTCTTCTGATAGCAATAAACCCTTAAATTAAGAATAATTTACTATGAGATCATTATTCTCATATTTTGGTGATTACTTAGGAAAGTCATTGCCTATGGAAGGAACCACAAAAGAAGGGGGCTAGGATTTTCAGGAACTAAATTGGGAAAGGTTGAATGTTAGAGAATGTGAAGGGTCTAAGACTCTCCATCTCTCCCCAGTAGAGCCATTTGTGATTGGGGCTCAAATGTTAGGCACTGCCTCTCTTCCCACTCATCAATTTTGCTCTAAATTATTTAGGGATGTAAAAATTATTTAGAGATATAGTCTCATGGGTGTAAAAAACCCAGGGTCCAGATTCTCTCCATTTTGAGTTATAGAGTTTACCCCCAGTGATGCTAGGACATCAAAGTGAAGACAGGACAACAGACGTTCTAAGTGGACATTCACCATGTGTTTGAGGGCTCCATAGTCAACGGGGAGACACACTGGCATGGGTACAGTATGTGGTGGGTGCCAGAACTTGCCAAAAGTTTCCCTACACATGAGTGCCTTGGAAAAACGCACCTATGTATATAAACTGAAAGAGCTGCTCTATTAAAGGGCCACAATAGCATTCATTGGGGATTCTTTTGACTGAGCATAATGTGGAGGAGGAATATGACTTTTTGTATCACCACAGACACCTGGGCACAGTCTACACACACTAGGATTAGTGTCAATGAAGTCTCAAAACCTTGGCTAGTTCACTAGGAAACATTTGCTAACTTCCTGTCCCACCCCCACCAGCCAAGGCGGTGGCAAAGAATTCAAAAGCAATATACATGTTGCAACAACTAGGTATGGTGCCAGGTGGTACTAGACTAAGCGAGGAATCACTGTATAAATTCTATAAAAGTCTAACCACTATGCTGTACACCTGAAATTAATATAATACTGAATGTCAACTGTAACTGAAAAAATAAATAATCCTTTTAAAAAAGCATTCATTCATGCTCACAGTGTTCATCAAAGGGAACCTTAGAAAAACCCAGCACAGGTAATCCCCCCAAAAAATGAGACACTCCTGTGAACAAAGTGGATCGGGACCATTGTCATTTGTACAATTAACAACAGCTAAGAGTTACTGAGCCATTTCCATAAAGCAAGTGTTCTGTTCTGCATATATCATTTAATCCTCAAACCATGCCTGCGAAGTAGGTACATAATTATCCCCATCCGAAAGATAAGGACAATTAGCCTTAGAGTAATTAAGGGACTTACCCAAGATCACACAGCTGGCAAGGATCAGATTCCAGAAACCATGCTTACCGCTTGTACAAATACAGTAACCACTTGCGGCACATGACCATTTACATTTTAATTAAAATTAAAATGAAGTCAAAAATTCAGTTTCTCAGTTGCACTGGAGACATTTCAAGTGTTCAATATCCACATATGGCTGGTGACTACTGATTCAGACAGTGCCAATTATGCAACATCTCCCTCACTGCAGCAAGTTCTATTTGGCAGTGCTATTTTAACCACTACACAAATCTGAAGAAGATTAAAGACCAAAACAAGTTTAAAAATAGACACACACACACACACACACACACACACTCCTTAGTCTCTGCAGTGAGGGGAGCGTCAATTTCATCCTCGGATGACAGGAGGAAAACAGGACACCAGTCAACAGGATCACCACTGGAGGGTCATGAACTTGGAGCAGTGGGAAATCCCACAAGGCACCAAAAAGAATTCTGTGTGGATAACTCAAGAGACCTACAAAAACCTCCTACTTACCAGCACATGTTTAAGGAGAGCCCCTCTGATGAAGAAAGGGGTAGAGACCCATGTTACAAATATACATGTGACCCACGGTGCTGACAATCTGGGAAGACTGGCACCCCATCAGAGGTACACACAGCATAGACATGTCATATTTGACAAGTGGAGCTCAAGAAGAGTCAGTGCTTCCAAAATATTCTGAATGGTTCCAAAACTTCTCTTAAACTAATGTTTGTCATAAGAAATCATAATTACATATGACCTGGAATTTTTAAGGAAAATATATTTTTTCTTAGTCGTGAAAAGAAATATAATGGTTTCAAATAAAATAAAATTCTGCTCTTTTCCATTGAACATGACAGGATTCCTCAAACTCCATAAGACTATTTGCTTAAAGCAATCACACCTCTAATAATAGCTTTATATAACCACTTCATGTTTTTAGCAAGAACCATACAAACAGCTCTTAGACCTAATGAAATGACATTTTCCATTTACATAAATGTCCCACACAAATTTGATATATAATACAAGGTATTATATTTTTCATCTTTTCTAATAGTTTATATCACTTTGTCTTCTAGAAGTACGCTTTACTTCTAGAAGTCTCTTACTAAGCATCTATTTGAGCAAAACTAACGTATCATATTTCCTATTGCCATGGAATTTTTGACAGGGATGAGAGATAAAGACAAATAACCATAGGACTTGGAAGGTTGATAATTGCCATTGGGGGCGGCTTCAATGTGTTGCAGTAATTCCGAAAACAGAAAGGTCACAGCTGGCGGGAATGGGTGATTAAACTGAGAAAAGTCTACAGATAGAGGTGGCTTCTGAGAAGAACCTTAAAGAGTGGCTGGGGTTTCAACAGGTGGACAAGGGGAGAGGGATCCTTTTAGAGAATGAAAATAGCATACGAGCACTGGAAGCAACTCACTTTATACATGAAGAAAGTGAACGCCAGACAAGAATTTCCCCAAGGATATGCAGTGAGTTAGTGGCAATGAGAACCCAAAGAGTCCTGAAACCTAAGGAGGCCCATACATCACTTTCGGTCTGCAGTCCCCCATTCCTTCTGGTTGTATTATATTATGAGACAGATCTGAACCTCTAGGCCTTCCATTAAGAGGCCATCAAGACTAACCTTTCACGCCTTATGTCCCTTTGCACTCAACCACTCTCAGAACTCTGAGACTCTATCATTCAACCATCCACCACCCCCCAGTCTGGGTTCCGTCGTCCTATGTTCATCCTTTCCATCCTTATCTACCCTGTTCTTTATGGAGCACCCAGTCTGTCTCCACCTTCTCTGAATGGTTCTTACACCTTCCTCCCCTCATTGAAATCTCGTTCTTCATAAGGACACAAACGAAGTTTGCTCTTTTCTTTATAGACCATGAACTTTAGAGATGGGTGGGTGTCCTCCTATTGTAGTTCCCAGTGCTACTTTCAAAGCTTTCATTTGCCTTTCCTTCTTTAAAACGTCTAGCTCATTTGAAGCCCTTATCATCAGACTATAATTCACTCACCTCTCCCACTTTGTAGATCACATATCTCAACCTCCTGATCACTCCCCTACTTACTGATGACGTTTTCCTCAGCCCATTACCTTTCATGTCCTCACTGTTCTTTCCCGGACAACCACCGACATGCAAACTTCTTTGACCACTTTTCTCCTCTCTCCCTCCTTCCTACTTGCCTGGAAAAATCTCCAAACCTGATTAAACTCAACTCCAGCCATATTCTAGTAACTGAATTTTGATGAAGAACACCACTTAATACCCGTAACTAATTCCATGATAAATTCATGACTCAGAGTCACAGATAGACACCAGATGCTTCCTAACAACTCTACTCCCACTTCCCCAGTACAATTGCTTTCTAGCTCTCATACACAACTATTTCATACTTTCTCCTCCCTCCTCAAACATCCCTGTCTCACCTTAGCCCTTGACCTTACCTCCTTCTTTCCTGAGAAATTGGAAGCAATTTAAATGACATCCCCTTATCTTTCTATATATCTACTTCTTTCTGCACCTATTCTTTCTACCCTCTTTACTTACTAAGATAGGTGTGTCACCCCTTCTAAAAAAACTCCATCTGCTCTGGGATCTCTCATATCCTCTCACCTCCTTGCAGTTTTGGCATCTCTCACCTACATCATTTATTTCTCCCACCCTTTTGAAGCAGTATCATATGATGTAGTTCACCTAATCTTAAAAATCACCTTTTCTTGACCCAAGGTATACTCTACTTTTCACCCCATTTCTTTCTTTCTCTTTACAGCAAAAATCTCAAAAGAGTAACAATAACTCCGTCTCCACTTTCTTACCTTCCCCCTCACCTCAGCCACGCCCCATTGCTGTGCAGGAAAGGTCTAAGCCCTGCCCGGCAGAATATCAGAATCTTCAAGAACGAAAAATATTAATAATGATAATTGACCACCTATACACTGCTCCATAAAATATTAGCAGGCAATGCATTGTGCCACACAAGTAAAACAAAAAGCGTGACTTAAAATAATAAATGCATCATACTTATGCATATAAACAATGCCAACCCCCCACCCCATATTTCTATTGTTGTGTTTTCTTTTGCAACTATCTATTACTATGTCAGCTTTCAAAACAAAAGCTAGTTTCCGTTGGAAGAAAAAACAGATTAAGTCGAATATGAAGAAATAAGTAATGTTTGCAAGTTTATATTTGAAATCTTACATAGCTTTTCCAAAGACACTGATGTTTGGTGGCACTTTACTACTTTTATTCATGAGCATGAAATTCAAACTTCAGTGGTGACAAAAGCGTATATCTATAAACAAAACAAACACCACATCGGTGTCTTCTTGGTGAGAGCTTTGGGTAAATTTCTTCTGCAATTCTCCAATTGTGAGTAATGTATCACTTTCTCTAGCTATTTTAAAATAGGTTAGACTTTAAACTGTCAGGAAGGGTTCATGTAACGACGAAACTAAAATGAGGTAGAAAGAAAGGTCTCATTTCGTGTTTCCGAAAGTATGTTCCACTGGCAATGCATTGGGTCGTAATGATTTTTATAATAAAGTCTATACTTCTGTTTGGGTTATGAACCATTTATTTATGGCCTTTAATAAGAACCAGACATTGCCTCATTACTGTCTCGTCCAAGAAGTATGTCTTGCAGTGAATACGGGTGAGGTCTATTGTTTCCCTCTTTGGGGTGGTATGTGTGTTAAAAATGAAAAGTGAGAGTATAAGATGATTTGTTCAGATCAGTGGTTCTAGGACAATAAATCTGAGGCTCCTCAGTATTTATTCATTTTTATCAGAAATTCTGAGACTATGTATGAAAGAAATACTGGAGCAGTCAGATTCCTGAGTCTTACTGACCATCATCAAACCAGGTACATAGGAAGGGACACATAACAACTGTGTCCTCTTTGGGGACCTTAGGAGCTCAAGGGTGCAGACATCCAACACCACATTTGTTTGCTACTTGATCTTGGCATTTAAGGAATTTCCTTGAGCCAAGAGTTCAACTCGTTATCAAACTATTATAAGGGCGGGAAGGACCCTGAGCAGCCTAAATATTTTGGGACCAGGCAGACCTGTGTTTCAATCTCAACTCTACCCTGTAATATGTGACTTCAGTCAAAATTGATTAACCCCTTAGCTTCAATTTCTTCTGAAAATCAGATGCCGATATGTAACCTCAGCAAAACTATAGTTTGGATTTAATGATGTGTATGTATGTACTGTCCTGCTTCCTAATAAATGTGAATTCCTTTCCTTTCAATTTTACATAGGAAATGAGTGGCAGATTCCATTATATCACAACTGCTTACTGATTTGCTTAGGAATTCACGAGAATATTGGCCTATATGTTGCCTCTTTAGAGACAAAGATTTCTAGGGCTTTGGAGCTCAATGAACTCTAAATGAGTTCCAATGAACTTGGAACTCACAGCTTACAAATGCTGTTGAGCTAAAATAATAAAAATATTAAAGCCTTTATAAAAGAAAATAATGCCTGCAGTCCGGGGCTAGATTGTTTTAAAACTAAATTTAGTCTGTTTGTAACACCCACTGAGCTCACTAAAGTATAAGCAAAGGGAAGGAAGTGGTTATCTCAACTGAAAAAAAAACACTGGTGATGAGAATGCAGAAGAAAATAAGGTGAGACCAGAGCAAACACAAATTCTATTGACATATTCCTCTGGCTTCACTGATAAGTCCATGGTAAAAGCCACACACTAGTCAAAACAATGGTATTTCCATCTTAGGCCCCTGCCCCAGGCACAAGGGCTCTCGCTGACGTGAGTGTGACTGTGAGTGTGAACCTCGGAATAGAAATCAATTATGTGAGATCGTGGATTGCATAATACACAAAAAACAATTCTAGGAGTTTGAAATATTACATTATACAAAATTACCGGAAGACAACACCAAAGACAACAATTTTATTTTTTCGAGTCATAGTTAGATTTGGCTGCCCACAATTTTAAATTGTATGTATATCAACGAAATCAAAATGAAATACAAATGACAAACTGAAAAAAGTTTTCAAAACATGTATGTCAGAGTCACTGACACTGAAATAGAAAGCATTTTTGAATAAATTAATAAGAAAACATGATCACAGTAACAGAAAAGTTGACAAAGGAAGGAAATAAGAAATTCACAAAAGAGAAACTAAAAGAGCTAATATTTATTTTTTAAAAGTTAATCCTCACAACTACACAAATAAATGCAAATCAAAGCAATTTGAAAACACTATCAAATGTGCTAAAATTTTTTAAAATATTAATACCCAGAACAGACAATGGTAAAATATAAATGGCAACAGTATTTCAGGGAGGAGGTGAAAAATTTGTTAAAAGGTTAAAAATGTTACATCTTTTGACTCAACAAATCTACTTTTAATAATATGTTCTTACAAAATAATCATAATTGTGCACAAAATTTTATCCATATGAGTGTTCAAAATGGCAACATTTGTAATGTAAAGAATTGAAAACAAGAGCCCCCAAATAGAGGACTGCTAATTAAATTATGTCACATCCATACAACAAAACTGTATGCAGCCATCAAAGATAATGCTGTGGAAGAATACTGACTAACATAGAAATACGTTAATAATTAAATGTTAAGTGAAAAAGACTATGAAACAGCATGGATAGCATTCTTCCATAAAGTAACGAAGGAAATGGAGGGAGGGAGGGAGGGAAAAAGGGAGGGAGAGAGGAAGGAAAGAGAAAACACTAAAATATGTTAACAGTAGTTTACTCTGGATAGTAGAAATCTGGGTGATTGTTTCCCAGCTTCACTGAAATGTAACTGACATATAACATTGTGTAAGTTTAAGGAATACAACATGATTATTTGATATATGTATACATTGTGAAATGATTACAACAAAAAACGTTAGTCAGCATATCCATCACTTCACACTTACCTTTGTTTGTGTTGTGTGCGTGTGTGTTGAAAACACTTAAGATTTACTCTCTTAGCAACTTTCAAGTACACAATACAGTATTATTAATCACAGTCACCATGCTGTACATTAGAACTCCAGAACTTGTTCATTATAAAATGAAAGTTTGTACCCTTTGAATAACATCTCTTCATTTGCCCCACCCTCACCCCTTCACAATCACCAGTCTTCTCTGTTTCTATGAGTTCCACATTTTTAGATTCTACATATAAGTGAGAAAGTACAGTATTTGTCTTTCTCTTACTTATTTCATTTAGAATAATACCCTCAAGGTTCACCCCATTGTCACAAATGGCAAGATTTACTGATATTTTTCTTTTTTATGGCCGGATAATATTTATGTATTATATACATATATTTTATATATACTGATTTTTAATTTTTTTGTTTTGCTTCTTAATTTATTACAACATATATGCAAAACTATAGTAATTTTGACGCTATTTTAATAGAAAAATATATTGTCTAAAAATTCGAATCAATTAAAAAATCATGGAAAAAAAGAATAGCTGTAGGTCAAAGATTGGAGCCTATAAAAT
Organism: Aselliscus stoliczkanus; assembly: GCA_033961575.1. Taxonomy (NCBI): domain Eukaryota; kingdom Metazoa; phylum Chordata; class Mammalia; order Chiroptera; family Hipposideridae; genus Aselliscus; species Aselliscus stoliczkanus. The sequence continues at coordinate 69,234,444 of CM066739.1, read as the reverse complement.
GGGGCCCGCTCTTGACAAATGTCTGGAGAAAAACCTTAAACATGTTTTGTGAAAAACTGGACTATAATATAATAATCATTAATTGCAATTATTTCACTATGAATAAAGTTATTTCAAACTAACTTTGTAATATTTATTGACAGAACTGTAAGTTCGTGATGCTATGGAGACCATGTAAATAGATTTCTGCAAATCGTGTGGAGTTTCTCATAATATCCTTGTGGGTAAGATGATGAAAGTAAAGCTGAGTGGATTATCAATTTGCTGAACAATCTAAACACTCAAGATTAGTTAAGACACAATTGTGCCAATGTGGAAAGAGGCTGATTCCTCATGCAATGCATCAGAGTTTGGCTGGTGGTCTGTCTTTGAAGGTTCTTACTCAAAAATAAGACGATAATACAATTTTCCAGTTTCTGGGTAAATCAAGCCAGGAGATAATAGGAAAAACAAAGAATCAACACTCAAGAGTATCTTGACAAGTTGAAATGCAGGGTAAGAACCAATCCAGGAGAAGAGGTTGGAAAAACAGTTTGTTTCTCTGCTTGGAATGATTTGTAAAAGCTGTTGGAATGCTGTGTTGAGAGGAATTCTAAAGGCATACAGGGCTCACGGAGAAAGAAGCCTGCTGAAATCAATCAATCATACCTGGTAGTTACATCCATACAACACAGTGCATTGCTGTGATATCTTTAAAGCTAGGCATTTATTTATTTATTCATTAAGTTATTCAATAACTGTTTATACAGGTTTCCTATATGCTCAGGGAGAAAGGGTATTAACACCATTCAACAATGGGGTCATGGAGTTGTGATCACAGAAGTAAACTGCGAGGATCTGAAGGTGAAGGAAGAGATAGATAGATAGATAGATAGATAGATAGATAGATAGATAGATAGATAGATAGATAGATTGATTCACTCATTTATTTAACAACTCATATAGCATTTCCTATGTGCCAAGCACTGTTCTAAAGACTTCAAACTATTAAATCACTTGATTCTCATAATAATCCTATAATAGAAGACACTATTGTTATTCTCTCTTTACAAGGAACAGAGTAGGTAAGTTGCCCAAAGTCAAGGGTTACCGAGTGGTCCAGTGGGGATTCAAGCCCTGGCAGCCTGTTTCCAGAGTGGATACCCCCAACCACCACACTAATGTACACCACATCTTGCACAGTATATGGACCATTATCACACACATAATAAAATTTAATTTAAAGATAAATTTTAAGTCCTAAATTTAGGACCAGAAAAATATAGCATATTATATAAATATAGAATGGAAGTAACATAGTCATACACAAAACGAAAATTCATTTGGGATTTATTTCAAGTCCAAGAATAATAATGTAGCAGCTAAGAAAACTAATAAACTTCCAGATTTCATTAACAGAAAAGAAGTAAGGGAGAGGAATGGAAAAGAATTTTTTGATTGTCTACTGGATGCTAGGTACTTTATAATATTCTCCAGGAGATAGGTATTTGTGGTAGATTGGTTGCATTTTTTTCAGATATTATAAGAGGAGAGAGGGAAAAAAACACTAATATTAACTGAATGCCTATGGGGTCCTTGATGCCTTAATACTCATCAAAATCTTACATCAACCTAGTGAGAGATAAGCATTATTATCACCATTTAGATATAAGCAATCTAAGGCTTCGCTCATATAAAACCATGTTAGAGCCAGGATTCAAATTCAGATGCATCAGGCTCTTGGGAGGCTAAATAGTGACCCTCCAAGATGTCTGCGTTCTGTTCCCCAGAACATGTGAATATTACCTTGTATGGCAAAAGCGACTTTGCAGATGTAATTAAGGGTCTTGAAGTGGAGAGATTATCCTGGGTGGGTCCTAAATGTAATCACAGAGTCCTAGAAGGAAGGCAGAAAGAATGTGATTTGGAGGAGGAGGCACTGTGACCTTGAATGCTAAGACCAGAGTGATACATCCAAGGACTGCCCGGAAGGCACTGTCGAAGTGGAAGAGGTAAGGAACAGACTCTCCCCCAGAGCTTCCAGAAAGAGCCAGCCCTGCCGATACCTAGATATTCACCTCTTAAGACTTCTTCTGGACTTCTGACCTCCCCAACGCAAAGAAATAAATTTGTGTTGTTTTATGTTTGTAGAATTGGTTGCAGCAGCAACAGGAAACCAACACAGGCTCCCAACTTAGAGAACACCAGTATAAATCAATTCAATGCAACCAAAGAATACGTTCTGAAGATGGCCTACTTAAACACATCTCCATCGGGAAAAGCCAACAACTGGAGCCATGTCAGACCAGACAGGGAAGCGCCAAACATAAACACCTTCCAAGAACACTTGAGCCATCCTTGCGACTATTCCAAAGTAAAATCTGGAAACCTTTAGCCAAGTACTCCAGCAGCTCTCCCCAGTTGGGAGGAAGGAATAGTGTGAGGGCCAGTCCCTCAAGTAGCCAAGCCATAAAACCTTGCAGAACGAAATTCAAACATTGAACTGAACCCACAAGCCTGAGGTGGCCAAACACAAACCTCAGTAGAACTCGTTGTACTTCCAGTAGCACAACACTTTTAAACAAGGGTCATATTACATTTCCAACTCTTGGGCATATGTCCGACAGTAGCCTAAGCCTGGAATTTACCAGAGAATGAATAACTTGGGATTAAAATTTGCAAACTCTGTGCTTGGCCCAGATGGAAAAACAAGCTACTAGTTTTGATGCAGTACAAACCCCGGACCTCAAGCCAGCAATAGCCTCCTCCAGGGCTACATTTGGCCTAAGCATGGGAATGATAGTAGTTTGTTTGAATTACATAGACTTTCCAATGCAAAATAAGTACTACTGTGAACTGAAAATTTGTTTATATCTTCTGTTGTTCATTGAGACAATTCTCACCGGCTCTGGAGGCTGCTATCCAGTGCTACCCTCACAGGGGAAGTAGAAACAGCAGCCAGAGCCAAGAGAAAATAGGATCTTCTGAATGAAATTAGCTTTTGTTTGCCTAGCCTTCTTTGATCTTGAGGGATATTTCTCCATGAAATATTTCAGTATTAGTCTTCTGAAATATTCACAAAGGTAGGGCTCAGGGGAATAAACAATAAGGTTGTCTGGTGTAGGTGGACTGTAATCTGAGGACAAAACATAATGAGAATGCTGATGGAACTCTAAAGGGATTTTAACAGTGAAGACGTAAAGTAGTGAAAATATTTTATAGAGATCCTTAATGAAAAAGCTACTCTCAAATTTTCAAATTCCTTTTATTACCTCATCAGTCTTCCTGAATCTCTGACATTGTGGGTGTAAGAATTGTCAGAAGTTCCATGGACCATAACTTAATGCCTTCAAATGATCTTGACTATGACTTTTATTTCAGATTCAACTCTATGAGAAAATGGCTCCCTATTACTCACTAAAATCAAATCAATAGGTAGCAATTGGACATCAGTGATTTATAACATGACGTGAGAGATACAAGCAAGTCAGTGACCTCTCTGGGTTTATAATCTACTAAAGAGAAAGGATATAAATACATGTAATAAAGTTTTAAATGTGGGTTAAAAATAGAAGCCGGCCACAAAGTAGTACCTGGTCAGTCAACAAATGATTCTACAGGCAGTGGCCACTGTGGGGTTTTAAGGGAGAAGGCGATCATATTAAAACTGCAAGGCCAGCAGGAGGCTCGGGAATTCAGCTGTTTCTATCATGTCGTGGTGTAGCTAAAGGATAGTAGGTGGCTAGTGTGACGGACAGGGATGCAGGCACTGGAGTCATACAGGCCAAATGTCACACCCCAGCCCCACGACTTGGCAGGCATTGGATCATGGAAGTTACTTAAACATTCTAAGCCTGCCTATGTTCCTCTGGAAAATGTGGATCAAATCCACCTCCCAAGATTGCGCTGAGGTGAAAGTGAGAAATGTATACAAATTCTTGGCAGATAGTAGATGCTCAATAAATATTAACACCTTGCCTTGGGTGAGAGTTAATTAGCATTCAATAATTTTTTTTTTTCCTGAGATCGTCATGACACCCTATAAGTCTCCTGCGTGGGCAGCGTCCTGGTGCTCCTGTGACTGCCCAGGAAGGCATGGGTTTCCAGCTTGGTTATCATGGACAACACACAGAAACTGACTCTGTCCTCAGAAACATTTTTTTTTTTTTAAATCTCCACCGTTACCACAGGGCACAGAGAAGCTACATGTTTCCTCAATTCTGTGATGTACATTTTCTACATATTAATATTTCTGAAATAGAAATGTGGCTTATAACTGACACCCAAGGAAACTTGCCAGGAATATCCTTTTTAACAAACACTGGTTTGTTTTATAATTCATGGAATCTTGGCATGGAGGGAGTATGGTCATGGCATTGGAGAGAATGGAACGTCCATAGCAAACAGAGGTGGGCTCAAGTTCAGAGGCAAAAAGCCACAGACTTAATGCCACAGAACTGTACACTTAAAATGGTAAGTTTTTATTAAAACGGTAAATTTAAAATAGTAAGTTTTATGTTATATATGTTTTACTACAATAAAAAAATTTAAAGCACAGAATAGGTGACCAGCCCCTGGATGAACAAGTCCATTGTGCAAGGCAACCAGCAGGGTGTAGGGCACATTAGGGAGAAGCAAAGCCTTCCATAGAAATGGCTCTCGGCCCTCCAAGCCTGTCTTTGAGGAAGACCACAGGCCTAGACCAAGACAGCTCCACAACCAGTCACCCACGTTCTATAGCAAGACAGGGTTGTTCCCACATGGATGGACCTGAGCAACAGGAAACAGAAACCCAGAGATGGTGTGGAACACACATTTCTCAGTCCTACCAGTCAAGGGTTAGCACCAGTTTGCTTGGAGCATAAGACCTAGAAGATGATGTTGGAACCCATCATGTATCCTTCAAAGGACTCTCTCTAGTGGTTTATGGATGGCTCAGAGTCAATCAGGGCAACAGAAAACTTCTTTGAGAAAGCCAACCCGCCCCATCACTGAACCCCGCTCTTGTTTCCCAAAAGTGGTTAGGTCCTGGTGGCTCAGCAGTCCACAATAGGTGCTGCTGGGTTAGAAGGGGTCCAAACACGTGGCTAACCCCTCCACACCTCACTTGGCAGATGGGGCCGTATAAAATGTTCAGATTGGGCATTGCTTAGAACACTTGGCACTCAGAGGGATGAATGACCAAGTCAGTCTCTATAAAGGGTAGTTTTGTTGTTGAACGCAGGCACAGGCTTCAGCTCCGATTCCTACATTGTTCACAAAACCCTAGGCAAGCACTGGCATCACTGGGGAGGAGGCTGAGTGATACCCCCAGAGCAGCTTGCCATGTGCAGCCTTTTATGGAAAGCCACCTCAGGAGAAGGTGCTCTTTGGTCAGCACCCATGGGGATACATCCTGGAGCCCAATCCAAGAGCATCACCCACTTGACTCTTTGCAAACCTCCATGTTGTCAGTTCAGCTTTTCTCTCCCCAGATAAAGTGAACCACAAGGTGAACTTGTCAGAGTGCCGCTCACTGGGAGGCTCTCCCTGCTCTCCCAACCTCCAGGACAGATGGCTCTGCTGGTCCCTCAGCAGTCCCTGTCCAGCTGGTGCCAGCAGAGCCATCTGCAGGCCAGACTCAAGCTTTTCCTCTTTACCTGAATGAACCAAACACCCCATGAAGCCACAGGTGTGGGTGCTACAAGGACAATGGTGGAAAACAAAAATGAAAGCAACTACTGCAAGTGGTACCGTGTTTTCCTGAAAATAAGACCTAACTGGAAATTAAGCCCTAGCATGATTTTTCAAGATGCTTGTAATACAAGCCTTACCCCAAACATAAGCCCCAGTGAAGATCATCAGCCAGACATGACTGTTTGAATAAATGTAGATTTTTGTACATGAATAAATAAATAAATGTAGATTGTTGGCGCAAAAATTAATATAAGACCCGTCTTATTTTCGGGGAAACTTGGTAAGATTTCATTTTTTTTTAATGGCTGAGTAATATTCCATTGTATATTGGTACCACATTTTCATTATCTAGACGATATTATGCTAACTGAAATAAGTCAGACAGAGAAAGACAAATACCATATATTGGATTGTCGGAAAAGTCATGACATATTTTTTCTATGTTTTCCATTGCAAAAATGAGTCCTGACTTTTCCAACAACCCAATAATTTTACTTACATGTGGAATCTACAGAACAATATAAATGAACAGACAAAACAGAAACAGACTCATAGGTACATAGAACAAACTGGTGGTTGTCAAATGTAAGTGGGTTTGGGGGGCTGGGTGAAAAAGGTGAAGGGATTAGGAAATATAAACGGGGATGTAAAGTACAGCATAGGGAATATAGTCAATAATAATGTAATAAGTATGTATAGTGCCAGGTGGGTGCTAGACTAGTCAGGAGGATCACTGCATAAATTATATAACTGTCTAACCACTATGCTATACACCTAAAACTAATACAAATAATTAAATATCAACTATAATTTAAAAATTTTTTTTTTAAATGAAAGTAACTATAATGTCCAGAAATGGGGGATTGTTAAATAAAGTATGGTATATAGAATGAAATAATACACCTCATTTTAAATGATGCCATGAATATTCAATGAAGTTTTTTTTTTTAATTTTTGCTAGCAGGTACAGGATATATTTCTTACTTTTTTTTTAAATAAAAAATTTGGTTGCTATAAAATTAAGTATGAACATACACATTGGAAAACACTATATCTGAGGTGTAAAACTATGAGATTTTACTTTTTTTCTGATTTATTTGCATATTTTCAATTCTAAACTATGAATATGTATTAGTTTTATAATATACCTTTAAAAATAAAAACCTTTTGGTAGACAAAACACTTCTTGACAACAAGTGTGTTTTGAATATCACTGAATGGTAATGCTAAGGTCAGTGGAATGATTTAAATTCTTTTGCTTGCTGTGGAGAGTATTATAAGCAGGAGTTGGGGGGAGTCATTTTTGCAGGAAATTGGAGGTGTTTTTTTTTTTAAAAGATCCAAGGCATTCAAAAACAACTTTCTAAATTTCTAGATAAATTCAGCTCTTAATAAAATGTTTAATTCTAGTTAGCAAATACATTTTGATACAGTAAAAATATATCTTTATATCATATCCTTTTCTGCGGTCAATGTCTACATTATACATCTATTTTATTAAGATTTAGAACATACATTTAATGATTTGAATACTATGTGTTTGCTTTTATAGCATACTACTGACCACAACAATGACTTCCTTGTTTCAAAGTTCAATTTTAACTTGTTTCTATAGAGAAAATATCATCTACTCCATTAAGATAGTGTCCAAGGTGTGTTACAGAGCAAACTATCAAAATACAAATCTGCAATGGACTTTCTTTGACCAGATCTTCTGAAAGATAGATTTGAGATTTGCCTTTGTACTCCTGTATAAGGGTATTGTTTGCAATTCTCTCATTTTGTCCAACTTAGGTAGCCTCGCCAATAAGTGGACTGCCAGTAGTAGGTCCATATGAATGCATTTACGAAGTTCATCTTTGCCATTTGGGCCAGAGACGAACAGGAGGAGGGTGGTGCAGATTCCATTATAAAAAGCCTTTCTTCCAAAGTGTTGTTTTTGTGTTTGACCCACAGTGTTAATTATCCTTCATAAGTATGCATTCAATTTCTTTTGGGAAGTGTTGAGGCTATTTATTGAAAGAGAATTGCAACATCACAAGGAATGGCATGAAATTTAGACAAGATATCTGTTTTCCGCCACATTGTTAATTATGATTTCTCTCCCACCTATGAGAACACACAGTAAAGCTGAGGCAAAGAATTTTTCACACCTTTCCATGTCACCACCTCCCTTCTAGGGACCATACACTGACATACATTCTACTTTCACTTCTAGAACGAGAAAAAAAAGAAATGACTATCATTGAAATAAAATGAAACTTTTAAAATGAAATGGTATAAAAATAAGGCTTCTCAAGAATTTACACTGGAGTAAAGATAGTCTATTCAATAAATGGTGCTGGGAAAATTGGACTGACACATGCAAAAAAATGAAACTGGATCATCTCCTTACGCCTTATACAAGAACAAATTCAAAATGGATTAAAGACTTAAATGTAAGACCTGAAACCATAAAAATCCTAAATGAAAATATAGGGAGTACATTTGCAGACATTACCCGGAGCAATATTTTTACTGATACATCCCTACGGGCAAGGGAAGTAAAAGAAAAAATGAACATATGGGATTATATCAGACTTAAAAGTTTTTTCACAACAAAGGAAATCATTAATAAAACAAAAAGGAAGCCTACTGAATGGGAGAACATATTTGCCAACGATATATCTGATAAGGGGTTAATATCCAAAATTTATAAAACACTCATGAAACTCAACACCAAAAAAACAAACAACCCAATTAAAAAATGGGCAGAAGATATGAAGAGACATTTCTCTAAAGAGGACATACAGATGGCCAACAGGCATATGAAAAAAAGTTCAACCTCACTGGTCACTAGGGAAATGCAAATAAAAACCACCATGAGATACCACCTCACTCCAGTCAGAATGGCTATCATCAACAAATCAACAAACAACAAGTGCTGGCGGGGCTGTGGGGAAAAGGGGACCCTGCTGCACTGTTGGTGGGACTGCAGATTGGTGCAGCCACTATGGAAGTCAGTATGGAGGTATCTCAAAGAACTGGAAATAGAGCTACCTTTTGACCCAGCAATTCCACTCCTAGGTATTTATCCTAAAAAAACCAAGACACTTATTCAAAAAAAGTTATGCACCCCGATGTTCATAGCAGCACAATTTACAATAGCTAAGACTTGGAAACAACCAAAATGCCCGTCAGTAGATGACTGGATTAAGAAACTGTGGTATATTTATACAATGGAGTATTACTCCGCTATAAAGAAGAATGAAATCGTGCCATTTGCAATGATATGGATGGACCTAGAGACTATAATGTTGAGTGAAGTAAGTCAGTCAGAGAAGGACAAATACCATATGATCTCACTTATATGTGGAATATGAAAAACTGTATGAATGAGCAAAGTAAACAGAAACTGTCTCATAGATATAGAGGAAAAATCAGAGTTGCTAATTTGGAGAGGAATGGGAATGAGGGAGAAGGGGAAGGGATTAGACAGCAAAAATAGGCAACTACAATATTGCTACTGGGATAGGAAAAACAGTTTGGGGAATATAATTAATAATGTTGTAAATATTCTGTGGAATGTCAGATGATCATAGGTCTTGTTAGGTAGACCATTTCATGGATGGAGTAGAGGTTTGATCACTGCACTGTATTACTAAAGTGGAGGTGGTATACCTACTGTAATTGAATATATATAGATAGTCACGGGATGTGGATTATACTGTGGAAGAGAGTCAGAGGAAGAGTAATAGATATGTATGATATGGGGGGTGTGGGGGGTGTATTGGGGGTAGGGGTTTGTCACTTTGGGGGTAAAATGTATAACTATTGCACTGTGTTGTACACCTGAAACTATTGGGGGTGGGGGGGTTGTCACTTTGAGGGGTAAAATGTATAACTATTGCACTGTGTTGTACACCTGAAACTAATTAAAAATAAAATAAAATTTAAAAAAAAAAAAAAAAAAAAAAAAAAAAATAAAAATAAGGCTTCTTCCCTATAATACGTAACATTGCATTTGATCCAGAATAAAGTGCAAAGCATATGTTTTACTTTCGAGGGAGGCTATCTCTATTTCCATCCATCCATATGCAATCATCTTGATTCTCCCACTCAGCATCCTCTATTTTACTCACACGAAAAACTCTTATTGATTATAGAGACAAACCTACTGGAGACTTTGGGAAGGTCCCCTGCCTCACAAAATCTGTCCTGTGTCAGAAATTATATCCTTAGAAATTTGTTTTTGGGGGGTCTTAAAGGCTTTTTTCCAGTCTTTGGCAGTCTCTTGAAAAGAAGAGAGCAGACCCTGTTCCCTAAAAACTGATACCGTCCTGAGGGTGTGGGGGATGGGCTGCAGTGCTGGGGGTAGGATTCCCGGGAGGGAAGGAACAGAAATCTTACTGGAGGGCAAATTTAAGCTGACTTCAAATACGAAAGCATTTCTACAGGCTGCTCCGTTTACTCTGCTGCTGTTAGAGTCTTCTTGGGGTTCCCATTTAAGGCAAAATTAGGACAAATAAAAATACCAACGTTCTAAACTGCACCCCACTAGAGTGAGAAGTAGGAAAAAAGGGGAAAATGTTAAACACTTTGGTGGAGGGCAGGGCAGGGGTGAACTCTGCATTACTGAACTTGGGCCAGGGTGTTCTGTTTTGACTGTTCTCCACACTTCCTTCCCCAATTGCATCACATCCCTGATATTTTAAAGCAGGTATTTCAAAATGTTGCAGCACCTAAAAGGTCAAAAGAAGGGAAGAGCCTCAAAAGACAGCTGTCTCAACCGACGAACCATGAAGCAACCACCACAGCCCTGTGCCCCCAGCCCAGAGAGCCTCCCACTCCAGGAAGGAGGCACCCAGGAAAGGGCAGAACTCCACCCTTCCTCCTGTAAAGCCCGGTCAGAGGCTCTTCCACGCTGGGCCCGGGGGGAGGGAGGGGGCAGCTGGGCGAGAAAGGACCTTGCTATCCTCTCCTTCACTGTACTTTTCCTGGAATCTCCAGATTCCACATCCCACATCGAGTCTATCAACAGCATCTCAGTGGTCTACCCTGTTTCCCTGGAAATAAGACCTAGCAGGAAAAGAAGCCCTCGCATGATTTTAGATGGAAAAATATGGCACCTTGGCATACTGACTGTTTGAAGTTGAAGGAGTTCGTGGAAAAGGCACCCTTCTCCCTAAAACAGGTCATGAAAACCTGATGTGAGGGGTGCGTTCCCTCCATATCCTGGAGGAATCATGCCAGGGCTTCTTCTCTGGCTAGGTTTTATTTTCTGAGAAACATGGGTGCACATTCTCACTTTATCATGACATTGTTGAACACTAAAAAGATGACTTCAACACTTCCCTATCAGTTGCTAAAGACATAACTTCAGATCTGTGAAGAAAGATACTAAATCAGAATACCCTCTTGAGAGCAAAAGCTCCAGTGCTCTTGTCTGTCCTTCCACTCACTCTCACCACCCTGAGAACCTAAGTGACCTGTAGTGAGGGCCCTTGCCCTGACCCAGGCCTCTCCAGAGAGAGCCTGGAGTGTGAGATCTCCTGCTTGAAGACCTCCTGAGGGCCAGTCTAGCTGTGTTAGTCTGCTAGGGTTGCCATCACCAAACACCACAGACTTGGGGGCTTACACAACAGAAATTAATTTTCTCACAGTTCTGGGGGCTGAAAGTCCAAGATCAAGGTGTGGCCAGATTTGTTTTCTTCTGAGGCCTCTCTCTTTGGCTTACAGTTGGCTGCCTTCTTGCTCTGTTCTCACATGGTGGTCCCTCTGTTCTAATCTCCTCTTCTTGTAAGGACACCGATCCTATTACATTAGGGCTTGCTCATAGGATCCCATTTTACCTTAACTACCTCTTTAAAGGTCCCATCTCCAAATACAGTCACATTCGGGGGGTTAGGACTTCAACACATGAATTTGGAAATATGCAATCCAGCCCCATCACACTGTCTTCCCATCTTCGGAAAGGAATATCAATAGTCACCAAAGGGTAAAGCTATTGTTCTTTGATTGTAACCAGGAACATCAAATCAGGCTTTCTTTGAATAAAAAAGGTCCTATAGCACCTAAAATGTAGAAGAGATGTTTCAAAAAGAAGGCTATTGGGGATTTCCCTGCTGGGGTTAATTCCAGGAGGAGGACATGAATAAAGAAGGGAAGCCATCTTGACCATGAACTTGCCATGACACTACCCAGAGGAAGCTGAGGGGGTCTCCCACACTGTCACCAGAAGGCGCAGGACGGGGAGCACCATCCAGGAGGATGCATTAGGGACTTGGACACTAGGAGATCACTAGTGAGACAGGCTGGGATTACCCAAGCTTGACAACTCAAAAGAGTAAGTAATCTTATTCTCCCAGGCCCAGCGAGAACATATGGCACCACTTCATTGTGTCATCTAAGGCAGCTGCACCATTCTTTCCCCTTTTGTTTACTTTCGGTAACAATGATAATAGCAATAGCAACAGCTATACACATATTGAACTCTCACTGCATAGCAAGCGCTGGGTTAATTGCTTTGGATACATTGTCCCACTTAACCCTCACATTATTATCTCTATTTTATATACGAAGAAACTATCCAAGGTCACACAGAGGAAGAGATGGTATCTGACCCAAGAACTCTCCAGAGCTCTTAGCTACTTCTCTTCATCGATCACTTTTGGGAGGCGATGTAGTTGGGCTAGAATAGCATAGTAGGGAAACATAAGCTTTATCTCACAATAGGCTCATGTTCAGATGACCATGGGCAAGTGACTTAATCTCTCTATATTCAGTTGCCTCCTATACCAGGGGGATAATTTATGAAAAAGTCCAATCAAAGTAACTCATAGATAGCATCTATCATTTTATTATTACTAATATTATTTTCTCCCAGCTTTATTCTATGATTAAACATGTAACAATATAAACCCATAAAATTGCACTAATATATAAAATAAAGTAATGCCTTGCATTGCAAACTTACATTAATGATTTCTACTAATTTGAAGCCTTGCTTTTAGCTCCTTCTTCAGCAAAGTCAAAATTTAGACAAACTCTTCTTTTTCACCTCCTTTTTAAAATCACTGCTGATTGCTTATTAACATTGCATTTTCATGATCCCTACAGCATCTCAACCCTTAGGAAGATGCAATGAATCATTTAAAATTCATGTTTAATTGATTATACATGCTTATAGCAACTATTTTCACGGACTGATCCTTGTTAAATTTCCCAAGGTCTGCAGGCACAGGTGGCTGGCTCCATTAAAAATGGAATTCTTGATTTTCTTGAAAGATTCTTTTTAAAAGTGCTGCGATGAGCACATCTGCAGTTAATTGATGGCAGATTACATGCTACTCTAGTCACCACATTTGAAGACACATTACTGTTTTGTCGGGTAGTTAGTTGCATGCCAATGCTTTCCATTTCCTACATTTTGGAATTGTGGATTATAATTAAAGCATATGACATAGGATAACATGACCGATTCAACTATTTCCTGGGGAACAGTTGAAGGGAGAATTATAGGGGTGAATCGGGAGTGGGCAAAAGGGATGAAAAGTGGGAAATATACACTTCCAAGTAGGGCCTGAGCCCGGTAGTTAACAGTGGGATATGGTAGGGAGGCCAGAATCACCCTTGTGTCTTTGCAGATGCTCTGAATGGAATAACCAGAAATGGAATATCCATATTTCCCTGGTTGTGACCTCGCATTTGGGGTCAAGGTGCATCCCGTTAGGTTCCTACCACCCACCCTCCTGGACCGGAAATGAAGCCAGAACATGGCGCATTTTTTTCTTCTGAACCTAGCTCCATCATCTGTCAAATGATTCAAGTTTCATTTACACTTCGCCTGAGTGTGAAGTGTCCTGAGACCTAAATTGGGCACCGTTATGTGTGACTATGATTCTTTCTACTTATTGAGTTAATAAGGTTATTCATTGGTAGAGATGTGAAAAAAACATGAATAGAAAACAAAGCTAAGTCAGCTCCAAATAACATGGTCTGGGAGGCATTAATTCTATTTGGATTAGTACAGATTAATATAAGTGTAGAATGGGCCTGTGGTTAAAGGTCTCCCTTACCTGATGTTATGCCACCGAAACTATGAGGGGTACAACCAGCTTTAGAAAAGACAAACCTGTCTTTCCCTGGGCGAGGGACTCAGGGAAGCCCTACATTATTAGGCAATGTTCTTTCCACTCTATTTGCCAGACAGACGGACTGTCTGACTTAGGTTTGGCTCTAGTGTTTTCTGCCAAAATAACTGTTGTTTTGAAAATAGATTAAATGACTTCTATTCAGTTAATATGAACAACAGCCCAGGATAGAGGACAAAAAAATATTAATTCATCTATTTGTCAATATTCCCCGGAGGAAAAACGCATTATATATATAATTTAGGTTTTATTTAATGCAGAGTATAAAAAGCAGCTGTTGAGAGCAATGATGTTGGTTTCACTCATTATTATATCTCCAATATCTAGCATACGGCCTACAATGCAGTAGTAGGTTTAAAATACTTGTTAAATAGAGAAAAGACATGTGGTTAAAAGCAAGCAGGCTCCAGCATGCTGATTCATCTTACATAAGACATTCAAATAGAGAGTAAATGCATTCATCCTTCAAAGCAGCAACTCTGGGTAAGATATGCTTGCCATGAGGTCAGCGTTCTCTCAGGGGAGGGAATTAATTAGCTCTGAAACAGGCTTCAGATGCAGATCACAAGAAAGCACACCATCCCTGGGAATGGGCATAGCCGTTTATATTCACAGATCTCTCCACGCTCAACTTCATTAGCTATTATGAGTATAATTCTGGAATTTCAGCAGTCCTGCCTCATCTTATGGGCAAACAATGAAAATCCAAATGCAGCAATTACAGCTGATATTGAGCATTTACTTATATATTGAATGCTTAAGACCCTAATGTAAATCTGTAAGTGCATTATTTAATCCTCACAACCATCCTGTGAGGCAGGTCCATGCAATGTTGGAAGTTCAAAATGGTTAGGTGACTAATCAGATGTCACATGGCTTTTAAGTGGTGAAGGCAGGGTTTGAATCAGGGTCTGTCTGGCTCCAGAGCTCAGGGCTTTGCCATTGTCCTTTATCATCTCAGTGTTCTCTTGTCTTCTCAAAGTTCACAAAGGCATTGGTAAAAGTCCATTTGTGGATATGGCGCTTTAATGACACAGGAGCTTCTAAGATCTCAAAGCAAAAATTCGTTAAAAAGTGAAAACAGTAGTAAAGGTGAATTGAAAGGAATCCTTTGAGGCAGTGGATGAGGCATGTGCACTGAGGTTTGACAAGTCCTATTTCTAAGCTTATAGCCCGTGGACTTCTCAGGCTGCCTAGCTGGTGTCATCGCAAACCGCTGGCCAACAGGCTTCCTCTGTTGTAATCAGGCTGCACTCCTTAAAATTCCTAAGACACCATCTACATTTTCTTGTTTCTCTTCCCTTACAGAAGCTGTTCTCCCCACCTGAAATATCCTACCATAAGTTCAATGTGGCCACAACTTCTGTACAACTCTCATCCAAAAGTAGAATCTGTTTCCCCACTGCCTTAAATCTTGGCTGACTTTGAGACTTGCTTTGACCCATAGGATGTGGTAGAAGTGACATCCTATGACTTCCAAGCTTTGGCTTCCATAAGCCCTGAAGTTTTCACTTTCACCCTCTTCGTGCGGTGCTGCCATGTAAACACACCCATCTGTGAGGTGAGGCCATGCCAAGTAAGAGGCCCCACAGTCCAGCCATTACAGGATCCTTGACAGAGGCCCAGACGGTGAGCTATGAACGAGGCCGTCCGTGACCATGCAAACAGACCCAGAGTTAGGATGGGCCATCTGCCCAGACTGCCAAGCCAAAGAATAGTGACAAAGAAATGGTGTTTTAAGCCCTTACGTTTGGGGGTGGTTTGCAATGCAGCAGGACAGCACTACCACATACCCTTTCATCCCTTTCTTCCTAGTGTGTCCACCGCCTACTCACAGGCTGAGCTCCAAAGTCACTCTGTCAAGAAATTTTCCCTGATGGGAACTTTCCCTGCGAAGCCAGCCTCATTCAGGCTTAAGTTGATGCCCTGCTTTGATTCTAAGGGCACAGAGAGACAGCTGCCTCCTTGAATACCTTCCTCATCCACTGTGATGCCTGAGATCTCGCCATTAAAGTTTAACTACTTACATAAAAGCATAAGTGCCTATTAAATTTTAAGAGTCCCTGGAAGGGATAACAAGTTTGTGCTTTTGATTTTGCTCTTATTATATAAAAGGATACAGGAAAGGAAAGTGATCCTAACATAAAGCCACTTTCCCAAAGAGGAAATTTTAATGGTTTTGACCAACTTGCATATAAGCCTTGCAGGATACAGATGAAATATTTATGTATAGTCAATGTTTAATTTATTAACTTGATTAAGCATGTATATTCAAAATCATATTTTATAAGCCAACATTCAATTTAGAAATACTTCTTTCTTCTACTCTTTCGTCCATGAAGGTATTTGATTCCAAGTTGCCATATGTGTCTTAATTAGCAAATGTTCTCTGTATCACGAGATACTTTTGAGTCACCTGAAGGTTTTCCAGGCATTATCTTCTCTTCCATCTAATTTGTTATTGTTTTTTTTAACGATGATGCTGCCAGTGGAATTTTTATCCCCAGCCACAAGTACCCATTCACAAAATACTAAGACAACTAAGTACTTGTTCCATTCATCCTACAAGAGTATATTCATGATCTCCACAGTGTAACCACTTATAGTATTGCTTTGCAAGGGGATCTTCAGAAAGCTGTCCTACAATAACATCTAAGGCTTGCAATTTGGGAATCTTATTCCCAAGGAAGAATTCATTACATTATATGAAATTTCTTCATTCTCTCTCTCTCTCTCTTTTTTTTTTTTAAAAAAAGATTTTATTGGGGAATTGGGGGAGAGGAACAGCCTTGGGGAATCGGGGAAGGGAAACAGACAAGTTGCTGTCTTTTTGTTCTTCAGTCTAGTTGCGGAGGACGTTGCTTCACTGGCCCATGTTGGTATCGCCACTGCACTCTTCCCGGATGAGGCAGATCAGTCACCGGCCTCTGGATGGTCGCTCACTACGGCTATTGGCAGCTCACGCTGGCTGCCGGCCACTCACTGTAGCCTATGGCAGCCCTCTGCAGCAGGGGCTGCAGCCTACACCATTGTTGGGACTTGCAGCCTAGCTCCAGGTGGAGCTGGTGTTAGCTGTAGAGGGCAGTGTCCCCGGCCCTCATATATGGGATCCAAACCGGGGCCGCTGGCATCCCAAAACCAGCTCTAAACCAATATGCTACTCCTCTTCTTTCTTTTTTTTTTTTTAACTAGTGGATCACCATAATCATCTAAAAGTTTATAACTTCTTGAGGTCATTTCAAGCTAATGTGTCTTCCACAAATAGTATTTTGTGGTTCAAAAGAAGTCAGAGAAAACATCCCACATGCAAAGGATTCTAGAAGCACTAGAATGTGAGGTGACTCCCTCTTTTCTCAGAGATATTTTGTTGGAAAAACCAAATTTCCTTATCTGACATATATGAATATATACTTATTCTAGAAACTTCAGATAATGCAGAAAATTAGAGCGGTAGCAATAAAAATCATCAATAATGCTACCAATTAGAGATTGAGATTTCAACAGTTTGTTTCATTTCCTTCCAGACCTTCCTCCTATGCATTATTATGTATTATGATAAATTCAATCAACTCCATTATGTCTTAATATTGTAATACAAGCATTTCTCTTACTGGAAATTCTTTGTAACAATAATATGCCATCCTTCTCTCAACCTCTCTGCTGCTGCTGTTTCCCCTTTTTCATTTACTCAATATCTATTCAAATAAAATATACCAAAGGTGAATAAAGGGCAGTCCCTGTCCGCAAAAGAGAGAGGCCTGTAAACAATGAATTGCATAAAGTGTGATAAGGGCTTGAATAAAGGTATACACAAAATGCTATGGCAACAAAAGGGAGGAGGGTTGACCACGCAGGGAAGTGGTCAAGGGGTTCCCCAGAGGAGGCAACATGTGAGGCCTTGAGGGCTTCTTTTGTTTGCTAATTGCTTTTTTTTAAAAAAAGATATTAAGATTTAATTTTGAAGAGTCAAGAATCTTTCCCCAACTCAATTCCAGGAACAGAGCACTTCTGCTGCGTGGAAACCACAGTTGGAACACACCTTTATCATGAGCCAGTTGAAGCTTTCCTGGGTGACTGGGGGACCCCTGCCAACCCCCACCCCCATCCCCAGAGCAGGTTTGAATAGGGAACAACAGAAAAAAAGGATGAGGGCACCGGGGCCTGAAGGAATGGAACAAGAAAGGAGCCAGGACAAGTGCAAGCATGAAACAAGCTCTGCCACTCCCACTCATCAAAACTTTGCTTTGCATATTTCTGCGTCCTGCAATGATACCCACTGCTCGTGCGCTCTGGTTCTCTAAGGCAGGCACATCTAGTCTCCCAGCAAGTTCCTGCGGTTTAGTGCAGACAGCAGTTACGTAACTGCACTGAGCCCAGGGCCTGGGTTTGAGGCCCAACTCCACTACATACGATGGGCTCTGTGTGACCCTGGCTAATGGCCAGCCTCCTCTGTGCTCACATTTCTGCCCCACGTGACTTTTCTCAGTCTGCAGACATGGCCATAGGCAAGTGACGGATGGGCCTCTCTGGCCACAATGACCCTACAGATGCTTCGCCTCAGGTTTGTTTATAGCTTTTTAAAAACGGTTTTTAAATTGAGATATCATTGCTTTATAACATTATATAAATTTCGGTTTCCAGACACCGTGCTAGACAAGCTAGAGTCTGACACGTAGACTTATAGCGCTCCTCAAGCACCCCACCTAGAGAAGCTACCACACCCACCCAACATAATTCAGTCTGCACCTGTTTTCATCATAGCATGGATCACTTTCTGAAATTATCTTCTTTGTTTGTTTCCTTGTTTATTGTCTGTCTTCCTACTAAAATACATCATGAGAGCAGGAATCTTGTCCCAAAGTCTAACACAATGTATGAAACTAATAATGGAACAGTGTGAAAGAAACAATGAACAGAGTAAATGTGACCCCAAAAGATGAATAAATATGACACAGTGCTACGTACTAGAGAAAGAAAGAAAGAGAAAGAAAGAAAGAAAGAAAGAAAGAAAGAAAGAAAGAAAGAAAGAAAGAAAGAAAGGAAGGAAGGAAGGAAGGAAGGAAGGAAGGAAGGAAGGAAGGAAGGAAGGAAGGAAGGAAGGGGACATTCCTGACTTCCAAAGCTCACAGTCTAATAAGAAGAGAGAATAAGATAAAAATAGTTGCAATACCGTGTGAAAAGCATCATCACAGATGTATAAATAGGTACACAAGTAGTATAGAGGAAGGGGCCTAACAATTTCCTGAAGGAAGTGATTTTTGAACTTGGTTTTAAAGACTTGGTGGAAATTTGCCAGGTAGGTAATGAGGGAAATACTGTCAAGGAGTCCCCCTGAATCTTTGCTCTGCCCTGAGCGTTGACCTCATTTTCCTTCCCCATGGAAACTCAGGGTTAAAAATACCCTTTAAGGTCATCTGGGCCGGCAGTTCTTAAAGAGAATTATTGTGATTTTAAAGCATGTCCACAAATTCTCTGATACTCATCCCTTCTGAGAAGCCTAATTTCCCTCCCCTTAAGCGTGGGCTGTACTTGGTGACACACTTTGAATGAATAGAATGTGCCATCGGAAGCTAGGCCATAAAAGACAGCATGGCTTCCATTTCATTCTCTATCAGAGGAAGCTGCTGCCATGTCGTCTGCCGTGTTGTGAGGACACACAGCAGGGCACGGGGTCTCTGGCTCACAGTCAGTGAGAAGCAGGTTCCCCAGCCCCAGGGAAGCCTTCGAATGAGGGCACCTGCTCTCAAGATCTTGACTAATCTCACGAGGCCCAGAATCTCACAGCTTAGCTGCTCCTGAACTCTGGACCAAGAGATAATAAACGTTGGTTGCTTTAAGCCACTAAGTTTGAGGGTAACTGGATATCTAGCAATAGACAATGAAGAGGAGCATCTCAAGAGCTTGTGTTTATGTGAATAACTGTTTATATTTCCCCTATTAGAAATTAATAGGGAAGGGGAGCATTTGAGATCTTGCTTCCCAGCAATATCATCAATTTCGTTCAAATAAACTTACAAAAACTCAAAGGAAAGAAAGGAAATTAATGGGGAAGTTTTAAAAATATTTATGTATTAATTAATTAAAAATAACCATAATAAATACAGTACATAGATATCATTTTTATGAAAAATAACAATTTTCCAAAACAAAAGAAGAATGACATCATTTTCACTTTTACCAGTCTTTCTAATATTCAGTTTAATGGAAGACAGCAGGATTCTTATATCTACCTCAACATTTAATCACTTGTGAAATCATGGGTTATGTAGCTCTGAAAAACTCCCCTAGTCAGTCGTAAAGCATTAAGAGTGAAAAAGATCACTGATCTCATCAGGGCTCACACAAGTCACGCTTGATCGTGCCAGAAAACTCACTAGTTCCCAAGAAAGCCCACTGCTTCCCCCAAAACATCTTTGATGATTAGGAATGTCCTCCCTCGGCCATGCTAGCTTTGCTCTCCCATTAGTCTTACGTGCTCTCCTCAAGAGTGCATTCAGAATAGGTGACGTGCTGGCTTGGGAGGCCAGCGGCCCCAGTTCGGGTCCCACATATGAGGGCCGGTGACAACGACCTCAAAAAAAAATAAATAGATAAAAATAAAAAATAATAAAAAAATAAAAAAATAATTTTTTTTTTTTTTTTTTTTTTTGAGGGCCGTGTTGCTGGCCCTCATATGTGGGACCGAACCGGGGCCGCTGGCTTCCAAGGCCAGTGCTTAACCACCACGCCACTCGGCCGGCCCTAATAAAAATGTTTTAAAACGAAAGAAAGAAATAAGAAAAACAAAATGAATTGAATCTATCTGAAAGTCATTTGCTGATATTTTCAATCTCCTAATTCATAAGGATCTGTTCAGAATACTTACTTCTTATTACAGTACAGGGTTTATAGAACATAATGTTGCCCCTAAAAAAAAAATCTAAATTAATATCACAGAATTCAGAGAATCCATTCATCCATTTCTTGCCTACTCTCACTATATATCAGAGAAGAGTATAAGATCAGTATTTTACTCTTAATTGTAACAGCTAACATTTATTGAGCACTTAATATATTAAGGATTATACTAATAACTTCTCAATTTTAGCTCATTTAATTCTGATAAACCTACTAGTACTACTGTCACACCCATTTTATAGACAGGAAAACTGATATTTAGAAAACATATAGCCAAGATCACAGAACTACAAAATGGCACACAGGAAATTGCCAACGATAGCTTATGAAGTCAAAGCTCGACCTCAGTCACTGCTCTGTAAAAATCGGGTAGCATGACAAACCTTGCATACATTTGGTTTGGGATGATGATTTTTACAGCTTGAACTTGGAAAGGATGAACTGGGAACTGCCTGGCAACACCCAGGACTCTGTAGAGAGCCTTGACTTGATCCCCACATGCTTATTGTGTGAGAGACAAGAAATGACCTTTTATGGATTTAAGGAAAGTGTTCACTTCAACAGTGATTGGAGACGTTTGGAAACTAACACAATGAGGCAAGACACAGTTTTAAAAAAAAACAGGATTTATCTGCATAAGAGTGTTACTAATCAGAGTCATTTGTGTGTGTTTCCATTTACATTATTGTGGAACATGGTATCAAATTGCACAGATTTTATATGTTTATTACATGTGTTTTATTTTACAGCAACAAGTTCTTCCTACTGGACCTCTCAGACCATAGTTGGAGTGACTAAAGCAGAGAAGTAACAGTATGGGCTTGGGTGTCGTCCAACCTGCG
This sequence comes from Aselliscus stoliczkanus, assembly GCA_033961575.1. Classification (NCBI taxonomy): domain Eukaryota; kingdom Metazoa; phylum Chordata; class Mammalia; order Chiroptera; family Hipposideridae; genus Aselliscus; species Aselliscus stoliczkanus. The sequence continues at coordinate 69,212,918 of CM066739.1, read as the reverse complement.
TTTGAAACCTGGTGCATCATTTATTGGCTGTGTGGCCTTGGGCAAGCTGTATAAACTCTCTATCCTCAGTTTTCTTACCCACAAAGTGGAGGTATAAAAAAATGGAAGTATGAAGAAAAAAAAGGAAGGACAATGTCTTAAATATTCCACAGGATTTAACATACATAAAGCATCTGGTACTTTACTATTATTTGTATCATGATGATGAATAAGCATAGCCATATGATCAGTTTTGAAAACTTGAAGCAGTTTTTCGGATTTTTTTTTAATTAGAGGAAAGCAGTGTCCTCACTTTCCTCCATTTTGCTGCTGTGTTTCCAATTTATAGCCCCACCTCCACACGCATACCTCCTACCCTATTTGTGGGACTTTTATATTCTTCAGCACATACAATGACTTGCTGAGAGAAGAAAAGAGAATAAAAGCAGAGGGCTGGAGTAACAGAAGAATGAGAATAAAAGGAGGAGGCTATTTTTAAATTTATAGAACAACCTCCATTTACATGTGACAGAAATAGATTCTGCATTGTGCACAGAGAAAGTAAATTTGAGAAACTTCCTGGAATGAAAGGGCAGCAAATTTACTGCAGGGAACCATCCAGAGAAGGTCGGAGAGAAGGCCTTGCCCACTCCACAGGCAACACTCCCATCTTGTCACACGAAATAGCCAGCATCCAAATATAACCGTACAGTTTCACCATCCTAACAGCCAAGACATGTAAACTAAGAACACATTAACTGAAAGGCTTATTCTACGGAATTTTAAAAGGTTGAACAGGGAGAATCGAGGGTTCCAGGGCCCGACACTGGCCTTAAACATATGGTGTTAAACTTGTGTAAACTGGAGATAGCAGAGATCTTCAGTGAAGTGCTCAGGAATAAATTAAGTACTCAGTAATCTTTGGGAAACTCGAACATCGAGACTTGTTTTATTAAAGGGAAGGACAATGTAGGCTATAAAATCTCAGCTAAGAAGGGCAGCTGGGCTGGAAAGCAGTTGGACTGAGCATCTGAGCCAGTTGAGAAAAAGGGGGTGCTTTGGGAGGCTAGAGGGCAGAGAACAGGAAAACTTCCCAAAAGCCTGTATTGAAATCTTCACAAAGTTGTCATTTGTGTTTAGAAGAGTATTTGTTATGTTTATTTGAGTTTTATTATAGAAGGAGAACATTGTCCATGGACCAACTTCTAATGTGTAGATAGTTGGCAAAACATCTATCACTGAGTCATTGTTCGTTCCTGGGATAGCTATGTAATCTGTAGCACTTCAATTTATCTGTCAGTAAAATGTGGGAAAGACTATGGCCTCACCCTGCATCTTAGGAACATGAGGGCTACATGAGATGGCCACTGTCCATCAGGAGAGCCGCCACTCAAACACTAATTAATTCTCCAGAGTCCATAATGAGAAAACTCTGTTCTGCTATGCGACTGCCTGTGGGGGAGGGAGCAGGGGTCGGTGGTGACGCCTCATGCAGTAACTCAAAACCTAAAAAGGAAGAAGGGTGGATAAGAAAACTGAATGGGCTGAGCTATTAAAGAAATTTGAGACAACTTATGAAAAATGAAAGAAAACTTAAAGACATCCATGGAAGCACAGGACAATATCCAGATTATGAAAAAGAGAACATGCCAATTGAGTTTTAAAATCCAAAGGCATAAATAAAAACAACAGTCAATTAAAATTGAGAAGCAAGTTTCAAAAAGGGGGAGTTAAAGTAAAAAAGACAATGTTAAGAAAATCTTAAAAGTTTATCTCAAAAAATTTAAAAAAACAAACATGCAGATTAAATGAGGAACAAAAAGTAAAACAATCATGAATATGGAGGATGTCCTTTTGGGGTCTTTCTCATTCATTAAATGTTAATTCCTTTTCCTTAAATAAATGACTTCAAGTTACTGCCTATTTCTTCTGATCGTTAAAAAATCTCCTTAAGGAGCCTTGAAGCCAGCATTAGGTTGTTTTCATGGTAAATGTAAATGGGCTAACTGAAGGATGGTGGTTTGTATGGAGTGGAAGAAATGATAGCCCAAGAATAAAAATGTGTCTGTGTTTGCCCAGCGCTATCCAGGGAGGGAGAAACTGGGACTCATTTCTACCTGGACTTTAAACCATTGCCTCAGGAGTTCACCTTAAGGTGAATCAAGGAAGTGGGTTATTTAAATGTGTAAAACTGAGTATAAGATACCGGACCCACTGTCAGGGAATAAAAATGAGGTAACGTTTGCATCTCTCCATGTCATGTTTGTAACTGTCCCCACACAATTCCACAATGGAGCCTGCCAGGGGTCACTGTGTAGCCATGTCCTGCCAGGCCCTACTACAGACCACAAATGGATGAGGGATTTCTTCTCATCTTGCATGGTGTTCTTCAGTTACGGCTTTAGGAGAAATGAGTCACACCCTAGGCAAACTAACAAACTAAATTTATTGTACAGTTAGCTAAAATGATCTCAACTAATTACGGATATGCCGTAGAGGTGTCATGTTAGTTCTGACCACCAATCTCTTGGGCCACAGGTAGCTGTGTCAGCATTTCAGCTCTAATCTGTCTACAGGGTCTTTATGTCTTTATCTGTTGTCTGATTCCGGGCACTTTTCACATGTATTTGTACACTCATATGTATACATACCAGGCGGCATGGATGGCAGCAGTCCCTCCTCCCTTGTGTTATGCCCACCTTGGGTTTCCCAGTGTCTCTTCTGCTGAGCTCCTCCTCTCAAAGGCCCTGCCTCTTGGACTCCTGCTCCTTTAGGGCAGGGCTCAAGCCTCCTGGGAAACTGGGCAATGCCACCATGACTGGTGGGCCCCAAGGCCACTTTCTTGCTCTGTCGTCTCATATCTCAGACTATTCCCTAGGCTACCGCCCCGTCCCACCCAATATGCTCTAGTCACAGACTCCTCTGCCTTTCTCTCAGAGTATGTAGTCCAAGTCCTAATTACATACTAGTTTACTAAAGTAATGGAGGCAGGATCCAAGTCTACTTTTTTCATTCTTGTATTTGAGCTCCTACCATTATTCTTGGCACATAGATGGCACTGAATAACACATTTTAGTGAATGGATGGATGAACAAATGGCTATTCCCATCCACAAGGAACCACTCCGTGCTACCTAACCCCACTGACTGTCTGTCTCAGGTGACCCACCCGTGGTCAGGTGCAGCCTGCACAACAGGAGGGTTAACTCATTGTCCCTGTGGCTTGGGGTAGGGGAGAAATTCCTATGTGCATTGAGTGCAATTAGAAGGGCTATTTCCCCAGGAAACGAAGCAGCCATGCCTCGAAGCTGGCTCCTGTGCTGCCACTCGGCAATTGTCCCTCCCACCGCTGCAGGAACAGGAGCAAAATCACTACACTTCCAAAGGGACCCCCCCCACTCTACAACTACCCCCACTTTGTCAGAAACACCTTTGAGCACTTTAAACCCTCTGACTCCTTCCTGCCACCCCCAGTCCAGACAGACCCTGCCTGAGAGGCAGTGGGACCCCCACCTGTCCTACTTCTCCCTGATGGCAGGTCCTCTTCACCAGATAAAATGAAATGGCAAGATGTCTGAATTAAATTTAAAAGGTTTCTGTGATTTGTAGATTTGCCTCATTTAATAAGCTATAGTTTCTTAGAAAAAAACAATACTTTTTTTTTTTTTTCTAACGAAAATAATCCACATATATAAGTTTTGAGCTTCTGGGGTGAGATGTGCTAAAGCAAATATTGCCATCCATGCTGATGCAGCAGTGGAGTGAAATGTCCCAAACTCCAATCTATCAAAATACAGGTATTTTTATCCAGCTCCTGTTCTAGATCTTCAGCTCCTTTATTTTCACCCTCAAGAAACATACTGGTTCCCATTATCTAGCAGAAGATAGAGAAGGTTGGCATGAATTTGTCCTGACTTACTTTGCCACCATGATAGGCTGATACCTCACCTGCTAAATTTTCTTTCAATATATTGAGTTCATTATTGAGTTTTCCTATTTGGGCCTCAGATGTTGGCTTAATTTCTCGGCATGGAGAAAAAGGAACAATTAAAATATGTGCTTGCTCTTCTGATACTGAGAATTGTAGTGGCTTCTCTTTAATCTTCCCTCCTTAAGTACACCTCTAAGGGACTCCATGCATCTTGCAACACAACACACCCTTTAAAGTGGAGGAGGCCTCGTTGGGGTGGAGACTAAAACCCAATGCTGCTTTGCATAAGGCTACAGAGCCCTTAGATTAGAAAATTAGCATCCGTAGGTGCCTCTTACTCTATCAGTTCCTAAAGTCACAAAGCATGGCCCGTATCTCTTAGGCTCTGTATAAAAGCGGGCAAAACCATTGCCATGGGATTTTCTACATTTGTATATAATGTCATTTTAAACTGTTGTAAGCTTTGCTCCTCCAGCACCATGGAGGATGCCCAGAGCTGTGGGACTCAATTCAGATGACTATATGCTCCACTGTTGTTTCTATACCTGCAGAGCTCATTTTAGCACAGAGATGCTTCTGTGGGAGGTCCCCTTGTCCCCTTCTCATTATCCCTTTTTTCCAATATCAATCAGTCGTTTTCAATCTGAGAGAATTTTGTCTAGCAACACTTCAAAGCTTTGTACTGCCCCAGAAAAAGCTGGCAGAACAAAGAGGTTATCCTGGAGTAAGAATGTAGTCAAGCAAACGAAAGTAAAGCAATTTTCAATTTTTTTCAATCCAACTTTTACATGAAAAATAGAGTAGATAAATGATACAAGGAAGGACTAAAAAAACGAGTAAAATTATAATGAGTTGTTTGCCAGGACTCCACGATTTTTGGGAGCCACTTTTTCTCAAATATCCTTACTAGTTTCTCCTCGTCTCTTGAACTCCTTTTTTTAATGTATTATTTTCTTAGCAGCTAAGGCTGTTAAATTCAGACATAATATACACACTGTAAACTTCCCATTGTACATGCAATGATATTTAATAAATTTACAGCCATACAACCATGCTAGAATCTAGTTTTAGGCCATTTCCATCATCCCAAAAAGGTCCCGCATTTGCATTTCTTTGACTTCTTAGCAATGAACTGTCTTTGGACCACTTCTCTTTATATTCACTTCCTAGATGAGCTCATCAAGTCTCCATATTTTAAATACCAGCTGTATACTGCTGACTCCCGGATCTATAGCTCCACCCTGAACCTCTCCCCTAAACTCCAGGGTCATCTCTTCATAGATGTCTAATAGGCACTGCAAACTTAGCATGCCCCAAACCGAGTTTTGATCTTCCCTTAAAACTGGTCCTCCCACGGTCTTTCCTAACCAGTTAATAGCAGTTCTTTATTCCAGTGACTCATGCCAAAACCCTTGGAGTCATCCTTGAGTCCTCTTTCTTCACACCCAATACCCAACTCATCAAGAAATCCTATGACTCTACCTATAAAACTTATCCAGAATCCAGCTACGTCTCCTACCTACAATGCCATTACCTGGGTCCAAGCCACCACATCTCTCACCGGAAGTAACTGCAATAGCCCCATTGCTGGTCTCCTGCTCCATACTCACTCCCTGCTTTTATTCTCAACACAGGGGCAGCCAGAGTGATTCTTTTTTTTTTTTTTTGAGGGCAGTGTCACTGGCCCTTATATGTGGGACCCGAACCGGGGCCACTGGCCTCCCAAGCCAGCGCTTAACCACCAGGCCACCCCAGAGTGATTCTTTAAAAACTTGTCAGACCATGTTACAACCCTACTCAAAATCCTGCAATGACTTCCTATCTCACCCAGAACAAAAGCCAGTATCCTTACAGTGGCTCACTGGACCCCATAGCGCTCTAACCTCAACTCCCCGCGTTGTACACTCCGCTTCAGTCTCACTGGCCTCCTTGTTCCACCTCAAACGCATCTGGCTCAGAACCTTGGTGGCACTGACTGCTTCTTCTTCCTGCAAGATACCTCCCACAAAACTGTTTGGCTCATTGCTTTATCTCCAATAAGTCTTTCCTCAAGTCTTACTTCTCGGGCCTATCTTCATCACCCTATTATACCTATGGTATTATGAAATACCATAAATTTCCCCCTGCGGTCTCAATCTCCCTTACCTTGTTCTACTTTTTATTGCCACATGAAATTTTCCACTCTTTCACTTGAGAAGTTCCTCCTAAATTTAATAAGAAAAAGCAAAGGACAAAGAAGAGCCTCAATAATTTTGAAGGCCAAAGAAGAAAAATGTTACCCTTACCAGATATGAAACTCATTATAAAGCTCCAGTCATTAAGATGGTATAGAGGTGGAAAAATGGGGCCAAAGATAATAAAGGGCCCAGAAATGAATGCATGTCTACATAGGAATTTGGGATATGACATGTTAGCATCAAAAATCATTGAGAAAGAAAACTCATGCCAGGACAATTGGCTTTCTATTTGGAAAAAGATAAATTTAGAATCCTATTTTATACCGTACACAAAGTAGATTCCAGAGGGATTAAGGCACTAAACAAAAATAAAATTTTCAAACGTTAGAAGAAAATATATTTATGACATCTGGGTAGGAAAAGTTTTCATAAATAAGACAAAAAATGTAGAACTATAAAGAAAAGTATTGGAATAGTTTATTATATTAACATTAAAAGGGATCTGTATAACAGAAGACCCAATAAACCCAGTTAAAAGATAAGGCACAGTTTAAAAGATGATACATATAGGGCTGGCCGAGTGGCGCATTGGTTAAGCGCTGGTTTTGGGATGCCAGCGGCCCCGGTTCGGATCCCACATGAGGGTCAGTGACACTGCCCTCTACAGCTAACAACAGCTCCACCTGGAGCTGGGTTGTGCGAGCCCCGGTGATGGTGTGGGCTGTAGCCCCTGCTGCGGTGGGCTGCCATGGGCTGCAGTGGGTGGCCCGCAGCCAGCGTGAGCGGCTGGCAGCCAAGCGTGAGCTGCCAATAGCCGCGGTGAGCGACATCCAGAGGCCAGCGACCGATCTGCCTCATCCGGGAGGAGCACAATGACGATACCAACAGTGAAGCGGCGTCCTCCGCAGCTGGACTGAGGAGCAGGAGGACAGCGATTTGTCTGTTCCCCTTCCCCGATTCCCCAACGCTGTTCCCCTCCGCCAATTCCCCAATAAAATCTTTAAAAATAAAAAATAAAAAAATAAAATAAAATAAAATAAAATAAAAGATGATACATATAATTGAAAAAGAACTGGTTTACAGTATTTATATATTTTTAGCTGCCACTAATAAAAAAAACAACAGATAATTCAATGGAAACACTTTTAATGTTTAAATTAAAATTTAAATGTTGAAATATACGAATAGCCAGTTAATTCACAAAAGAGGAAATTTATCTGGCAAGTATACAGATGAAATATGTTCAACCTTACTAAATGAATATGCAATTAAAATGATGACACTCTCCAATTGGCTCCATAAAAAATAAAAATAAATCTGATAATACAAAGTGTAATTCATAATGATGGAGGGGAAATGAAGGTGTTATACACCCTGCTGGGGTGTGTTCACTGGTCTCACTACTTTGGAGAACAATTTGGCAATAAAAAGCTAAAAATATATATACTGTACAACCTAATAGGTCTATTTTTAGAAGTGTACCTAGAGAAACTCTGATATATGCAAACAAAATTGTGTACAAGTATGTTTATTTCCGCTTTGCTTGTGATTGCAAAAAATAATGGGAAATAATTTAAATGTCCATCAACAGCAGAATGTATAGTAAATTGTCATATTATTGGGTTGTCGGAAAAGTCATGATGCATTTTTGCAACGAAAAACAGAAAAAAATACGTCACGACTTTTCCAACAATCCAATATATGCATTAAATTCATCATAACAGTAAATGTCAAAAGCATAACTAAAAATCATTTAACAAACAATGTACAAAGCCATATATTGAATAAGATATTAATTATGCTATTTATTATAATAACACAAAATATTATTTATAAATATAAGCACATCTACTAAAAATGTAAGGCACATACGAGTCCATGGAAAAAATACATATGCTTTGCAGTAGATCACAGAAATGGCCACCATTTTCCTCCCCACCTAGCAATCCACTCCCTCATACAATATGACATTACCACTCCTTCCACCAAGTGAACAAAGTCTATGTTCCCGTCCCTTGAATCTCACCAACAGAAGGCACTGGAAGCAATGTTTTGCCAGAGGCCCTACACACTTCCATTCTACTCTCCCTCTTAGAACCTCATGGCTACTTTGTAAATAAGCCTGGGCTAGCCTATTGAGTGATGAACAACCACCCATAACCCATTCAACCCCATCACCTTGGCCTATAATCAGCTAAGCACCAGACACATGATTCAGCCCGTACTAAGAAAAGCCAGTACTCAGTTGCCCTGCCAGTTGATCATAGACACATGAGCAAGCCCGTTAAGATCAGCCCAGCCTACCTCATATCAGTAGAACCACCCTGTAGACATGTACACTCATGAGCAATAATAAATGGTTGATAAGTCACTAAGTCTTTGGGGTGATTTTGTTACACAGCAAGAGATACGTGATGCATACATCAGCTTCAGAACAATGATCATTAAGGAGAGAAGGAAGCCAGGAGTATCAATGGGGGGGGCACCTTCACCTTTTATATTTAATTTTTTAAGGATTTAAAAGTCTTCAAATCTTGTGTTAAATCTGGATAGTAGTAACCTAGAAGTCATGTATATAATTTTCAGAATTATTCTCACTACTTGAAATGTTGCCTAATTTGTTTAAAGAAGCATGCCACCATTTTTTCCATTTTTGTCCTATTGATACAAATATGGGAGAAGTAGACATGACTAAAAGATTTTCCTTCTTCATTTGGTTCTCATGTAGACTGGCTACACAGAAACTTGGAAATACTAGGCCACTTATGTAACTGACCTCTTGAGCCACAGTGACTCACAGGGACCAAATATTATGGTCACACCTCATTTTGTGGTAGTTTATAAACAAGAGTAAGAGAAAAATATCAAACCCTCAATTAATCAAAACTCAAGAAACAAATTTTCTTTCATAAACTGTCTATTTTTAGGAGAAAACAAAAACAAATTGTTATCAAAGATATTCTTTGACTTACAGGTTAAGTCCTAGGGTCAGTACTGTGTCAAGCTAATCTTTCCATGTTCAATATTAAGAGTAGATGATACTTTTGAGAAATATCTTTATCAAAGACTGAGATAAAATGGATTTCCAGGTGAGCTTCGTTTTTACCCAAAAATGAATTTAACTGCAACCCATTCCAGCAATGCTGCTTTTATTGAAATAGAATTATTTATTTCAATTTTGCTGCAATTTATTTTTTATTTATTTTTATTATTATTTTTTTAAGTTGCAGAAAAGGACAGTTTATTAGAAGAAAAAGTACATTTCAAAGAAATAGAAGCGGGCCCAAGCAGTAGAGAATGGCTTAAGGGCCATTATTAAAAGAGAAAGTACACTCCCAAAGAGTTTGGAGAGGGCTGAGCAAAAGAAGCTCAAAAAGCCAATTTTGCTGCAATTTAATCCCATGATTTAGAAAACTCAAGAGTGTAAGAGGATGTGAGGGTAGAAATTGTAAAGAATCTATGCAAAATCAGACCGATCCCAAAATCCCAAGATCCGAATGCAACCTGTTGAAAAAATCCCAGTAATCTTTACAAGTCCAGAGATTTCTAAGGAACCAAGGTCCCTGATTTGATTGGAACTTTTCACCCTAAACTCCACAATCAAATTAAATGAAGGGCCAAGTCTATGCCTCAAACTTTGAGTAAAAACCTAAACAAGCCATACCCAATCTCTCTGTCATTTAGACTTAGGGACACACAGTTTTCCTTTACATGAAAAACAATAGAAAAGAGTGGAGCTCACATCATTCCTGGCACAAGAAATGAGAAAAGGCATTTGTGGCCAAAAGACAGGATCAGGAGGCTGGAGCTGGAAGAGCCTGATGTGAGACAAACAGACAAAATGAAGTAGAAAGTGTGTACTCTGAAATGAGTCAAGTCATGTACGAGTCGGGTCAGCAGAATAAATCAAGGGTGCATACATGTGGCTATAAATGAAACAATTTAATTTACACAGAGCAGTAAGGCTAACCCTTTACAATTTACTTATCCATCATATATATATATATATATATATATATATATATATATATATATATATATATCTCACATGACTTTTTTTTCTTCCTGCTCCTTCTACGGTCCATAAGTGAGTATAATACAGTTTGTTATCTAATAAAGAATGACTTTAGAGCTCCAAAGTCAGTATAGTAGGACATCAATGTGGCAGAGTGCACCAAATAGCCAAATAACCCACCCCAATATTTGGGAAAACAAAAATGAAAAGTACATAACAATATTAAAAATGTAAATAGTGCTTAATATTTGCCAGGTGTTACTTTAAGGACTTTACACATATTAACTCATTTAAAATATAATATCTTTATGAAAAAACAATACTATTATTATCCCCATTTTACAGATGTAGAAATGGAAGCAAATGTTATAGCTCGTAATTGCAGAACTGAGCTTTGAACCCAAGCAGCCTAAATCCAGAGCTTGTGTCTTTAACAAGCATAGTACTTCTCTTAAATCGACAAAATAGGCAAACATGCAATGTGAAAAGCAAGAAGAAGACAAAAAGCCTTCAGTTACCAAACATGGGAAGCACCTAAGCTTATGCAAACAACTTTGAAAAGAGGCATCTAACAAATTTAAAAAAAGAAGATAAGAGATTGAGAGTGTCTACTAATCCTGTTCCTACTTACCAGAAATAATATTGAATTAACATTTTGAGTCAAACAAACCCAGAAAATTATTTCTAACACCCCTCTCCTTCTTCCCTCCCTGCCAAAATTTGGATATAAGTGAAATAATGGAGTGCCTAGGTAATCTTAGGAGGAGTTAACAATACTACAGGCTCTGCCAGTTTCCAGAGCTCCATGAAGAATTGGAAAAATGAACTAAATGCCTGGGAAATTCTGTCCAAGAGTCAAATACACTTCCAGCTACTTCCATTTATCTTTGGTGCAGAATATTTAACAAAATCTCAGATGAGAGAACAGAGCTCAGGTCTTCCAAGAAGGATGGCACGGAGCTCCTCTCAATATGCAGCCTATAAACCATACCCTGAATAGAAAGGAAACAAATCTCAGATAAGGCACATAGCGTCCAGAAGAATGTACCTACATCTGAGCAAACTCAAGTTCTGTGCACATTAAAAACGAGCAAGAGAGGGCTGGCCCAGTGGCATGGTGGTTAAGCGCTGGCTTGGGAAGCCAGCGACCCTGGTTCGGGTCCCACAGATGAGGGCCAGTGGCACTGCCCTCAAAAAAAAAAAAAAAAAAAAAAGAAAAAAATGAGCAAGACAAAAAGTAATGGCATAACGGCAAACACACACACACAGAGGCTAAAACAATAAAATAAAATGAAGAAAGAATTTGTAGAGTTAAGAACACTCATTGAGCACCAAAACCACCCCAGTGGAGTAGGGGGTCTACAAACTGTGACCCCTGGGACAAATCCAGGACGCCCCTATTTTTCTAAAGTCTGATTGGGACACAGCCACATCTTGTTTGTTGTTGTATTGTCCGGTAGCATCTGCACTACATGGCAGAGTTGAGTAGTTAGCAGAGAAAACATATGGCCCACAAAGCCCCAAATATTTACCAAGGGGTCCTTTACAGAAAAAGTTTACCAATCCTGCACGGGAGGATTAATACATCACAAAGAAGCCGGCCCTCCTGTCCTGGGCCGCTGTACCCCAGCTCTGTGCTGCTGCTTTTCTATTACACCCTGAAATTACACGTACACTAATGTACATGCAGTGTGAGTTGGTGGATCACTCTTTGGCCCCTCCTTGAGAACTACCACAGTATTACATGCCTTGAAAAATATGCACTTTTCACCTTCAGCATAAGCCAAGCATCTCTGACAATATGCAATAGCAGCTACCTTTTATTTAACGTTGTATGCTAGGTGCCATTGTGCTTTTATAAGAATACAGTCATGCACAGCTTAACAATGTTTGGGTTGACGGACTGCATATATGATGGTGGTCCCTTAAATTACAATGCAGCTGAAACATTCCTATTGCTTAGTGATGTCATAGAGCAACACCACTGTCTTTTTAAAATAAATTTAATGTAGCCTAAGTGGACAGTGTTTATAAAATCTACAGTTGTGCACAGTCATGTTCGAAGCCATCACATTCACTCACTACTCGCTCACTGACTCAACCAGAGTAATTTCCAGTCCTGCAAGCTCCATTCATGGTAAGTGCCTATCCAGGTGGACCATTTTTTTAATCTTTTATGCTGTATTTTTAACTGTACCTTTTCCATGAATAGATATATTTAGATACACAAATACTTACCATTGTGTTACAACTGCCTACAGTATTCAGTACAGTAACATGCTGTACAGATTTGTAGCCGAGGAGCAACAGGCTTTGCAATAGAGCCTAGATGTGTAGCAGGCTGTACCACCTAGGTTTGTGTAGGTACACTCTAAGATGTTCACATGATGACTAAATCATCTAGTGGCGCATTTCTCAGAATGTATCCATCATTAAGTGACACATAACTGTACCAAAAAAAAAAGGTAAAGGTGGGGATGGCCGAGTGGCACATTGGTTAAGAGCTGGCTTGGGATGCCAGTGGCCCCGGTTCAGATCCCATGTATGAGGGCCAGTGACACTGCCCTCTACAGCTAAGATGGTGAACAACAACTCCACCTGGCGCTGGGCTGCTGTGAGTCCCAGGGACGGCATAGCTGCAGCCCCTGCTGCAGTGGGCTGCCATGAGCTACAGTGAGTGGCCGGCAGCAAGTGTGAGTGGCCAGCAGCTGGAATGAGCTGCGAAGAGACGCGGTGAGCGACCATCCAGAGGCCAGTGACCGAACTGCCTCACCCGAGAAGAGCACAATGACGATACCAACATGGGCCAGTCAAGCAACATCTCCACAACTAGACTGAAGAACAAAAGGAGAGCAACTTATCTGTTCCCCTTCCCAGGTTCCCCAAGGCTGTTCCCCTCCCCCAATTCCCCAATAAAATCTTTTTTTAAAAAAATAGATAAAGGTGTCATACAAATAAAGTTCAGGCAATATTACCTCAGTAGACCACACTTCCCTATTGCATAATGATACTCCTTTATAACCAACCTAAACATGAGGCAATGAGGAAGGAGAAAAATCAGACTCAACACTTTATTCTACTTCAATGGATATGTTTTGTTGAAAGCATCTTTGTGGTAAACATTTTAGAGATTTACTTTTTTAATGTTTGGAAAGACATATCAGGTTCTTTCAAAAGGTTACAAACTAGAGTGCAAAATTATATGTTACTGCTTTAATCTTGGCTAGGAAGAAAAAGAAAGCACCATTTATTCTCACTAGTCATTTGATTGGAATTTACAATTCAGAAAAAATATCCCACTGGACTAGCCTATTGCCAGTTCTTCCAACTCCTCCACAGCTCCCTGGAGTGTTTTTTGTAATGATGATGATGATGATGATGATGATTATTATTATTATTATTATTACTGAACAGACCTTAAGTTTACTCATTTGAAAATAATTATACACTCTTGTATAGAAAGAATTTTTGTTAAGAAATAAGATTTTCGGGCCGGCCGAGTGGCGCATTGGTTAAGCGCTGGTTTTGGGATGCCAGCGGCCCCGGTTTGGATCCCACATGAGGGCCAGTGACACTGCCCTCTACAGCTAACAACAGCTCCACCTGGAGCTGGGCTGTGCGAGCCCCGGTGATGGTGTGGGCTGCAGCCCCTGCTGCAGTGGGCTGCCATAGGCTACAGTGAGTGGCCCGCAGCCAGCGTGAGCGGCTGGCAGCCAAGCGTGAGCTGCCAATAGCCGCGGTGAGCGACATCCAGAGTCCAGCGACAGATCTGCCTCATCCGGGAAGAGCGCAACGACGATACCAACAGTGAAGCGACATCCGCAACTAGATTCCCCTTGCCCGATTCCCCAACGCTGTTCCACTCCGCCAATTCCCCAATAAAATCTTTAAAAAAAAAAAAAAGAAATAAGATTTTCCAGAATGTACATACCTCACTATAATATTGTGTCACTATTTTGTATATTCTCTGTGATCACTATATTTCAATTTTAATTGCATTCAAGCACCCAAGACTTGTCAGCACATGTTTAGATATTGTTAGAATCAAATATTTTAGCATTTATCCTTCAAATAGTTATCCAACCCAAACCAGGCTCTCCAGGCAATGTGTGCAGTGTTGAAGGCACTATGGAAAAAAAGCCAGGACTTCTGGAATTTAAAGTCATGACTACGGATGAGCTCTTGGAAGATGGACATGCAAAACACAAGTGGAAAATTTCTTCTCATGTGCAAACTCTGACCATTTGGTGGATCGCCTAAAGCATTTTTGAGAATTCTAGGAGATCATCAGGGATAAGATAAAATGGCTAAAATCAATTAGCAATGTCTACTATGGGCATGTGAGATTTGGTTCATAGTGTATGTTCACGATTTCTCACAGCATTGAAAAAAAAGGCCAAGTATGGAATACTGGATATCAATATTTAAAGTCTGGGTACAGGAAGGAGGGGAGTAGCAGAAAGCTATTCAAAGGCAATATCATGGAAGCTAAGAGGAAGAGTTTCCAGGAGGAAGTAAACAATGGTGTCAAAGGTCATATCCTTGAAGAAGGACGTTTGGCAAATTGTATTTCATTGGTGACTTTCCTGAGAACAGTTTCAGTAGAGTATGGGGTAGAAACTTAAGTACAGGGACTAAGGAAATAAGGAAGTGGATACAATCTACATTTCTAGAAATTGAAGATTCCTTGCACTTTACACTGCTCATTGATGATATACAACAATGAATATCTGGTTCCGGGGTTATCTCTTCTCACAGTTATATACCATGAAACTGCAAGTTCTCGGCTTTGCTCTAGGCTTTGGTATATCCCAATCTCCATTGTACCATTTTTCTCTATAAACACACACAATTCTGGGAGCCTGTCTTATTTTTCTAATGCTACACTCATATGCCTACTTGGCTTTTTTTGCTAAATTTTTTACTTTTATTTTTACTAAATATCATTTTCTGTTTCAATAATATGACATGCACTATTACTATATAATATTTACAAGTCCCAGGATCTAGATTAGCATTAATAATGGCTCTCCTCCAGTTCAGTAATGTTTTGGGTTTTAATATCTAATTCATCAATCAATATTTTAGGTTTTTAAAAATCCTTTTAGAGTATATCAAAGCCTATATTTGGTTCAGGAAGTCCAGTGTAAGTAACTCGCTAAGGAATACTTCATCTAGGCCACACTGCTGTGGAAAAGGAGAAATAAACATAATTTCTCATGAGAACATTCAGTAAAATTGGAGATAATTTTATAATCAATTTATAACCATCACATACTAAAGATATAATGGGATGGGTACAGCCAGATCTCATAGCATATCTAAGGCCAATTTGCCACACCTCACTGGTAAGAACCTGGAAATACCAGTGTGTCTACTCACTCATCAAGGCTTATTCCAGGGAAAGGATTGAACAAAATGTTTCAGACTCATCTGATTTTACCACACTTTTATGCATCCAAACCAAAAAATTAAATCAGTAGTCAGAGAAATAGAAAGAAGCTGAGCTGGGGAGAAACAGAGAGAGAGCTGACAATGGTGACCTAGAGTTGATCATCTACTCTGAAGTTGAAGAAAATGATTGACTTGGCTGGGTCATAGCTTTCATATTTGAAAAATGAGGGAGTAGAGTTAGGTCTCTAAGGTTCTTATCTGTTCTGACACCCTGTGCCATTTCGAGTCTACAATGATGGGCAAGCAGAATAAGATACCAAGAGAAATTAGCACAGAAGATCAGCTTCAAACTCAGGCAACAGGAGAAGGCCTGTTTTAAGAATTAGCTTTGTACTTAGAACAATCAAGGGAAACTGGCAAGTAAATTCACTCAGAAGCAAATACTGGTCAGTCCTTTGGGCATGTTTTTAAGCTGAAGACCTAGTATGAAGGAAATTCTCATCAGCTGACATGTGCCTATATAATCAAATCATCCATGTATATATATATAATTAAGGAAGGAGGAAATGGCAGTCATGAGTCATTTTAGTGAGTGATTTAAGCTATGTCAATAGCTTGTGTAATGAAAAAAAAAAACTGTTATTAATTATTAGGGTAAGATTTGTGTCACATCATGAGAAAACCAGGATCAAAGTTTTGCTGTAGCACGTATAGACTGTCAGCTCACTACTTCATGGTCACATCTTATTACATTAGCAATATTTTTTCCTTTTAATTTTATGTCTAGAAAATATTAAGTCTCCATTTTGGGGGCAGTTCTTAAATTTAGACCAGTCTAAAACACAGTAAAAAGCTCAATTTTGTCAAGATAGTCATTATTCATTCTCTGACTGAACATTAAAAGATGTTCATCTTTTAACTTCATTCTCAGTGATCCATATAGGGTTAATTACACAAAAGATGTAATGTCACATCACTTGGGTTTTTTTAGAATCACCAAGTAAAATCCAATTCTGAACAGACATATCAAGTTGCAGTTTGCATTTACCAAGATGTTGAAAAAGTACCTCGCCATATTGGAATTTAAGTCATAATCACTTATTTGATTTTTACTATGTTCCAATTATATTAAGCATTTAACATAGATTATCTCATTTTTATCCTCATCATAATTTAGGGGGTAAATATCATTATCCTCATTTTACAGGTAAGGGAAGGAAGGCTTAAGGAAATGGAATGTCAAAGTGGCAAAGCCAGGCTTTGAAGCCATTTCTCTTAATCCCTGTGGGAGTGAAAGTGAGACAGATGAAAGCTGAGCAATTGTTAAATTCTGGAGAATAAGAACATGCAAGTTCTAGTAAAATCAGGAAAAGTAAAGTTCTACTTAGCTGGTGACTGATACTATCCATCAGGCACTCGATGAGTACACAGTGATTGACAGCTGTTTGATCAAGCCAGAAATTCCATGGGATCACTATCAAAGATAATGGAGAGTTTAGTTGTGATAGCAATTGCGTTGGGTCAGCGAAAAAAGATATTATCCTTGTTATTCAAAGGAGCAAATGAAAGCTCAACAAGGGAAAACAGTTTACTGAAGGTCACACAGCCAGTAAGGAAAGAAGTGCATACAGAATATATGTCTTCCAAAACCAAGCCCAGCATTCTTTCCACACAACCTTCCCAGAGATGCTGCTCTGTTGAATTCAGTAAAGGCCATTTACCTGCTTTACTTCATTGTTTAGATTCTTACTAAGATCATCTTGGCCTTTCCTCCAATCTTAAATATTGTGTTATGTGCCTGTGACCTTGAAAATCACCTTGAACTAGATGTAGCACTGCCCTAATGCCTGGAGGAGATTAACTGAACCCTGCCACCCACAGAACCTGGAAACAACAAAGTATTTACACACGATGAGATGGAGGTGTTATTAGTGTTCAATATGACAGAAGGAGATGGTCACTCAGAGTGCGCACTTGGAGCCTAGAACAGGTCTGGCATTTGGAAGGAACTCTGCAAATATTTGCTTAATAACTGATTCAGTAAATACAACCACAGTGACCACTTCTGGTTTAGCCAGTAGTTTCCAGTGAGGGAGTAAAAGTCCCAAGGTATATCTTATGGGCCTCCGGGATATGGGGAGAAAATATTAAAACTTTTACATATAACTTTTATCTCATCTTTTTAAAATTTCTATTTCATTTTATAATGTATATGATATATTAGCATAGTGGCATTTGTAAATAATGTATGAATAAATGTATAAATATAAAATATCTGAACATTAGGATTATGCTATACAAAAGGTTTTATTGATGGAGATGCATAATACAAGCATTTTTTGGAAACTTTTGGTTAAGATCAGTTCAGTTGCCTTGCCCTCAGTGAGCCACTTAGGGCACCAACTTTTGGTGGGTGTAAGAATCATTTGAGTGGCTGCACACGTGTGGCAGGATCCAAAAATCCGTTTTTTAACCACCAGGTAATTCTGCTGCCAGTGATCAGGAGACATACAGCCTCACAAGGCTACAGTAGCCTGAAGAATCTCCCCCTCCTCCCACCACCACTTTTCAGGTACCTCAATCTAGTTCTGAGAACGAAAGGCACAAGGGTCCTCTTAGGTAGGAATAATTGCATATTTGTTATGAGCTTAGTGCCTTAAAGAAAAATATAATCATCATCATAATAATGATAAAGTCAGCTACTATTTATTTATTGAGCACCCTTTCAGTATAGATTATTTCTAATCATCACAAAAATCCTACAAAGTTGCTACCATCAGCCTCATTTGACAGAAGAGAAATGGATCTTAGCAAGCAAAGTTAATAAGCAAGTTACCTGAGATTTTCCATTCTACTTTTTTAAAAAAGCTTTGAAGCCCAAAAGAAGAAGCTCTCTTTGTAATTTCCTAACAACCCTTTGTGCTATGAGTGGGAGAGTTAGGTTTACATTCTTGATCCAATTTTTGCATTCACTGTCATGTGACTCAAAAGTTGCTGAGAAGTAGGATTCTACTTTCGTCCTTGTCAGCCACTATTTTGTCCTTGTTCACCATGAACTTAGAAAGTCTAGAGATGACTTACCTATACTCTACGGTAATAACCTACACACACAAATGTTAATTAAAGATGATGACTTCTGTAAGGCAGCTATGCTCACCACTATACCACCAACGCAGATGATGACTTCTGTAAAATACAAGTACTCTGAAATATTTATGCAGAATTTCACTTCTCATGCCTTCAACAGCCATCTTTAGAACCAAAGGATGGGGCTAAACACTTGCTGGAATCTTTCTATCCCCAAATTTAAAAAGGATAATTTACCACTGCTTTCAGCAATGCGTAATAGTCATTTACTTAGAAGGCATTTCCTGGCTTCAGTGCCAGACCCATCTCCCACCCAGTACATCCGCCAATGTGGACTCATTTGCTTCCCATGTTAAAGCAAGCAAGTCATCCTTGGGCAGTCCACACTATCCCCAACTATGGCTGTCAGGGGCATGAAGGAATGAAGCAGCTTAGTGGCACACAACTCTTTAAATCTCAAAAATCCAATTCTGAAAGCCACATTCATTACACTTCTACCTTCTCCCTTGGGCTGCCCACTTTGAAGGAAGCTAGATGACTTGCATGAAGACACTCAAGCAGGCCCATAGGCAGCTTGAAGGGAAAATGGATGCAACAGAGGCTTCTAACCAACATCCATGTGAGTGCGTCATCCTGAGCCAATGATGCACCATATTGGAAATGGACCTTTGAGCCCCAGTCAAGCCTTGAAGTGACTGCTGCCCTGGCTCACACTCTGACTGCAACCTCATGAGAGACCCCAGGCCAGAACGACCCAGTCAAGCCACTCCCAGATTCCTGACCCTCAGAAGTTATGTGAAATAATAAATGTGTGTTTAAAGCTTAAAAACACACACACCCACACGTAAAGCAGTAGTAACACTCTCAGGACTTGCCTCTGAAATATGAATGGAATGCCCAAACGACCCTCTGAGAGATTTGTCCTGGAAGAGAGTCTGGCCTGAACACCAAAACACTGTTTTATATTGTGTTTTGTTGACTCCTGTTCCTATATCATAAACCTCCCAAGGGTTATCAAGAATTCACACCCCCGCCCCTTCTCATGGCCTTTCCTGGATCTAATCAGGAGAGGGTTAGTGAGTGCTAGGGCAGCTGTGGGTCTGGTCGTTAATCATAAACCCTGCTAAGTGTTAGCCTCTCATATCAGATCATTCTGACCCTGAACTCTTCACCGAGCTTATGTTTAAGTGGCCTACAACTACAGTGTGACCAGTAATCTACAGCCTTTGGAAGGTTCTTAGAGTCTTCAAGGAACCTAGGTTGGCCTATGTGGTGTGTTGGTGTGATAATCGTGCTTCTGGGTCATTGTCTCTTTCCTATTCTGTTGAGATTCCTAGGAATGTACACAAACAGGTGAAGAGATGGAGCATGCATTTCGCTTGGGCCCAAAAGGAAACAAGGAGGATTCTAATTATTCAAACAAAGAATTTGTGAGTTTTTAGACTTTAATGATACATCCCTTTGTGACTGTGAATCTGATCAGTAAGTTCTTTGGCTGGTGCAGCATGCCAATATGATGAGATAAAAATCAGCCTTGTTTTTACTTGCTCCACATGGGCCTGGGAGCAAACTCTCACCACCAAGTTCATTCTCTGGCTTCAAAGAGAATTCTGCTGTGAAGAAATGATGCATTTAGAGTAACTGAAGAATGAAGCTAAATGTATGCCAGCATATAATGACAGCTGGAAAAACTTTTTAAAAACTTCCTTGTCTGTGTTTTGCAAATCATAGGTTTCTAGTTTGAAATGCATGCTGCCCACATGAAATAGCCTAGATACAACCTAGTAGCCATTTTTTTATTTTTTATTTTTTTTAGAGGGCAGTGTCAGTGGTCCTCATATGTGGGATCCGGACCGGGACCGCTGGCCTCCTAGGCCAGCTCCCAACCACCGCGCCCCTCGGCCGGCCCACTAGTAGCCTTTTTGATAACAGATGCTCCTTTTTTCAGTTTCACTGTCCTTCATTTTATGCATTGGCATTGAGTTTCAACAACTTGAGCATTCAGGGATTCATTATAATTTAATTTCATAAACAAATAGGCAGAGTGTGAAGCAACTTCTCGTTTTTAGGTTTTTTGTTTTGTTTTGTTTTGTTTTTGTTTGTTTTTTTTGAGGGCAGTGTCACTGGCCCTCATATGTGGGACCGAACCGGGGCCCCTGGCTTCCTAAGCCAGTGCTTAACCACTGCGCCACTCGGCCGGCCCCTCATTTTTAGATTTTTAATGGTTATTTTTCTTTGTGCCATGAAACTTCCTTAATTGCTGGATATGCATCTTAGAGGAGCTGAGCTGCCTTCCCTTATTGAAACAGGGCCTGGTTAGCACCCCCATAATAGAGGCCTCTCCATGTCTCTGGCCTCACCTTTCCTTGACCTACCTATAGCTTAACAATAGATCATGCCCTGACAGGGGCTTTAGCTAGGAATGTCCCCTGGCCCACCCAGTTCCCGGTTTAAATTTATGATTAATGCCCTTAGGCTTATTGATCACAATCTCAGTGGTCTACCAGGCTAATCCCATCATTTTCCTGACTCCACCTTAGGATCACATGGCCACAGGGAAGGCTCCTAGCAGACCCCTGGAATCCGTCATGTAGTGTCTGGAGGAATGCCCAGATTTTCTCTTAAAATCCCTCAAGCTGGTCTGAGAATGGTAAGGCAGTAGTTGGAGGTGTTAACCTCTGCCTTCTCAGACCACCGTGCTCTAATATTAAATGCTCATTCTATGACCTAACTCCTGTGTCAGTCTACTGGCTGAGCGGTGCAGGCAGTACCAGCCCCGGACTCATTTGGCCTCCAGTTTCATTATCATGCTATTGGTCATCCACACCATTCCAAACAGGTCCGAGTGGAACCATTCCACCACTAACTAGCTATGGGACAGTGGACCTTAATTTCTCCAGGTTTATATTGAAAGATTTGGACTACATGGTGTCTAAGCTCCCTTCCCATGGTAATATCCTATGAACCTGAAATCTTTTTGATGTTGTTGTTAAGAAAAAGCTTGTGAAAAATTAACCCTTATAGTTACAGGTACAAAACTTAAGTAGTATAAAAATAGTCTAGTCCAAGACACTTCCAGGTAACCTTCCAACATTTCCTACAATTGTTTCCATCCTGTCAGGGAATTTGGCCGCTTCCTTTCGCCCTCTGGGTCTCCCACTGCCCAAGTGTGCCCTTTCCCCAGCATGATCCTTGGATGAACAAATTTCAGGATGCGCAGCTGAAAACGAGAACCCTACAGCACTCAAGTTTATCACAGAAGTTTCTAACCTGGCTGCAGCCATCTGACAAGGATGTGGGGAGAGGAGAAGTAACAGTTGGACCAAATGCTCTGGTCCATGTATACGTAGTCCTTCTCCATTCATCAAATACCTTCCCCCTCTGAAAATGTGACTTTTCTAGTACTTTTTAAAAATATGAACCCTATTCTAGTTTGATATCCTATTTATCAGAGGTCACACACTGACCACTGATAGACTGTTTTCATCCTATGGAGATGTTTTCTTTATCCTCCACATTCTAGAAGGACCAACCATTCCAGTTTCCCTGGGACTCTGCCTGTTTTAGCACCAAAACACCCATGTCCTAGGAAGCACCGCAGGCCCAAACAAACCAGGATGATTGGGTACCCTATTCAAAATGCTGCCCCAAGAGTTCGTTTCATTTTGTTTTTAATTTTGAATTAGTGGCCAAGATTTTTAAAGCAGGTGATTTCACAAAAGAGTCCCAATTTCTGGGTTCTATTTAAAAAGTGAAATCTCTGGCACCACTGGACCTTCTTTCATGGCCACAATTGGCAGGAGTTGAGTAACCCCGGCTCCATTAGATAAGCCGTGCTATTTCCAGAGTCCCATGGGCCCGGCCGAACTATTTCCCCAGAGTAAGCCTGAACACTAACCAGTCATCACTGCCTGGGGGCTGCTATTGTTTTTCTTTGGCAAAGTGGAACCTGCAATGTTCCCCTATATCTATGTCTCTCTCAAAAGAGACAAAGATGGATGATCTACCAACAGGAGCAAACACATTTTAGTCTGTGGAAATGAAGAACATCCCTGCCTGTGGTCAACTGGGCAGTACACAGCATGCTGGCCCCTGGAGACACTAAAGTCCTGACACACATAATGGGCTCTGTCACTTGTAGTTTGATGGCTGGTAAGGTGAGTACCATTACTCGGGGATTTGGCAGTGTGACCAAGGTGCTCAGGCTGCCAACACCCTGGAAATACTAGTAAACCATGTCTCACATACTAATCCTTCCTGACAGGAACTCCATTTCTGTCATTGTTTCTGCCTCATGTAAAGAAAAGATAAACCTTACTTTTCTCACCAGAGATTTCTTGAGCTTTAGCCTCTCTAATTAATTTCTGTGCTTCGTTAATCTTGAAGTCACCCTGGACTCCAAGCAAACATGTATAACCTACGGCTGGTCATCAATTTTAATATTCTTTCTCATGGGAGTATTTATAAAATGAGCATCTCCTACGGTGAAACAAAAAAATGGCAACCTTTCCATTCTTGTCTGTGTTTGTAGGAAGTTAATCTTCATTTATAAATTCTGAGTAAGCAGCTAACCAGGGGAAAGAAGTTCTCAGCTTCATATAAGCAGGGACAGCGCCCTTCCTTCTTGCTCATCATTTAAATCCTAGCAAACAGGACATGCCTGGCCCATAGTGAGCACTCGAGGAGCATTAATTGAATAAATGAATGAATACATGTGTGAATAAATAAACGATGCAGAAGAAGGAGTAAGCTTTGGAGTTGGAAGAATATGAGATCATATCCTAGTTTCTAATCCTAGCTCTGCCTCTTCCTAAAGTATCTTTGAAGAAGCCAGTTCTCTGAGCCTTGGTGTCCACGTTGACATGACAGAAATAATATCTATGCCTCATAGAGAAGCTATGAGGATTAAAAGGGAGAATGGTCAAGGTCTAGCACACAGGAGGTACTCAGTAAAGGGTAGCTATTAACAAGTCCTTCATAAGGGAAGCTGGGGAGAAAGAATGGAAGACATCCTTAAGCTATCTTTAAGTGTGAAGCACTTAAAAGGAAGAACTTAAAAGTTGTAGAGAGTTTTAAGTCTCTGAAATATGATAAAATCGCATTCTTAAAAGCACATTCTAAAATTTTGCTTAGGTTTTTAAATATATTTTTATAGCTCTATATTTTTAGTTGAGCAGGGGCTCCCCAATTATCATTTTATATTGATTTTATTTAAAATCTGATTTGAAGTGTGTGAAACAAATAAACCAACAATATCTATAATTGCAATGAGCTTTTTAAATATTAAAAAGTATGCAGATGTAAGGTTAAGAATAAAAAGAATGGGGCCGGCTGAGTGGTGTGGTGGTTGAGCGCTGGCTTGGGAGGCCAGCGGAAAAAAAAAAAAAAAAGAATAAAAAGAATGTGTGAATTTTATCCTTCCAATACAATGAATTAAGTAAAAAAATAATAATAATAATAAAAAATAAAAAATATATATATATATATATACACACACTATATTATATGATCTGACAAAATGTATACAGTATATTTTATGAAAATAGATTCATTCAAATAAATAAGTTTTTAAGGATTTCAAATAATAAAAATGAAATCAAGTAATGAGTTTTTTTCTTATCCAATACAAAAATTCCCAATCTGCGATTCTGCCCAATTGAAGCCTTTTCTAAGACTTGAGTTTAATAACCACTGCCCTAGGTTGGAAATAAATGTACAACGCCCGCTATGAAAAACAGTGCCTAGGCTGACCGATCTCATATTTTTCTTATAGCTCCTCAGGGTATAAACAGTTCCACTCCCCAGGAGATCTCACATCATGGTTTTATTAAGGTTGGTTGGTCTGAAACTGATGCGTTAAGAATGGTGATGCTATTCAGTCACAAACATGCTACTGCATCTTTGAGGAAAAGTAATTATCCTGAAGTTGTATGAATGCTACCCATCAGTACTATGTACAAGAGAGTCTTGATTATTTGACTCGTTTTTAGTGTGACCTTATTGCCTGGCAGATATGAACTCGAAGCTTCATTTTATCACTTGTCTCTCCATGCTGTCTTTTTTTAGAAGATTTTATTGGGGACTTGGGGGAGAGGAACAGCATTGGGAACCAGGGAAGGGGAACAGACAAGTTGCTGTCCTTTTGTTCTTCAGTCTAGTTATGGAGGACATTGCTTCCCTGTCCCACGTTGGTATCATTATTGCGCTCTTCCCTGGTGAGGCAGATCGGTCACTGGCCTCTGGACGGCAGCTCACAGCGGCTTTTGGCTTCTCACACCAGCTGCCAGCCACTCACACTCGCTGCCGGCCACTCACTGTAGCCTATGGCAGCCCACTGCAGCAGGGGCTGTAGCTGTGCTCTTGCTGGTGACTCAACAGCAGCCCAGTTCCAGGTGGAGCTGTTGTTCACCATCTTAGCTGTAGAGGGCAGTGTCACTGGCCCTCATATGTGGGATCTGGGCTGGGGCCCAGCTGCTCAGAGCCAGGATCCCAAGCCAGCTCTTAGCCAACATGCCACTCGGCAGGCCCTCTCCATGCTGTCTTTACCATCACACCTATGTATGGTGGATTGATCCTCCACATCCATTCTAATCTTCTTCCAAAGTGACCTCCTGTGGGGCAGAGGCTGGAAAGCTGAAAGCCACATCTCCCAGACCTTCCAGCAGCAGGGCTTGCAGTTTAATTTGTTCCACTGCTCACAAGTACTGGCAGGCTGCTGGAAGATCCAGGGAGCTGGAGGACATGCTTCTCTGTTTGGCTCTTTCTCTGGCTGACACGGGGGTGGCAGTGTCTAGTTTTTCTGGGGAAGTTTCCTGAGCCTGACAATTCCTGAGAGTGCTGATCTTCTCAGGCTAGCTTTCTGATCCTGGCAGTGGTGGCTTAGTCTCAGAGCCAGCAACTGGCACCTCAGCTTGCCAGATAAGCGAGAGGTCTCCCCATCAAAGTGCAGTCTCTCCCTTGGAGGTCCAGTCAGTGTGTGTGGCTTTCAAGGTTGTTCTTGAATGCTCAACTTTGCAAACAAAAGTTCACTGTCACCAATCTAATGTCAACAGGAGTCTCCAATCTGGGGTATAGAAAAAGGGGAAACTTCATTCAGGTGAACAGTTTGCAAAATGAGGAAATGCAGTGTTCATTAGAAACCAAAAGTGTGCTCCACTGAGACAAAAGGGAGGCTGCTGTTTTATAGATAAAGCTCCCACCCTGGTTTCTGGTTGGTCCATATTTATGCAGATGAGGAACCGAAATTTGCACAGAGTGATTGCCCCACATAGCACTGTCCTAATTGGTCAGCTTCACAAATTCTGATTGGTTGTTATGGAGCCGCTCTGATTGGTCAGTGTTGATGCAAATGAATATATAGCTGCGAAGTTCCAACTGGACCAGGCAGGTCTCAGCCCATTGTTCGAAAGATGATGCCAGAAACTCATTTATAAGGGTTGACTCAGAAGCCAGGGATGCAGTGCAAGAGGCTAAAGGCTCAGTCTGTGGCTTTTCCCTGAAATGCAGTATGAATGAGAAGCCTCTGGCTGCTACACTCTGGTTATGAATTTGGGCCCAGTTAACCATGAGGAGTCCTTCTTGGCAAATATATTCTCGAGTTTGACAACCTGGAGGCTGTCTGTTCAACCTTCTCAGTGATTCTGTGAGCCACATGCTGTAATTAATCCCTTTCAGTTTAAACTAGCTAAAGTAGATTCTCTTCTTTGCAATGAGCCCTGACAGACATAACCCTTAACTCCTAACTGTTGAGAATTGCTTCCATGCTGAAGTTGGGTAGGAGATAGGCTTATTCCTTCAATCAGTGCACAGACTATGGGCCTAGAACTGTTCTAGACGGTGGGGATGGGTGATAAACAAAGAAGATAAGGTCAAGTGCTCAGAGAACATTCATTTAAGAAGGAAAGACAGAAATCCCCATGTAAACAAACAAGGTAATTTCAGAAATAAATGAAATGAAAAAAACTAAATCAGAGTAACAGGATTGAGCATAACTCCAGCAGGCAGGGAGGGTGTTGGCTAGGGCAATCGGGGAAGGCCTCGCTGAGCAAGTGACACTTAAGTAGAGATTGTAGCAAACTGTGTGATGACTTGTAGATAGAGCTTTCCAGGGGCAAGAACTGAAAGAAAAAGATGAGAAGGTGAGAATGAGCTCAGGGTATACAGGAGACAGAAGAAAGGCCAGTGTGACAAGAGCTTACTGAGCACAGAGGAATAAGGTAGAAGCCCATTTCATTCCTTCACTCATTCATTACGTATCTGTTGAGCTCTCTCCTAGGCACTGGGCTCTCTATTCTGGGCCTTGCAGTGAATAATAGAGAGAAAATTTCCCGTCCTCATGAAGGCTATCTTCTAGTGGCAAGGAAGGGAGAAACAATAAACAAAGAAATAGGTAAGATATATACGCGTATTGTATGAGATCAGTGGTTCTCAGTTGGGGTTGCCTTTCCCCCCACGACATATTTGGAAATGTCTGGAGATATTTTTGATTGTCACACTGGAGAGGAGTGATTGGGTTGCTAGTGTTTCATGGGCAGAAACTAGGGATTCCGCTGAACATCCTACCATGCACAGGGCAATCCCCCAAACAAAAAATTATCTCAAATTGTCGATAGTGTAACGGTGGAGAAAACCTGTTTTAGATGGTGACAAGAGTTATGGAGAAAAAAGCAGAGAAAGGTGACAGGCTTCTAGGGGCAGGGCAGGGGGAGGAAGGGGAGCAGTTTGGGGAAGGCTACAGCAGGAATATGACATTTGCACAAAAACCCGAGGAAGGCAAGGCAGTGAGCTGTGCGGATATCTCCAGGAAGAACATCGTAGGCCAGGAAACAGCGAACACGAAGGTTTCATGGATGAACATCCTTGACAAGTTTACAGGACAGCGAAGACAGCGGACACTGATGTGGCTGAGGGTCAAGTGAGAGAGCGGGGAGGAGCAGAGATGAAACTGCAAAGGTGACAGGGCCCTGAGGTCCAGCATGAGTGGAGTGGTCAGGGATCAATTACTAAGCCATCAGTTAAGGAGCTTTGGGCGGAGAGTGGTGACAAGATTGCTGGCTTTGTGTTTTAAAGGGATGGCTTTGGCTGCTGTTTGGGAAATGGTTCATGAGAGAGTGAGGGCATAAAGTGGCGAGATCAATTAGGTGGTATTAAGTGGATGATGAGAGTGGAAGAGAGGTGGTAAGGAGGAAAACCTCCCTCTGGCATGAGCAAGTGGAAGGTCTGAGTAGCTGTGCCCGGAGCAGGGGTGAGAACTGCGGGGGGTGCAGCTGGGAAGGGAGGCAGGGGTGGTCAGGCATTCCTGGTTGGACATGTTGAATTTGAGATAAGTATTAATACTAGAAATCCAAATGGAGGTGTCACAGGCCATAGAATATGAGTCTGGGGTTTAGGAGAGCAATCTGGGCCAGGTATGTAAATCTAGTGGAATCCACAAATGGATGGCATCTAAAGCCACAAGTGTAAACATCACTAAGGAAGTAAGAGTGGAGAGAAGTCTGAGGATTGGAGAGCGGATTGTACAGAATATTCATCAAACTGTGAGAAACATATGGTCAAATATTTTGCTGGAAAAGACAAGTTATAATCATAAATGAGATCCCTACTTGTAAAAGTTCTGACTGCTGTTTAACCTTTATGTCCATCTTTCAAACTAATTCTCAAAAGTGGATGACTTACTATATATTCTTTAAGAAAAGGCTACAAGCAAGATATTAATACTGGTTGGGAAAGGGAAAACAGTATCATGGATTACTGGAATTGTTTAAAGAACTCCATAATTGGACCATAAAAATCATCTAATCAGAATCTGAAATATTAGAGATGACAAAACTGAGCCCCCCCCCCATAGCGAGGTCATAGACTAGTGGGACGTTACAGTGTGATTGGTCCAGTCACATGGCTAATTGGGGGCACACTGAAAATACAAAGCTTCATCTCTCATTTCTTATTCTGATCTTCTTCTCAGTTTATCATGCTGAGTGGTTGAGTGGTCAACACAAAACAAAAAAGAAACTTTTCTGAAACAATAATCCCAACTGGGGGAGAAATTTGATTTGTTTACAAATATTTGATATTTGCAAAACTCACCCTATCATAAAGCACCTCTGTATCTGTAGAAAAATAAGAATCCATCCTGTGCACTAAACTCAAGGATGAAACACCAACACTGGTTGGAGAAGGGAAAACAAGTCCTTTGGCAACTTGCCCTGTTGCTCTAGCAGCTAGGAGGCAGGTAAGGAAGTGAGTCAACATGGAGACATAAGTGGCTTAGCCCAAGATTTTGTTCTTACCCTGTAATAAACAAGCCAACACTGAGAAAGCTGCTATTTATCCCTGATGGAACGTCCCATGGGTGTTGTTGGTGCTGTAGGAATAGAAGGGAAAGTGGTTGTGTGCTTTGCCTGGAGAGGACAAGAACTGGTCTTTCTATCCTTGTCTCAAGGCACACTCACTAATAAGCACATTAATTTCTGTACAATGAAGAAACGGGGTGAGGACTGCTAGGATATACACACAGGAACAGAAACATCGGAAGGGGAAGTGAGCTGGCCCAGTCGTCCTCTGAGTCAGTGGTGGAAGAGGCAGCATTGTATTCTGTGGCTTAGGCGCTGACCAAATCCCTCCTCTGTGCCCAGTAAGCAAACCCAGGGAGACAGCAGATCCTGGTTGGGACTATCCCAGGACCGGGGGAGTGAACAAGAGAGCTTCCATTCAGGCAGTGAGTAACCCAGATGGCACATCCAGGGAATGCAAATCTAATAACCTCTGGCTTCAATCCTCTGCCATTCAAGCATGCCAAGGTCCTCTCTCTTAGATGGCATTTGTATACTATAGTACAAAATCTGCACTGCTTGCCTTTCTGGTCATTCCCTTTTTTAAAAATTTCTGAAGAAAAGTACTTTTAAAAATGTCTCCTGTGGATTTTTTTTTCCAAAATGGGTATGGTTTAAAGTTGCTTTCTGGAACTCTATTGACTTTCTTTCTTCTATTCAGTTTAAGATTGCTCTGGGGACAGAAAATATGGTTTAGTAGGAACATTCTGTTGAAACAGAGAATTACTAACATAATCTTTGAAAAAAATCAAAGGGCACAATAATCTGCATTTCCAAAGCAAGTCCCACGGTTGCCTTCTGGGAAATGGGGCAAGTAACATGACTCCTATTGAATTATTTTCCCAGGTGACAGCTTTGCTTATTTTCTAGGCCATTACTGGGAAAGTCTTTCCAAATTCTACTCACACTTTAAGGCTAAGTTCACATGCTATCTCTTCCAGGAAACATCCCTGATTATTCCTCCCAGGCACTGTGTGTGTGTGTGTGTGTGTGTGTGTGTGTGTGTGTGTGTGTCTTGTGTCCAAAATCCTCCACTAGAATGAAATGGTCCTGAAAGCCAGGACTCTATTCTGTATTACTCAATCCTATACTCTACTCATATAACTAACATTGCACTTTTGTATTAAAATAGAGAAATCTCATTTATTAACAGTTAGATGGAAAAGGTTACTCTGTTACCACACTAAAGGGGATGTTCCTAGAAGATTATAGATATGTGTGGGGCATATGCAAATATGCCTAGAAAGGCTACTAGCTAAATGGGTATTTAAATGCATTCCACGTCATTGAAGGTGTCTAAGTAGAAAGTAGATAATAACTCTTCAGAGATGCTGTAGAGGAGTTTATACAGCAGCTGGGGAGGTAGATCAGATGACTTTGAAAGCCCTTTCTAACTCTACATTTCAAAATAGATTTTAGAAAGTTTTTCCTTAGCTGAATAATCTCGTTTCACTATTGCCTCTACAGACACTGCCATTCCATCAGGAAATTCTAGAAGCTTTTCCAAACAGCCTGATTAAAACATCCCAGAGCCGGCTGAGTGGTGCAGTGGTTAAGCGCTGGCTTCGGAAGCCAGGGGCCCCGATTCGGGTCCCACATATGAGGGCCAGTGACACTGCCCTCAAAAAAAAAAATCCCAGCTTCCAGCTCCTGAGAAATGCAGCACAGAAACCTTCTAAATCTGATGTAATCTCATTCTCACTTTACTTGGTCATCAAAGAGGCCCGGGACAGGAATTACACCTGGACTCCAATCCCAGATTCAGCAGTTAAAGTGTATGTGCTAGTTTTACATTCACTTGTTCTGTGTGCTTGACCTCTTCAAGTATAAGCAAATTAGAGAGTCTGAGAATAATTATTTATCATTGTTGCTCTTTCGCCTAAATCTTACCAGTGGGGAATACTGCATGGACTTTCAGCTATTTTCATTCTTTCCCAATAATCTTAAGGGCCAGTTAATAGCACAGAGAAATAAATGCCAGAAAAGTTGAAAACATGCCCCTTGAATCGGCTACACTTCCTGATGGTAGATGTCACTTAAGGTACATCACAACATCACTTCCTGAAGGGGACTAAGCCAGTGCTATGGGGTAAGGCATTAATAGTGGGGTTTCAGGCATCAGGATTTGCAGACTATGCTAGAAAGAGTGTTTCATTCTTGTCTGTCTATCTATCTATGTATCTATCTATCTATGTATCTATTTATAATCTATCTTTCTATTACAGCACATGTCACAATAATGCTAGTCCCTTTGTGTTGTATATGCAGATTTACATAGAGCAAACAGTTGATGCAAATTAACCAGGATGCCCAGCAGCAGTATGTTATAATATGGTAAGCTACTTCTTTATTCTAACTGTTCTACTGCTTTGAAAGAAAGACTGATGAAGCAAAAACTAACCTGACATTTGTCACATTTCACCAATCAACTTCACAATATAAGTCTTTTTGTGAGATTAATATAACTGTCCCCAGCTAGAGACATTCTTATCAATATAAGGACAAACACCTATGTATTACATTCTAAAGTATAATATTCACAAATCACTTAAAGTCATTCCAGCTAATAGAAAAACAAGTTCTCTATTTAAACATTTTCTGTGGTATTTTCAAGAGCTTCTTTGCCAACATGGGGAAAATGTGATCTGTCTGGTCACTGTGGAAGCAGTTACCGTGCCAAACGATCGGACCACCTCCTATGGTAAACAACCCAATGAAAGAGAGCAAACCCCTGCTGATTGCCTTGAAAATACCAAATTTTGGCATCTGCCGCCTAGCACATGTTGGTTACTTATTAAATAGTTGTTTGAATTACATCAAATATCCATCAAATCTGGTTAATCAACCACTATGAAGTCACCCCTATGCTGACCAAACAGAAAAGAGCTGAGGCATCGGACCTCAGTTGCTATAAATCTGGTGTGTTTATACTTGGACAACTGTTCAGAATGATGTAACAGGACTCTCAATAATTCGTTGTGAGACTATAAAGGAAGAATCACATCCCTTTATTTTCCTGCTGAAAAATCACCAGGGCATGGGAAAATCCCAAACTTAGCACCTCCGCTGTTGTGAACCAGCCCTGCTGGCATCCTGGGCAGACCAACTGGGAAACCATGATTATCCTCCTGGTAAACAGAAAATGGGCTCTGGAGCCGTGAGAAGCCAAACCTGAGTCATTCTTTGGAGACTCAACCCTTGGCCAACCCAACTCTACCTCCTCCTCCAGAGGCTGGCTCACTTGTCTGGTGGTTTTCAGTGAACAGAAAGGCCTTTTTCCACAGTGACAGAGGCACCCAATGAAGCAGAGACTGAAATGTTGCTGTAAGTGACAGTCCACAAGCTGGTATAACCCAGACATCGTCTGGGGTCATTGTGTCCTATGGTTCAACTGAAACTGGCTGGACCCCCATCCTACCTGAAATGGAAAACTCAATATCCTTTTCAATTTCTCCACAGATTGGGGGAAAGGAGGATGATGTACGTAGTTTTCTCTTTGTCACCTGTGCCCCAACTGTGACCACCTTGCCATTGCCTGAGAGTCACCATTGCTGTTGTCCCATGCTGTCCATGTTCCCGCTTCCTTCCCATACACCCCTCGCTTTATGTCCCCGAAACACCACTGACTCAAAGCTTTGGGTACAACTAACTTTTATAGAAAATTCAAGGCCATGGAGAAAATTTATATGGAAGCACCAAAAATAATTTAAAAGTAAAAATTAAATATCACTGTTCTTTTTTTTTTTTTTTCAAGTATCAGGGGACAGGTAGGAAAGGTATTTGGGATGGGGATTTCTATTTATTTTTTTATTTTTTTATTTTTTAGAGGGCAGTGTCACTGGCCCTCATATGTGGGATCCGAACCGGGGCTGCTGGCATCACAAGCCAGCTCTTAACCACCATACCACTCGGCCGGCCCAATATCACTGTTCTTGAAAGCCCTTCCACCACTCTGGCCCCAGAAATTTTCTTACCAGTTGTCCTTTTTCCTAAGGCTCTGGCCTCCTTCTCCACTTTCTTCCTCTCCCCTCTCCCAAATTCCTGTCACTTATTATGTAAATGTTACTGTGATTTCCCTGTCTCCCCCTGTCTCCCCGAAGGCTGCGTCCTCACCTTGCACTCTGAAAACATTTTCCTAAACAAAGACACCTCTTTTCCTTAGAGGTATTTTATGGCCAAGTGTTCAAATACATTTCCACACACTTACACATGGGTGAGAGTGAACACGCGCGCGCGCGCACACACACACACACACGCGCGGCCTTCAGAAAACATAGGAGCAGAGATGTAAGTTCCCAGGAGCCAAGACCACAGAGCTAGAATAGGACAAGAGGGCAGAATAACAGGATTTTAAACATTGTGTTTTAATTTTTACATAATACTGCTTTCCATTACTTTTCAAGGGTGCAGTGTTCATTAGAAATATTAAGGATGCTCGGCTGCTGTGCAACTTGGGGGACAGTTGGGCACCAAGAAGCCTGGCTCCTGTTACCACACTACATTCCGCTTCTGGCAGCTCAGGTTATCTTTCTCCAGGTATCCTTTCTCCTAGCCGCACATGTTGTTTCAGCCTCTACACTTTTGCTAGTTCTCTCTCACATCGACACACAACACACACACACACACACACACACACACACACACACACACACACACACACACACACCTCTGTTGCCTCCTGGAATGCTGTTACACCTCTCACTTCTCTGGATCAGAGCCATTCTTTAGGTTTTTCTCTGCGTGATGTCTCCCAGATTGTGACACTTGATTTTAGTCTTTCTCTTGTTTCATTTATGTAGGCATTTCCTCCCTAATCCTGACGTAAATTCTCTGAAGGCAATACTGCATCCAGTCCGTTCTTTATGTTCCCCACTTTAACTAGCAGTCCTAGACATGCAATCGATACTCAGCAAACACCTGCTGGGTTGAATTTAACAGATCACAGGATGTCAGACCCAGAGTGTAATTAACCACTAACCTGAATACCTCTCACTGAAGGCAGCTAAGGAAACCTGGATCCCTGGAAACACTGTCGTATGGCAGATTTTGGCAGTTTCTCATCTCAAATCCATTATCTACATTTTTTTGTAACCTTGGGCCATTTAACTTTTCCGAGCATAGCTTTTTTAAAATCTATAAAATAAGAAAGATAAAAGCACTTGCCTGTTCAGTTTACATCACAGCTGCAAGGATTAAACGGGACTATGTACACATATAAGCTGAGAAGCACCGTGCACCAGAAAAATTATTACAAGTGTTAAAGTGTTCCAGGTATCTTAAAAATAGCTTGAATATTTTATCAAGTGGCATAGATCATAGATAGTAGGTCTTCTCATATTTATTATGAAGTATTTTCCTGCAAATAAATGCCACTATTATTTTGTAAGAACATTTACTTATCCATAAAGGAGGATATGTTACAGCCCTCTTCCTTATGAACAAAATGCTTCCTCTTTTTGCTCATCTACCCAACAGAATTTGTTTCATTTCCTGCATGATTAGTTATCATAGGAAGATCAAGGTTTATAAAGACCATGTTTGATGTTAACATATGAATCAAAAACCCAATTTGTAAAAAGAATGATGTGACTTATTGCCTCTGTGGCTTGTTTCTACACTGTCTAAAAAGTTAGGCTCAATAACTTTGGTTTAATGTTATTTTTTATTTAATTTAACTTTTGACTTAATTTTTGTGATTGTACAGATTTCTTCAAAGTCCTTGATATTCAGGGATATTATAAAGATAAAAATTCAAATCATAAAAATTACCTCAACTTAAATTGCACTTGAAGATAGGCAAACACCACTTTTATAAATTCTAACTGTATTTATGTATTACTTCTCTAAAATGATCTAGATACCACCAATCAACAATAACTTTTATCATTTCTAGTAAATACATGAAATTGATTTTTATATCCATTTTAGAGTAAGAAACATGAGGGGAGAGAAGGGAAAGAAGCAATCAGGTTACAGATGAGTTGGTTATAGACTGTAAGTCTTGAATAATATATAGCCATCATATACATTCATATATATACACATATATATGTATATATCTTTATATATTTATATCCATAATTACATTTCCAGCATCCATTTCTTTCTGATTTACTTTGGGGGGGGGTGATTTCCTGAGTAGGCTCAGTCCTATAAATCTAGATTCATGCCCATTTGAAAACACCAAATCTTCCTGGCCCAGCTCACCCCAGCCAAGGAGCAGGCATGAGGACTCAGCCAGGTAGGTTGCTCCTCCCGGGCTTTTGAAACTTGAGAGAGAGACACAAGGAAACCAGCAATGGAACTGACCACACGAAGTTTTCTGGAGTGCCTAATGTTCCCGCCCATCCCTCATTCTCCAACATTCTATCACTTCTGAGCACACCATCAGCACCATCAGATCTTTGCACCATGAATTCAGCTTCAGTTGGCTGGAGTTTTTGTTAGTTGTAGTAAAGGGACTATCCCCACCAGAGAATCTTTCACCATTGGATGACCTAACCTCTCTTCACCTAGTGAATAATCTGTGTTAAAACCCCTAACTGAATGATGAAAATACATATAAAATCATGTCTAAAAGTTTTATAGAGTATAAATTTTTTTTATTTTTTTATAAGAGGGCAGTGTCACTGGCCCTCATATGTGGGATCCGAACCCAGGCCGCTGGCGTCCGAAGCCAGCTCTTAACCACCACGCCACTCAGCCAGCTTCAAACATATACTTCAAAACTTAGGGAATTTTTTTATATCCTTGAGTTATTATATATTTGATATACCAATTTATAGCTTGTGAATCAAATCTGTGTTCTGTAAAAATAATTAATAGCATGATACAGATTTTGTGTCACGTTTGTCTTTTCCACACAAGGAACCATAAAATAAGTTAAAACCAGTAACTCGACACTACTAACGGTCACAATTACTTGCCTTTTACACATCAGCCAAGCAGCAACCCTGGTTGCTAAGCAACAACTTTCCTCTCGAGGACCAGAAATAGAATCTATAGAAGGCCAATTTTTAAAATGAAATATACATATATATGAAGTTAAAGAAAGACCCAGCCCCATAGTTTGGCTGTTCGCCCAGAGTGCTTGTCAGGAATATTGAATTCAAAATGACAGTCTGTGATCCAAATACATTTGACCCCATGAATTCTTCAGTTACTCTATCACCTGTTATTTTCTTCTAGAATCTTCCTCGCTACTGAGAAACCATGAAGTAATATAGAAACCAGGTTTCTGCAGCAAATTTCCTTAGAAAAACTATTTGGAAACTGTACACTTAGGTTTTGTTGAAGCAAGTCATTGCTACATCACCATTCCTGTAGCAATGCAGCTCTCTTGGTTCAAACCACGTACTGGACGCCTTGGAGGATATACGCCAAGTAGTTGGTAGCGAGTGCCATGGGGAAATGGCCACTTGCTTTTTCTCTACATATTCTTTACAAGGAAAATAAGTATTGCTGGGCATTTCTGAAGCACTGCGCACTGTTGTACGCTCATTATATGCATTCATTCACATTAATATCCTCCATTTGGCATATGGAGTCTGATAGCCAGAAGCTATTAGACTGAAAGCAACAGGGAGCCAGGATTGAAACTCAAGCAGTGAGGTTCAAGGTCTCTCCACCACTTCATTATTCTTTTTTTAGAAGGTGGTTCATGTATTGCCTGAGTACTTTCTTTTTTTTTTTTTTTTTAGAGGGCAGTGTCACTGGCCTTCATATGTGGGATCTGAACCGGGGCCAGTGGCATCCCAAGCAGCTCTTAACCACCGTGCCAGTTGGCCAGCCCGCCTGAATACTTTTTTAAAAAAAATAATTACATTGTCTCAGGACACATGGAATTATAATTATTTCTGGGTCCTCAGTTCATCAGCAGGCTTTTCACCATTGGCTTTACGCAGTTTTATATCGTAGGAGTTAAGGGCACAACAGAAATCTAACAAATGTATGAGGCTCAACATGTGAGCTGATTTTAGTCAACAGAGAACTGAAATTGTGCCAATTCAACTGAACCTGTGGCCACATGCTGTGTTTACTCAAAATAGATCACGCAGTTACAGAAGTTTCTAAGGAATTGCTGTAAAAAAACACCACTTTTGGGAAATGATATCCATCTCAAATGTATATTTAGTGATTTTAAAAAAAAATGTTGGCTTAGTATGTCAAACAAATAAGACTAAAAGACAAATTCTTTTCACTTAGAGTACTTGATAACAAAAATCCTTTCAAAGTAACTTTGCCCTCATATTCAGTCATTTAAATTTTTAAATGGTATACAGTGATAAAAAGCCATATTCTCGTGTATAAATTTCTCCTGTTCCTCACTTTTGAGCTTAGTGTAGAAAATCTATTTACCGGCAGAAAACATTTTCTCCTCAATTATTCCTATCCCAAGGAAGTACACGGTATTCAAAGTAAAGAAAAATACAAACCAGACCAGAAAAGGACCACTGAAAACTTTGCTGAATAAAATCAAGTGAGGAAAGAAGAATACACATAGGCACTGGTTGACTTCTTTGTTGAAACTTTCTCTTATTTGTTTGTTCATTCATTCATTCAGTGTGAGGAAACTACACCGGATATTAGAGACTCAGGAACAAGAGACACACACCTGATGTTATTCAGGAGAAGAAGCAGATATATAAACCTGAAATTTTAGTTTAATGTGAAAGTGCTGGAATGGAGGTAGGAAGAGGGCCATGGGGACCAATAGGATTGACTACCTCAGAATGAGGGGCAATATAAAAGGCACACAATGAGAGTGGGGTATTGAAGCACGAGTAGGAATTTGCCATTTGAAAGAAAAGAAGTTGGAGTTCTAGTTAGAGTTCATGAAATAAGCCAAGTCCCGGCGTGTCACGTCCTGCGTGGCAAGGGCAAGTGGGACACGAGAGGGGCGACGCAGATTAAAGAAGAACAAGAGACAGAAGAAAGATAAGAGCGAGACCAAGGGACTCAGCCAAAGAAGACTGAGCCCAAGGGACTCAGTCAAAGACGACTGAGCCCCGAATCGGGTCAGCGCATAGCTTTTATTGAGAATTTTCAAGGAAGCAAACTGTAACAAATCATTAACGGTGGTTTGTAGTTCTCAGGATTTACACAGTCCTCTACTCCCCTGTAAGTGCTTTTTCCAGGGTGCACTGTGACTTACTCTTCCGTTAAAGGATTACCTTGTCTTTATTATGATAATTGTTATGAAACCCAGACTCGGTTTCTGTATGTCACCTAAAGAATGTTTACTAAAGCTATCTTGACTATCTAGAAATCATCCTAAATCCTAGCAGTTAAACACAATCATAAAACTCACAGTATACTTGAGCTATACTAAAAGACTAGGAGTGGCTGTGTTTAAGGTAAAAGCATCTAAAACCTATTCGATTGTAAATAACAATACCTAGCAACCAAAAGGGTCTCACACCTCTCTTATCCTACAGAGGGCTGCATCTGTTTCTCAGTCAAAGCTTCAGTATCTGTTGCTGCAACAAGGCACTGGGCAAAGGAATTCACACAAGGCTGATTAACAAATCCATGGTCAGCAGATGTCTTTGAGCTGCCTCTTACCCGGAACTCTCATGGCCTGAAGACTTTTAATCTTCCAGGAGACTATTCACAGTAGGGCCCTGAGGCAAATGCATCAGCTTCTCACAGGCCTGAGTTTTCTGGCCTGAGTTTGTCAGAGGTCTGTGCCTCAGTTTCCAAGGGGCTTGAGTCCCCAATATCTCAGTTTAGGGGTCCCCCATGGAACTACTGCCTGGCTTGGGTTGTCTCCCCTCTTTTAGGAGATCTTACCCGTCTTTGGCTGCATAGTTAGCTCATTGGGGTACCACAGGAACATATCACAAGTGTAGTAAATATATTGTCTCCTATAGGAGGAAAGTCACATGGGTTCACAGAGGCAGGAGATATTACATGACCAACATAAGGCAGCACCCCTAATATCCAGTGCTGAGCAGGGCAATGTGGCCTTGTCAGACACTGGGGTGCTGTCAGCTTCCCACACCGGCGAGATAAAAGGCCATGGTACATATGAGGACAGGGTGACAGGATAGGGCCTGTGGTTAAGGTTTTATTCATTACAGTTGAGAACTTAGACTGGGGGCAACCAAGAGCTGACAGAAACGCTGGAAGATAAGGAAGCCTGTTATAAATGTGAATGTTATAAATAACAGCGATATAAAAATAAAAACATAGTGAAGGAAACAGGGAGGAAAAGAGTGGAACAATGAATACTTGTGCTAATTTCCTCAACTTTCAAAGCAAGGAGTCAATAGGAACATCTAAAAATCAGCCAGAAAATAGAGGCCATCTGTATTCTCTAGGCGTTAAAGGCAACCCCTAGAACTTAATGAATATAATATGAGAGATAAAATATATCAGAAGGTAAAAGATAGCAATTGATGTAGGAGTTTTGATGACAATTCTTCCCATCCTTTACAGCAAGGAGTCAGCACATATTGCCCAGAATTGATAAATCAAGAATTAGAAATTAGCAGGAGAGCTGAAAATAGCTGCCTCTGTTAAAGGAAACTTGGTTAAAAAATAATTTTTGGTATTTTGATACCTGGAATTTCCTGTGTTTAGCACAAAAAAGAGCATAGATGCACTTTCTTTCTCTTTCATCGCTTTCTTCAGTAGGGTATTTATTACTGCATTACCTTTGTGGTGCATCCTCTTACCTCCTCTCTTAGGAGAAAGTCTCCAAAGGGATGTTTGTTGCTCTTCTAGGTTCATTCAGGCTTCACTTATATAATGAGAAAAATACTCTGTAGTCCATGAACTAATGATAAAATATAGGCTCCTAAAGACTCAGTGAGGTTAAAATAATTAGTACTGGTATTGCTTCTCTACTTTAGACACAGCAAATCTAAGGCCTTTAAATTTAAAGCCTTTAATCATAAGTTAATTGAGAGAAGACCATTAGTCATACCATAGGTGCTAAATTAACAACTTCATTGTTTTCTATTTCCTGTTTTTCATGCATATTAGGGAAAGTTCAAACCTTACTAAAACTATCTTAATGACTTAGAATGGAAAAATGACACAAGGATTTTTAACTTTCCCTTAGATATAACATCTTTGTGACAAAATTCAAACTATTTTTCCTAAATCACATTTGAAAAAAATCAACAATAATCTGCTAGAAGATTTTGCTAAAAAGAGCCAGTATCCCTATAAAACAAAATGTTCATGATATCACTCCTTAGACAAAAAGAATGGAATCAATAACACTATACGTAAAAACTATTTTTAAATATTTCTCATCGACACAAAACAGAAAGGGGTAACCAATAAGCCTTTCCTCTTCTGATGCAGTGTGTGTGTGTGTATGAGGCCATATCATATAACACTCAAGAGTACTGGGGCCGGCCGAGTGGCATGGTGGTTAAGCGCTGGCTTGGGAAGCCAGCGGCCCCGGTTTGGGTCCCACATATGAGGGCCAGTGACACTGCCCTCAAAAAAAAAAAAAAAAAGAGTATTAGGGAGCAAGACCCAAGATGGCGGAGTAGACAAACACTGTGCTTGCCTCCTTCCATGAACGCATTAAAATTACAACTAAATTATAAAACAACGAACACAGAAAATCATCTTAAATCTAACTGAATGGAAGTTTTATAACCAAGGATATAAAGAAGAAGCCATGTCAAGACTCGTAGGAGGGGCAGAGACATGAAACGGGCTGGCCCCAAACCTGTGTGTGGCGGGTAAACATTAGGAGGGATATCTCGGCCACAGAGGTGCCCCTTGGAGGAGCAAGGACCCCCAGCCCCACACCAGGCTCCTCAACTTGGAGTACTGGTGCCTGGAAGAGGAGCCCCCACAAAATCTGGCTGTGAAAACCAGTGCAGATTCGACCTTCAGGTGGGATAGAAGGCTGTGGGAAACCCAGATGTCCTCTTAAACGGCCCACACACTGACTCACTCTCTCAAAAACACTCACCCTGGGCTCCGGCAGAAGGACAGTGACTCAGGCGGTGATGGAGGTGTATGAGGGAGACTGAGGCGTGTGGTTCTGGCTAAAAGCTGGAGGACATTAGGCGTTTTCCCTCTGTGGGGCCCTCCTTCCACGCAGCTGCAGGCAGTCACCATCTTTCCTGCGCTGAGCCCACCCCCACAGGCCAAATCTGAATCTGATTGGCCTGGTGAGCTCTGCGGCTCAACCCTGCTGACTCACTGAGACCCCGCCCTACCCAACTCCCCCAGCGCCAGAGGCACTTTTTCAAGAGCAGTCAGCCCTGTTCACATTGCACTTTCTCCGAAAACTATCCGAGTCCTCGGGCCCAGGTGGGCGGCGACTGGCCTCAGTGCGCTCTGAGACTTTTGCTGAGTAGCTCCAGGCTCAGCACTGGCATCACCAGTCTACATTAACCTAGTGACCACAACTCTTTCCACCCTAGGGACCCTCTGAGACCCTGCCTCACCCAACTTGCATACTGTATGAGGCTTTATCAGTGGCTGAACCTTAAGGGAGCTGACAGGTGGCAGCAGGCTTTGGGGTGTCCTGGCATTTTGCAGAGCTACCCCAGGCTACCCTAGTACTGGTGTCAGGTGTCCTTGGTTCACAGCGTGGCCTCTCTCGAGTTTAGCACCGGCAGCAAACAACTGCAGGTCACTTTGTATCTCCTACCAGGTAGTCCCCAGCTGGTCACAAGCAGTGGGTGATCTGGGCCTGCACCGGAGCCACCTGTAAGAGGTGTCAGAACCAACATACTTGGAGGTTGGCTTGAGACCACAGCAGAGCACCACCCAATTAGCCCCACAAATGGCGCACTCAAAGGGCAGTATTAATAGGCACCATAGCCCACGGGGGCAAATCCCACTCAGTGGGGTAATCCCCCTGCATAGCAGCTCATAACTTGTGGACGTGGCCAAACCCCACAGCCAATCAGCCTGAGGGGGCCATCCTATCCACTGACATGCCAGTGGCTCAACCATAACAGGAGAGCACACATAACCCACACAAGGACACTCTTAGAACACCCAGAACAGGTGACCAGGGAGACTGTGCCATAGGGCACCTACTACATAAGGCCACCCGGCCAAGACTGGGAAGATCTAGCATATCTACCTAATGCATAGAAATAAACATAGGGAGGCAGCCAAAATGAGGAAACAAAGAAATATGTCCCAAATGAAAGAACAGGAGAAAACTCCAGAAAAAGAACTGAATGAAATGGAGACAAGCAACCTCCCCGAGACAGAGTTCAAAACATGGTTCTAAGGATGTTCAAGGAACTTAGTGAGAACTTCAACAAAGAAACAGAAGTATAAAAAAGGACACAGGAAAAAAAAGAAAAGAAAAACAAAAAGGACACAGAAACTAAAAAAAAGAATGAGTCAGAAGTGAAGAATACAATAACTGAAATGAAGAATACACTAGAAGGAATCACGAGCAGACTAGATGAAGCAGGGAATCAAATCAGTGATTTAGAAGACAAGATAGCAGAAAACACCCAATCGGAACAGCAAAAAGAAAAAATTAAAAAAAAAAAAAAGTGAGGCTAGTTTAAAAGACCTCTGGGACAACATCAAGCGTAACAGCATTATCATCATAGGGGTACCAGAAGGAGAAGAGAGAAACAGTGATTGAGAACCTATTTGAAGAAATAATGACTGAAATGTTTCCTAACTTGGCAAAGGAAATAAACGTACAAGTCCAGGAAGTTCAGAGAGTCCCAAACAAGATAAACCCAAAGAGGCCCACACCAAGACACATTATAATTAAAATGGCAAAGGTTAAATAAAAGCAAAGAGAAAATCCTAAAAGCAGCAAGAGAAAGACAACTAGTAATTTATAAGGGAGCTCTCATAAGACTGTCAGGTGATTTCTCAACAGAAACTGTGCAGGCTAGAAGGGATTGGCACAAAATACTCAACGTGATGAAAAGCAAGGATCTACTGTTAAGACTACTCTACCCAGCAAGGCTGTGATTTAAAATTGAAGGACAGACAAAGAGCTTCCCACACAAGAAAAAGCTAACGGAGTTTACCACCACCAAACTAGTATTAGAAAGAATATTCGAGGGACTTCTTTCAGATGGAAAAAAAAAAGAAAATTTATGAATAATAAAATGGCAATAGCTAATATCTATCAACAATTACTTTAAATGTAAATGGATTAAATGCTCCACCCAAAAGACAGAGGAGGGCTAAATGGATAAGAAAACAAGACCCTTACATATGCTGCTTATAAGAGACTCACTTCAGATTGAACGACACATACAGATGGAAAGCAAAAGGACAGAAAAAGATATTTCATGAAAATGGAAATGAAAAAAAAAAAAAAAAAGCTGGGGTAGCAATACTTATACCAGACAAAATAGACTTAGGCTATAACAGAAGACAAAGAAGGACCCAGTAATCCCACTTCTGAGTATGTATCCAAAGAAACCCAAAACACTACTTCATAGGCACA
The DNA here is from genome assembly GCA_033961575.1 of Aselliscus stoliczkanus. Lineage (NCBI taxonomy): Eukaryota > Metazoa > Chordata > Mammalia > Chiroptera > Hipposideridae > Aselliscus > Aselliscus stoliczkanus. The sequence goes on along the minus strand of CM066739.1, from coordinate 69,169,589 downwards.
TGTGTATCCATATGTTCATCGCAACATTGTTTACAATGGCCAAGATGTGGAGGCAGCCTGGGTGTCTGTCGATGGATGAATGGATAAAGAGGAGGTGGTATATATATATACCATCTCCTCTTTATCCATTCATCCATATATAATGAAATATTGTGTAGGCATGAAAGGGAATGGGTTCTTGCCATCTGCGGCAGCATGAATGGACCTGGAAGGTACTGTGCTGAGTGGAGTGTTAGAGAGAGAAAGACAGAGGAAATGTGATTTCATTTATATATGGAATCTAAAGAACAAAATAAACACAACAGAAACAAACTCATAGATATAGAAAACATTTTGATGGTTGCCAGATGGGAGGGAGCTTAGGAGTGAGGGAAAAAGGGGAAGGGATTAAAGAAGTACAAATTGGTAGTTACAAAATAGTCATGGGGATGTAAAGTAAAGCATAGGGAATATAGTCAATGATATGATAATAACTATGCATGGTGCCAGGTGGGTACTAGACTAGTCAGGGGGATAGTTTCTTAAATTACATAAATGTCTAACCACTATGCTGTATCCCTGAAATTAATATAAAATAATATTGGATGTCAACTGTAATTGAAAATTTAAAAAACATGGGGGGGGTTGGGAAGGTGAAGGGGAATGAGAGGTCCAAATTTCCAGGTATAAAATAAATAAGTCATGGGATGTAATGCACAGTATAGGGAATATAGTCAGTAATATTGTGATAACATGGTACAGTGTCAGATGGTTGCTGGACTTACCATAGTGATCACTTCTTTAAGTATATGAATGTTGAATAACTATGGTGTACCCCTGAAACTAATATAATATTGTATGTTAGCTATATTTTTAAGAAAAAAAAATCTTAAAAAAAAAAAAGTGTATTAGGAGCTGACTCTGCCAGACTTGGCTTAGAAGCTCAGCTCTGACACTAACTGGGTGACCTTGGATAAGTCATTTGATCCAAGTACTGGTTTCCTAACAGTACCTACCTCACAGGGTTGTGGTGGGGACTACACAGAAGAATGGATGTGAAGTGCTTAGCACAGTAGATGGCACAATGTTAGCTATTATTCTAAGTAACATGTTACTTACTTTTTTAAACCAAAAACAACAACAAAAAATATCTTTTGGGCCCGCCCTGTGGCGCGGTGGTTAAGCGCTGGCTTGGGAAGCCAGCGGCCCCGGTTCGGGTCCCACATATGAGGGCCAGTGACACTGTCCTCAAAAAAAAAAAATATCTTTTAACACAAATATCCCAGGCAGGCAGTTAACTTTTAATAAGCAAAAACTCAGAATTTTGTTTAGTTAGATGCTATGGATCCAACGAAGGATGCCTAAACAGTGAAAATCTGGAATCCACAAGGCAGGTTATGACATCACCATGCCACTCGCGGGTGGCATGGTCTTCACTTGGAGGGGCGTCTCCTTCTGGAGGTGAGCCTCTTCCAAAGAATGCCTATTCAATGAGAAGCTGTTTTCTCACCAGCAAGAAATGACGTGGCAGCTATTGTCTGTTGTGGGGAGAAGAGGGTTTATGTGATAAAGGTAACTTCTAAGAAACATATTATAAATCCAAACACCAACAGGACTTTGCTTTGACGGCTTTATGTGATAAAGGTAACTTCTAAGAAACATGTTATAAATCCAAACTCCAACAGGACTTTGCTTTGCCGGCGTTATCCTACTATGTTGACAATTGCAGGGCCAGGCAATCTTCTCTGGGCAGGGCACGGAGGTGATGAGGCGGAGGAAGCACCGAGAATCTGTATGTACACGTAAAGAGAAGATATGTAACCAGCAAAGCTGAAAATATTTACTATCTGGCCCTTGACAGAAAAAGTTCGCTGACCCCTGCTATAGAGTCTACATGCTAAAGTTATTGTAGAACCTCTGCCTTAAGGGTTTCAAACTTTATAAGCACAATCAAATCAATCACTGGTTTCTGCAGACTCGTGGCGTGGCCACGTTTTTCTAGTCATGGCTCTGGGATATTGACTAGAAAAGGACATTTTCCTTTTTGCATCTATTTCCTTGAATTATGATAGATGAAGTCATTCAAAATGAAACAGTTGGTTTCTTGGATGAACTGAGAGCAGGGACAGACACATTCGTGAAACCAACAGCCCTGTAGGTTATGCAATGCCAACATGCCCATAGCAGCAACAACACCCCCAGGCCAGGAAAACAACTCCAAAGCTCTTAAAACCAAAGTTTTCCATGCTCTTGGCATCAAAACTCATTTTTGTGGGGAAAAAAAAAAAACTGCATGGAACTGAGGTGGGCTACTTGTTATCTTTACCCCACCAGTGTGACTATTGATACTTTCCCTGCAGAAGTGTTCAGATGACCAATTACGCGACATGGCCCAGGGCCTGCGAGTCTGAAATAAATTAATGAGCACATCCAATCTTCTGAAACCTCGGGGAAAAAATCTGAATCCTGAACCCTGCTGGTCCTAAAGATTTTCGATAACAAACTGTGGACCTATAACCCATTTGATTATGATTATTATTACAGCTCAAGGGAGGCTGTGCAGGGGCCACTACTTTGAAACCAGCAAAATTCTTTTCCAAAACCCTCCCACATAATACGCCCCTTCAATTTTTTAGTAAACAGTATAAGCCTAATATTTCTTCCAGTAAACAAGTGAATACATTGTACTAATCAATTTTTCTTTTAAGGATTCTGTACAGAATTCTGTACAGTAGCATCTGGGTTACAAACACTATAAATACAAGCCTAAGTATTCTTAAAGCAACGCACACTATCCTGTCTCCACTGTTACTACGCCCAATTTAAATGAATTTAATTCAGAAAATCATTTTTGGGGCTCTATTATATGCCAGGCATATTGTACAGTAGTGAACAAAACAGGCATCTCCTCCTGTAAGCAAATTATGATTTCAAAGTGGATATAAAAGATTTATCTATTGACTCATTCATTTATTCAGATAAATTATTGAGCACCTATCATAAACCAAGCACTATTGTAGGTACTGGGAATTCAGCAGTTAAAAAAAAAAAATTCCTATCATCATAAAGCTTATATCCTAAAGGAGATAGATAATAAGCAACATAAATAAGTAAAATAAATAAATGTAAAGGAGAGAAGGAAATAGGAAGTGCCAAAATGGGGGATGCGGTTTTAAATAGGGTGACAGAGAAGGCCTCACCGACAAGGTGACATTTGAGAAAACTCGTAGGACTGAGAGAGTGCCATGTAAATATCAAGGGATGGGCAAATGCAAAGGCCCAGAGGTAGGAGGGTACCGGGCCAACCTAGAGGAATAACAAGGAGGTGAGCGTGGGTGGAGCAGAGTAAATAAGCAGAAAGGGTCATGGGAGATGAGGCCATAGACTTGGGAAGTGGGGTCAGGCAGGGTGACGCTGGTCACTGCGAGGACTTTGCATTTCAGGCTGAATGAAATGGAGAGCTTCTGTAGGATTCCGAATGGTTAAGGGTCTGACAGGTATGTTAAAAGGCTTTTTCTGCTATGAAAGCATTAAGGATGGAAGACCATTCAGGAAAGGGATTCACGGAGGCTAAGGGAAGTGAAGGCCTGGCTGAAGAAATGGCACTGAGGCCTAACGACCTTGCTTACTGTGGGGAGTTAGCTCTAGGGAAAAGGGAGGTAGTTTTTCCAGACCGGAGGACTTGTTGATGGAAGGCTTTTAATGCCACAATAAACCTCCTGTACTTAATCCTAAGGCTAATGAGTGGGAAATTATTGACAGGTTTTAAGGAAGGGACCCATGTGACCTGCTCAAGGTTTTATAATGATTGTCTGATTGTTTTGTGTAAAATGGAATAGGCTTTGTTTTTCCAAACTGCAGGTCATGACTCATCAATTTAGGGGGGAGGGGTCACAAAATAGCTTTTTTTTTTTTTTTTTTAATAAAACAGAAAACATCAGCATGCTCATGGGTTATAAGTATCGTCACAGGAAACTTCTGGTTCTCTCTACATACATACTCATGTGTATGTGCGTGTCATTGTCCAAAGCTTAAGTCACTTGATGAGAATGAAGGACATATAGAAAGGGAGAGCAGAGGGGATGTGGTGTCATCTTCTTCCAGGCATCACTGGTTGCTGAGGCTAGAATAGGGAGAGAAGCCAAAAGGCTGGTGGGAAGTCTCCGAAACCCACCTAGTGGATGTGGGGGCAAAGGAAATGGTCCAGGGCAGGTCAGGAGCTGAATGGGTGGTGGCAACATTACACTGAAACTGAGAACATGGGAGGGAAGATAGTTTAGATGTCAACATATTGCCTGCAAGACATGGATCGCAATGGAGATAAATCAGCTCAGAGAGCACAAGGGGGCTGGTTACTGAGATGTAAGCAGGGTCAGTACTGGCGGTGAAAAGAATTTTTAAAAGATTTCCTGACAGGTCATTTCATCATATGTTATCGTCATCTTATGTAATATTTGGGGGCAAAATATACTTACTATTTTGGGACAACCTTATATAGGAAAATGCATTTCCTTTGTTTATCTGGAATTCACACTTACCAAGGCATCCAGTATTTTATCTGGCAATTCTAATCAGTGGTCAAGTCCCTTGAGAACAGAAACAGATATGTCAGTCAGGACACAATGATAACAATTCAGCCGTGAGGGAAGGGTGCCCTAAAATTAATTAGTGTTTCACAAGGGATTCTTTGCTAGTACAAATGCAAATTTTTCAAATGTAAAATAGAATCATTATCTTTGAGATAATTTTCAGCATAATGATGGCCTATGTGGGTACTCCTCCCTCAAGGTCAAGGTTTGAACCTGTGTGGCTCAGATTCATGATGGGCCCTTCAGTCTGGTGTGGCTCAACTGCGGGCTGCAGTAGCTCAGAGAACACATACCCCCGGAGCTAACACCCAGTTGGGCTGTCTGTCCTAAAGGGACTTTTCTGTGAGAGGGAAGTTCTGTTTACATTTTCACTTCAACAGAACCTGTTGACAATGTTGAACTTGACATGAAAACATGGACTGGCAGACCCATGCTGACAACTGCTTGGCTTTTGGCAGGCCCAAGCTCCATGATCAGATATATCTATCATGGCAAAGGAATTTTTAAAAACCTGCAAGGAGACATGTAATAGAAATATGACTGAAGAAACATGAGTGACATCTGCCAGTTAACCACAAGACGTTTTCAATCCCCAGATTCAAATGTAACATCAGTGAGGGCAGTAATGCCCTCTGTGCTACTTGCCAGTGTGGTTTAGAGAAAGGAGGCAAAATGAAATTTGCAACAGCCAATCATTGTGTTTAAGGGGATGCTGAAACTATGAAAAGCTGTTCATTTTTTTTATTTTTTTTTTGAGAGCAGTGTCACTGACCCTCATATGTGGGACCAAACCGGGGCCGCTAGCTTCCCAGGCCAGCGCTTAACCACCGCGCCACTCGGCTGGCCCAAGCTTTTCATTTTTAAGATTGTAATGAGCAACTCAGGATCTGAAGGCAAACATTTCCATGCTTCCCTTCATTCAGTAAACACTAGTTGAAGACCAATAAATTGGGAGGCACTGTGCTGGGTTCCTGCTTCAAGAACAGCAAAAGGGCATTCATATATAAACTGGAAGAACTGCACTGTAGAAATCTGACCTTTAAAAAGGTAACCTGATGCTATCTTAAAGGGAAGTCAGTATATTAAAAACCACCAAATTGTACTCTTTAAAAGGGTTAAGTCTATGTGAGTTATACCTCAATTTTTGAAAACTGGAAAAAAAAACAGTTAAAAGTGAAAAAAAAAAAAAGTGGAAAGTTAAAGTATAATTAGATCTATTCCTTTTTTATCCAAGTGGATAGAGGCAGTAAAGCTAATAACTTTTAAATAATAAAAATACTAGAAATTGTCAAGTTAGCCTAAGATGCTACCACAAAAACAAAATACAGTTTTAAAAATGGAAAGACTTAATGCCCTTCATTTCAAAGTAAAAACTGATTTTTGCCGGCCTAGGAAAAACAAATAAAATGAGTGACATACAAGGAAAGTACAGCAAAAGGTAGGGAGTCTCAAAAATGAAAAGTTTTTTCTGGATTCTTGGCCAGAAAAGTTTTAAAGGAAAATGATTTTCCAGATACTTAGGAGTAATTTGGAGACAATTTATCTGTTTTTTCAATAAAGTCTATTTAAGAACTGTCAAATCTTCTATGCCACTACTAAGTAAATTTCAAAAGGACACTAGAAAATTGTCCTATTTAATTACCATATCTAATGAATATATTGTTATGCAGATCTCACTGTGTAAATCAAAGTATTTCACAAGGTTATCTAAAGCCTTACCAGGGTGTTAAAGAAACCATTACTCATGACATGTGTAAAGACCAGAAGGAAGACTTATTCAAGGGGGCTACTACAATGGGGTTGTATAGTAGGGGAGAAAGATTAGGCTTCAGACACAGGAAAAGTGGGAATATACATATAGACTAGAAGCAGAGTGTGTAAGGGGGAGGAGTGGGGTGGGGGGTAGAGGGTGAGGGGTGGGGGCTAGTGGGTGTGGGGTGGAGGTCACTAGATGGAAAAGTACTAAGAGGAAGCATGAAGGGTAATGAGGGATGCTGGCTAAATTACCTACTGGGTGAAGGCAGTACAGGGTTATCAGATGCCACCCGTGGGGGCTGGCAGAGGACAGGACTTGGATCAGAGACTGGTCTACAGAGCCTAAGGTTTCTTTCCAAATCCTCCCTTAACTCACATGCTTAGCCAACCATGAATGTACAACAAATGCCCTTGTGCTAGAAAAAAAAAAAGCTGATCTAGGCACCTCAGTCTGGTTCCTGAGTCCTCTGCTACATGACTTTGGGCGACGCACTTCATTGGCTGACACAAGGTCTTCAGGACGGCAAACTTAGGTAGCTAGGCTGCCAGTACATTGTAAATGTTCAACAGACTTGCAGGTCTAAGTTAAGAACAGCAATCAGACCTACCAGGGCATGTGGCAGATTCAACTGGGGGACGGTAAGGGGTGTAAGGAGGCAGTGGTTTTTAAACCGGGGTACCAGTCACGCTGGGTATATAAGTATGAAAGTTTTCCAGAGGCTCACAGACATGGATTGTTGTAACGAAATCAATGTTCAAATCTTCAACACCCCCATGTCCTCTGGTAGCACTGCTTTACTGAATAGATCTCTGCAGAGGCTCCAGGTTCCCTTTCTCACATCCCCTTTCCCAAACAAAACCAGGCCAAACGCTTTACAAAAGAAAAGTGAAAGCAAAGCCTCCTGGGGCCCTAATGTTTGTGTGCCTGCCCCCAGGGGTAAACACCTCCGGGCCACCCAGCAGAGGGACCTTGCAGATTCCCTGAGGAGATTTCTGCAGAGGGGATCAAAGCAAAGAAAGCCACCTCAAGACTCCTGGCCTTCTCTCTGTCTCCATTCTCACTCTCTCTCAAATTTGGAAGTGAGGTTACACAGACGTGCATTAAACCACGTTGGTTTGCAAATAAGTAAGTAAGTAAACAAATAAATAGGAAGTCCGCCTTCTCCTGACAGAAAGTCAGTCAGATATTTGGCCAGATATTTTGCTCTCTCACTTTATGAACAACATCTGACCCGAATGAGGAAAACGTTCAACTCTGAGATTTTGGGGAAAAGGTATTTAAAACGTAAAGATGATATAAAACAGGTTCTTTGTACAGAGTGTTCATATGTTGACTTGATAAAGAGTTTTACAAAAGTCTTCAAAATTTTTCAAGGGCAAAAAGCTTGAAGATCACTGGTCTGAAAAAATTAGCCTCAGGTAAGGACGTTTTGCTGGCTTATGCACACAACTTAATGACAAGCACAGTCCTCCTGAAGGGAAAGGTGATTCTGAAGGCAGCTGGTTGTCTCCGGTCTGATCCTCAGAACTTCTGTCGGTGCCTAGAGACAGAGACCAGCAATGGTGCTGGTGAATAACATGGAGACACATTAGCCAGACGTCTGGGGGAGACAGTTCAAAGCAATACTGTTTTGTGGCAGACTATGACACAAGTAGGGGTGAGGTGCTACTTCCATGATGATGCCCATCTCAAGAGCCACAGGGCACTGGACATATGTGGAGCTGCAGGTAGCCAGAGACACCACAGAAATTCCAAATCACTGAGTGACAGTCTTTGGAGACTTCTGGCTATAGTTGGAGGGGTCAGGAGGGCATCGGTCTATTTCATCCCGCCTGTAGGATCAGCACCTCATAGCTGTTCTGGTGAGTCCACTGTGATTGTTGTGAGGAAATTAGGGGACACTTTGGGTAAAACACCTGGAACTCATTAAGTGTTAAATCCCTTTCTTCACTGTCTCCACCTCCAGACTTCCTCTCTTCCCAGTTAAAAACATGAGGAAAATGGGGTCCAGGGAAGCTGAACTGTTAAAGATCCCGAGGCAGCGCCTGTTGAAGCTGGGAAAGGAACACAGAGCTTTCCGTTTCTGTCTCTGTCTAATCTGTACTCAGCTCGCCTAATTTCAAGTCTAGAATTTTAGCCACAGACCAGACACCACTGGAAATAGGCTGTCTCAGAATGGCATAACTGCCTTTATATTTTCCTCGCCTTGTTTTTTTATGCCATTTGGCTAAGAAACAAAACTGGTTTGGATTTGGGCAGGAAGCTGGGGGTGAGGTTGTAACTGTCCCTGACTCACCAGGTGCGTCACTCGGCTTGGGCAGCAGTTCATCCACTGACAGGACTGGGCCCCCTGGGAGACATGGGCCGGGATCTGCCTGGATGCTGTGTGGTCAACAAGGACACGGCGCGCTGATCTTCCCCTCTCTCCCAGTGAAGCAGCCTTCCCTCTGACAATATCAGCCGCTGCAGGGACTTTGGGTTCCCTGTGGGTAACAGACGCTTCATTGGTCAAAAGAAAGAAAATCATTTACTCTTTCTATTGAAAATTTCATAAGAATTTATAGTCCTGCTTTGCAAAACACAGATAATAATGAATATTAACTCAATGCACTCACAGGAAAGATCAACTATATCATCTCCAACAGAAATCCTCATATAGACACTATACTAAATTTGAAGATTTATACTTCATGTTCTAAAAGAGATTTGTGGAGTTGTTGGCCAAAGACCCCTTTCTGTGGGGTCCAGTGTTGTATCACATTTCTGCAGAGTTCACATTTTTAATCTAACTCAATGTAATATGGTTCCCTCGTACCTCAGCTTTTTCCAGAACTAAAAGGTTGTACACCCTCTGGGTGATTTGACAAGATCTTCTGAAACATTTTGTAACAACTACATTTCTCAAATAGTTGTTTCTGACCCAATCCAGCTCACAGCACCTTTTATGACCTAACATACCTCCAACCATGACTTAAAAATGGGGATGGCAGCTACAAAGATGGGGAGCTCCACTCTCTCTCCCCCCACACAAGGCAGATATTGCTTATCAATCGCCACACGTGCTCCATCCACTGCATTGAGACTCAGTCTCAACTCTTCATGACCTAGTACTCCAAGCAACACTGCCAGCTAATTGACATCTAAATTAAAATCAATTTGCAATCCTAGGATTAAATTAAATCACTAGAAAAGCTAACTATTCTTGAGAATTGTGTTGTTTTTTTTAACATCTGATGCTTGGTGACCTAATGTCACATTCCCAACAGTAACATTCTTATGATGACTCCAAAATTCCATCTCGCTTTGTTTGAACGACACATTAGAATTCTAACTTCCATTATGAATTTTGACTTGTGTCAGGAAATATCTTCAGGTGGGAGAATAGGAATGATGTATCTACTCCCTACTTTCTTTTAATTCTTTGAAATGAGTAGACTTGTGGTTTTCCAACTTATATACTAAGTTGGCCATTAGGCTTTTAGTTCGATGTGAATTTAAAGCTGACATATCTGTTCAAATTTTATCTGATTATCCATCCTTAACATAAGGACTCTAAAAAGCAGTTATTGCCTAGTTATTATTAAATTTTCGCAGACTTGCTTGGGAATTGTGAGATCGCTCACTTGTAATGGATAAACACTATGAAAAGGTAATTCCAAAATTTAAATACTTCTTAGGATTTCAGAACCAATAGGGAAAAAAAATCTTAGAGTTGGTTAATAGAACCAAATGTATCTGAGTCAGTACTTTACCAAGTAAAGTATTTGCTCCTTAGAACAGAAGAACAAAATCCTCAATTAAGTTGGGAGGCCCTGAATCCAATGTTCCACTCAAAGATTCACAGGGAAGTTAGCATGTTAAAGGTGATAAAATGGCCTGCAGTAAATAAATAGGCCTACTCAACTGTGCCAAAGCCAAACTTTGGAGAGCTCTGAAACTTCGTTTTCTGTTCATGAAACACCTATTAACAGTTCTTCTAAAGAAGACACTTCAGGAAATTTGAGCATATCTAACCTCTTGCCGTAGCCAGAAACATAATTGAAAATGTGAAAGATGACTCTCCTTTATAAGATATGTTCAGCTCTTCCCAGCCTCTGTCTGATCATTCACTGGGTCAAGTCCTTCATGTTATCAAACTCTCTCTTGCTGTGATTCAATCCTTGCCTCGGTTTTTTGCCCCTCTATTCTCTTTCTTCTGGATATGGGGAACTCATTAGCTTTCTCCTTAGGAAAACTCTCTACAAAGGATTTTTTTTAAATGCAAATATGACAATGTTCTTCCCTAAATTAATATCCTTTAGCCACTCCCACTGCCTTGAAGACAATTCCAAATTCTAAAGAATAACAAAAAAGACACCTGCTTCCCTGACTACCTTCATTTCTGGTTTTCTTAGGAACCTGTCAAGAGTATCCACATCCCTTTTAGACAGAGGAACCCAAAAGTAAACCCCACGTGGTATTTTTTTGGTATCTGACATTCAAGGTTCTTTCTTTTTGCTCCATCTATGATAAACTGAATTTCAAATCTCCTCTCAAATTTTGGTGTTTCTCCCCATAAATGTTTTCATTTAGAATAAAAACAAGAAATTAAATTTAGAACTTTGGTGGTTGTATAAAATCACAGTATTAGCAATAATTTCTGATTTCTTCCAGAAAATTAATTCTCCCAACAAGAACATTGCTAAGAATTTTCAAAGATCTAAATCACTTTGACTGGTTGATATATCACTTAAAAAAAAATCTCTTTATTAAAAGAAAAAAAAATCTCTTTATTAGAAGAATATGTTTTAGAAACTAGGGAAAATGCATTGTTTTGAACATTAAAGGATTTTAGATCCCTTAAAGGATTTCACTACCTTTGGAGTTAGTTGTATACTCCTATTTGAACATAAAGATTAATAACCTAAAGATATTTGTATACTTTCTCTATAAACTAACCAATGAAAACGATGACTAACAAGAATGTAAGTATACCATGTTGGATTATTATGGAAAAAGGTTAAGAAACAAAAATGTCTGCTTTAGCCATATACTGAACAGTAAAATCAGAATCACAAATACAACGATGCATCTATACATTACCGAATTTGTTGAAACAATTGTTAACAATAGTTCTACTATTGAGCCCTGTGGCCAGAAGAATCCCAGAATGGGACACAAATAAGTCCTTTCAATTATCAGCACTCCCTGGAAACAGACCATCTTGACAAAATATTCCAGGAACATAGCAGCTCAGATGACAATTCGCAGACAACAGTTTAAGTAAAGAAATGGCATGAGGACAGCCAGGACGATTAGGGTGCAAGTGATAAAAAGCCAAGACACCTGGCTGAAGAAAAGAGGAAATGAATTGACTCATATAAAACATGGGCACTGACTGCAGGCATGGCTAGATCTAGCGCAGTCTGTACCTTGGCCTCTCATCTCTCACATCCACTTCCCTCTTTCCTGCCCTCACTCTGAGGCAAGCTCTCTCCATGTGACGGCCCCAGCAACACCAGGCATAGATCTTCCAGATTCCTGTCCCGGCAATGTCCAAATATTTGCTCTAATTAGACCAATATTGGTCTCATGCCCATCCATGAACATTTACTGTGACCACAGGGTACGAATCCAAGAAAAAGGAGGAGTGACTACTAGACGGCCAGATTTCCACCACAGTGACTGCACAACTAATCTTAGATCACTTTTTTTTTTTTTTTTTTAGCTGAGCTATCCTGCTACCTCTTGGCAGCTCAGCGGCTGCTCAGCTCAGGCTGGGCATCGAAATGCTGTTGCTCAGAGCTCAGCTCGCCCTCTTTTTTTTTTTTATTTAAATTGGGGAATTGGGGGAGGGGAACAGTGTTGGGGAATCGGGGAAGGGGAACAGACAAGTTGCTGTCTTTTTGTTCTTCAGTCTAGTTGTGGAGGATGTTGCTTCACTGGCCCATGTTGGTATCGTCATTGCACTCTTCCCGGATGAGGCAGATCAGTCGCCGGCCTCTGGATGTCGCTCACCACGGCTATTGGCAGCTCATGCTGGCTGCCGGCCACTCACTGTAGCCTATGGCAGCCCACTGCAGCAGGGGCTGCAGCCTGCACCGTCGCCACAGGTGGAGCTGTTGTTAGCTGTAGTCACTGACCCTCATATGTGGGATCCGAACCGGGGCCGCTGGCATCCCAAAACTAGCTCTTAACCAATGCACCACTTGGCCGGCCCATCAGCTCGCACTTTTGAGCGAGCTCTTAACCAACTGAGCCACTCGGCCGGCCCATTAGATCACTTTTGAGCTGTGTAAATGCCTAGGTGTCTATTTCCTAAAAAGTGGACATCCAGAACTCATGGATCATAATAGTTACCTCAAATTTCAAATGTTCTCTTTGTGACAATTAGAGCATGTTAGTTTAGGGGAAGGTCTTGTTTAATAGCACACTGAATGAAGTTTGACCTGTCGTCTCTATTTTTAGCTGAAGTCACAGAACTGAGAATTTTATGAGACAATTACCCCTACATTCTAAACAGAGTGCCTGATACATCGATGACACTTAACAAAAGAAAATAGATCAGTCCAGTATCTATGACACCTTCACCTCCCGCTTCTCTATGACAAGACCAAATTGGGAAAGGTGACTGAAGAAAGTCAAGGAGAACAGGGATTCAAAGGCATAGAGAGTGTTTTGGCTTTTTCTACTCCTCTCCCCATATAGAGAAAGGTATGCTACCTCCCAACCTCCCTCATAAAGATGGGAGGTATCTGCAGGAAAGGCAGGTACTTCATTTCCCAGTGGAAGCGTAATTTCATAATTTATCAGACAATGAGAGAAGAGAAATAAAACAGAGTGAGGAAGTGATGGGTGTGGTGTGTGTCACTTGAAGTGAGTGGTCAAGGAAGGCCTCATGGATAAGAGAACATTTGAGCAGAGGCCTAAAAGTGAGGGACAAGCTATCAGAGAGCTGGGGGAAGAGTGTTTTAAGCAGAGGGAACAGGAAACCCAAAGACCCTTGGCGGGAACATGTTTAACATGTCCTAGATGGAAAGGCGGCCAATGGGACTAGAGAGAAGTAAGCAAGAGAACATGGCAGAAATGAAGGGTTGGGATTAGAATGGAGTTGCATTTACCATGATGAGTAGAGAGTAAAGACAGAGAGAGAGAGAGAGAGAGAGAGAGAGAGAGAGAGAGACCACACCCCCATTCCCATGGAGGTTGCCTGAGTCAGGTCTGGGCTGTGGGGGAGGCCAGGGGAAACTCTGAATTAGATGAAATTAAATATAATTGGATTAGACAATTAGATGCAAGGTTTTGATTTTGGCTGAACTGTGTCTTTTAGTACCTGAAAGGAAGCCTTAAATACCCACAAGTGACTAAAAAGCTATAGGTAACCTACGGTATAGGTAACCCTATAGGACAGGCATTAAAGGGTGTATGTTTGAAGATTCAAGAAAAATAAAGCTATTCCCTTTTTGTACCCCGTAGAGTTTACCTCATTCAATAAACGGATTACTTTCTAAAAGAATCAAACCCTTTACAATCCATCTGTGAACTAATTGTATATAGTGCAATGTTTTATGCATGATTATATGTAAACTCAGTAAACATTTGCTGTTAACCATCAAGTAAGATAATATGCCACTTAGAAGAATAAAAATGATTTGGCACTAGATCAATGGTCCGATAAGAGAAAGCTGAGGCAGGGCCTAACCTTTGAAACTGTATAATTCAAAATTTGAGAGTATTTGTCGACTTTATATGTAGTCTCCTGACCTTTAGTCAGAGTCACCTACAAACAACTTACTGTGAACCTGTTAGATGGGATCAATAACCAAACAGTCTGTGGCAGAGAAATGATGTTTGCTGCTTGCTGGTTTCAAATGTGCAATGTAAGTTCCAGGAAACACAAACAGCTGTAGTATCATAAGATGAAATAAATTGAATAGAAATAGAATAGCATACAGAAAGGATACTTTTAAATGAAAGGACACTTTGAAATTGGCTATTTCCTCTTCCATTTCGGGCTTAAACAAGATATTACCCTTTCCCACAGAGGAAGTCTGTGTTGGCAATCTAGGGCCGGAATGGCAGCTCAGTCATCAGAAGCTACACCCCTCCTATGGCACTGCTCTGGTCATCCCTGGCTTGTCACCTGAGGAACCAAAATGGCTACTTGACTTCAACCCATCATATCTGTATCCCAGCCAGCCGGAACAAGAAAGGCAGCAGGGTATCCCCTTCCCTCCGAGGGACACTTTTATGAAGTCCTCACATGATACTTCAGTTTATCAAAACTAGCTGCAAGGGAGGCTAGACACGGTGGCCTTTCATATTGTGTTTCTAAGGAGGAAAAGGAGCATGGATGGAAGACACAGCCGTTTCGGCCTCACCTTGTTTTCCTTAAGAGACCTGTTAAGGGAGTTAGACTGATGCTGTTTACCGAGAAGAGTTGCTTCATTTCTTACGTCTGCCTGCCAAGTTGGTGTATTTACAGCTGTTTACTGATCATGGTGTGCTTCTGATTACCCTTAACATCTAATTCCACCAGCTCCAAAGATAAAAGTTCAGTTATATAACCTATCAATAATCTCCCTGTCCACTGCCCCACCCAGATGAATTAGCTGTGTCTGCTATTCATTTATCTCTTACAGGAATTATTAATAAATCGATTCAGTAAACATGCACTGAATGGCAGTGTGTGCTGCTGGAACATGTGTGGGCTTCACTCTCCTGAACTGAACCCTTAGCTCCAACATTCAAGTTACATGACTTTGGGAAAGCGTCCCAACATCTCTAAATCCCCATTTCCTTATCCAGGAGATAAGAATGGTAATAAATACCCTTTGAGGCTACTGTGAGTGAATAAAATAACATGGGAAGTGACCATCTGCCCTTGTAACACTCAACATCGTTATTCTGCGATTCCCTCATGGCTCCTGAAGCACCTGCTATGTTCCAGGCACCACGCTTGGCTCCGTGGTTGTTAAAACATGAAGAAGACATGCAAGGAGCTTGTGATGTAATGGAGGAGTTTAAGAAACCCAAGAACAGCCTTGGATTTGCAGAGGGGGAGAAGTTTGACATGTCTACAACATAAGAATAGCAATACTGATGGCAAAATTGTAGTTATATCATCTCCAAGAAAATAAAATGACTCGATCTGCACAGAATTCATGTGCTCAATTTGCTGTTTGATGACTAATGTTGACATGTGGGCCACCACCTGTAGGTAAATAGGGTCCCATGAAAGGTTTGCAATGGCCCTACTGATACATTTTTTCTGGAAAGTGACAGAGAAGTACCTCCATGGTACTTTTTGTCTACTCTGTGAGCATCACATACAGTAAGTCCTCCCTTTACGTCATCCATGGGTTCTTGGAAACTAGAGTTAAGTATCTATGGAATATTTCTAACAAACACATCACCAAGCTTCTAAATAAAGACCCAAACTCTCTAATATTAAAGAGTGAAACAAAGTGAGCTATCCACACATTTCAGAAAGGTTAAGAAAAACAAGTAAGATAATGACTTTCTAACCCACTCATTCCAGTTCAGGGTCATGGGTGGCCGGAGCCACTCCCGGTACAAGCTCAGGGTACAAAGTGGGGACCCCACCCTGGGCAGGATGCCTTTCCATCATAGAGCTGCTCACACACACCCACACTCACTCAGACAGGGATGAGGTGGACACGCCACTTCACATCATGAGCACATCTTTTTGGGGTGTGGGGGGAAGCGGGAGCACCAGAGAAAACCAGCCCAAGTGCAGACTCCACACAGACAGTGGTCCTGGCAGGGAATCAATTTTTTTCTCTCATCAACATTATAATGAAACCACATTGAACTAAACAATGTTACCGTAGAGCCTGCTGTATTACTTTGGGTTGGAATTTGAAAGCTAAAACAAATTTATCACCACACTACAAAAATTCAGGCAAATGTCACTTTCTCTACATCTGTGTGTCTTCAAAGCTCACGGTAATAATACTAATGCACTATTCAGTCCCTCTTTTCATTCCTTGTAGTGATGTATTTGAGATCTCTGCATGTCTGGCCTCGGGCAGGCACTAGGGGTGCGTAAAACAGGATGGCAGCATCCAGAGGGGGTGCAGACAAGCGAAACTTTCCTTACTGTGTGACTCCTGACTGCTATAATGAGAGGAGATGTCCCAAGGTGCTGTGTGAATCCATGGGAGGGACAGCCTGCCCAGCAGCCTTGGCTGGTCAGGAAAGGCTGCCTGGAGGAAGTGAGTTCCACACTGAGGCCTGGAGGGTGAGTAAAAATTAACCAGGTGAAGGCTGCTTCGGGCAGCGCTAATGGCAGGTCCAAAGGGCACAGTGTATTAAAGGAGGGGTTCAGTGTGGCTGGAGAGGAATGGGAGGGAATGAGACCTGCTGGGGGATAAGATGTGATCGCAGCACAGACACACACAGCGAAGAACCGGGATTCCCTTCCTATCTCAGGTCACAGACTTCTCCTAATTTTCTAGGAAATGCAAAGAAAAACAACAGGATTCATTCTGTTACAGCAAAAAATAATTTTATGTAAAAATCTGAGAAATGGCTACATAATGACACTTCCACACAGGAAGCACAGGCTATTGTTTGTACACACATGTAAAAAAGCTTTTCAAGACCATGGTTCTGTGGTGTCTTTGAGGATTTTTAAAATCCATATTGAACTTCCTTCTCTGAGGTGGACCCTCGAAGTAGTTCCGGTTAATTATAAGGTATGTCTAAGGGGATATTACTATCCCCTTGGGTGAGCGCTCATCGCGTTTCATAAACTTAATGAGACCAATAAGAATTGGTGCAACATAAAGAGATTACCCAGGAATATCTATACAGTGGCACTGTAGTCAATTAATGAAGCTAATTTCTCAGTAGACAATCTGGTACCTTTAAAAAATGCATATCACTAAAGGATTTTTCTCTTTCATTTACATTTAACATGCACATTGGATATCCATAAATTCATTACAGATAGAGTAGAAACAATCAAAGTTTTATGATTCAGCAGACCTTAAATCATTGAAGACACAAAATAAGTTATTGAAGAAAGAAGTTAAAAAATTGACAGGACTTCCTTAATAGCAAAGAAAATGTTAGTACTTTGCAGAGAGAAGACATTTCTTTCCAAATTTCTTATTGAACCAACGGATTTAAAAGACAATCATTTCCAAAAGTTCAATTAATCTATTCTTTAGAACACGAAAATCATGCATGAAAACACTAGGCTAGGTGCTATGGTTCAACACACAACAAACCATAGTCCTTATCCCCATAAAGCTAAGCACAAAGCAAAATAGGTCACCCCCTCCCTTCTCATAACTGTAGGTTTTCAGGCTCCCACCACTAATAGAATAGAATGTTCCTTGAATCTGGACCACCAGGAACATAGGAGGAGGGTGAAGCTGAGAACCCTACATCCCCATCAGCATATCTGAGACCTCTGTGAAAGGAGGGAAATTGACAGGGAGATCCAGTCCTCGTTCTAAGTTCTTTGTGGTAGCTTCGCTCCCCTTCCCCCAACCCCCTATGAGCTATGCCTCAGCAACCACTTCCTGCCTTATTTCCTAGTTCTCTGTCACTCCAGCTTCCTCGGCCACTTATCTTCACTATTTGGAAGCATCAGTGTGACAGAAACAGCCACAAGAGGCACCTGTGATTTTGACGTTCATTCATCCTAGACTTCTACAGGTCCGAGGTCAGAGGGACAACCCATTGAAGAGCCTGGGTTGCTGCTATGTACTCAAAGGTTCAAGTCAGTCGTCTCTTAAGTCTGCAAGCATACAAGTACCCCAGGGCGGGTTAAATGACAAACAAGTGTTATAAGGATGTTCCAGTATTCAGGGAAGTGGAAGAGAAGTTGTGTATATGAGAGTAACTGGAGGAGGCCTTAACATAAAGATTTACTCGTAACCCACCATGTGCCAAGTATATAATTCTGAGGCAAGTTTATTGTTCCCATTTTACAGATTAGAAAATAGAGTCACCAAGATAACAAGAGATTTTCCTTAAAGAGCCAAGTAATCAAGCCAAGATTTGGAGTAGACCTTCAAAGCCAGCACTCTTTTCTATTATATTTGTCCGCTTCCTGAAAGTGGCGAGGTGCTAATTGGGTCTTGAAGGATAAGTAGGAGTGAGGTATGGAGAAGAAAGAAGCCTTGAAGAGGGAGAAGGGTGTCTCAGGCATGGTGACCTATAAGGGGGTTGGCAGAATACATTGCCACTAGTTTTTCTTTCACCTTTTTCTCTCTAGTAAGACATTAGAGAAGTGATAATGGGGCAAGAAAACATTTCACGTGGTAATTCTATTCTTAAGGGTACCGATTTTAGAGAAGCGGGGCTGGGAGGCCTTACTCTCAGGGGTAGGAACCCTTAGATAGGAACTTTATAACTTGTGTCTTCAGTAGTCTGGAAAGTCCAGATCACTAGAATCTTGTAACTTTTCATCATTTTCTCACTGCACTTCATTCTGGTGTCCTCCAGACAGTAGGAAACATTGTAGAAGAAGAGAGAGTTGATGTTACAACCCCAATGCTCTGCCCTTTCTGGGCTTTTAAGTACTCTCTCGACTTCCTATGTGGTGTGATCAGCTTACACCAGCGACAGTTGGCTGGCTAGTTCCATTGAACTAGACTGTGTAACTTTCATCCATCAGGTATCAAGTTTTGGATGTGAACACAACAAAAGGCCTCTTTCTGAAATGAACTGTATAGACTGTGCTATATGTTACCACACTTTTGTTTATACATTTGCTTTTAATATTTACATAAAAAACTCAGCTTTCTATAAAGGCTGCTTATTCCATGCCCTGCTATTCTCAGCAATCAAGTTGATTTTTAAAAAGGTTTTTTTCAGATAAAGACTTTTGGAAAGCTTAAGGCGCTCGTTAGAATTCAAGGGCTGAATATATAGTCGCTGGCCACATAGTACAAAGAAGTAGCAAGCTTGAAGGTCATATAGTGTCACAGGAAGAATGTTTAAATGACATGAGAAGTTTTAATTCTTAAGAAATTGTTGCAAGTGAAACTATTAAGGGACTTTGGTTGTTGGGAGAGGAGGCTAGAGTTCTCAAATTTTAGCTGTGATGACTTTAGAAAACTAGCAAAGGGTCAATAATATAGTCAGTGTGGAAAATGTAATAGCCAGTAAGGATAATGCAGGACAAACAAGCATTCTTATTTTATAATCTCTGGATTAAAAAAAAAAAAAAGGAGTATCTGAACAGCTTGGCTGTTCTGACGCAAAGTCTGTACTCAAGTCTTACCAGGAAAATGGAAGATTTTCTAAATCTTATAAATCTTCTAAAAGGGAAACCATTTTTTAGAGAGGCATGCAGTTCTTGAACTGCTACACATTGTAACATCTAACAATTTCCAATGACCTATTTTAAGTGGAAGCTTTAAGATTTTCCCCTTGGGTTGTTCTGTCTTTTATGATACTGCTGTTTTCTTGTGTCTGCGCTTAAGGTACCACTAAGGTAGCCTAAAAACATTTTCAAATGCCAAAAGAAAAGAAATGGAGAGAACAGCAGCACTGACTGCAAGGGATGAGAGAAATATATGAAACAGACAAGTCAGCCTCACAGAGTACAGGACTAGTGGGCTAGAGGAGGCAAAGCGTTACTTGGCCAAGCCGTAGAGAGGTGACAGTTTTCATTAGGCAAAGGATCCAGAAAATACAGACAGTCCATCAAAAATAATATAATGTGATATGAAAGTTTTAAAACGCAAACAAGTTTTTATTTTAAAATGTCAGAGTAAGACTTGTAAATTGTGTGAATTGCTAAGCAGTCATATTTAATTAGATTAACTTATTTTAATTAGTACGGCTAATAAATAAGAGAGGTGACTAATATCTGGAATGAAACGGAGCCTGTTCCTATGCCTAGAAGAGGTTTTTGTATCTATGGTAGTTTTCTAATTTATTGAAACTAAAAAAATTTCAATTACAGTTGACATTCAATGTTATATTAGTTTCAGCTGTACAGGGTAATGGTTAGGTATTAATATAATTTACATAGTGATCCCCATGATAAGTCTAGTACCCACCTGGCACCATGCAGTTATCACAGTATTATCAACTATATTCCCTGTGCTGTACTTTACATCCCCGTGACTATCTTGTAACTGCCAATTTGTCCTTTTTAATCCCTTCACCTTTTTTGCTCAGCCCCCTAACTCGCCTCCCATCTGGCAACCACCAGTTCTCTGTATCTGTTTATTTGTTATGATTGTTCATTCGTTTTTTAGGTTCCACACATAAAAGAAATCATATGGCATTTGTCTCTGTCTGACTTATTTCACTGAATGAAATACCGTTAGGTCCATCCATGTTGTTGTAAATGGCCATATTTCATTCTTTTGTATGGCCAAGCAATGTTCTAGTATATAACCGTATATGTACCACCTTTATCCAAACATCTATTGATGGACACTTAGGTTGCTTCAGTACGTTGGCTATTGTATATGAAATGTCCTTGGTCTCTTGTTATAGCCTTTGTTTTAAGGTCTATTTTGTCTGATAAAACGATTGCTATACTAGCTTTTTTTTCATTTTCTTTTGCATGAAATTAACTTTTTCCCATCTTTTTACTTTCAGCTTGTGTGTGTTTCGATCTGAAGTGAGTCTCTTGTAGGCAGCACATGTAAGGGGCTTGTTTTCTTATCCATTCAGCCACCTTATCTTGTGATTGGATCATTTAATCCATTTTCATCTAAAGTAATTGTTGATATGTAGTTATTGCCATTTTATTATTCATATATTCAATCTATTTCTTTGTCTTCTCCTTAAAGAAATCCCCCTAATATTCACTGTAATACTGGTTTGGTGTTCATGAACTCCTTTAGCTTTTTCTTGTCTGGAAATGTAGTGCTTTCCAAACTTTAGGGTGGGTACAAGATGTTGGGATGCTTGGCAAAATGTAGATTTCCAGGCCTCTTTCTCAGAGATTCTGATTTGGCAGTTCTAGGGTAGGGTTTCCCAATCAATCTTGGTATTACTACTACTGCCATTGGGGGAGGATGATTTTTGTTGTGTCAGACTATCCTGTGTATTGTAGGATGTTTAACAAGCATTGCCTGTCTACTAGATACCATAGCACCTCTGTCCCAGTCCTGTTTCCAAAGGTTGTGAAATGTCCCCTGGGGGCAAAAAGCACTCTCCTCCTTTGAGAATCACTTGTCTAGGATGAAGTCTAGGGACCTGAATTTCTAATAAGAACATCCAAGTGCTTCTGACAAATGTGGTCAGTGGACCAACTTTGGGAAACACTGAACTAATGTTGAATTACGAATTGAATTATGTCCCCTCCAAAATTTATGATAAGTCCTAACCCTCAATACCTCAAAATGTGACTTTGATTGGAAGTAGAGTTATTGCAATATTTGTTAAGGTGTGATCATACTGGATTAGGGTGGGCCCCTAATCTAATATGATTGGTGTCCTTATAAAAAGGGAAAACTTGGACACAGACAGGCACACAGGGAAAACGCCATGCAATGATGGTAGCAATGCTGCCACAAGCCAAGGCCAGATGAGAAGCTGGGAGAAAAGCCTGGAACAGATCCTTCCCTAGTGCCCACAGCGGGGACACTGCTGTGCAGACACCTTGATCTCATACTTTTAGCCTCCGTAACTGTGAGGTAATAAAGTTCTGTTGTTTAAACCTTTGTTATAACAACCCTAACAAACTAATACATAAATAATAAAATAAAAGTCAGAGTTTAGGGCTGGGGCAACATTTGATGAAGGATCAGCAAGAAAAATGGAAAGACTGCAAATCAGCACCCATTTCTAATTTATCTTTCTTAGGGCCTGATATAAAATAGTTGATAGTTTTTATTTTTATTAAGGATGCCCCAATTATATTTTGTCTAATTTCAATATTACGAGTAAAATCTTATGGCATAATTTGTTGCTTTATGAAGTTGAAATTACCTACCACGTTCCATTTTCAAGTTTTCATCTGGGTTATATGGTAATTGGATAGATAGTCTTAATTCTGGAGCTGCCTGGAAGATAAACAGAATGCATAAATTATGCCAATATCTATAGAGAACTACCATATGTAGATGTGGTAGTCCATACAAGGCAAAGATGCACCGACTGATCCTACTGTAGCTTTAAGAAAAGTATTGACTGGGGCTGGCCGAGTGGTGCGGTGGTTAAGCGCTGGCCTCGGAAGCCAGCGGCCCCGGTTCGGTCCCACATGTGAGGGCCAGTGACACTGCCCTCAAAAAAAAAAAGAAAAGTATTGACTGTTTCAGGTCACAAAGGCACTATTTAGAGTTCAGCAAGTGGGACCACGAGTCCAGCAGGCAACAGTCATGTGCCTACCCAAAGTAGGCAATTCATACTATCTCACCAGAAGGATGAAGCCCATGGTATTACAAGAATTTAAAAGGTGTGTACTCCAGTCGTTGCATGTGCAATAAAGTTAAACCCTGCTGTCAGTTATTATCAGAAGACAAAAAACAAGAGCCCAGTGGCAAATGTCAGCCTTTTTCCCCTTAAGATAGAAGAAGAATCATTCTAATAGATCTTAGTTCCTGTTTCCTCCCACAATTGAATTGAAAAGAAAAAAAAGGAAACAAGTTTCCTTGCCTCAAGATTTTAGAATAAAAAAGATGTAAAGCTTCTATGGCGGATGCACGGCCCCAACATTTGTTTTTCCCTGTTCCCATAAGCATAAACTAAATAGTTACGTGATAAAGAACGATAGGAAGCATTGACAAAGAAATGTCTACAAAGCTGAGCGATCAAATACGAACGAGGTTAGGCGTAGGCTGCTTAAGTGTCCTCCCCAAACCAGAAGTGACCAGGACGTTAACCTTTGCCAAACTCTAAATCCTTTCACCTTCAAGCCAGGAAACTGGCCAGCTGTGCCGTGCAGTCACATGAAGTTGCTGTCAAGAGCTCGGCCTGCATCACGCGTCCCCAAACAGGGCGGCCACGTGGGCAGTTGGTTTAAAAAATCCCAGAAGGTTAGGGTACGGCTATCAAGTCTCAGGACTATTTTCTATTTCCGAAAGAGGGCAAGACCAGTCAAGAACTGGACAATATGTCTCCGAGAGGAGAGCTGCACTTAGACAAAACAGAAACGCCTGGGGGACGACAAACAGAAGCAAGCAGGTTTTTATAGCAGCATTGACATGTCTTCTCTGACCTTTCCAATAGTTTTTTTCTGTTCCTGAGTCCTCTCCCCCCTCACAATCCCTACGCCTCCTCCCCCCACACTACCACCGTCCAACACAGGTAGGGGCCTGGCCCACTGGACTCCCAGGCCCCCTGCAGCCATGCGGCGTCTAGAGCCATAATCCTCTTGGCCTGATCTCTCTGGCTACTGTGCCTCCTGGGGGAAGCAGAACAGGTGAGGGCGGCCGCAGGGAACCAGTTCCGGGACGGTCCGAAAGGGCAGAGTGAGGGTGCGGGGCGGGGGAAGGAGGAACGACACCGTGGTCAGTCAAAGGAGGCGCACCCAGAGAACGGCCTCCCTGCCAGGGATCACCTTGCGTTGACCTAGTTGAGATGTGCAGGACGGAACCAGAGAGGGAGCAGGAGAAGGGCGGGGCGGGGCAGGGCGAGGGGGTGGGCGGGGCAACGAGCCGCATCTTTCTGGTGCTCGGCTGTGATTGGCGGACAGATTGGAGCCGGAAGCGTCCGGGAGGCGTTGGCAGCGGCGGCGACGGCGCACGTGGTGACGTGCGAGGGGGTGAGGCGCGAGCGGGCGGCGGCGGCGGCGGCAGTATCTCCGAGACGCGCGTGGAAGTCGGTCGCTCCCATCTGCTGGGCGTTGCTTCTCCGCCGCCTTGGCGTTTCGGCGGGACTGCCAGCGAGTCCTCGCGCACCCTCGGTGGACGGACGCTTGGTCGCCCGCGCGATCGGTTCCCCCTTCCGCGGCCTCGAGGCGCTTTCCGTTGGGCCTATCCCCGCCGGCTTCCTGCTGCTTCCCGTCGAAGCTCCAGCGATGCGTGTTTCCATCTCTTCAGAGATGAACCAGGTAACAGGCGCCGGTCCCGCTGGCGGTGGAGGGGGAAGAGGGTGCGGCGGGAATGCGAGGTGCGGGGTGGCGCGGGCGGGTGGGAGGCACCGCGCCGCGTCCTGGTCCCGGGGGACGGCGGCCCCACGCCGCGCGGGCCCCGCGCTCTGGGCGCCGCCATGGTTGCCGCTTGGCGGGCGTGTGCCGACGGCCTCGGAGGTTGGGGCGGAGGAAGCGGGGCGGGAGACACGAGCCGTCCTTGCTCCGGGGCCTGGGTCTGAGCCGCGCGGGGCGGGGAGGACGCGCGGGACTTCAGTCCCCGCTGTCAGCAGCCCCACGCCGAGTGTGCGGGTTTGCCCGGGTCGGTTTTTTCTCTGCGAGACCTCGCAGGACCCGGCGTGTGTGGCCTGGGAGCCGGCGCCAGGCCGCCTCGGGGCCCGGGGCCTGGAGCGCAACGGCCCCGCGTCCCCGATCGCCGTGGGCTCGCGGGGTCCTTTGTTCCCCGCTCCACGTTGCCCGCTTTTCTTGCCAAGCGCGCGGAGAAGGGGGCGGGAGCAGGGAGGGGAGCGAGCGGCTGGCCTGACGTGTCGGAGCTGAGTGACAGCTAGGCCGGCCAATCGCGGGCGGGGGGTGTGCCGGCGCCGCGCGCGGACGGACGCCTGCGGCTGGGGGGCTCTGCACGCCCTCGGCGTCGCCGCTCGTCGCTTTTTTACAAAAGAAATGCGCGGACTGGTTGGCTCTTTTTTTTTTTTTTACACGCATCTTGCAAAGAGTCTCTGGTTCATAAGCTCCTGTAGGAAGGTATCGGGCAGTATCAGATGGAGGGTTGAGCGTAGGGAAACTTGAACCACCAAGACTGGAGAAATAGATTCACTTGCCCCCAGTCTGTAGTAAGCGGCAGATCTTGGAGACAGCTGACGGTTTTAAACCGTCACGTAGAAGTCAGATGACTAAAGGGCGCGCGTTTTTGTATCTAATGCCTGTGAGGGATGGATTAGAACACCCTGGTCTCAAGCTGTTCTTTGAAGACTTGTAGTACTTGTAACAATTGAGCCAGGACGGCATGAACCAGACGAAGTTTTCTTATAATCATTCTAGCCGGGGCGGCTGGTTTATGGGCAGCCGTATCGATGAGCAGTTCGTAGGCATGATCTTGCTGAAACTTCTGTCTGAAAGCCGCCAAGGAGCAGAGGAGAGGCATACGCGGACTATTTAGAGTGGGATCGAGAAGAGGGTTGTTCGAGGCCGCTTATGAAATGGCCGTAATTTGGGAGCTGGAGGTAAAACCGGACCAGAGCCCCCTGATCAAGAGATGGTTTTCCTCTGTGTCTTCCTAACAGAGGAAATCTCTGGCTAATAGATGTTAATTTCTTCATTTGATTTGTAGTTCTTTTTTTTATTCTAATTTTCCGTCTTTTGATTTACTTTGAAATGAGTGGTTTTCTAGCTGCTTAATTCTGGGGTGGGGTTTTGTTTTTCTTGCTTGAAAGACATTTGCGGGGGGCATTTGGATGTGGTTTTGCCAACAAGTGTGTTTTAATGTAAACGTTTTCTTGTTAGGGAAATGTGTTAATCATTGTTACTAAGATCAAGTACTCCTAGAAGTCATGTCATCGATTTTTCAACAGCGTGATTGTATAGTCAAATCTACAAGAAGGGAGTCGTAAAGGTTGGGGACCCTCCCACCTTGTTGTGCTAGGGTGTAAAAGGAGGAATTATTATGAATAAGGTGGTAATTCCGGGGTTTTTGTTCGAACCATAGAAAACACATGCTTATCTTCAGTTACCACCTTGTAAATGATTTCTAAACCTGGTATAGTATCAAC
Source organism: Aselliscus stoliczkanus (assembly GCA_033961575.1). Classification (NCBI taxonomy): domain Eukaryota; kingdom Metazoa; phylum Chordata; class Mammalia; order Chiroptera; family Hipposideridae; genus Aselliscus; species Aselliscus stoliczkanus. Next base: position 69,143,483 of record CM066739.1, on the reverse strand, counting down.
CTGGATGTCCAACAGGTACCTCGGCTTTATAAAGTCCCAAAGCAAATGCCTCCCTCCCTTTTCAGCATGCAGCAAACTAAAAATGACTGTTTAGCTTTTTGGAATTCTAATTTTTGTATTGATTTTGGTAATGATGCCACATAGCCAACCTAAAATATCCTCACTGCCTTAGGATAAGCGTGGGTGTATAATATCTGTACTTAATTTTCCTGCTTCCATGTTATACCCGTTTCTGCAGACTCTCCCGCCTCATTTCTGCTAGAGTATCCTAGGGTTCTCCTTGCTAAAATAAAATCCTTTTCTGATCTCCAGTGCTGTTTAAAGCTAGCATTGGTCTCTCTTACTTCCTTTCCCACTATTTTTCAAATGTGTCCTGCAAACTGTAATCTTTTGAAACAGAAATGGCTGCAGTTTCTGGAATATGTGTCCTGTCATACCTTTTTCCCTTTTTATTTGAGGTGTTTTCACTGCTTGGTTTTTGTCTGGCTGGGGAATGGAATTAACGCTATTGTGTCATAAGCATCCCCTTCCAGATTGTGCCTGCCATATATTTGGTGCCATAATGTTTGTGGGATAGAATAGTTACAGAACAGGGCCAGCTGAGTGGTGCAGAGTTGTGCGGTGGTTGAGTGCAGGCTTGGGAAGCCAGCGGCCCCGGTTCCGGTCCCACATATGAGGGCCAGTGACACTGCGCTCAAAAAAAAAAAAAAGACAGAACAATGAGGTTAAAAGCATGGAGCCAAGTGAGTCTGTTCGGTGGGTTTTGATATAGGTGGATGGTGATAGTTTCAGAGGTGACATGGGGAATCTCTAACTTCTGGTTTTAAAAAGTTTCATTGATTTACTTTGTATTATAATAGTTTGTCCTTTAATTGATTGTTATTTTGTGAGTTGACTGCCCTCAAAAGACTACCTTGAAGATTAAAAATATTTGTAATTTGCCTTGAAGTTTTAAGGATGTTTTAAAAGTTTGATAAGGTGTTATCTTGCTCTTCTTACTGAAAGCCTGAGAAAAATTGGGGGGAAGGCAATATTGTGCCTACCTTTCTTTTTTCTTTCTTTTCTTGTTTTTTACAGCTCTTTGATAAGACCTGTTGAACTGTATTTCAGTTAAGCTAATCTTTTTGGGGGCAGTGAGAACGTATGAACTTCTGGGTGTTACTCAAGTGTTTAATTACTCATTTATGAGTCTTGTCTCCCTTTTCTTGCACTGGTCATATTAAAGAATTGAAAGATATTTACCAGAATATATTGTATTTGACCTCAGTTTTCATTTTAAAAGTAGATTAGTGAAATGTATATTTTAAATATCAAACAATTCTAAGTTTTGTACTTATATGTAACTCTGGGATATTGGGGCTTTTTGGGTTTGGCTTTTCAAAGAAACAAAGTTATCCCTACTTTTTCATTTTACCAGTTACTAAACTTGAGTTCCATAGATCAAAACTAAGATTGTCTATGAATTTTTGGAATAGTTTAAAACTCTGAATTTGTCCAAGCTTGCTTATTGAAAGTGAATATGAACTTTCAAAGACATGGTTTTTCTGCAGGCAGACAGTTGATGTACCTCACCTCCAGTTTGGGGTTAGGTGAGAATGGGGGCTTAAATGAGGACAGTGATTGAATAAAGTATGCTGCACTAACTTAAATGTCAAGTGGACTTGGGCTAGCTTTTAAAATCAAATAGGGTTGGACTGATGAGTAGACATTAAAGAGATGAGGTTCATATAAGACCTTTGATGGTACTAGAAAATTATCAAATACTAGGTATAATAGGACTTATTCTATTACAAAACTAGTAATGTTGGACAAATTTATATGCCAAGAGTTGCTCCAAAAATTCTTCACTGTTTTCTCCCAAAGGACTAAGGTGATTTTAACAACCTTGTTGTTTTTAAAAATATATTTAAGGTAGAACTTCCAATTATCCAATATAAATATATGCCATTTTAATTCTTAGTTGGATAAAGACTAGTTTACAAATAAATACTGAATAAACTGGTCAAAGTTTTAAAACATGCATAAATCGCCATATAGTTTTTGGTTTTTCAAAGGGCATATTTTAATCATATGGAGGTCCCCCTTCACCCTTATTTTAAGAGCAGCTTATGAAATTGACATGAGGAGTTACCAGCCTATGTATTGGCCACCGTAGTATATACCAGATAGACAAAGATTTTCTTAATTGAGTTGGGTCTTGGCTAAAAATATTTGAAAGTTTCTTTAGGATTGTATGTTCTCTGTGTATAGAGAATTGTACGTTATTTGGAAAACATTTGTTTTGTTAGAACTAGTTTCTTAAGAAAAGCTGAGTTAACTAATCTAAATGAAAGTGTAGGACAGAGGAAATCAATATTATATCATGCATGATATAGTTTCGTTACTGGGTGAGCATTGACAATAATCCCAAACTGAGAATACTCAGGTTTCCTTGAAATAAAACCTAAGTTGTACAGGTAGGGCATATGGGATCCCACTGTCTTACAGATCGTGCACGTGTTGAATTGAACACAATAGGTTTATTGAATTCCAACGCAACCAGGCCACCGTTCTTCACTGGGTCCTGGGTTAAGGGATTATTCCCCTGAACTTAAATGTTAGATTTAGAATTGCGGGTTTCATTGATGTATAAGGAAAATCTGGGTAATTTAAAGATGTCCATTTTAAAAAGTACGTACATTTTTCAAATAATTCTTATTTAGTTCTGGTTTCCTGAATTAGTGGAGTAATAGCAGTTCGGGTTAATCTTTTTTTTTTCTTTTTTTTCTTTTTGAGGGCAGTGTCACTGGCCCTCATATATGGGACCCGAACCAGGGCCGCTGGCTTCCCAAGCCAGAGCTCAACCACCACACCACTTGGCTGGCCCTTGGGTTAATCTTTATATTCGTTTCTATGCTGTTTTGGTAGGGGATAGATAGGATGGATACAGAGATGAACAAGACAGGCTCTGCCTTCCAGGGACATTGAATCACAAAGACAAACAGGTATACAGAAGCACAACCCAGAGCAGGCCAGCTGGAAGATCACACATCCTTTTCAGAAAGGGTTCAGTAGTGGAGGATGGGGAGAAACTACTTCTTACCTAGGGGGATTTGGAAGTAAAATTCCATCTGGCAGAGGTTGGATTAAGTGTATTCCAAGAAGTGCCAACAACTTGAACAAAGGTTATAGAGGTTGTGAAGTGCAGAGCACATTTTGGGGAACAGTGTATTTGGTTTGACTGTAACATTGTGTCATGTCTGGAATAATGCCCAAAGGTTGCTTGCTGGCTGGTGAAAACAGACATCTCTATATTAATTAGAATCTAATAGAGAGAATATTAGAATTAACCAGTATTTATATTTGTTCTCTATCTTGTGCTTGTATATCTCACTTAAATGAAAAATATTAGCTTCTGCTTTTCAGGGAAGTTTTTACTTTGTGTGTGTTTGGGGGTTTATCACCTGAGTAGTTGCAGGTTGAATGAAAAAAGTTTATATATAATCACATTTGTGTTGGTTATTTTCCCTTTGTGTCATTTAACTCTTCAAGATCAGGGCTTACTTTGTGTGATCTGATCCACCAGATCAATGATGATCTTTGATCATTCTGAATATCTAAAATTTTTCATTGTTACAGATTATGATGCATGATTATCACAGAAGAAATTCATGTCTATAGCTTTTAAGGACTTGATTACATCATTTTCAAGCCTGATAGTTTTGGAATCACCATTAGAGCTTAAGACACCTCTGCCTTCACATCAGCCACTTGTCTTCATACCTCAACAAAGTGCTGGGTTGTAACACTCCTTTGTCCTTGGATTATTTAAGTCTTCCCAGGAAAACATTTCTCACCAGCACAGGAGGTAAGTGAATATTCATTGCTCAGTGCACCATTGACACAATTTTTCTGAAGACAAAAGCTTTTCATAATTTTTAAAAGAGAAGTCAGTAACTGTTTGTAATTTTCTCATTTTTTTCCTTTCTATTTTGAATTTAAATAAATGTTACTTCAAACTGAAATCTATTACCTTTTTTTTGCTGTGCAAGAATTTTAATGCACATATGACTGCTTTTTATCTCTTAGTATTGCTTTTTTTTAAAAAAAGATTTTTTTTTAATTGGGGGAGGGGAACAGACAAGTTGCTGTCCTTTTGTTCTTCAGTCTAGTTGTGGAGGACATTGCTTCACTGCCCATGTTGTTATCATCATTGTGCTCTTCTCAGGTGAGGCAGATTGGTTGCCGGCCTCTGGATGGCCGCTCAAGTGGCTCTTGGCAGCTCACACTGGCTGCCGGCCGCTCACACTGGCTGCCGGCCACTCACTGTAGCCTATGGCAGCCCGCTGCAGCTATGCCGTCCCAGGGACTCACAGCAGCCCAGTTCCAGGTGGGGCTGTTGTTCACCATCTTAGCTGTAGAGGGCAGTGTCACTGGCCCTCATGTAGGAGCTAAACCAGGGCCACTGGCGTCCCAAGTCAGCTCTTAACCAACATGCCACTTGGCCGGCCTAAGTACTGCTTTCTTTTTGAGGGCAGTGTCACTGGCCCTCATATGTGGAACCCGAACTGGGGCCGCTGGCTTCCCAAGCCAGCGCTTAACCACTGCGCCACTCGGCCAGCCCAGTACTGCTTTTTAATGATGTGTTTTGTGTAACCATTAGTCAGTTGTTCATAAGAAATGGCAAAATGGAAACTTTTTAAAAGAACATAAGTTTTAATCATGTATTCTTATATTTAGAATACATGAAACCTGCAAAGGAAACAGAATTTAAGTTCATCTTCCGTATCAGTTTTTCTCTTATGTGGGTAAAGGAATGCAGTCCAAATCTAAGGAAAAACCTACACATGATGACCATATTCACAGCCTTTCCAGGGTTTTAGGTTGCTTGTGGAATGGATTTGGGCAGCGCTGGGTTTACATTTCCTTCCCTTCACACACAACAGGCATGGAAACCTGGCCAAATTGCTGAGATACCCACTACTGGATGGGTCCTTAAAAAGACTTAGGACCAAAGCATAGGAGTACAAGGACTTGGACATTCAGTGCCAATGGTGTTTCGGCAATGTTTTTGTGTGATAAAATTTTGTTGTTGTTGATAGGATGGAGTTTGAAAATAAAGATACTGTATTACTCTTTAAAATATAAAAAATCACCGTTCACAAGTAAAATAACTCAGTGTCTTTTTGCCCTTTAGCTAAATTTATAAGGAAAAATGATTCCCAATGGATATTTAATGTTTGAAGATGAAAATTTCATTGAGTCTTCTGTTGCCAAATTAAACGCCCTGAGGAAAAGTGGCCAGTTCTGTGATGTTCGACTTCAGGTATTTAAAACTTAATTGGAAACTTTTACAGAATTGATCTTTTATTACTTAAAAGCCATAGGATCTTGAATTTACCTATTCTTCATAGGAGGCATTTAATGAAATGACTTTTAAAAAGAATGATTTATCTAGAAATGTAAAATAAAGGACCTGATGTAGTAATTAGCTAGAGAAATACATAGTCCACAATATTTCTAATTGTAATTCCCCATAATTTCAGGTCTGTGGCCATGAGATGTTAGCACACAGAGCTGTCCTGGCGTGCTGCAGTCCCTATTTATTTGAAATCTTTAATAGTGATAGTGATCCTCATAGAGTTTCTCATGTTAAATTTGATGATCTCAATCCAGAAGCTGTGGAAGTCTTGCTGAATTATGCCTACACTGCACAGTAAGTTCTTTGAAGTGATTCATATAATTTGGGGGTGTCATCAGGAAATTCCACATTTCTCTAAATTTATTTAAATTAAGTATCTATGTTTTAAGGTCTTGGTTGCTTAATGATAAAGAACTTTTTTTTTAATAGGTTGAAAGCAGATAAAGAATTAGTAAAAGATGTTTATTCTGCAGCCAAAAAGCTGAAGATGGACCGAGTAAAGCAGGTAGAGTACCATAAGTAACATATATGGAGTACTAATACTCAGGAGTCTTATTTTTATATGATTAGAATGCATAATTTGTCATAAGATATTTGTTAGTCTCAAGAACTTTAAAGTCTTGTTTTTCCTCTAGAGAACTGAATATGCTTTTAAACTGTGTAGCTATAATAATGTAGCACGGTCCCACTTCGTCCCAGATGATACGGGCTAAATTCTTGCTCTTCCTACAGTCTTCTCTGGCAGGGTGGATGTGTCAGCGTCTGATAGCATGAATTAAAATAATTCTGTTTTTCTCAAGTGTCAGTCACATAATTTACATCCTCAATTCTCTGTTCTACTTTTCTGCTTTTTTCTTTAAATGTATTCCTTCTAGAATTTAATGCCATTGAGAAGTGTTTAATAATTCACAGGGAAAAACAAACAAACATTTAATCCTCCAATGTGGGGGTCGGTCAGTCAGGTGCTAGCCTCAGGCCAGCTGCCTGTTTTTGTGAAGTTTTAATGGAACAAAGCTTTCATTGACATATGGTCTATAGGCTGCTTTCCCCCTCCAGTTGAGTAGTGACAGATATAGTATGACCCACAAGCCTCAAGTATTCACTATCTGGTCCCTCCTCTAACATTATCTCCTCTTAATGGTCCCTCCTCTAACATTATCTCCTCTTAAAAATCAATCCTTCTGTGGTTGACAGCACACATCGCTCAGGTTAGCACCACATTCTCCTTAATGTAGTTGCTATTTTTCCAAAATTATTTCCTAATGTTCTCTTTTACTCCAGCCAAACTAAAGTTTGCAACATCTTTCCTATTCCCTAGCTGCGTTTAACACCATCATCTCTCCTTTAGAGCCCAGTTGAGATAATTGCCTTCATGAAGCCTAATTCTAGTTGGAAATTACTTGTCTTAACATTTCGTGTGCATTATCATAGCATGTCACTTTATTGCTTTTTTCCCTTAAACAACTTACATATTTGTATGGCATTCTTTGTTGTTTATCGATTATATGCATTGTTTCTTCCCACTGTTAAATTTGTTCTTTTAAGGCAGTGATTTTTGATTCACTTTTATATCTTCTCAATGCTTACACATTGAATATTAAATGTCAAGTAAAATATATTTAAATCTTGGCATGCGTATTTGTTTCCCAAGGTTTGTGGCGATTATTTACTATCTAGAATGGATGTTACCAGCTGCATCTCTTACCGGAACTTTGCAAGTTGTATGGGAGACTCCCGTTTGTTGAATAAGGTTGATGCTTATATTCAGGAGCATTTGTTACAAATTTCAGAAGAGGAAGAGTTTCTTAAACTTCCACGGCTAAAGGTAAGGAGTAAAATCTATAAAGGTACATATACTACTTCCAGGCATGAAATCTTTGTGTTTCAAGCAGATGACTAATGGTTATGAAAAAAACAATACACTGAAATAATAGTTATTTTTAGCAATGTAATTGTTTTCTGCCCATCAGTTTGTTTACTTTGGTTTCTGTTTTTTGTTTTGTTTTTTGGCTACTGGTTTCTTCAAATTAGAGTAAATGTATGGAATGCAGTTGGGCATCTATGACAGCTTTATTATGAAATTGAGAATTGAACTGAAAATTAGAGACTCACCACTGATCCACGTGTTATTGATTTTTCCCAACTCCAGTTGGAGGTCATGCTTGAAGATAATGTTTGCTTACCCAGCAATGGCAAATTGTATACAAAGGTAATCAACTGGGTGCAGCGTAGCATCTGGGAGAATGGAGACAGTCTGGAAGAGCTGATGGAAGAGGTTAGTTTTAAAGTAAATGGGATTCAACAGTTCTTAAGAATTATTTTGCTATAACATGAAGGATTCCCTTTCACTTTTATTTTATAACCATGACCCTAAAGAATTTAAATTTTGCTATAGGTACCCCTAAGCTGAGAAACAGGGGGGGTGTCCAGGTGAGCTGAATGAACTGTTCAGTTTGGTCTTCTGCTTTTCTTTTTATTTCTTTGCTTATTATGTGCTATTAACTTTCTTTAAAGTAGCATGTAATTTGCTTTAGAAATGGGAGGTGGTACTGAAATTTTCTGTAGATTCTTAATTTTTCTTCACAGGTTTTTACTTTAAAGCTGAAAAGTAGGTAAAAGCTTCTAATGGTTGTTCCTCCCCATTGATTTATCTCCCCATAGGTTTATTAACAAAGCTAGGATACCCAAGACTGAAGAAACAAGAAGAAACCTCAAGTGTATTGACACGTAAAGAAGCAGCAGTCCTGCCCCAGTTCTCCTAAGAAAAATCCGCTGTGGGCAGAGAACGATGATGATTTAATGGTGTTTACTCCTTTACAGGATTCTTCTCTTTCAAGCTTTGTGTTTTTCATTGGTGTTGTTCATACGTGTAGTCACTCAACTTGGGCTACTTTTAAAAACACACAAGAAAAAAATAATGGAGAAATGGTGGAAATTAAATATATGCTGATGAGCATTGGAGCGACCTTGAGTGTATCACTCCACTTAAAGCCTTTCAGATTCACTGAAGGCTTACCAGATCTGTAAGGCCTTTAAAAATACTGTTATTATGTTCTTAGAAGGCCTACAGGAGAGCTTTGAGCTCTCTGGTTTCCCCCTGAACATCAGATGCATTCACCATGTATTTGCATCTGTTAAGGGAAGTAGTTATACAGTTGATTTGAATTTTTGAATTTGTTTTTCATCTGTTTTTCCTGACATTGCCTACAGGACAGAAATATATTCATGCAAATTAGACCAAAGGTGTAAACCATATTTAGTATTTTATTGTACATAATGTATATTCTTTAAGACCCCATATATTGTACTAGTGCCTTTTTTATCTAATGATGTATAATAGAAGCTATGAACAAAATGAAGATTTCTTTCACACCAATCAAGCCAAGGACTCTTCAGCCAGTATTAGAAGATTCTGTATTTTATTTTTGTTTTTTAAATTTTTACAACCATGACATGTATTTTCTTTACTTCGGGATCCTGCCAGAGTAAGATGTCAAGAAGTTCAAGAAGCACACTGGAGGTTACCGTGAGGCGTTGTGTGATCTGCGTACTAGTGGAGTAGCCATGGAGACAGTAGCCACATGGGTGTTCTGTTGCTGTTTTGCAGGTTCAAACCTTGTACTACTCAGCTGATCACAAGCTGCTTGATGGGAACCTACTAGATGGACAGGCTGAGGTGTTTGGCAGTGATGATGACCACATTCAGTTTGTGCAGGTACACATTGCACATCTGAGGTAACCTCAGGTTCAAATTTGATTAGAGCATTTTATAATATACTGAAATTTTCCTTTAATGAAGGAAAGTGGAAGAATTTCATTGGTATGACTGGACAGGAACATTGTTGGGAAAAAAGCATACCTTCCTTAAGAGTTACAACCATTTTTACCACATAAAAGGAAATGAACTCAGCAAACCAGGAAACGCCATTTAGATTTCTTTTCTCAATAGGATTTACAAGTAGTAAGAAAAAGGAAATACAACGTGGAGCAATACAAAAATTGTTATTTGTTTAGAAAAATAGTTGTTTGCAACAGGAATGACTACTAAACTCAGTTAATTTTTAAAAATCTCAGTGTAAATTTGTTTAGTTTATGGACAGATAACACAGAGAAAAGTGTCACAGAGTGAACCCCAGTTTAAACTCTACACAGGTCAAAAAGAGAAGCTCTGTAGCATCCCGGAAGCCTTCCTCCTGCCCCTTCCGGTCACTGCCTTATGCTACCTGTAGAAGAACCCATTCTCCTAACTTGGGGAACAATAGACTCGTCTGCCTGTGTTTGAAATGGATATAAATGGCCATACAGTATACATTCTATTTTGGCCTTTAGCTCAACATTGTATTTGTGGGGGATAAAATATAAAGGCTGAGCTGAACCAGGTTAAGGGGTGTTTTAATAATTAGAAGGTCAATGATAGACTCGGAAGTAACCTCTATGGTGATGTTATCAGGTGTTCTGTGTTAATAGTGGCTGAATATCTTAATTTTCAAAAAAGATTTTGTGTCTTGAGTTGAGAACTTAGTCCGTTTGTGCATTTTGAACATTTTAGGATATTTTCCCTCTTCTTAACATTTTTTAAAAGTACTCTTTCAATAAGAAAAGATTGAGTGCCTGATTAAGTCAGGTAATGACATTAGCTATGGGGACACAAAAATGTGTAAATGACAGTTTCTACTTGCAGGACCTTAGAAGAGTAGGTAAAACCATATAGACTTACAAGAGATATCTATGAAAGGCATAGGTGGGGGGGCAGCGGGAAATAGTGGGGTCAAGAGGAGAGAAACTTAGGAAATTTAACAAAAAGAGGCAACATTTGAGCAGTCTAAGGATTTAGAAGAGTTTGCATAGTAGATAGAGAAAAGTGTGTAAGATAGCAAAAAATGTCTGTAAGGATGGTACTCTTACAATCACAGGTCATGAGACTGGGGATGTAGGTAAATGCCACTCGATTGGGGCTTACACTTTATCCTACAAGTAGATGGGGAACTTTCAAAGAATTCTAGACAAGGAAGTAGAATGATATGAACAGATACATTTCACAACAATATGGGGATTGGTTAAAGTATGGCATTTCTATACAGCAAAGATCTGTATATTAATCATATTTCAGACATGGTTCATCATTAGATGGCAGTCCTGGGATTCCAGCTGATTTTTCTCTTTAGAAAATGATTGCATTAAATCCTTCTATTTTTATATCCAGGTACAGAAGGTTAGATTAGCGCTCATGAAACCAATCTGTAGATCGTTACAAGCAGTAGTTCAGGAGAAAAAACGATGACTTCATGTAAGGGCACGGAAGAGAAAGGATGGATTCTGAATGTTTATAGCTAACAAAGTTGAGCCAATGCTCCTTGTTTAGATTAGGAAAATTAAGGAAAAGGAAGAATTTGAGAGTGAGCAGGATTCTGACATATGAATAACTCCTTAGAAGGTGCTGCCGTGAAATAGGATGAGGGAACATATGAGGCTTCAAGAATAGGAAAAGAGGTTGAGAAGGGTAGGAGGACAGTTAGAATCTAGTTAACATGGGAGGAGGAAGTTTGAGGATTAAATTGTCAACTGAGTCAAAATCATTCTCTGGGAAGTCATATAAAAGAAGGCTAAGAATATCTCCCCTATACTAGTTCTAGGAAGACATCTATTGGGTTGTCAGAAAAGTCATGACACATTTTTGCAATGAAAAACAGAAAAAACACATCATGACTTTTGCAACAACCCAATAGTAGTAACCTTGAGTGGATACTCAGTTTCCAGAGTATTAATGTTAAAAACCCTTGGCTTGAAAAGCTGAAAAACCACCACCAAAGACCATCCCCTGGGGAGCCAGAGGCAGAGAGAGTGTGGGCTAGTGGGTGGGTTGGGCGATGAAAGTTGATGTGGGCAAGCTGGGAGATAAGGGAGGTTAAAGAATTATGTTTGAAAATGTTCCCAGAAGGAATATAAAGGCATTAACTCATTTCTGTATAAGGTTTCTTACTCATAACACTAGCACTCTTCACTGTTAATGTGCTTTTCTCTTCGACATTGATTTTCTCTCAGTTTAGTCCATACATTAGAACAGTTTTCTTAATGTGTTAAAAGCTATTAATGTAAGCATCATCAGTTGGTGATACTTGGGATCCCCTTCTTCCCACAAATTGGGGTGGGGTTTTATGTACCTTGTAATTCTAGTAGCAGAGGACATAGTCTGTCATAGTATAAAAAAGAGTGGCTTTATACTCAGAATTCCTAATCTTTTCATTATGTCAGGCAATGCATATTTTCACTGAGTTTCAATATTTTTATCTATAAAATGGATAGGTAATATTGTCTCCACTGTATTAAAAGATGAGTGAAGGTCGGCCGAGTAGCTCAGTTGGTTAAGAGCTCGCTCAAGAGTGCAAGCTGAGCTCTGAGCAACAGCGGTTCAAGGTCAGCCCGAGCTGAGTTGCTGTTGAGCTGCCCACAGGTGGCAGGATGGCTCAGCTAAAAAATAATAATAATAAAAAAAAAAGATGAATGAATAAAGTGTCTAACAATACCTAGGTGCATAATAAATATCTCAGTGGGCTTTAGTGACCAATGAACATTGTACATTGTCGGCCTTTTCTCAAAATCGCTATAACTACACCTGCTGAATAGCCCAGACCATACTTTTTAATAGTTTTTCACAGCCTCAAGTAACTACCAAATTCTTTTTCTCTACTGTTAACATGGCTTTTTGTTTCCACTGGAAACAAATTTCCATTAAAAACGTTACTTACCCCCATGTGACTCTGGCCTTGGGGACCAAAATAAGTGGATGGGCAGACGTGGCCAGGAGCTGAAAAGTGGCAGGTAGGACCTGTTCACTGGGTCTCTACCGTCAGGATAGTGTTGACTCTGCCAGTTCCACAAGATCATAGCGTTTGGAAGAAAACCATCAAAGGGAACTTGCACATGAGGACACAGTGCAATTCTCTTACAATCACTTGAAATTTTGCAGCTTTGCCCACTTCTCCCTCTTTTAGTGTTCCTGTGTATTCTACTTTTGTGAATGTTTATTTTTCTGTTTTGATGTACTTTTGTCTGGAAAACGATTCTAATACCTATAAGGTAGTCCTAAAGAAATATACTTTTAAGTGTTTCTCGTAATTATTGTTTCCTGTAAAATACTTTCAGAGACACTAGCTGGACATTACGTCCGCTCACTTTTTTGCTGGCATTATGTTTTCTAGTCCTTAGGATTTAGGTAGGTTCGACAGTTTCATGGAGATGGTTCTCAGTTAATTCTAGAAGACTTTGTACTTCAGTATAAAGAAAGAGTATGAGCTTCTGTGGATTATCGGGTAGGGGATTTCCAGTTTTTGTTTTCCCTCCATTAAGGAATTGATACTTGACCCACACTTTTTTTTTTTTTTTTTAGGGTAGTGTCACTGGCCCTCATATGTGGGACCCGAACCGGGGCCGCTGGCTTTCCAGGCCAGCGCTCACGCATTATTTTTTTTTTAAATTGTTTAAATTGAACTTTTCCTAGCCAGACAACTTATGTATAAGTGTAGTTGTTTCATTACTAAGTGGAGATAGAAGTAAGCCAGTAATTTGTGTCAATTGGAAAGTGCTGGTTTGTATTCAGTTTAGGCGTGCTATAAGTGTCATACGTAGGTGAAGGATACCAAGTGTTTTTTCAGTATTGTGGAATAGCTCAGGAACAGAGGTGCACCAGCTTTGGTCTCCGGCTAGGTTTCTGTAGCTGCCTTTTGATTTTGCAGAAAAAGCCACCACGTGAGAATGGCCATAAGCAGATAAGTAGCGGTTCCTCTGGATGTCTCTCTTCTCCAAATGCTACAGTACAAAGCCCTAAACACGAGTGGAAAATCGTTGCCTCAGAAAAGACTTCAAGTAAGTGTGTTGCACTTGTCAGATTGTCTTCAATTTTTGTGCTTAACAAGGAGTGTTAGTGGAACCGTTTAATACTTTTAAATGGACTATTCGAGGAAAAAACTCAGAAGCATCTAAGTTTGGGAAACAATAGCAGATCTGGAATCGAGTCCTATTCAGAATTACACGGCAACCCAAAGTAATAATAATTGTATCTGAAACACAGAACTCTTGTGCTTTTACAGATAACACATACTTGTGCCTGGCTGTGCTGGATGGTACATTCTGTGTAATTTTCCTTCATGGGCGAAGCAGCCCACAGAGCTCTCCAACAAGTACTCCAAAACTGACCAAAAGTTTAAGCTTTGAGATGCAACCAGATGAGCTAATAGAAAAGCCCATGTCTCCCATGCATTATGCACGGTCCGGTCTGGGGACAGCAGAGATGAACGGCAAACTCATAGCTGCAGGTAAGAGCAATGATGAGTGATTTCTTGTCGGAAACCTTCCACTGGCTAAGCCTCTAAATGGTCTTTGACACTGGCTTGTGACAGGCAAACTTGGGAAGAGAAGCTTTAATATGTCTTCCTTCCTTAGCATTCCACTTGATCACATTCTAAGAGATATAATAAGTAAATAAGATAGTATTGCCTAACATTTGAGTCAGTGTTTCTGATTCTTAAAATACTATAAAGTGGGTAAATTGTTCTAATTTTCAAGCCAAGGCTTACGCAATTTACTCATACTGATAATGTCATTATTCAGCTATTATAAGCACTTAAGTTACAAATATCAACTAACGGGGCCTTAAGTTGTAGATAAAAATTCTTTTTCTCATTGTGCAGGATACTTAAACCATTTCCACCAGAAACCCTGGTTCGGTTTAATATTTTAAATGTCAGTCTTCATGGTTCTTTCACCAGGTGGCTATAACAGAGAGGAATGTCTTCGAACAGTTGAATGCTACGACCCACGTACAGATCATTGGTCCTTCCTTGCTCCCATGAGAACTCCAAGAGCCCGGTTTCAAATGGCGGTGCTTATGGTAAGTGCAGGAAGCAGGAGGCATAGTTAGCCGCTTCTCCTAACTGCAGAACGGAAGTTCTGACCTCTCGCTGTGGTACAGGGCCAGCTCTATGTGGTTGGTGGATCGAATGGCCACTCAGATGACCTGAGCTGTGGGGAGCTGTACGATCCAAACGTAGATGACTGGATTCCTGTTCCAGAATTGAGAACTAACCGTTGCAATGCAGGTAATAATGCTCTTCCTTTGAGGTAATCAGTACTTCAGTAGGAGAGTTGGTGTATCGGTGTCTAACCTTGTTTTATACTCACCTAGGAGTGTGCGCTCTGAATGGGAAGTTATATGTCCTTGGTGGCTCTGATCCATACGGTCAGAAGGGACTGAAAAATTGTGATGTGTTTGATCCCGTAACAAAGTTGTGGACAAGCTGCGCTCCTCTTAACATTCGTAAGTTGATTTTCTTTTTCCCTTAAAGTTGTTTTTTTTTTTTTTTTTTTTTTTAAAAACCTGAATCAACAGGATGTGTAGCACACTTACAGTTTGGGGAGACAGAGTGATAATTTTGGTTTGACTTGATTTTATAGGTAGACACCAGTCTGCAGTCTGTGAGCTTGGTGGTTACTTGTACATAATTGGAGGTGCCGAGTCTTGGAATTGCCTGAACACAGTGGAGCGTTACAATCCTGTAAATAACACCTGGACTCTGATTGCGCCCATGAATGTGGCCAGGCGAGGAGCTGGAGTAGCCGTTCTGGACGGTGAGTGTTGGGACTTGCAGGGAGCGGGGGTGAGTAGGTTCTGAAATTCCAAGAGAATGTCAGTGGTGATTATACGCTTGTTTAATTAAGAATTCAGAAGCAGCCATGTTTTCTGATGTAGTGGGGACTGGGGTTTGTCTTTTAGAAATGTCTTCTCTAAACATAGACTCAGTACTTGATACAACGTAAACATGTTAATTCACCAATCTCGATGGGTTCACTGAATTACGTTCTAAGTCATTTTCTTCCATAAACCATCCTCATAATGCATCATCTTGGAATTTGAGTTTATTTCTTTAGAACAAGAATTTAAAGAATTTGATTTGTAAAAAAAAAAGTGCAAATCATCTAAATCTAATCTTTAATTGTCTACTTTCTGCTTACTTGAAAGCAGAACTTTCACTGTTTTAACAAATATTTCCAAGGCATTAAACTTAGTTTTATATAGACACAGCTTTTCACATCCAATTTGTTGATTTACATAATGTTTAATTATATAATTATGGTAATGAATTTACCATTTGGAACAAATGGTAATTTACAGTTTGGAACAAAAGCAGCATGTTAGTAAGCTTGTGACTGTCAGTCAGAGCATGTGTCTGTAGACAAACCAAGTAGCCTGCGCTCTTTAGCCTGTTGTGAGCCTTGTCAGTCACTTCCAAGTACAGCAGGTCCTTGAATAACGTCATTTCATTAGAAGATACTGTAGGAACTCAACTCTTGTTTCTATCAGTTAGCCTATGGCAAAATCGGTTTCATTGTGTGTCATTTTGCTTAAAGTTATAGAACCTATTGATGACATTGAGGACTTATTGTATATCAATACAGGTAGGCTAAGTGACAATCAGATGAGAAAATGATGAATATGAGAATCCGTAATAAAAGTTTTTCTAAGCTACAGAGTATTTAATGGGAACATTTTATCTGTTTGAAAATAACTATTAACTACTCAGCATGTATATTTGAAAACAGTCATAACTCTGTTTCCAAAAAGAAATTTCTTTTCCAAAACCATTTTATATAGTTGGAAAGCTCTAGAAAATGGTTGTCTGACACCTGCTCTTGTATACATAACTTCTTGGACCTTTGGTAGTTCCCATGTACTGGCCTAATGCAAAACTTCAGCGCACAGAACGATCCTGGTTCGCCGCTTACTGGCTGTGTCTTGGCCGGTTGTCCAGCTGCCTTGTGCCTTGTTTTATCTGCAAAACGATGGGACCAGCAACTCCCACATTAAGATTGCTGTGAGAAGGGCGCGTTCACTAGATGCTGCCCCTCCTGTGCAACTGCCCGAGTTCCATGTGCGAACATGGCTTTTTTTCAGTTTATTCCACTTGTACCCCAGCCTCTGGAGAGTGCTTGTCACACTTAATAAATACATGTGGCAGAATGAAGAGGTATTTCTAAGACCCACTGATTTTAGCAAAAGACAGATTTAGGGTTTTTTCCCAATTTTCCACATTTAGCTCGTCTCATTTCTCTTGTAGGAAAACTGTTCGTAGGTGGTGGCTTTGATGGTTCTCACGCCATCAGCTGTGTGGAGATGTATGATCCAACTACAAATGAATGGAAGCTGATGGGAAACATGACTTCCCCAAGGAGCAACGCTGGGATTGCTACTGTCGGGAGCACCATCTATGCAGTGGGAGGATTCGATGGCAATGAATTTCTGAATACGGTGGAAGTCTATAACCTTGAGTCAAATGAGTGGAGCCCCTATACAAAGATTTTCCAGTTTTAGCAAATTTAAGATTCTTTCAAACTAACAGGCTTAGTGATGTAATTGTGATTAAGTAGAGGTACATTTGTGAATAAGGAGGGTGGGTGGGGATAGACGTTGCTAACAGCAACACAAAGCTTTTGCATATTGCATATTATTGAACATGCTGTATATACTTTTTGTGTTATTGGGAGGGGACTGCAAAGATGGTCTGTTTCTGTATTTTTAGGACTATTATTATTTTACTTTTTGGAAGTTGATATTGTAAAAGAATAAAAAACCAAGAACTGATTGGGCGCATCCTTTCAAGAAGTCCCCTCTCCCCCACATTTGTTTTGCCAGTTTGCACGGTGATGACTCTTCCCTCAAATGTGCTTAACGGGGCAAGAGGGGTAGCATTTTAAGATCTAGATAGACAGTTGGGTTTTCTAAGGGCCCTTTTTCAATAACTGGAACACTCTATAACAAAAGAAACTTATTTAACTACATGGCAATGACTTTTTGTTTTTATTAAAAGTGACATGCCTACCAAGATGTAATCTTGAATGATTGCCTTTTATAACTTTTTATATTCTCAGCAGAGTGCTTGCGCTGTGGAAGTAAGATGTGGCAGATTCAGCTTACTGAAGCCGAGGGGTGGGCTCACAGGACGCTGAGGGAGGGGTTTCCTTGTCATGCCTGGAGTGCACACTTCGAAGCTTTGGCCTCAGCTACAGTATTTATGTGAATGGAGCAGCTGAACAGTAACATAGCTGTCATTTTTATTTGAAGTACTGATTTTATATATTTTGACTTTTTGAGGGTGTATTTTAGCAAGACACCTAACATATAACAGTAAAGGACAGAGAAGTATTTTATCTTCTAAATGATTCCTGTTTTTATCATTGACAAAACAATCCCAAGTGGCAGCCCTGAGTTGTGAAAACAGTTACTTTAAACTATATTCGGTTTATGAATGCAGCCTGTATCAGCACTGTTTCTGTTCAGTCTTTCGATTCCTATGGGTAAACACTGGTTGGGTGACATACCTAATGTGCAGTGCTCCACGTATAACTCACGGTGCCAAAAGCAGCACATCCTACTGCCCGCCACTCATGCAAACATTAAAGGTACTTCACAGGAAGTCTTTCCTTGCACCTTGGGGTTAACATCCAGATGTTATCTGTGTACTCCTTCCTTACCAAAATTTGGGGAAAACATTTTTTTTCCAGTATTTGTGAAAAAGTATTCACCTGGCATCTTACATCTGAAAAAAGGATTGATGTTTGGTTTTAAGGTTTCTTCTCAGAGAACACAAATCTAATGAGCCAACTGGGACAAAATGGCTACCCGGTGGCCAACTAACTTGGGTTAGGAAGAAAAAGGTATTCTCCAAACATTCCATGGGTAATCTGACACCTTATTTCCATAAAATACCTCCAAAACAGGAAATCAATTCAGCTCGTGGCTGGCTCCTGACTTTATCTTTGCTGGTTGGTTGCTGTGGACTAACACTATATTTGAATTTGTCTCACATAATTTTTTTAAATAGCTCTGTATATGTTCCATGTAGCATAAGAAATTAAGTTTTAGTAGGGGATGTAGCATAAAATCCTTGAAATTACTTCTCAGTTCCTAACAATGTAAATAAACGTGAGGTTATTTTGGGTCAAAGCTTTCCTGTGTTACCACTGATGCCAAACAGGTTATTTGGTGGCTAAAATGTTTTTTTAAAGTATGTTTTGAAGAAGCTTCCATACAGGAAAAAAAAAATCAGTGCTCAGTGACGAGTTGTTACTGTTTGTCCACATCTAAAAGGTACATGTTTTCTTGAGGAAAGGAGAAAATGTGGTATAACCTCAGAAAAACTAAATTTTTTTTTTTTACCAGTGTGGGTTTTGAAGTATTTTAGAAATAACCACGCTTGCGATTGGTTGTAATAATGTATGAAACACTAGATTTCTGAAACAGCAAAACTATAAAAAATAGCTGTTTGAATTGAGGTTATACCTCAGGCATGAATCCTCTTGTGACTTTCAAGGTGGGGTTTTGATTTGGCTTCTAGTATGTCATACGTACTTTATACTTAACATGTTTGAGAAATCCTTACATAATCATATTTTAGGGGAAAAACCCTGGATTTGGGATTGATACAGTGCTAGAATCCTTGCTTAACACCCTACACGTGTAACCTCTACTCACTTTGGACCTCAGAATTCTTAAAATTGAAGTAGGCAAAGGAGAAAGTCTCTGTAGAGGGTAGCTTTGCGACTCCAAACTCAGTCTCTATAGTATGTCATTTATTTGTATTCTACTTTGTTCCACAAAAGGATATGAAGAGTCTTTCATTGAGACACCAGACACAAGGTAAATTAGGTGTAAAAGTGAAAGAAAAACGAAACAGCAATACACGAATCTTAAAATAGTAAGGCCAAGCCACAGATTTCGTGAACAGGAGACCTTGTTAGGTAGGTATCCACGAGAAAGGATATCCTCCCATTTGCTACAACACCGATGGACCCTGAGCACATTATGCTAAATAAGCAAGACAGTCAGACAAAGACAAGTACTGCATATCGCTTATGTGTGGGATCTAAAAAAATCAAACCTGTAAAAACCAAGAGTAAAATGGATTGGGGTGGTGGTGGTGGTGGTGGTAAGAGTCAAGGTGTTTAAGGATATGAACTTGTACAAGCAGTAAGCCAGAGATGTAATGCACAGTGTGATAATGAGTATAGATAACATTGTACTATAATTCTGTAATGTGATACATCTACGCAGCAGTCATTACAATACATAAATGGATCACAGTAACTACACCTAAACTTACACAATGTTACATGTCAAATTTACTCAATTTTTATAAAAGAAAAACCAACTGTAGGTAAAAAAGAAATTAACTGACGCACCAATTTCCTTACAATAAAACCAGAAGTGTTTCAAGAGTCTTACACTGATAAGCTGAGCAGCAAGTAGTTTATATAGAGAGGCACGTACTCGTGCACGTGCCATGGGTTCTTCAACCCACCGGCACAATGGTCAACAAAACATTTAAACTTCACTATTAATAGCATCGTCACTTTTGGGGGTTGAATAAGCAAAAATATAAAGCAAAAACCTTACTAAGCGGGGTATGTGTAGGGCTGAGAAATACAGGAATCTACAAAGGGCATATAGACGGCTACACATTTGCTCAAAGGGAGTAATAATAGCGTGGCAAAAAGCACACAGGATATCAAACATGAATGAGAGAATGAAACTTAAGAGATGAAGTGAAATATACCGCAAGTGAAGAATAAGCGTTGTTATATTAAAAGCTAGAAAGAATCTACCAAACAGCCAGCTACCCGTTCAGTCATAAGATCTACCTTATACATTAAGGAAGTGTTTTGTCTATCTTAACCAAAAGTGGTACCAGGTCTTTAAAGATACAGGCTTGAAAGAAAATATTTGATAAAGGATTTGAATCCAGAACTCAAAATGCAATTTTAAAATGGGCGAAAGATTTGAACAAGACCCTTGAGCAAAGAAGAGAATGGGTTCCAATAAGAACATGTAAAGACGCTCAATATCATAAATCACTAGGAAAATATAAAAATCAAAATGACATTAAAACAATAATACCAAATTCTGGTTAGGATGCAAAGCAGCTGAACCTCACATTGCTAGAGGAATTACAAAATTCTAAGGTCACTTTGGGAAACTGGCCATTTCTTGTAAAGTACCCTACATGAGAGGAATCCCATTCCTAGGTATTTATCCAAGTGCAATGGAAACATTTTCACACACAAACCTGTATGTGGATATAGCAGCTTAATTCATAATCTCCAAAAACCTGAAATCAAATATCCTTCCAACTGGTGAATGAGTAAATTCCATCCATACGATGAAATACTACTCAGCAACAAAAAGAATGAAGTACTGATAAAACAACATGGATGGATCTTAGGTGCATGCTAATTGAAGGGCCCATTTCTAGAGCATTCCAGAAAAGAACTACAGGGATAGCAGACACGTGAATGGCTTCCTCAGGTGGGGATGGCAGCTGACTACAAAGGAAACGGGAAAGCAATGAAGTCGTATCTTGATTGTGTTGGTTACAGGTTGTGTTTGACAAAACTGAAAAAAACTACACTTAAAGTTAAAAAAAAGTTTTGTATTTCTACCGTAATCCAAAAAGTACCAAACCTCGAAAGGAAAAGGCTTAAAAGCCTTAGGACATGTCCCTATTTTACTTCACTATAAAACACATCAGGGAACCATTTATTCCCACTGGCTGTGCAAGGGTTATGTACTGAGCTAATGTAGGTTAGCCCATAACCATTAGTCTACAATACAGCTGCGAAGGCTGATAAAAGAATAGGATGTTGAAACTGGTTTGTCGTTAGAATCACCGAGCCAAACTAGTAACTGGTGTGGCTGTGTCTACCACCTCACCACCCGGGTTCATAGCTGGTAATTCTGCTCAAGCTCACGGAGCTGAGTGATTTTCAACAGTTTGGCAAAATAGCCAAAGAGCCATCAACTGGGAGGAGGCCTGGCCCATCGGTCCAATCTAAATCAGAAAAGGACTATGGGTGGCATCACTTCTGAAGGTAGAAGGTGCACTTGATTATTCAATCGTTAGCTATATTCCCTCTAAGAAGAGAGAGACTCATGCCAATTCACAGAAAGGAGCTGAAAAGGGTTCCAATTGATGGGCGGGCTGGGGAGTTGTCAGAAGTTACATGAGCAATATAACCTAGGCTTTGGAAGCAGACCAAGACACCATCTTGGTCCACCTGGATCAGCTCTGAGAGGGGGAAAGGATGTCTCCCTTAAGATGGCTGAAAGATCAAAATAGACCTTCAGCTTTGTCTTGTGTCCCCTGTCTTTCATGTGACAGGCAAAGAGCACGATAGGAAAGTGAAATTAACCCACCTGTGAGGTTCTAATCGGTGCATCCCAATTGCCCGCTGCAGATGCCAACAAGAGGACCCAGTGGGTCACAGGCCTCAGTTCTTTAGCCAGCGTTTCTTTGGCCCAGACGCCAGGAGAGCCGGGGCTGCTCCAAACCATGGGATCCTCCCTGGTCCTCTCACAAGGGAAATGGATTCTCTTTTGTAAAATAAATTGGAAAAGGCTAGTAAGTATAAAAGGGTGCCAGGAACTTGGCTGGAACACTCCTCATGGATGCCTCCCCCGAAGTTATCATCAGCTCCACGTTAAGGCGAAGCCAAGGGCCTTGTGTAGAGAGCCCTTCCCTGGGTGACTCCCCATCAGTCCTTCTGGTTCAGGGCATGCTTATTGAAGAATGGATTTTAAAACCTGAAATTTCTCTTCTAAGGATCTGATTATGCTTTCATCAAAACAAATGTAAGAAAGCAATCTGCACATTCAATGCAAGTCCTATCAAAATGTCAATGGCATTCTCAGAACTGGAATAAATAATCCTAAAATTTATATGTCATCTCAAAAGACCACGAATAGCCAAAAAGCTCTTGAGAAACAACAAAGGTAGAGGTATCTGCTTCTCCTGATTTCAGACTATGCTACAAAGCTACAGCAATCAAAACAGCATGGTACTGATACAAAAACAGACACTTACATCAATGGAACAGAATAGTGAGTCCAGAAATAAATCCTTGCTTATAAGGCTTTGCCTTACTGAGGACCTGGCAATAACTTCAGCAGAGGCATCCATGAAGATTATTCAAGCAAAGTTCCTGACCATTTTTATACTAGACTTTTGCAACTTATTTACAAGAGACAGTCCATTTCCCCTGTGAGAGAACCAGGGAGGATCCTCTGATTTGGAGCAGCCAGTCCCGGCTCTTCCAGCATCCTGGGCCAAAGAAAAGCTATGACAAAGGAGGCAAGAATATATGATGAAGAAATGACAGCCTCTTCAGCAAGTGGTGTTGGGAAAACTGGACAGATACATGCAAAAAATAAAGTGAAACTGGATCACTCTTACACCATACACAAAAATTAAAACAAAACGGATTGAAGACTTAAATGTAAGACTTGAAACCATAAAACTACTAGAAGAAAATATATGTAGTGAACTGTTTGACATCAGCTTTAGTAATATCTTTCTAGATATGTCCCCTCAAGGGAAAAAAAATACACAAATGGGACTTCATCAAACTAAAAAGCTTCTGCACAGTGAAGGAAACCATTAAAAACAAAAAGACAAGCTACTGAATTGGAGAATATATTCACAAATGATATATCTGATGCGAGGTTGACATCCAAAATATATAAGGAACTCATACAACTCATTAACAAAAACTAAACAATCTGATCAAAAAATCAGCAGAGGACATGAAGACATTTCTCCAAAGAAGATATACAGATGGCCAATGAACCTATGAAAAGATGCTCAACGTAACTAATCATCAGGGAAATGCAAATCAAAACCACAATGGGATATCACCTTACACCAGTCAGAATAGCTATTATCAAAACATCAGCAAACAATGAATTGGTGTGGATATGGAGAATAGGGAACCCTCCCAACTACTGGTGGGACTGCAAATTGGTGCAGCCACTATGGAAAACAGAGTTTTCTCAACAAACTAAAATTCATCTACAATACGACCCAGCAATTCTACTTCAGGGTATTTATCTAAAGAAATCAAAAATACTATGTTTGCTGCAGCATTCTTTACAATAACCAAGATGTGGAAGCAACCTAGGAGTCCATGGATAAATGAATAGATACAAAAGCTATACACACACACACACACACACACACACACACACACACACACAGAATATCACTCAGAAATAAAAAAGAATGAACTCTTGTCATTTGCGACAACATGGATGGATCTAGAGGGTATTATGCTTGCTAAGTGAAGTACATCAGACAGAGAAATAAGTCAGAGAAAGAAAAATACTGTGTGACTCACTTGTATGTGGAACCTAAAGAAACAACAAAAAAACAGAACAGAAAAACAGACGCATAGAAACAGAGATGATACTGATGGTTGCTAGGGGAAGTGGCGTGCGGGGATGAAAAGGTGAAGGGGAATCTAGTCAATAACACTGTGATGAGTGCACATGGTGAGAGAGGGTTGCTCGGCTTAGTGTGATCATCACATTGTAAGGGATATAAATGGCGAATCACTCATTATATTATATACCTGAAACTCATCTAATTTTGTATACCAGCTATACTTAAATTTTAAAAAATTAAAACAAAAAAATGTAGGTTTTAAAGGTGGGGCTTATGGTCCTTGTATCAACTGAGTTACTCTAATCTAGAGGGGGGAACGAGAAAAGAAAGTGTAGGGGATGCGAGCAAAGGGGACCGTCAGCTCCTGCAATGGGCTACCAGAAAAAAAACGTATAAAATTTAAGATCAGGAAAAGAAGGCAATGAAGAAGGGAGAGAGAAAAAAAGAGGAAACAAACCAAAAAAAACAAAAACAAAAACAAAAAACCCTGACATTTCAAAGAAACAAAGACTAAAAAATTTTAAAAGAATGTTTCTAAATCTAAATAAAAAATACGAGTACAAAGTTAGAAGAAAACATCTTCACATACCAATGAAATGTAAGAAATGTTGAAATAATTGACAAATGGATGCACAAGGTAAAAGACATACAGACTAAGATAAAATTAAAATCTACATGAATAAAGATGAACTATGTGGAAATATGCAGGTGATAGGAGTGAAAAGAAATTTTCTACAAAGCATAACCTATATGAAAAAGACAGGAGGAAACTACAGAGGGAGGTCACAAAGCAGAGCCAAAATCCAACAGCAATAGCCAGAAGCAGTTAAGAGGTAAAGACCTGAACCAAGGTCTTTCCGTGGGGGAGGGCATGTTTTGGCTCCTGGGGAAGGGCAGAGGCTGAGAGCAGAGATATTGGAGAAGATTCTGCGTCCGCGGTTGATACGTGGCTTCCTATGCAAACATCAAGCTCAGCAGGTCGGGCACAGGCTACTAGTGAGCGTCCTAAGTACGTTCTTTCTTATCGGAGATGGTCATTTATAATCATACCTTGTATAAGGTTCAGAAATTCAATTTCTGAAGTCAAATGAAAAGCAAACTCTTACTAAAAATAATTTATTGTTTTTAAAAATAAATTAACATTTAGAATAGAATACCAAATTCGATTTACTCTAATCTGTTAACAAAAGCATAATATAGTCTGGTAAACAAGGATTTCCAACTTGTTGTATAACTAAATACACCAATTAAACACTTGGTTTAACTAGGGGCCAACATCGGCCACTGCCACCTAATCCCGTGAATTCGTGGCTGCTTCACGTGTGAGGGGAAACTCACGGGTCTCCCTGCTCTTCCCGTGAGAAGCGCAGTGGAAGGTAACAAGCCTAGGGAAGAAAAGAGGCTGTTATGGCAAGTTGGCGCTGAAGTCAAAATTGCATTCTCAGTACCTTGGGGGCAGTGGAAGGAATGTGAATTATAGTCAGCAGGTCTACATGGAAGACACTCTGATCATAAGACGGCCCAGGGAAAGGTCTCATCTGTGGAATGCGGTGAGCACTGTCGGTCGTGCCCCATTTCTTTCTTGGCGTCTGGAGGTGTCTCTGGTCAGGCAGCCATACTGAGGGCTGAGAGGGGAGCTAAGGCGGCGCCTGCCTCAGAGGCCACAGTGGCTCCTGTCCGAGGACGACTCAAGTGATGGCCCTCCTTTCCTTAGACATACTGGCTCAGTGTCCGCAGCAGAGGTAGGGAGGTGTTGCCCATTTCAGGAGAGTTGAGCCCACAGTTTATCCCACAATGCACTAAGCTTTTTAGAGACCCTCAATGCGATTGTCAGCAACAGGCAATCACCTTTTTATACCTATGAGACATTTCCTACAAGTCTCTTGGGTTTGGCTCAAAAGGTTGAAAGCTACTCTGTTGTTTCTGAAAACAAATGCAACTCCTTCTAAGTTACAAATCAGCACTTGGGCCTGTCGTTGAGCATGTCGTCGCGCCATCCCCTGTTTCTGGCCTCCATGTAGACAGATGCATTGCACTGCTGCATGGTGTAGTCCATCTCCACCAGCTGGCGGCATCCAATGGTTAACTTTTCCCTAGGAGAGAAAGAGCTGTTAAATCCTGCAAAGCCACTAGCTGCTCAGACACAGGAACAAATTGTAATTCGACAGGATAACAATGGGATTTGAAGTACCTTCTTTGATATTTGAGATAAAATACTATAAGCTGTGGTTCCTTAGCACAGACAAAACAACATGGGAGGATAAGCAGAACTACCTAGAATAGTTCTCAGACAAGCAACATAGGAATCCTGATGCAATTCCTAGCATTCAGGAATACGGGTTCTCATGGCCGACTTGCTGTCAACAAGCAAAGTTGGATGCTTGAAAATGGTTCTTTGTAAGGTCTCCCTCTCCCAGCAGGAGATGGGCTGATGTTAAAATGTTCTAATCCAAGGTGTTAGCAACACTGCGGAGTAGATGGCATGTTTTTTTTACCTCCTTTATCTTGGGAGTTAAAGAACAGATTGACTACAGACTACTAAGGGAGTGCACCTCCCGACAGGAAGAGACATTGGACAGAGGATAGGACATTGACAAAGCTTGGAATCTTCAAAAGAATTGCTGAAATAACTTCCGTAGCAGTTAACAAAATCCTAATTACTCTAAACCAGAGGTGGGAAAGCAGGGAGTAATGCCTAATAGCCTCCATGCCCATGCACAATTTTACCTGAGATGAAGCCTACTTGGGCTCTCAAGAGTCTCGAGTCCAAATCCCACGGAAGGAAATTTATTTAAATCTACTGGGAGATGGTCTAGACAAGTTTACAAAGCGCGCCCAGCGCTTGGCACAGCAGGTGTTCTAGAAATGAGTTACTGTTATTAGTAAATTACCCTTCCTTGGTGTCTAAGCTTGCTCCGAGCCATCGCCATGGTGCTGGGGAGGATCACTAGCTACCGCTGCCCACCGCCTAGTCGCCCCCCATGGCTCCCTCAGGGAATAGGGTGAGAGCGGGTAGAGACGGTAAAACTCAATACACCATCGTTTGAGCAGCCTCAATTCCTGAAGCTGTGTGGTTTCTGTGAGGCTGATTAAAACCCGATTTTTGGCTGTGTGTTACTCTCGTCCTACTATTTTCTATATTTAGATTGCTTAAAACTAGTGTTATGTTGATGCCAATTCTTCACAACTACTCAAAAATGACTTTCAGGAGACTCCACTTAAAAGAGACAAAATAGGAGCAGTATAAATGTTTTCTTCAAACTTAAAAATGAAACAAAAAGGGCAGGTCCTATCCCTGTTCTTGGTTATTTATTCCACATACGAAAAAACCTCCTGTAGTAACTAGACTTTGAATCTATTTCTGTGTCTTTTCTTTTTCCTCCTCTTCTTCTTTCTTTTTTTCTCCTCTCACAGTTCAGAGGTGAGCTCTCTCTCCTCTTTTCTTCCTAGTGGCGTTTGGTTTCTTTATTTGTATGAGTCACCATTCTGACAATGAATTATCACCTACAGATTCTGTTTCCTGCAGCAGGTTGTCACGGCTGACTGAGGAAAGTATCAAGTGTTTTTCATCGTGTATGTTTGGTCTGTATTAGATTATAATGATAGGAATTCTTTTTTTTGTTTTGTTTTTTTTTGAGGGCAGTGTCACTGGCCCTCACACATGGGACCCGAACCGGGGCCGCTGGCCTCCCAAGCCTGCGCTCAACCACCGCGCCACCCGGCCGGCCCAATGATAGGAATTCTTGAGTTCCCCTTCCCTATGGCTTATGTGTAGAATGGCAGAATTAAACGTCTGAGTACCTAATCACCTTCACCTGCCATTCTGTAATGTCTCCAGTGAGTCATCTCACCGGACACAACTTTGACAGGCCGCCGGTTACATATTTGATATTTCTTAATTGCTCAAAAGTTATTCCTTTACAGTACGCCTAAAAAAACCCCATCTACCTGACCAAGTCTGCCTAAATTAAAACAAAAAGTTGTTAATCGCCTTTTCTTCCAATAGTACAAATGTTTGTTTTGTTTTTTTTTTGAGAGCAGTGTTACTGGCCCTCATATGTGGGACCGAACCGGGGCCACTGGCTTCCCAAGCCAGCTCTTAACCACCACGCCACTCGGCTGGCCAGAAAATTTACTCTCCAATTTTTTTTTTTTTTTTTTTAGCTGAGCCGTCCTGCCACCTGTTGGCAGCTTAGAGGCTGCTCAGCTCGGGTTGGGCATCAAACTGCTGTTGCTCAGAGCTCAGCTCACACACTCTTGAGCGAGCTCTTAACTAACTGAGCCACTCGGCTGGCCCCAATAGTACAAATGTTTTATGTCTCTTACAGCAATCCTACTCCCTTTTTTCCAAACTAAACAATCCCAACTCCTGACCCTTCCTGGAACAGAGCTCAAGACTGGAGGTTGCTTCTAGTTCTGTAATTCTATGTTGCTCATGAGATTTCTGCAAAACTGCTGCTATTTCTCTAAATTGTCCTACTATGGGTATCAAATTGCTTGACCAAATCTTAGATAGGTCTAAACTGGATACTTTATCAAGTCAATTAAAAAATAATTCCAGCAATTATTTGATTCATTTCTATGGCTATTTTTGTCAAAATAGCATGGCGGTAGTGAACTTGACTTAATTCCAATTTTTGATGCAGTTTTTCCAAAATTCTTTCTAGTATAATGAAGAAAGCCTACAATGGATATTTGTCTTACAACTCTCTGAACTTTTCTATACATTTGTAATGTGTATCTCAAATGAAGGAAAGATGGAATACAATGTAATCCTAATGTAAAAACAATATTTAATAGCTAACATCATACTCAGTGGTGAAAGATTGAAAGCTTTCCCCCAAAATCAGAAACAAGACAGGATACCCACATGCACCTCTTCTACTCAACATTTAACTGGAAGTTCTACACAGCAATTAAGCGTGAGCACGTGTGCACACGCACACACACACAAATAGGCACACAATTTGTAAACAAAGATGTAAGATCATCTCTACAGATCCTAAAGAATCCACACCCAAAAAAAACTGTCAGTGCGAATAAATTCAGCAAAGTTGCAAAATAAAAGATCAACCAAAAAATCAGTTGCATTTCTATACACTAACAAACAGTTTGAAAAGGAAACAAAACAATTTCATTTACAACAGCATGAAAAAGATCAAAATACTTAGATATGAATTTAACCAAAGACCTGTATACTAAAAACTACAAAACATTGCCAAAAGAAATCAAAGATCTAAATTAGTGGCTTCCCATGTTCATGGACTGGACTCAATACAATAATACTTCCCAAAGCAATCTACTCATTGCAATCCCTATCAAAATCCCAAAAATCTTTTTTGCAGAAAAGGAAAAACTGACCCTAAAATTTGCACAGAATTGCAAGGGAGCCCAAGCGCCAAATTTTGAAAAAGAAAAATAATGTTAGAGGACTCACAGTTCCTAATTTTGAAAACTTACTAAGAATCAACTTCAATCAAAACAGTACTGGCATAAAGACATACATACAGACCAATGAAACAGAACTGAAAGTCCAGAAATAAACCGTCACATATAAGGCCAATTGATTTTCAACAAGGGTGCAAGCGCCATTCAATAGGAAAAGAATAATCCCTTCAACAAATGGTGCCAGGACAATGTGATATCCATGTACAAATGAATGAAGGTAGACCCCTACTTCATACCATATTCAAAAATTAATTCAAGGGCCAGCCGAGTGGCGCGGTGGTTAAGCGCTGGTCTTGGGAAGCCAGTGGCCCCGGTTCGGGTCCCACATATGAGGGCCAGTGACACTGCCCTCAAAAAAAAAAAAATTAACTCAAAATGGATTGGTGACCTGTTAGAGCTAAAACTATAAAGTTCTTAGAAAAAAAACACTGGAGTAAATCTTCATGACCTCAGCTTTAGCAATGGGTTCTTAGATATGATGCCAAAAGCCCAACCAACACAAGAAAAACACATAAATTGGACTTCATCAAAATTAAAAATTTTGTGCATCAAAAATATATCAAGACAGTGAGAATACAATTTACAGAATGAGAGAAAATGCACGCAAATTATATATCCAATAAGGGCTTATATCCAGGACATAAAACACATCAAGCTGCCAGGTGCCAAGGTGGCTGGTAAGGACGAGCCAAAAGTAACAATCAGACTTGATTCATTTACTGTGACACTGCAAACAAGAGGCCAAACGAAAGGCGCCATCTCCCTACTGCTCTGTTTGCCCCCACTGAATGGTGCCAGGCAAGGGTCAGATTATATGTGGTGCAGACGGGGGCAGCATCATCTCACTAAAATCCAGCCTCTTCATGGACCCAGGGGGCCAAGGGATAGAAGAGGGGTGTCTTAGTCCATTCGGGCTGCCATAACAAACTACCATAGACTGGGGGACTTACGAACAACAGGAATTTACTTCTCACAGTTCTGGGGACCGGGAAGTCCAGATCAAGGCACCAGCATGGTCCCATTTGGGGGAGGGCCCTTTTTTATAACAGCTTTAATCGCATGCATGACGGCTCCACTCTCATGACCTAATCACCTCCCAAAGGCCCAACTTTCTAAGACCATCCCACTGGGCAATAGGATTTCATCAGATGAATTTGCGGGGGCCACAAACATTTAGACCACATCCAAAAAGAGCTAGAAAAACACTGAGTCAGTTTGGGAGAAATATCTTAGCCCAGGACTCCAAAATGAGATCTCAGCAGAGGCCTCAGCCAAAGCCCCCGATAAGGACCCCAAACAGAGTTTCCTGGGCTGGGAATGCAGATATGCAGGTGAGCATGGCTGCCCAGGGGCCGGGGGCCTGAGCACTGCCTGCAACTCTGGCCAGAAGACTGCAATTGTCCACAGGCTGCGTACAGAACCTGGCCTGGGGGAGGCGACTTCCCCACTGGACCCTGCTAGATCATGCCTTGTAACTGCCTGTGGTAGGGCCTGAAAGACGACACGTAGGATGTGGGCCTGGAGCTGGATTCCTTATAACTCAAAAAGAATCCTTGTAACTCAACAACCGAATTCAAAATGCGCAAAGGACTTGAATAACGTTTCTGCAACGATAAACAAACGGCCAACAAGCACATGAAAAGGCGCTCAACCTCATTAGTCATCAGGGAAACGCAAAGCAAAATCACAAGGACATAAAACTTCGTGCTCATTAAGACAGCTCTAATTTTAAAAAATGGAAAATAAATGTTGTCGAGGATGTGGAGAAATTAGAACTCTCATCATTGCTGCTGGGAAGGTACAACAGTATAGCTGCCGTGGAAAACAGGCAGTTCCTCAAAAAGTTAAACACAGAATTACCATTTGGCCCAGGAAGTCCACTCTTAGGTATATTCCCCACCCCCAAACTGGAAGGAATTCAAATACTTGTCCACAAGTAGCAATACTATTCACAATTGCCAAAAAGTGGAAACAACTCAGAAGTCCATCAACAGACGCAGAGATGAACCAAATGTGGTCCATCCATATAATGGAATGGTATTCAGCCATTAAAAGGAATAGAGTGCTGACAGACGCTGCAATGTAGATGAACCTCAAAAAATCATGCTAAGTGAACAAAACCACATATAAAAAGTCATATGTCGTATGGTTCTATGTGCAAGAAACTTCCAGGATAGATGCATCCATAGAGACAGAAAGCAAATTGATTAGTAGTTGCAGCGTCTGGGGGAGGGGAAAACAGCATGACTGCTTCGAGGGTATGGAATTTCCAGGGGTGTGGGGGATGGAAATGTCTTGGAACTAGACAGAGGTGACGACAGTTCAATAGAGTGAATGCACTCATGGTCACTGAATTGTACAATTTAAAATGATTGTTAATTTTATATAATGCCAATTTTACTTCAATTAATAAAAAAAAGAAAAACATAGATTTTACTTTGTAATATCTTCTAACTACCACAAATAATACCAAAGTCAAATTTACTGCCAAGTACAACTGCATCTATAGACACAAGAAAAATGTAATTCTTTTCTAATTAAAGCAGAAACATCAAGGGTCTAGATTCTTTTCCTCACTAAGGCTTCTTGGACAGTCCAGGACATTCATTAATTTAACACAGAGGTTCTCAAACTTCAGTCCTGGAGAGACTGTGAAACAGATTGCTGGGCTCCACCCTCCCCCACCCCCGACTTCCTGATTCAGGCCTGGGGTGGAGACTTAGAGTTTGCATTGCTTGCAAGTTCCCAGGTGATGCTGACACTCAGGTCCTGAACCATGGCTCTAAGGTAATCTAGATGATAGCCCCCCATGGGGCTGATTCCCAAAAACACTTGCCACAGGGAAAAAGAATGCTTCTGATGCACATGCCCTCTTAAGCGGCATGGCATTTGGATATGCCAAGGACTCGATGAGGTGGATGTCACAAGCTAGTTTGCATTTCATAAAGGAAATGACCTCAAGAGACTTGCCTGGCAACATGCCATGCCATTCTGTCCAGAACCTACAGGGCAAAGTGAATTCAATACTGCTCCTAACTTACTTCTCATACATATAAAAGGCACTACACAAGATATATGTTTGGTGATCTGTTTGACAATCTCATTAATCTTCCATCCTGAATTTCCTGAGCAAACTCCTCATGAGCTCAGGGTAAACAGGGCACAGGCCCCACTGGCAAGGGAAAAGGTCCATCGAAGAGTCTACAAACTACAGAAGACAGAAACCCGGCTTTAGGTCGGAACACCAAGTTTCCCCAGCGTCATGGCATTCAACTTTGGATCAAAGCTACTTTCAATCTGAAACCTTAGTCCCTTGCTTGAGCAGAACCTTTAACACAGTTTTATATTCCTCGGCTGCTGAATCACCTCCCTGTGGCAGGAAGTACGGTGATGGGCTCATCCTCTTTCACGGCTAACACTTCATAAATCAAAACCACAAAGCAGCAAGTTCAGACCACGGAAGGAGTTGTTTTCCTTAACATCCCCAAGATGGCCAGCTGTCCGCATGTTAAATCATTCTTCTGTTCTCACCTTGGAGCCACAGAAAGCTGCCACCTTTTATCCACTGCATTTGGCTGTGTCTAATACGAACCACTAACACCAAAACAACCCCTGTCTTCTGGCAGCTTATTTTAAAGTTGTGAGCTGAGGAACACACCAAGGCTAATATGACAGA
The DNA here is from genome assembly GCA_033961575.1 of Aselliscus stoliczkanus. Taxonomy (NCBI): domain Eukaryota; kingdom Metazoa; phylum Chordata; class Mammalia; order Chiroptera; family Hipposideridae; genus Aselliscus; species Aselliscus stoliczkanus. The sequence continues at coordinate 69,110,692 of CM066739.1, read as the reverse complement.
TAACGTTTACTGTAAATACAGCAAATAATTTCAAACGAACAACAGAGTCACAAACCTAAAAGCTCTTAACCAAAATCCTGCTGAACGGCAATTGCTATTTGTTAATGCATTCAAGCTATTAGACATATTTGATTTCAAAATCTTCCTTTTGGGTATAAGAGGGAATTCATTAATATCATAGTTCAAATTCTTGGCATTGTCAGTGGAAAGAAAACAAAGAGAAAAACATATACAACTGCTTTAACTGTCAGCATTCAACTTTGACCCAGATACCCCCACCCCCGCCCCCCAAAACCTTCCAATGATTAACACAAGCTGAAGTCAAAATAATCTCAGACATTTGATTGGAATCATCTTCCAAGGGGCTCTGCCCTGCAAGTTACCTACATAAACTTTCTCCACCTTCAAAAATGTGGCGAAGGTTCATACAGACATTATATTTTTGACACAAATCTCATGTACACAACCTTTAAATATAAATTGGCTGTAAAGGTCTATAAACAGAGTAGAACTGAGTCTGAAGATTATGGTAAAAAAATCACCCTCATATCTGGCTACAGCAGATTATGCATGCCCACTGGCTTCAGGCTTTCTTGGGAAACTTACTGTAAGTTTCTTTCGTAGTGAATTTTCAGAGCAAACTTTCATAGTCATGCAGCTTAATATCAATCCTAGTATCTTGATCAAACAAATTTATCCATCTAGAGCTTTAACAGAAGCACCTTGACAGTTAACTTAGTCACAGCTCCTGCTCATAAAATTTTGCGGCCACATGTGTAGGTGCACGTTATACACAGCAAATAAACTGTGAGTTAGGAGTACAGTGGCGTATCACACAGCAGTGAAAATACAGTCAGTTCTGCTGCAGCATCGTTCTGAACACACGAATTTGTTCCAGCACCATTGCTATGTTACAGAACAATTTGGGCACCATGCAAACATCACATTTTCTTAAGACACAATTTCAGCAGTGAGAAATGCTAGAAACACACAAAACTGCACCCGACTTACCCAAGCTCCGTAGGAATGCACAAAACACACTCATGCACACTTAAAACATGTACCAGCTACCTCAGCTTTCTGTGTGTTATGAGCCTCATCCACTGACATTTGTTGTTACCACTTGACCTGCAATTGCAGACAGCCCTCCTTCCCGCGCCTCGCACCAGCACACAGGCTGCAGCCCCTTCCAGCGAGTGGCCACTGCCACAAGCACACTTCAGCTCTTTTGCAGGGTCAAGTACCATATTTACCACAGTGCTGATGTATTTCCTAACCATTTAACATGCAGAGCTGTGATTCCATTTTGCTGTTTTAATGCATCGCTTAAGTTTTTGAGTGATGATGCCCCAGCCCCATTTTTTCCCATGAGCCCTGTGCTTTTTATTGCATGATTTTGCATAGTGCAGCGGTGACATTCAGGAACACGACTGTCATGTTACAATATTACTGACTGTAAACCAACTACTGCTCCATGCTCTAGCATGGAAAAATCTCAACGCTGAGTTAAAAATAAACACCAATATTGGGGGGCAGCAGGGAGATTTGGAATGGAAGGCAACACTCAGTGTTAAATGGGTATTTGCTCCCCAGGAATCTGTTTGTCTGGACCCAGGATTGGAGGACTTCACACCTATGCCCTGTGTACACAGGAATTGGGAGTTATACTACTACTTTTGTGTTACAATGAATGCTATAACCCAAATATTTTTTTAAAGAATATATACAGGGGGCCGACTGAGTGGCACAGTTGATTAAGAGCTCGCTCAAGAGTGCGAGCTGAGCTCTGAGCAACAGCAGTTCGATGCCCAGCCCGAGCTGAGCTGCCGCTAAGCTGCCAACAGGTGAAAAAAATGGCTCAGCTGAAAAAAAAAAAAAAAAAAGAATATATACAGCGTGATACCATTAAGTTCAAAAACAGGTGAAATTAATCAACACATTTTTACATTTTATTTTTATTTTTTTTTAGAGGGCAGTGTCACTGGCCCTCAAATGTGGGATCCGAACCCGGGCTGCTGGCGTCCCAAGCCAGCTCTTAACCACTGTGACACTCGGCCGGCCCAATCAACACATTTTTCGTGATACACAATACCTAGTAAAGCCATAAAGAATGAGAATTATAAACACAAAATCACTAGGGCGAGGACAGAAGAGAAGATATAAATAGGGAGGGATGGATAAAGGTCTATTTTGTCAACTGAAGGGCAAGCATGAGTATTCTTTATACATATAATTCAAAACATGGTATGAGGAATATAAGCCTCTTTCAAAGGTTGTGCAAGCTCAAAGGGGTCAAAGCTATTCTCATAAGACCCTCTTTGGGGTCTTCATTAATTTTTTTAAAATATAAGGGAGTCTTGAAGCCAAAAAATTTGAGAACCACTTTAAACCTCATACCTGCTACACACACACACACACACACACACACACACACACACACACACACACAGCTCTTTCGCATGTATGAAATATTTCATAGTAATAAAGGTAAAAATAAATCACCATGTAATGAACATAGAAAAAAGAACCCTTCACCTCAACCACCAAGCAGAACATATGGCACTACTTTCCAAGCTTGTTATAATGGCACACCTATATAGAGATATGACTTACCGATATTCCGTCTGTGAAACACAATCATAAAGTTCCTGGGCAGTAAATTTGACGTTTTTATTTACCTGAAAAGAATCAAGATATAGCTATTAAAAAATGCACATTAAATCAAATGTGCAGTGAAAGAACAATTAGAGTGGCCTATATTCTGAGGGAGGACAAGGTCAAGTTTCTAGTTTTTGCATAAAAAGGACAAAGCAGTAGCAATCAGGAGTTCAGTGACCATATGCTGACACTGAACTATGTGTAAAAATACTAGTCCTATTGTTAAAACCTAATCTGTTCATAGAATAACAAGCGAGATGAGCCCGGGGTTAGTGGGAATCTCAACAAAGCAGACAATCACTTTGCAGATCCAATGGAAAAATACCATGTACTCCATGAATACTAAATTCTGTTACTTCTGGCTTTTACCAACATGCTTATACTTCAATTAGCCTAGGCTCTTAGATTTCTAATATTCAATATTTATTTTCTAAGAAAAGTGAATGAATTGTAAAAATATTTTTAAATAACTCTATACTTAAAGGGCTGGAGTGGATTTGGGGTCTAGTAGGTGGAATACTGTAAGCAGGAACAGTCACATCTTGTTATATTCTGAATATTAGAAATAATTCAAGCTGAAAGAACAAATCAAGTGTTCAACTTTAACAATATCTAAATACTATGGTTGGCCCTTCTGAAGGTTACTATTGAATAACCTTTATTTTTGTTTAAATATGAAGATGATAAATTGTGTGGAAATGTCTGTCTGTTTAGGACAAACTAATTTATAGACATTTTCTAAAGAAATATATTTTTTCAGACTATCGAGGTCTAAATATTTTTACTAAGGTGTTTAAGTTCATAAATATCTATTATAATTCAGAGACATAATTTACAACAGTATAAATCATACAAAAACAAGTTGTGGCACACAGGTGGCAGGATGGCTCAGCTAAAAACCAAACCAAAACAAAACACACACACACACACAAAAAAGAATGTTGAGACCCGAATACACGTCATATTCCTTCTTTGACAGCATCTTAAAAATTACACTGACACACTTGAAAAGAAAGAATACACTGGAATATGGGCAAAGAACTTTAGGCAAGGAGCTGAGAATCGAATCGACAGAAAGCTTTGCTTGGATCAGCAAGGATGAGGACAGCATGGAGGTTAATTTACAAAATACACTGGGGCTTCACCACGGCTCTAACTCTAGGGTCTGGGCTGCTGCTACCGAGGAAACTGAACTATAGTTTCCTGTTTGGTAACCAGCGGTTCTCAGGGAGAGGTTCTTCTCCTCAGGGGCCATTAGGACACCTGAGCTGGTAGGGAGAGATTTTGGTTGCTACGTGACTGGAGGAGCTACTGGCATGTAGTATCTGAGGAGCAGGGATGTTAAACAGCCTGCACTGCCCCCCACAATGAAGAAATAACCTGCGGAAAATGCCAACAGCACCCCTGATGACACACAATTCTGTGTTGGAGAAAGTGTATTATTATAAGACTCTATGTTTTTGCTTCAAGAGCAACAACAACAAAAGGAAATTAAGTATGACACTGGCAAACTTTTGTGGCATTCAAGAATTTAAAGCAAGTAGCAATTAAATAGCATTCCATTACATTTTAGAACTCTACCCTGTTTATATATTGAAATTTGTGGAATTGAAAAATGGTGGAAATATGGTAAACATTGAAAAATATTTTTCATACCTCATACTTGATTAAGAAGTTATAAAGGGTCTCAACATCTTGATAATTACTGTTGGGGGCCAAAATCCTAAAAAATAAAATGAAAACAAAGGAGAGGGAATGAATGATTTAAGAAAAAAACATATCCATACTATGAGAAATGGCTTACTGTATAATAAGTTTATTAAAATCTTTATAACTTTATTTTTTAAATAAATTAAAAATTATATAACCATGAGCTTAATCCAAAAGAGATCAACTTATTAGAATATTTTTGCTTATTTATACTGATACTTATCAACGATATGGATTCTGTGAAATGACAGTTCACGTTTTCAGTTACAATCATACAGAGTTCTCAAAAGGTACACAGAAATGTGAAGCGTATTTATACTCCATATCTTTTTTTTTTTTTTTTTTTTTTTTTAAAGATTTTATTGGGGAATTGGTGGAGGGGAACAGCGTTGGGGAATCGGGGAAGGGGAACAGACAAGTTGCCGTCTTCTTGTTCTTCAGTTTAGTTGCGGAGGATGTTGCTTCACGGTTGGTATCGTCATTGCGCTCTTCCCGGATGAGGCAAATCGGTCGCTGGCCTCTGGATGTCGCTCACCGCGGCTATTGGCAGCTCACGCCTGGCTGCCAGCCGCTCACGCTGGCTGCGGGCCACTCACTGTAGCCTATGGCAGCCCACCGTCACCGGGGCTCGCACAGCCCAGCTCCAGGTGGAGCTGTTGTTAGCTGTAGAGGGCAGTGTCACTGGCCCTCATGTGGGATCCGAACCGGGGCCGCTGGCATCCCAAAACCAGCGCTTAACCAATGCGCCACTCGGCCGGCCCTATACTCCATATCTTTTAAGCTGCATAGAAAGCTTGAAGATTTCCCACATAAATGTTCATCCAAGCCAGGCAACCGATTTACCTATCAGACACATTGAAGAAATCCTAATAGAGGATTTTGTGACTAAATCAAATAACACCGTTTGAACTATTAGCGTAGCATTCTATAAAAAGGCATTAGTAATCAGACTAACACTGATTACTAACACTGATTCATAAAAATAAATTATGAACATATAAATAACACAGAAACAAAAATAACAAATGGATACAAGGACAAAATCAATATAAAGAAAATGGAAGAACATATTTCTCCTTCTAGCAGTAAAGCAGTAATTCTCATTTCCTTCTACATCCTTTCAGGATGACGAACTTTTTCCTTTTGAAAAAAAGAAAGCAGTCCTTTCATTATGGTATAGTGGTTATTAGCAATGTCTACCTGAGTTTGTTGAGCCATGTGACCATGGGTGAGTTCTGTGTGGCTTATTTTCCTTACCTGTTAAATGAGTGATAATAGTCTTAACTTCATGGAGTTGTGAGAATTAAATGAGCTACTACAAGAAAAGCCTTTATAATAGTGTCTGATATTCAGCAAGCAATATGCATCAGTTATAATAGGAACAATAACTATATCATCATCTAACAGTTTCAAGCCACAGAATAAGTGCATAAAGTTCTAACTAATGAGAAATCACCACCACCTTAATTCTTAAATTCCAAATGCCTTTTTTTTTTTTTTTTGAGGACAGTGTCACTGGCCCTCATATGCGCTTAACCCCTTTTTTGTTGTTGTTGTTTTAGCTGAGCCATCCTGCCACCTGTTGGCAGCTCAGTGGCTGCTCAGCTTGGGCTGGGCATCGAACTGCTGTTGTTCAGAGCTCAGCTCACACTCGTGAGCAAGCTCTTAACCATCTGAGCACTCGGCTGGCCCCACCCCTTTTTAATTACAACAATACCTCTAGGTTCTCACATCCTTGCCAATGCTTGATACTGTCAGACTTTAGAGTTAACTGATCTCAATAATCTTATTAGATCTTTAAACTATTTGGCCTTTATGAGACTTGTGGGAGAGCTTTTATAAATATTTTTTTAGGATACAGTCAAATTTTTAAAAGGGCTGTTCCCTTGGAGGAGAAACACACGGAATAGCTTTAAGAATCTACAAAACTCTACATAGAGAGAATGCCATTTCATGGAAAAGTTTTCCTCCCAACAAGTGATTTTAAAATACCAATCATCTCCTACCCAAAACAAAAGACAGAGGTTAATATACTACATAGGGAGGGTTCATAATTTTCTTAAAAAAATTAAAACGAAACCACTGAGGTAAGTTAAATAATCTCTTAGAAAGGCAATGGAAAAAAAATGGCATGTTCTAACTTTGTAACCTAGTGTAAACAAACTACCAGCAATGTGGAATAATCACACCTATTCATTTTTATAGCTTTGGAAATATCCAAACTGTGCATAAAAGAGGGTAAGGAAATTAGATGAAACAAGGTGTTTCATATTAAGAGCCTTATAAATTCCAAGCTATCACAAAAGAAACTACTTCACTAGAGAATGAAATATACATTTCTGCCCTGAAATACTTCGCAGAAAAACTAGTTTTAGGTAAATTAGTCGTTTATCTATAGTAAAAAGTCATAGCCAAAGTAAGAAATAAAGAAAATAATTACAATATCCTAGTTTTCCTAGCAAAAAAAAAAAAAAAAAAAAGGAAAAACTTTAAATTCCTAACCTGGTTTTATTTTTTAACACAGTTTCACTGAAGTATAGTTTACATACCACAAACTTCACTCATTTTAAGAATTCAATGATGTTTCAATAAATTTACAGAGCTATAGATAGAGCAATTACCACATCCAATTTTAGATCACTTCCTCTATCCAAAAAAGATCTGCCTTGCCCATTTGCAGTCGTTCTGTGTTGTCACCTCCATCCCCAGCTCCAGGCTACCACTAATCTGCTTATTTTCTCTTTAGAGTTGCCCTTCTGGGCTACACTGTTTCTCAGTCTATAAGTTCCTTCCTTCTTACCATCACAAAAGCACAGCTGTAACTATAAATAATACCATCTATAATACAGAGTCCAGTAGATGAGGCAAACTCTAGTGGCTAACAGCTAAACCTCACAATGTACTTGGTAAGTAAAAAAGCAAGATGAATAACAAAGATACCCAGATCAAAACAAGAGACACTTTCTCTTCTCCTTCAAGAAATATTTGAGACCTACTATGAGCCAAGACCACTGTTCCGGGCCTTTGGATACAACAGTGAACAAAAAGACAAAGATTCAGAGTAGACAAAAGCATCACAGTGCTAAAGAGCCTAGGAAAGAAAAAAATCCTGACCAAGATAATGAAGAAGATAATGAAGAAAAAATATCTCATTCTTGTCCATTTGACAGTCTCTTCTTCACATTTTTAATTTTTTTAATTTTTTTTTTTAACTCTGTTCTTTTTTGTTTTTTTGTTTTTGAGGGCAGTGTCACTGGTCCTCACATGTGGGACCGAACCGGGGCCGCTGGCTTCCCAAGCCAGCACTTAACCACAGCGCCACTCAGCCGGCCCTCTTCTTCACATTTTTCAATTGCAACTTACAAACAAACGAGCTTACTAGTTATTCCTGTGATGAGACACAGGAATTTTAACTTCCTAAGAAAGAAGTTCTTTGCTCCAAATGTAAACACTTGATTATTTGACAAAATAGCACAGAATTATATTCTAATAAAGAAAGGTTTATTGGTATGTCAGTATCATTCACAGATATATTACTGCTATTATCCGAATAAAACTATACATGTTATTTCTTAAAACTAGGATATAACTATAGGATTCAAATTTGTTATCCTCGAAGAATGTTTTGAGGTAAACAGAGCTACAAATAAACTAGAAAGTCTTTATGAAAATACACTCATTTAGAGTTGAATTTAGACTTCATTACGTCCTATGAACTTTGAGTTTATGAGAATGGAATTTGACTTGGTATAAAAAAAGTTGCCAACTTTTACTAAGCATAAGTACAGCTTGTGGAGATACACAAAAAATAAAATGGAGAAAAATGGTTCATGGACTTTCATGCCTTAGTAATTCCCCACACAAAAATTCTTGAGAGGTCAGCCTTCTCCATAGCTTTCTCTTTTCTTTTCTCCTTACACCAGTATGAAGACAAAAGACTCTTTGAATGAAAGTCATAAAGTCACCCTTCAATGGCAACTTTTAAAAAGAATCATAGAATAAAAGAATTAACTCTTAGGGTAAATGAAATAGTTTTCAGTAAATGGCCGTTTTTTATTTAATTTATAAATATATCCACATTTGTCCTTTCAAGAAAAATTCATATCAATAAGTACCAAATGCATACTATTTTCTCAAATGTAAATTATTCTAAGCACTATGAAATATAAAAGAAAATTAAAAGACATGGTTGCCTGTTTTCAAGTTGCTTATTATCTTGAAATTTCACTTTAGAATTTTGGAATCAGAATTGGGGAATAGACATCTGAAGTAGGTTTTAATCTTCAGCTCACAGATTCTTTACAAACCAAGTCTGATCTGAATATACTTTGGTTTCTTTTATAACAGCATCAACAATAATACCTAACCTTGATGAACACTTAACTAAAAGTCTGGTAATGCTTACATATATCATCTCTAATGCTTTCAATATCCTGAATTTCGTTATGTGACCTTAATCAAGTTAACTAGTTTTCTGTACCCCAGCCCCTCACCTGTGAAATGAGAAAGTAATAATTACCATATATGATTATATGAACTAAAAAAAAATAATGTATCTAACCTGCTTAGCACAATGCCTAGCACGTATCAACAAATACCAGCTGTTGTGAAAACCAGTTTTCAGATGCGGAAACCAAGGGTTAGAGTTGTTAAAACCTTGCCCAACTTTACAGAGAGGGGTGGTAGGTATGCAAATCTCTTTTGGTTTGATCCTGGAGACCACGCTATTTTACTAATAAAAAGGATAACCACCACCATCTTCTTGCTTTTATGAAATAAAGGTCTTTCAAAATAATTTTATTTGTAAGCAGAAACACTCTGCCTTTCATCAAATGCTCTGGAGAACTATTTTTTTGTGTGTGTTTGAACACTAAATCTTTGTAGTTGTTTTATCTTTCTCAAAGCCACAAAGGAAGTCAGTAGCAGCAGCAACACACACTACAAGTTCTGACTCTTAACCACATAAGCACTTTGGATTTTCTATTTATTTAAGCAATTAGCAATAAGGAGGCAGCATATTAATCAGAAGTACACAAGTTTCATTCCCATCTCACCAATACCAGGTAAATAGCAATGTATCTCTTTAAGAAAAAAAGACTATGCCATTCAAACTTTAAAAAAGAGACAGTTAATAATCTGACTAGAATTAAAAAGCAAAGATGCCTTAAATGCACTAGCTTTTAAATTAGGATTTTAAAAATTCAAAACTTTTTTTTTCCTATTTAGCAAATTTAAAACAGCAGAGTCAGGGATGGAGAAAGACGTCTAAAATATTCAAGTTTAATATCTAATTCTAGAAATTCAAAAGAGGAGAGAGCATGTTCTTGGATATTTATAAATCGTAACTTACATCCCACAGAACTGAATAAATTATGCTCCTTGCTGGCAAGACAGTTTTACATTAATATAATATTTAAAGTAGTTTTTGAGAGTGTGGAAAAAAATTAAAGGTAAATTTAAAAAGCAATTACATGGCTTATTTCACTCAGCATAATGTCCTCAGGGTTCATCCATGTAGCATGCATCAGAATTTCTTTCCTTTTTAAGGGTGAATAACATCCCATTGCATGCATAGACCCATCTGACCTAGCCATCCTCAATGGACACTTGGGTTGTGTCCATGTTTTTACCTATTGTGAATAATGCTGCTATGGACACTGGTATGCAAATGTCCCTCTCAGACCCTGTTTTCAATTCTTCTGTGTATATACTTAGTCAGAATTATAGAGATAGACCCTAGAATGGTGGCTGCCAGGGGCCGGGCCCGGGGGGAAATGAGGAGTTACTCTTTAATGGAAACAGTTTCAGTCACACAAGATGAGAAGGGTTATGGAGAAGGGATGGTGGTGATGGCTGTACAACATGATGAATGCATTTATTTACTACCACATTAATACAGTTTTAAATACACTTAAAATGCTAAAGATGGTAAATTCTGTTTGTTATGTGTATTTTCTCACAATCAAAATATTGGGAAAAAAGGCAATTACATGAAGTAAAACTGTTTGTTTACAGCATTATTTTAAAAACTCATTTTATATTCTCTAAAGCTAAGAACTGATTCAAAACTTAACTATTATTATGAAACCCTATCCATCTTTCCACAGGATACTATAATTTATTCAGCATCTACCCAGTGCCAGGGGCTAAACAAATGCTATCTCCTTTAATCTCTGCAACTACTACAAATTCCATTGTAAGGATTAGGAAACAAATACAAAAAGGTTAGTTAACCCACTTAGATGACATGGAGCTAGGAATCAACTTCAGATCATTCTGACCCTCCAAGCTCTGCTGTTCTCATTTTAATGCAGTGACATGTTTGGACAATACTATCAAGTTCGAGTTTGCTGATGGGAATTGTAAGTTGTATTACTGATAAGCTGGGTAAAAACTTATCAAATCAACAATGAGGAAACACTCATCAAGGAAAAAAACCCATCTTGGATCTTAAGAGTACATTTTTTTTGTCATTTATTATAAGTAAAATTGAAACCATGTTTTCTATAGTTGATTTGTTTTTATTTGAGGACAGTGTTACTGACCCTCATATGTGGGACCTGAACCGGGGCCGCTGGCTTCCCCCAGCACTTAACCACCATGCTACTCGGCCAGCCCAATAGTTAATTTGTTGAAATCAGCTATGCAAATGAGAGCTACCCATCAGCACTAGATTTATAAAAAACACCATATCATATTATTTAAAATGGTAAAAGCAAAAAAAAATTAAATTAAACCACTTAAACAAATGTAAACACAAATAAATTACTTTATGTTCCTGTTCTCCCTTCAGAGACAAGTAACTTTGCAAGTTGATTATACTAATTAGATATCAGTATTAAATATAGGAACTTTAGAGTAGTTTGGACAAAATAATTAAAATTTAATCTAGTCAGAATACTAGAATCCTTTTTAAAAAGTTGGTGGTGGGAAAAAGAAGGATTTATCAGTAAATTTAATGACTGTACTTGAAATTTAATTATAAAAGCGATTCTGTAGAAGGAAAATATTTTGATAGTTGAAAGAAAAAAAATTATATGCCTTACATGTGTGCTAGACATAAACATACATACAATTAAAATGTACCTATAAATACTCTAGTTTTCTCTTAATTTTGCAGGAAGGTTAAAACTCTATAAATACGCATTTGATTTTCACTAATCCTACTCCTTTCTGGGGGACCAGCCCCTCTGTCAGAGAATCGTACACATTGGCCTTTAAGTATAATCATGGTTATGAACATGGCCTCTCTGGAGTCAGTCTGCTTGAGTTCAAATCACAGTCCTACCACTTTCCAGTTGAATGGCATCAGGTATGTTCCTTTACCTCTCTGTGCCTCAGTTTCTCATTTGCCATAAGGACAACAATATTTATCTCACAGAGCTGTTAAGAGAATTAAATGGGTTAATACATATAACATACTTGGAACAGTTCTTAGCTCAACAAAATGCTAGCTATTATGATTATTCTATCTCTCATCTTAAAAAACACCCCCAATTATTACTGTATCTTGTCAACTGAGAGCTAACTGAAATCCAGTGCCTATTGTTTGGGGACTTGTTCTCTTCTTGTAAGGCCTGCCGAGCAGTGAACTTTTATGTAGTCCATATGAATGGTAATGCTCTTCTCTCCTTAGTCCTGGATATTCATGAAAACATCAATAGAAGTGAAGAAAAATGAAAACCATAAGATCTCCAACATGTACCTAAAATATTTGCAATCCCTCCTAGTTATTTTACGTAAGGTAAAAATGGAGCCAAATTCTAACAAAACCATGAGTATTATCAATACAGAACCCAATCTGTAAAATGTGCTCTGAACATGGGGGAACACTGGGACTATGTCCACGGGCTGCCAACTAGATGAGAGCAGACTCTTCACATTACCAGGGTCCAGGAGCCCCCCTGGAAATCAGAGTGTTACTCTGATACCGGCAGCCATATTACTGACCCTTGCTTAGCTGTGCTGGCCAACCCAGGACAAAACACGCATGTTTCTCATTTGTTTCATCTTCAGGTGACTGTGTGAATCTATGAGAACTGAGGTCCATGCCCAGAAAAATCATGGGAAATGGACTTAAAATATCTGGAATCTCTGAGTGATGAAAAGACAGCTTGTGTTGTTACCAAAAACCCATCTCACTAAGTAGGTTTAGTGTTCAAAATCATCTTCAGAAAATCTTAACTATGCCCACAAATCAGCATATTTCTATCTTGGCTACAAGTTTATGAAGGTAAGTTTGTTCTAACTGCAAATCCAACCATATCTTCTTCTATGAAGATAATAAGGTCACCCTATTTTCTGTCACCTCTTCTGTGAAACAACAGAGAAGTACTGGATGGTAGGATCTTCATTCATAACTGAAGAGACATTTTTGGCAAAGAGGTTTGGAACGGGTTGGTGAAGCTCAGGCAGAAGTCCCTGGGGTCCTGTACCGCTCGGATGAGAGAGCCCTAGGCCAGTATCACCTGTGTCCTTAGAAAAGAGGAGTTTTGGACGCACAGGCACACCAGGAATACACATGCACTGAAGAACCATAGGAAGCAGCAGCAAGAGGGCGGCCGTGCAATCCAAGGAGAGAGGCCTCTAGAGGACACCAGCCAGGACCTTGATCTTGGACTTCAGCCTCCAGACCTGTGAGGGCATAATTTTGTCTGTTGTTTCAGCCACGCTGTCTGGCATTTCATTATGGTGGCCCCAGCAAATGAATATAGCTGCCATCCCTAAATACTGGTGGCCCAGCTTTTAGGGAGCCTTGACCTCATGGTTAGATGCAAGATGGAGTATCTCCCAGAATGAGACTGATATAAAATTTCACTGAGTAGTTAGCTGCTCAATAACTACTTTATTTGCTTTGCTTCGTAGCATTATGCTTCCTGTTGAATGATAAGCTTACTACTTACTTGAGATGGTGCTGCTGGAGGCCATTTCTATGCTTAGCACTAAAAATGTGCTGACGGGGGCCAGAGGAGTCTCACAAAGTGGCCCATCTTTCTTCTACTTAGTGTTGAGGCCCTTGGGGGCTCAGGTAGGTTTTCAATGAGTCCTATGCTCACTCTAAGATCTGATTCTGACAGCTAAATCGACAAAATGCTCAATCACAGATTCTAACACTTTATGGATGTTATCCCCTAACTGATGAATCCCACCTCACTACCGGCTTCCTACTATCTTTCCATTGGAACATGGCAAACAGGATCACAGGGAAGAAGCCCAGCAAAGATAAGAGCTCAAAGTGAAAGAAAACAAAAATTGAATTATCTTGTGCTCCCACCGACTACTGCTGTAAGATCTCAATATATCCACACAGGGGCGAGACACAATTCTTTTATTGCCTCATTACATATAGACTGTTGATCATATATCAAAAACATTATAGAAATGTTCTATTTAGAAGAACCCTGAGGAAACAAATTTGAAGAGTAAAAAAATCTTTTGGTGATAGGCATACATTTACCTATAATTGATCAACATTGAAAATACACCTTTTAAAATACATTAGACTTTTTATAAAGAGCGCAAACCAAATCCCAAGATGCCCTCTCTCACCCATTAGGATGGCTACTGTTTAAAAAAACAGAAGGAAAACTGACAATAACAGGTCTTGGTGAAGATGTGGAGAGACTGGGACACTGGTGCAGCGTTGGTGGGAATGTAAAATGATATAACTGCTATGAAAAACAGTATAGTGGTTCCTCAAAACCTTAAAAATAGAATTACATGGGCCGGCCGAGTGGCGCGGTGGTTCAGCGCTGGCTTGGGAAGCCAGCGGCCCTGGTTCGGTCCCACATATGAGGGCCAATGACAGCGCCCTCAAAAAAAAAAAAAATAGAATTACCACATGATACAACAATTCAACTTCTGGGCACATAACCCCCAAGATTGAAAGCAGGGACTCAAAGAGATATCTGCACGCCCATGTTCACCGCAGCAACCTAAGTGCCTCTCAACAGATGAATGAACAGAATGTGACACAGACATACAATGGAATATTATTCAACTTAAAAAAAGGGGGATTCTGACACATGCTATAACATGGATGAACCTTGAAAATATTATATTAAGTAAAATAAGCCAGTTACAAAAGGACAAATACTACATGATCCCACTTATAAGAGGGCAGACCCCGTTCAGCAGAAAGGCCTTTTTGAGGAACTAGAAGTCTTAGAATTACTGCAGGGACAAGGTTGGCAATAACTGCATGTGTCATTTTTTTAACTGCACCTTTTTCTATAACTCTCATGTTTATTATGAATAGCTTTACCTTTTCAGATATTATCTAAGAACCAGTTATGCTGATTTGACCCTTTGTTTCCTCAAGGAAACCCAGAACAGTCTCTGCCCTGACCTTGTGATGTCCTTCCGCTGTGTCTATGCCGTACACCCCCCTCCTTGGCCTGCTGATATCTAACATCTGCCCCAATGCGCTATGAAACTGCCGCTGACGGCCTCCACAACGACTTCTCAGTGGCTCCGTCTAAAGGACACTGTCCTCTTAACCTTATTCGGCCTCCGGGAGTAGTAACAGGACGCCTAGACTCCTTTTCTTTCAGAACTCCTTCCTTGGTTAGGCGCTGGCTTGGGAAGCCAGTGGCCCCGGTTCGGGTCCCACATATGAGGTCCAGTGACACTGCCCTCAAACAAACAAAAAAAATCTGTTTATAATCAGAACTCCTTCCTTGACACGTGTGACACCCAGTCTCTTGAGCTTTTCATTCTAGCTTTCTGGTCCTCCCTCTTCAGTCAGCTTGTGGAGGGCTGTAATATTAAACTGGGCTAATTCACCCTCGCTGCCAATAAAACAGAGGCACCAGTACTGCAGTACTGTTCAAAACAAAATGTCTTGGATTCTCTCACCCAGTTCCTGCCCTTGTTCTTGGTTCCCCACTCCTTTCCAGGGTCTTCTACACGTCTTTATGTATTTTTACCTCAAATTTCCAGCAGTTAGAGGATGTACTTACTCACCCTCTAAAATAAATAACCATTGTTTTCCTTTCTCTTCTCAGTTTTAGAAATATTGTGTCCAATTCGACTATGCTTGGTAATTTCTACGGCACTTCTAAAATACCCCATCTATTACCAAGTAAGTTCAAACAAATGATATATTTAAAAAATGTGCCAAAACAACCAGTTTGCCTTTTTTATTTTTTGTATGAATGACCTGCTTGGGTTGGTACATCCTAGTCTGGCCATGCCATAGGATGGAAATTTTTATTCCAGCTTTAAGACAGGTTTTAACCACTCTTTCAAACTATATGGTGTTGACAATCAGCAATATCATTTCCGATATAGTTTTCTTTTCTGCTTTTATTATCCCAGTTGTTTCATTTGTTAACATCTGTCTCTTGAGATAAGACTATTTACCAATGGAAACCTTTTTGGGATATTCATCTCAACCAAGATAAGTGGGCTCCTCCTCTCAGAAAAGCGCAAGGTAAAAAACCCACAAATTTCGAAAAACAAATGAAGAAGGTGAATATCCTTCTAAGGCAAAGATATTTTCTATTTTTTGTCAGACATACGGAGATAATCTTTTAAATTAAATTTAGAAATTTTCTCAAGTTCTATGAATTCAACTCAAATTTACCTATTGAATAAAACTAACTCTAAAGTCATTTATTCAATCAGAAAGTTTTTGTGGTTTTAAAAATGAGTTCTCTAGAATCAGACTGGTTTCAATAAGTCATTCTGCCACATGTGACTTTAGGCACATTCTCAAGCATTATTTCAAGCACAGGTTTTACTTATTATCAATTTAAAAACCAACTCTAGGGTCGGCCGAGTGGCTCAGTTCCTTAAAAGCTCGCTCAAGAGTGCAAGTTGAGCTCTGAGCAACAGCAGTTCGATGCCCAGCCCGAGCTGAGCTGCCGCTGAGCTGCCAACAGGTGGCAGGATGGCTCAGCTAATAAATAAATAAATAAATAAATAAATAAATAAATAAATAAATAAATAAATAAAACCAACTCTAGCTTTATGTCATGTAAAAAAAATAATGATCCATCTGATTGAAGATAAAGAAAAAAATACTAGCAAAAAGGGAGAAAAAAGCCCATCCATCCATCAGTATTAACATGACAAAATAACCTTGAAGGCAAAGAGTATTGTCAGTAGCAGAGGATCAAGTCACTAGGAAGATAAACCATAACCTCAAAATATATAAAGCATATGTTGACAGCATTACAGTAAGAAAATGAAAAGTTTGCAATTAGTTAGGAATTTTAACATAAATCACACAACTGCTCAGACAAAAATCAGCAAGCCTATATTAGGATGAAGGACATACAATGAGCCAATTTGATCTAATGGACACATAGAGAATCCTGTACCTTAAACAACAGAGGAAGAAAACAGAAAGGAGTCATGTGACACCATTTTAAATGATGAGTGAGGTTTTAAACCTTTAGAGTATGAGCTGAAAATTCACAACTGAACTCTCAGAAGAGAGGTTAAGATAGAAGATGCCACTCACAAAAGGGTTGGAAGTAAATGAGATCACAAAAGAGCAGCCTATAAGGAGGTGGTGCTGACAGGACACACCTCGTGATGAGTCCAGGAAACACTGCAAAAGCATTAAGTTTATAGAAAATTCCTAAAGTGACTACTCAATTGATCTTAGGATAGAAGTTTAAGTACTATTCAACATCTCTATTTAATAAGTATGGCAGGAAAACTTGGGTTAAAGATGAAGACAACACAGCATTACTGTAAAAGCTTTTGTTGAGGCCTCAGAAAGATCTAAGAAGATGCCTTGGAGAATTTTGCAGACAGACAAAAGGCCCTTTAAGGGGTTTAAAGAATGTGCCTCATAAACCCTATTAAACAACAGGACTTCCAAGGGTCCATAGCCCATAGCGGTTTCACTGGGAACCCAAGGGAGAGAAGGTTTTCTTTCAAAGAAATGTGAGGTTGTTATTTTTGTCTAATGGGGTGAAGTCCAAAGAGATTCATAGAAACCAGTTTTTTTGAGGACTGCTCTGGTAGCAGTATCACCACTTGAACTAAACAAGATAGAGATAATACAGGTCTTTGGACTCCCTACCTTTTCTGTGTAGGAAGCAGGCTGAGAAAGCTCCTCAATTGCTGCTTGCTTTTCTTATGGAAAAAGTTCCGGGGTCAAAATGAAGAAACAGAGAGCAGAGTCAAGAGCAGCGGTAAGTAATTCCCGGGCAGCAAATCAAGGAAATGGCAGCCATATGCGTGGCCAGATTTTTGAATTGTTAGATCCTGTGTGCCTCTTATTTCCCCCCTTTTGAATGTGAAAGTGTGTGGTTATCCTATGCCTGTCCTGATACTATATGTTTGGAAGTCGGGGGAACTAATTCTTCTCTTTAGCTCACAGTAAAGACAGAGAGGAATGGTACTCAAAAACCTGTACCCAAGGAGCCACAACAAGGAGCCTGAAGAAGGCTACCTTTGTGTCAACTGAAGGGTGACATTCTTTAACCTTTCTAAAACCTCAAGAGGTCAGTTATCAATACCTACAGTATTAAGTTAATAACTATTCTCTCCAATGCAAACTTCACGCTCTTGGAAGCAGCAAATCAGTAGAGGATCTGAAAAACCACTGTGGTTGTAGGATCCCTTTTCCCAGAAATCATGTATGGTTATACCAGTATATATTTTGTTCTTATATTAAAATGGGTAAGAGAGTAATAGGAAAATTCATGTTTCAGAGGCTTAATAAGCAAATTATATGTAAATGACAAACACATAAAATTCCAACTTCATGGATTATAATTGTGTTTTAGAAAAAAAGCTCTATAAAGTATTTCGAACCAAAGCCACAGGAATGTAAGCGTTTACTAAAGTTTTGAAGATTATGAAAAACTTCGAAGGTGATAAAAATTAATCATCTTCCTTTCCTATGTCCAGGCAGAAGTCTCATTTTCCAAAATCATAGTCTACAGTCAGGCACAAATAACCCGACAGAATATGACCATGTCTGGTAAACCAGTTACTTCTACTTCGAAACCAGGCAGCTCACCATCTCCTTCACAGACAAAAGAACACACTTAAAACACTTTCATTGCTGTTTTGAGTGTAAGCTTCCAAGTTAAAGCCGCCCACATTCATCATGTGCCTCAGAGCTGGATTACAAGACCGGTTTAGTTAACTTTATTGAGATGCCAGTTTAAGCAGAAAACATACATAGACATTTAAAGTTTTTTGATTAATGTCTAAGTAGAACGTTTTTATTGTTAGAATTTGCCATATGTCTCTTCAATTAATTGTCATTCCAAATGAAATTTTATAATTTTTACATACTAAGCAAAAGGTTTTTGTGAGCTGGAGAATAACCTGATCCATTTAAGCATAAATTTACTAAAGTATAAAACGAGTCTAGATAGCACTGACCTAACAAAAAACCAACCTTAAAATACTTTTGTCTACATGGAAAGTGTATTGACTCTGGCTCTCTAATGTTTATATAAGGAAACCATTAACAAAAAAAGGACTCAAATTATACACATAAAAGAAAAGATGAGAAAGAGAGGAGCAATAACTCACCCAATAGCAAATAAGTTAAATTCCCTCTCCCACCCAAGAAGAAAATGCATAGAAAGTATAGGCACCAGCAATATTCCCACTCCTTTTTCAACTTTTACAAAATTAGGTATTCTGCTTGCAAATGTCTAACTATAGAGTGCTTCAACAATATTTTCAATCTTAACAATCATGCTTGGCGTCTTATTAAAATTGAAATATACATTTTATACTTTTCAGATTTAATGTATCAACTTTAAGGAGAAAACAGAGACTAACACCTGTAAATGTGTTACAATTTAAAAAGTATCTTCACATACATCTCATTTACTGCTCTGAAGGATTCACACTTAATAAGGACAGAAACTGTGGCTTAGAGAGGGTAGGTGACATGTCCGAAGTTAGCTACAAAGGGGTGAATTTGGAACTAGAAGCCCAAGCTCTTAATTTAATACATGCACTTTCATTCTCTTTTCTAACTGAAGGATCTGGTTAACAAGTCATCTTACTATGGATTTCCACTGTAAAACCATACATGATTTTCTACGATAAAAAGAAATAGAGTTGATATATATTCACTGAACATGTATCTGAAAACCAAATAAAACGATTCCATTTTAACAAGCATTGAAAAAGGCTAATGAATTTGCAGTCACTATAAAGTTGAATGTATTTTTCAGTGTTTAAATATTTAAAAATGCACCCATAATTAGTCAAAAAAATGTTTTAACATAATTTATTTTGATTTAACATGACTCTTCCTTAAAAACTTTAAGACCACATATACACTTGACAAAATAATATAATTATTAACTTCTATTACATCTTGATTTAAATGCCTATTGTCTAAAAGGGGGGAAACATGCAATTTTAGTACTTTCCTGTTAATTAACGAATTCTGAAATGAGCCAACTTTTTATCCATAATGCCCTCTACTGGTAGCTAAAGAGGTTCTAATACGCTTACTACAGAAGGGTGGAAGTGAGGTCCCCCACACCTGCACACAAATCCCCTAGAAAGCTTGTTAAAAACACAACTTCCCTCTTTTACAACATATCTACAGATACTGTGATTTCAGTAATTCTGGAGTAAGATCTAGAACTATGCATCGCTAACAAGTTCCCCGACACGTAAGTGGAGAGTCCCTGGTTTGGGTGGGTATGCTGACACCTGACTTTCAAAGGACAGTGACTTTATGAAAAGCTCTGGGAAGGCAACATTATGCCTGTTTTGTAGAGGAAGACGGAGGCTCAAGACAATTTACCCCAGGTCACATGATAAAAAGCAGAGCCACTAACATTTTCTTCCTGGAGGTATATGTCCTTAGAGGAAACAGTAACAAAATTGTGTCAGCCTTAAAATCCAAGTGTTTATTTCTTTATAGACAGCTCTGTAGGCAGTACATACGCAGGACCTTCTCAGCCCTGGCTCCCATGAGAATCACCCAGGGAGTCTGGGAAAATGCTTATGCCCAGGTCCTAGGCCCAGAGATTCCGATTTAATAGGTTTAGGGTAAGAGCTGGACATGTTCTCTTTATGATGGTCATCAGCCACCAGGGTGCTTATAAGTGGTGCTCGGCCTGAGAGCTCGGAACCACCTGAGGACAAGGACCGCTGGGCCCCACACCCAGAGCTTCTGATTCAGCACGTCTGGGAGGGTTTGAGAAGTCTATTTTTACAAGTCCCAGGTGGTGATGATGATACTGGTTCTGTGACCACACTTTGAGAATTGGTGGTTAAACATAGTTGGCTAGGGGTTCTCAACCTTGCCTATACATTAGAATCACCGGGAGAAATTTTTAAAATCCTGATAGGCAGGCACCCCCTCAGACCAATTATATCAGCAACTCGCCGTTAAGGGACCCAGGCATGAATATGTGTACAGCTCCTAAAATTTAAAAAGGCTTCTCTACAGCAAAGGTTTATAAAACCCATTAATATATTAATGGATACACATTTATATAGTGATTTTCCAAGAGGGTAGGATAGTATGCAATATTTTCAAAGCTTTTTGGACCAGAAACACTTCTATCAAGGCATACAATTAAAAGCTCTGAAGGTGTGAACTGCTAGTCTATGGGAAAGGTGCTTTGAGTGGCCACAAGACATTCCCCTTCAACCTCAATCCAGTCTCATCTTTTGCCAAACTCTTCCTCCCTTCCGCTGCATAGGTTCCTATTAAAATATCAATAACCCTCTATTGCAATTATCTGTTTTAATGTGACTGTCTGCACTCTTTCTACAAGCTCTTTGGAGTCAGAGGTGGCATCTTATTATCTTTGATTCCCCGGAGTATAGCAGGATGCCTAGCATAGCAGGTGCTCCATACACATTTGCTGAGTAACTGAACATGGACTGATATCCCCAGCATCTGTAGAAATGGCAGTGTCAGGCATGGCTTTTATGCAACCAGAGAATGCAACTTTTACATAGCTAAAATCAGAATTGAATGTCTCTCCCTCATAGAATTATCCTTAATACTGCTTTAAATAAAAATAAGGGACTGTTCCCACTTAGAAATGATATGTAACTTGCCTTGGAATCTGCCACATATTCAAATTATTAGTAACTTAGGGTAGCAAAACGACTTGGTAATTTTTTTATTCTATGAATTATTTAGCTAAGTGTGACCCAAAAGAAGATGCAAATGCTTTATGCATTAACAGTGAAATGAAGTTTCCAAAAACCCTTAAAAACAACAGGAAAAAAGCAAAACAAAACCCCCAACTACTGTTGTTTTGAAAATCCAAGTTTTACAATCTTGTACATACTAAAATCAAATCAGTTTTGGTTTTGTTTTTTTCATTTATAAAGAACAGCATTTTTCTGTTAGCAAGATGCATATCAAACTCAAGCCAAACAATTTTGATATATATCCAAAAATTTGCAAGATTAAGTTTAGTATTCTCCTTTAGTGTAACAAATGAAAACATGTGACTTCATGCTATGGTACAGTCTATAGCTTTCTGGCACTATGTTTTCTAAATGCTTCTCAAGTATTTAAAATAATTCCATATGTATAAGTCTCAAAACATCACAAGACTATGTTGTCTCTCAAACTTTTTCAGTTTATAGTACTGTAAGACTGTCTTGGAGGAAATTAATCATATTAGCAAATATTACCATATATTTGTTTTTAAAGGGCAGTGATAATTACTTCAACATATATTTATTCAACAAGTAATTACTGAATGCCCATTATGTGCCAGGAGCTGTTCTAGGACCTACAGTTAATAAAGAAAATAAAGTTTCTTATGAAGTTTATAATCTGATATATTTTTTTCCAGAAAGAAAAAAGTAGAACATTTTTGTGGTCCAAACTAGAAACAGGATTCTATGCAAGGGAGGAGATAGAGTTAAATTAAAAAGCCATTAGTTTATAAAACTTGCTGGAAGATTCCCAGCAACTATGAAAAGGCTGGTAAGACTAGAAGAAAAAGTAATAAATACAACTTAAAATTAATTTATGATTACCTCTGAATTCCTTCAAGAATATCCTTCACAGCTGCCATTAACTTTTGAAGATATATAAATGCTTCTTCAAATGATGCTATTTTTGAAGAAGTCAGAGCTGAATTTGAGCCCAATCTTTGAAATACATCTGTACTGAAATAGAGAAAAAGAAAAGATACTCATAGGTACATAAGCATATTTACTGTAATTAAAGTATTTTCATTTTTAATGTATAAACTAACTCATATTTATAACTCATCTCTCATAATGATGATGTATTTAAGTTGAACTGTTTTCTTCTAAGAGTTTTACAGTTTTAGTTCTTACACATCCATTTTGAGTTAATTTCTGTATGTAGTGTAAAGTCAGGGTCCAACTTCATTCTTTTGCGTGTAGCTAGAGTTGTGCCAGTACTATCTGTTAAAGAGACCATTCTTCCCCTATTGAATAATGGTCTTAGCATCCTTGTCAAAGTCAACTAACCATAGATATATGGGTTTATTTCTGTATTTTGAATTCTATTCCATTGATTTATGTGTCTATATTCATGCCAGTAGCACAGTTTTGAATACTGTAGCTTTGCAGTAAATTTTGAAATCGGGAAGTGTGAGTCTTTCTTCCTATCAATGAACATTGGATTTTTCCATTTATTTAGGTCTCTCTAATTTCTTTCAAAAGTGTTTCAGTGTATAAATCTTGCACCTTTTTGATTACATTCATTCCTAAGTATTTTATTCTTTTTTTTTTTTTTTTTTTTTTTTTTTTTAGGGTAGTGTCATTGGCCCTCATATGTGGGACCGAACCGGGGAGTATTTTATTCTTTTTGATAATGCAGGTAGAATTGTTTTCTTTACTTGATTTTTAGATTGCTCATTGTTAGTATACAGAAATACCACTGGTTTTGTGCATTTATTATTTTTAATAAAAACCATGAACTTATTTTATTTAAAAATATTTCTTTAAAAAATTTTTAAACATTTAAAACCTAGTCATCATATGAAATTTGAAAAATACAGGAATGTTTCTAGAAACACCAACTAGAGATTAACATTATTTAAATCCATGGAGTATTAATCATTAATAGTATCTGACACTCAGATTCCTCACAAATAGGAAAGACACAAAACCTGACCTGATATCAGTGCTGTAAGTTCACAATTGATTATTGAACCACAAGAACAACACAGGACAAGAAGATGCCATTTACAATTGTGCCTAAGTGCTCCAGTATTTTCAGATGAGTAATTGTGCATAGGGCCTACCAGACCTTCAAATGAGCATCTCTACATGAAAGGATCAAACACAAGCATGTTGAGCGGTTCTATAGTAGCTAGGTACACAATCAGGCATGGAAACAGTGAAGGAGACTTCAATAAACTAAATACTGATGAAGCAATATAAGTATTTTTCACTTACTGAAATACTATGATGTTAAGTCTATTATCCACAAATTACCCAAAACTCTATAACATGCAACACACATGTATATTATAAGTTAGCACTAAGGTACATAAAGTACTCAAATGTTTTCTAAATGAAAGGAAGATTAAAACATCTTAGGCATGCTTTTAATCTATTTTATTTTGCAAATAATAATCTCTGCCTGGTATGTATGGTAACTTTCTGCTAACTAGAATATCTGATTAGCCAAAATATTAAACATATACCAAGTCTAGACAAAACTAACAAACAAAACCTATCTTTTAAGTGAAAATGCAAATTTGTAAATATTCTTTTCTTTAGTTCACATCAGGTACAGATACTTCCTTAGTATGAGAGATGATACGCTTTTTTTTTTTTTTTAGCTAAGCCATCCTGCCACCTTTTGGCAGCTCAATGGCAACTCAGGTCAGGCTGGAATCGAACTGCCATTGCTCAGAGCTCAGCTCGCACTCTTTTTTTTTTTTGAGGGCAGTGTCACTGGCCCTCATATGTGGGACCGAACGGGGGCCGCTGGCTTCCGAAGCCAGCACTTAACCACTGCGCCACTGGGCCGGCCCACAGCTTGCACTCTCGAGCAAGCTCTTAACCAACTGAGCCACTTGGTCGGCCCTGATACATTTTTTTTTTTTTATAAGCTCGGATTACCTTTATTTACTTATTTATTTATTTATTTATTTATTTTGAGGGCAGTGTCACTGGTCCTCATACGTGGGACCCGAACCGGGGCCGCTGGCTTCCCAAGCAAGCGCTTAACCACTGCGCCACTCGGCCAGCCCGAGATGATACATTTTTTGAAAATAAATAAATTTAATTATATTCAAGGACTACAAATGGGGCCCAAATCCACAGTGTTGTAACAGATGACTGATTGAGAATAGATGTTTAAATGGAGTGCTAATATTACTTTGCTGCTCTTATGAACATCTCGCTAGAACAGGTAGGTGATCTTAATCCAAAACAATAGTCATATTGGGCCCTTTAACAAAAATCACACTATGAAGTGTGCTTTACATTATTTTTTAAATTACTCTAGCAGCAGCCTATTCAAAGAACCACTCAGAAATAGTCTCCATCTTTTCATTTTACCAAGATGATAGTACTTTATGTGTATGAAAGTAATAAAAGTGTTTCTTCCTTTTAAATAAAAGTATCTTCCTTTTTAAAAAAAATCTCACATGACTTTTCCTTAATCCAGACTTAACTTTTCTTAAATTGTTTTAAATTTCATTAATCTTTGTATCCTGCTAATTTGTTTAGCCAATCTAGGTGACTATTCTTTGGTTTTGTTATATAGGGGCAAAAGGCTTTGCATTCTAATCACCTGCAGAGATTTTTTTTTAACATACTATCTCATCTTCACCTAAGTCCTAGTGATTCAGAATTTCTGCAGATTCAGTGAAGGCATATATATTTTTAAGACTCTGAAGGTAATTCTGATGTGCACCTCTATTTAAGCATCACTGTTTCTAAGGTACCCATTTGGCAAAAGACCTTCAATAAGATAATCTGGTAAATTAATCTCACAAGTCAAGCACTCACTCAGAGTAATGATGGAAAACCCTAAAATTCCAAAATCCTTAGAAATTTAGTACCTGTTTTGATATATTGTAATCCAAACATTCTCTAGGATAGACCAGATTTCTTGATGCCTGTTGGGCTGGGAAAGATGAGAGCCTGAGAAAATGGTGATTTCTTGGTTATTAGACTTCATTGGAGAAGTATCTTCTTGCTTTTTACCTGCTGTATTTTCAGAAGGATTTCGATTAAGTTTTGCCTTGACCTGGAGAAATAAGAATTACATAAAATGCAGTTAGTCCTTTACTAGTAAGTGAAAGAAAAAGAACACCAATTGTACTTATAAATGTTCGAGCTTCTGGGAAGCGTTCACTAGTTTTTGTCCTCATTATGTACAGAATCGTCCCAGAAAAGTATTAGAGCTAAGAAAAAATTTTCCTTTTCCATTTATATCAAATAATATTTCCGTTCTATTTATTATGGTGACCTTTCCTAGCTAACATGCTAATATCAATTTAAGAATGCTGTTTGAGGGCCAGCCGAGTGGCGCAGTGGTTAAGCGTTGGCTTGGGAAGCCAGCACCCCTGTTCGGGTCCCACATACAAGGGCCAGTGACATTGCCCTCAAAAAAAAAAAAAATACTGTTTGAATTGTACACATAACGCATTGAATTACAGAGACACCTACAATACAATGATAAACAGGTATAATAAAAAGCCTCCAAGCACCTTATAATCCAGTGAAAAGAATGAGATTCAAAGGGCTGTTAAAAAAAAAAAATCAGGATAGAACGTAAGCCTTATTCTATGAACAATGGTGAACCACTGAAGGTTTCTCACTTAAGAAATGATATACACGGGCCGGCAGAGTGGGGCAGTGGTTAAGAGCTGGCTTGGGACGCCAGCGGCCCTGGTTCGGATCCCACATATGAGGGCCAGTGACACTGCCCTCTAAAAAAAAGAAATGATATACACAAAACTGTACTCTAAGACAAACTGGAACAGAAGAAGGTAGAGGCAAGAAAGTGGTTATAAGGCTACTGAAATAATCCAGTAAAGGAGTACTGAGAACTTGAATTAGGTTTAAAATATCGCAGTAAAATAAAAAGAAAATTGAAATACTTTAGATGACTTGGCCAAAGACTAGATTCAGGGACCCTAAGATTTTTTTTTTTTTTTAACCTAGATGCCTAGAAGAACAATGCTACAAATAATAAAAATTTAGGGTGTCCATAAAGTCTAGAAATATGTTTAAACAGATCAAACCTCCTTGATTACTTCTGCAAAGGAATATAAAGACAGCTTTACTCAGTAAACGGCAAGCACATAAATACTTATAAGCAACACATCCCAGAAACATGTGCAAGAACTGGTGGAAATGCTTACTTTGATGTGCCACATTCACTGCAGTTTTAAACAGCACATTATATTACGCATTGCTGATGAAGGGCAAAACATCGAACATATTGCGTGTTATAATATGTAGCAATAAACCACTGAGTGTATGTTTAGCTATGTTTATGTATTTTACAACCACCTGTAGTAAAGCCAAGAATAAAGGCTGGTTTTAGATAAGGAAAAAGGAGATGAGCACAAAAGTAGATAAGATTGTTGGGAGTGAACAGCAAAAAAGAAGGTAAAGGCTAGGCCAGGGGTCGGCAAACGGCGGCTCGCGAGCCACATGAGGCTCTTTGGGTACATATATGTGGCTCTGAAGTAAAATTGAAACCGAAAATAAAATTATCCTAGTTTCACTTATAAAATTTTTAAAGGGTATTGTTCACATAATGGTGATTTCATTTGTTTTAGAGGTCTCGCAAAACTTCGAGGGACAGGATTGGCTCTTCCAGAGGTCGGCAAACTTTTGAGAGAGAACGTACACAGAGTTGCATGTGGCTCAAGAGCCGCAGTTTGCCGAACCCTGGGCTAAAAAAGCTGAAGGAGGAAAGGTGGCAACTAGCAAAAAAGAAAAAGAGACCAACCAGATAAAGGAAGAATCAGAAGTATTCAATAGCAACAGAAGCCCAGAGAGAGAGAGGGTTCAGGAAAGAAAGGATCAACTACTGAAAGGAGGCTGAGAAAGTAAGGGCTGAGGGAAGAGTGAGAAAAGGGCAGATTTGATAATTAGAAAGCAAATGATAACCTACTTCTTTTAACAGAGTGTGGAGGTAAGAGTTCTATTCATAAAGAATTAAGGAATAAGTGAGTGAAGAAATGGAAATAATGGTTACAGATTGCTCTTTTAAGAAGTTTTGTAGTTGATGGAAGGAGATAGTACAGTAAGTATGGCCAATGAAAAGTATTTAAGAATAGGTCTGAGCATGTTTTAAAGCAGAGCAAAAGAGCTACACTATTGATTCAGTTGATTTTTTTAAAAAATATCACTTTGGGAGAGGATATCAACTTAGGTGAAAAAAAATGCTGATAGATCAGAAAAAATTTTTAACTCTGAGTTTAAAAACTTGGGTTGTTTTGTCTTGGCTCTATTGTAACTTCTTTGTGAACTTACACAAAATCACTCTATTTCTCTAGGCTTCCTTGTTGATAAAAGTATGACTGTCAAGGTTAGCTTCATGGGTTGTTAGTTTCATGCTTGCCAAATAGAAAAAAAAAGATAACTGCAATGCTATTAATAACAGTTAATATTTATTGAGCATTTTTTAGGCACTGGAACTTTCTAAGAACTTTATATCTATTAATTCATTTACTCCTCACAACTACTTTATGAAACATACTGTCATTATCCATATTTTATAACTGACGCATTGTCTGGGTAAGTAACTTGTGCAAGGTTGCACGTGATAAGAGGTAGTAACAGGATTTGACCTCCAGTCATCTGACTGTGAAGGGGGTTATGATCTCTCTCCAACTGTACAAGTAAATATTATCCTTTTTTGTCTTTTGGGGCAGGAAGAAAAAAAGAAATTATTCTTCGTCTTTCTGCTCATTAATAAATACACATGGATGGAAAGACATATTTTGCTCTGAGATAAAATTTTTCATCACTACATAATGCTTCATTTCCTCAGCTCTCAAATAGTAGTGTTACAACTATACAAATGGATTTCTTTATCATACACATATGTAGCACTTACTATGTGCTTTACAAATATTAATTTATTAATACTCATGACAGTCTGAAGCAGCGATTATTATACTCATTATACATAAGAAGGAATTAAGGCGCAGAGAAGTTACATAACCAGATGTAAAAAAACCCAACTAGTCAGGATGGGGAACCTGAGGCAGTTAAGTCTAAAGTTTATCAACAAAACTGATTTTAATTATTCTATCATATTGGTAGAGCGAGTCTTATTTTTTTGGTGGCTGGAAGGCTCATAAAAGAAAAATGTATGTATCCTTTTCCTGTTTCCACGCCATTAATATAAAAATCTGGAAAACGATAATGTTAATTAACTTTCCATCTTGGTTTCTCAGAAGACTTTTCAGAAGTAAACAAATAATAAATACTTCTCTTTTCCTGATTTCCTACACTTGGTAAATTAAGGTTAGGGACATTTTTTTTTTTTTTTACAGTTACTATATTTAGATACTTTATCCCTGGAGGTAACCTATTTCTTTTTGTTGCTCAAGTTACTGAAACATGACTAAGTATTTAGGTCATATACCAAATCTGATGCATTCTACAAAACAACTCCTGTTACAAGTATATTTTAAAAGCCCAAACCAGGGCCGGCCAAGTAGCGCAGTGATTGGGTGCTGGCTTGGGAGGCCAGCGGCCCCGGTTTGGGTCCCACATGTGAGGGCCAGTGACATTGCCCTCAAAAAAAGAAAAAAAAAGAAAAAAAATCCCCAAACCAAATCACACTTCCCGGCTGACTTAAATAATGAATTGCTTCTACCATAAAAATAAAGGAGCAACTCGTCAGAGCTGTACTTGTGCGAACAACTCAGGTTGTTTCAAGCAGTAACACTAAAGCCAAGTCTTGAAGGAAAAGCACTAATGAGGGTGTGACATTGTTCGCTTGCCTTCACAAATGTTTTGCTATTGTAGCAGCTGGAAAATCAACATCCGGGAATAAATAACTTACTAAATAAAAATTCAGTATTTTTAAACACTCAGTGTGTAACATATAATAGGTATAACATTATATGATAAACACTAATTTTATATTTATTTATTTATTTAGCTGAGCCATCCTGCCACCTGTTGGCAGCTCAGCGGCAGCTCAGCTTGGGCTGGGCATCAAACTGCTGTTGCTCAGAGCTCATCTCGCACTCTTGAGCGAGCTCTTAACTGAGCCATTCGGCCAGCCCTTGAGCATTAAATTTTAACATCATATTTTCATGGTACTTCTTACTCTATGTTTCCAACTGATGAAAGGACCTTCAAACTTGACATTATCATTTTTATCTCAATCAATTCTATTTTTTTCTTTTAATTCTTAGTACTCTTAATTTTGAAACTGCTAAGCCTGTGAGTATCCTGGACTTTCCATCTTGGTCACTATGCTTGTTTCACTAAAGATGTGGTGTAGGCCTCAATCCGTGATGAGAAAGAATAATTCAATTTAAGTGCAATACTCAAGCTGCAACCCACTAACTTCCCAGGTCCATTCTTTCCTACTAATAATTCTAAAAATCATACTTGTCATAAAAAATACAACTACTAATATTTTGGTCTTCTTAAACCAAACGATCATTTAATCCCTTAAATCAGTTCTTTCTTCCAGGATTATCAATAAATTATAAATACTAAAATATTTTCTATTAGTTTATATATATATATATATATATATATATATATATATATATATGCTTGTTTTATGACATGAGATATTTTCTATTAGTTTACATATATATAAAAAAAAGATGCTTCTTTTATGACATGAGATACTCTCTTAAGCAAGTTAGTTCTTTCCTCACCAACTATTACTAAGTTTAGGATCACCTAATCCTTTCATTATTTCATAGGTAGTGGGTGTTGGGAGCCGACAGCACCCCGGTGTCTGACAAGGCCACATTGAAGTAAAGATCCATGCTCAGCACTGGATGTCTAGGGTGCTGCCTTATGGTTGGTCATGTAATATCTCCTGCATCTATGAACCCATGTGCCTTTCCTCCACATCAGATCCTATAGGAGACAGTACTTTCACTGCATTTATGGGAAGTCCCTGTGGTGCTCCAATAAGAGCTGGCTGTGTAAGTCAATAACAGGCACGATCTCCTAAGAAAGGAGACAACCCAAGCCAGGCTACAGCCCCCGTGGGGACTCCAGGACTGAGAAAGAGGGGACTCAAGCCTCCTGGAAAGAGAGGCTTAGACCTCTGGCCACATAGGCCAACAGCCTGTTGAGCTTGCCTGTCTAAGATAATCACAGCGAAAAGTCTCCTTGGAGACTAAAGGTCTCCAGGCCATGAGAATTCCAATAAGAGACGACTTGATGACCATAAGCTATGTTAATCATAGCCTTAATTGGATTCTTTGCCTTGTACATTGTTGTAGCAACAGACACTGAAGCCTTAGCTCAAGTATATGCCCTGTGAGTCTTATTGCTGGAATCCGGGACTAGATAGTCAAGGTAGTCATGGTGACTATTCTCTAGGTGATATGTAGAAACTGAGTCTGGGTCACAAAGAGATTATCATAGATGAGATTATCCTTAACCTAGAAAAGGTCAGTTTGCTCTGGGGAGAACAATTAAAGAAAAATACATCAAAACTATGTGGAATTTAACTTGTGATTGGATAATGGTCGAAAGTCCCTATAAAAGGGGGACATGTTGTAACAATAAAGTATGACACTACTCTGAAACTCCCCCGGTGTCTCCACTCCCTTCTTTCCCCTCCCCGACACCATCACCACCTGAGGGAACCCCTGGACTCATGGAAGCTGGTCCCCCCTAAGTGGGAGCTATGTGACCATGAAAAATCACTGAGAAAAACCTGCTAATTCAGTAGCTAAGAGAAAAAAAGAGAACATGATATACATGTATATATCATTAATATCTTATCTAGTCATTTTGATACTGAGTTTTTTGAGCTGTTTCTGGCATATAAAACTCCCAGAATTTTCTAGGTTTAAAATTAGAAGACTGTAGAAATAAAGTATTACCAGGGACAATGCTTACATACTTAATTTAAAAGGGCTAAAAAAGCATCAGTTGGGCCGGCCGAGTGGCACGGTGGTTAAGCGCTGGCTTAGGAAGCCAGCAGCCCCGGTTCGGTCCCACATATGAGGGCCAGTAACACTGCCCTCAAAAAAAAAAAATAAAAATAAAAAAAATTAAAAAGCATCAGTGCTAGGCTAACCACATAAGAATTACATGAAGAGATTTACTAAAAAATTGGTAGATCAACTGGCAAAGTCTTTGTAAGGAATACAGTTTAGCTAATCATATTATATCAATATTAATTTCCTGATTAATTATACTAGTTACATAAGATATCCTCATTCTTTAAGAAATATATATGGAAATATTTAGGGGTAAAGGGGCATCATACCTGTTACAGACTCTCAAAGAGTTCAGAAAAAACAGTGAACAGGTAAGTACATAGACAGGTAGGCAGGTGAAGATAGGGAAAACAATAAAGCAAATGTGACAGAATATTAACATTGGGGAAGCTAGGTAAAGAACATATGTGTGAATTCTTTGTGTTACTCTTGCAACTTTTTTGTAAGTTCACGATTATTTCAAAATAAAAAATGAAACAAGAACAATATTAACTGGGCACCACTATGAGAAGTTTGATTCAGTAAAAAAATTTCCAAACTATTTTGATGCATGTGGTGGTCCACTGGTCTGAGGCACTGGAAAAGGAGTATTCAAACAGCAGGGCATAGCTCTCTTCTCTCATTAAATGATATAATATAAAATCCCAACAACTGATGAGACACCATTTCCATCAGAGGAGGTGCGTTTTGTAACTTATTTGTAATAAGAATTGCTTATTCAATATTCATTTCACTTAATATATTACTTATACCTTTAGTATGTTAGAATACGTTAGAATTAAAATATACTTTACCTAATGTTGTCCGCTAAATACATTTTTAGAATGGATGTGATTAGCTACTTAGCAGCACTCCAAAGGTATCTTACCTCTGTAAATGTTTGCAATAGCTTGTTTACTTGAGCAAAGGCCTGGGGAAGAATACCATCATAATTTGACCTTGTACTGAAAGCATGTAACAGGCTTTGAGAATCCTGAAGCAGGAATTTCACTGTTGTAACATCCACTGCCTTATTAGCTGGTAATAGAAAATGAAGAAGGAAAAAATATGTTAAGAATGAGCATAACACACAAAAATGTCTTTGGAAAATCAATCTAATATTAATTATGAAATTTAAAAAGAGTACACATTGGGCTGGCCAACTGGAGCATTGGTTAAGAGCTGGCCTGGGATGCCAGTGGCCCCGGTCCAGATCCCACATATGAGGGCCACTGACACTGCCCTCTACAGCTAAGATGGTGAACAACAGCTCCACCTGGAGCTGGGCTGCTGTGAGTCCCCTGGACGGCATAGCTGCAGCCCCTGCTGCCATAGGCTACGGTGAGTGGCCGGCAGCCCGCGTGAGCAGCTGGCAGCCAGATGCAGCTGCCAAGAGCCTCTGTAAGCGGCCGTCCAGAGCCCGGCAACCGATCTGCCTCACCAGGGAAGAGCGCAATGATGATACCAACATGGGCCAGTGAAGCAATGTCCTCTACAACTAGACTGAAGAACAAAAGGACATCAACTTGTCTGTTCCCCTTCCCCAGTTCCCCAATGCTGTTCCCCTCCCCCAATTTCCCAATAAAATCATTAAAAAAATAAAAAAGGAAGAGTACACATTTACACCTACATGCCACTCCTAATTTATCTCTCTGATGTAAAAAGCAATGGTCGAACAGACTAAGCTATAGATAAAGTTCTTGGAGTCGATTCTGGTATTGTGTATTCAGATTCCAGGAGTTCCCTCAACATGGTCAACCCCAAAGTAAAAGTAAAGTGAAAGAACATTATACTCTTCAGAAAAGAGAGATAATCAAACAAATGAGTTAACTGCAGAATTTCAAAACTGAGGTTGTTTCATAAAGAGATTACAATGGAGGCATCTGAAGAGTCACATTTTTGTGGTAAGCACATAAATTCTATATGGTACCACTCAATCCACTCAGTTATTATGTAATGATTTATCTTCAAATTCTATTATATGAAACGTAATACTAGATTTATTGAAAATAATGTATTCACTCTCTATGCTCAACACAGCTGTAGCGAAAAATAAATAATTTGGGTAACAGTACGCTGTGGACCAAAGAAGCTACCAGAACTTTTTCCCCTGTAAATCAGCAAAGTGAGTTAATCTACAAGTAATAATCTAAAGGTCTAATGATTTTCTCTCGAGGAACTAAAATTACTTACATTAAAATCTCAAACCAGGGGCCGGCTGAGTGGCTCAGTTGGTTAAGAGCTTGAGCTCTGATCAACGGGGCCACCAGTTCAATTCGCACATGGGCCAGTGAGATTAACACGAGCTGAGCTGCCAACAGGTGGCAGGATGGCTCAGCTGGTAACATGCTTCTAACAAGGTTGCTGGTTCGACTCCCGCATGGGATGGTGGGCTTTGCCCACTCGCAACTAAGATTGAACACAGCACCCTGAGCTGAGCTGCCCTGAGCTGCCAATGGGAGGCCAAATGGCCCAGTGGTTAGAGCATGCGCTCTTAGCAATAAGGTTTCTGATTTGACTCCCGCATGCAATGGTGGGCTGCATGCCCCCTGAAACTAAAAGTGAACACGGCACCTTGAGCTGAGTGCCCCAAGCTGCCAACCGGCAGCAGGATGGCAACTGAACTTGGAGCTGAGCTAGCTGCGCCCTCCACAAGTAAGATTGAAGGACAACAATTTGGCTGTTCCCCTTCCCGAATACCCCAATAAAAAAATCTTTAAAAAAAAAAATTCTCAAACCAATTAGGAGAGGTGGTGACAATAATTTCAACCATTTTAAAAGTTATGAATAATGAAGTTAAAGAACTTTCTAATGTTACCAAAACTCAGAATAAAAAATTCCTTCCCTTATTAAGATAAAATGCTACATGACAATTTTCAAAGGCATTTAAAATAGCCATGCTACAACATGTTTTATTTTCTTGTAATGTTCAGGTTCTCTGAAACACCAGCATGGTTTTTCATTGGCACTCTGAGTTAAAAAAAACAAAGAGCTACCTGTATCACTTATACAACAAGCATTTGCTTGTGAAATACTGGAAGGTCCAATGAAAATAAAAGATTTTCATAATCACACAATATTCAGAAATTCTAATCTAATGCAATGGTTACACTAAGTTTCTGGCTTCCTCTTTATCAAACAAACAGTATATTTCCTTATAAAACATTTTTAATTATTTTTAAAGTCAATGACTAGTTTAAATTCTTGTGGGAAAAGAGAGATGAGGGAGATTCTACACACAGAAGAGAACGTAGATTTGATGAACCTGGTAAATCTCCTGAGGAGGAGAAATTGGGCACAGATGTTTTTTAGGGTGCTTCTCCAATGTAGTCTATGCTCAGTAAGACTCATATCCTTGAATTAATCATTTTATTTCTGTCTTACAAAAACTATTTTTTTTGGGGGGGGGATTGGGGAAGAGGAACAGTGTTGGGAAAATGGGGAAGGGGAACAGTCAAGTTGTCCTTCAATCTTAGTTGTGGAGGGCGCAGCAAGCTCAGCTCCAAGTCCAGTCGTGCCACAAAGCTCAAGGTGCTGTGTTCCATTAGTTGTGGGTGGGGGTAGCCACCATCCCATGCGGGAGTCGAACCAACAGCCTCATTTGTTAAGAGCACACGCTCTATCCCCTAAGCTGCCCAGGGAGCAGCTCAGCTCAAGGTGCCGAGTTCAGTCTTTAGTTGCAAGCAGGCATAGCCGCCATCGAACAGGCAGGCAGTCTTGTTTTTAGGAGCACGTGTTCTCACCAGCTGAGCCATTCTGCCACCTGTTGGCAGCTCAGTGGCAGCTCAGCTCGGGCGCAGCTCACGGGCCCATGTGGGAATCAAACCGGCAACCCTGTTGCTCAGAGCTTGCACTCTTGAGCAAGCTCTTAACCAACTGAACCACTCGGCTGGCCCACAAAAACTCTTTATAAAGATTATGGGAAAAGGGAAATAACAGTGATAAGTTCAGTACGCAGACACAATATATATAAAAAGAAATCTATATGATTGAAATAATTTAATACTTATATAGGAGCAATAATTATTTAAACTAAAGTTAATATGGATAACAAAGTCAGAGAAAGCTACTAGTCATTTTCCACACAAATTCCTATAACTTGATCTACGGATACAAGTTTGGTATTCTAAAGTTAAACACATGCATAATTCAACAAAGATAGTAAGCAAAATCACAAACTGTGATTCATCTAATTCAAAATATTTTAGAGCAGAAAGCACTTTTATCATTCTTTTAGTACTGTTCAAAGTCAGTAAATATTAGGCATTAGGTTTTAATCTAGACCAAGGATCAATAAATGATGCACACAATGATTCCAGAAATGATTTTTTAGCAGAAGGAATGACCACCATCCCTTCACTTCTTTCCCTATTGCCAATCATAGCTGCTGTCAACTGCCTGTAAGCTGTGTGTCAGAGCAAAACACTGGCCAACCCGGGAAGAAACAGGCAAATAGAAGATGGCAACTAGGATATCCCATTTTTGAAACTAAATCTTGTTCAAGATCATACGTAGTTTATGGACTTTCTCTTTTTATGGAACCAACTAAATTATGCCTCTAGTAAAAGATATGAAAAATGTTTCTATATATCTTGTAAAACTGCTCTGAAGACATGTCCAACATGTGATTCTATGACCCTGATATAATAACACCTCTAATAAATAACTTCTATAGTTAAAGACAATGCCTGGAAAATATCTTTCTTTTAAAAATGGTAACTTCGAAGGTATTCATGCCACATCTACCTTTTACAGGTCATAAGGCACAGACTAGTCATTTTAGATCCCCTGGGGTTTTAGTCTGCTTTTTAAAAGGTATAGCAAGACAATTCCAGCTGTTTGACTTTGGACAAATCATTTACCCTCTCTGGGCTAGTTTCCTTGACCACAAGACACGAGCTTTAATAACATTAGATCAGTGCCTTTCACATCTTTTTCTTCTTAGCAGAGAAACTTTTTTGTTTCCTTCAAATCCTGCATAGAATCTCCATATATAAACAGATAAAAGAAAGCTGCTTGGCTATAAAGTAGGGGTTGAAGGCCAAAGGCCTGCCAGACCCCCAGGCTCCCAGCAGCCTCTCCACCTCCAAAAATTGGCAGCTCAAGAGGCACTTCAGGAAGCCCGGGGTGCTGCTCAGCACAGTTTGAAAACCACCAACTAAGTGGGTGACTATCATCTCTTCTCCTTTGAAAATTCACTATGCACCACAGCCAAAGGTTTCTTATTCCTTACCATATATTTTAGATAGAAACCTTGATACACTATTTCTAAAATTAGTCCATGAAGTGTGGTCAAAATTTGTGTTAAACACAATGAGGAATGAAAAAAAAAATCTAAATAATCTGATTTGCATATGAATATGAATAAACTAAGAAATACAGTTTTAAAAGTTTGCAAACATTATTGAAAATTATATATTCACAATATCTAGGAACATCAACAATGATACTATTAATAGTCACGAGCTCTATGAACTGTGTCCATGTATCCAGTTGCCACAAGGAATTCCCTTTTATAAATAAGGAGTATAAATGATTAAGAATGAATTCACAAACTTTTTATTAATTTATCTTCACATTCCATGGAATGTTATGTGCTAGGCTGACTTTAATACAACACGGCTAAAAACATCATAAAAGATTCATACCTTTACAGAGATTTTCATACAAGCTCTCAACGGTTAAAAGCAAGTTCTTTTCCATGACTAATCCAAATACAGCAAACCAGTGTTTTCTAAAGCACTGTAATAAATGCATTAGGGTCCATGGTGGTTTCAAGTACAGCATCTAAAATGTATTTAGAAAAAATTAGCATTTAATGATTTACTTATTCTTATTACTAAACAGTACAGTTGACACTTGAACAACGTAGGTTTGAACTGTGCAGGTCCAGTTATATGTGGATTATTTTTCAATATATATGCACAGTACTGTAAATGTATTTTCCTTACGATTTTCTTACTAACATTTTCTTCTAGCTTACTTTACTGTGAGAATACAGTATATACTACATGTTTGTTTATGTTATCAGGAAGGCTTCTGGGCAACAATAGGCTATTAACAGCTATGTTTTGGGGGAGTTAAAACCTTATATGTGGACTTTAACTGTGTGAGTGGCTGGCACCCCATACCCCGATGTTGTTCAAGGGTCAACTGTACTTATTTAGGAATTCCTACATATATTTCTGGACAAAATATAGCTAGTTGTGGGCCGGCCAAATGGCGCAGTGGTTAAGCGCTGGCTTCGGAAGCCAGCGGCCCCGGTTCAGGTCCCACATATGAGGGCCTGTAACACTGCCCTCAAAAAAAAAAAAAAAAAAATATATATATATATATATATATATATATATATATATATATATATATATATGATGTTTTATTAAAAGCCAGTCATAATCTTTTTTTTTTTTAAATATTTTATTGGGGAATTGGGGGAGGGGAACAGTGTTGGGGAATTGGGGGAGGGGACGGGCCAAGTTGTTCTTCAATCTTGGTTGTGGAGGACGCCAGTCGCCATCTGGCTTCTTGACTGCAGCTCGTGGCCTCTCAGCTCAAGGTGCTGTATTCAATCTTAGTTGCGGGTGGGCGTAGTCAACATCCCATGAGGGAGTAAAACCAACAGCCTTGTTTTTAAGAAACCACATTCTATCCACTGAGCCATCCTGGAGGCAGCTCAGCTCAAGGTGCCGAGTTTAATCTTAGTTGCGGGTGGGCAGAGCCCAACATGGAACAGACAATCTTGTTACACCAGCTGAGCCATCCTGCCACTTGTTGGCAGTTCAGCGGCAGCTCAGCTCGTGCACAGCTTTCACTGGCCCATGTGGGAATGGAACCGGTGGCCCTGTTGCTCAGAGCTCGTGCTCTAAGACAACTCTTAACCAACGGAGCCACTTGGCCGGCCCCAGTCATAATCTTAAAATACAAATTCCATTGCAAATTGCTTCTATAAAATTCATGTTAGTATTAATCCTTATATAGTTTCAGAAATTATCTGTGCAAAAAGAAAGCCCAATTCTAATTAGAAGCACAGCTTTAATTAGTAGATCATCAATCTACTTTACAACATGGTCATTTCTATGAGGAAATCAATCTGTTTCACATAACCGGTGAAAAAAATCTATATAGAAAAAAGTTTTCAATTATAATTGACATTTGCTACACTCTTACAAAGACATGTTTACAAAGATTATCGATCATTTAGTACTACAAGATGTCAGCACACCCTTTTTTAGTT
The DNA here is from genome assembly GCA_033961575.1 of Aselliscus stoliczkanus. Lineage (NCBI taxonomy): Eukaryota > Metazoa > Chordata > Mammalia > Chiroptera > Hipposideridae > Aselliscus > Aselliscus stoliczkanus. Next base: position 69,072,022 of record CM066739.1, on the reverse strand, counting down.
TCATTCCTATAAAATTACTGTCTTAGACCCTATTATAAAATATCCATTTAAGTCAACCATCCTAGAATCTTTCACCTGATCATTCTTCATCATTTTGGTTCAACACTTGACAATATAATCAAGCAGCAAACACACTAGATTGGCAAACATTAGAATCTCACTGAATATCTAGAATAGATACATCTGTAATAGATGGCAACCAATATTTCTCCTAGCTATACATGTAAACAGCAAACAAAGATTTGTAAAAAGGCCCCTCCTGCCAAATGTGGTGTTTTACTTACTGCAAAAAAGATGTGAATCTAAAGAAAATTCAAGGCCGGCTGAGTGGCTCAGTTAGTTAAGAGTTGGCTTAAGAGTGAGAGCTCTGAGCAACAGGGCCACCGGTTCAATTCCCACACGGGCCAGTGACGCAGCGCAGAAGCTGAGCTGCTGCTGAGCTGCCAACAGGTGGCAGGATGGCTCAGCTGGTGAGAGCATGTGCTCCTAACAAGAAGACTGCCAGTTTGACTCCCGCATGGGATGGTGGCTATGCCCACCAGCAACTAAGACTGAACTCCACACCTTGAGCTGCCGCCTGGATGGCTCAGTGGATAGAGCGTGGGCTCTTAACAACAAGTCTGCTGGTTCGACTCCCACATGGGATGATGGCCACACCCACCCGCAACGAAGATTGTAACACAGCACCTTGAGCTTAGAGGCCACGAGCTGCTGACGGGCAGCCAGATGGCAAATAGCGCCCTCCCCAACTAAGACTGAAGAACAATAACTTGGTTGGTGCCCCTCCCCAATTCCCCAACACTGTTCCCCTCCCCCAATTCCCCAATTTTAAAAAAAAACAACAAAAATATAAAAAAGAAAATTCAAAATATCTTGCTAATATGATCGAATTTATGCTGATTCTCATATGTACGTGCCATAAGCCAAAATATTCCTTTCTTTTCCTGAATACATATCGTTGGGGAATTCCTTATAATAGATACTTTGCACAATAAATTACTATGCACAATAAAAATTGTTCACTGGAAAAAATGACAAAATACAGTTCTAATCTTTAGGAAATGTCCATTATTTAATTTTCAAAATGTTATTTCAAAGATGTCAAGAAAAAATTTGTGATGTAGATTATTACAATAATCTACGCATTTTAGACAAAATTTCTTAAAATAAAGTAATTAATCTTTAGCAATAAAAGAGAAATTTTCAACTAATAGGGTTGAAATAATTACCTCCATCCAGAGGTTTCCAAAAGCAATTTTCATTTCTGTTTCCAAAATTGAAGATAAAGCTGTTCCAAGAGATTTTTCAAGATCAGATATTACACTTTCAAGCAGAATGAGCAGTCCAGGATTTGTAGATTCTTCCTCAAAGCTCTCTTTCAAAGGTGTTGATTCTTTAAAACAGTTACAAGCTTTACTTAGGACACCAACAGTAAATATTTTATATATAATTAGTATTTGGTCACAAATAATAAACATTTTATGTATATAATTAGTATCTGAATTACCTAGAAAACAAATACTTTATTTTAAAAATAGTATTTAGAAACATGTATCTCTAGTATAATTGTTTTAGATGTAATATAAACATATTACATTAGCAAATGCTTCATCAGTTTGAAAATATGTCAATAATGTTTTGAATTTATCTGTAATAGAAGAATATGAATCAAAATGTGTTTTCTTCCCAAAATAGCATATTCTTCCAACTCACATCCATATATATATATATATATATATATATATATATATATATTTTTTTTAGCTGAGCCATCCTGCCACCTGTTGGCAGCTCAGTGGCTGCTCAGCTCAGGCCAGGAATCCAACAGTTGACCCTGCTGGTCAGAACTCAGCTTGCACTCTTGAACGAGCTCTTAACCAACTGAGCCACTCGGCCGGCCCTCATAAACATCTTTGCATGGACCGAAATTTCTGACTTAACTACCTTTAATTACCCCTTTTGAGTTTTTATTATGTTAACTGATATTATTTAATTAACATTACTATTTTGATACCTGAACTAACTGTAATTTCTTTATGGCAGAATTCAAAATATTAAATGGCTTATCTCTACAAATACAAACTAAGGATTTAAAATGACAGTAATATAATGGTTAAACTGAAAGCATGTTACCCATAAAAAAACCATAGTAGAATATCTTGTTACTCCTTCTAAATGCCATTTTGAATATTATCACTAAAGAAATTTTATTACCAAAATGTCAAATTAGTATCATGGGTATATATGAATTTTTATACAGTTATATAAAAGTACATACAACATTAGAGACTTCAATAATTATTTTCCCCACAACGGAAAAAGGTGGTATGTATTTTTAAATTATGGCAGATTTAATGTAATAGCCCATCAAATATCAAGCTATACAACAGATTATTCTAGTGAAAAAAAGCCTTTAGCTTTCTTAACTATTAGTTTAAAATTAACAAAAAATATACTACTAGAGTCAAGTTTTTCTATTATTGGGTCTTTACAGAATTAATAAAGTTATGCATATGAAAATCTTTTTAAAATGAAACTAAAAATTTCTCTCCATTTCAAATGACTATTTTCTGTAGGCACTATGTAAAAATGTGAGCATACAAACAAAAATTCAAATTAATTTGTAAGAATGTATATAAAAGGCTATACTGTTATTTATGTTTTCTTTTGAATTACCATTATAATTTTCACTTATTTCTACCATTTACATGCGAGCAAATATTTCAAACAATGTTATTTTAAATGTTCAAGATGAAAATTTGCTATTAATTACAACTGTTATTCATAATCTTAGTATATAAAATAAGATATATTTCTATTTTAGTAAGAATACTACCTGCTTTCAATTGTTGCTTAGATATACAAGGCTGATGACATACATCTGTGTTCAGAGATAAGTTTAAGAACTCTGCACTCAATTCTTCTTTACTGAGTGACTTCACACCACTTATTAGGCCTTTGTTTCTTAAATTTTTATCATCCCTAAGGTTGGGTTAGGAGGAAAAAATATTTTGTTTTTTATAAATCACATGGCAACTCAAAACACATGGGATCTAATCAGAGATTTGGGATTTTCAGCATATATATTAACAAAAGAGAACAATTTTTAAAAAATAGAGACGATAAAGGAATTAACACATAATAGTCACATCACATGAGATTTTTGAAAATAACAACATCCAAAGAGGAATAAATAGAGAGAGTCATAGTAAGAGAAATAATTTACACAGGGCAGGCAATTATAAACTTACTCAAAGTGAACATAAGACAAATGGTGTGAGTTTGCTATTTGCTGAAAGACGTCAGTATGATTAGAGTATGGGGCATAAGACCAGTTTATGTGGCTATGGAGAAAGGCAAGGACATTGAATAAATGGAAAGACATGTAAGGGATTCAATAGGTAAGTAACATGATCAGATCAGTGTCTATGAAATTGTTCTGGAGTCCAGCAGGCTTCCTGCTTTTGTTAACGGAAGAGTAGCTTGGTCAGATTAACCCTCCCACATATGAGAATATCAAAAGATCTGGACAAAAATGAGAAAAAAAAAAGCAAATTATTTGAAGGCACCAGAGAACAATAATGTAGGCAGAAGCTGGAGGGGAGTCTACCCTCAAGACCAGAACCTGTACTGGTGAGAGCTACAGGTTTCTATCTTTTTGCCTGAGGGCATTAACCAGTTCATCAATGTGCTTAGACAGAAAGCCACAGTCTTAATGGCTTGAAACATCAGAAGGCAGTGTTCAAAGCTGGCCAGAGTAGGCAGAAAGTTAAGAGGGAAACTGAAGACAGGAGCAAACCACAGAGCGGGTGAACCCTAAAATACGCATATAAATTCTGCCCAGAGAAAAACAACACTGCCAAGAGACAAAGCAGTCAACAGAACCAGACTCAGCTATGACACAGAGGCTGAAGCTATCTGATAGGGAATTTAAAATAATCTTGATTAGTAAGTTTAAAAGCTCTAATGGAAAAGTTGAATAGTATGCAAAATCAGATGGGCAGTATCAGCACAGATAACAAAACATAAGATGGAAGTGCTAGAAATAAACAACAGTAATAGAAATCAAGAATGCCTTCAACAGGCTCCTCAGTAGACCAGACATGGGCGAGGGAAAAACAAAAAAACTAGGGCCGGACGAGTGGCACGGTGGTTAGGCGCTGGCTTGGGAGGCCAGCGGCCCCGGTTCGGGTCCCACGTGAGGGTCAGTGACACTGCCCTCAAAAAAAAAAAAATTAAAAAAAAACTAAAACAAAACAAAACAAAAAAACTGGAAGATAGGTCAGAATCAATTAACCAGACTGAAACAAAAAGAGAAGATTAAAAAAAAAGTCCAAGAGCTGTGGAACAACATGAAATATTCTAACATATGTACATCTATTGGTTATATATTGCTGTGTAACAATTATCCCAAAACTCAGCAGCTTAAAACAAACATATTTCACATAGTTCTTAAGAGTCAGGAATCTGGGAGCAGCTAGACGGGATGGTTCTGGTTCAGGGTTGGACCATACTGTTGCCTAGGGTTGCAGCCACCTCAAGGTTTGATTGGCACTCATTCATGTGGTCATTGGCTGGCTTTAGCCCCTCACTGGTTTTTGGCTGGACGCTTTATTTCATCACCACATGGTCAGCAGCAGGTCAGCTCAGGCTGGGCATCAAACTGCTGTTGCTCAGAGCTCAGCTCGCAGTCTTGAGTGAGCTTTTAACCAACTGAGCCACTTGGCTGGCCCTAACCATCACTTCTGATGCATGCCATTTGTCACACAGATAACCAACCCTGGCACAAGGTAGAAGGGGACTACACAAGGGCACAATACTAGGGAACAGGGGTCACTGGGGTCATCTTAGAGGCTGGCTACTACAATGCAATTCTATAATACCAGAAGGAGAAAACAGGGAACAGAGGAGAAGAAACATCTGAAAAAATAATGGCTGAGAATTTGCCAAAATTAAAGACAGACACCAAACCATAGATCCAAGAAGCTCAGCAAACAATAAGCAGGATAATTCACTCCTCTCAACACACACAAAAACAACTGGGCATATCTGTTAAAGGCTGCTAAAACCAACTGCTAAAGAAGCAAAAGACACATCTTGAAAGCAATGAGAGGGGAAAAAAAGGTACACTACATACAGAGGAACAAAGATAACATTTACAGCAGACTTCTCATCAGAAACCATAAAAGCTACAAGAAAATGGAGTGACATCTTTAAAATACTATTAGAACTGATAAGTTCTACCAAAAAACTATTAGAGTTGATAAATAAATTTAGTAAAGTAGCAGGATACAAAGTTAGTATTCAAGAATCAGTTGCATTTTTATACACCAATAAAGAGCTATCAGAAAGAGAAATTAAGAAAACAATCCCATTTACAACTGCATCAAAAAAATAAAATAAAATGCCTAGGAATAAATTTAACGAAGGAAATAAAAGTCTTGTTCTCAGAAAATTATTAGATATTGAAGGGAGAAATTAAAGAAGATACAAATAAATGAAAATATTACCATACTCATGAATAGGGATAATTAATAAAGTTAAAATGTCCATACTACCCAAAACATCAATGCAATCCTTACCAAAATACCAATGGCATTTTTCACAGAACTAGAACAAATTATCCTAAAATTTATATGGAACCATAAAAGACCCCAAATAGCCACAGAAATCTTGAAAAAAAGAACAAAGCTGGAGGTATCATGCTACCCGATATCAAACTATACTATATGGCCAATAGGAATCAAAACAGTATGGTACTGGCATAAAAACAGACACATAGATCACTGGAAAAGAATAGAGAACCCAGAAATAAATAAATGCCTATATGTTCATTTAATCTATGACAAAGGAAGCAAGAATATACACTGGGGTAAAGACAGTCTATTCAATAAAAGGTGTTGGGAAAACTGGACAGGTACAAGCAAAAAGATGAAACTAGACCACCGTCTTATGCCATATATAAAAAAAAACTTGAAATGGATTAAAGACTTAAATGTAAGACCCGAAACCATAAAATTCCTAGAAGAAAACATAGGCAGGGGGCTGGCCCAGTGACTCAGTTGGTTGGGAGAAAGAGCTCTGAGCAGCAGGGCTACTGGTTCAATTCTGACATGGTCCAATGGCACTGCACCCGAGCTGAGCTTCTGCTGAGCTGCAAAGTGTCAGGATGGCTCAGCAAAAAAAAAAAAGAAAAGGAAACATAGGCAGTAAACTCTCTGACATTGCTCTTAGTGATATTTTTACTGGTATATTTGTTTGGGCAAGGGAAATAAAAGAAAAAAAATAAACAAATGGGACTACATCAAACTAAAAAGTTTTTGACCAGCAAAGAAAACCATCAACAAAATGAAAAGACATCCTACTAGTGGCGGACTGAGAGGCTCAGTTGGTTAAGAGCTCGCTCAAGAGTGTGAGCTGAGCTCTGAGCAACGGTGGTTCGATGCCAGCCCGAGCTGAGCTGCCGTTGAGCTGCCAACAGGTGGCAGGATGGCTCAGCTAAAAAAAAAAAAAATTCTACTGAATGAGACAAGATATTCGCCAGATACATATGATAAGGGGTTAATATCCAAAGTCTATAAAAAACTCATACAACTCAACACCAGAAAAACAAACAATCCAATTAACAAATGGGTGGAGGACATGAAGAGACACTTCTCCAAAGAGGACATATAGATGGCCAACAGACATATGAAAAAATGCTCAATGTCACTAATCATCAGAGGAATGCAAATAAAAATCATACCTGTAAGAATGGCTATCAACAATAAATCAACAAACAATAAGTGTTGGTGAGGATGTGGAGAAAAGGGAACCCTTGTGCACTGTTGGTAGGACTGCAAATTGGTGCAGCCACTATGGAAAAGAGTATGGAGGTTCCTCAAAGAATAAAAAACAGAACTACCTTATGATCTAGCAATTCCACTCCTGGGTATTTATCCGAAGAAATCCAAAACACTAATTTGAAAAGATATACTCGTTTGCACCCCTATGTTCACTGCAGTGGTATTTACAATAGCCACGATAAGAAACAACCTAAATGCCCATCAATAGATGATTGGATAAAGAAATTGTGGTACATTTATACAATGGACTATTACTCTGCCATAAAAAAGAATGAAATCTTAATCATCTGCAAAAACTTGGATGAATCTAGAGGGTATTATGCTAAATGAAAAAAGTCAGACTGAGAACCACCAATTCCATATGATCGCACTTATATGTACACTGTAAAGAACAAAATCAATGAACAAACAAAACGGAAACAGACCCATGGAAATAGAAGAACAAACTGATGATTACCAGATGGGAAGGAGTTTGCGGGGGCTGGGTGAAAAAGGTAAAGGGATTAAGAAGTACAAATCGGCAGTTACAAAGGAGTCACGGGGATGTATAGAGAATATAGTCAATAATATTGTAAAAATTATGTATAGTGCCAGATGGGTACTAGACTTATCAGGAAGATCACGTCACAATTATATAAATGTCTAACCACTATGTAGTGTCCCAGAAACTAATATAATGTTGAATGTCAACTATAACTTAAAGTCATTGGGATGTAAAGCAAAGCATAGGGAATACAGTTAATAATATTCTAATAACTATGTACGGTGTCAGATGGGTAATAAACTTATTAGGGTTATTACTTTGTGAGGTATATAAACGTCTAATTACTATATTGTTTTGTACGGGTGAAACTAATAAAAGAAATTTTTTTAAATACCAGGGGGGGGGAAAAAAAAATCAACCCAAGATTGTATATCCAGTGTAAGAATCTTTCAAAAATAAATAAGAAATAAAGACACTAGAAGACAAACAAAACCAGAAAATTCATTGTCAAGAGACTTGCACATGTCAAAGAAAGTTGTTTAGGCAGGAGGAATATGACACCAGACAGAAACCAGGATCAATAAAAAAGAAATGAAGTGTGCTCAAAATGCAAGATTAAAATATTCACTTTTTTCTCACTTTTAATAGCTCTAAACAGTAAATGAGTGAAACAAAACTAACGAAGTATTATGTATTTATCATTTATGTAAAGGTAAAATCTATGACAACAATAGCACAAAGAATGGAAGGAAGAAACTAGGAAGGAATATAATGTTGTAAGACCCTTCCACTATACTTGAAGTAATGTGATATCATTTGAAGGTAGACTTTGATCAAGTAAAGATATATCTTGTAAACAGTAGGACAACTATTAAAGAAGTTTTTATCAAAAATGTATAAATAAGCCAATAATGGAGATAAAATGCTACCATAATAAATACACAGTTAACCCAAGAAAATAAAGGAAAGAAAAGAACTGATGAAACAAATATAAATAATCAGCAAAATGGTAGATTCTGATCCAACCAATTGATGTGAATATATAAACTCATCAATTAAAAAACAGAAATGGTTAGATTGGACAAAAAAAAAGTACCAAGTATATGTTATCCACAAAATACTTACTTTAATATAAAGACACAGGTTAAAATATATATAAAGACATTTAATATAAAGATAGAAAAAGATATACCATATAAATACTACCTAAAACAAAAATGGAAAAATAATATTAATATTTAGCAAAAAGACTCAGAACCAGGGAATATTATCAGAGACAAAGAGAGATATTCATTATATTATGAGAGAGGGGTTAATTCTCCAATAAGACAATCCTAAAGAATCCTAAATGTGTGTGCATCTTGCCAGAGAATTTCCAAATACTTAGCAAAAGGAACTGAAAGAAATAGACAAATCCACAATTAGAGTTGGAGGTTTCAACAGTCCTCTCTCAGTAACACAGAATGAGCAGACATATAAACAGTAAGGTTACAGAGGATCTGAACAAAACTATCGACCAACTTGACCTAATTGAAATTTATAAAATACTCCACTCACAACAGCAGAATGTTTTAAGTGCACGTAAAACATTCACCAAGTAGACCATGTTCGTGTGCATAAAAAAAACTTTAGCAAATGTAAAAGAATAAAAATCATATAAATTATGTTCTCAAATCATAACAGAATTCAACTTACAGATCAATTAACAAAAAGAAAATGAAAAAAATATGCAAATATTTGGAATTAAGAAACAAACATCTACATACTCTATGGATCAAAAAAGAGGTCACAAGGGAAATTATAAAGAACACTGAACTGAATGAAAATAAAAATACAGCATATCAAAATTTGTGGGATGCAACTAAAGAAGTGCTTAAAGGAAAATTTACAGCTGTCTCAAATAAATGATCTAAGCTTCCACCTTAAGAAACTCTAAAAAAAAGGAAAAAAAGGCCCAAGAGTATTTGTGGGTTAATAAAGTGTTCTTTATATCAAGAGAGATGTGAGCTACACCAGTGTATCCATTGTCAGCACTGTATAGTTAAGATGTGTGCATTTCAGTATATGTACATTTCCCCTCAAAATACAAAGAACTTTATAAAATATAGGAGGAAGGGAGCAGATGAAGGTACAGATAACAGAAGAATGGCAGAATTTTGATAATTGTTGTAGCTGGGTACTTAGCAGTTTATTAACTCTTCTTCACTGAATATTGTTGAAATTCTCCATAATGAAACTTTTTAAAATTAAAAAAAACACAAAAAAAACCCATTACAACTTTTTGAAGAAAAAAATGAAGGAGAGCAAGTGTGGAAGTAGAGAACACAGTAGTCTTAAAGTAGGAAAGGATGAAAAATGGGGGAAAAAACATGGCTAGACTAGAATGGTGGCAGGAATGATAAAAATAAAAAAAAAAGACTATACAAGTACCCATTAATTGACTAGATATGCATTGAAAGAAATGAAAGGCAGGTATCAAAAATGACTCTGAGGTGTCTAGCTTTAGCAAATGAATGGAAGGTAGCACTTTTTGTTCAGACAGAAAACAATTTAGAAGGAAAGTTCAAGAGTTCATTTTTGGAGATGGGAGTTTCAGATGTCCAAAACATCCAAATATAAATATCTAAGTAGATGAACATACTGGAGTTTAGGAGATATGGGGCCGGCGGAGTGGCGCATTCGTTAAGAGCTGGTTTTGGGATGCCAGCGGCCCTGGTTCGGATCCCACATATGAGGGCCAGTGACAATGCCCTCTACAGCTAACAACAGCTCCACCTGGAGCTGGGCTGTGCAAGCCCCAGCGACAGTGTAGGCTGCAGCCCCTGCTGCAGTGGGCTGCCATAGGCTACAGTGAGTGGCCGGCAGCCAGCGTGAGCTGCCAGCAGCCAGCATGAGTTGCCAATAGCTGCGGTGAGCGACCATCCAGAAGCCGGCGACCAATCTGCCTCATCTGGGAAGAGCGCAATGACAATACCAACATGGGCCAGTGAAGCAACGTCCTCCGCAACTAGACTGAAGAACAGAAAGACAGCAACTTGTCTGTTCCCCTTCCCCATTCCCCAACACTGTTCCCCTCCCCCAATTTCCCAATAAAATCTTTAAAAAAAAAAAAAAAAAAGAAGAGAGATATGGACTGGAGATATTAACTGCGGGTTACTGACCCATACTCATGACTGGTAATATAAGTAAAGCACTTAAAATGATGTGAAGTATATAGTGTTGTAGAAGGTTCACCTATTATTATAATTACCAATTAATATCATCATCATCCATTTAAGTAATATCAGTGTAGCCGCATAGTAATTAAGTGTGACTCACACAGCAGTCATGATTATTGCACTTTATAGGAAAAAAATTTTAAAAAAAACAGGCTCACCTAGAAAATGATAATGCCAGAAGTAAAAGTAAGGTGTGACTAAAAAATTTCATTTCCCTAAAAAATATTACATCTGTTAATTGCAAAACAGTGACTGCAGAAATAATAAAGAATTGATCAAGGCTTACCAATTTAATTTTCATTCTAGATTGAACTAAAAAAATAATTACATAACAATCATCCCTCAAATCTGGCTTATCTTAAATTCAAAATGATTAGCATATTACTAATTTTATTTCATCCTTCAACAAACTCAAAGATATATTATAAATCAAACACCAATTTAAACCCTAGAGATAGAAATTGTCAATGTCTCCATTAATACCAAAATAAATAACAATATCTTTGAAGACAGCTAAAATGATAATTGACCATGCCCTCCTATAATAAAAATCATACAGCCACTCATTTTTATAATCACTCCATTCCACAGAGAATTTAGGCATGATCATGAAACTATAAAAATACCATTTTGCAGTGATTAAAGTTCAGACTTAAACCGCAAATTAAAACTGCTCTTCTTAGTTCCTTCGGAGCCTTTTCTCACACATGATGACTATAATCCCGCTTAGTATTACGGTAGTTTCAGTTTTAGAACTAAGTTATGAAAATATTAGTTGGGAATGGAGGAAAGGAAGGAGGTAGAGAAGAGGAGGAACAACATCTTAATGATATCATACTATGTAGTGGACACTATGTCCTTCGTATATATTACCTGATTAAATACAACAGCTTCATGAGGTTACACATGAGGAAACTAAGTTAAGCAACTGTCTAAAAGGCACAAAGCTTCTAAGTGGTAGACCCAGGACACCAAGCCAGGCAGTCTAACTCTGGAACAGGCAGCTAGGACATGCTACAACATAAGCGACCCCTTTCCCACAGATTAATTAATTAATTAAACTGCCTGCCTCATGACCAAAAAATGTCAGATTTATATTTCTGAACTATTTTATTGGGGTATTAAACTGGTTTTTTCCTAGTTTTTTAAAAAGTTTTCTGAATATTATATAAATTAAATTGAAATAATCTTCATCTACTTGAAACTCAAATCTCATGCTTCTGCAGCTTATGCATTATAAGCATGTGAGACAGTACAGCAAGGCGACTGTGGTTAATACTGTCATGCATATTTGAAAATTGCCAACAGAATATATTTTCAAAGCCCTCATCACATGGAAAAAAGTTTTTGTAACTATGCATGGTGATAGATGTGTGAACTAGACCTATTGTGATCATTTCATAATATAAACAAATGTCAAATCATTATGTTATTACACCTGTAACTAATATAATGTTATATGTTAATTATACCTCAATAAAAATGAAAAAGAATGTGAGATATAACTTAATATGTCTACTGGCAGATTCAGAAAAGTATGCCTATTTTTGATGCTTGGTATGGAAGATACAGTATGATTTTTAAAAAATTCTTTGATGTAATTTGCTATTTAAAAAAAAAAAAGAAGAAGAAGAATAAAATGACTATGAAACTCACGTGCACAGAATAACAACAGAACAAGGGAATAATTCCTGATACTGAAGACAGCATTTCAATACTCGATCATCGTTGTTCTCATCACTCAATCCATCTGCAAATTTAGCAAAAGCAACTGTCAATAAACACTAGAGATCTGGGTACCATAAGAATAATCTAGACTGTACTTACATATAAAAACATCTGAAACAAAGAAAACTTTGTAAATGAAAAGAGGAAAATAAAACAGCAAAACAATACCTTGAAAATTCTGGATCTAGAACACACGTAGCATAAAATTCTGAGTTTGATAAAGTGGTTAGCTTACTACTACAATGGAATAAGATATATCTATTAATAAACTCAAAGAAATGAGATCAGTAGGTTACATGCTAGACTAGAAGCCAAAAGCTATGAATTCTGATCTCAATTCAGTCACTTAGAGGTTATTAGTAAATTCTATGATTATATCATACTTAAAATGATCTCAACTTAAAAGAGATCTGTAAAGTGATAAGCAACTGTACTACTAGCAACAGAACCATTTTCATGTGTCTGCTTTTCCTTACTGTCTAAGGCAATAACATTTAGAGATGCACACAAGGCAATATGGGCCCTAGTTGTAGAACGCAAAAAGTAATCCCTAGTAAATGTTAATCAGTGGCTGACAGGGTGCAGTAATGGACCAAAGATAATGTTTCTCCTAGGACCTTACACTACCTGCCTCAGACTCCCTAGAGTGCTTGTTAATAATACAGACTATATACAGGACCACACTCCAGACTCACTTCTGGATGACAATCTTTGGAGCAAGATAGGCAGCTCAAAATCAGTTAAACAACTCAATTCAGTAGACAAAAATAGAGGTTTAAAAGTCAAAATGCACTGCTTTAAAGGTTTCAAATCTCAAAAATATCTGTTCTGTCACTTTTTCTAGGATATTTGGGGCTGAAAACCACAGCTAAAATGGCAAGAATGTTCATCAAACATTTAGTCAACACATTTTGTCTAATATTATATGTCATTAGCATTTTTCAATATAGTATGGCTATATAAAAATGGCCATAGCATTGTATATAACTTCTCTAATTGTTAAACAGTCAGGTTGTTTTAAACTTTTGCTGTATAAATATGCTGTGATGCACATTATTTATATAAATCACTGTGTGCATCTCTCATTATTTCTTTAGGATATATTTGTGGAAAGCGAATTTTATCTTTAGGCTTCTTGATGCACATTGATAAATTGGTCTCCTGAAAAGTTACCAGTTTATATTTTCAAAGTACTGAAGCACTGTTAAGTGTTCCTAGCAGGTGCTGGGAAAAAGGAACTTTCTATATTTAGAAGCAATAAAAAGAAAATTTTAAAAAGTGAAAGATAAAAACTAAAAATATTTATTTGTTTATTTATTTTTTAAATTTACAGCAGAGGACAGTTTATTAGGGTAGAAAGTAACACCTCTCAAAACGAGAGGGGGTCCTGACTGGGTCATCCGTTTAATTTATTTTTGAATAAGTAACATATCCCTATTTTTTAAATTAAACTTATTGGAATGACATCGATTAATAAAAACATATGCTTCTGGCCGGCTGGGTGGCTCAGTTGGTTAGAGCACAAGCTCTGAGCAACAGGGTTGCCGGTTTGATTCCCAAATGGGCCAGTGAGCTGTGCCCAAGCTGAGCTGCTGCTGAGCTGCCAACAGGTGGCAGGATGGCTCAGTTGGTGAGAGCACATGCTTCTAACAACCAGGCTGCCAGTTCAACTCCCCCACGGGACCGTGGGCTGTGCCTCCCCGCATCTAGATTGAAAGTGGTGACTGGACTTGGAGATGAGCTTGAGCCCTCCACAACTAAGACTAAAGGACAACAACTTGACTTGGAGCCGATGGGTCCTGGAAAAACACAATGTTCCCCTTCCCCAATTCCCCAACACTAGGTTCTCCTCCCCAAATTCCCCAATAAAATCTTTAAAAAGAAAAGAACAAATGTTTCAAGTGTAAATTCTATAATATGTCATCTATATGTTGTATTGTGTGTTCACCACCCAGTCAATTCTCCTTCCATTACCATATATTTTGACCCCCTTTACCCTTTTCTACAACTCCCCGTTACTTTTTTTTAAAAAAGATTTTATTGGGGAATTGGGGAAGGGGAACAGTGTTGGGGAATTGGGGAAGGTGAAGAGCCAAGTTGTTGTCCTTCAATCTTAGTTGAAGAGGGTGCAGCTAGCTCAGTTCCAATTCCAGTCACCATCCGGCCGCCCATCGGCAGCTGGCTGCCGCTCAGCTCAAGGTGCTGTGTTCAATTTTAGTTGGTGGGAGTTCAATGGGCAACCTTGTTGTTAGAAGCATGTGCTCTCACCAGCTGAGCCATCCTGCCACCTGTTGGCAGCTCAGCAGCAGCTCAGCTTGGGCGCAGCTCACTGGCCCATGTGGGAATCAAACCGGCAACCCTGTTGCTCAGAGCTAGCGCTCTTAATCAGCTGAGCCACTCAGCCAGCCCCACCCCCTTACCTTTTGATAACCTCTAAACTGCGCTTTGTCTATGAGTTTTTGTTTGTTTACTAAATCGCATAAAAATTTTTATACATAAGAAACTAACAATATTAAAAGTAATAAACAGGCAGGAAAATATTTGCAGTGCACAAATGGCTGACTAGTTGTATTTCTTCCTTTTGTGAACTACCTATTAATAATCTTTGTCCATTTAGGGGAAAGGGATATTTAATTTTTCTAATAAATCTCTATAAGCTTTTCATACAACAAAGACACAAGAGAATTACTGTCTATTCCAGGTCATTAAGTCATTAAGTACTTTAATATATTAACTCAAAAAATCTTAACAACCAGTTTTTGAGCTGGAAGTTGTTTCCCCCATTTTATTTACTTAGTTTCCTAACCTTTAACTTTCCCAGGTCAGGTTATAAACCAGGTAAATCAGATTTCAAGTCTTATTCTCTTTAAATAAGAGAATAATAAATACTAGAGGAAAGAAATATAATTTTGAAAAGAGTTAAGGACACAGCTAAAATTATAGTCAACTAAAGCTATTTAACATGGACTATATGCATTTAATTTGTGGTATTTTTCTTTTTTTTTAATGGAGAAATGCTTGAGTAAAAAAACACATTGTGGTAATACTCAATGATTATGTAAAAGAAAATAATACATGCAAAAAGAGCATTACAGTTGGCTGTAAATGTGCTTGACAGATGTAAAGTATAATTAAAAGTTCATTTGTTCTTGCCTTCCTCCAAACAAGTGCTTTAATTTTACTCAATAATCCTGAACTGAGAATTTTTATAAGAACTTCAGTTTATCATTAGAATATAAAGTGTAATTTTATTATGATAAAAATGACTACAGACATTTCTCAGGGATATCATAAAATCATTATCAGGTAATGTTGATGAGACATTATCAAGAAAATCATATTATCAAGAAATTAACATTATCAAAAGATAATGCTAATAAAACATCACCAACAAAATAAATTTATTAAATACACTGGCTTTTACATAAAGAATATTTTCAAGGATCAGTTTGACAAGAAACAATGATAGAGACGAAAGTGATTTAAAAATTACTTAAAAGACACATATAATATGGAAAAAAAATAAAATCAGAAGATCTATAGACCTTTATTATAGAAATACCCCCATATTACAAATTCCGACAAAGTAGAGGAAAACAATGCCTGCCTCTGCATTATGTTAACTGCATACAGTGCTAGATTGGAAACCTAAATGACTTACAGGCCTCATCACTCTACAATGGTATTTAAAGAAAGAATCCAAAGTACTGTTTCATAGATTACTGCATACAGAACTCTATCTATGGTCACGATGTGAAATATAGGCATCACTTAAGAAGGTCTAGGAGAGGCCGTAAGAACAATCAAAGACCCCCTCTCCCCCCACAAACCATCACTATGTTCTGTCATTCACATTCCAATAATTACAAATTTTTTTAAAGTTTTGCACCGTTTCTCTCCAATGAGTCAACACCCAAACAAATCCTATATAGGAAGCACCCTGAGAGAGTAATACTTACAAAGTTTTTGAGATGCAAGTTGTATTGATTGACCCCAAAGCTTTCTATCTTGATTTTTGAGACTGTCATTGATGAAATGAACTGCAAGTATAGCTTTGCTCTGGGCATATTTGAGTAGCTTTCCTGCCTTCATGCGATCTAGTTCTTGCACAACAACCCAGGGAATTATTAACACAAGTCCATCAAAGCCTAAAAAATAAAAAAGATGTCTTAGAACTCAACAAATATTTATGGAGCTATTAAATTGAACTGCTGTCGGAGAAATTAAAGTTATAAAGTAAGGAACTCACAATCTAAATGAAGAAATAATACATAAAAAATGAAAATTAAAAACAGATGTGTCAAAAGAATGTTGGAGATCAAAGAAGAGTAAGTTTAGATTGCTTAGGTTAATCCGTGAAGGCTTATTTTCTTTTTAATTTAAGTTTAATATATATGCTTACTAGCATATCCAAATGGAAATGTGTTTGTGGGAGAAAAAAAAACCCCACATCCCTGTTAACATAAAATATCAATCAAATAAGAAAATCAAAATCAGTAAATGTGTTTTGTAAATACCTGGAATTTCCGTTGTCTTTAAAAGTCTAACAAATTTGAGATGATTCATCAGAATATTTGTGTCAATGACAATTAGAAGCTTTTTGTCTGAAGCAGTATTTGCTAGAGAAAAAGAACAAAGTTAGGATTTCACAACACTTGATAAAGCTTCAATAACTGAAAATTTGAAGTCATAGATAAGTCTGATATCATTCTTAAGAGAAGGCAGTTCTTTAGACAACGAAAACAAAAATGCATTTACTCCAATTTGTAAGAGAAAGAACAGTAATAACAAATTGATAATTATTTACCAGTAGAATATTATGAATTGCTTATGAATGTATTTAAATCATAAACCACTGATTTGCCTTAGTAGTAACTATGTTGCCAAACCCTGTCCTGTATCACTGGTAGTTGTGACTTAGAAATTATAAGCTAATTTCAATATACTGAGGTGAAATATAATTGAAAAGATAAACAACATGTAAAATAAAGAAAACATAATGCTAGCATTGTTATTTCATAGGGCCATTGTGAGGGACACGTAAGTTAATGCACAAGAGAACAGTAAGTTGAAAAATTCAATATGAATGGAAGGTAGCACTACTATTTTTATAAATACAATTTAAAATAGTATACTAATAGATTTTGAATAATATCATTATCTTCTCCCAGTAGTAAGAATGATCAAAATTTTACTATATAAATAAGAAATCCATGAATATAATACTTTTGAGAAATTTACATTTTTGATCAGTGCTTTACATAGCTGAAATTGTTCAAAGTTATGATTAATACCAGTAATAAAAGGCAACTCATAACTCTTGTTACAGCCCCTTGGCAAAAAGTGGAAGAGAAGAGGCCGGCCGAGTGGCGCGGCGGTTAAGCGCTGGCTTGGGAAGCCAGTGGCCCCGGTTTGGTCCCACATGTGAGGGCCAGTGACACTGCCCTCAAAAAAAAAAAAAAAAAAAAAAAAAGTGGAAGAGAAAATATGCCTAACTGCCTAATAATGGGAGATATATACAAACAAATGATGATAAGAAAAATATTAGACCTGATTTCTGCAGTTAAAAGAAACACACCACAGTCTGTTTCAAATGATCACGTTTTAACATTTTTCATCAAAACATTATAACAGTCGAATTGACATATTCATTCTTAAGAAAGCACAGGTCATAAATATTATCGTGTACATACAGGGTATACCAGCAGAAGAATGTACATCATCTTCCACCAAATCAATCTCCATACTCGTTAGCTCTCCAGAAGGTAGAACCACAGGCAAATCCACACTTTTTCCCACACGGGCAGCATGAAGCTCTTCTACTATCTGCATCTAAATTGTAAAAGACCCACAGTAAAATATTTTGATTTACTCTGCAGATTAATAGGAAAGCAATTAATTCTTAATTAATTCACTTGAGGTGGTTTGTGTAAAGACAAATATTTACAAAAAATATGGAGGTAGCATGATAAAAGAATACAGATTTATAAACATCTGCAGGGTTTTAAAAATAACTCTTATTACCTCTGTATCCTTAGGCAAGCAAATTATTTAGCTACCTTGGGTCTCTGTTTGTTCATCTACAAAATGGGAATGTTAACTATATTTCCTTTTAGTATTTTTGTGAGGATTAAATGAAATAATCTGAAGCTCCTCGCATAGACTAGTACACAGATCTTCAAAATAAGTTAATTCTCATGCCCAGGGGTCGGCAAACTCCAGCTTGCGAGCCACATGCGGCTCTTTGGGTACGCTCCGTCTCAAACGTCTGCCGATCCCCAGAAGAGCCAGTCCCTCGCAACAATTTAAAAATTATTCAAGAGCCATAAATATATTTTTACAAATAAGGAAAATTTAAAGTAATATTATAAATGAAACTATGATAGTTTTATTTTCATTTTCCATTTTACTTGAGAGCCACATGTATGTACCCAAAGAGATGCATGTGGCTCGCGAGCCACAATTTGCTGACCCCTGGCAGCGATTCCATCTCAAAAATCTGCTGACCCCTACTCACGCCCATTCTCACTTCAAAGTACTTTAGGAGCCAAATATGTTTTTATGCAGATGATGAGCAGCACACTCCTTGAGATTCTAAGGTTGTTATGAATCATCAGAAATTGAAATCTAGATCTTAAGACCTTTCTCATTTCAGGGAAGGAGTTCCCTGATGTATTTTGACGCATAGAAATGGAAATATAATCTAGTTTTAGAGCAGAGGTGAGAAATCTTTCCCCTGTCAAGGAGTACTTAACCATAAAACCGAAAAATACAACTGACCCTCAGTAATAAAAAGCAACTAATAGTTTTAAAGTCTTCTCTAATTAGAAAAATATGAAATGTTCTATGGATCTAATTTTACTTTAGAACCAGGGAACATACAATTCTAAGCAATAATTCCATGAGGATCAATCAGGAGATTCTAGCTGGGAAATGATGCAACAAGTAAAAAAATAAATACGTATGCACTCTTGTCTTCACTGAATAACATTTTCATCTTATTGCTCATTAGAAAAATTGGGCAAAAAAACATGTTAGTATCCTACTGCATTTTGGTAAACCCAGAAATGAGCATGTAAAAGCATGATAACATTAAATCAAATTTTGTGACTTCATAAAAACTTTCATATTAATTTAAGTACAGTGTTACCAAGGTTTTTACAGTCATTATTTTTTATTAAAATAGGAACTGTTTGACTTAATTTCATTAAAAATATTGAAAGTAAATAAGTACATCAGTAACCTCTTCATCTGTATCTTGAACACTTTCAAGTGACACTGAAGAACTTGGTGCTTCGAACCTCTGAAACGAAAAGTCATTTAATTAGTTAAAAATGAAGAATATACCTAAAATGGAGTTGTTCAACCTTGGAACTATTGGCTTTCGAGGAGGTGGGATGATTCTTTGTTGGGGGCTGTCCTGAGTTTTGTAGGATTTAGCTGTATCCGTGGCCTCTACCTACTAGATACCAGTAGCACTAACCCCTCACAATCTTGAAAATCAAAAATGTCTCCATCAAGTCAACTACCAAATGCCCCCGAAGGGGTGGAATTGCCCTCAGATGAGAAACTGCCCCTATAATAGAATAGCCTCATTCTATTAAGTCACGAAACATGATAGAAATTCTTTAGGGTTTACTCATTCACATTTATATTCCCAAAAATACTCATATTCTAACTACATGCCACTCTAAGAAATAGAAAGAACCATGGCAAAGGCAAACAAGCTGGTCTTTGGTAGTGGGAAATTCTCATCCAGGAGTCACTGAGCCATTTCTAAAAGTGACATGACACAACAAGAAAGGGAATTTGAAGATGGTACTATGGCTGAGAGGAAAGGCTAAAAATCGCAAAGTTGTCTTTATTATATATAGATGGAGCACCAGAGGTTTGTGTTTTATTTTTTTGTCTTCTAGCAGAGACTGAAAACCTCTCTAATTCCATTATTTTTCACTAGCACTTTTGCTGAGTTGAGAGACACACTTGACCCTACATACAGGTAACCCTACATACAGGTAACAGAACTCAGCAAAAGCCACTATTGAACAAAATCATCTAAAAATTCTCCAAGATAATACCAAACTCACGTGTATTTTACAGGAAGCTATATATGGTATACATCACAAACCCTCTTTAAAGAAGTGGTGCTTTATTGGGAATTCAGCTTCCACCCTAACTTCCCATCACCAGTCTTCCCATAACACAACATACATCACACACATAGGCCTATCAGAGCTTCATTGTTCTATGATCCTGGATTTCATAATCCCTTCTCCACCTGACATTAAATCTTCCTATATCAATCTTTAAGGTTCTCTTCAATACGAAATGCTAAGCAAGCTACAGATTATTATCAGAACTTCTGCAAAATCATCCACTGCCTGGACCCTGGCTTCCTCTCCTACTTCTCCTATAGATTCTCTCCACATCTCAACTGACGTGCCCACGTCCATTCTTGCCATGCAATTTCACAACTCTGTGCCATGACACACTGGACCTTTACCCTGGCAGGACAGTACTCCTATTCCTTGCTCTACACGCCCTTCAATACCAAGCTGAAAATCTCCACCTTATGGACCTTCCTCCTCCTTAACTCACCCCCAAATTTGTACTAACAGCAACCGAACTCTTGGGGCTCTAACATTTACTTCACTGTATTGCAATTGTGTTTGTTTACTAATCTGACTCCCTGGGAACGTCTTGAGGATAAAGATCGACTTATTCATCTCTAAATCTCTAATATAAAGAAATATACCTCATACATAATAGGTACTTTTAATCAATGTTTAAAAAACTGATAAATTTCTACCTCAGAAACTTATAAGAATTAAGTGAGATGCTGTTTATAAAAGTGTCCTATAAACTATACATTTCTAGAATACTAATTTGCAATGCTGGGGGAGGGTACAATCTATATCAAAGAACTATAAAACATAGGAAACAAAATAAGGTATTTTCTCTTAGGAAAGCATAACAGGATTACTAAATAATAGGATTACTAAATCCAGAAAACACAATTATTTCCTTGTAAAGTACATTCATTATTTTTAGAAAAGAATTATCTATTGAGGAATTTATGAGGAAAACAACAAACATAATACTGAAATGATTCTCTACTTTCAATAATATATGGAAGATAATATATTCAAGATAAGAACAATATTTCCTTGCTTGCTGCTCCTGTGTCTAAATGGCTTTAAGTCAGATACAGGTGTTATCAAAGGAAATTTATAAAGAGCTTTAACTGCAATAACTGTAAAGTAATCATGCAAATATTTCTTCCCCTACAACTTAATATTCATGCTATGTCCCTTTTGGTCTATGTGGTAATTCTATACAGAGACCAAAAGTAACGACAAGATGCACTGCAGGAGGGGAACCCCAAGCAATGAACAAAGATGTTCACTGAACGTACTGGCAAGTTCAAGTTCCTGTCTTTCATTTTATTCTCGAGAACTGGTTATAAATCGGGAAGAAAACTGGAGGTTGTTTTCCTTTAAGAAAGCAATAGACAGGACCGGTCGAGTGGCTCAGTTGGTTAAAAGCTCGCTCGAGAGTGTGAACTGTTGGGCCGGCCGAGTGGCGCGGTGGTTAAGCGCTGGCTTGGGAAGCCAGCGGTCCCGGTTCGGGTCCCACATATGAGGGTCAGTGACACTGCCCTCAAGGAAAAAAAAATAAAGAGTGTGAACTGAGCTCTGAGCAACAGCAGTTCGATGCTCAGCCTGAACTGAGCTGCCACTGAGCTGCCAACAGGTGGCGGGATGACTCAGCTAAAAACAAGAAAAAAGAAAGCAATAGAAAGAACAAATTCAATTTCTTTCCCTCTTTGGAACCCTTCAAGTTCACAGAATGAAAACTACTCACCTGGCCTCTTGCATTATATAATTCCTCCATTTTATCATAGGAAGTATCTTACTACTGCAATCTATAGTCTTGATACCTAAAAGCAGGTAGACTCAGCCACTCCTGTTTATAAGCAGTCTAAATTTCAGAATTTCTAAAGTTCTGAAGTTCCAAAGTTCTAAAAATTATCTTAAAGGTAAGGAGTTTCGCCATAGAAACAAAGCTATAGAGAACAGGTTCTCAAATGAGTCTACAAATGCCAATTCATTCCATAATTTAGAAGCAAAATAGATGTGCCCAGCTTTCCAGCTAGGATCACTGCACATGCAGTTAGTTCTCTTTGCCTGGAACACCTCTGCTTCTCCCATCCCACCTCACCTCACCTCTACCTAAATAACTCCTGTTCACTCTTTAGTTCTCAGTTTAAATGTTACTCCCTCTGGTAAACCTCTAACTAATCCCTCCAGTGTATGGAGGCCATGTTGATCCCCTGCTGTGAGCTCCCATATTGCGGTAAGTACTTACCAGACTTAGGTGATTGCTGTGTCTCACCTGAATAAGCCTCTGAAAACAGATTGTGTGTCCCTTACAGTTTATTTTATTGCAAGGTCTGGCAAACAGCAGCATTCAAAAAATAATTTGCTAAAGGAATAAGCTATTCAGAATACTAATCCCTAGGTATTCCGTAGTACCGAGGGTTAAAGAAATGCCTAGGAGACTGTCACAGTGCTTTTCTTTTTCTTTTTTTCTTTATTGGGTGACAGTGTGTTTTTCCAGGACCCATTAACTCCAAGTCAAGTAGTTGTCTCAATCTAGTTGTGGAGGGCTCAACTCAGTGGCCCATGTGGGGATTGAACCGGCAACCTTGGTGTTATGAGCACTGAACTTTAACCAACTAAGTTAACTGGCTGCCCCCACAGTGCTTTTCTTAAAGGACTATCTGTAACTGCTTCTTTCTAAATTTTTACACATTCTCTTCTATTATAGATCCTTGATACTTGCCAGAATTACCTTCCTAAGGAAGTTGGAATTAAGGGGTAAAATAAATAAACCAGCATATATCTTCCTAAATTCAAATCATCCCTCTAGATGAATAAAACCTCATCAATTGTTCTATTACTCTTTGCTAAAACCTATATTCTTTGTTTTGCACTACTTTACCTGGGTTAGGTTTTCACCGGAACTTGAATCATTACTTTCTTGATGCTCATGATATTTTCCTTTCCACTCATGAACAATCTGTTTATATGTGGAATCTGAAAATAAATGTTTACTTTTGTGCTTTGTCAAATTTAATGAAACCTGAGAGCATTCCAGGCATTCTTTTTTCTTCTGCTTAGTCTTTGACTTGTTAGAGCTTAAACTGAAGACATTTTCTTCTACAAGCTTCTGAGGAGTATCACGGCATTTTACTGGGATTTTGAAACTGATCTTCTTTCTAGATTCGAGGGGCTCCTTGAGTACCGTGTTGGAATTATAATCCTGAAAACACTGGATTCTCTTGCATTTTTCCAAAACACATTTTTCAGAACTGTCTCTGGATTTACTGTGCCTTCCTTCTTTGAGTTCCTTCATCTTCTCCCTCTGAACAAGGGAATGAGGACTTCTTTTTTCCCTTGCCTGGCTTTCAACTTTAGGTTTCATATCTTTGGGAATCTTAGGACTGCTAAGGTTTTTAATTCCATGGTCAAGTGTACTCCTATCATTTGGCAATTTAATATCTTTCAAATCTACACATTTACTTATGTCTTCTTTAGTTCCATTTGAAGAAGGACTCTGTGGAATAATGTGATTATCATTTGAATATGATGCTTCTTGGCGATTAATAGGTCCCTGGGAAGAATTGACTTTTGGTCTCTTTCTTGGAGTCTCAGTGTCTACATTCAGCCTGTAAAGCAACACAGAAACCTAGGTTATATTACAATTATACATGATTATACATGATTTTCATTGTATCATTTTAGTAGGAAATGACAGAACTAGCCTGACACAAACTTCATAAAAAGTAGAAATGACTACATTAAGAATGAAGTGAAAAGAATTACTAAACAAATGGTGTTGGAAGAATTGGTTTGTTGCTTGGAAAAAACAAAGTTACAGCTTTATAAAATACCAGACAGGGCCAGCCGAGTGGCGTGATGGTTAAGCGCTGGCTTGGGAAGCCAGCAGCCCCGGTTCGGGTTCTACATAAGAGGGCCAATGACACTGCCCTCTACAGCTAAGATGGTGAACAGCTCCACCTGGAACTGGGTTGCTATGAGTCGCTGGTGACAGCGTAGCTGCAGCCCCTGCTGCAGTGGGCTGCCATAAGCTACAGTGAGTGGCTGGCAGCCAGCGTGAGCGGCCGGCAGCTGGTGTGAGCTGCCAAGAGCCACCATGAGTGCCGTCCATAGGCCAGCGACCGATCTGCCTCACCCGGGAAGAGTGCAATGATAATACCAACATGGGCCAGTGAAGCAATGTCCTCCAACTAGACTGAAGAACAAAAGGACAGCAACTTGTCTGTTCCCCTTCCCCGGTTCCCCAACGCTGTTTCCCTCCCCCAAGTCCCCAATAAAATCTTAAAAAAAAAGAACAATCTCATTTAAAACTACATCAAAAAAAATAAATAAAATACTTATAAATAAATTTAACCAAGGAAATAAAAGACCTGTACTCAGAAAATTATAAGACATTGAGATAAATTAAAGAGGATACTATTAAATGAAATATATACCATGTTCATGGATAGGAAGAATTAATATAGTTAAAATGTCCATACTACCCAAAGCAATATATAGATTCAATGCAATCCCTATCAAAATACCAATGGCATTTTTCACAGAGCTAGGACAAATAATCCTAAAACTTATATGGAACCATAAAAGACCCTGAATAGCCACAGCAACCCTGAGAAATAAGAACAAAGCTGGAGTTATCACACTACCTAATATCAAATTATACTATATGGCCAATAGTAGTCAAAAAACATGGTATCAGCATAAAACCAGACACATAGATCAATGGAATAGAATGGAGAGCCCAAAATAAATCCATGCCTATCTGGTCATTTAAACTAAGACAGAGGAAGCAAGAATATACATTGGGGTAAAGACAGTCTCTTCAATAAATGGTGCTGGGAAAACTGGACAGATACATGCAATAAATGAAACTGGACCGCCTTCTTACTTCATATGCAAGAATGAACTCAAACTGGATTAAAGGCTTAAATCATAAAACTCCAAGAAGAAAACATAGTAAGTAAACTCTCAGATATTACCCTTAGTAATATTTTTACTGATAATATCTCCTTGGGTAGAGAAATAAAAAAAAAGAATAAACACATGGGATTACATTAAACTAAAAAGTTTTTTTCACAGCAAAGGAAACCATCAACAAAACAAAAAGACACCTACTGAATGGGAGAAGATATTTGCCAATATCTGATACATCTGATAAGGGGTTAATATCCACATTTTATAAAAAACTCATACAACTCAACACCGAAAAAAAACACCAATCCAATTAACAAACGGGCAGAGAACAAGAAGAGACATTTCTCCAAAAAGGACATACAGATGGCCAATAAACATATAAAAAGATGCTCAACATCACTCATCATCAGAGAAATGCAAATTAAAACCACAATGAGATACCACCTCACTCCTGTCAGAATGGCTATCCTGAATAAATCAACAAACAATAAGTGTTGGAGAGGATGTGGAGAAAAGGAAATCCTTGTGTACTGTTAGTAGGACTGCAAATTGGTACAGCCACTATGGAAAACAGTACGGAGGGTCCTCAAAAAATTAAAAATAGACCTACCTATGACCCAGCAATTCCACTCCTGAGTGTTTATCCAACAACATCCAAAACACTAATTCGAAAAAATATATGCCCCCTATGTTCACTGCAACACTATTCACAATAACCAAGATACGGAAACAACTGAAATGCCCACTGAGAGATGACTGGATAAAGAAATCATGGACATTTACACAATGAAGCATTACTCAGCTATAAAAAAAGAATGCTATCTTACCATTTGCAATAAAACAGACGGACCTAAAAGACATTATGCTAAGTGATGCGAGTCCGACTGAGAGAGACAAATACCATAGGATCTCACTTAAATGTGGAATCTAAAGAATAAATGAGCAAGTAAATCAGCAATACAGTCATAGATACAGGAAAAAACTGATGGTTGCTAGGTGGGAGGGGGGTTGGCAGATGGGTGAGAAGGTGATGGGATTAGAAAAAACAGGTTGGTAGTCACAGAACAGTTACAGGATGAGAAATACAGTATGGGAAATATAGTCAATAACATGAAAATTACATAGGGTGTCAGATAGGTGCTGGACTTGTCAGGGGGATCAATTCATAGATTACATAAATGCCTAACCACTGTGCTGTATACCTGACACTAATATAAAATAATATTAAACGTCAACTATAATTATTATTATTTTTTAAGCTGAGCCATCCTGCCACCTGTTCGCAGCTTAGCAGCAGCTCAGCTCAGATCAGGAATGGAACCGGTGACCCCACTGCTCAGAGCTCACACTCTTGAGCGAGCGCTTAACTAACTGAGCCACTCAGCCGGCCCTATCTAATTTTATATATATGGTCACAGGATGTAAAGTGCAGCATAGGAAATAGAGGCAATGGTATTATAATAACTATGTACGATGTCAGAGGTTAGTAGACTTGGTGGGGTTGTCATTTTGTGGGGGGTGCAAATGTCTAATCATTATGTTGTTTTATACACCTGAAGCTAATAATAAAATTAAATTTAAAAAATATTAAGGCTCTAGAACTGCACATTAACAAAAAAATTAATAAAAGAGAGAAAGGAAAAGGCTAATAAATATTTGGGAAAATAAATTTCACTTCCCTAATAATCATAGACATGCTAATTACAAGAACACACCATTTCCATCAAATTAGTAAAGATTTAAAAATAACATTAAATACTGGCAAGGGGTTGTAAAATGGACCTTCTCTCATAGGTTGCTAGTAGAAATTCAAAACGATAACAGTTCCACAAAGGAATCTGACAACACAATTAAGAATTCTTAAAATGTTCATATTCTTTGAATTCTCAGTTATTTCCATTTTACAATTCTATACTAAAAGGGAAAAAAAATCAGAAATGAACTAAAAAAACAGAAAAAAAGAGATTCAATTCAGGACTATTAAAATAAGAAAAAATCAAGTACAAGGTAAATGCTAAAATTTTGGAATTGACTAAGAAACATTTCATTTTATCAAATATGAGAGAATATCATAGTCATTTCAAATGATTTTTATCAAAGTTTTCAATGATATAACAAGACAACCAATGTAATATTAAGCAAAAAACAACCAGGACACAAATCTGTATATATATAACGTGGTCTCAACAATTAAAATAAACATAGTAAAAAGTACAGAAAGGAATGTGCTAAAATGTTAGAAGTAGCAATAGCTAGAGGTGATGATAATATTTTCCTGCTTAGTAAAAGTAGATATTACTTTGTAGTCAGAAAAAACAGGAAAAATTTCCATGTAACACAATCCATTAATTTATTTTAATAAGTCTGTAAGTGCCTTTTGAGTGCCTGTCACTCTGCTAGGCACTGGACAGGCAGTGGAGGACACATCAGATAGAGTCTTTACCCTGAGTTAGCTCACAGTCAATGGTAAAGATGCAATTTTACTGAAGAAATCCCACACACTGAAAGTGCACTACTTGAAGAAATGCTTTCTGAATCTTTTTCAAAGCAGACTTAAGATCATTGCCCTAGCTAATATTCTTATTGCTAATAGATCTGTATGTACTTAAATCATGGAGCTGGAATTATGGTAATGGTACATATAACTGGCTTTCAGGGTGACAAAATTCTCTGATTTTCCATCTGCATCTTAGCTTTCACTGTTTGTACACCAATTTCGGGACTTCCCCTGTAGTTAAATAGGGAGATTTTTACAGAAGATGCCATATGTCGTAAAGAAATACTTATAACCTTAAGGCAAATAAGTTTGTTTATTTCTCCAGTAAGTAAACAACAGCAAATGAACCACTTTCTCTTCAGGCAAACAATGGTTGTTAGAATCCTGCTTGATTGGTACCGATGTCTGCAAAGCACGGTATTACAGCTTTCTTAGGTCCAAGCAACCTTTTAAATATATAATAGCTCCTGTACCATATTGTTTAAATATACATCAAGGCAATTCTATAATACCTTGTATGCCAAATTTTCTGAAAATTTCACTGCAAGTTACATCTGGAGTGCTTGCACATATTTAAAAGTGAATAATATTTAATATTAACAATAAATCCAAATGCCATGCCTTATTCACATTACTGATACTGGTGGCCTGATATAAGAACCACACAATGGCAAGGTCATTGGCTATATGTGGGCTCAGGGACGCAGAAACGTTGCTGAAGGAGGCATTCAACTATCCAGCTTGCAAGGGCTGAAGCCAAATAGCAGGTTTTGAGTAAATGCTGAAGCCAAGTTGAACTTCACTGCATTACTAGAATAATTTAATCTTATTCTCAAAATAATTCAGTATTACTTCTTCCTCCTCCCAAAGACTATCTAGACAAATGAGAAGTCTCCTTATGCTCTTATACATGGATATGAAATCAGGTGCCAGAAAATGTACCCTGAAGCAAATAACTCGTGAAAAATCAAGCAGTGTTTTATTTATTTTTATTTGTCAAACAATGTCTTAAAACTTCAAATAAAATTTTGAAAAGGACACCAGTACATTAAAAATCTAGTTCGAAAATCTAGAAAGTGATAGTTAACATAACATGACATTTCTGACACAATAAACTTCAACAGATAGTAATATAGAAGCCAAGTAGCACAAAAAATAGAAGGAAATGACTCGGAAGAAAAACTGAAGAGTCAGAGGCAAGTTAGAGTTTTCTAATTTTTGTTTTTTGTGCTTGTGAGCTTGTCTGGGAAACAGAACTTTTATTTACATATTTAATGCCATTTAAATTGTTTTCCCATAATTCTTTATCTTCAGAGAAACTTTGATCTTATCAACTTATATTATGTGTTATACTCTTCAAATGTATTTACTCAAATGGTGAGAAATTCCTTCATCACAAAATTCTCTGAAATTTTTATCCACAGGACACAGAAATTAAAGAATGATTTCCATTATTCCAACACTAATTCCCAAGTTCTCTTGTTGCAGCCACATCCTGTTTAATGAACATGGTTTTAGAGCCATATCAATTCAATATGCTACATATTCTCAAGGGTAATATGCAAAGATAATTTATCCAAAATTTCCAAATCAGCCTCATACCTTCTTCCAATGACTGTAGGTAATGAAGTTACATATCTTATAAGGGTGTGTCAAAATCAAATCATTTAAGATAAAAATCTACATTTTACTTGAAAGTGGCTCTTATATAGTATAGAATTCTGACAGACTTTTTATTTCACTCAAGTTTTTCTTAAATGTATATGAATATGAAGAAAATTCACAAAACATAATGTGATATAGCTAGAAATATTTACACGTAAAACAGTACTAACGAAAGTAAGCAAAGGATTTGGCAAGTCTAAATATTTAAGTATCACAATTCTAGGCCAAAAAAGTAAAAAGATAAGAAGAAAAACGGAAATTCACCTTTTCAGTTCTTGTGTTCTTCTTACATTACAGTACAGAATGTCTGTATCATCTGATTTCTGAAAGAAAATAACGTGTCATTTAAGAAATAAAAGTTGTGCGCTGGAATTACACTTACTGGGAGGAGACTGGGAGACAACCGTGTTCCGTATCTATGCTGACCTATCCTCTACTACCCTGTCTTTCTATGTACTCGGAATATAGCACTAGGCACAAGAAAAATAACAGGAGATCACCCCGTCTTGAAGAGCTTAGCATAAAGTCAAAGAATAAGGTAAACAGAAGTAGAAGGATAGGTACAAATGACCTAATATAAAGAAATAATTAAGGGCGGCCGAGTGGTGTGGTGGTTGGGAGCTGGCTTGGGATGCCAGCGGCCCTGGTTCGGATCCCACATATGAGGGCCAGTGACACTGCCTTCTAAAAAAAAAAAAAAAAAAAAAAAAAGAAAAAGAAATAATTAAGTATCAAAACAGAAGAACTGACAAAAAGTTGTGGAAGAGTTCAAAACATAAACCAACCAAAAGTTGGAACATACTTAGGACAAAAGGTGGACAAAATATATGTTAAAGATTAAATAAAGATTAATGGGAAGAAAAAAAAGCATTCTCAGCTAAGAATGCTTAGGTAGTCTCAGAAGCTAGAGTGTTAAGCAGAGAGAAACTAAACCAGCCCTAGCAGGGGCAGAAGTTTGAGGAAGAAGAAAAAAGGAAACTGGATAGGTAAGGTGTGACCAAACTTACGAGGGTCCTGACTGACCAACTAAAAAGTGAGTGAAGGTTTTTTCAACAGAGAAGAAATACGATGAAATTAATCTTTTAAGAAATAAGATGAAATCAATTTAAACAATAAGTTGAAACAGCAGTTTCATTATTTGAAAAAAAATTCTTAAAAACACAATTTGGCTTTCATGGAACTTTCACAACTACGTTTTCTTATTACCCACAACTCTGCAAGCTATCCCAATAGAGACCTAACTTAAACTTGCATGTAGTAAGTACTTCACCACCCATGCACTGGCTTCATGTGTTCAGTCTGCTGACACTGTTTAGAAAGTATGAGAGTGGAAAGAACTCTCTGGACTTGGCTCTCCTGCTGTAAACAACAGGTCCTCGAATAACATCATTTCGTTCATCACTTTGTTATAGTGTTCAGGAGATACTGTAGGAACTTAACACTTATTTATATCGTTCAGCCTATGGTAAAACTGGTTTCCTTACGCATCATTTCACTTAAAATTGCAGAACCTATCAATGACATTAAGAGACGATTTACTGGACAATTTTGCATCCTTGGACAAATCACTTAACTTTCTGGATCTCAATTTCTGAATCTGAAAAAAATATAAACACTATATCTGCCTTGGCTACCTCAAAAGGGAAGTACAAGGATACATATAACTATATGTGAGAAAAGACAAAAACTAGCTAAATTTATATCCCTGTTGTTTTAATCCCATATGATAGGGTCTATCAGCACAAAGAAATAAAGACCTTAATAAATGCTTTTTTGGAGCAAAAGGAAGGAAAAAAACGAAACTGGTTTTCCTTCCATTGGCTATCAAAAAGTTAAGCATAATATAAAGGAAAAACTAATGGAAAAGTAGCCTGGGAATTTGCTTCATAAACCTTCTAATTGTACATTAAAATTTTAACATAAGTTCTAGAGTTAGTATCTAATCACTCACCAGTTTTCTCTTCTTTGATGAAACGGATCTTATAGAACAAGCTGAACTGGAAGAACTTGCTGAGGTTTTTTTCTCTTTCTTATCCTAAGAATGCCATTCAGAAAAAAAGGAAAGAAAACCACAAAATAAAGCACAGTATAAAACAGCATTATTTCATCACTGTTAAAAATTAACATTCCTTCTATATTAATAACAAACTTCAGAGGGGAACAATGTTCCAGGGCATACAAATACAAACTTTGGTAAGAGGAAGGGGAACTCAGCTAGAAGGGAGACTCAACTAGAAATCAGAAGACCTAGGTCCTTTTCAGTTAGAGCTGAGATGGCATACAGATGTTACAGCAGAAGGCCAGCAGATATGTCAGCTCCGATAAGGACACTGGGAGGTGGCACTGCCATGGCAGAATCCAGTCTTCTCCAAGGCAAAACCATATTTCCAGTTATTTTTTAGGGGATCCTGAATTCAACAGAGAGAGCCAGGACAAACATACTGTGGGTACCTACTATGTGCCAAAGGCATTCTAGACATTAGGGACAGATTAATGAAAATACTATAAAAGTCCCTGCGCTCATTGAGTTTAAAACCTAGTACAGGAATTTACAAATAAGCAAGGGAGATATTTAATGTGTCACATTATGCTACGGAAAAAAATTAAGCAGAGAAAAGGGTCAGGAAAGGCTGGGAGGAGGGGATAGAGATTGGTGCAATTTTAAACAGAGGAGTCAGTAAAGGCCCCATTGAAAGAAGTGATGGAATAAACCATGAGAATATTTAGGGAAAGAGTTCTCAGTTCAAAGGGAATAGCAGCATGTGCAAAGCTCCAGAGGCAGGAATGTGCCTGGCTTGTTGAGACATGGCAGGGAAGCCATGGAGTGGAGAAAGTAAAGGGAGAATCAGAGGGGGATGTGATAGGGAGAGCAGGTCACTTTTTTGGCCTCAGCAAGGACCTTAGCTTTTCCTCTGGATGAAGTAGGAAACCACTAGAAAGTACTGAGGAGAGGAGTGACATGATCTGACATACATTTTAATAGGATCACTCTGGCTGTTGTGTTGAGAAAAGAACAAGGAGGAAGAGGTGAAAGCAAAGAGATCCTAATTTAGAAACTACTGGAATAATCTCAGAGAACAAGTCGATTGCCTGGATCATGGTGATAGGAGCAGAGCAGAAAGTGAGACTCTGAGGATGTTACTAAGAGAAAGCTGACCGAATTTGCTAATAGATGAGTCCAGGTAGAGGATGACAACCAGAGTTTTGGACCAAGCGATTGAAAGAATGGAATCGCAATGTACCAGACTGGGAAAACTGAGGCTTGGTATTTGAAAGGTTCCAGTCTAAGAGAAGAACTAGCAAAGGACACTGTGAAGAAATTACCAGCGAGGAGGAAAATCAGACTATGATGTCTCAAAAGTTTGGTGACGAAAGTGTTTCCAGGAGAAGGTGTAATCAGCTACAAGTATGTCAAATATTGCTGACTGGTCAAGTCAGGTGAGGTCTGAAAACTGGCCAATGGATTCAGCAACATGGAAACCATTGCTGGCCTTGATGAGAGCATATCTGGAGAAGTGACAACAAGAAAAGGTCTAAATCAAGTAGTTGAAGAGAGGCTGGGAGGAGAATTGCAAATAGCATGCCAATTATTAGTGTCGCATAGGGGACACATACATCAAGGACAGCAGAGTACTCTCGGGTTACCCTCCAGGGTCCTCTTTCCAACACCTGGGAGGCCAAATTCGTAACCAGAAAGACAGTAAGCAAGGAACGAACACCAAAAAGTGTAACAATCTCTAGAATACTTCAAGTGATGGAAATGCTTTGTGAACTAGCCTGCTACCACAGAAATCACTTCTTTAGTGAATATTCACTTATGCCAGACTAGTCTCTCATCTTGGATGGTATCACAGCATGAACACTACCTAATTCTGCTGATGCACTATGAAGACTATTCAGAGAGTTTATAATGAAACTGATTGCAGGGTATTTTGTTTGTTTGTTTTGGTTACATCAATCACGTGACAGACTTGTTTCCTGGAGACAACACCCAGATCAATGAGCTAGCTCTCCTAAATTTCATCTACCACAGCACTTCTTAAGGCAGCCTGCTGACAGTATCAGAAAAAGGTTCACGGTGAGCAAGCCTTCCCAACCCTGGGCCACCCCTGCCTAGGGCAGCCCATTCTGATTGGTGGGCATGCAATCCTATCCAATGCTGAGCACATGCACATGGGAGATGTGGAAAATGGCCTCTAAGTTATTTCCATGAATAGGAGGATTTGGGGCAGGTTTAGAATTGAAGTCAGGAATGCTGAGGCAAAATTACCTCTCTAAGCCTCAGTTTCCTCATTTGTGTAAATGGGACAATAATAGTACCTACCTCAAAGAACAGTGAGAAAGAAATAAAATAATTCAAGTAAAGAAAGGGAAAAACAAATGACTTCTCCTGGGTCAGCAGGGTAGAACAAAATACTTACGTATCTCATTTTAAAACAGAGGTGTATTTTTTTGCATTACACAAAAATAAACTGTAAAAAGGGGCATCTCTGGGTCAGTCAATAAAAATTCTTACTTCTTCATCAAGGTTGGGTAATGAGGTGTTGCCTTTTCTCTGAGACGTCTCTCTTTCTCCACATGATTCTTTGTTGGACATTTTTTGAAAAGCTAAAATAAACATTAAAAATATATTAAGTGCTTTTTACCATCACGGCAAAACGTTAGAAATTATTCTACTTTCAGTTATATAAAGATTGGAATTTTACAATGATTTCCATTTTCTAACTATTCCCAAGATGACAGGATTCTCTCGCTGTGCCACTTTCGCTCACTTATATTCTCTCTCATAATAATCTGTTCCCCTCCTTCAGCTCCCTCTATCATCTTTTTTCAGGAATGACTCTCAAAACTGTGCCTTTAATCCTGACTTCTCTCTCAAACATCAGATCACCATTTTCAACTGCCTGCAGGGCTACTGTATTTTGCCCCACCTAGACCTCTAAACCAATTAGTCATGAAGTCTTCATTTTCCTAACACACGCTATGTCACTGAGTGAGACTTCAGACACATCACATACATTTTTGGAGCCCCAGTTTCATTATATGTAAAATAGAGATAACCTATCCCAGAGGGTTTTTGAGGGATTCAAATGAAACAATGAATATAAAAAATACCTTGCTTACATGATTGTATTTCTACTACAACTTGAGCTCCTTGAAGAGTATGCTGTGTTAAAAACTTTGAAGGTGCTCATAAGTGTCTGCTGAGTGAATGAATGAGTGGATTTTTCTTTCTCAGAATATTCACTCTTTCGTTCTGAGCCACTACCAGCTCTTAACCATTGCAGTTCCTCCATCCATTTCCCATCCCAGTCTCATTTGTCCAGCCCTGATTTGGATTAAGTCAATACTGTTAGCCGCTGACACCCTTCTCCCACCAAAAAAAAAAAGTATAAGACAAAAACAGCCATTCCTTATGATCATAAATACTGTCAACTTAGTGTGTAGCAAAAGCATCCTGTGCTGGAACACAAGAGGCCAGAGGTAAACATCACCAGGTCTGTTTTGACAGGAAAATATAAAAGGGGTCTAGAAGGAAAGCCCGAAGGACAGTTTATTGCTGGTAGTGACACATATTGAGACTATGAACATAACAAAGGCTAGAAGCCAAGCAGCTGTAAGTACTGCTGGTTAGTCATGATCACAGTAAGTGATGCTTTATGAAAGAATGATGAATTAGACGAAATCAAACTTTTAGAATCCTTTGATGAATGTGAAGAGAAGAAACATGCTGAGAGCTAACAGGAAATCTAACAATAAATATAACAAAGAATATTTAACACAGGCTTCTAAAAACAGATTTTAAATTACCCAGAAACTTTGTGTTGTAAGGTAATTTATGGCAATAATTGAATTACAGTTGCGTTTCCAGATTAATCATCTTTTCCCTTTCTTGTTCCAAGGATTCCATTCCATGGGGTTGGGAAGAGATATAATAAAAAAAAAAAACAACTTCCATAAAATGAATTGCTTAGAGGTAATGGACTGGTTGTGTTATTTTTTTATAATTTAAACTTGATCCATGTTGGTCTGATGTTGCTTTGAATACAAAATAATGTTAATTTAAACCGCTTACCCATAAGACAAATTGAAAAAAACACAGATAGTGGACTATCGAAGAAAACACCTACATGGTTACCCTGACAAGTGATTTTACATCAGTGTGAAATTCATATTGATTTTATGAAAATGAAAATATACACTAAATATGAGGAGACCTTTTGCCCTGGCCAGCCTCCAAAATGGCCCCTGATTATTTCTGTTGCCTGGTAATTACACTCTTATGTAGTCCCCTCTCACAATAAATAGGGTTGACCTGTGCAACCAATAGGATATTGCTACATGGCAGTATGTGGCTAGGTCATATGAGACACTTTGGCTTCTGCTGCTGGGAGCCAGCAGCACCCCGATGTCTGACAAGGTCACATTAAAGTGAAGATCTGTGCTCAGCGCTGGGTGTCTAGGGTGCTGCCTTATGGTTGGTCATGTAATATCTCCTGCCTCTATGAACCCATGTGCCTTTCCTCTACATCAGATCCTATAGGAGACAGTACTCTCACTGTATTTATGGCAAGTTCCTATGGTACCCCAATGAGAGATGGCTATGCAGCTAAAGATGGGTACGATCTCCTAGAGAAGGAGACAACCCAAGCCAGGTGGTAACCCCATGGGGATCCCAGGACTGAGAAAGAGGGGACTCAAGCCTCTTGGAAACAGAGACTTAGATCTCTGATCACGTAGGCCTGTCTGTGAGAAACTGATGATAATATCAGTCTGTTGAGCTCACTTGCCGAGGGCCCCTGCTGTGACTCCAATAGACATACTGTAATCACATCCAGGAATAGTCTCCAGGTCATGAGAGTTCCGATAAGAGGCAACTTACTGACCATGGGGTATGTTAATCAACAGACTTATTTGGATTCTTTGCTTTGTACATTGTTATAGCAACAGATACTGAAGCTTTGACTGAGAAACAGATGCTATCCTCTATTATAAAAAAATGCCCTCTGTAGGACAAGAGAGGTTTGAGACCCCCTTTGGTTACTAGTATTGTAATCACATAGGAATAGACTTTAGGTAATTTTTACCCTGAACTCAGTCACTGCTAGTCTCTTAGTAATAACTCAAGTATGTGCCCTGTGAGTCTTACGATTGTGTTTAGCTGCTGGAATTTGGGATAATTACTAGACAGTCAAGGTAGTCATGGTAACCATTCTTTAGGCAATATGTAGAAACTGAGTCTGGGTCACAAAGATATAATCATAGTAAAAGATAAGTTAATCCTTAAACGTAGAATAGGTCACAGTGTACCCTGGAGAGAACAATTACAAAGAAGACTGTAAAAGTCCTACGAAAGAAAAAACATCAAAACTATGTGGCGCGTAACTTGTGATTGAGATAATGGTCAAGAGTCCCTATAAAAAGGGACAGGTTGTAACAATAAAGTGTGACACGTCTCTGAAATGCCCCCGTGTCTCCACTCCCTTCTTTCACCTCGCCAACTCCGTCTCCACCTGAGGGAACCCTGGACTCGCG
This sequence comes from Aselliscus stoliczkanus, assembly GCA_033961575.1. Classification (NCBI taxonomy): domain Eukaryota; kingdom Metazoa; phylum Chordata; class Mammalia; order Chiroptera; family Hipposideridae; genus Aselliscus; species Aselliscus stoliczkanus. Next base: position 69,035,012 of record CM066739.1, on the reverse strand, counting down.
GGAGTTGGACTCCTGCATTCTGCCTTTCTCTGTCTTGAATTGTTCATTCTCGAGAAGGCCAGCCACCCTGTCATGAGGACATTCGAGTGGCCCACCAGGGAAGAACTGATGCCTCTTGCCAAAAAAGAACCAACCGCCAGGCATATGAGTTAGCTAATCCTGAAGCCCTAATCAAGCCTTCACTTGGCAGCATCCCTGGCAGGCATCACCACTACAGCCTCATGGCAGACCCAGAGCCAGACATACCCAAAAAGCCATCTCTGAACTCTGGACCCATTGAAACTGTGGGGTAATAAATGCTTATCGCTGTTTTTTTTTTCTTCTGTTGTTGTTGTTTTTAAAATCCACCTGTTTACTGGTGGCAATGCTATTTTTTATTTTATTTAATTTATTTTGAGGGCAGTGTTTCTGGCCCTCAGGGGCCGCTGGCTTCCCAGGCCAGCGCTTAACCACTGCGCCACTCGGCCGGCCCAGCTTATCGCTGTTTTAAGCAACTAAGCTTTGGGATAACTTAAACAGCTAATAGATTGGTAACACACTCCCTTAACGGAATTCTCCAAACTCGGAAGGTTCCTTCTTTAGGATGTCTCAAGAGCAGGAACCATGCTTAGAAATGCTTACTGCAATTCCCATAGAAGGCACATTGTCTAACATCTTAACTATTAGTCATCTTGCGGTTTCCAGATGGTATTAAATGATAAGATGGACCTACGGAACCATCAAGTCTTGTAGAAATACAAAAAAAAGATCAATGATTCTTGGGATGGTGGACAAATAGCCACTACTCATTTCTGTAAGTTAATAACGTGCTCTTATCTCATTTTTAAGTGACTGTCCTGTACCTGAGACTAAAAAGCAGCTCCCCTCGCCTGCTGCCTATAACGATCGAACCCGTTCCAGGCAGAGCACCCAGAAAACTTCAGTTTTTCCCGTTCAGAGAGTAAAGGGAAGAGAAGTACGGAGGTCAGGGAACTCACCGGCATACGCCGTAGGGAATTTGAATGGCATCCATCAAATGCCTGGAAGCTCAACAGACTCAGAGCTCTGGTTATTAAAAGCCTAGATGCCTAGATGAAAGCGCGAGGCACAAAACAAAACAAAAACCCCAACCCTATTCACTGGGCGCTTACGACCACAGGGCAGCGCTGATGATGCTGAGACTAGGTTGATGAAAGCAAAAATGCAAAAGGAAAAGAGTGGTTCGGGTCACGGTGTGGGTGAGGGTGCGAAACAACGAGCCGATCCCAAGTCCAGCTCGTCAGCGGCTCGTAAACCGCCGGGGCCCGCCGGGGCCGCAGCAACTGGCCGGACTTGGACCCTGAGCCAGGGGCAGCCCCAGAGGCTGCGCGGGTCCGAGCCACACCCTGCCCTGAACTGGCTCGACCTCGGGTCCGCCCAGACTCGCCCGCCCCACGCTCGAGTTGGCCCCCGGAGTCCTCCTCCGGCCGGCCGGCCTCCAGTTTAGGTTCCCAGAGTGAGACGGAGGTGGGGGGCCTGCCCAGCAAAAAGTCAACGAGCCGCCCAGGTCCCTACCTTACCAGCCCCGCGACGGTGGCGACTCCGGACGCCTGGCCAAGGCAGAGCGACCCCTGACCGCGGAGCCCGCTGGGAAATGTAGTTCTTCCCTCGGCTCCAGCCTTCCACTTGAACGCTTCGGAGCGTTAGTTTAGCTTCGCATTTCCTGTACTTCCTCCCCAGACCTGAGACTCCGGCCCCGCCCCCCCGGGGGCGCTGTGCTCCCTGGGTATTGTAGTCTTGAATCTATTCGCTGGTGGACGGCTGAAACGGAGACGCACGGTGGAAGCGGAACTCTGCCTCTCATTGGCCGCCGTCCGCAACATGCTTCTGCGCAGTCTGGGGTGGCGTCGCACTGCCTCGGGGAAAGGGACACGGATGGGGACTGGCGCATCGCTGCCTCTGGCTTTTTATTTTTCTGCTGCCAGGATCTGGTCACTGGCGCTTCCTCTTTTGTCCGTTGCACGCATCCCGTCCCCCCCTCCCCTCCATTTGCTTTCCCGCTCCTTGGACCCAGCCCTCTGGGAATTCACGCCCGTTCTCTGACCCCGCGGGGAGCCCCTCCTGGTCCCGGGGCGGGCCTGGCACGGAGTCGGTAACTATGGAGAATATGGCGGAGGAGGAGCTGCTACCCCAGGAGATGGAGGAGGTGGAGGGGGCCCAGGTCCGGGTCCCGACCCCGGCTCGGGTCCCAGCGCCGGCCCCGGATGCGGCCCCGGACTCGGCGGCAGCCCCAGCCCCTGCCCCGGCTCAGGCGCCGGCCCTGTCCCGGTCCCTAGGCTCTGCCCCCGACGAGGCTGAAAGCAGTAAGTGCAGGAGGCCCGAGAGCAGGGCGCCGTGCTGGGGAGGCCCGTCTTCACTGGGATGGTTTTTATGGGGAAAGGCAGGTTTAGAGAAAACGGGGGGCGGAAGGGGAGATCCTTGGAGCGCGGAAAACGGGTGCGACATGGAAGAAAGCGTCCGCACAAACCTCGAGGACCTCACGATGAAGATGATGGGGAGGCCGGGGGGCCGGGGGGCGGGCTGCAAAATGAGGCTGAGGGCGTCTTCGTTAAAGGGGGTCTTTTTCCGGGACAAAAATAGGAAATTACACCGAACTGGGGAGTTTCCCTCAGCCTCGTCTGCCGTGGTTCCTTCAGTAAGTCCTTTACAGTGTGACACAGTAACCAAGGCAACGTGTTTACTGGAGTAGAGCCTAGCTGTCACGATCTGGAAACCATGGCTGGCAACTAGTATCTATGTCTGGACGTACACAGAGATGGGTTTTTCTCATGGTTTCATTTTCTGTGGCAGCTTGCTTCCAACAAGAATTTGAGGCTGACGAGTGATTTAAGAGTCAGCTCAGTTATGGATGTCTTCCCTCAGACGTAATTGAGTTTTATGCTCCATTCCATCAAAAGTCAACTGTTGAAAATTAACACCCATATTCTGGTGCTGCTGACTGTTCTTTGTATGTTTTCTAAGTGGTGCTTTATTGGACCATAAAGGACTTTACGAGATGAATGGAATAACATTTTCGTAAGAACCTTCTGAACATTTAAATATATGGTCTAAAATAGGTTTTTTTAAATTATGTTTTTGATCCATAAATTGATCCTTACGCTCTTTCTGAATTTTAACAAAATACATGAATTCATTGCCTTTCTTACATCTAGGCAGTTGTGCGTTTAATGTCATAAAAAGACTTGGATAGTTACGCTAATAGAATTACTTTGCAATGTTAAAACAACCTATGAGTGTAGATTTGAGAGGAAGGCTGATCACAGAAGAAAAAAACGAATGCTTCCGGTAGGCCCGTCCTCATCATATAAGATCAGAGCTGGTAGGTGCAAAATAAGTCCAGCTGTTTCCTCACCCACAACGACAACGGGGGCGGGGGGGGGTAGAGGAGGTACATTTTTAAGTAAGTTATCCTCCCTACCTCTCCTCCAGATTGGATCTCTATATTAATCAGAAGTAGTTTAGCAGCTTTAGGGAATGCGTGCCTTCCCCTTACCATCGAGAAGGTTAAACAGTTTGGGAAGATTTATTTGTAAATTTACTGAAATTGCAAAAGAACCTAGCATTTTGGACTCTTCTACTTTAATACGAGGTTTGCGTGTTGACTTCTGGTAGTGTGTTACAAAAAGGTTGAGTGATTTAAGTACAGATTGTGTGCTGCCAACTCTCTGGAGCCAGAAAGTGATTTCGGAGGTGTCCCGTGAATCTTTAGATCTTTGGGAGTTGTATTTATAGTGGACCACAGGATTTTTTATTCTCTTCTGACTTACAGGTTCCTTTCTCTTAATTTTGTACAGCTTGGTAGTTAGAATGATTTCAATAAGCATGTATTTATGTAATACTCTCAATATATGTCTTGTTTCACATATGTGTATACAGATCTTTGAACTATAGAAGCTGAAAGCTTTCGTGATTACAGATTAAATAAGTACACATGAATTCATTGCCTGAATCTTACAGTATGACCTCCAATTAAAATGGGGGAAAATATTATAGGAATTATTGCTTGTTAGTCATTGGAATAATACCTGAGTATATAATGTGCTGCTCTTCTGTTTTCTCATTTAAAAACCGAGGTAAAAATTGTATCTTAATAAATTTGAGCAGGAATGTCTGATTTGAATTCTCAAATTACTGATTCAGTGTGCCTCTGCCTCCAAAAAGACTAAAGATTTTTCAAAATTATTTAACAAACTTTAGTGCCTGCTGTGTGCAAGTTACTGTAGTAAGCACTTAGCCCTTACAAAGATGAATAAGGCCCAGCCTTATTTTTTTCTTACTGCTTATTTCTGGGGAAGCCAAACAAGGACACATTATACAGAAGGGTAAACAAAGGAACTGGGCTGGGCGTGAACAGAGAAAGTAATAGTTGAGAAACCTGAAAATGTGTTACTGGGACTGGGTTTTGGCTTTTTACTTCTCTTTTTCACAATGTTGAGTCTTTAGGCTTTCTTAATCATGCTCATAGTTTCACCTAACACATATTTATGATTATATCTATTCAGAATCTCTCCAGAGCTCTAAAACCAATTTAACCGCCGACTAGACTTTTTAGTACATGCATACCAGAACTACATCAAATGTACTATGTCAAAAGCTAAATCCCCTTTTTTCCGTTCCTCTTTTTTTCTGCCAAAAGTGTTTTTCTTCTTTGATAAATGGTTTCGTTATTCTCAACTCAAAATCTTAGACTCATTCCTTTATTTACTCTTCACCCTTACTTTACACTCACATCCCAAGTTCTTTGCTTTTTGGTGTGTTTTTTTAAAGCCTTCCATCCTTTTGTACCTTTCCATTACTAATTTCTCACCTCAATTATTGATTCTTGGTTCTACAGCCAGAGATAACCTCCTGAAACACATTCAAATCATATTCACTTCCTCAAAAACTGTGGAAGACTTAGCATTGCCTAAAGAATAAAGGCTAAATGAACTTGCATAGAATTTATGCCACCCATGACCTGTACTACATTTTTGGCTGCATATTTTTCTACCAACTCCATCCATCTAACCAAAGGTGGGCTAGAGGTAGCTGTGTTTTTTTTATACCACATACCTTTGTTCATAAGGTTACATTAAGTTTGTAAGGCCAGCCACAGAATCTCTACTTATTGAGATTCTATTCATACCTTAAGCCTCAGTTAAGTGCCACTTCTTCAGTAGTGAAGACATGCTTAGAGGCACTTGATGGAATTAATTACCCCTCCCTCTGCATGCCAGCATTATATTACCTTTACCCCTAGTATTCATTTCATCCTGCCTTGCCGTTAGTTAGTAGTTAATCTCTCCCTACCTGATTTAAAGTTCTTTGAAGCTAGGAAACATGGCTTATGTTTCTTTCTTCAGTGTTTTGTATGGAGTAGATACATTTTTTTTTTGTAGAATTATATTGAATAATTAGGTAAATTTTAAAGCTGTAAAGTTCCACAGTAGAGTTTTCCCCCCAACTTTTTGCATTCTGAGGCACACTTGTCATTTTATAAACTGAGTTCCAGCAGCATTCCCCATCTAGGTACCATCCAGAGCATTATGCTACAGGAAATAAAACTGTAAAAGTATGTGACATGGTCAAATAAAAATGGAACTAGAATAGAGACTGTTAAACCATAATCTTCTCTTAAAATTTCCTTTCAGAGAGACACATCTCAATTCAAAGGCAGCTTGCTGATCTAGAGAAATTGGCTTTTGTAACTGAAGGGGACTTTGACTCGGCCAGTTCATTGAACTCAGATAATCTTGATGCAGGTATTTCCACGTTTGGAGGGTTTTTTTGTTTTATTTTCTTAATTTCTAATGGTTTGTCATGTTTCAACTCGTGAGAAGTTTGCTAAGAATAGTGTGTATTCCACTGAACTGGAGCAGTAGTAAAATAAATTTATATATTCAGGAAATGGATAGCCTTCTATATGCAGAGGTGCTGTGGCTATGAGTCATTTCACCACTCCTGCAGGAAATTATAATCTCATGGATATATAAGGGCTATGTATTTTTTTTTTTTTTTAAGATTTTATTGGGGAATTGGGGGAGGGGAACAGCATTGGGGAATCAGGGAAGGGGAACAGAGAAGTTGCTGTCTTTTTGTTCTTCAGTCTAGTTGCGGAGGATATTGCTTCACTGGCCCATGTTGGTATCGTCATTGCACTCTTCCCGGATGAGGCAGATCGGTTGCCGGCCTCTGGATGGTCACTCACCGCGGCTATTGGCCGCTCACGCTGGCTGCCGGCCACTCACTGTAGCCTATGGCAGCCCACTGCAGCAGGGGCTGCAGCCTACTCTGTCACCGGGGGCTCGCACAGCCCAGCTCCAGGTGGAGCTGTTGTTAGCTGTAGAAGGCAGTGTCACAGGCCCTCATATGTGGGATCTGAACTAGGGCCGCTGGCATCCCTAAACCACCTCTTAACCAATGCGCCACTCAGCTGGCCCAAGGGCTATGTATTTTATAAGTTAGGAATTGCATTGGGCTATGGTAACAAAAATCTCCAAAAGCAGTGCATTAAATATGATGGAGGCTTGTAGTTACTCACATAAAGAAAGTCTCAGGACAGGCAAATAGGGCTGGCACAAGAGTTCCACAATAGTGTCAGTGCCACAAGCTCCTCTCTTTCTGCTTTGCCATCCTTAGTTCTTGGATTCCATCCTTAAAATCACGTCATGGTTCATTAGTGTAGGCAGAATATATTAAAAAATAAATTATGCCGGGCCGGCTAAGTGGCACGGTGGTTAAGAGCTGGCTTGGGACCCCAGCAGCCCTGGTTCAGATCCCACATATGAGTGCCAGTGACACTGCCCTCAAAAAAAAAATAAAAAAAAATAAAAAAAATTATGTCTATACTTGCATGTGCTGTACATAAAAGATATTTGGATCAAAATTTATTAAGTGAGTTATTGATTACTTTCATATATTTTTATTGCTTTAAACCTGAATTTGAGATTTTAATTGTTTTGTGTATTATCAAAGTTTTTATTTGAAATTAATTTCTAATTAGACGGTTACTTTGATGATCCATAATCTTTTTGAAAATATGTTATTAGACAACAATTTACAAATTCAGTAATAAGACACAGTGGTTCTACTCATGCCCCCAATCTCAGAATAGCAATTTTATTAAATTCCTTCTGTTGCCTTGAACTCCTCCTTCCATTTATCTGACTCCACATATTAGTTGTTTTTGTTGCTGCCATAGTAGAATACCACAGCAGATTCGTATGCTCTTTGCCCAGCCCCAGCCTCTCTGTGAGTGTAACAACTGCTGCCTTTTCCCCTTTCCAAAGTACAGAGTGCGCCTTTTCTGCCAGGTATTTTGGCTGGAGGGACAGCATATAGTTCATCACTTCCTCATCCTTTCTGTTCCCAGGGGCAACAATAATATCAGCTAGCCACAGAGGGGAGTCTTTGGGTAAAAATTAATCACTGACCATGTGCCAAAACAATTATTATTAACTACCTACTGAGGCAGGAATAACTTCTCCCTAATGTTAAGAAAGATATTATCTAAGAAGGGAGGGTGGGGTCGGGGTTCCCCTGTTACTTCTTCTATCGCTAAATCTAGGCATTAATAGCTAGTTTATTCTGTGCTTCATTGGTTCTTTTTTCTTTATCAGGAAACAAACAGGCTTGTCCATTGTGCCCTAAGGAAAAATTCAGAGCTTGTAATAGCCATAAGCTTCGTCGTCACCTTCAAAATTTACACTGGAAAGTCTCAGTTGAATTTGAAGGTTCGTATTTTTATGCTTGCCTAAAATTGAGGTAGATGAAATGCAAGATTTGATACCATTTTAGGATTTTATTGTGAACTTAATCAAGTATTTTCAGTTTAAAATGATGAGGGATGAATGACCCTCTTTTAATGTGTTTGTTAATAAAAGACCATATAGCTCTCTAGGTAATAGCTATATGTGACACAGGTAGTTTAGTTAGGCAAGTGTTTATTAAATATCTGTTCTGTACTGCCTACTCTGCTTGGCCTGGGGGTCCACATTACTTACTGAACAATATTTCAGTAAGTTATACTTTTTCTGTTGTATTAGAACAACTACCATTTTACACATATTTTTGAAGGTATAATAAATGAAGGTACAATAAAGTAAAAAAATAAGTAGTATGACTATTGGAAAAGAGAAAACAATATCTCTTTTTTTCTTTGATGGCTTAAAAAAACTAAGAGTAGAGTATTTAGAACAGTGATAGAATATATGATAAATAATCAAAATCATACTCTTCCTTCACTCTAGATAAATGGAAATTAGAAAAATATACCAATCACAATAATGACAAAAATGACGCTATTTGGGGGAGTAAACAAAAAGAATCATATAAAGAAATGATTAAAGTTGAAAGACAAAAATCAATATCTTATCAAATTAAAAGACTTCTAAAAGATAGTAAATGATTATTAGATTCTGAGATAGTGAATTATGTGAATTATTATAGCATTTTTGGAAAGAGATTTGGCAACATTTAAAAAAATTTAAATACACAACACATATCTATCCACCAGGCACCCCTTCTCCTAGGAGTAAAAGAATCAAAAGACAAGGATAGACACCCAACAATATTCATTGCAGCATGGTACTTAGCGACAAAAACATTGAACTAAAATAAAAGAAGGATGGTTAAATAAATTATGGTATATACCATGAAATATTATCTGGCCATTAAAAAGAGTATATTAGCTCTCTGCCAATTTAGTTGGAAGGATTTCCGTGGTAAACTACTAATGAAAACAGTGATATATAGGGAGGATTTTACAATATTCCATTTGTATTAAAACAAAAAGTACCCCGTCCCCAATAAAACCCTCAAGTCAACCTTAAATATGTACATTCTTATATTTGGATATGATTATGTGATCATAGATGTTGTTAAATGTAGTTATTTGGAGGTTCAACCAAACTGGATGAAATAGCCAGTGTGAGACACCCAGGAAAGAAGCCAGGACTATTTCTTAGTAGTACTGATAAAACATTATCACTAGTTACTTCAGAAAAAGGAAATTAGACTAATTCAGAAGTCATCCTGCCTTTTATGTTTAACTTTATATAAGAATGTATATTTAACCATATTGACTTCTTATGAAAAAGAAAAATCTCATCTTAATTAAAATGGTCTCTTTGATGGTCTTTATTTAAGCCATTGTTTAACCTTTAGGTTTGGTCTCTTTCCTCCAAGTTATTCTCTTCTCTTAAATGATTCATGGTATCTCTTTACTTTCTCATGTATATTAGGTTGTTGAGTCCTTTCACATGGTGGTGATCTGGTAGATGGTCAATATTATCATTTTTTAGTGAGAGGGCTTCAAAGGGTAGTTGGCAAATAAGTTGAAGAGAGAAGCAACAGTATCTGCTGAAGGAATATAAGTGAGATAGATGTGAGGGAAAGAAAGCTAAGGATGCTTGGGTTGGAGACTTGAGCAACTAAAAAAATAGAGTTGTTCTTGACTGAGCTGGAGAAGATTACATTAAGACCAGGTATGGGGAAGAAGGCCAGGACCTCAGATTTAGGCATGGAAAAGGTCAGATGCATCTAGTGGAGTTGTCAAGTAGCCTGTAGGTTATATGAATCTGGAGCTTGGGGAAAAGGTTTGGGCTAAACTTACGTTTTTGAGAGTTGTCAGAATCTATTATAGATGGCTTTTAAAGCCACAAGACTGGATGGGATAACCATAAGACAAAAGAAGCCCTCCGAGCCCTCCTGGGATGCAAGTAAGAGAAATGATTGAATATAAGGTATGAAAAGAAAGGAGTTGAAGATAACTTACAGTTTTTGAATTAGAAACAATTGGAAGGCATCATCATTCATTTTTTAAAAAGTGAAAAAGAGGGCCGGCCAAGTGGTGCAGTGGTTAAGTGCTGGCTTGGGAAGCCAGCGTCCCCAGTTCGGGTCCCACATATGAGAGCCAGTGACACTGACCTCAAAAAAAAAAAAAAGTGAAAAAGAGACCTGGTTCAAGAGGAAATGATAAATGTATTCCTTGACAAGTAGATTTTGAAATGCTGACCTAATAACCAGTCATAAATCCTCAATAGGCAATTGGGAAGAGGGACCTGGGCCTCAGGAACAAGTTAGTAACTAGAGATATAATTGGGGATTCCTTCCCACAGGGGAGATAGTTGCAGTCATGAAATACATTAATGTTACCAAGAACATGAGAAAAAACTCATGGAGTAGGTCAAGTCCATGAGACATTTTAGAGTGTGAGAGAGGGCAGAGGATCTGTAAAGGAGGGGAGGAAGGGTGGGAAGAGAACTAAAGCAGTGCCATATCATAAATGAAGAGGCTGCATGGTGGCAAATGCAGCAGAATGCAAAGCCTGAGACAAAGTCAAGATGGCAGAGAATAGATGATCAAATTGAGTTCCAAAGAAGCTAAATAACTAATCCAAGATAATACAGATAAGTCTTGACAAAACCAGAATTCAAACCCAGATCCCCTATATTTGTTATTATTCTATGTCATATCTAACACTAAGGCAGTCTCATTCAAATAAATTAATTATGACATTATAAATATAAGAATAATCCTAGTTATAAATATTAGTTATTCTTATAAAATAAAATTTGCTAATAATTTTTAATGATAATTGAATATTTAATGAACCAGCCATTCTTTCTAGGTTACAGGATGTGCATCTGTCACTTACCTTGTCGACCAGTAAAACCAAACATTATTGGAGAACAGGTAATCAGATGTTAGATTTATTTTGAATTTTATCCCTCTTTAAAGAAAATACCTTAAGACTAAAATATGCGTACTCAGCAATAAGGTTTACTTTAAGATGTTGTATCTGAGTCTTTCAGATTATCATAGTAGGAAAACAGAGTTCCTGTATTGAATTTTCCATTTTATACTTTTTAATTTCAGTCACATAAATTGCTACCATGTATTCAAAAGGAAAATTAACTTATTTACTAATTTTAGAATGGAAAATTTAAATAGAAAGTAATTTTTTTAGAAAGATAAATTTGATTATGGGATAAGAGCCGTCAATTTCTGTGATATAATAAATGCTTAGTATGTGTCGATTCATACTCATCTTCCCTATGCTCTTCCTTCTAATTTGTCAAAGGACAGACTCAAATTTTCTGAAATCTTTGGTAACTTTTTAAAAAGTAGGTATGTTCATTTTTAGGATAAATTTGATTTTTGGGGAATACAAATTATAAAATACTTTTAGAGTCACTATCCTGAATACGTATTAGTTTAATGAGTCCTCATTAACTTTTATTTTTCAGGTCACTAAAAAAGAGTAAAATGCTGGGGGCAAAAAACCAAACATTTCTTAGTCAGGACAATGCTTGGCCTATCAACCCTCTCAAAGATATTTTGAATATGATAACCTCAGTATCATCAGGAACCCTGTGCAATGTTCTAGAATTCTCTGCAGTTATTTATATATATCTGTATGATCCCAAGTAAGTAGAAGGTAGAAGCACTGCAGTAAAAAGCATCAAAAGTAGGAAAGAGCCATTGGAATAGTGTTTTGGTTCTCAGCTAAATGAGAAATTATAAAGTGAGAATTTTTTACTTAGAAAAGTAGCCTTTTCATTATGTCTGTATGCCTGTAGCATTCAGTGAGTGGTGTGCTGGGACAAGCTCAAATTTCCAGAGATTTTTTTTTTTTTTTTTTTTTAGCTGAGCCATCCTGCTACCTGTTAGCAGCTCAGCGGCTGCTCAGCTTGGGCTGGGCATCAAACTGCTGTTGCTCAGAGCTCAGCTCGCACTCTTTTTTTTTTTGTTTTGTTTTGTTTTGTTTGAGGGCAGTGTCACTGGCCCTCATATATGGGACCGAACCAGGGCCGCTGGCTTCCCAAGCCAGCACTTAACCACCACGCCACTCGGCCGGCCCTCAGCTCGCACTCTTGAGCAAGCTCTTAACCAACTGAGCCACTCGGCCGGCCCAAATTTCCAGAAATCTTGAAAGTTGTTTGCTAAACGTGGCCGTCATTAAAAATTAAATTATAGAAACTTAAAAGTGAATAAATTATATTAAAAGGTAATGAATACTCAAAACTCACTACTTCTTAATTATTTTACTACGTTTTTCTATTATCTGTGCTCTTACAGTTATTTGTATATATCTGCATGGAGGTAATGCTCTCTTGTATGATATTGCACATCTTTTCCCAGATTCACATTCAGTGATGTCACATTGGTAGCTTGAAATCTGTCCCAGTTGTAGCTTGCAATTATAGAGTATTTCTTTTTTAAATATATACTACAGAAAGCTGCAAACACTACCATTCAGGACTTTATTTTCCTGAAGAGCCAAGTTAAACAACTACCAGCACACCACTACTAATATTATACCATTTATAAGTGCTACTTATAGAAAATAGGATAGCTATTTGCTGATTAGAATGAATGTGAAAAATCTAAGAAATTAAAGTTGTAGCCTATTGTAAAGTAAGATTAAAAAGCATAAATAAATATAGATAAGGAAGTCAAGATCCCTTCAAAGTCACATAGCAAAATGAATACTATGTTCTATACCATTAACCAGGCACACTAACATACTTAAATTTGCAACCTTAAATAAACTTCTATTTTGTTGCCTTAGTCACTTATTTATGTATTTAAATCAAATACTCTGTTTGATAGATATCCAGTAAAATGGGCGCCCATTATCACTGTATCATTTGTTCTGCAACAATCACCAGAAGGACTGATATGCTAGGACATGTTAGGCGCCATGTGAACAAAGGGGAGACTAAATCAAGGTATAGTGCTGGTAAGTTGAGCAATCTTATTAACACATTAATAAGTAAATCCTTAAGAGTATAGGTATTCTTTTCAGACATCAGAGAGAGAAGAGATAGTGACTTAATATAATAATTACATAGTTAACTACTAATCCATTACTTCAGATTTCGTTTCTTTCTATGAAGCTCCCAACAACACGTAACAGCCCTCAATTAACATATATTTAATAAATGGGCAGAAAAAAGCAATTGATGCTCAAGTAAATATAGTATCTTAATGAAACATTATATGTAGGATTGTATCACTAATGATGGCTCCTGCACCTATAACTGTGTTACATTTATTGTTGAACAATACTAGAAAAAGGAGGTAAAGGAACATTAAAGACCATTTATTTTCCTGAGTGATAGATACCAAGTTACTAATAGCTTGTTATTACCAAGGCAGCCCTTCTCAAGAATTATGCCCTCATGCCATAAGGCATCCATTTTATGTCAGGAATTTCTTTCCTATACAGCCAGAATGGTACTATGTACCTTTCTTTTAAGAATTAAAAAAATGTATCACTGAAATAATTTTCTATAGAGCTTAATTTTCTCACAGAATCTGATTTGAGAAAGGCTGACCTTGTGAGATATGTGTCATGCTACTCTGGTGGCTATAGAAGGATATATATAACCCAACACTAGGAAAGGTTATTATTATTTGGCATTGTAAAAAGAGAAATATGCCATTTAGTTAACATTCTGATTGTAATATAATCAAGAAATCCAAACATACTCTCAGTTATGTTTACCCACACATATTATGTATTTTTCATTTTTTAAATATATAAAACATACATGAATACATCAGTATTTCATTTGGGCATATTACTAAATTATTTATAGCTATTTGACTGTAATTTGTGATTTAAAATCATAATTATGAGAACGTCTTCTGAAATCTAGCATGTTCAGGAAATACAGTGATTCTTAGTCATCCATGACAGCTAATGAAATATAACCGTACAGAAGATACTAATTTTCTAACAATTATACCACAATAACATATTTAGCAGCCAACCTCTGTAAACAATGTCATGTTTATAATAAAGTAATAAACGTACTTTAGGATGTTATGCTATATTAGGTTGATTGTTTTAAATTAAGTATCATATATCTATGTATTGATGTGTTAGGCAATTAAACTTTAATTCACTACTTGACTGAGTTCTGCTCTTTTCCAGAGACATTGTGGAATACATCAGTTTTGGTTTTTTTTGGGTTGTGTTACATCTACCAAACTGATTACCATTAATATAAATTATTATAATGGAAAGTTCTTTGTTTAATGTATATTATTTTAGATATTTAGAATTATTTGGTATTTTACTGGAAATCTTTTTTTTTTTTTTATCTTAGCTTCTGCTGCTAAACCACCTAATGAAATTTTGAAAGAAGCAGACACAGATGTACAAGTTTGTCCCAACTATTTTGTCCCTCAGAAAACAGATTCCTATTTTAATCCCAAAATGAAACTAAATCGGTAAGATAAATTGAGAAAAAGATTATGGGATGTTTCAAATCGTTACAAATGTTCTCTCTTTTAATGTTCTAATGTATTGAAATTTAAAACTAGGTACAGAATGAAAATCATCTATTTTAGCATTTTCTCAGAATGATTGTTTTCTCTTTTTTCTACCAAACCAATTTCTTTCTCAGAGAGTAAAGTAGGCCTAACTTTATGTAATTAATGAACAGTGCTTTTGGAAGCAAGTTTTATTTATAAAACTTTTATTTATAAAATTTATTTATAAAATTGGTATTCGTAGTGCATGCTTTTTTTTTTTTTTTTTTTTTTTTGAGGGCAGTATCACTGGCCCTCATATGTGGGACCGAACCAGGGCCGCTGGCTTCCTAGGCCAGCGCTTAACCACCGCGCCACTCGGCCGGCCTCGTAGTGCATGCTTTTTAACAGAACCCAATCAGATTCATAGTTTAATTTTACAGATTTTGGTTCTGATACTACAAAGTAGGAAATATGTTACTAGGCTTCTTTTCAAAATACTTTGTACAGTAAATAGGAACCCCAGTTCTCACTATTCTTAAATGAAATCTATAATGATGAAGCATGGTAAGTAAAATTGTTTCAGATTATTATACTTTCTTCTAGGCAGCTAATATTCTGTACATTGGCTGCTTTGACTGAGGAACGAAAACCTTTGGAATGTCTAGATGCCTTTGGAGCCACTGGTAAGTAATGAAGCTTTTTTGGAATCCAACTTTATCAGATTTGCACAATAACTTTTCTTAGAAAATGTATATAAATATCATGTAGCTGAATATTTTAATATAAAAAAATTAAAGATCCAAGGTAAATTCTTGAATTGTGGAAAATTCTCTAATACTTTAAAAAGAGAGCATGATAAATAAATCCCTTTGTATCCATCACTCACTTCAAAAATTATCAACTCAGGCTCAATCTTGTAACTCTCCCTATGCCCTTTCCCTCGTAACTCATGCCTCCATCTCCATCCCCATTATTGTAAAACAAATTACAGATAGGTCATTTCATCTGTAAATATTTTAGTTGTATCTCTAAAGGATAAGGACTTTTTTTAAATAAAATCATGATACATTATCACACCTAAAAAATTAATTCTTTAAGATCATCAAATGTTTTTTATTATTATTATTATTATTATTATTATTATTATTTTAGCTGAGCCATCCCGCCACCTGTTGGCAGCTCAGCAGCAGCTCAGCTCTGGTTGGGCATTGAACTGCTGTTACTCAGAGCTCAGCTTGCACTCTTGAGCAAGCTCTTAACCAACTGAGCCACTCATCCAACCCTAAGATCATCAAATGTTTAGATATCATTATTTCATAGTTTGTTTGTTTACTTTTTAAATTATTATTATTATTATTATTAGTTATAGATGTACAAAACAATGCAATAGTTATCTTTTTCACCCCTTACAAAGTGACTCTTCCCTCCCCCCTCCCCTGCCCTCACCCCCGATATCATACATATCTATTACAATTGCATTGACTATATCCCCACACTATATTCTACATCCCATGACTCTATATGTGTTAAATTAGAGTCAACATCTAATATTTTTCAGCAGCATCTTCAGATGTACAGTGCAGTGGTCAGGCCACTACACCATCCATGAAGTGGTCTCCCTGACAAGACATGAGTCTTTCTGATCCCCTAAAAAAAATATTTACAACCTTATTGATTATATTCCCTAAACTGTCTCTTCTGTCTCTGTGGTATCTCATAGTTTTTTAAAAAACATCAGATCAGAATCTAGACAAAGACTGTTTCAATTGCTTATATGTCTCCTAAGCCTTTTTTCAGTCTATATTCCTTTCTGTTGGGTGTGTGTGTGTGTGATAATTATCTGAGTGTGCATCCTTGTCTTCTTCCTGATCTTAGAGGAAAAGCTTTCAGCTCTTCACCATATAGTATGCTGTTAGTTGTTGGCTTGTCATGTATGGCCTTTATTATGTTGAGATACAGTCCCCCTTTACTTCCTTTGTTGAGAATTTTGTCATAAATGGATATTGAATTTTATCAAATGCTTTTGTGCTTCTATTAAGATGATCATGCGTGGGCTGGCCTAGTGGCGTGGTGGTTAAGAGCTGGCTTGGGACGCCAGCGGCCCCAGTTCGGATCCCACATATGAGGGCCAGTGACACTGCCCTCTTAAAAAAAAATAAAAAACTTAAAAATGATCATACAATTTTTTTGTCATTTATTTTGTTAATGTGGTGTATAACAGTTACTGATTTTTTGGATGTTGAACCAGCCTTGCATCCCTGGAATAAATCCCACTTGATCATGGTGTATAATTCTTTTAATGTATTATTGAATTCTCAACAACATTTTGCTGAAAATTTTTGCATCTATGTTCATCAGGAATATTGGCCTGTAATTTTCTTTCTCGTGACATCCGTATCTGGTTTTGCTATCAGAGTAATGCTGGCCTCATAAAATGAATTTGGAAGAGTTTCCCTCCTCTCCTGTTTTTTGAAAGAGTTTGAGAAAGATTGGTAGTAATTCTTTGCATATGTGTTTGAATTCACCAGTTTAGCTGTTTGATCCTGTACTTTTACTTGATAGGAGGCTTTTGATTCAATCTCCATACTAGTAATTGATTTGTTCAGATATTCTGTTTCATCATGATTCAGTCTTGGTAGATTGCATGTTTCTAGGATTTTATCCATTTCTTCTTCTTCTTTTTTTTTTTTTTTTTGTTTTTGAGGGCAGTGTCACTGGCCCTCATATGTGGGACCCGAACCGGGGCCGCTGGCTTCCCAAGCCAGCACTTAACCACCTCGCCACTCGGCCGGCTCTGTCCATTTCTTCTTGCTTGTCCAATTTGTTGGCATATAATTGTTCCTAGGAGTCTCTTATGAGCCTTTGTATTTCTTTGTTATGAGTTGTAACTTCCCCTCTTTTGTTTCTGATTTTATTTGGGCCCTCTTTCTTTTTTCTTGGTGAGTTTAGCTAGAGGTTTGTCAATTTTGTTTCTCTTTTCAAAGAACCAGCTCCCAGTTTCATTGATCTTTTCTATGGTCCTTTTAGTCTCTATTTCACTTATTTCTGCTTTAGTCTTTATTTCCTTTCTACTACTAACTTCGGGCTTTGTTTGTTCTTCTTTTTCTAGTTCTTTGAGGCATAAAGTTAGGTTAATACTTCTCTTGTTTCTTGAATTAGGTATTTATTGCTATGAACTTCCCTCTTAGAACTGCTTTTACTGCATCCTATAAATTTTGGTATGTGACATTCCTATTTTCATTTGTCTCAAGGTATTTTTTTATTTCTCTTTTGATTTCTTCTTTGACTCATTGGTTTTTCAGTAGCATGTTGTTTAATTTCCACATATTTGTGAATTTTCCAGTTTTATTCATGTAATTAATTTCTAGTTCCATCCCATTTTGATCAGAAAAGAAGTTTGATATGATTTCAGTCCTCTTAAATTTATTAAGACTTGTTTTGTGGCCTAAACCATGATCTATGTTGGGAAAATGTTCCATGTGCACTTCAGAAGAATCTGTATTCTGTTGCTTTTGGGTGGAATGTTCTGTGAATACCTATTAAGTATATCTGCTCTAATGTGTCATTTAAGACTCATGTTTCCCTATTCTATTGACTTTGTGTTTGGATGATCTGTCAGTTGATGTAGGTGGGGTACTAAAGTTTCTTTCCATTATTATGCTATTTATCCCTTTAGATCTAGTAATACTTGCTTTATATATTTAGGTGCTCCTATGTTGTATTCTATATTTATAAATATAGAATATTTATAAATGTTCTATCTTCTTGTTGGATTGACCCTTTCATTATTATGCAATGCCCGCTCTTTGTCTCTTATTACAGTCTTCATTTTAAAGCCTGTTTTGTCTGATACAAGTATAGCTACTCCTTTTTTTTGGTCTTTTCTCATCCCTTCACTTTCAGTCTATGCATGGCCTTACATCTAAAGTTAGTCTCTTGTATGAAGCATTTGGATGGGTCTTGTTTTTTTTTTGTTTTGTTTTGTTTTTTTAATCCATTCAGCCACTCTGTCTTTTGAATGGAGAATTTAATCCATTTACCTTTAAAGTAATTGTTGATAGGCATGTGCTTATTCCCATTTTAAAAAATTGTTTTCTAGCTGTTTTTGTAGTTCCTCTTTGTTCCTTCATATCTTACTCTCTTTGTGGTTTGATGACTTTCTTTAGTGACATGCTTATAGTCCTTTATCTTTTGTATATTAACAGTATATGTTTTGCTTTGTGGTTACCATGAAGCTTATGTATATCAACTTATATCTATAACAATCTGTTTTAAATTGATAACAACTTAAGTTTGATCCCATTATAAAGCTCAACATCATTACTGTCCTCCCATCCCCACTTTTTGTTTCTGATATCACATTTTACATCTTTTTATCTTGTATAACTCTTAACTGTTGTAATCATAATTGTTTTTACTTCGTCTTTTAACCATCATATTAGCTTTATAAGTGATTAATCCACAATCTTTACTATATAGTTACCTTTCCAGTGAGATTAATCTTATCTTTCATGTGTGTTCTTGTTATTAATTAGAAATTTTATTTGAACAGGGATAATAGAAAAGTTTTATAAGAAGTGCTAGTGAAAATCTATAAGATACATTTTTTGTGGTAACCTTTCTTCAGAGGCTTTGTAGTAAGAAAGTAGAAAAAATTATTTATGAAAATACTAAGATTTTGAAATAATTTGTTTTTGTTATTTATAAAAGTATATTCTATGTTATACTGTTTTTATCTTTTTTAATTATTACAATTAAAAACTTTTTTCTTCCCATTTCTCCTAAGGAATAATGGGATTACAATGGGCAAAACATCTCGGAAATGCAGTCAAGGTTACAATTAATGACTTGAATGAAAACTCTGTGACGTTGATTCAGGAAAACTGCCATTTAAACAAATTGAAAGTGGTGGTAGACAGTAAGGAAAAGGAAGAGAGTGATGATATTCTTGAAGAAGGAGAGGAAAACCTTGGTAATATTAAAGTGACCAAAATGGATGCCAATGTGCTGATGCATTTGAGATCTTTTGATTTCATGTAAGTGAAAAACATTTGCTGTGTCACTTTCTAAACCGACTTGGATTATTTTGGGGGGAGAGCATTAAAAATAAAGAGGTTGTTGTTGCTGTTTTTCAGTTAATACAGTTTTTATGTTTTTTGTTTGTTTGTTTGTTTTTAGTATTGGTCTAAGGAATGCAATAAGAACATTTTCCAGCATTTGAAATAAAATGCCTGAGCATGACCATTTTCATCACCTATATTTTCATGTCTAGCATATCATATGATCATTTTATTCCTTACTTTAAAAACAGAATGATGTATTTAAAATAGATATGGAAGGGGCCGGCCGAGTGGCGCGGTGGTTAAGCGCTGGCCTGGGAAGCCAGCGGCCCCGGTTCGGTCCCACATATGAGGGCCAGTGACACTGCTCTCAGAAAAATAAAAAAAAAAATAAATAAAATAGATATGGAAAGTACTTTCAAACCCATGAAATTTTATCAGAAATAATGACAGTCGTCTCATTTTGGTTATTAGTAGGATTTTTAAATATGTCTAATTCTTTCTGATTTTAGACACCTCGACCCCTTTGGAACATCCGTGAACTATCTAGATTCTGCATTCAGAAATATAAGAAACCTCGGCATAGTGTCAGTGACTTCTACAGATATCAGCTCTTTATATGCCAAGGCACAACATGTTGCCCGGCGTCACTATGGATGTAACATTGTCCGAACTGAATATTACAAGGAACTAGCAGCCAGAATTGTTGTAGCTGCAGTGGCAAGGTACCAAATGGCCAACAGTGTACTTAATATGTTTGTCTATATGATAAAAATAGATACAAGTGCTCATCTCATTTTTCAACATATGCACACAATAAAAATTCAGTATTCCATATCTATAATCGTGATTTGTGTGGTAATCGTATGTTGTATCTTTTAGAATTTGATTTAAAAGCCTGTGCCTGAAATAGTCTGTTTACTCTCCAATTAAAAATGTTACTAAAGTAATTTAGTAAGAAAGAAAAGATAAAAAATATAAGTTAATTTCAGATCAGTTATTTCAACAATGTAGGGTAGATAGAGCAAAGATTGTTTTTAGATTTAGAAACAATCCTTGTTTTATGTCTATTTCTTCTAATCTTTATGTAAATAAATCGTAAAATGATGGCTTTTTAACTTGATGCTGCGAAATGATCTTACCTACAAAAAAAAAAAGTTCTCTTTCTCATCAGGATGTGTAAATAATTGGAGAAAGGAAGACTTTTTTTGAGTACCCATTTTATTCAGAATATTGTGCTAGAGAAGTAATAAAATATAAATGGACATTGAGAGTATACTAGCCTCAACACTAGTTTCACAGCATTTAGATAGAAATTCCTACCTCAGCATAAATACAGATTATTAGACTTCTTAGATTAACATAACCTTAAGGGTTATTCCTAATTAATTGAATACTCTGATGTTCAGTTTATACATGCCAAAAACCTACTGTACATACTTAAAATGTTTACAAAATAACACCAACAAAATCAAATTAGTACATATGAGCTAAGTTTAATGTGTAACTGCAGAGGTAAACCTAAGTACTTAAATGGCGTATCAGGTAGAGTTTAATCCAAGTATGTAAAATTAATAGTGTCAGGGACTTTGACTATTCATTTCACTGAACATTCAGCAGCAAGTATACTAACCTGAATGTGGTTGGTACACAATATACATATATTGTTTGGAAGAAGCTGATATAGAAAAAATAGATAAAAAGGAAGAAAAGTGGTGGTCATGACAAGAAAGAAAGTGACACTGAAAACAAGACTATAGTCCTAATGGGAAGATATTCTACGGGAAAATATTAGTAGCTGAAGACCCTGCCAAGCATCCTTTATTTCCTGTTTCAATTTGTGTAAAAGTTATAGTAATGATCTTGCAAAAGCACTGCTAAGAATTGAATTTTCCTTATTTTCTCTTAACCCACCCATTGTTTTCACTGTCAGTATAATGCCAAATAAAGGAAAATGATAAACCCCCAAAACAACTGAAAAATGTTGTTTTCCAGAGCTGCAGCTCGATGTAACAAAGGCATAGAAGTCCTGTTTGCAGTGGCTCTGGAACATTTTGTCCTGGTTGTTGTACGAGTTTTGAGGGGACCTACCTCTGCAGATGAAACAGCCAAGAAGATTCAGTATCTGATCCATTGTCAGTGGTGTGAAGAGAGAATTTTTCAGAAGGACGGTAACATGGTAGAAGGTAGATTCAAGTTTCTTTTGATTGTATATTGTGTTTCATTTATGTATAAGCCTCCAATGAATAAGCCTTTATCACACCCCTAATTATACATATTGTCCTTTGATTTTAAAGATTACAGTGCTAACTTTATTTCCTATACTGGATTTCCTTTCATCAACAGACAAGACATTCGTGTGAGTTTATTAAAGTTATTTACTCATGCTCTACAATATATGCTCTATAGCCCTGCCCCCCTCTATTGAAACATCTAGAAATAACTTAGTTTCCACTGTCACTAATTTTAGGAATGTAAGCCAGATTGCCTCTTTGTTTAGGCTATTTCAAATCATTAATTTTATGAAAATAATTTTCATGTTTCTGGCTGAATACAGAAGCCATCAGTTATAAAATTCATTAAACATTTACTGAGCCTCTACTATCTGCCAGGCCTGGGGATCAAGGAAAAAGATGTGGGATTTTTTTGTCTATAGTTAGAAAGAGCTTTCCTATACCTAAATTATTTGAGGTAGGTTACATTTTATTGAATAGTTCTCCTCCACTGATTTGAGAATACCATCTCTTATACTAAAGTCGCACATGTATTTTACTTTGTTTCTGGATTTTCTATTCTGTTCCAGCAGCTGGATGTCTATTTACACAACTCTGCCACACTGATTTGACACAGAAGATTTTTACTGTTGTTTAATATCTGTTAAGGCAAACCTTCTTCAAAGCTGAATTTTCAGAGTGTTCCTGATACTGGGTCATTTTTTCTTAATAAAAAAAGTAAATAGGGCCGGCTGAGTGGCTCAGTTGGTTAAGAGCTCGCTCAAGAGTGTGAACTCTGAGCAACAGGGTCACCAGCTCGATTCCCGGCCTGAGCTGAGCTGCTGCTGAGCTGCCAACAGGTGGCAGGATGGCTCAGCTTAAAAAAAAAAAAAGTAAATAAAATAAATAGACCAGTTGGTAGGGATGGTATTGTTGTGGTTTTGAAGCTTCCTAAGAACCTAGTATGCTTTAAATTTGTGCAAGTACTTTTGCTACAGTGTTAACTGATAGTGGGAATGGAGGGCAGCCTGCCATGTTCCTTATTTAATGCCCTCTGGCACTTTCTGATTCAAGCATGAGTCTGAGAAACCTATCATTTATCACTTTAAGAAAGTAGCTTTGGGCCGGCTGAGTGGCGCAGAGGTTAAGCGCTGGCTTAGGAAGACAGCGGCCCCAGTTCGGGTCCCACATATGAGGGCCAGTGACACTGCCCTCAAAAAAAAAAAAAGAAAGTAGCCTTCATTTCCAATTTTAGGGTATTTTATTAAGATGTTGAATTTTATGTTGTTTTTTTTTCAGCATATATAGAGATGATTGTATGGTATTTCTCCTTAGATCTATTAATTTAAACATAATAAAATTTCCCAATATTGAACCCTTCTGACTTTCTAGAATAAACTATTTTGTCAGGAAGTGTCCTCTTAACATGGATTCTATTTGCTAATGTTTTTAAGTATTTTTGTTTTGGTATTCATAAGTGAGATGGCATATAGTTTTCTGTTTTTAGCATGATTTTGATTGGGTTTTGGAATCAGTTTAAACTCGCTTCAAAAAGAATTTGGAATTTTTCCCTTTTTTTTAAATGTTTGGGAACAGTTTAACTAGCATCAGAATTATTTGTTCATTAAAGGTTTAGCAGTATTCACTTAGCTTTTCTAATGTATTTAAATAGAGTTGAGCCAAGACTAATGATTCCTTTTAATTTCCATGGTTTCTATGGGTATAGTCTCCTTATTTTTAAAATTTTTAATATTTGTTCTTTTGCGTTTTTTCTTGAATACATTAGATACTGGTTTATTGTGCTGTTATTTTATCTTTCTTAATGTTTGCTTTTGTAGTTATATATATATGTGTATATATACACACACACACACACACACACACACACTCTATAATTTCTGTAATTTAGATTTATCCATTTTAAGTAATATAGTTTGGCTTTTTGGTATCATAAATGAAGTAATCGGCCTCCCATTTCCCATTTTCCCTAACTAATCTTTGATCATGAAACCATTTCTGTTGTTATAATACGTAAAATTTATTTTCTATTTTGCCAGTATAATCTGTACATTAAATATAGTCAGTGCTCATTATCAGTCTTTTTGCCATAATTTCTCTAATCATGTCTAGGTGGCTAAATTTAACTTGATGAGTTTAGTTAAAGGGTGCATGGGGAAAATACACTCCTTGATTTCATGCATGTTTAGAGCTCACTGCTCATAGCCTTTATACCAAAGGGGTTTAGCGTTCCTTTCAGGATCTTGGAGAAGTTCTGTCTTCTGTTACTAAATAATATTGTGCAGTTTGCTTCTTTCACGTGACAGGATCATTTTGTTTGGCTGCCCAAAGGCATATGTATTTATTTATGTATTTATTTATTTACTTATTTTTTTTTTTTTTTTTGAGGGCAGTGTCACTGCCCTCATATGTGGGATCCGAACCGGGGCTGCTGGCTTCCCAAGCCAGCACTTAACTATCGCGCCACTCAGCCAGCCCAGCTGTATATTTTCTTAATGGTTTCTTTAAGGATTACAATATATACCTTTAACTTATCTCCATCTATCATGTTAATATTGAGGTAAAACTGGCAAAATCTAGCAAGTTTGCTTTAATTTTATTTTCCTCTTCCCTCCTGTGCTAATTTTGTCTTACATTAATTACATTTATATAGAACTAATCCAAAAGTACAGTATATTTATTTTTTAAGTACATAATTTTATGATTTTTCAGATGAATTAAGACAAGAAAATAGGAAACACACACACACACACACACACACACACACACACACACAGCCATCTTTTATAGTTACCCACATAATGCCTTTTATTTTGTTCTCTGTCTTGGTAGCTCTCAAATATCTTTGGTTGTCCAAAGATATTTGTTTGGAAACACTTGGTGCAGGGCTTATAAACTAATGGATTTTTTTGTAATGAGATGGCATGAGTCTGCCTTTTCAATAAGAGACCCCTTGCCCTCACCATACCAATAAATATAATAGTTTTTTTCTCTTGGATTGCTGAGTTTTTCTACAGAGGAATCTTCCATTCTTCTATCAGCTTTCCAGGATCTGTATTGGGGAAGGTCTTACCATTTATACATTCTTTTACTTAATCCCTCTCTTTTTATACATCTCCCCACCCTCAGCTGTGACTAATGCCCCTTGTTCCAGATCCTCTGATGGTTCAGCCTCACCCAAGATTAACTTCATCTTTTGGGATGGGAAAGATGCAGAAGCCTGACTGGGTATTAGAGAAGAAGATCCAGGAGTCTTAATTGAACCCCTTAATTTTTAACAAGGCCTCTTTTTTGCAGTACCACCCTATACCCATCTTCAGAGACAATCAGTTACTTTCAGTGCTCAGGGTTTCTGGGGGTCCCACAACAACAGTGGGCTTGCTGTTTTGTTGGTAACCTGATTACCTATTTCAGGTTTAGGCTTTAGCTTTCTCTGGCCTGAAAAATCAGTTATCCCCTTGTGTCCCACTTCTACAATTTTATTGACATCTCTCATCATCTTCTGTTACCTCCTCTCCCATTTTATTTATCCTTGGGCTTTGATTTCTTATTCCTTTGCTCTCATTTTAATAATGCTTTAAGAGACAGCATTGATAAAAAGTAAGTTTTCAATTCACTGCATTTAAATAGAAGTCTCGAAAATATTGGGTTGTTGCAAAAGTCATGATGTATTTTTTCTGTTTTTTGTTGTAAAAATGCATCATGACTTTTCCGACAACCCAATAATTTTTAATTCCTCATCTGAAATTGCCTTCATAGCCTATTTACTAAGGACATGGAAATACAATTTTTCTTTCTTTATCCCTTCATTTTTTTGCCACTGGTAACTTGAAATGATAGCCCTGACCCCCTCAGAGAGGGAATTTGCTGATGTTGACCTCGAACTGAGAAATCCTAGACAAGGGACTTGGGAAAAGACATAGGTTTGCATGATGGGATCATTCTGCAGAGTGCATCAAGCAAC
This sequence comes from Aselliscus stoliczkanus, assembly GCA_033961575.1. NCBI lineage: Eukaryota > Metazoa > Chordata > Mammalia > Chiroptera > Hipposideridae > Aselliscus > Aselliscus stoliczkanus. The sequence continues at coordinate 69,009,492 of CM066739.1, read as the reverse complement.
AAACTAATACAAATTCATGTGTGTGCTAATACAAATTACCTGCCTGTGGTAAGTGGGTGTAACTGACAGAGTCATAAATGTAAATCACCCTCATTTGGGTAATACTGCCTATAGTATTTGTAATTTAGTTATTCCAGGGAAGACTTCTTGAATATATTTATATAGTGTTTGAGGCATAGTTCTCAACAAAGCTAATATCGATGATAACCCCCACCTTACTTTAGCTTAGAATTAAATAACACTGGAAAAGTAGACCTAGGAAAAGCAGTGAAGGAAGACTTTAAGTAAATCTAAAATGAGATCTCACAACTGCATTATGCCGTTTAGTTCATTGAGTAACAGTGATATCAGATGGCAAGAAGCTATAGACGTATGTTCTTGCCACCAGAGCCCTGGGTTCTTTGATATATCTGGGACTCACTGATCAGATCTGGCCATTGGAAGAAAGGGAATGATCCACCCAGGAATAGCCTAGGGGAGGTTCGTTGCAGAGAGTCTGATTTAAAATGACTATTCTGGGCCTTAAGTGCACTGACAAGTTCATGGTAGAACATTGCCCCATTTTGGAAACTAAGAATAGTGCTAGTGCCTCCCCAGTTTCCTTGTGATCATATCAGGCCTCTCATTACTCTTTAAATGGAATTAGATTCTTCTAGCCTACTTTTTTGGGCTGATTATGAATCAGGACTAGGGAATAATTTATTTTCTTCCCAATCACACAAGAACAATGTCTTAATTTTGATGAGATGTTGGTTATATTTGTCAAAATTCATTAACCTTTTCACATGAAATGTATACATTTTATTGCATGTAAATTATACCCATTGACTTTAAAATATGGATATCTAGAGGACTTAATAAGACTTTCTCCTACTTAAATTATGTCATGTAGTGACTAAAAGTTAGTAAAAGTTATGCCTCTAATAAGCTGTTTGACATGGATTTCTAGTCTCTTTTGAGCTTTAATCCTCTGATCTGTGTAATTGAGATTTTAACAGTACCTCATTCAGTTATACGGATTAAAAATTTTAAATGCATAACAAAGCACAATACCTGGCACATAGTAGATCCTCAATATATAGTAGCTGCAAATTATTATTAATATAACAACTACTATTTACATTGTCATTTCTCCTTTGATTTCTTTTTATTATCTTTTCACAGAAAACCCATATAGACAGCTGCCTTGTAACTGTCATGGAAGCATGCCTGGAAAGACAGCAATAGAGCTTGGACCTCTATGGTATGTGCCTCAGCTTAATAAATATATTCAAAATTGATTGATGTATTGATTTGATTGCTGACTTTTGATGATGTGTGATAACAGACAAGCAAATTTTGATTAAGTTTTTTTTTAAGTCAGGGCAAATAATTACGACTCTTCTATAACTAAGAATCTGAGTTTTTTCAGATTTTTCTATACTCTCTCAAGTTTATGGTAGTCTTAAGAGGCAGTGGAATTAAAGAGAAGCCTGGCTGATTTGCAAACTAGATAATTAATTTCTGAATAGGAAGAAAAAGGCTTTTTTCAGTAGATACTTGTAGAACTGGGGTGTGATTATAAAATATTCATGATAACTTTTTATAGAAGAATCAACTAATATAAAAGGTTTTCACGGAATTAGTTTTTAAGTAAGAAGGGCATATGAAAGTAAATGACTGCTTTTGTTTCAGGGAAAGTTGTTTAGATAGGACTCAACTGGGAATTTTTCGTATATATGCTTTTGCATCGTTAAGAACTAGAGATTCAGAACAGCATTGTGACAAGAATCACTGCACATTTCTCCCTCATTAATGTATAAGGTCAAGGTTTGGCCATTTTAACCTAAAAATTAACCCAAACGGTAAATATGTGCTGAAGCCCATTATTTTATCTCTGTCCCATGTAAATACTCCTAGATTAAGAATGACCTAGCCAGCCTTACCTTCTAGTACTCGCTTACCTGTATCATCTGTTACATGTTGATACTACTCACTGATCTCAGAACTAAGGAAATGAATTATTCTTAACAGGTTGCTGGATCCAGAAGAAAGATCTTCTAGCCCAACTCGCTTATTTTACAGAAGAGAAAATTATGGACCAGTGTTTTCAAATGCTGGCTAAAACTGACCCTCAAATTTAGTTAGTAGGTCAGGCAGGGCAAGCACTCAGGTTTCCCAAGACTGGGTTCTAAACCACGGCTCATGATTTCCTCACTCAAAGCCACGGTCATGTCTGTTCTCACATCCAGAACCTCTCCCGCTTCACCGCCCCCAATTCAAATTCTGCGTCCTCTTTGAAGTCTCTCCTTTGTGCTTCAGCTCAGATTATTTCTGAGTTTCCTTTTAGTGGATCACTCATTTGACACTTTAAAATCCTATCTTTTCACATATATTTGCCAACCCTAATAGCTACCATTCATTAAAGATATACTTTGTAGTAAAGATTTTACATGGGCTAGCTAATTCCACTAACAAGTCTGTGAGAGGTTTTATATTCCATTTTATGATGAGAAGTGAGACTCAAAAGCAGCAATTACTGCAGATCACCTAGCTAGTGGTAAAGTGGGGGAGCCAGGATGGGGATCTAGGTTTATCTGACTTAAAATTTCATATTCTGTGTATTATACCTGTGGTTCTCAAATTAAAAGGGAAGCATGTCAGACTCAGCCCGGGACCATTTCTTAACTATCTCACCACCCCATGTACTTCTCAGGTGTCTTCCCCTGCTCTACCCCACCCTACCACATACACACTAGAATAATCATTTCCTATTACTGACAGGATGTGCATGGTGAAAACCTCTGCATTATGTTATGTCCCTGTCTGGATCCTGTCTAGAGTTATAGGCTTTTATAGGGTAAGCACTGTATTTTATTCTTTGGTATATCTCCACACCTCTACGTACCTACACAGGGCTATAACACCTTACAAAGGCTCAGTAAATACTTGTTGATTTACAGTGAATGAAATTTCCTCAACTAATCCCACTACTTTAGAGAACTGACCTGATAACAGGAATGGGGAAATAGAAAATAAACAATTTCAAATTAAATCATAAATTCTTCTTAATTTTAGTATATAATCTATCCTGTAATTATATATCTTAGTTGTGGTTAAATTATGGAGACTTATTTTTTTTTCAAGAATATTAACATTTCTCACACCAGTCTTTGTATTTTCTTTTTCTTTTTATCAGGTCAAGTTCCCTGTTCAATACTGGATTTCTCAAAAGGATGCTATTTGAATCTCTTCACCATGGCTTAGATGACATTCAGACCCTGATAAAGACATTAATCTTTGAGTCAGAGTGCACTCCTCAAAGTCAGTTTTCAGCTCATGCACCTTCCAATCTCAACAAGCAAGGTAATTAATTGAGCACTAACTTACTAGCTTACAAATTGATAAAAAATATCCTATCTTTCTTATCTTAAATTGATGTTATAATCAAAAGCAGTATAATTATAAGTAGTATGCTTTAAGTAAATCCTCTCTAATGAGTCTAATCATAATCTAGTTAACTTTTATTTTTAATTGCATACTCTTCTTCTGGTTTATTTTCAGGGCCTGAAATGAGTAATGGGTTTATTAAGATACAAGTACATTTTTTTAAATTTTAAATGAAAAGTACTAAAAGTCTGTTGTGATTTTATTACCCTATTTCTGCTTTCTAGAAAGAGAAACCTCAAGTAATTTTGAGAGTAGTATAACCAGAATTTTTGGTAATATCCATTGAGATACAGAAGCTAGATTTATACTTATCCCTCAGTATAAAACTAAGTTGTTTTCTCCTTTTGTAGTTTTATCTGGTCATTGACCTAAGGGTGGGCTGCATTTCTCATGAATCATTAGAAGCAGCAAATACTGCACAGTTAAGTGTAACTCTTGCCCTGTTTTTGCCACAGAATTTGTTATATATATTCAGAAACTGTGGCAATAATTTAGTAAGCTTTCATTTAAACTTTGAATTGTTACTTAATGTCTATTAAAGACTTAAAGACCATTTTGTGATTCCCATTTTTTATTTTAGAAGAATGTGGTGTCTCTACTAAAACTACAGATGACACAGCAGATAATTACGTTGCACAAGGTACGTGTATGTGTGTACTATGTATATATCAGTGGAAAGGCAGGAAGAGACTGCTTTAGTAGCCTACTTCAAAATGCATTTTTATCATATTAAACTAACATAATTATAGGAAAGCTTGTTTATCTGGCATTTGCACAGTTCAGAATTTCTATTAACATGTACTTTGTTCCCAACTCTAATATATGGTGATCCCTTTGAAAGACCTATACGATCTTAAAGAACCATGTGAACCAAAATCAGATCAAATTACATTTGATAAAGGTATAGAGTTGATTTTATTCTAATTCTTTTAAACTTTCTCAGCATATGATGTATAGCAATTCCATTGATTAACCAGAAGACCTATTCTATACCCATAAGAATTTATTATATGGCCTTTCTTATAATTTGGGGTGTGTGCATACTTTAAAATATAGCTGCATTAAGCATTGAAAATTCATATCAAAAGGGTGTTAAAATATACGTGTGTGTCAGTGCCTTAATGTCTAAGGTTTTTAGAGGTTTTTTTTCTTTTGCTTTTTAAAAGACAACTTTAAATTCTAAGTGTGTTTTAAATACAAGTAAAAAAGAAGGAAATAGACAGTATTAAGGTTGAAAGAGGAGAGGATTACAATTACAAGCTGTAATCTTGTATTAGTTGGTCAACATTTTAGTGTTGCTCTTCAAAAACAATAAAGCTTCAATTTCTGTTAATAGCATGCTGTTTCATAATGACTGCATGCTCTAACAGTCATGTCCATTTGGCATCTTCAGATGATTTGCTCACAAATTACTTAAAATAATTTGTTCTACTTAATTTCTGACAAAGGGAATAAAAAGGCACTATGATATACTATGAAGAGCATTAGATTGAAGAGCATCATTCTACTTCTTTGGATTGTGTAACCTTGGCCAAATTTTGTGTTCATTGAAGACCTACAAATGTTGGTGTTCAGTAGAGAGTCTAAGTATAAAAATAGAAGGACATTACCCCAGGAACTTAGAGCATAATCTGGGAGGAAAGGATTTATAAACATAAAAGACTTACATACATGAAATAAAAGAAAAACTGACAGAGCTTAATCAAACTCTGAGTAGTATAGTATTGACAGTAATGAAATCTGTGAAGTGACTGGCCCAAAATTCATAAATAGCTTTCTATAGGAGGCAAACATGGAGTTGAGGCTTGTAATTGAAGATGGTAGAAAGGGAGTTGTGACTCAGCAAACAGTTAAAAATGACATCAGTAAAGGACAATAAAAATATCAAGAATAACCGGCCAAGAGGCGTGTTGTTTAAGAGCTGGCTTGGGACGCCAGTAGCCCCGGTTCGGATCTCATATATGAGGGCCAGTCACATTGCCCTCTACAGCTAAGATGGTGAACAACAGCTCCACCTGGAGCTGGGCTGCTGTGAGTCCCCAGGGCGGCATAGCTGCAGCCCCTGCTGCAGTGGGCTGCCATAGGCTACAGTGAGCGGCCAGCAGCCAGAGTGAGCTGCCGCCTGGAGGCTGGCGACCAATCTGCCTTACCCAAGAGGAGTGCAATGACGATACCAACATGGGCCAGTGAAGCAACATCCTCCGCAACTAGACTGAAGAACAAAAAGACAGCAACTTGTCTGTTCCCCTTCCCTGGTTCCCCAATGCAGTTCCCCTCCTCCAATTCCTCAATAAAATAATATATATATATATATATATATATATCAAGAATAAATATTATTCTTACAATAAGAGGAGTTCTCTTAAGAATTAAGATTAAAGTGGTATATGTCAGTGGATTTAGACGAGATAACAATATAGTTATAAAAGTATTTGGTTTGTAATTATTCAGAGGATGTTAACTGTGTATGTGTATATGTGTTTCAGGAAAGAGAAAAGGTAATGAAACAATCACAAATTTAGCAAAGAAACAAAAGACCGATGTCAATACTGAACACCCTCCCTTTTATTACAACATCCACAGACACAGCATTAAAGGGATGAATATGCCAAAGTAAGAGAGCCGGTGAATGGCAATACGTATATTTTATATTTTAATGACATTGTGATTTTAAAAAAAAACACCTCATTATTTTTCCTTTCCTTGTTGCAGGTTAAAAAAGTTTCTGTGCTATCTTTCTCAAGCAGGCTTTCGAGTAAGCCGAACTCATTTTGACCCAATGGGTGTCCGTACAGATGCACCTCTGATGCAGTTTAAATCTATCCTTTTAAAGTACAGCACCCCCACCTACACTGGAGGACACTCAGAGGGCCACGTCCAGTCAGCATCTGAAGACACAGTAGCTGACAGGGTTGAAATGTCAGTGAATGACAAAGCAGAAGCAAGCGGTTGCAGAAGATGGTAAATGTAGCCAAGAGTTTATGCCCAGATGTCTGTATAGATGGCCTGATAGTTCTCTATACCAACTGTAGTTCTTTTTCTATTCTTTCAATTCAGTGGTGTAAAAATAAAACAGTGCTGTTTTCATGCAGAAAATTAGCCGTTTCTAATTTAGCTGGTTTGGGAGATATGCTTTCCATGTCTTTTTTTATTTTAAAGAAAACGTAACATTTTAATGAAAACATTTCACATGAAGCCAACTTTATGATTGAGATCACCCGACCGTTTAGTAACTCAGAAAATTTTCACATGCACAGCGTTTGGAATTTTATCTGTGTTATGGAAGCCATTCTTGACTATTCTTCATCACCTTTCTGCTTACACCGAAAGGTGATGAATACAATAGGAAGAACATATCCTTCCAGGTCACTAACATATTCCCAATTACAAAGCTAAAATGGGATCCCAATTTTAAGAAATCATAGCTCTCCCAACGTTGATCTTTTTATTACCAGCTTTTAAGAAATACCTGATATAGAAATACATTTTTAAGTTTAAGGTCTAGATAACTAAACTTCAGAGTAAGATTTTGTCTAAGTAAATTGAGACCATTGTCCTAATTATAACTGTTCACAAGCACTGAACTTCTCATATTTTGTTATAAATTAAACAAATTGGGTGATCTCAGGTGCCTCAGTTATTGCATGTACAGTATTCATTCGCTTGGTTGTGCTACCTCAGATGTAAAACTTGTTTCCTTATGAGCTTTATGAAGTGAGGATTTTGTTTGGGGAATGGTTTTTATTGTGTTTTTGTTCAGGTTTTTTTGTGTGTGTGGATTTTTTTCTTTTTGGTGTATGTGCTAATTTTTTGCAGAAGTAGCCCAGGCTAACATTAATAATGAAAGTTAGTTGAAAAAAAAAAATCTTGTTTCCAGTATGTTTCATTTGAAAATAAGAGTTTGGATGAAAGGATTTAATATAAAGTTTAGATTTTTGTCTCAAGGATTTAATCCATATTTACCCAGCAGTATTTATTAGAGGAAGTAACTTTTCACAAGTATTAAGCTTGGGAGATAATGAGGGCGTTATAACTGAAAGGTTTTAAATACACAAGGAAAAAAGCCCTCCTATCACATATACAAGAATCCAGGAGGCCGGCCCCATGGCTCAGTTGGTTAAGAGTTGGCTTAAGAGCATGAGCTCTGGGCAACAGGGCTGCCGGTGTGATTCCCACATGGGCCAGTGACGCTGCGCCCAAGCTGAGCTGCCAACAGGTAGCAGGATGGCTCAGCTGGTGAGAGCACGTGCTCCTAACAAGACTTCTGTTCAATGGAGGGCTACGCCCGCCTGCAACTAAGACTGAACTCGGCACCTTGAGCTGAGCTGCCGCCGGGAATCAACTGAGGTAATGGATATGAACACCCTTCCATGTCTGAGTGGTAGAACCCTGCTCGAACAGGAAGAAACGTCTCTCTTTAAAATGTTAGCTCATTTGGAATTTGGGGTCTTAAGAGTCTTTATTGTTCATTTTAACTCGCATGAATGGCTTATCACTTCCATTAATAAACATTTCATTCCTTTTCAGTATATTCATGCAAGTTAAATCCAAAATGAACACTGCACATGTGGCTTTTGAAGAACATTGTAACATCAGACATAAAATCTGCCGAGTGATCTTCACAGAACCACAGAGAAAAAGGTGATAAAAATTCCAGCAGCAGAAGGGGGCAGTAAAACGCAACAGACCACTCTGGAAGATTTTTACTATGTTTTCTTATTTTCCTTTCAAACAGACAATTTCCCAACACATTTCAGGGACTAATAAAATAAATTTCATATCACAGATAGATATATTTATCTAAAACACACACAGAGACACTAAATATATACAAAAGTGAGAGCTACTATGTAAAATACAAATTTTACATAATCAAAACCTCATTTTTATCGTGTGATGTATCATGGCACAATAATCATACTACTTTTCCAAATAAAAGAGGCTTAGCCATTTTGATGTGGTTTGAGACATTTAAAATCATCCTCCCATGACCAGCAACCTAAAATGTACTAGCTATTTTATTGTATTGTCTCAAACTTGTCAGAATTATTTAATCTTATAAGAGTTCTTCCACACTTCCATACGTGAACTTCCTTTCTAAACTGTTCTCATCCATGAAAGTGTAATTTTCTCCGTGAACTCTTTTCTGACTGTATGGCATATTGAACTCTCTCCATTCTACTGTGAATTTATAGATTAAATCAAACAGTTTAACTAAGTAGATGGGTTTTTATTGAATTTCCACTACGAGGCAGATTTCAGTTTCTTTTAAGTTCCAAGTAGTCTAAATGTGATTATTCTCTATGCCCTGTTTTGTCCTCACCTTTTAATTCAGTCTGAAACAACAGAACACACTTCTATACATAGGTATAAGGTAAGACCTGATGAGGAAGATAATGATGATGCCAAATTCAAAATGAATTCAGGATTACACTGTAAAATTTGAGCATATTATCAGACTCAGAATATGGATTCTTACATGGCTTCCAACCAAGCTTGAATTAGCAGTCCTAAAAATCAGTTGAAAATTGGAGTAGGCACCACCTACTCATTTACAATGAAATAGAAAATTGGAATTAATGGAATTGTTTTAAAAATCTATGCTCATAGTTAACATTTCATGTAAAACTCAGTACAATAAATGGAAGTGTTACAAATAGCATGAGTAAATATGACTAGAGGAGGAGAAAATATTCCTGGATGAAATGGAACTTTAGTCATTTATGTCTCATGTAGAACCAGATAATGCAGACATTAAGCAAAATGGTAAAAAAAAAAAAAAAAAACCAAAAAAAAAAAAAAAAACCAAGTGAATCCCTTATTTGTCTTTAAGATTCTTAAAAATTGTTTGATCTGTTTTATTTCAGGTTTTATGCCATCTTTTTCCATGAATGCTAAGAATTTATGGCTTCATTAGACATTTTATTCTCTCCTTTTGCTGCTGCAATTTTTTTTTAAGTATTCCACCTTCATATACCCTTCCTTATCACCCCCAAAAGTTAGATACTAAAAAAAAGCAAATGATGGAGAAATTAAAATTATTCCGGGGCCGGCCGAGTGGCGCGGTGGTTAAGCGCTGGGCTTGGGATGCCAGCGGCCCCGGTTTGGGTCCCACATATGAGGGCCAGTGACGTTGCCCTCAAAAAAAAAAAAAATTATTCCAATCACCCTTCCTTTACATCCATGCCATTCAATTCCTCATCGAACTATGTTCCAAATTAAGAATAGAAAAATCAGCCCTAAATACAATCTTGTACTTTGACCCAATTTGTTACACCTCCTTGTCTTGGAAAAGAGGGCAGAAAGACAAAAAAGCAAACTTTAAAAATCGTCTTCCTCTTATGTGTAACTCCTGTTTGGGGCTGGTAACCCACAACAAAGAAAGAAATGCATGAAAGCCGGTATTTAGCTAAAAACATTTAGCATCCCGGCAGATCCCGGGCACCTGTGCTTCCCGTGATGATCAGAGGAGAGGAAATGTGAGGCGACAGCTGGAGCCCCAGCTGACGGCTTTTACAGGCTAACTGCTTCGGAGCATTGTGGAGAGGAATCTGCCTCTTTCCTCTCTAGTAAGCAAGGAGGGAGTGGTTGGTGGTCTGGAGAACAGTGTTTCTTGTTGCTCAACACAACTTCCCTATAAATAGAAGTTACAGGTATGTACACTGACTAGAGCTATATGTCATTCAGCTAAATGCAAATTTAAAAAAATGAAGGTGCTGCGTAGAGACTAGTTTAAGGGTCCTCACGAAAAATCAAACATGAGACGTGCAGAACATGCCAGCAGTCCTTGGCTTTGCTTGCCCCAGTCTGTCCACTGGGAGGGGCCGCAAACGGGCGGCGGGGGGCGCTCCAGGGCATTCCCTGCGCGCCCCGGGACCTGGGACTCGGATTCCCGGAGACGGCGCGCCGTGTCTCGCCATCCCCACTTCCCCGGGGGTTTGTCTAGACAATCGGCTCCGGGAAGAGCTGGGCCAAAGGCCCGGAGTAAGGCAAGGAGCCTGGCGCAAAGCCGAGCTGCGGGAGCCGCGGCGCTGCGGGACGAACGCGTGGAGATGCGAGCGGGGCGCGGGCCATCCGTGCCGCACCCACCCTGGGGAAATAGCAGCTTCCTGTGTTTCCCTATTTTCTCATTTGCGTCGGTGGGAAAAAAAAATTTAAAAAATCCTGCCCCCCTCGGGCCTTACGCAACTATCTCGGGGGGGCGGGAGTTGCGCGGGGGGAAGAAACAGCGGAAAGAAGCCGTCACGGCGTCACGTGGGTTTGGTTTCCACGCGTAAAAGGCAGGCTCCGTCCGTTACCTTCCAGTTGTCAAAGGACTTGCAGCGAGCGTCAGGGTCCGCCCAGCGCCGCCTCCAGCCTCACTGCCCGGAGCTCGCGCCCCGCAACGCCCGCCCGCCCGCCCGCCCGCCGCCGAGATGCTGCCCCGCGCCCTGCTGCTCTGCGCCGCCCTGGCGCTCGGCCGCGCAGGTGGGTCCCTGGCGCTGCCCGCCAGCTTCTCGCTCTGACCTCCCGGGGGGCCCCTCAACTCGGAGTTCTCTCCGGATAGGGAAGGCGGGATGCCTGTGAGAATAACTTGGGACTACTTGAGGTCAAAAGAACTGGGGGGATATTCCGGCTTTGCCACTAGCGCTGATCATCACGGGCCAGTGACTTACCTGGTCTGGGCCTCACTTTTCGCATCTGCTAAATAGGAACAGTGCGACTAATGTGCAGGTTGTCGTTATGACAGGATCTGATCAATACATGGTGACGTGTGTGGATGTACTATTATTGGGGTGGAAATAATTAAATAGCCTCGTTAGTGCTTTCTGCCACCAGGAAAACCAAGGTTACATTGTGGGGTTTTTTAAGATTTTATTGGGGAACTGGGAGAGGGAACAGCGTTGGGGAGTCTGGGACGGGGACAAGCTGCTGTCCTCCTGTTGTTCAGTCTAGTTGTGTTGGACGTGGCTTCACTGGCCCATGCTGCTATTGTGATCACTGCGCTCTTCCTGGCTGAGGCGGTTGCCTACCATTGGACCGCAGCTCATGAAACTGCACTGCAGCTGCGGGCCAGCCCCACTGCAGCCTCGGCTGTCGCCCGCCCTGACCGCAGCCCAGCTCCAAGTGGAGCTGTTGTTCGCCATCTTAGCTGTAGAGGGCGCCGCGTCACCAGCCTGTGGGATCTCAACTGGAGGCCCTGCTTACTCAGAGCTCCAGCTCCCAAACCAACTCTTAACCAACGACACTCACTCGGCTGGCCCCTAGGTTACTTTTTTAAGCAAAATATTTTCAAAGTAAGCTGTTTTAACTTTGTAATTTTCCCCTCAATTAATGTATTAGATCTATCCATTTTAATTTTGACGATGCTACTTGAGCTTCTTAAAAATGCTAATTTGGACATCAAAAAAGTCACTAAGAAATAGCTTAGCAACACGATTTCCCAGATTGAATATTCTGGGAAGTCTTAGAATAGAAAGTTGGTATTTCTACCTTATAAACATGATGTGAGGCAGGTTTTAAAAAATTATTTTCGGGCCGGCCGAGTGGCGCGGTGGTTAAGCACTGGCTTGGGAAGCCAGCGGCCCCAGTTCAGTCCCACATATGAGGGCCAGTGACATTTCTCTCAAAATAAAAAGACATAAAAAAAAATTTGTTTTTCTGTGATTACCTGTATATTTCTTGCATTTATTGTAAAATTGACCCATGGTAAGTAAACAAATGTTTTAAGTCATGATGAAGACATGGAAGAATGATTTATATACTGTCTTTACTTTTATTGTAGCAAATCCGTGCTGTTTCAACCCATGTCAAAACCGAGGTGTATGCATGTGTTGGATTTGACCAGTATTGTGTGACTGTACCAGAACAGGAATCTATGGTGAAAACTGTACAACACGTGAGTTTGCCCTTGGGTGCCCTCATTTGGAAGGGGGAAATATATACACACATACACATACACCCCTATCATTTTACAGATTTGTCTTATAATGGGCCCCCTTAACATTTTTCTTCTTTTTGCCTCTTCTTGCGGCAGACCTACTAACAAGAATAAAATTATTCCTGAAACCCACTCCAAACACAGTACACTACATATTGACCCCCTTCAAGGGAGTCTGGAACATTGTCAATAATACTCCCTTCCTGTGAAATGCAATTACGAAATATGTGTTGACATGTAAAGTATTTCTAAAGTATTCAGCTTCCTCAAAGAAAAATGTGCTTTATAATATTCCAGATTACTAAGCCTAATCCAAAAACATATTTCCAACCTTGTCAAAATGACTCTAAATATTTTTTTAGTGTATCTTCTATCTTAATGGTCAAAAATGTTGACATTTAAGTTTCATCCAGGTTATAAAGTCCTTTCTCACAATCAGAATTCTACTTATAATCCTGCATACGTCTTCCAAGCTTCTTGGATAGTTATTTGAAAAATCATAATGGCGAGACCATCATGTTTTATGCAGCACATATATACTTTATTAGAGATGTACTTTAACAAATCATTCTTTTTTAAGGACAAGTGGCAGACTTCAAGTGTAATTGTTTTAAAATAGAGTATTATTGTTGGAATTCAATTCAACCTCTGGTGCTACCTTGCACATTTTAGAATAAAAATGAAAATTGATTTGCTTTGTGTATGAGAATAAAACAATTTTTTTTCCTTAAAAATTTCAGTCAGATCACATTTGATTGAGAGCCCGCCAACTTACAATGTACAGTATGGCTACAAAAGCTGGGAAGCCTTTTCTAACATCTCCTATTATACCAGAGCTCTTCCTCCTGTGGCTGATGACTGCCCTACCCCATGGGTGTGAAAGGTGAGTGGGAGGCAGTTAGAGATGTACTTCAATGGGGGTTGGATTGCTCCTTAGAAAATTTGGCCCTAAACTATCATTTGTTGGTTAATAAAACTATAGTTTTTTCCTTGCCTATGGAGATTTAATTTTTTATTTGAGCCATCCTGCCACCTGTTGGCAGCTCAGCGGCTGCTCAGTTCGGGCCGGGAATCCAACCGGCAACCCTATTGCTCTGAGCTCGCACTCTTGAGTGAGGTCTTAACCAACGGAGCCACTTGGCCGGTCCCCATCTATGGAGATTTTTGTTTGAAAGTGTGACCCTATATAAACTATTCCATGAAAGTGAATGGGCATTTTGGTATAATGTCTCGTTTCCAAATTTTTCATTAAAACTGAGTTCATAATAAAATAGATAAAATTATTCAATAAGAAGTATCTTAGAACTTTCACTTATATTTTGATCCTGGTCCTGGTTGTATTTCTCCTGTAACTGAGGAATGTCCTTCTAAATTAACACTATCTGCTGCCAACAGGTAGCAGGATGGCTCAGCTGGTGAAAGCACATGCTCCTAACAATAAGACTGCCTGTTCGGGGCTGGCCGAGTGGCTCATTGGTTAAGAGTTGGTTTAGGAGCACGAGCTCTGAGCATCAGGCCCCTGTTCGGATACCATGAGGGCCAGTGATGCTGCGCCCTCTACAGCTAAGACGGTGAACAACAGCTCCACCTGGAGCTGGGCTGCTGTGAGTCGGCTGCAGTGGGGCTGGCCAGCAGTTGGTGTGAGCTTTTGTGAGCCACCATGAGCGGCCGTCCAATGGCTGGTGACTGATCTGCCTCAGCTGGGAAGTGTGCAATGATAGTACCAATATGGGCCAGTGAAATGACCTCCTCTACTACTAGACTGAAGAACAAAAGGACAGCAACTTGTCTGTTCCCCCTTCCCGATTCCCAACTCTGGTCCCCTCCTCCAATTACCCAATAAAAATTAAAACAAAAAACAAAAAAAACCCAAAACTCCAACATGCATTTCACAGTTCTGCCTTAGGTAAGTTCTACCACAGATTGGATTAGTTCCTTCTCCGTTTTGTTCTCAGGCATACATACAGCCTTGCACATGAATGTGGCATATGAATGTGGCCTTCGAGACTCCAAGGAAAACCTTAAGAGCTTTTCCAAACCCTCTACAGACATGTCATTCCTCAGCTTTTCCTTGTGTTTTTTTTCTGTCAGCCTCTTTTCAACCCCAAGCCATATCACTGCCTCAAGGCAGCTGTTGTATAAACAACTGTAGCTGTTTTCAACAAACAGGTCAAAGACAGGGCTTTGCAGAGACTGAGCAGTCAGGTCTAAATCAAGACAAGCTCTGAGGACAGAGCTTTTCAGAGAGGCACTAAGCCGGACAAATCCTGGCAGTTCCCGGGGCGGGCTTTGGAGGGCGCCTCAGCCCTTGCAGAGGCTGCTGGGCTGTGTCTCATAGCTGCTGGTTTCACAGCTGCCCTTGCATTGGGAAATGGGGGACAGGGCAATTTAAAATACTACAAAACTTGTTATAATTTTTTTGTTTTTTGGTTTTTTTTGAGGGCAGTGTCACTGGCTCTCACATGTGGGACGGAACCGGGGCCGCTGGCTTCCCAAGCCAGCGCTTAACCACCACGCCACTCGGCTGGCCCAGTTATAGTTTTTACTCACTAAATGCCTTTTACACTGTTGGAAGCCTTTAATTTTCAGATTTCTGAAAAAAATTGATTTTGACAAATTTTAGAGTGTTCTCACTGCTTTCAAAGATCAAGTTTTCAGTTAATTTCCTTAATTACATTCACAAGAGTTCTCAGGAAGTCATTTTCATACTTATCACAAGTGCACACTAATTCTTATAATTATGTTTCTAAGATTTAAAAACACAAATGTTTCTAAGTAGGTATGTGATGGGGATTTTAAAGAGACTCCTTTTCTCATCTGGCATTTCAATTATTTCATGATTATTTATCTCAGAATCCTGAGTGCCTCAGTTTTCTTTAATGTACAAGAGAAACCCTGACTTCCTCATAGAGTTCAGAGGATTTAAATGATATGTAAAAT
The DNA here is from genome assembly GCA_033961575.1 of Aselliscus stoliczkanus. Lineage (NCBI taxonomy): Eukaryota > Metazoa > Chordata > Mammalia > Chiroptera > Hipposideridae > Aselliscus > Aselliscus stoliczkanus. Next base: position 68,994,203 of record CM066739.1, on the reverse strand, counting down.
GATTACAAAATGACAATAATCAAAACAGTATAGTGCTGGCAAAAGGACAGTCATGTGCACAGCCCAGAAATAAACCATCACCTATATGGTCAATTAATTTGCCAATGAAGCTGCGAAGACAATTCAATGGAGAAAGGGCAGTCTTTTCAACAAATGATGCTGGGGAAACTCAATGTCCAAATGCAAAGTTGAATCCTTACGTTTCACCATATACAATACTCAAAAATGGATCAAAGACCTAAATGTTAAGAGCTAAACTATAAAACTCCTAAAAGAAAACAAAGCAGGAAAAATTCATGACACGGGATTCAGCAATGCTTTCTTGGCTATGACACCAAAAGCATAAGCAACAGCAACAAAAAATAGGCAAAATAGGCTTCATCAAAATTTAGAACTTTTGTGTATCAAAGGATACTATTAAGAGAGTGAAAAGGCAACCCACAGAATAAAAAAACAATATTTCCAAATCATACATCTGATAATGGATTCATATCCAGAATATATAAAGAACTCCTACAACAAAAAAACACCACTAAAAATGGGCAAGACTTAAACAGGTATTTCTCACAGGAGATAAACAATGGCCAATAAGCACATGAAAAGATGCTTAGCATCGCATGCCTTTAGGAAAATGCAAATCAAAGCCACCATGAAATAAATTTATATCCATTAAAATAACTCTTCAAAAAACAACAACTAAGTATTGGGGAGAAACGGGAATCCTTATACTTTGCTGGTGGGAATGTAAAATGGCACAGCCACTGGGGGTAATAGTTTGGGGTTGCTCAAAATATTAAACACAGAATTATATGATCCAGCAACTTCAATCCTAGGTGTATACCCAAAAGAATTTAAAGCAGGTATGTATACAAAAATGTCCATAGCAGCATTATTCACAACAGCAAAAAATGTGCATCAATCTAAGTGTCCATCAACAGATGAATAAACAAAATGTGTATACACATACAATGGAATATTATTCAGCCATAAAAAGGAATGAAATTCTGACCCATGTTACAATATAGATAATTGAAAACATTATGCTATGTGAAATCAGACAGACACAAAGAACAAATATTGTATGATTCCACTTATGTAAGGTGCCCAAAATAGTCAAATTCAAAGAGAGAAGGTAGAATAAAGATTACCAGGGGCTGGGGTGGGGGTGAGGAAATGAGGAGTTACTGTTTAATGGTTACAGATAGTCTGGGATAATTAAAAAAGTTTTGGAAATAGTGGTGACCGTGACACAATATTGTGAATGTACTTAATGCCACTGAATTGTATACTGAAAAATGGTAAAAATGGTAAATTTGGTTATGCATATTTTACCATAATAAAATAATGTATTCAAAAGCCCTCACCACGTTGGTGAGCATTTTGTTCTTCAGTCTGAGATGGTGGTTACAGAATTCACTTAGGTAGTACATTATGAAACCTTGGTTGGAGGTGATGATAAACAGTACCCACCACCCAACACATACATACATACATACATACAAACACAGAAACACACACACACACGCACACACACCACAATGCTCTATCGAATATCTATAATTATATTTTGCCAAGGATTACACATCCAATGAATTCAGTAATGATGCAAAGAGTTTACATCCTCCCATACTGACAGATAACACATACATTCTCTAAACACAAAGCTTATATTCATTCACAAATAACTTTTTGCTTAAAGACAAAATTTCAATTAATAATCACAATGGAAATTTAGTTATTTAATGCAACCACTAATCTAATGTCACCAATAAAGTCTAAACAGTTATATCACAAAACCAGGGTTATATTGAGTGGACATGCATTAATAATCTATACAACTTAACATTACACCAGAAAAGGAATTGAATACAAAATTTCCCTTGATTTTTGGTGGTTTTCAAATTTCATGGCACAGGTTACCAAAAAAACTGTAAAAACAGATTTTTCAATAAAATGGTAAAAAATTGATTAAGCCTTTAAAAGTTTTCATATTGGGCTGAAGATTTAAAACATCAAGCTGGCCCCAATCTGTCAAAAATGACATATAAATAGTTACAATGACTCGACAGGTTTTAGTTACAATGGTTCTGGAGGACTATTCTCCCCTGGCAAACCCCATAAGGGTTAATTTCTCAATGCAAACATGTCTTTGAAATACTGTGATAATATAAACTGGGAAACATGCCTGAAATCAGGATAAGGATGAAAAAGTAACACACAAGTCCATCTTATTTCTGACCTCTCAGCGTAAAACCTGGGTCCAAATGCCAAACACTGTCCCTCAATATAAAGCTAAATTAAGAATAGAAGGACTTTTAGCCAACTGGCTGACATTCTTCTACGGAGTGATCTTTCACTACATTATGAAGGCGGGGCTTAAGCACTATTAACTTGTTTCTCTAGAGTATAACTAGCAGAGCACCAAATTTATCAACTGATGTATGGCAACCCAAAATGTTAAACACACTTTTCAAACAGAAGCAAACTTTTTTTTCCCGTTGTTAGTTCTATGTGCCATATTCTTCTTATACAACTACCAACAAAAAAAGAATTCCGGAAGCTTTGAACATATCTTGTACTTTTCATCAAGGCTAAAGTGCAAAATATCTCCATATCTCTGGTATTTTTAATAGGAAAAAACATCAAACACATAATAAAGGAACTGAAATGACAGAACTAATACAAAAAAGGCCTCTTTAAATATATACTTGAAGAGTACATAAGACCAATATAATATTTATTTCTTCAGTGAAATCTGTAAATGAATCAAGTTCTCACAGAGCTTGAGATTTTGTTTGATTCTCTTTCCCAGGATCAGAAATTCCAAAATTAAAGGAGGGGGAAATGGAAAACAAAATAACATTGCATGACAATGGACAATGAGTTCATAAAGAACCTGTTTTTAAAATGAGATATTATGGAAGAAAATACCATGAAAATAATAATCCTATGAGAATTTTTTTTTTTTAAGCACAGTAAATTTGAGCCTTGGTCTTCATGAAGATACTACAGCTTATATAGAAAACTATAAATATACAAGATTCCAGGAAAAAAAGTCAAAATACGTATTACTTAACATTCTGTAAGGCCTAAACTCTTGAGGAGAGGGAAAAGGATGGCCAACTGAATCTTAAGAATAGAGAGCTATGAAAAATTCCTGGGTCACAGGGTGCTCCAAATGGAACCATACTTTGTGAAGACATACAGCTTAGGCATATTTTTAAAAGGAAAGAAAGAGTACTTAATAATTGCAGTTCCTTCCAAAAAGGAAATCTTAAATTAAGGGAAAAGATTCTAATAGTGTAAACGAGTCTGGCTCAGGAAGAAAACTGAACATATCCGAGATTCTGTCCCTAAAAGTCATGACAATACATCTTTAATAATAAAGAAATAGGCTATAAAAAAGTTCATTCTCAGAACCGATTTTAGTGAAAGCTCATTTGTGCTCCTTTGTGGGTGCATAATAAAGTTCCATGGGTTTGTTCACTTTCCAGTATTTCTCACTGACCAATTCCAAAGAAAAAGAGCCATTTAATACCTAAAACAAAAAAAGAAAGAATTATGAAAACTGCTCAAAGCACAATAACAGTGAGATGGAACAAACATAAAAGTCCACCTTTAAAAAAAATAAATCTTAGGATAAGCTTCTTGTCACTTATACTAATAAAAGAACACAAAAAAAGACAAAAAGCTAACTCCCCTGTTCTCTCTCTGTCAGGGTCCTGCCCTGCACCGTTTTATTAGGCCCCAAGCCCGCACTTCCCCTCAGATGGTCCATGTGGTCCCACTTCCAACAGCCTGTCACTCCCATACTCACAGTGAACTGCCCGCTGGCTGTTGCTATGTAAATCGTGTACTGCTTCTCACTGGCTGTATCAAGGTTCATCTGGTTTGATTCTCCTTTGCTTCGAAGTTCTTCTAAGGCTAATCTTACAGCCAGATACTTGGATAAGTGATCAACAGTGGCATTACCTGAAGTCTTTATGTATCTGGAAAAATAAATCATTAAAATTTAATTTCTAGATTAATGATGAAAACGTACTTGGGTTATAGAACTAATGCATTTCTAAAACATGTAAATGTCTCAGTGACTGAGATATCAGAAATGTACCCCTCTATTATCTAAAAATTTCTTATTGAAAGGAACAGAAGAGGGGAAAGTACACACTCACTAAGAGGCCGCACACTCCACAAAATATTACAAAAACCGAAGAGAAAAATACACAGTACTGAGAAAGAAAAACATTCTCCTCAACCCCAAAGAACAAAGTTCTGCTGTCTAAGCAAGGGGAATGGTTAAGAACATGAGCAAATTTTATACTGTCTAAGAATTTATCAATTTTCTGGTTTTTTAAGCCTGAGGATAGAAGTCCTAATCTTGGGACTTCTTAAGCATGGTATGTATACCCGGTCAGTCACTCCCTGAACAATATCTAGTGCTTATCCGCACTCCGTTGTGGGCAGTACCGGAGACACAGTGGGAGGGCAGCCATCCCAGCCAGAGTGAATTTCAGAGGCTACTGGCCCCTGGTATCATAGTCAAGAAATGTAAAGGATCCTTTTTCCTCCTCTATGTAGGAGGGTCATTCCTTTCGGATATGCGGATACGTGGGTGGGAAGCACAGGAGGAAGAAAACCACCCAGGAAGCCAAAATATCCACATGATCCCCGGCAGTCAATGGGATGGCAAATATGGCCTTTACTTCTTAGGCAAAATTACAATTTTTTTTTTTTAAAGATTTTATTGGAGAATTGGGGGAGGGGAACAGAGTTGGGTAACCAGGGAAGGGGAACAGACAAGTTGCTGTCCTTTTGTTCTTCAGTCTAGTTGTGGAGGAGGCAAAATTACCTTTTAACTCCCAATTAAATTTTCTGAATTCAGATCATGTGAAAACTAACCCACACACTTACCTTGTCTGCGCACTGTCATCTTTTTCCATAAGTGTGGGATGAGGCCTGAATACTAACTCAATTTCACTGGCACCGTCCATCACTGGATCAATAGCCACTGCTGCATTGTTGTTATCAAGCTCAAGCCCGGAATCATCAGACGTTTTGGTCCGTTTGTTACTAGGTCCTGCTTCCTGATTGCTGTGTGTGGACGCATTACTACAGTGAGAACTGTCACCATTGTCTTCTGCTCCGCTTCCATTCTCAATCTGTTGTTTCTTGCCTCGCTGTAATCTAGTTAATGGAGAAAAAAAAAGAAAAGGTTGCAGAAAATTTACACTTAGGCCTTTTCAATAAATCCATTCTGAAGCACATTTCCTGAATGTTAGAATTCTAAAGAAATGTTGATAATTGAATTTGCTCCAAGTTGGAGAATATTTATTTCCTCCATGGCCCTGAAAAGTCCCAAAGAATCACACACAGCCATTTAAAAGGCTTATACAAATGTTTATGTTCATTTAATAATTTTTTTCATTGACTATATAATTATTGGCAATGCTTATTTTGGTATCTTTTTGTTTTGAGAGTTTAAATCTAAAGGAAGGCATGATTCAGATATAAAAGTTTAAAAATGCTGAGGAAGAAATTTAGGCCTCTTTAATTAGAAATTCTTAACAGACACGAAATTTAAGAGGAATGGTAAGCAACTGATTTCTCCTTGATGACATCACCCAAAGACTGCTAATGCAACACAAAATTATTCTAATGAGGCAAATGAGATGCTACCTAAATAAGGCCATGGATATAGAAGCAGCTCTCTAACAAGCTAAATACTAAAAACCAGTAACTGGGTAAAGTACTTTGCATACATATCTTATTTACTCAACAAAACAACCATCAAAGTATTATCATTTTATCATTGAGAAAACTGAAGAAACTGAGGTTAAGGACCAGGGTCCTAAGTGCCAGAACTAGAACTAATAAGTAATACATACTCTTTTATCCCTTCCTTTCGCTACCTGTATATGCAAGAAAAAAAGGAGGACTATATAATGAAAAATATGAAAGAATGACATGCACTTCTAAAAATAGTGTCATTATTACATGTTTATTACCAGAACAAGAAAATAATAGCCCACAGCTTAGGGAAGATGCTCAAGAAATCTTGCTCAAAACCAAAATGCTGCTTGTGAAATCTATGGATCACTTCAAAGCTAAGAGATGACTAATATGTTAAATGACAAAACTATGATTCAAAAAAATATGGACACCCACAATTCAATTATTATTCAGTCTTAAAAAGGAAGGAAATCTATTACATGCTACCCAATAGATGAACTTGGAAGACATTCAGCTAAGTAAAATAAGCCAGTCACAAAAAGACAAATACCTATGATTCCACTTATATGAGGTATTTAAAGTAGTCAAATTCATAGAAACAGAAAGCAGGATGGTGGTTACCAAAGGCTGAGGGGAGGAAGACACGTGGAATTGTTGTTTAATGGGTACAGCTTCAGTTTTAAGATGAAAAGAATTCTAGAAATTGGTTGCACAACAATGTCCATGTAACTTTACTGAATGTACACTTAAAAATAGTTAAGATGGCAAATTTTATGTTATCTCAATTAAAAAAAAAAGAACATGCCAAAATAATAAAACAAACAAAAACTCAACTGAATATATAAAGATTGAGATTGTACTTAAATATTTCCTAAAATCTACAACTGAAGCAAAAGGAAAGTTGTTTCAGTTGACTATAAAGTAATCTAACAGGGTTACTTGTCCTAATGTATTTATTTTTATCCCACACTTCTTCCCAAAAAAAGATTTGAGGAGACAGAGGCAAATTAATTTATTTCAGGCAGCTTTCATAGAATAATGTTCAGATAATGGAGATCAATATCCTATTATGTTCTGCATTTATGAAATCATATCTAAAATACTACATACTGTTTTAGACGTTACCATTTCAAGAATTATACCATGTCATCACATAAGGAACAAAAAAATAGGAATATAAATATTTGGCCTTTAGAGGAGAATGTAATGTATGTCTATAGGAAATTATTTGAAGAACTAGAAGACAAAAAAGCAGAATCTGAAATAAGTGTAGAATCCAACGTATTTTGACAAAGACAGACCAAGACTGCTGCACACAAGACTAATTTTATTTCAATATAAAGGAAAAACATTTTTTTAAAAAATTCATGCATTCAAAAATATTTAATGGGCAGCTACTTCAAGCTTCATATGGCTGCACATCCTGGTGTTGTAGGAATCAATAATACTGACACAGTCTCTGCCCTGTTAAGGCTTATATTACCACAGTACTGCAGCAGATAACACATACATGCCAGGGAATAAGTGCTGTGGAGAAAAATGAGGCAGAGAGGGTAAGAAAGTGTGGAGTCCTGAGGTGAAAGACAGGAACTTAGCAGACACCTGAAGAAAGAGAGTGTGCCATGTGGATTATGCATCCAGAAGAGGAGGGTTCCTGAAAGAGAGAACAGTTAAGTACAAAGGCCCCAAGGCAGACGCATGCTTAAGTTTGAAAAACAGTAAAGAAGCTACAATTAAGTTGTCAGTAAATGAAAGGAGCTCCTACCACAATCTCCCACCACTAGAAATATTCAAGCAAAACCAAAGGAATAGTTATAAGAGATTTCACAAAGGAGATTCTCTCTCTTGATAAAAGGCTAACTTGAATAACCAGTTAAAGTCCCTCCAACTCTTATGATTGTGTAATTCTTTTAAAATAAATACATTCAACATTTAATACTTATTTTATTTTGCTAAATAGAACTGTAGGTTAGTTTAATATAGTTACAATGGAATCCATCTTTTAACCTCTAAGCCAATGGCTAAAGATTGCATTCTGGAACCATTCCTGGAACTTTAATAATACTGATGGACCCCAATCAAAGATTCTGACTTACTTGGTCTGTCTGGAGTGTTACCTGAAGTCCTGGGATTTAAAAGCTTTCCAAGTGATTCTGATTATAGCCAAGGTGAGAACCACTAGATATGGATGGGGCTCTATTGGCATCTCCTACTTTGGAAAATGATGACTCTTCCTGAGGCCTGACTATATTAAGAGACATCAGAGGAAGAGAATGGGGCGAGAAGGTGCCCACATTATGAAGGGACTTGGAAACCATCATTAAGGTCTTTTAAGTTGAATTTCACAAGCTATTAGAAACTTTGGACCAAAGGAGAACCATGATATGACTTTCAATTTAAAAGAATCACTCTGGCTGCTGTGCTGAGAACAGGCTATGTGGCAGTAAGCATGGAAAGTAGGAAGAACAATTAGGAGGCTTTTTCAGTACTTCAGATGACAGATGGTGGTAGCCTAGATCAATCTGGATATATTATGGAGCAAGATAAAAATATATCTATTGGATATATTATGGAGCAAGATAAAAATATATCTATTCACAGATTGGAATAATGAATGTGAGAAAAAAGAGAGATGTTGAGGTTGACTCCAAAGTTTTGGCTAAAGCAAGTGCAATGATGGAGCTGCCATCAACTGAAATGAGCAAGAATGAAGAGAGATAGGGGTTAAGAACAAAAAGTTCAGTAGTGGACATGGTAAGTTTGAGATAAGAAACAGCTAATGACATGCAAAGGGAACCAGGTAAATATGGCCTCCTGAAAGCTGGGTGAAAGAAAACTAGTCAAAGAGAAATAAATTTGTCAAGCTGCTAATTAAGATGGGGTATGAGAAACAGCAACTAGATTTTACAATGAGGTTATCACTGGTAGCTTTAATAAGGGTGATATGAGAGGTGGGATGAGGATGAAAACCTGACTACAGAGTTCACAATGGAATGGCAGAAATAGGGACATTGAGGAGCACAGACAATTCTTTCAAGAAGCTTTGCTATCAAGAGGAGAAACGGAATGATACAGTGGGTGGATGGAGAAGTAGGTATGAGAGAGGGTTTTTCAAGTTCTAGTATTTTAAATGGAATACCCTATTATGCCTGGAAGCATGTATCACACCTACATGAAAATGTAACCATGCAGAACTACTATTTATTACTGCATTTTATCTTTTTCCAAATAGAGGGTGTTAAGTAAATTCAGTATTGAATGAAGTATTTAGAAAGAAGGCCGCCCCCCGGGCCCTCTTTCCCACGTACCTGTTCATGGCCTGTATCTTCAGCCCTTCCTCAATGCTGTGACTCAGCGCTTGCTGATTGTTGTGCTTGTTGATCCTGGCCAATACTCTCTCCTGATGAGCCTCATACTCATCACGACTTGGATAAATTTTGCTGATGAGTGCATCAAAGTTTGGGTCTGGTCTCAGCGATCTTTTGGAAACTAGCTTTTTCCGACAGGTGGGACATTCTTTATTGCTAAATAAAAAGAGGAGAAAAATGTAAACAATGCCAGTATCTTTAGGTTAAAGACGTAAGTATCTAGCTTCTGGATAGTTATCTCCTTTATTCTAACACCTTTACAAAGTCACAGAAATTTAAACTGATTAATCTAAACTTTCTTGAAACTATGACTAGTGGGTAAGCAAGATTTTGGAAACCTCAGACACTCTGTTATTACTTGTAACCATTTACAAGTAAAAATTTGAATACGTCCCAGTGATAATTTAAATACAACCATTTTAGAAACAGAAATCTATTCTTTCCTCACATAAATTTCCCCTTCCTGGTATCCATGGCATGCAAGGAAAACCTTCCCACTAATATAGTACATTACTATATATGTTGTCAATTCTTTTATTAAAACAGTATTCATAAGGATATTATTTTATATTCTTTAAAAAGTGGAAAAACCATGGTTTCACACCTTGTAATTTCCCCAAAACAAATACTCATCCTATAAGCTTCTAAACTTGCATAAAATCAACTGTTTCAAAACAAAGATTCTCTGATAATTAAAACCTAGGGGGTGACCGGTTAGCTCAGTTGGTTAGAGTGTGGTGCAGATAACACCAAGACTACCGGTTCGATCCCCACATGGGCCACTGTGAGCTGTGCCCCCCTTAAAAGAGTCAACTATGCCATTGTAGCATGAAAGCAATGTGTAACCAATGACCATGGCTGCTCCCCAATAGAATTAAAAAACAAAAACAAACCTAGACTTCAGAAAAATATCCAATTCTTAAATATACACTGAGAATGTATTTCTCAAAACCCACAGAGCACTGTCCTAGTAGAATTTAAGTGCCTAGTATAACTCATCTCAACATACCCACTTCTGAGGGCTGTGATAATGCAGTCTGCACAAAAACGATGTAAACATTCCTTTGTTGTCATGGTGTTCTTCAACATATCCAAACAAATTGGGCACATTAATTCACTGTGTAGACTTCGAGGTGAAACCACAATTTCCAATCCATCCGTTATTGCCTCCTGTAAATGAGTCACTTTAAAATTAAATGCTACCTATTTTTTTTATTATGGATAAGCTCAAATACACAAAAATATTGTAAATGACAAGAATGAGCATCTATGTACCCATTGCACAGCCACTATACCACTGTCAACTCATAGCCAATCTTGTTTTAGCTATAATTTCCCCAACTGCCCTCAGTCCCACCACTGCATTATAAATGCTCTTATTTTAATCCCAAAGATAACATATTAATGTGTTTAAAAGATAATGAATGATAAATTAGCCTGGAATAATAAAAAAGCATTGAATTTGGAATCAGATGGCTTAGGTTCTAGTTCTGGCCATATTAACTAGTTATGTGACCCTAAATAAAATTATTTAACATTGTTTTTACCCTGTAAAATGAGAAAGTTAGAGCTAAACGAACCCTAAGAATTATTTCATCTTCAAAAATTACACCATTCTGATAATATAGTAGTGCTCCCTTATCTGCACTTTTCACTTTCTGAGGTTTCAGTTATGTGGGGGTCAACCTTGGGAAACTGCAGTCAACCCGGTTTGAAAATATTAAATGGAAATCCAATTCAGAAGTTTTAAACTGTGTACCGTTGCGAGTAACGTGATGAAATCAATTGTACACTCTCCTGCTCCGTCCCATGTGGCACGTGAACCCCCCTTTGTCCAGCGTGAGCACCCTGTATACACTATCCATGAGTCACTTAGTCGTCCTCCCGGTTATCAGATCAACTGTCTCAGTATCACAGTGCTTGTGTTCAACTCCCCCTTATTTTACTTCCTAATGTCCTCAAAGAACATGACTAGTGATGCCGGCAGTTCAGATATGCCAGAGAAGCCAAAAAGTGCTTCCTTTACTTAAAAAGGTGCAAGTTCTTAACTTAATAAGGGAAGAAAAAAAATATTGTATGCTGAGGTTGCTAAGATCTAAATCTTCTATCCATGAAATTGCCTAATCTATAAATTAAACTTTGTCACTGGTATATATGTACAGGAAAAAACATTGTATCTACAGAGTCCGGTACTCTCTGCAGTTTCAGGCATCCACTGGGGGTCTGGGAATAAAATCCCAGTGGATAAGAGGGGACTACTGTAAATTATATATTTTATACCATCCATTAGAAGATTTTAAGGTTCCAATACAAGTATCTTCTAATTTATATACAGCTTAACAGAATTTAATTTTAAAGTCACTTTTTTTTTTTTTAAGATTTTATTTGGGAATTGGGGGAGGAAAACAACGTTAGGGAACTGGGGAAGGGGAACAGACAAGTTGCTGTCCTTTTGTTCTTCAATCTAGTTGCAGAGGACGTTGCTTCACTGGCCCTGTTGGTATCATCGTTGCACTCTTCTTGGGTGAGGCAGGTCAGATGCCGGCCTCTGGACGGCTGCTCACAGCGGCTCTTGGCAGCTCATACCAGCTGCCGGCTGCTCACGCTTGCTGCCAGCCACTCACTGTAGCCTATGGCAGCCCGCTGCAGCAGGGGCTGCAGCTATGCCGTCCCAGGGACTCACAGCAGCCCAGTTCCAGGTGGAGCTGTTGTTCACCATCTTAGCTGTAGAGGGCAGTGTCACTGGCCCTCATATGTGGGATCTAAACCAGGGCCACTGGCGTCCCAAGCCAGCTCTTAACCAACACGCCACTCGGCCGGCCCAAGTACTGCTTTCTTTTTGAGGGCAGTGTCACTGGCCCTCATATGTGGGATCCGAACCGGAGCCGCTGGCATCCCAAGCCAGCTCTTAACCAACGCACTACTCGGCCGGCCCTAAAGTCATTTTTTGAACCTTAAAAAATTAAAAAGTCTTGGTCCACAGAAGGTTTATACAAAGTGGTCAGGTTGTCCTACAAACTGATTTAAACCACAGTATATATTAATATTTCTACTTGTCATGTCTAAAAGTGTTTTTGTGAGAAAATGTATTTGGTGTTCCAGTGCAGAATTCCAGGACGCATCTCCCAGCTGCAGAGAGATCAGTGGCTGCTACTTCTTCCCCACCACCAGTACCCACTCTTCCCACAAGGTGGCATTACCTCTAGAGCCACCACCAAGACTGGCTCCTGGGGTTCAGTAGGTTGACTACTGAAAAGGAAGATGCAAGTAGAAACAAGGGCTTCCCACAGGTTAACGGCACTTCCTGTTTGTACTGTCTCTCCATCATACTTGTTTTCTCTATAGAGTGTAAGACTGACAACCCCACGAGGAAAGACAGAAACGACAGATATGGTCACAGAGGACTATCATTGTTCTCAAGTGTCTGTTATGTCTCAAGCTCTCTATGTAAAGCACTTTCTGTATTTTATCATATTAGTTTAACACATAAACGTCTGATTTAGGCATTTTTTATAACCTCCAATTTATACGTGAGGAAACAATCAGAAGTATGATGTTGACTCGACTAGTAAGAGTCTGTCCTCTTCCTCCTGATTAGAAAGAATCTGCCTAGCAAAATACCAACCCTGGATAAATTCAACCATTCGTGTTCCCATGCCTGTAGCTGTGCAGGTGAGTAGCACTGTGAGGGAAAGTAGGGGAAACTCACAACCAGACTGGTATCACTGAAATTTTCACCAACCTCAAAGGGGTGTTCAACACTGCTCAGCAACTGGTTTCTTAAACAAACTTTTTTCCTTTCAGTACACTATTTTACATCTTTTCTTCTATCTATAGACCTCTTCCTCGTAAATGTTCAATAGATTACCTTACTTCAAAGTTCATTAAGAGAGAGTTTTCTCCCTTTCTGAAATTTTTATAAATCATCTTTTCTTGCTACAAGGAAGAAGCATGCCTCTTCCTATCAAAGGTAAATTCCTTCCTACCATCTCAAGTATATCACTTTTGATTATTCTATTTGCTCTCAGACTTCGCCAATCTCTCCCTCTCCACTACATCGGTGTAGGTTAGTATCTCCAGAGAATTGTGAATGATGCACCTTACAGCTGGGGCGGGCGGGGGGGGGAGGGTAAGGGGTATGTGTTTCAGGTGCTGACATGGCTCTTTATCTTCCATTTTATAAACAAAACAAAATTTAAAAACTTCCACTTGTCAGCTCTGCACAGCCAAACTTCTCTGAAGAAATGCCTACACATTTTCACTTTTCTTCCCTTCAACATGGCAGCACAATCTGTTCTAGTGAATCTCTGTCAAAGTCGCCAAGTATACATTGCCAAATCTAATGCACACTAGATGAATAATAAGATGTAATCCTCATCTTATTATTCATCTTCTCGGTGGTACTGAACACAGTAACTGCATCCTCCATCTTCAAACACTTCCCCTTAGATTTTGATCTCCTCTCTCCCTTTCCCATTTTTCCTTACTTTTCTCTGGCTGTTCCTTCTCTGTCTTCCTTGTCCATTACTTAATTTCTAAATGTTGAGGCTCCTCTGGATGGAGTTCTGGGCTCTGCCCCCCTCTCTCTAGGTGACCTTATCCATTACTATTGCTTAAAATGTGCTGACAACCCCTAAAAGTTTATCTTTAGTCCTGACGCCTAGTCACTATCTCTGCCTGCCTGTCTTATAAGCATCTCAAACTTAAAATGAGTTCAGTTTTAAGCATGCTTAAGTCTCCAAGCCTGCTTCCCCCCCGAGTCTTTCCTATCTTGACCTTCTCAAAATAATCTTCCCTAGGTCCCCCCACTATTATTTATTACGTACCAAGGGCTTTCCCTTTACTCAACCTCTCAAATGTGTAAGCCTATGGATATTTACTAGTGTAATGCCTATGAACTCTTAAGGGCTGGTGCCACATGCTTTATTCCTCACTTCACCTAGTTTCTAGCTTAGGACCTGGTATGGTATATGCACTCAAATTATTTATTGCATCAATGAATGAAGTGTCAACCAAACATACACGAGGACTGCTTATATGTAAATTTATTGTTACTATGTTCTTTCAAGTGTTTCATTTTCTAAAAATATATCCCAGTTTACAGATGTCTCATATTTCCCCTAAGTTATATTAGTCAACATTACCTGAGGTGTTCGTTGTAATTCATATAAACTGAGTTCCCATGTTTTGCTCAATGGTTGAGTTCCATTTGTCTGTACAGCCTGAGACATTGCTAGGAATAAAAAGGAGAGAAAAACAGTTTTAGTAACCGAAAAAGAAGTACATCTCAATACTGATTTGTAGGAATTATAAATCCTGAGAATAATGAAAGTAGAAATTACACACTGGCTCCTCAAAAATTAAAAAGAGGAAACGCTCAAGAATCTTCCCATTTACAAGTGTGAACTACTTGAGACCAAGAGACTATCTCTGATTTCTGAATGCCCAAAAGCGGGTACACAGAAAGTACTTAATTATTACTGAATGTACAGAAAACTGTCTTAACTCAAAACAATATGGTTTTTTTTTTTTTGTTTAATTCACGGTCGTGGAACTTAAGAGGAAATTTCATTTCACACTCTTCAGCACAGCCATCTAGTCCAACTTTTGCCAGATACAAAATCTACTTTATAGCCCTTTAAACCATCGGTCACTTTGTTCTTCTTAACAAGCCCTGCCCTGAGGGAAACTGGTTAACTAGAGCTTAACCTGCTTGGGTACTATCCAGAACCTATCTGACCTGGGGAATGGAAATACCCAACTCTAGCCCATTCTAGTCATCCTGTAAACCTAGGAGGGGAAGGTAGGGGCGGAGAACCACTGTGAGGGGCACACAGTTCAGAGGGACAGGCTCACTGAAAGATTGAGACCCTTTCCCCTGCCCCCACACTCCACATTACTAAAGGCCTTCTTACAACAGTTTCTTTCACCTGGTACATCATGTTATGCTATAGGCATACCAAAAGTTAAAACACAATGTGAAGAGACAAAGTGAGCATCAGAACCAGATATGCCAGGAATGTTAGAATTATCAGACCAGGAATTTAAAACAACTATGCTAAGAGCTCTAATGGATACAGTAGAGAGCATATAAGAACAGATGGATAATGTATGCAGAGAGATGGAAATCCTAAGAAAGAACCAAAAAGCAATGCTAGAGATCAAAACCACTGTAACAGACAGGAAGAATGCCTTCTGATGGTAGCCTGACTACAAATAAGGAAAGAAACAGAGCTACAGGATATACCAATAGAATCCTCAAACACCAAAAAGCAAAAAGAACAAAGACTGAAAAAACCAGAATATCCAAACCAAGGTCTGTGGGATAACTACAAAACATGTAACTTATGTATACCTGGGGACATCAAGAAAAGAAATAGAGGAAGGCACAGAGAAGAATATCTGAAGCCATAATGACTGAGAATTCCCCCCAAATTAATGTCATATACCAAACCACAGGTCCAGAAAGCTCAGAGAACATCGAGCAGAATAAATGCCAAAAAAAGCTACACCTTGGCACATTATTTTCAAATTACAGAAAATCAAAGATAAAGAAAAAAATCCTGAAAGAAGCCAGAGGAAAAAGGTTATCCTTGCTTGAGTAGAAAAAAACAGATGCCAAGCACACAGTATCCCATGCTCTGGACCTACTTGTACTGCATTCCAGTTGCTTCCATGTCTACCTCAGGGACTTAAATTTAACTGAATGCTTATTATTTTCACCTACACCCAGGAATGAGCCTGCTTTATAACAAGTCTGGTTTTCAATAAAACTCAAATAAATGAGGAAGATATTTAGAAAGGAAAAAAATGAACCTTAAATGATACATAAAGGGCAAGAATTACTGCCGACCAATGCTGCTGGTTCCATGGTTCCCCTAGGGATCTTCAAAGGAGGGCATTTGCATGTTCCCCTAAGTTACACAAAAGCTTTCTAGAGCTATAGACAGCACTTGGCTAGTTTTAAGAGAACTTCATTTCAAGGTTATCAATTTTCCCAAAGCATTTTTACCAAAATTGATCTGCCTAAGAACAGGCCTATTTATCCAGGTATATCCCTCTCCATGCCCCAGTCCTTTCATAAGATTACACACATTCTTTCACTTATTCATCAATACTGATTATCCATGCACCCCATGCACTGTATGAGGTACTAGGAATACGCGCAGTAAACAAAACAAGTATGCACACAATAAATTAAAATTTTCTTAAGTGCTACATAAGATACACAAAAGGGCACCAGGTGAGATAATTAAGAGGAGGAAAGGAACTATTTATTTATTTATTTATTTATTTTAGCTGAGCCATCCTGCCAACAGCTCAACGGCAACTCAGCTCGGGCTGGCCTCAAACCGCCGTTGCTCAGAGCTCAGCTCGCACTCTTGAGCGAGCTCTTAACCAACTGAGCCACTCGGCCGGCCCTGGAACTATTTATTTATAGTACGAGGATCAACGAAGAACTTTCAAAGGAATAGACATGTTAGAAAGAAAGGTCAGCGTAGCTGGTAAGTGAAGAAGAAACTGTAAGAGGTTACAGCGCTAAAGAGGCCACAACGGTGATCTTCCCAAGAATCAAATGGGGTTCAAGAGGGGGCAAAGGCCACAACGGAATGGGTAACAACGAGATCAAAACTGAAACGGTAAGTTCTTGATAAATAAAATGAAAATACTACCCTATAAAATATATGGGATGTTAATGAGAGAAATCTCCCTCACTAATATTTATAACCTTCAACTGTTAAACAATATAACCATAAAGACCGAAACAGTGAACCAAGTATTAGAAATTGGAATATGAGCCTAAAGAAACTAAAAAAATGATCCTTATAAAGCATAAATCAAACAGAATCAACAGCTAAAAAACAAAAATAAAAAGCAAATGGACTTGTTCACAAAGGCAAAATTTAGTTATTTGATCCAGCTAATGCTGTAAGTTTCTGACAAAATCGAAAGAAAAATGTTTTAAAAATGCACACATCTAGATATGAAATATTTTTAAATTAGATTATCAGAGAATGCTATATTCAACTTTATACCAATACATAAATTCAACTATCACTAATTAAAAGTTTTAGTAATTTAGAAAAGTTAGAAGTACAATAGATAGAAATATCTTTAACTTGATGAAGACATACCAGAAGCCCCAATGTTAACACTTTTGAAGATTCCTACTTAAAAAGTCAGAAACAAACAAGATTGCCCTACAACACTCTGCTAGAAGTCCTAAATAACGCCACAAAACGAGAGGGAAACACTGGAAAAGGAAGTGACAAAGTAACTACAGTCTAATATGAGGGAGCTATAAATTATATCCCACCCTCCCAAAAAAAAGGTGAGTTTAGGCAAATGGGGTTATTGAGAAATGTCCATTTTATACTTTGAAGAATGATTGCTGGCTGTATTAGTTTATTATTATTATTATTTTATTTATTTTTTAATTAGCTTCAGGTGTACAACACAGTGCAATAGTTATACTTTTTACCCCTCAAAGTGACAACCCCCCTCCCCCAATTCTCCACCGCACTTCTCCCCCCCATATCATACTATCTATTACAATTCCTTTGACTCCCTTCCACCATATAATGCACATCCCGTGACTATCTATATATTCAATTGCAGTTGGCATACAACATTAAACAACATCAGTTTCAGGTATACAGTGCAGTGATCAAGCCTCTACTCCATCCATGAAGCGGTCTCCCTAACAAAACATGTGACCATCTGACACCCCACAAAAGTTTTACACCATTATTATATTCCCCAAACTGTCTTTCATATCCCTGTGACAATACTGTAGTTACCTATTTATGCTGTCTAATCCCTTCCCCTTCGCCCTTATCCCCACCCTCCTCCCAACTAGGAACCCTGTTTTTCCTCTATATCTATGAGACTGTTTCTGGTTTCCTTTGCTCATTCATTCAGTTTTTCAAATTCCACATATAAGTGAGATCATATGGTATTTGTCTTTCTCCGACTGACTTATTTCACTTAACATAATAGTCTCTAGGTCCATCCATATCATTGCAAATGGTATGATTTCATTCTGTATTAGTTTCTTAAAGCTGCTGTAACAAATTACAAGTTTGGTGATTTAAAACAGAAATTTGTCTCTCACAGCTCTGGAGCCCAGAAGTCTTAAATCAGCATCATTGGGCCCGAATCAAGGTGCTGGCAAGGCGGTGCTTCCTTCAGAGGTTCTATGGGAGGCTCTACTCCTTGCTCCTCCAGCGTGGAGAGCTGCTGGCATTCCTCGCCGGTGGCCACATCGCTCCGTCACTGCCTCCATCACTGCCTCCCCTCTTCTGTGCCTATCTCTTCTGCCTCTCTCTTATAAGGACATGTGTGATAACATTTACAGCCCACCCAGATCATCCAGGGTAATACCCTTATATCAAGATCTCTAACTTCATGACACCTGCAAACCACCCCCCATAAAGGTACAGGTTCCAGGGATGAGGATGTGGTTATCTTTTGAGGGCCCATTTTTCAGTCCACCACATTTGTCAAAGGGTAACTTAAACTCCTGACAGCCAACACTTTATGTCCCTACCCTGTATATGATTTGTTTCCTTAATTTGTTTTTTAAACTGTGAAGTATATATCAAAAAATATAATTACTTTTTAATTACTTAGATTATCCATTTTCCAAAAAGCATTTTTCTTCATTTGTTTGAGATGTGCTTCCCCAAGCACAACGAAACAAAACTAAGTACTGTGCTCTCCCTCTCTCTCTAATTAAAAAAAAATATATATATCTTTTTTTTTCATGGTTCTTGTCCTGTGAATATATGTGTAAATACAGTTCACATTAAATTAACCCTTCTAATCTTTAGCATTTTTTTCCCTCATGCATTATATTATACAACATGTGAATGATCAAATGAGTTGTTCCTTAATTAAAACACTGCTTGCTTACAGGATGCAGGTGTTAGCTTTTAGAAATATATTCAAGGCTAGGCAAGCCAGGGAGCAATAATAAATTTTGAATAAGCAATCCAATTGCCTGCAGTAAATATCACTTCATAAAAACCCCTTGCAACACTTTAATTTAAAACTACAGCTGTAAGACAGACTAATTTCTCTAAGCATCTAAAGAAAGTGTTCTTCATTGAAAAAGTTGTCATTGTACTAAACTAAACATCTGGAATAATCATCTAAATTACTTTTGCTAACCTAATAGCTTCTTTATTTAAAACAATAATATAATTGATTCCTAATTGAATTATATTTTTCCACAATGTGGAACACAGAGCAGCAAACTTTCAAAGGTGAATTACCTAATCTTCAAACTTTCAAAGGTGAATTACCTAATCTTCATTATCTAGTGTTAATTATGTTTTTGAGTACTGGTAACAGATAATGTTAGTCTCTAGCTAATTAAGTTATTGTTACAGGGAAAATAAATGTTTTAAGGCTTCTTACAGTACCATTTAAAATGCAACCTAGATTATCTAGACCTACATCTGTGCCTTCCCAACCATACTTCTCATTACCCATCACTATTTCATCTCCTTTAACAATACCCCTTCACACACACACACACACACACACCACACCACACCCCACACCCCCCCGCAACACACATACTTTCTTAATGGCCCAATTCAGTCTTTCTACAAGGCTTTAGGATGTACCTATCAAGGTCTACTATTAGTCAACACCACTTATGTGGGTAAAACCCTTGTTTTCCTTCAGTCCCTTTATCCATATTAAAAGCCTGTAAGAGACCCATAATGAGTTCAACAGTTTAGGACACACTTGAGAGCTACTATATGATAGGAAGGACCAGCAAGGCACAACTCAGCATGGTGTGTTTGGGAAACTCCAAATAATTCACAATTAAATGAGTGAAATGTGAAAAGCTGACATTGGTGAAGCCATTTAAAAATGAAGCCAGAGCAGCATTTTCAAAGGAACTGCCTTGCACATCTTGCTCCTTGAACTTCTGGAATGTCTGAACTAGGAAAAATAACATTTGGACTGGGCCAAACCAACACTGTCTTACAACCATTTGCAAAGCTAACAGGAAAAAAAAAAAACCCTGATGATTATGGACTCTCTGAAGACAAAATTAGTAACTGGCCATGTATAGCTAAAGCAGAACTCAACTTTTAGCACCAAGAGAAATTTCATTCTTCTTTTCATGTAATTATTCCCTTCCTTTTCTCATAAAAACCCTTTGCCCTCACTCTGTAATCAGGACACTATTTGGGTCTCTGCCTGAATCTGTTTCCCAGATTGCAATTCTTTTTTATCTCTAATAAACAATTATTGCTTCTCAGTTTTTGGTTTTTGGTTTTGTTTTTAGGTTAACAGAAAAGAGGGAGGTTAGGAGTAGCACAGAGTGAAGCTGAAGAATTAAATTGTGGAGCAGGTGAGGGAGGTTAATATGCCATGCAAAGGAGTCTGGAAAAATCCAGTGGAATGCAAAGCAAAAATACTAATTAAAGGACTTGTGTGATAATCCAAATAATACTTGCCTACAATGGAATTGTTAATAAGGATGAATTAGGAGAGGCAGTGCTGAAAATTAGTTAAGAAGTAAAATACCTGGGATATAATAAATGAGAAAGACAGGAGAGTATAGCCACAAGCTCCAAATTGTGGCTGTTTAGATGCCAATACTAAAAAAGGTAGAGCCAAAGAACTGGTAGTTTTGCCACTTCTATTCAACTTATTATTGTTGGAACAGCACAGTTCAGATTAGGAAACAAAAAGAAATAACAGCATCCAAATTGGAAAGTGAAAAGCAAAAGTTTCTGTTTACAGGTGACACGATCTTATATGTAGAAAATCCTAGAGATTGCACAAAAAAGATACTGAACTGACAAATGAATTCAGCAAAGTTGAGGGATTCAACATACAAGTCAGCTGCATTTCTATACACCAACAATGAACAGCTTGAAAAGGAAATCAAGAAAACACTTCCATTTACAAAAGAATCAAAAAATAATAATACATAGGCCTAAATTTAACCAAGGAGGCAAAGGAACTTGTACAATGAAAATGACAAAACTGGGACGGCCGAGTGGCGCATTGGATAAGAGCTGGTTTTGGGATGCCAGCGACCCCGGTTCGGATCCCACGTATGAGGGCCAGTAACACTGCCCTCCACAGCTAACAACAGCTTCACCTGGAGCTGGGCTGTGCGAGCCCCGGCGACGGTGTAGGCTGCAGTCCCTGCTGCGGTGGGCTGCCACTGGCTACAGTGAGTGGCTGGCAGCCAGCGTGAGCGGCCAATAGCCATGGTGAGCGACCATCCAGAGGCCGGGGACCGATCTGCCTCACCTGGGAAGAGCACAATGACGATACCAACATGGGCCAGTGAAGCAACATCCTCGGCAACTAGACTGAAGAACAAAAAGACAGCAACTTGTCTGTTCCCCTTCCCCGATTCCTCAACGCTGTTCCCCTCCCCCAATTCCCCAATAAAATCTTTTTAAAAAACCAAAAAAAACCCCAAAAACAAAACAAAACAACAACAAAAAAGAAAATGACAAAACTGCTGAAAAATGTAAACAAATGGAAAGACATCCTATCATCCCTTGTTCACGATTCCCTTGTTCATGATCAGAAGACAATACTGTTAAGATGACAATACTACCCAAAGCAATCTATAGACCCAATGCATTCCCGATCAAAATCTCAACAATGTTTTTTGCAGAAATAGAAAAATACATCTTAAAATTTACAGCAAGTGTCAAGGGTCCCCAAATAGTCAAAATAATCTTGAAAAAGAACAAGTTGGAGGACTCATAGTTCCCGATCTCAAAACAAAGCTACAGTAATCAAAATAGTTTGGTACTGGCATAAAGACAGATATAGAGACCAATTACTGGATAACAGCCCAGAAATCAATCTTCACATGTGTGGTCAATTATTTCAGTCATTCACTGGGGAAAACTCAGTCTTTCAAAAGGTGCTGGGAAAACAAGATATCCCCATGCAGAAGAATTAAGTTAGACCCAGACTTTATACCATATATAAAAATTGACTAAAAATGGATCAAAGATCTAAATGTAAGAGCTAAAACTATAAAGCTCTTAGAGGAAAACGGGGAAAATTCTTCTTGACATTGGACTTGGCAATGATTTTTTTCAATATGACACCAAAAGCACAGGCAACAAAAGAAAAAATGGATAAACTGGACTTTTATTAAAAATTGAAAACTTCTGTACACCAAAGGACACTAGCAAGAAAGTCAAAAGGTAACTCACACAATGGGAGCAAATATTTCCAAATAATATATCTGATAAAGGATTAATATCCAGGATATGTAAAGAAACACAACTCAACAACAAAAAAACTGAATTCAAAAATGGACAAAAGACTTGAATAGACATTTCTCCAAAGAAATACAGATAGCAAATGAGCGCATAAAAAATTTCTGAATTAATCATTAGGAAGATAAAAATCAAAATTACAAAATCACAAAAACTCCATACCCATGACGACAGCTATACGGATATTATCAAAAAACAGAAAATAACAAGTGTTGGCAAGGATGTGGAAAAATTGGAACCCTTGTACACTGCTGGTGGGAATGTAAAAAGGTACAGCCATTTCTAAATATAATATGGTGGGTCCCTCAAAAAATTAAACAGAATTACCGTGTGATCCAGCAATTCCAATTCTAGCTATATAACCAAAAGAATTAAAAGCAGAAGCTCAAACAGATATTTGTACACCCACGTTTGTAACATTATTCACAATAGCCAAAAGGTGTAAACAATCCAAACATCCATCAACAGATGAATGGACAAACAAAATGTAATATATAGGGCCGGCCGAGTGGCGCGGTGGTTAAGCGCTGGCTTGGGAAGCCAGCGGCCCCGGTTCAGGTCCCACATCTGAGGGCCAGTGACACTGCCCTCAGAAAACAAAACAAACAAAAAAACACTATACTAAGTGACATAAGCCAAACACAAAGGAACAATTTAGAATTCCATTTACATGAAGTATCTAGAATAGTCAAATTCATAGAAAATAGAATAATAGTTACCAGGGGCTGGAGACAGAGGTAATGAGGAGTTACTGTCATTAAGACCAGATTTCAGCTTGAGACGATGAAAAAGTTCTAGAGATGATAATAGTGATGGTTACACAACAATGTGAATGAACTTAATGTCTCTCAATTGTATATTTAACAATGGTTAAAAATGGTAAATCTTGTTATATATTTTTTCACAATAAAAATAAAAATTAAAAAATGCTTTCGAACAGAAAATAGTATACGTATTCTAAGAAGGGACAAGAGAAGCTGAATTTAGACCTGTTGCATATAAGTACATACAGGTCATCCAGAAAAATAAACACATCTTAAGCATGAAAGGTTCTGATGAGAAATTTCAGCTTAGAGTAATCAAACTTTAAAAGGACATGCAGTGTGGGCCGGCCGAGTGGCGCGGTGGTTAAGAGCTCGCTTGGGACGCCAGCGGCCCCGGTTCGGGTCCCACATATGAGGGCCAGTGACACAGCCCTCTAAAGAAAAGGACATCAAAGGAAACTCGGGGCTTGCTAACTGAACTCACAGGTGTAGAAAGAGTGCTATTCAAAATTATCCCACCATATATCCATATTATGGATTATCTGGTTCAAAAACAACTCAACAGCGATACTACTGGACAGAAGAAATCTACTGATGAACCTCAACCTTGCTATACAGACTAGGCTTTGGAGACATTATAAAACAATCAATGTATGAAATCCTGCCAGGGTTGAAATGAAGTACCAATTTCATAGGATTCTGTGAAGAAGATAGCTATTATTGTTATAATAAAAATGAGACAAGTCAGCTTATCCTATCAAGCTACTTTTTTTTTTTTTTTTTTAAGCTGAGCCATCCTGCTGCCTGTTGGCAGCTCAGCGTCAGCTCAGCTCGGGCTGGGCATCGAACTGCTGTTGCTCAGAGCTCAGCTCGCACTCTTGAGTGAGCTCTTAACCAACTGAGCCACTTGGTCCAACCTACATTTCTAACAAGGAAAAACTGATGATTGTTCCTGAGGGTTAATAAAGATTAATCATAACTTACTATATAAAAGCTAATTTACTTTGGGCTACAATATATCATGATACACTAAAATACGCCACCTGTAGAATTTTTGTGGCTTTCTGAAAGTGTCCACATCCTAATAGCCAGAATTGGTGAGTATGTTAGCTTACATGGCAAAAAGGACCTTGCCGGTATGACTAAAAATCTTGGGAAGGAGAGACGATCCCAGATGCCCTGGATTTGGTCCCAATGAGAGAAGGTGATGTAATGAAGAAGGCAGGGGTAGTAGTCAAGAGAAAACTCTGAAGATGCTATGCTGCTGGCATGAAGATGGAGGAAGGACCCATGAGCTAAGATGGTGCCGGCAGCCCCTAGACGCCAGAAAAGGGAAGGACATGAATGCTCCCCTTAAGCCTCCAGAAGAAACACAGGCCTGCCACCCCTGGGTTGTAATCCTTTTAAACCTCCCACTTTGGACTTTTGACTGTCCAAACTGTAAAATAATAAACATGTGTTGTTTTTAAGCCACTATGTTGTAGTAATTTATGACAGCAGCAATAGGAAACTAATACACCAGCTGAACCCAAATTATCAAGAGAAAGCCAATGGCAGAATGGGAGAAGGTGAAAAAAAAATAGTAAATTTATTTACTTGCCCAATGGAGTCTTGTCTTCTGCCAAAAGAAAATTAAATGCACCCACAGGGAAAAGTCTTCCTCTTAAGTTCTCAAATTTGGCTGCATACAGGATCACCTGGACAGCTTTTACACACTTCTGATAACAAGGTCCCATTTCAGACCAACTGATCATTATTTCCAGTACGGTTAGAAAGTCAATCACATAGTGTTTGCGTGCAGCAAGGGTTGAGAACCCACTGTTCTACCCAAAGATCACTTTTTAGTGACTTATGGAAACTCCTGGCTTTTCCAAATACTATTAAGTTCCTGAAATTGTCCCCCAATAAATACTTGGTTCACCGTTCACCATTCATTCATTCATTCATCCAGTCATTGGTTTAGTGTATGTTTTGCTAACTTTAATTTTGACAATAAGTTACCCTACGTAAGAAGCTGACTCGGCCAATTCCTAGAAGCAAACTTCCTGGATCAAAATGCAGGTATCTTTTTTTTTATTATTATTCTGACAAATACTGCTAAATCGTTATACCAACTTACCCTTCTACCAATTAAGGATTACCAACATTTTTTTTTTTAAATCCTACCCAGTCTGATAGGTAGGAAATGGTATTTCATTGCTGTTTTAATTTGCAAGACTTCAATCATCTTTACACAGCTTTATTGGCCTTTTTTTGGTCAATTACTTATTCATATTTATTTCTATCAGTTTTTTTAAAGATAATTTGTAAGAAATTTTTCTGTTAAGGAAATTAATCTTTTGCTTGTCGTGAGTGTTAAACATTTTTCTCCAGTTTCTTGTCTTTTGCCTTTGACTTCCTTAGGCCATAGATTTTATTTTTTACATATTTTTAATGTATTTACCTTTTCCACTATGGTTTCTTTGGAAAGCTCATCCACACTCTAAAATCCACCATCCACCTATACTTTCAATACACTCAGTTTCATTGTTTACATTTAAGAGATTGGGATCTGCTCCCACCAACAACATAACTGGTAACTGTCCCACCATCATTTATCATTTAGTTCATCTCTTCCCAACTGATGAAATTACCATAATTTCCTCTAACACATAAAAAAAAATTACACATGTGAATATATACATGTTTATATAATATTTGTATGTATATGAAAATTAAAATACAAGCTTAACACACTACCTTACACTGTCAGCAGTAAATGTGCTGCCTAACTCAGGTATAACTGTACAATTTACAAATTCCTTAATAAGGTTATGAAATATGCAAATAAACATTAGGTACACTGTCTCCTCCTTTCCCTTTGCAAAAGCAACACAACTGTCAACAGGCTGCCTCTTCCTCAAAAGCAGTGATCAATCCAGTTCCCTGTATCAGTTTTTCCCCATGTTTGTACTCAGCCTTACAAAATATTTGTTGCCACTAGGTGGAGACAACTTGATAATAGGAATACTGGTTCCTGAGATAGCCAGATTTTCTACAAATATATTCGAATGGTAAACTCTACTTCTAAATCTGTGGGTAAACTAAGGCTACTCACTTTAGCTGAGGATCCAGTTTCTTTATTTGTAAATTTAAGAATTTATATTAAGTATACTAAAGAGCCCTCTTAGCTCTAATGTTTTATGGATCAAAAGCTTGCTTAAATATCCTTACCAGTACAGAATGCCTAAAGACCATCCTCTCTTCTTGAGCTAAGAGGTATTCTACCTTTAGCAACTTCTTTCAACCTGAATACTTCAACCAACCAGAACCAGTCATTTCCTCTGACCGTCTTAAATCAGGTCAAAAGAGGCCAAAAGAGGCATATTGAGTATTCATAAGTTCACATGCCCAGCATTACAAGTCATAGCTAAAGCTTTTTGCGCTTTTTTTCCTGTCTTAAAGAAAATTGCTGATACCATACTTCTCCACATCCATTTGCCTTGTTTGCATATATATTTTAAATAATCAGCTAGCTATAGATGTACCTCTGAACTGGTGGTATCCTTGGTGCTACAGGCTGTATATCTGGGGGTTTGTTTGTTCCCTACTGTTATTTTATATTTTTTGCCCTATTTGGTCAAAACATCCCATTTTTTGTTGATTTCCTGAATTCTAATTGTCTGTCTCTCTGACAAGACATTCCTTAAGCTGGTACTTCACTCCTGGCTCTCATCTGCCAGTCTAGATTTTGTAATTTCTAAGGATGTCTCAACCTCTGCTTACATAAGGGGTTTCTAGTCTACTGCTTCATCCAATTATTTGAATCCAGTGACCTACTGCCAAATCACTAGTAGTTTAGACCTCATATTTTGACATAATCTAGGCTCTCTGCCCTGAACACACACCAACTCTATACCACAAACTAACCACATTCTTCGAGAGGGACCACTTTAAATTCTCCCAGTGCCCTAAGACCAAGAGACACAAAGGCAATGATAATTTCCTGGGCAGAGCAGAAAAATTCTGAGTTTCTAAGTAGAGCAAGGGAAGCTACCAACTTCATTTTACATCACTACTCAAATTATAGGAAACTAAACGAGAGCATACTGATGTGGTATCAGTAACCAGTTTTATTGGCTGTGGACTCTATGCCATCAGCCCACATAGTTGGCCCCCAATAAAAATCTACACATTTAATAGCATAGACAGACCAGTATCTATCATGATGTAAAATACAACTATGGCATAAAGCAAAGCTTAAAAGATTTACAAAAGCGTATCATTAGTGACAAAGCTAGAAAGAGAAATCTAGTAACTACTGACTTTCAGTCCAAAGCCCCATATGCCAGGACAGAAGTTAACTCCTGAAAAGTGGTATACTAAGGCTGATATCCTTACTGGGATGAGAAATGCCATCAAGTGCAGATTTCTGCCAGGAGCACCAGAGGTGCTGATAAATACAAGTTAGCTTTGGCAAGTAACAATGCTGGAAGTCACAGCAACATTCCCTTACGTCACTGAAAATACATATACTAATACCAACAAGGTCGACATTTCTGGCAAGGGTATATAATCTTTTGAAAAATCAAATTCGTAGTGAGGCAATGACACAGAAAAGAAAATAATTAGATTAAGAAAAAATAAGAGGGCCAGCCGAGTGGCACGGTGGTTGGGAGCTGGCTTTGGAGGCCGGCGGTCCCGGTTCGGGTCCCACATGTGGGGGCTAGTGACACTGCCCTCCAAGAAAAAAATAAAAAATAAGAGAACGCTGAAGGCTGATGCCTCCACATTTTCCTAGCAGCAACTGGAATAACCCTTTCAGAAAGCAGACAGGCAATTCATTTCCAGAAATACAAAAACATTCATATTCTTTCACCCAATTACCCCAGTCCTAGGAAATAATGGTATTAACAATGGGTAACATTTACAGAGTGTTTACCTCTTTATATGAAATCCTGCTTAATATTAATAATCCTTTGAAGTGGTATTATTGCCCTCCTTTAATAAAGAAGAAATCGAGTCAAAATATAAATAATTAAATAAAAAAGAGTTGCTTCAAAGTCTCACAGTAAGGGTACCGGCTGTTTCACTAAGAAGGCATGCCAAACATACTATTATTACTACTACGATAATAACACTGACACCATCAGGGAGACATTCGTTGCAACATCAACAACAGGAAATTTCTTCAATCATTAAAAGTAATTACTAGGGCTGGCCAAGTGGCACGTTGGTTAGGAGTTGGCTTGGGATGCCAGCTCTAAGCAGCAGGAACTCGGTTCGGATCTCACATGAGGGCCAGAGACACTGAGCCCTCTACAGCTGGACCTGCAGCTGGGCTGTGCAAGCCCCGGAGACGGCGTAGGCTGCAGCCCCTGCTGCAGTGGGCTGCCATAGGCTACAGTGAGCGGCTGGCAGCCAGCGTGAGCAGCCAGCAGCCAGAGTGAGCTGTCAAGAGCCGCAGTGAGCGGCTGTCCAAAGGCCAGCGAGGGACTGCCTCAACCGGGAGGAGCGCAATGACAATACCAAGATGAGCCAGTGAAGCGACGTCCTCTGCAACTAGACTGAAGAATAAAAGGACAGCAACTTGTCTGTTCCCCTTCCCCGATTCCCCAACACTGTTCTTCTCCCCCAATTTAAAAAAAAAAGTAATTACTGGGCCGGCCGAGTGGCGCGGCGGTTAAGCGCTGGCTTGGGAAGCCAGTGGCCCCGGTTTGGTCCCACATGTGAGGGCCAGTGACACTGCCTTCAAAAAAAAAAAAAAAAAAAGTAATTACTAATATCATATGCAATGACTAGTAATCCTTGTAGGTAAAGTGATGAGAGAAACCACTAATTTGCATCTACTACAATTACAGCCTTGTAAAAGTTCTCTAGAAGGTAGGAGCTGTTCACAGTTTGTGGGGGCTGGGGTTCCCTCCATTTTTCAACTCCCATTATTATCATTGTTATTACCATATTACAATAAGCACAGATTTTAACAACTTTAAGACAACAATAGATAAGAATAGAGAATTGAAGAATGAGTTTCTAGTGTCCCTTTGTCCCATAGAGTAGATTGCAGAAAAGAAAAACTACTAAGGGCCAGCCAAGTGGCTCAGTTGGTTAAGAGCACGAACTATGAGCAACAGGGTTGCTGGTTCGATTCCCACAAGGGCCAGTGAGCTGCGCCCGAGCTGAGCTGCCAACAGGTGGCAGGATGGCTCAGCTGGTGAGAGCACGTGCTCCTACCGAGGTTGCTGGTTCGACTCCCATATGGGATGCTGGGCTAATGACCCCCTGCAACTAAGATTGAACACAGCACCTTGAGCTGAGTGGCCATGAGCTGCCGACAGGCAGCCAGATGGTGACTGGACTTGGAGCTGAGCCAGCTGCGCCCTCCACAGCTAAGACTGAAGGACACCAACTTGGCTGTTCCCCTTCCTCAATTCCCCAATAAAATCTTCTAAAATAAAACAAAACAAAAAAAAACCCTACTACCATGAGGAACAGTAGCAGCCAGACTGGGATTCAGAAGACCTCAATTCTCATTTTGGGTTCTTAAAACAATTCCAAAGGTAAACTGATTTAATTTGTCTTCTTTTCAGGCCTCTCTTGTCTCCTGGTTTCTGCAACTCACATAAAAAGTTTCATACTGGAAAAGCAGCTCCTGCAGCTTCAAAGGCCAGGGTCTGAGAAGCAGGAAGGCGGGGGAGGAGGGAGGACTTGAAGGACAGAAAAAAGTCTTATAGCTCTGATAAAGCTAAAGATTAGCATAAATTTTAGGTGCATGAAAGCAGCAAAAACTTGAAATAGCTCATATATACTGGAAATCAACATGACTTTGAACAAGTCAATATACAGACCTAAACTTCTGTATCTATAAAATGAGCATGTTTGGGCCGGTTGAGTGGTGCGGTGGTTAAGCGCTGGCTTGGGAAGCCAGCAGCCTCGGTTCGGGTCCCACATATGAGAGCCAGTGACACTGCCCTCAATAAACAAACAAACAAACAAACAAATAAATAAATAAAGCATGTTTTAGGTGAATATATATTATATATATTATATATATTCATTCATTCAAATACATATATTTATTTATTTATTTTAATGTCCATTAGGGCAGAGCTCCTTATAATATTTAAAATATACAATTTAAACATATGTATATAAATATACATATTGCAAAAGCCAAAAAAGAAAAATAAACAAGTGGGACTACATCAACTAAAAAGCTTCTGCTCAGCAAAGGAAACCAACAAAATGAAAAGGCAACCTACTGAATGGGAGAAAATAATTACAAATTACGTATATATGATAAGGGGTTAATACCCAAAATATGTAAAGAACTTGCACAATTCAGCAACAAAAAACACACAAGAAATGATCTGAATGGACATTTGATGATCTGAATGGACATTTTTCCAGAGAAGACATATAGACGGCCAACAGGTACACAAAAAGATGCTCAAACCACTAATCATCAGGGAAATGCAAATCAAAACCACAAGGAGATAGCCCCTGTTGGGGGAGGAGGACCTTGGGGAAAGTAGGGTCACATAGGACATCCACAACTTCTCCCATACCCCATTTTCATACTAACGACTTTTAAATATGGAAACTCAAAAACTTGAAAGTACACACAAAACTATCGCAGGATCCATGCCATAAATCAATTGATCTCTGTCTCTCTCTTTCTTCACATACACCCCTATATTTACAAGGTGCTTTGCTGTTTACAAACGCCTTTTACCTTCATTACCTCTTTATGTCTTTACAAATAACCTGTGAGGTCATCAAGGTTTGTTTTTAATAGAAAACACAGTAAAACCAACATTCTTGCTAGTAATAGAACCAGACCTAGAAACCAAGTCTCCTGTCTTCAGTTCTGAAGCTCCTTCTACTATACAGAACACGACAGCCTCTGTAAATACAGTAAAGCCTTCTATTAAACATTTGGCTGGATTCCAAGACAGCCATCCCAGACTGAATTAGACTCTATATAGTACACAGTGTAAATAGTGAGGCTTTAATGCAATTACTGGAATGGAGGCATACATCTTTTTTAAAGTGAAAAATCAGTTGGTTTTTAGTTAAATCAACACAGGGTGTATGGTGGGGGTAACAAGCAAACACTCTTCTAAAAAGTCAAAATGAAGTACTGCAGATTTGCACTTTTTACAATAGCTAATCGGGGCAGTAGTAATACAGGGAGTAGAAAAAAAGGCGATAGTGAACAACTAGAAAGAATAATGTAAAAAGAAACTGCAAGGTATTTCTAATTTTAGGAAATAAAATGAAGGACTTCTGGCTTTTCTTTCCCCTGAGAATTAACTGTGAGATTTTAGAACATCAGGCTATAATAAAAGAGGTAGAAGATTTTAGTTAGGCCATCAAAAGGAATCCCTGCCTAAATTCCTGGCTCTGGAATACTCGTACAGCACATATTTCTAGATCAGCTATTGGTATTATATAGTCTAAATTAACCAACTATTTTACTCTTTCAATTTTCATATCTGTAAAATCAAATAACACTCTTACCAAATTATTTTCTAATGACGTTGGAAGAAGTACATGTCTGCAAAGGTAATGATCAATATTTTAATTCTCATTAGCCACTGCAAAAATAAGTATTCCACAGACATCTTCTACGTGCACAGTACTAGGCTAGGTTAAAGTACAGAGAAAGTGATGGTTTTTATAACACAGGTGAACAAAGCACAGAGAAATGCTTAATTAACATGATCATGATTACATGACAAAATTGAGGGATCTCAGAAATAGCTTTCATAGGAGTTGGGCTGAACATATAGGAGTCAGAGAGAGTGATGTTAAATTTGATCGAAATACAAAAAAAAAAAAAAGAGCAATCATTAAGTTTAGCTAGGCAGAGAGGAGGCAAGTAGATTTTTATGTCCTTTGGCTTCCCAAAGCACACCATTCATCTGTTACTGCATTTAACACATTGTACAATAGTTTGTCATCCCACTCAGCCTGTAAATTCCTCAAGGACAGAAATCTTGTTCAATTCATTTTTCTATCCCTAAACCCTGGCATAGGGTCTCACACACAGAAGATAACCAATAAATGTTTTTTCAACAGGCAAGGTAAGGGCAGAATTCCCTATTTAAATTGCTGTATTTTTGGGGGGTCCCACCAAGTGGCTCAGTTGGTTAAGAGTCGGCTTAAGAGCGCGAGCTCTGAGCAACAGGGCCGCTGGGTTGATTCCCACATGGGCCAGTGATGCTGCGCCAGAGCTAAGCTGTCGCTGAGCTGCCAACAGGTGGCAGGATGGCTCAGCTGGTGTAACAAGATTGCCTGTTTGATGGTGGGCTACACCCGCCTGCAACTAAACTCAGCAACTTGAGCTTAGAGGCCATGACTGCCTATAGAAAGCCAGATGGTGACTGGCGCCCTCCACAATTAAGACTGAAGAAAAACAACTTGGCCGGTCCCCTTGCCCAATTCCCCAATAAAATCTTAAAAAACAAAAAACAGTTGTATTTTAACCTCCTAGACTATTTGTGCAGGTAATTTACTCATTGACTCTCAATGCCAAAACACCCATTCCAGATTGTGCTCTATGGAGATTGTGCAACTGTATTTAATTGACTCTGCAGCCAGCAGGTTCCTTGGTAGGCTTTGCCAATGGAGGTAGTAAATGGAGATTAGAAAACAGGAAGAGGGCTGTAGGGGCTTCTTCCCAATTCCTGGCAGCAGCAATTGCAGCCCCTGACCCTGGCAGAAGCAATTGGTTCCAGTCTCCAGCTTCTTTTCATACTCCCAGAACTAGCCCTGTCAGCAGCTGAACAACACCGACCACCTCAAAGGTTCAGAACCAGACCAATGGAACCTCTTCTCTGAGCTCTTAAGTTGATTACTGTAATGTTCTCTTTTTGTTCTTAACCCACCATCCTAACCAACTCCCTAAATCCCCTCTGTTGCAATTCCTATTGAAGTTTCTATTTTCTGTACTGGACACTAATACATTATTAAACCTGTGATTTGAACTGCTCTCCTCTGAGATATCTTGCTACTTCATTAACGCGGAAAGTAAAGTTTGAAGTTATTCCTATAGACAAAGATCTATTTTATAAAGGAATACCTCAAAACCCTTTAAATTCGTGTCTGTTAAGATGCAGGATAAAAAACATTTAACTTTTGTGATTTAAACTATCCAACTTGAAAAACAAGAGGGGAAATGAGAAATATTTAAATAGGGTAGGCAATTCCAAGCATACACAGCCACCCCTTTCACCACAGCACATATCCTAAGAAAAATGTGAGATGTTAGAGCTGAGAGCTCATGTGCCATTCCTCAGTGGTCAATGCCCACAAGCCTCTCCTCGTGTGAGCACTGCACCATGCTGAATGTGATTCCTATATTTAAAAACTTTTTTTTATTTTTATTTTTTGCTATTATTCAACATAGCCCCTAACTGCAAGCCAACTACTTCACCCAGTGTTTAACAATAGAAAGAGTGATCTGTTCCAACACTAAAGCTGAGCTGAATTTATTGGTATGTTGCTCTCCCTTCCTAAGGGATTTTCAAGTACGTGTATATTTCTTTACTACATGTGATTTTCATTTTACACGTTGACTTTAGAATCTAAGCTCTTCATAAAATACAACTCCACAGAAACAAAAAGAAATCCCTCTTGCAGAAGAGCCCATAATCAACACATCTGTCACAAATAAATGACCAAAATGTTTTGATATTTTTCATATGGTCTGTTACTTCACTTAATAAGATGACCCCATTAGACAATTTAATCTGAGATTAATTTCAAAATTAATTTTTCACTATTGTACTTAAAACGATTTTTTTTAATTATGACAAAATGGCAGATATGTAGAAGCAATAAACATTTTAATCCATTCACTAAATGAAATGGGAGAAGGCAAATTCAAGCAATAGGACTTTCTCAGAATTTTTAGTAACGTATATAGGTTGCTGAGCATCCAACAAGCAGTAATATCACTGGGTACAGACATACTAGTCCACTTTAGCTGCCTAACATCTGTAAGACAAAATGAGAAGTGAAAAGAATTTTAAACTTGAAAGTCTGTGGGCAGTTTCATTGGAGTTCCTCCACAGAGCATAAAACCAGATAACATTAGCATCTATAATGTCAGGGATTTATCAGCCAGCTCTGCCTGTGACCATACTAACACAAGCTTCCACTTTAGTGTCAAGAGTTGCATTACCACAGTAAATATTTCCATGTAAAATCAACCAAACTGTACTCCTTACAAGAGACACCAGAGAACCTATCTGACACATCAGGTAGAAAAAGTGAAAGGCTGGAGGGGGAGGCGGGGAGAAGCGGGGAGATAGAAAGGATATCTGGACCTTCAGGGAATAGATAGGGTGAATGTTACTGTACCTTTGTACCCCAAATTATATGGGGATCTACTCAGTTAAATTTAAATAAACATTCAGTAAGTTACCACAACAAAGATGTGAAAGAAATTAAATAACTGGTGTCCGATGACAATGTATGTCTCCCACAGCATGTTTAATTAAATGTACTACTTAAAAATCGATTGTAGATCTCTGTATGCGTGCAGAATAAACATAATCTCAGTGTTTTTCCTTTTTTTAAAAAACTGCAAACTGTGATATATTGTTTAGTTTCTCCAGATTTAATAAATGAGTTGCTACAAAATTATGAGGTTCTTTAAGTCATACTAGAAAGGCTGTCATAATTTTAATAAAATGCATTTTAATGTTAACTCACTTCTCTTGCTGGAAGGAATTATGCTTCTCTGCTAATGTATAGAAATGAAACTGTCACTGAAACATCGGGTTACATATTTTTCATTAGACATATATCATCTTTACTCCAACCACTGCATAATATAACCACAAATCGTGAATAAATCAAATTAAACAGATAGACCTGACACGACACACTGAAGGCCAGTAACAGACAAATGAAATTCCAAAGATGTTTACTGACCTGCTCAGTATTTCTATTCATACAAACCTGGCTGATAGCTGTCTGAGTGCCCCACACAGGCAGAGACAAACTCAAAAATCTCAATATTTTGAATGTCTGTATTGGGTTAGTGTTTTTCATTTGAAATTTTCCTAAGCAGCACATTTAAGGACCTAAGCATATTTTTCAAATACGCAGGCAGTGTTCATAAATTCTCCATTTCACTCCCACACCTACTATTCATATATATAATTAACCTCAAATGTGGACTCCACAAGAATATACCTGAAGAAAATAAGTCAACTCCTTAGAAAAAGTGAGAAGCCATATGTGCTGTCCTACTCCTGGGAAATGGGAGTCTGACATAACTACTCATTATTTTACTAAACAAGTAGGTTCAATCCAGATTTTTAAAGATACCTGTTGACTGCGACCAGTCGAAATGTCAGGGGAGAAAAGGACTCACCAAGAGTCATACTGCTGTCATTTAAATTCCTTATAAATCAGAGGATCCCACAGTCCCTTTCCAGCGCCCAACATTTAACACCAATCTAAGTTATTAAAATATTAAACAACTATACCCCACGGCAAGTTGGGTAAGCAGATGATCCACCAATTACACCAAGTATTGCAGCTGATCACCTTGGGACGACCAAAAAAGTAGATGACAAAAATGCAAAGCACTCATCAGGTTTCAACCTAATGCTCGGTGTAAAACACGAAAACCGTGTCTCAATTCTTTTTTAACCATGAAGGACGGTACTCATGAACGCAGATCTATCCTCTGCCCAGCAGATTTCTTCCCACGCTTCAAGGAAACGGGACCCTTGGCAATCCTTGGTCCCGGGGAAGACACTGCGTCTCCCTAACTTCTGACACCGTGCAAAAGCTCAGCCCGTGCGGCCTTCCAGGGCCACGGCTCGGAACGCACGTCCAAGCTGGAGAGCGATGCTCACTGCTAGTGTCCCCGGGAGCAGGGAGGCTGCCTGGGCAGGGGGCAGTGGCCCGGGGCTCCGCGGCGACAGCGCTCCCAGCGCGGAGCCTGCAGCACAGACCGCGGCGCCCCCTCCCCCGCCCGCCCCGCCGTCTCCGGACCCCGAGCAGACCCCGCCGCGCAGGCAGGCGGCACTCCAGGAATGTCGGGGCCGGGAGGCGCCTCCCCGCAGCCCCGACGCCGAGGGGCGCCCCCGCACGCGCGCCCCGGCGGGGAAGGGCGCCCCGCCCCCACGGTGCGGACGCGCTCGGGCTGCGAGGGGGGCGCCCGGAGGAGGCGCGGGGGGATGGGGGGCACGAAACGCCTTCCACGCCGCTCGCCTCCGGAAAGGGGCCGCGGGGCGGCGCGGGGGAGGCGCCGCGGCGCCGGCCTCCGCGCTCAGCAGCGCGCCGAGTCGGGGCGAAGGCAGCCATCCCTGAGCTCGGCCCGCGGGACCCTCCAAAGGCGGACGCCCCCCCCCGGCCAAGCCCCTCGAAGACACGGGAACAATGAGAGCCGCCATCCCCGCCCCGAGAGCGGCCGGGGGCGGCGGCGCCATGGCCCCGCACACCCCCGCGGACACACACACCCCTCCCCGGCCGGCCGGCCGCAGCCGCCCCGCAGCCCGGCCCGCACGGCCCGAGCCGCCGCTCCCGCGCCCTCCGACGCCCCGCCCGCCGCACTCACCGGCGCCGGCCCCGGCCCGGGGCTCCGCGGGCCGCGGCTGCAGCGAGACTCCGGTCCAAGCCGCCGCGGCCGCCGGCGCCGCCGCACAATATGGCGAGCCTCGGCTTCCGCAATGGAGCTCGGGAAATACAACAGGGGCCGCTCAATATTCATGAGAGACGGAGGGGGAAGCCGGGCTCGGCCCCGGCGCGGCGGGGAGGGCGGGAAGGAGCGAGGGGGCGGGGGCGCCGGACGGGGACGGGCTCGGGCTCGGCGCGGGAGCGCCGCCGCGCGCTGCCCTTGGAGGGCCCGAGCCGCCGCCCCGCCCCCGCCGCCCGGCCCCGCCCCCCGCCGGCCCCGCCCCCCGCGCCCTCCGCGGGGCCGACGCAGCCCCCGGCGACGCCCAGAGCACGGCGGCGCTGCCCCGCGTGCGTCCGTCCTGCTGCGCGCGTGCCTCTGCCCCGGCCTGGGCGCCCCCGGGAGGCTCCCCAGGCCGGCGGGTTGGCTGTGGGCCCCGGGCGCTCTCCCGTGACTGTCTCCTGTTCGGTACACCCGTCCCGCCCGCTATGCACTCCCCTCTAGGGCGTCACCTGAACTTCGGCCCCTTGCCACCCCCCTTTTTTTTTTTTTTGAGGGCAGTGTCACTGGCCCTCCTTTGTGGGACTCGAACCGGGGCCGCTGGCTTCCCAAGCCAGCGCTTAACCACCGCGCCACTCGGCCGGCCCGCCACCCCCTTTCAACCAACACGCGCTTTGCATCCTTGCAGAGTGAACCTACACGATCTAATAATTCCAGGGAAAAGGACCTTCAGTTCTAGACCTATAGCATTCTGTAAATGTTCTGATTGTTCTCATCAGCTCTTACGATCTCTCTTGCTGTTGTTTTTTTCCTACCTCGTTGGCCTCTTTCAGGGTCATCATCTGAATGTGAGACTGTAAGAACAGATTGCGTAGATGTAAACATTACCTAACACAACCAATTCGTCTACAAAAATATTATGTAAAATGCGTATACATTAAGCTGTAAACTGAAGACGTACAAAGCAGTTAAACGGGTCCCCGACCTCAGCATGTCCTGCTGGTGAGATGTTAAGTTCGCTGGAAAAAATAACCAATAGGGGGAATCACTTCTTAAATTATATAAATGTCTAACCACTGTGCTGTGCACCTGAAACTAATATAAAATAATACTGATTGTCAACTCTAACTGAAAATAGATATAGATGGATAGATTAGATAAATAAATACGTAAGTAAATAAGAAAAAAAATAACGAATGCCACCAGGCAGTAAATGTGAAGGCAATTGTGGCATAAAGGAATGGGACCACCCTGGGAATTGGGTAAACTATGTTTATAGCCTCCAGTGTGTCTCTAACTATATCACTTAAGTAAATTACAGAACTCCTCTGGATTTCTTTTCCTTATTTGCAAAAATGAGAGGATTGTGTTGAATGACTCTTAGGTCCTTTCCAGCTTTCAAACTCTAAAACTCTCCACAAGCAATGCCAAATAAGTGGTTTGAATGTCCTTAGGATTTTGGAAAAGAAAAGGATCAATTCCAGTTGGTGTGTTCAGGGACGATTCTTGAGAAGCTAGGATTTGAGTAAGACTGTGCAGATAGCTTTGGCTAGGTGGAAAAAAAGAGGACAAGAGTTAAAATATTAAAGACCACATGTTATGTATCCTCCACCTCACAACCCATTAATCAAGAGCAAAGCATTATTCTTTTTCAGTGATCTGAAAACTTTCACTACTGTCTATAGCTTTAAATAAGAAATTAGAATTCTCAGATTCTACAAGCCCTTCAAAGTTAAGCTCTTTCTCCAATGTGAAAAAAAAAAATCAAAATAAAATAATCAGCAATGTTTCTAATTCTCCTTTCCTGTTAAGGGTCCACTTTCTAGAGACAGTACAGTTGCAGAAACATCTCCCATCTTTATTTATGATGACTGCATGTGTAATTCAATTAAGGATGTTCATAATTCAGAATCTTTTGCTCTAGCTAAAATGCTGTGAAAATAGTGATGTGTGTGGTTAGATTAAGAAATTCAATTGACGTTGAGAGAAGTGATCATTTGTAGAAAGCACAGGAACTTAATGGATGAAAGTTAAATATAGTACTTAAAAAAGATTCACAGGAGACTTGGTGGCAAAATGAAGAACTTATAGAGTATCTGGATTAAATGTGATTAAAAATCTAGACCTCGGGCTAGTATCCTTAATATGAAAGACACTACTGACAAATGAATGGAACTAATATCTATTTTATCTCTTACTCAAAAACTTGGCACTGAGAATACAATGGGCCTTCCTTGATTACACTAATCAGGAAAGGTTATGTTATGGTGTAGTAACAAACATCCCCAGATCTCCATGCCTTAACACAACAAAATTGATGGCTTGCTCATGTTTCATGTTTCATGTGGATCAGACTGACTCTATTCCAGTTACTCCAGGAACCAGGTGGACAGAGGACCCACCATCTTGGAGCTGTATCACCAGGACAGTCTCTGTGGCAAAAGAAAGAAGTAACTAAAGAACCCCCATGAACTTTTCACGGACTTAGCTTGGAAAGGAAACAGACCACTGGTCACATTTCATTGGCCAAAACTGGTTACACAGCCTCCCCATCTTCAAGGGGACTGAGTCCTCAGACCCAGTCCTTGAACTAAATTCTGGAGAAGTGGGGGGATATCAATGAACAATACTAACATCAAACACCCAGATCCCAACAGTTATTCCCCTAGATATTATGAAAATACTCCAAGAAGTGTATTCCGCAACACTGGCTCTTTTGAGCAACTTAAAGAAATGCTTTCAAAAATAAACTCTGTACTTGTTAAGTGTTGACTGGAGTGATGATACAATGGACTTTCCATTTTCTTCCCCTTTGTTTTAATTGTATATTAAATCAAAATCAAGTCCTTAGTCTATTAATAGTGATTTGACATATCCAGCCTACTTTGTTTTTCCTGGATTTTTGAACTGACATAAGGGATACCACCCTGAAAAACATTTTCTACTAACACTCTGCCCCCATGTTAAATGTGATAATTGGAAGTGATAATTGTGTTAATTGTATTTTAAGTAGGAAAACATTACATTAACACTACATAACACAAGTATAATATTATAGGTGGTTGATTAGATGAACTCTAGTTAAAGATCCCTTTCCCTCAAAACTTCAGAAGTAGTGCCCTGTTAATCACACAGTGAACTGGGTAGGCATCTCTGATCACAAAATCACCTCTAGTGTCTTTCTGATACTGTAATGCTACAAAATTAAAGATTTTAGTTCAGCTCAACCAACTTTTATTGAACATCTATTATGTGCCTACAGTTTCCCAAATGCTTGGAATAAAAACATTAATGTAACTTACGTAATTAGGATGTAAGTTCCTTGAGAGCGGAAATCTTGTCCATCGGTGTATACCTAGAGACTAGCACAGTGTTTGGCACATACAGTAGATGCTCAAGAAATAGAGAATGAAAGACTGGGAATCTTTGATCCCAGTGTGTATATGAAATAGAATAGTACATATCACCTTGGTTTGCCTCGCTTTTATCACTTAAGAGCAGAAATTTCTATCAAGATTGCATTTAGTCCCTCCAGAGGCTTTCTCTATTTAGGCACTGAGTCTCAAATGGAAATTCAAACCTACCTATTCTACCGAGGGTGCCAAAAAAATGTATACAAGTGGACACTTTGGTCAACGTTGCTCAAGCAGTAGTTCGCCATCATCAGAAGTGTCTGGACACTGATGGTAACCGCTTTGAGCACCTCTTGTAATTGCAGAAATCAAACGTGACTTTTATTCTTTTTTTATTGGTCTATATTGAGTATTACAATTTTAATACAGTGTTTCTTTCTTAAAATATGTATCCATTCTTTTGGAATCTTCTGTATAGCCACCATATGGATTGCTTTTCAGCTGTGTTCCAACTATCTAATTGTTATCTGCTCATGTGAGATGTAGATTGCAGGCCACCAATAGTGAGGCTAAGTATGTATCACAGTTTATAGAGCACTTTTATATCCATTATTTCACTGAATCTTCAAACCAATCCTTGAAGATATTATTCCTCCTTTATAGACAAAGGAAATGTGACTTCTGGCACATTTAGCTCAAAGTGGCTGAGGCTCAAACCTAAGTCATCTGACTCCATGTCCAGGATACTTTTCATTAAGCCACATGTGCCTCCTGGCTCTGTGCTACATACACAATTCCAGCATTATTTTTTTTCTCCTTTCTGTTTGGTAAGCAGTCTATGAGACAAACACCTCCAGAGCTTCCTCTGAGCACTAATATTTATTCCCATCTTCAATGTGGTCAATGTTCAAGAAGCTAGAGATGATGCTGAATATAACTGTATACTTTGAACATGATGGCTAACAGAAAACTAGCAGGTTCTGTTTTTGTTTGCTTAGAAAACTTGCTTTAAGAAAGCAAAACAAAATGAAAACTAAAAGTTAGAAGACTGAAATAGGTTGGGCTTTAATCACCATCTCTCTCTCTATTTATAATATTGTCAAATGCATCTTCTACCAAAATACCTTTAGCTAGTATCTTTGAGATGTGTTGTGCTTTCTTTGAAAGAGTCAAGTTAAGTTGGGATGTTGTAGTAAGGCCTAAAAGGAATTATAATTCAAGGTGGCTTCAGGAAGCAGGCAACTCAAGCTTTACAACCTCTTCAGCTAAAACAATAAAAAAATAAATAGCTCTGACCACAAGCTTTAGTGAAGTTCATTTGTTTCAACATAGTGTGTTTCCTTTTGTGGCACTTCCCTTGGTGTTTTAGTTCATTATTCCTTTTTATCTTCCCAAGACAACCAAAATAATTAATACTACTTTTAAGTGTTCAACTTAAAGAAGTTAAACAGATTAAATGAGATAGGCTACTTAGACTTTTGGAGAGAACTAAACAATATTGCTATGTCCCTTCCATGGAGACTTGGAATGGTATTTTATACGTCCCAGATGTGGCCACATTCTGCCTAACATCTGTTAGTGCATTTTATTAAAATAATGAACTAGCATGTGTTTGAAAAGTCAAGAAATGAATAAAAGTGTTCATTCTAATGCAGCAGGAATAGCCAACTGTTTCTTTGCAGTAATGATGGAGTGCGTGAATGGGAGATAGTATTGTGATATCAAACTTCAATTATAAAATAAAATATGATTGAATAATTCATGACTTTCGTTTTCTAATATGAAGAAAGTTTATTGCATTCACACAAATGTTGTAGGTTTTCTTTCCTTTCAGAATGTTTACTGCAAGAGATGAGATTTGTGTCTTGGCGTTGAGCTAGGAACATCATCCTAAAAACGAACAAGGAATAGATAATTAAGATAGAAACTCGGAACTAAAATGGAAACTTCCCTGGGAAGAAGGCTGAACGATCCCAGTGGGGAAGTAGAGATGAA
Source organism: Aselliscus stoliczkanus (assembly GCA_033961575.1). NCBI lineage: Eukaryota > Metazoa > Chordata > Mammalia > Chiroptera > Hipposideridae > Aselliscus > Aselliscus stoliczkanus. The sequence goes on along the minus strand of CM066739.1, from coordinate 68,952,089 downwards.
GAGTGCAAAATATTTACAGCGAGTTACAGCTCACTCAAACTGTCTTTGTGGACATTTACATTTTTCCCACTTAAAACAAGTGTGGTGCTAGAATGGTTTTTGTGGGATGAGAAAGTGAAGAGGAAAGATATCACTTATCTAACACATTTCTTGGAAATGGTTTTTTTTTTAAAGGATTTAAAAGAACTGCCAAATCCTACTCATACAAAGAAAATTTTCTTTTATTTTAGACTACATCAAGATCTGGAAACCTTTGCAGTATCCATCTGCTGACTCATTAGCATTTTATACTCTGCAAAAGCAAACTATTTAAATATACATTGAATAACATACTGAAGTAGGTTATAATTTAGGTAAACCTGAAAACCATTCTGGTTAACCTAGAAAAAAGGTTTGATGTGTTACATCCAGGAAGAGATATTTTCTAAGGATTTTTGTCTGTAGAAAATTTTTGTTCTATCATTTTTTTTAAATAAACACATTTCATAAGTCATGCTTATAAGATCAGAATGGACTCTGCTTCCTTAAGAATTATGAAGTCCACCACATATGGAGCAAGATAGGATAAGGGTAGCTGCAAAAGAACCTTCTTGTCATCATACCCTATTAGGGACAAATGGGTGGCCTAATTCACCTTGTTGTGTCCCTCTCCAACTGTCATTCATATTTTTATTTAATTAGTTCTTGCTCTGGAACAGTATCCATGTTCATAGTTAAGTGGATTTGCAATTCCTTGACTTCTTCACATTTACACATCCTTAGCCTCCGGTCTTCACCCTTGGACTTCATCACATTAGCTGCCATGCTTTGACCCTTTCATAAAATTTGAAATACTACTGCGGGCCGGACCTCAACACAGCCTTCCCTTCTTCTACATGGTCCAGTTCTTAGCTATTTGCTAACCTATTCATTTCCTGACTTAGCTTTTTAAGTAGGCTTGGCCATATTTTCACCCCAGCCTTGAGCTTACGGTTTGACACATAGTGAAAACAAACTGCATTACAAGAAGATGTCACTAACATTATTCATGGATGCCATGCTATTCATGGTACAGAAAAAGAACCATCTCTCTATCAACAAACACAGCAAATACAGTGCTCTTTAGTGGAAAAGAACAAAGAAGCAATGAGATTGCTAGCTTTGGTAGTGAAGACTCCAGGAATGACCTTGAGTCAGGAGAAGCCACATGGTAGGAAAGTCATGTGATATTGTTGCAGCTATCCAAAGAAATACAATGACCAACAGGAGAGTTTGTTATTGGTGGACTTCCAAGAAGAGCTGTACTTCGATGTTGATTTTAAAGAATTCTGTCAAAACACGCTAACATTTTATACTGAGAGTAAAAGTTTAAATGATATACATGAATTCTAAATTCCAACTGGACTTTGAAATGTGAATGGTTCTCAAACCACAGTTAGCATCTTTCTCTTTTATTCATTTGCTTAGATTAGTAGTGTGCAAGCACCACCCTCCACCCCACCAGAGTGAAGGTAGCATGAGTTTACCATGTCATTATTCGTCTTTCAATACCAGTCTTATTCATCTTTATGGGGGTCCTATAACTTGACACAATGTAATGTATATGTAATGTATATGTATATATGTATATGTAATATAATGTGTGTATATATATATATATATATATATATGCCTTGCTCCTAAGATACATTTGGTATCCTTTTAAATAATGAAAATAATTGCAAATTTTAAAATGTAGTCATTAAAAATACTTATATATTTGACAAAATAGTATCTAGTTTAATCATACAAGAACATTTATACAATGCAAATTTGAAAAAGTAATTTTCTACCTACCATGTTCACACAATCATAACCTTCATTGTTGGTCGATGTTTATGAACACATATCACACATTGATATGTATGAAAAATGACAACCTCTTAACACAGAAATTTGGTATTTATTTCTCAAAATTCTAAGTGTATATTTCTTTTACCCTAAGAAATCCAGTTCCAGGACTGTATCTACAGAAGTACTCATACAAGTATGCGAAGAAATACGTACATGGATGTTAATTTTTGCATTGCTTGTGTTCGTAAAAAACTGAATATAACCCACATTTTGAGCTAAATAAATTTTGATACATTCATACAGCACTGCATCACATAGCTGTTAAAAATAATGAGAGCTACAAGTACTGATGTAGAAAGATATCAGAGATATCAAGTAAAGAATCAAGTTTCTCAGCAATATGTACCATACATACCATTTTTGTAATACAAAAATATTCAAAAGAATATCCACCAAACTATTAAGCAGGATTATATTTAAGGAAAGGAGAACTTTTGAGGACTTTTAGTTCCTAAATTGTTTCTTAATTTCTGTATTGTTTGAATGTTTCACAATGGAATAAAATGTGTTTTATTATAAAAGCCATAAAGATACGATTACATATAAAAAGTAAACTTCCCTAATAAAAATGAGTGAAAATTTCAGTGTATACCTACCTATTGTTAACTGAAGGACTGGGGTAAAGAAAACAGCTGTTCTAGATCAGGCATTATCAGCCAAAACAAACAGAAAAACTAGAACTTGGGAACTCTTTACTTTGTCTCTAGAGATCTAGTTGTAGAGTAGCCTTGAAAATCAGGCTTATCATTAAACCTCAATTGCCGTTCCCTTAAACATTCCTAACCCTACTTACTAAGGATTTAGGCGAAACAGGAACCAACCAATAATTATAGATCCCTCAAATAGCAACCCTTTAAAAGAGTCCTAAGACCCATATAATTAACTTGGGATTCTATTTCCTCCTATTAATTTATATCCCATAGCTTCTAGGGAAAATATCAGGTGTTATTTGCTAATTAGACTCCTTAGTACTCCTTAAAGAAATTCCTACTGATTTAGTATATGATTGCTAGAAGCAAGTACCAATTGTAGGTTGAGAATCAAATGTTTGCATTTTCTATCTTATACAACTCTACTCCAGGGAATTTTTATTTTCCAGACTCTTTGAGATTACCACATGGTAAAAATGTTGGGCAATATATTCAACTGGTTTCAAGAGACTTGACCTCCCTCCAAATATGGCTGAAATGACCCAAAGGGTCACAGCAAGGGCACTAGCCACCAAATATGGGATAGAGTGGGTGTGGGGTTGTGAAGAAGTAGAGGGACTCAGAGACTGGCTGAAAAAGACAGGTGGTTGTCCAAAGTGGCAAGATGCCCAGAGCTGGAGCAAGAATACCATGCACAAACAAGGAGGGCATCCAGAAAAACAGGGCTCAGGATAAGTTTAAGGGTTTGAAAGTTGAATCAAGGGGCGTGAAGCCAAGAACACCAAGAGTAGCTATCTCTCCTCCTCTAATTGAGAGGATGACAAGGTGAGGAATCAGGGCGTGGTACCACCCGGCTGATGTGAGCTGAGGCTATTAAAGGACACCCCTGATCTGGACTCTAATTCCTTAAGTTTTAGGCCAAATCTGAAGACATATGCAAAACAGAGAATTACTGAGTGAGGGTCATGAGAAACCGAGGGTCAGTTAGGAAAACTAGGCTTTCCAAATAGCACAGCAAAATTGGAAAAAGCTCCTGAGACAGATGGGTGGAATCTGAGAATGGGATGAAAAGAGCCAGGACAACGAAAGCTGAACATAGATGATTGGCTTTCTGTTGGTTCTTCTAATTTCTCTGACCTTCTGACCCTGTCCAGCTCAATCTCTTTTGTGGCTTCTCATCATCACCCCAAACTCTAAGTTTGGAATGTCCCAGGGTTTAATCTTAGGACCTCTTTTCTTCTTAACTTATAACCTAAGTTTTAATTAAAGTTTTAATTTATAGTTTATAGCCTTAATCAGTCACATGGCTCTAAGTTCTACCCACATGTTGACAACTCCCAATTTTCTCCAAACTTACAGACTTCTCTAAGTCTCTGGAAACCTCAGGATCTTTCCAAACTTATGTCCAGCTCCCTAATCAGCCTCTCCACTTGGATGCAAAATAGGTATCTCAACCATAAAATGCCTGAACTGGACCTCCTCTTTGAAATGTAAACAAAAAACAATATACAATTGTTAAATGTTCTTTTATTTGTAGCTATAATATCTATACTGCTTTACTAGACCCAGTTAAAAGAAATTATTCTTTAGAAAATTACCTAAAACCACATACATGACTCAAATTTAAAATTGATGTTTCCAGAATATTTGCATACATGTTCATTCATGCATTCCCTTAGCAAGAGTCTACAATTCACCAGACTCAGTAATTAAGAGACATAAGACATAGGCCTAATCTTCAAAGAACTCAGCATCCAGTAAGGGAGACAGACACATACCAATTGTGGTGAGGCAAATAAGAGCAAGGCAATAGCATAACTCTCCCTTGAGGACCATTGTTAATTACACACTGTGGAACAGGATCTCTCAGAGGGCTCCAGCCTTGGCAATATTAGCTTGAATTCTGGAAATTAGAAGAGTTGTAGGTGATGTCACAACTGTACGAAAAGCCAACAACCTCTTTAAGTGTCAGGTATGTGCTAAGTGTTTTATAAGTATTATCTCATTTCATCTATACAACAACCCTTTGAGGAAGTTACCGTCATTATTATCATTTTATTTGATTAGAAAATAGAGGTTTAAAGCATTTTAATACTTGCCAAAGTTATCTCAAGTAATATAGTGGGCAAATCCATATCCTTAACCACTATTCTAAATTGCCTTCCCGCAATTGGAGGCTCTGTTTTAACTAAGAAAAATGGTGCTAGCTTGTTTTGCATATTTGTACTAAAATAAAAGAATAGATGTATGAATAATCCAAATAGTGAATATCTGTTATACTTTAGTAATAATCCCCAATTACAAAACATAATTGTACAAAAAGGACCATAGCATAAGAAACTGTGAAATGGTGGCTTCAGTTTTCAAAGCTCTTAAAGACACAGCAGTATCGGGGATATTAGTTCAAGTTCCCTGCTGATTGCCTTTGGAGATAAGCTCTGGGTTCTAAAGTTCATTCTGTGTTTGGGGCCTTCTCTTATTACTATATCATAGATAAGTTGAGATGGAAAAATCATTAGACTTGCAAAGGCTAAGAGAATGCAAGCCACAACCAATAGGAATACAGCCTTCCAAACATATTACCTGTCATGCATTGATTTATCACATATGGCGGGAATTCAAACCAGATGTATGCTCAGTGGAGGAGGCCATCCCATGATGGACAGGGGAGAGGAATGTGACCTCGACTTGAAAGTAGAGAGTAAGAACTTGTAGGTGGTTCAGAAGTTTCCTTTTATGTTAGTCATGTAATAGAGTAAAAAGTTCTCTGATCATCTTTTCAAATTAACTGGGACTTCATTTCCTAATCTGGAAGTTGTTGAAACTTCTGGCTTTTGAAATGCAATTATTTTCATTTTGAGAAAGATGTAAGATTTTCTGAGTAACTTTTACTTAATCTAAAGCAAAACATTCTCGGAAAATTTGGCTCTGATATGTAAATACGAACATTTACACATCCCCATTTGCTCATTCTCATCTGGAATTTAGACATTGCATTTTAATAGCAGGAACTCCATAACACATCTTTGTCTGCCATCTGCTTTTTTTCACTGAAGCTTAAAAAAAAAATCTATTCTTTCAAGTCACATGTAAGTGTTGAAAGTAATTTCATTTTAAGGATGTACATCTGAGAAAAAAAACACACCATTTTTTCCACATTAGTCTAACATGAATTATTAATCTATAGTTATATAATCTTTTTTTTCAAACCTTTGAAATTATTAATGGAGAAAACATTTCTCATCATAATGCTTTAGATTGGAAACCATCTTGGAACAAAAAATATACACAATATGGAATAACTTTACAGGCATTCTTCTATGTTTGAGGGGAAATTGTCTTGAAAATCATTAATTGAGCAAAGATGTCTTTCTCAAAAGTACTTGTGATTTACTTTTCAGTTTATTTATTTTTTTTAAAAAAAGATTTTATTGGGGAATTGGGGGAGGAGAACAGACAAGTTGCTGTCCTTTTGTTCTTCAGTCTAGTTGTGGAGGATACATTGCTTCACTGGCCCATGTTGGTATCATCATTGCACTCTTCCTGGCTGAGGCAGACCGATCGCTGGCCTGTGGACAGCCACTCACAGCGGCTCTTGGCAGCTCACACTGGCTGCTGGCCACTCACTGTAGCCTATGGCAGCCCACTGCAGCAGGGGCTGCAGCTATGTCGACCCGGGGACTCACAGCAGCCCAGTTCCAAGTGGAGCTGTTGTTCACCATCTTAGCTGTAGAGGGCAGTGTCACTGGCCCTCCTATGTGGGACCCGAACCGGGGCTACTAGAGTCCCAAACCAGTTCTTAACCAACGTGCCACTTGGCCGGCCCACTTTTCAGTTTATTTTTACTACACATTTATGTGATAAGACAAATCTTTAAAAAAATAATTAGTCAGTTTAGGCAGTTTCTATCATAGGAGAACAACCCAAGACAATTGAGTATTCCATGGAGAACCACATATGTGTACACATACATGTATATTGACTGCCTAATAGAGTTAATTTGTTGAAAGCTAGAGCAATCATTGATAGCCTGAGAGAAGCACAAAAGTAAGGTCCCTCTCCCTGTCAGGAATTTTCAGTAGGAAATTAACTGAATTTACAGTAGGAATTAATGCCAAAGCAATTTGTTCATTTGTTTAACTCCTACATGTATTAATTCCTACATGTATTGAGCATTCACTGTGTTCTGAACACCCTTCTAGTCATCAGGGAGAAAGAAAATTAAAAAGATTCATACATGATGTATCTTGCTTAACCAGCTTAAGGTAATTTTATAGTTCCATTTCTTCTTATGGATATAAATTTACATGCAGCCAAATACAGTATCTATTACGTGTATAAGTGGATGAATTTTAACAAGTGTATATACTCATATAACCAACACCCCAATCAAGATATAAGATACTTCCACCACCCCTAGAAAGTTCCTTCATGTCCTCTTTCAGTCAATCTCCCTTCTCAAATAGGCAATTATGTTCAAATTTCTATCACCATGGGTGAGTTTGTCTGCTCTTAAATTATACAATGGAATTATACTGTAAGTATTCTTTTCTGTCTGATTTGTCTACTCTGTGCAATGTTTTAGAGATTCATCCATATGGTTGTATTAGTTCATTGCATTTTATTGCTGAGTAATAGTCCTTTGTATAAATATATAACATTAAAAAAAAATCCATACTCCTGTTGATGGACATTTGTATTTGCTTCCAGTTTTTTGTTGTTAGAAATAAAGCTGCTATTAACATTCTTGGTTAAGTTTTTGTGAATGTGTATTTTCATTCTCTTGGACAGATATTTAGGAGTGAATTGCTCTGTCGTTAGGTAGGTGTATAATTTTATAACAAGCCCCCAAACAGTTGTGCAAACAGGCTGTATCATTTTCTACACCCACCAGCAGTGTATGACAGTTCCACTTGTATGACATGCTTGGCAGCAATTGATGTTGTCCGTCTTTTTGGTTTTAGCCATTTTAGTAGTCGTGAAGTCGAATTTCAACGTGCTTTTAATTAACAGTTCCGTGATGACTAACGATGTTGAGTATTTTTTCATGTGCTTGTTGGCTACTTGTATGTCGTCTAGTTTTGTGAAATGTCTGTTCAAGTCTTTTGCCTATTTTTAAATTGGTTTTTGTTTGTTTGTTTTGTTTTTTTCTTTGTTGTTTGTTTTTATTTCTTTTATTTTTGTTTCTTCATTTTTAATGTTTTTTTATCATTTTATTTTTGATTTGTAGGAGTCTTTTATTTATTGTGATGTAAGTTCTTTATGAGATATATGTATTAAGAATATTTTCTCTCAGTTTATGATTTGCATTTTTAAATAGACCTCCATTAAGAGTTTTAGGTTAACAAAAAAATTGATCAGAAGGTATAGAGAATTCCTGTATACCCTCTACCTCTACATATGCACAGCCTCCCCCACTATCAGCATCCTGTACCAGGGTGGAACATCTACTACAATCAATGAATGCATCATTTTCAATTGACACATCATCATCATCCCAAATCCATAGTTTGCATTAGGGTTCACTCTAGGCGTTATACATTTAGTGGGTTTGGACAAATGTAAAATGACATGTATCCACCATTACAGTATCATACAGAGCAGTTTCAATGCTCTAAAATCCCTTTGTGCTTTGCCTATTCATTCTTCCTCTTAACCCCTCACAACTGCTGATCTGCTGTCTCTGTAGTTTTGTCTTTTCCAGAATGTCATATAGTTGGAATCATATAATATGTAGCCTTTTCAGATTGGCTTCTTTTACTTAGTAATATGCATTTAAGGTTCCTCCATGTCTTTTTCATGGCTTGATTGCTCATTTCTTTTTAGCGCAATTAAGAATAAAGCTGCTATAAACATCCATGTGCAGGTTTTTGTGTAGATATAACTTTTCAACTCATTTGGGTAAATATCAAGGAGCACAATTGCTGGCTGGAAATATATGTAGAATATGTTTAGTTTTATAAGAAACTGTCAAACTGTCTTCCATAGTGGCCGTGCCATTTTGCATGCTCACCAGCGATGAATGAGAGTTCCTGTAGCTTCATGTCCTCACCTGCATTTGGTGTGTGTGTGTGTTTTCGATTTTGCCATTCTAATAGGTATGTAGTGTTATCTCATTATTGTGTTAATTTGCAATTGCTTAGTGACATATAATATCGATCCTCTTTTTTTTTTTTTTTTTTTGAGGGCAGTGTCACTGGCCCTCATATGTGTGACCCGAAGCGGGGCTGCTGGCTTCCCAAACCAGCACTTAACCACCGCACCACTCAGCCGGCCCAATCCTCTTTTCATATACTTATTTGCCATCTGTATATCTTCTCGGGTGAGGTATCTCTTCTGGCTTTTGCCCATTTTTTAATTATATTGTTCTAATTAAAGAATTTGATATACATATACACTGTAAATATATTAACACAATCAAGCTAATTAACATATCTATCACCTCACATAGTTACTATTCTTTGTGTGGTGAGAACACGTGTGCAGAGGCCATGCTAATCTTCTCTGTATCATCCCAAGTATAGTATATGTGCTGCTGAAGCAAGCACTCAAGATTTTTTTCTGTACTTTTCCAGTTGTTTCCACACCATTTGTTTTTTTTTTTTTTTTTTTTTTTTTTAAAGATTTTATTGGGGATTTGGTGGAGGGGAACAGCGTTGGGGAATCGGGGAAGGGGAACAGACAAGTTGCTGTCTTCTTGTTCTTCAGTTTAGTTGCAGAGGATGTTGCTTCACTGTTGGTATCGTCATTGCGCTCTTCCCGGATGAGGCAGATCGGTCGCTGGCCTCTGGATGTCGCTCATCGCGGCTATTGGCAGCTCACGCTTGGCTGCCAGCCGCTCACGCTGGTTGCGGGCCACTTACTGTAGCCTATGGCAGCCCACTGCAGCAGGAGCTGCAGCCCACACCATCACCGGGGCTCGCACAGCCCAGCTCCAGGTGGAGCTGTTAGCTGTAGAGGGCAGTGTCACTGGCCCTCATGTGGGATCCGAACCGGGGCCGCTGGCATCCCAAAACCAGCGCTTAACCAATGCGCCACTCGGCCGGCCCTCCACACCATTTGTTTAAAAGACTTCTCTATCCCTTACATTCACTCAGCACCTTTGTAAATATTCAGTTGACTGTGTGTGTAGGACTCTATTTTTGATTACATTATTCTTCTCTACACACATACATACACACAGTTTATTTTATGATTGTGCTATAAAATCCAGGCTGGATTCATTATTGTGTGTTTTATTATCATTTGCATATATTTATTATAATTATATCCATTTAAAAAATTCTATTAAAAAATTAAGATATTCTATGGGTCCCTAAAAGTATTGTGGGCTTTAGGATAATTGGCCCTGGTAGGGGTAAAGCTAGCTTCTGCACATGTGGCCATATCAGAAACTAGAAGCAAAGGCCTGTGAAGTTCTTCTCAGGAGCCCGTAGACCCTGAAAGCAACAATTACCTAGTAGCTTGTGACAGGTTATTTTTAGTGTTGTCTCTTCGTTGTATTATCCCTGAGCCTTCAGCTTGTTAAATATTATTAACATTTAACATCTTGTTACATATTATGATCCTGACTTAGTTGGTCTATGAGGAATTAAAGGAAATATATCAGTCAGGGTTCTTGGTGGTAAGCAACAGAAGCTGCCTGAATAGAAAAGGAGTTTTATTAAAGGGTACAAGCTAGTTCACAGAAGGTTGAGATGGTGAGAACATTAGGCTGAAAGCCAAACTCTTAGAAAGAACGCCCAAAACCATGTCCCACAGGGAGATCTAATAAGGAAAGTGTTGCCACCATCAGGCACTAGAAGTCCCAGTTTGCCCCCACTGCAGCTCTGTGCCATGAAAGCAGTGGTATTGTCATCATGAGAGTCAACAGTTTCAATGTATCATTTGCACCAAGAGTTCAGCCTTGCAGCCCCAATACAGCTAGTGCAGCGCTAGAGACAGAATGTTTCATTAATAATTATATAAAAACACTTTGCCATGTGTAAGGCCAACCGAAAGGTCTGAAAAGCAGCAAGTCGGGAGAACAAGGAATTCACAAGTTCTCAAAAATTTCTCAGGAAAGCAAAAGTACCACATAATATATACCCTCAAGGAGTTCACGGTTTTCTGAAGGGGTTAAACATATGCACAGCTATTAGTAAAGCTATTCTTGCATAAGATAAATGAAATGCTATAGGAGCAGAGAGGAGGAGGCAATTTCAAACAAGGAGCATTTGAGCCTGAGATCTTGAAGAATAAGGAGGATTTTGTAAGCAGAGGATGGAACATTCTAGGGTAGAGAGAAGCAGGTGGGCAGATAAGCATAGCATATCTGCCTGGTGGAGAGGCTTTGATGAGATACGAGGCTGAATGAAGAAGTTGATCACTATTATATTAATAAGCCTTACTTAAATATGAGGTCAGGAGTTCAAATTTTACTCTGGAAAATGCCTGGGAGGTTTTTGGGGAAAAAAAGTAACATGGCACTCAATTTCATCACTGTGCTTGAGATTGATTAATTATCCCGGGTTAAAGGATCAGTAAGAGACACTAGAGGAGTGATACAACAGTTAGATGGAATTTGGACTAGCTTACTTTATGGTCCTTTCTGATCACTAGGCTTGGTCATTGGAAGGAGAAAAACCATTGGCAAAATGACCAGCAAATATTAGCCAAAGTACTTCAGGAATGAGGTCATAAGAAACTGGACTTCATAGTGATTGAAGGAGCAGAAAATAACACACACTTGAGAGACATATTAGAGAAAGAAAATCCGAGTTGGTGTCAGACTGAATATAAGAAGTGATGGAGAAAAAGGAATCAAAGAAATCTTCAAGGTGCTTAAACACAACAGAAACCTCAGAGTTATAATTCAGAGAATTGTGACCCTGAAGTCAGTGGATTAGCTTGGATGCTTCTGAAAAGAAAAACTTGAGCTCTTTTGTATTGATTAGTGGGAAAAGCTTTAGCCCACCAGGAAGCTCCTCCCTCCCCAACAAATGCAGTGACAGAGCTTTAATGTGGTTCGAGACAACTCTGGTCCATGGCAATCCAATTTAGCGGGACATGTAGCCACACATTGGGAATGCAACCCATAAGGGCTGATATTTCGTTTTATTCCCCCTGAAGATTCTATTCTAGGTATGTTCATTTTGTTCCATCATTCCTACTACCCCTCTTGCCCTTAAAATCCCAAATTCTCTCTTTTTTTAAGGCTACCACTTTTCAAGTCTTGGGCCTGGGAGAATGCTAGTACCAGTAAAGGAAGGTTAGTTTATGGAAAGGATAAATATATTTATTTTAGATCAGCTGAATGTGAATGAAGGGCAAGAAATCTAAGTGCAAATTTCTAGCAGTAGAGAGAAAACACAGATGTGAGCTCAAAAAGGAAACTGGAAAGAGATATACAGATTGGAAAGTCCTGCTCAAAAGCTGAGAGTTCAAGTTGAAATTGCTGAAGGCTCCAATGGAGAGAGGATATAGAGAGAATGAGAAACCTCTGTTCTGAACCCTGGAGATTGGTCACCTTTATGCCTCACTGGGAGGAAGAAAGAGCTAAAGGATCAGGGACCAAAAAAGGCAGTGAAGACAGATGAAAGAAAATCCAGGAGACTAGCCTCATAAGGCAAGCAAACAGTTTTCAAAAAAAAGAGGACAGCCAATATCGGTTAAAGCTTTCTAAATTCAAGGAGTCTGCCAATAAAAGGGAGGCCAAAAGAAACACAAGAAAATACAGAATCCTATCTGGCAGAAAAGAGACTTTTATAAAGTCACAAGAGGCAATTAAGGTTGTAAACAAGGTTGCTTATTTAAAAGAAAATAGGGTCTGAGGGCATATCCTCTCTCCAGTGGGACCTTCAGCAACCTTAGCTCTATGTTTTGACAAGGACTTTCCAATCTGTCCCTCAATTTCTAATTTCCTTTCTGAGCTCAGATCTGTGTTTTTTGTCCACTTCTTAGGCTGCAATAAAATGAGTGGGCAGGAGAATGTCCATTACTCTAAGAAAGAGCTCAGGAATTGCCCCCAGGTTCAGAACCTCTGACAGGCCCAAATCGACAGCACATTTTTAGCCCCAAATTTTAAGCTGAGTATTATGTAAAATATGCCTCCTTTGGTTGGATAAGTGATTCTGCAACCCTGGGAATGTACAGAAAATGATGATATTGCTCAAATGTATAGAATATGAGTTTCGGGATATGTTTTGCAATTATTGTGACAATCTGTATGGGTCTGTTGGTTATTGAGTTTCGGGATATGTTTTGCAATTATTGTGACAATCTGTATGGGTCTGTTGGTTATTTAAGTGTTTAGATAAATTATGCTTTTTAGGTTTGAAAGTCTATTCTGTCAGATATTTGAAGCCTGTGAAGATTATTAATTAAAACATAGTTTAAAATGTTTTAGGGGTATTTAATCTTTTTAAACTTATAATTAATTGAATATTAAGTTAATAACAAGTAAAAATGATCTTGTATGTTTTAAATTATTAGATTTGTAAGTAGAATAGGTGGAACTTAAGAATGAGGTTTTACTTTTAGAAGGTATAGGGGAAAGCTCCAAAACATTTGATTTGGCAATGACTTCTTGGATATGACACTAAAAGCACAGGTAACAAAAGAAAAATAGGTACAATGAACATCAAAAATTTAAAACTTTTTTGTATCAAAGGACATTATCAAGAGAGTGAAAAAACAATATACAAAATGGGAGGAAACATCTGCACCGTATCTGACGAGGTATTAATATTTAGACTATATCAGGAACTCCTACAACTCAACAATAACAACAAAAAAACCCCAATTAAAAAGATGTTTTAGGAGTAGAAAGGACTCGAATAGACATTTCTCCAAAGAACATGCACACATACCCAACAAGCACGTGAAAAGATGCTCAACATCACTAGTTATAGGGAAATGTAAATTCAAAACACAATGAGATACCACTTCAACCCATTAGGATGGCATTTATCAAGAAATGAGAAATAGGGCCAGCCGAGTGGCGCGGTGGTTAAGCACTGGTTTGGGAAGCCAGTGGCCCCGGTTCGGGTCCCACATATGAGGGCCAGTAACACTGCCCTCAAAAAAAAAAAAAAAGAAATGAGAAATATCAGGTGTTAGTGGGAATGTGGAGAAATGGGAACCCTAAGGCAGTGCTGGTGGAAATGTAAAATGGTGCAGCTTCCATGGAAAACAGTTTGGTAGTTCCTCAAAAAGTTGAACATAGAATTGTCATGTCATCAGCAATTCCGCTCCTAGGTAAACGCACTCCAAAGAATTGAAAGCAGGGACTCAGATACTGCACAACATTGTTCAAAGAAACATTATTCACAATAGCCAAAAAAGTGGAAACAACCCAAATGTCCATCAACAGATGGATAAACACAATGTAGTATATACATATACTGGAATATTACTTAGCTACAAAAAGGAATGAAATTGTGATAGATGATAGAACATACATGAATCTTGACAATATTATGCTAAGAGAAATAAGCCAAACACAACACACAAATACTTATATGAGGTACCTAGAATAGTCAAATTCATAGAGGTAGGAAGTAGACTAGAGGTTATAGGGGCTGAGGAAATCAGGGAGTGGGGAGTCATTGCTGAATGGGTACAGAGATACTGTTTGAGATGATGAAACAGTTCTGGAAGTGCACAGTGGTCCAGGTTGCACAGCATCGTGAATGTACATAATGACTTTGAATTGTACACTTAAAAATGATTAAAATGGTAAATTTTATGTTACTTATATTTTACCGCATTAAAAATTAAAAACAAAAAAACACAGAGTTTTAAGATTTACAACTTCAACACATTGAAAACTGATTTCAATATAAGTAATTGTAGATAGAGAATCCTTTCCAAACCAGTCTTCCCTGGACAATGAGAATTGTCAATTGCCAGAGCTGTGGACAGGGTGAAGTTGCATTTTGATTTTAGAAGTCAAGAGATCAGTTTAAGTTGTTTGAAGGGAGCAAAAGGCGTAAGTCAGAGGCTAAAGACAATACCTGTAGTGAGGAAATTGAAGACAATTGATTTTAAATGGAAGAAATAGCCTATAATGAGAAGAAATATTTAGGTTAAGTGACATGGTGTTTTTACAAGTAATTTATCTGAAAATACAAAAGGGGAAGAGATTGTAGATGATAGAAGAAGGGTAAGCATTCTCCCAGGGGCGGATATGAGAAAGCAGAAGCCCTTGGAAGGAGGGAACACTTATTCACCTAAGATGTGAAGGAAAAGAGAAAATGTAAAGATGTTTTAGAAGTGGAAAGGAAGAAGGGCCAAAGAGACCACTTACCAGTAACTCTGATCTCTAAAAAGCAGGCAGTTCGAGGTTAAATCATCTTTGGATAATTAGGAATTCCTAGAACTTAAGCCTTTGTGTGGTCCATTTCCTCTGTTCTCAATACATTTCCCCATCACATGGCTCATCCTCATCTTCAAGTCACCTGCTCAATGAGCCCAATCCTCACACAATATTTAAAATCTTCACGTGCTCCCTGCATTCCTGAATTCCCTTACCCTCTCCTTTTTCTTTTTTTCCCTACAGCTCTTATCACTTTCAAATATGCTATATGATTTATTTACTGTATTTGTTATTAATATCTGTTATCTCCCACTAGAATGCAAGGCAACAAGGGTAGGAATTTTTGCCTCTTTTGTTTACTTCAAACGATGTTTGGTGCTTGGTAAATATTTGTTAAATGAATAAATAGAAAGGTTGATGTTGAATGGGAGCAAGGAAAAAAGGAGAGACAATTTTTGGAAAAGTCGTAGTTGAACACAGAACTTGATATTCAGTGGGTTCAAACCATACAACTGAACTGGTTGTTTAAGACATTGACATACTCTTGTATCAATTGGTACATGTGTGCTGCTCAGGCAACCTTAGCTTCTCTCCCAGGACCCTCAGTCAGCAATTAAAGGATAAATACAGAGTGCAGCTGGAAGCCTCTCTCAGATGCTGCTGTATCAGTTCGAGGCTGGTGCCTGTGCTATACTAGTTAAAAATTTTAATATTATCCCCATTGTAGATAGTGTTAAGGAATCAGTTAGCCATGACGAAAAGGATTCCTGGGCAGCAGTATGGGAGATGAAAAGTGTGAATTTAGAGAAAAGCATGTCAACAAAGTTCCATGACTTCCTCCAGCAACAATTATCAGCCTGGGAACCATCACACAGAAAGTGACAAAAGAGATGATCTAGAAAGGTCAGATGTGGTCACAAGAGTACAGGGGTTAGAGAGCTAAGGTGCTAGGAGGAAGTCTCTTTGGGATGCTGATGATAAAGGATTGCATGTATTAGGAGACTGAAGGGTTAGACTACTTGGTAGGGCTCCAGTGAAGAGAGAATCCAGAAAAGTGGTCACCCTACCACCCAACTCATTTGAACTTGGAGGCTAAGAGGGCAGAGAGACTTGAATGATTCTTTTTCCTGCTGTATTATAGACCTGAGGACCTTGTCATGTAAATATCACAGTACAGTACCTCTTTATCATGGGCTGTTGTGAACATTGTAGGAAAGAGCATAGTCATATAAAACATGGTACCTGACCTGGTAATGCTCATCACCTATTGGGAGAGGCAACACTGGTATCCTTCAAAAACACATGTCACCTGTAAGATTGGGCATTATTAATTATCAATATGATTTGACTTTAAATTTGAAGAAACCAGTGTAAAATCAGTGGGTCGTAGGCAGTGTGTGGTAATCATCCATTGTTCTCTTGAACTCCATAACTCCATCACCATTATGTGCTATGGTTTCAGCTTCTCCAGAGAATTCTGCCTGGCAGTGAAAGTGGTACCTTAAGAGTGTTTTCAAGTGTTCAAACCCATTGCAAATTTAATGCATGAATGCATGTTATCTTTGCTGTGAGGAGATCCTGCCACACCACTGCAAATCTCCCTTGGAAAGGAAGCTCTGGCAATGCTTATCCCTTGGCCAAATAACCATTTCTGTACTTTCCCTTTCACTTTTTTTTAAAATTTATTTTTATTTATAATTATTTTTAAAGGAGGGAGCAGCTCATCAGGCAACCTTGGTGTTATTAGCATCACACTCCAACCGAGCTAACCAGCCATCCCTTTCCTTTCACTTTTAAAGATGTTTTGTTTTGTTGTTTGAATGTTATTAGCAATCGGTCAAACACAGGCTCTGCTTTGATTCCTACTCTTAAACCCTGTGGTAATCTGTGTGATTTTAATTTAACTTGTGCTGCTTTCCAGTCTACACACGTTTGCCTTGCAGTCACAAGTGATATCATCTCTATGTAAGAATATGCTCTTATTAAAGCCATCTGTGGTGGAAGGTACCCTATTTCTGTGGGAAACTATGTAGCAATAGCTCTGCTTGTATTGGGGGTGGGGTGGTAAGGGAGGAATGATATATTTCTTCCTTCGCTTATTATAATTAGATATATTTGTATGAAAATAGAATCTCTGGTGCTTAAGTGTTGCTCAGCTCCTGCTGATCAGTTCTCACTCACAGGCATCATCCTTTGTGATATAACAGTTGCTGTGGAGATGATTATCCTGTCATGGAGAAAAGAGACTTATGAATTTAAATGAAGGATGAGCAGCAAGACCCAAAGAACATTGCCCAAAGCCAAGCATTTCATTTAATTTTCTCTTGCCTTTTTAATATATGTTATATCATAAAGTTGGATGTATCAACTTAAATAATACAGTTTCAGGGTTAATTATGAATAATGACAAAAGGAAAATTTAAAACACAAGAGATAGTGCTGACATTCTATATAGAGGCAAGAACGGGTTCGAGTTAATGAATACTCAACAGTAATAAGTATACACTATTGGGTCACACTACCGTGGTTTAGATAAACAATTAAGCTATTAGGATAGTTCTATCACAGCCTAAATTTTGATGAGTTGTGAAAGTAATCTAGGCATCATTAAACAAATAGGAAACAGAGTGTTGAGATAGAAAGAGAGTGGGCTGTACATCAAACAGAGCTGGGCCAAATATCACTTATAAGTCATTGATTCTAGGCAGGCTATTTGACACTCTTTGAACTTCATAATTCATCAATGATAAAATTGGGATAAACTTGTAGGGTTATTTTCTGGGCTATTCTACTGGTATGGACTCATATGACAATATCAGTTGTTTATATTCAACATCTGTTCAGATTGGTCATTGCACTTATTCTGATAGGTCAGTGCCCATTCTGTACTAGTTATTAAATATTCTGAATAGCACCTATGTTAGGACAGGATAGGCTATGCTGCAGTAACAAATTGTGAAATCTCAGCAGTTTCACACAATTACATTATATTTTTTGCTCCCGTAGATTTCATTGTGGGTCTGACAACCGTCCTCTCCTTGTGACTAATAGCTTCCAATCCAACATCATTATAGCAGAAAACGATTGGAGATGGAGAAGGCATACCAGCCTTTAATTTCCTTGGCCCAAGACACACACATTATTTCTACTCAGTCCATTGGCCAGAATTAGTCACATGGCCACAACCTATCTGCAAGGAAGGCTAAGAAATGTAGAGAGGTCATGGGGTCATTGGTGAGCACTAACTGTTTTTACTCTAGCACCTCTTCTTTTGTGAGGATTCAGTGAGCTACTGTATATAGAGGAGTTATAATTGTATCGGATGAGGTAGGTCAGACTACAAAGGCTGATCCAGGTTGAAGTCCTGGTGTGAGAGACAAGTTGGTGGAGAATATTTTCATTTTCACCTGAAATCTGCAAAGAAACAGAACAAGGGAAACACATGAAATTGACCAAGTATACAGGGCAGTACATGTTGAATGCAATACCCCTGTGCCTCCAGCTACTTTGTTCCTTAAGGAAATAGGTTTCAGCTTCAACAGTCTCATCAGCTCACACTGGGGGAGAAACTTGCCAGGTCAGAGGAACCCAGAACAAGGTTTGCTGCCTTTCCTCTGGATAGTGGTAATGTGAGGAGTGATGGGGAGAAGTCAACACGTAAGGGTCCACCCTGTTAGCATAAAATAATGTCTTGCTGAGTTAGAGTTACCTATTACATGGTTTATTCCTTACTGAATCTTTGAGTCTGCATTAATAAGAATTTACTGAGTTCATGCTTTATGTTTATGGTAGAATTATCCTGGGTGCATAGGGGATGCTAAAGAAAAAAATCTAGCTTTTCAGGAATTTATAATCTAATTAAAGAGATTAAGTCACTATCAGTGAACAAGTCAATCAATACATGGCAAAACTATACCTATGAAAGAAAGACAGTCTAAAATTTGGTACTTTATAATGAGATGTTGATTTTGAAGCACAAATGACAAAAAAAAATTAATGAAAGGGGAGAGGAACTACTAGGAAAGTCAAAAGTCAGGCAGCCTTCATTTACTATGGACAGTTAAATAATTATTTCAGTTTAGATTCAGGTACCAATGCCAAGAAGTATAGAAAATTTCAGATCACATTTAACAACAGGGCTGCTTGTTAAAGAAATTCAACCAGACAAGGTGGCACCAGGGGTAGCCTGGATGCTGTGGGAATGGAATTCACAGGAGACATAACCTGGGGCTTCTCAGAAAGGCCTGGGGAAGACTGGGGAGATAGAACTGAGGTCTTGCGGTTACCCAGAGAGGGGCTAATGAGAAAGAAAAGCTGGGCATTAATATGTTCATACTAATGTGTTATAGGACTATTTGAATTATGCTGCAATTGCAGTTGTTATCCATGTATAGTTTAAATCTTAATATTATATTGCAAGCATTTCCCCATATTCTGAAATAATACTTAAAACATAATTTGTAATGGAATAAAATAATGTTTCTCAAGAGTTAGATAATAAGTGTTTAGAAACATACACTTTCACTTAATTATTATGGTATCTATGTGAGGTAGATGTGATTAGCACTACTTTACAGATGGAAAATCTGACACTAGGAGATATTAAAGTCACACAGCAAGTATCTGATTGATTTGGGATGAAACCTTAGTTTGTCTAATTTGAAAGCCTATCCTCTATTATATTATTTTATTTTGTATGCCATTTTGTATTGCATTTCATATTGCCTATTGTATGCCATCAGGTTGACGTGCCACCTTTTAATAAACAGATCCCCTGTTGTTGAATATTTAGGTTGTTTCAAGTTCTTTTTCAGTATCAATAATCTATGGTAAACATCCTTGCACATAAATCTTGTGTACATAAGCATTATGTACATCCTTACATGTGAATCTCTTTAACAGTGTATATTTCTGTAGGGTGAACTCCTTAAGGAGAAAATACTGGTTATCAAGAGTTTAATAATTTTAATGTTTTTGATAACACAATCAAATTTTCAAACTGAAAAGATATATAAACAATATGTTCACCTATAATGTATAATAGTGACTGTTTCCCTGAAAACCTTCTGTAACTCTAAAATTTTTTGTCACTCTCAAAAGCTCAAAAGAGTCCCCAACAATTGCCTAGATTTATGATCTTCGAGCAGCCCTCAGTGGTCCTAATTTGGTACTCTTTTTTCTAATTCAATTACACTTATTGGAGCAACATTGTTAATAAAATTATATAGGTTTCAAGAATATAATTCTATAATACATCATCTGTATACTGCATTATATGTTTACTACCCAAAGTCAAATCTTCTTCCATTGCCATGTATTTGAATTCCGTTACCCTTTTCTACTTCTCCCCCACCCCTCTTTCCCTCTGTTAAGCACCATACTGTTGTCTGTGTCTATGAGTTTTGTTTGTTCATTTATTGCTTTCAGTTTTATATTCTACATATGATTGAAATAATATGGTTATTGACTTTTTCCATCTGATTTATTTCACTTAGCATGATATTCTCAAGATCCATCCATGTTGTCACAAATGGCAGTATTTCGTTTTTTTGATGGCTGAGTAGTATTCCATTGTATATCTATTGACACGTCAGTTGTTTTCATGTCTTGGCCACTGTGAATAATGCTGCAATGAACATAGGGATACCTACATATTTATGAATAAATGTTTTCAAATTTTTGGGTAGATACTCAGAAGAGGGATTGCTGGGTCATATGGTAACTTGATTCTTAATTTTTTAAAGGAAACTCCATATTGTTTTCCATAGTGGCTGTACCAATTTACATTCCCACCAGCAGTGTATGAGGGTTCCTTTTTCTCCACAACCTCTCCAACACTTGTTATTACTTGTTTTGTTGATAATAGCCATCCTAACAGGTGAGGTGGTATCTCATCGTGGTTTTGATTTGCATTTCTCTAATAGCTAGTGAAGTTGAGCATCTTTTCATTTATCTGATGGACATTTGTATGTCTTCTTGGGAGAAGTGTCTTCTCAGGTCCTCTGTCCATTTTTTAATTGGGTTGTTTGGTTTTTTGTTGTTGGTTTCTTTTGCTGTGCAAAAGCTTTTTAGTTTGATATAGTCCCATTCATTTATTTTTGCTTTTACTTCCCTCGCTTTTGAGGTAAATTCATAAAATCCTCTCTAAGACCAAGATCCATAAGTTTAGTAACTTTTTTCTTCTGTGGATTTTATTGTTTCAGGTCTTATATTTAAGGAATATACAGGTTTAATGCCATCCCCATCAAAATCCCAATGGCATTTTTTAAAGAAATAGAACAAAAAAGTCATCAGATTTGTATGGAACCATGAGAGACCTCAAATAGTCAAAACAATATTGAAAAAAAGAACAAAGCCAGAGGCATCACACTCACTGATTTTAAGTTATATTACAAAGTGATGATAATCAAACAAACATCAGGGTATTCATAGAAAAACAGACATACAGACTAATGGAACAGAATTGAGAGTCCAGAAATAAACCCACATATATATGGGCAACTAATTTTCAACAAAGGAGCCAAAAACATATAATGGGGAAAAGAAAGTCTCTTCAATAAATGGTGCTGAGAAAATTGGAAAGCCACAAGGAAACGAATGAAACTAGACTGCTATTTGTCACTATACACAAAAATTAACTCAAAATGGACCAAAGACCTAAATATAAGACCTGGTATTACTCTTTAATACTACAGCAGATGTTGCATTAATTGTAATTCGTTGCATATTTAGCATAGCCCCTCTTGAACTATAAAAACTAATTTACATTAAAATTTTCATGTTAAGTCACTGAAATTTATTTAATTCAGGTCAGCAACGTTGGTCAGCCAAAGACAATTACTCTGTAGGTCAGGAGGCTTTTGACTAGTCAATATCTGAAATTTCTTCTATAAAGGAGAGGGAAAGAAAAAAAACACTATCCTTTAACTTCTTTGTAGACAAAAAGTAATGAAGGATCTTGTGTTTGTGGTCCTGGGTATGTGTTTATGTGCGCATGGGCAGAAGCAAGAGACAGCCGCGCTACTGAAAGCATGGATGGAATTTAGGAAAATGAAGGAGTGATAATGAAAACTAAAATTTGTCTTAATAATCATTGTTAAGAAATGAGTTTTTAAAATGATTTTGTATATTTCTTTATGCTTTAGGAAAAATTAAAACCTGCCAGGATTCAATAAACAATGTCTGGAAAATTTGTGTAGTGCATCAACAGTTATTTGGAAAATCATTTAAATGTTTCTTGGAGGTTTTAAAATTACTTAAAATGAGTTGCATGTTTTCAGAAGTCTAATGTTACCGTAATTGTATCTGTTCAGCTGACTGTGCCTCAGTATCCACAAGGAAGCTGCCTTAATCCCTAATTTCAGATAAAAACACCCAGAATATAAATGTGTATATTAAAGTGAAAAGTAGTAGTGCATGACAAAAATCTCAGTGTGTTAATAGCATGTGCTTTTGATTCAGAGAAAAGAAAATTGAGTTTATATCAAGTTCTGTCACTTCTTATCTGTTTCATTTGGGGGCCAAAGGCAGCTGCTTAACCTCCTAAACGACAAAATAGAGATACACTCACCTGCAGCCAAGTTTAAGGTTTAAAGACAATATGGATCTGCAATGACAAAACATAATAGGTGGTTAATAAGTGTTACCTATTTCATGATTCAGCATAGTCTTGGTAGCGACATAGTGACCCTGATCTGTAATTATCCAGCCATTCTGGACTCATCATAATTTGACTTTCTAGCAGTTTACTTTGTCTAATTATAACAAGTTGTCATTCTCACTGAGGTTACTGTTGGATGTGAAATAAACAATCTATAGTTCGCTATTTTCAGCAAACAGTAATTCAAGCCAAGCCCCAGAAGATGAAAAACAGAAAATGGAGACAACAGGTCCAAGGGCACTAAACTAAAACATAACTCTCAGACAATTTTGAGAAAATGGATTGCTTCAAGGCTGACGTTTATTTGAAAATGAGAAATAGCGTTAGATATATGCAGTGAATTTTGTATTTTGAGCAGACATGGTTTAGTGCTAAAGCCTTTCATATATTTAACAGCCTTTTAATCTGTTAAATAGCTGATTTTTTAATGTATGTATGCAGCAAAACAAATAGCTATTTAAGTGCTTTTTGATGTGTGAAGTAATGTACTTGTTAATTGCCACTAGTAAGTAAGTGTCCTTAATTTAGTGAAATCTCTCCCCTGTCTGTTGATGGTTTTGCCTCTCTGATAAAGCACAGACTATTTGCTTTCCTCCTTGGGCTGCAAGCAAATAAAGTAAGGCAATTCTTTTGTGAAAGACTACTCAGACTAGGGAAGCTAAGGATCTCTGCTGAGCCTTGATGGTTGTAGTGGCTCCGCGGGCTGTTCTGTTAATGGTTCTGGTTAGATTTCACATCATTATCTCTAATTGAGCATACCGAGGCCAAACCATGAGCCTATGATTCGAAAAAAGCCCTTGCCTCCCTATCCTAAGAAACCTGCCAGTAAGCCACATCCAACAGAAAGACCACAGGAGCTACGTTCATCAACAGACGGGTCCTCGTCATATATTACCAACAAGGCCCTCTTTTTTTCTCAGGCAAGAGTTGGACATAGCAACTGTAATCATTTTGAGAATAGTAAAATGAATCTTTTCTGTTTACAAATGGTTCTTCAAAGAATAACCTTGTACAAATGTCACTTTACAAGTGTGCACAAAATTCTATAGGATACATTCCTAAAGAGGACTTGCTACCCCAAGGAGGGTGTGTACATTTATAAAATTGGTGGATATTGCAAATTACTCTTCAATGTATCCATTTACACTCTGGCCAGCAAAGTAGGGGAAGGCCCATTTCCCACACTTTCCCCCTACAGACTATGTGATCCAAGAAATAGTACCTCAGTAGGGTTTAATGTGAAGTTCTCTTTCTATGAGTAAATTGAGCATCTTTTCTCATATTTAAGAGCCGTTTGTTTACCACCATACCCTATTAACATCCTTTATCGTGTTCTATTTTAATGGTAGTAGTTTTTAATAGAATTAATGAAACTCTTCATTTGTTAGAGAAATTAGTCTTTCATCTCTGGGTCTGATTGCAAAATTTTCCAACTTTTCATTTGTTTTTCAACTTATAATGTTTTTTTAATGAAGCAATTTTAATATTTATAGGGATTTATCCATCTTTCCTTATATGGCCATATTTTTTATGTTGCATTACATTGATAATGAAATCGACATCTTTAAAAAAAATCAGAAATCTACAAAATTTTATAGTAAAATAAAAGAGGAGCCCAATGGGCATAGAGCCATACTCTTATAGAAGGTACATATAGTATGTTCATGTTGTGTATCTTTTTTTCCCCCCATATAAACATTGCAATTGCAACAAGTATCATGGTTTACTCAACAATTACTTCATCTACCTTGGTCCTCTAGGTTTCGTGTCTGACTTGGAAAAGCTTTCACTAATCCAAAATTATAGAAGAATTCCCCATCGTTTTGTCTAGTACTTTAAGAATCCCATTTCTCTACATAATGACATTTTTGTACCACTAGACTTAAATGTTCAGGTTTGCAGAATATTTCCGCACTGCAAATCAATCAAAGTAGGAACCACATCCATCAAAAGTTTCAGTCATTGTGTCCAATACAAGAAATACAACATTATCATCCTAATGGAGCCTATGTGATTGTGCCCTGGAGTAGGATTTGGGAGAATTGGGTATAACTCTGATGGAATTGGCCGTGAACTACCTCAGCGCCTCACCAAATCCTGCAGCCCACTCGCATCTGGCCCCTGTATTTCCCTGGTGTTAACATTGGAAGAAGCATTCCTGCTTGTCCAAGGTCAAAGGCCAATCCTTCCATGTGGCTACAGAGCCTCATTATTCCCTTGCCTTCCTTCATCATCCCATTCTTTCCCTCTACTGGATTATTTCCACAAACATATCTCCCTTGGCCTTCCATCTCCCTCCAACCACTTACTCCATTTTTCTTCCTCATGCCAGGGGAAAATGTCTGAATGCCATGTGTAAGTTGCTACTTTGGGTCTTCACTTCTCATTCCCACCTCCTGCAACTTCATCCGGGCTTTTGTTCCCCCATTCTCCCCTCCCCACATTGATAAACAGTTCTTATTAAGGTTGCCGGTGTAGACAGCCATGACATCAGACACCTCTGAGTTTCCTCTGACTTGTCTGGTAGTCTTTCTCTGCCAGTCTGGCTCCTATGCCACCAGCAGACCTCTTGCAGGGCTCTAGGCTCTGGCTTCAGTTCTTTTCTACCTGCACTCTCTCCTCGCACCATGGCTTTAAGGAGCATCGATTTACTGGTGACTTCCAAATCCACACCTCCTCCCCTAACCTCTCTCCTGAGGTCTAGACTCATTTGTCCAACTGCCCTTTGGCTTTTCCACTTGAGTGTCAAATTTAACATGTTCAAAGCAGAACTAATCATTTCTTCTATTCTCCCAATTCATTCTTCCCAAAGTCTTCCCCATCCCTGGGCATCTTCATTTGCCCTAATGCCCACATGCATTTACCAGGAAGACCAATAGGTACCTACAAAATATGTCTTGAGTCCAGCTACTGCTCCCCCTCTCCACTGCTACACCCTAGAGTGACCACCCACCAGCCTGGACTACCAGGACAGCCTCCCAATCAGTCTCACAGCCTCTTTCTCACTCTATTCTCCACACAGCGGTCTGAGTTTTTTCTAAAATGAAAATGGGGTTACACAGCATCTCTTCTCAAAACACTTTAAATGGTGCCTCATCACCCTCTTTAACAACACCCACCACCTTTCCCTGATACACAGGGCTCTACAGTGTGTGGTATCTGCTTATCTAACCTCATCTCTATTCATTTTTCTCCCTCTTCATTCCAGTTGAAGCACTGTGGCTGTTTGTCTTTCCATCAAGCTGTTCCCATCTTAGGAACATTGCACTTATGCTGGAATACCCTTCCTCCATACATTTGCATGGATATGTCTTCATTACTCAGGGCTCAGCTTGCATGCTTTCTTAGAGAGTCCTGTGCTGAGTAATCTACTAATTCACCATTCTCCACCACAATATTCTATATTCCTATTTTCATAGCACAATTGATCAGGGCCTGCAATTATCTTATGTATTCGCTGACATGTTAATCATCTCTCCCCACTGGAATATAAACTCTTTTGAAGGCAGAGATTTGGGCTATCTAATGCTCTGCTGTACCCCCGTTATCTGAAACAGTGTCAAACATTCATCCAGCAGTGGGGACCCCATAAATGTTTAATTGATTTATTACCCCATCTCTTTTGAGCAGGCACTTTACCTCTTCACACCTCACTGTCTTCAGTATTAAGATGAGGAAGTTTGGAAGAAAAAAAAAAAGTACTCCTTTTGCCTCAGACTACCACAATGAGTATGCCTTATAACCTATAACAATTACAGAAAAAATCGTGTTGCACCTAAGATTTTTATGTATTGTAGTGCATTCATTCAACAAGCCTTCCCTGAGTGATGACCATAAGTCCAGTACAGTTCTAGATGTTAGAGGCCAAGTCATAGCCATCAAGATTATAACATATCAGAGTTGACTGGTTAGCTCAGTTGATTAGAGCAAGGTGCTGATAACATCAAGGTTGCCGGTTCGATCCCCACATGGGCCACTGTGAGCTGTGCCCTCCTTAAAAGAGTCAACTATGCCATTGTGATATGAAAGAAATGTGTAACCAATGACCATGGCTGTTCCCCAATAAAATTTAAAAAATGTTATAACGTATCAACAAACAAACAAACAAACAAACAAACAAAAAACCAGGGAGGCTGATGCTTTTTTCTCCAGTGGTTTTTCTACGGATACTTCACTTTTATAACAGTTTTCTCAATATTACTTAGATTATCTTCACTAAGTTAGAGTTATTGCTCTTACAGTAGTTAATTTCCAAGGATTGTAGGATTAAATGATATAATTTATGTGGCTATAATGTTAATAGCACCATGTAAAACTTAGCCATTAAGTCTGAAGAATTTCTGCCAATCTGATTTAGTTCTCATCCAAACTCTGCCATGCTTCCTAATTTAATTGCAGTATGACTAGAGCTAAAAATTTGAATTTTATGAATCTAATTTTTAAAAAATGAATAAAATGAGAGTAATAAGGGACTCTGTTTGTACAGATTCAGGTCATGATGTGCAGAAGGACTGCTAATTCCCTGGCCAAAATTTGAGCCAGCTAATTTTAAATATGAATTGGCATTAGTGTCTATGTAATAATTAATCAAATGTCTAGAATGAAAATAAATCGCTTTTAGAACAGACTAAAGAGAATGAAAAATGACTAAGAAAAATAAAAGTTAATTGATATATATTGTGCCAACTGCCAATTGTTGGCATATGCTGCAAATCACTCATAAAAAGCAATGTCTATTTATATTTGCTTTAATCAATTACATAAAGGGATATATTATAGTATAGCTATAGAATGTTTCAGCCTTGCATATAAATCCTATATTTAAAGCCTTATATTGTTTAAATTTCATTTGGTTGGGAAGGAAAACAGAAATCCAGTTCAAAGTTACTTAACAAACAGAAATGGGGAGGACTTATTGTTTCAGGTAACTGTGCAGGCCAGGACTCACCTGATGCGATGTCATCAGAGAATTATTCTCTTTCAATCAAGGCCTCTCTTTCTGCTGGACAAACGTCCACTAAGCAGCTCAGCATTAATATCCTACCAGCAGTCTTTCTCAATAGTTACAACAGAGAAATCTTGGGCAAGATTCTGATTGGCCCTGTTTTGAAATTGATTAACCAAACGTATTTAAATGACCTCATGCTCCCAGATTACACTTTTTTCCTTTAAAGCTGTTGTCCCTGCACTGAGCTGGGTTAGAAGAATTTTAGGAGGCTGTAATCTGATTAAATGAATCCACTTTAAGAGATTTAATATAACTTTATAATTTGTAACCTAGATGAAATGACAATGGGTACAATGTCGAAATAAGAAAAGGAATTTAAGGTAATGTGGATGAACATAATTGTAAGCAGGTACAATAAATCACACCAATGTAGAATGGGGTATATTCTTTCCATACACAAGGCATGTAAACCTGGACATCTCTGCCCTACTACCCATACCATTTGTGAGTACAAATATTTTGAGGTATGTTGAGGGGATGCTGTGAGAGTGGTCTACTGTTGGTTCCAGCAATAAGACGTGCACTGTCTGTAGAGAACAGAAAAGCAATGATAAAATTAAGTCAGCTTGACTTATTTTCTATCATAACGTACAGAAATTCTAAACAAGGTCAGTGATAGAATATCCTTCCTCAATTTGACGGACCAGTCCCACTGTTCCTGCATCCCCTTGGGGTTTCTTGCCAATATTTCCTCCCATCTCCCCATTTAAGCTTAACAGAAGTCAGAGCCCTGGCGTATTATTTTTCACAACTATTGATCCTAACTAGGAGAATTAATGTGTTGGTGACTTGCCCTATAAAGAGTGAACTATGACTCCAAGAGGAAATAATTTTTTTAAAACTGTGCTTTATAAAATGGATTATAATGAATATCAAAATGTGTGTTGTATGCAGTAAGTATAAGCTTGTATTATAAAAGAATAGAATTAGCCCCCAACATAAATTCAACAGGAAAAGTCTGTTCTGGAAGAGACATTCACTTGTCAGCTGAACGAACGAAGCTTGTAACAAATAGCTGAATACTCCTAAATGACTGTTAAACTAATTTAAGTGCAGGCATAAGAATTTGATTTGGACCAGAGGCTGTGTCATTTCTCTGGTTGCCATTAAATACTGCCCCCACATGGAGTATCACTGCTGGTCCAGCAGGTGGCGCTCTCCCCTTTGTGCACTAGCACTCAGCTTGCCCAATATAACTTGCTCAATACAAGTTGAGAGCATTGCCATAGAATCTGTTTATCTATGGTGATAACATGATTATAACTTTTACAAGGGCAACTGTCGATTTGGCCTTTGTCAGACTTGAAGATTGGTCTCTACAGATCTAAATGCCCCTTTGGTTCTAGAGTTAGTCGTTCTTAGTTCTAAGCTTTTATTAGTTTTTGTGAAAATACTTGGACTCAGTGTCTAAGGTCTTAGGGAACGCTAAAGATCTATATACAATTGTGATGATTCATATTTGAAAAGCATGTTGCGCAAAAGCATGCTTCTCCATTAGAAAAACAATCTGTCTTTTTCTAATAGAAATTCCACATACCCCTGGGGCTTCTGAAATGTGCCTTCAAGAATCATTGATGAGTAGAAGTAGGATTCTATCTTCTACATATGCTGCCTAGAAAAGATTTTATCCAGCTTAGTTTTATATAGATTGTATTATGAAAACAACTTTTTATGTCTTTCAAATATACAGTTAAAATATAATAGGTACAGTTTTTCCCTTCCAAAATTGGTCCTCATGCCTTGTCCCCTGAAAAGTGTGTTTTCCTAGCCATGAAACACAGGTACTATAGTCAGCATAAGAATAAAAAGAATAAACCTTGATATGTTAATAAAACAGTAATAACAGTTAATAAAACACTTTTTTCATTTATTACTGCTTGTCATACATACTAGCTTCATTTAGAGAATGCTAAGTATGTGCTAGACATAGTAATATATGTTTGGTATATTACATATATAATCTCATTTAATTTTCACAGATACCCATTTTGAAGATAAGGAATATAAGACTTGGAAAATTTAAGTTATTTCCCCAAATCATGAGGCAAGTTAGTATCAGGATGAGGAATGGAGCTCCTAAAACTTATACCCCTGAGAAAGACAGAACATATTAGATTAATATAACAATCTTGCTAATAAGTGAAGGAGCTTCATTAAAAAAGAAGAAATTCAGGCCGGCCGAGTGGCTAAGTTGGTTAAGAACTCGCTCAAGAGTGCGAGCTGAGCTCTGAGCAACAGCAGTTCAATGCCCAGCCTGAGCTGAGCAGCTGCTGAGCTGCCAACAGGTGGCAGGATGGCTCAGCTAAAAAAAAAAAGAAAAAGAAAAATTTCATAGAACGACTTTCAATAGTTGACTACTTTGTACAACAACTTATAAAAGATACTGTTGATTGTGATGGCATTCTTTAGAAATTATACAAAGAAAATAGGGGAAGGGAGTGTTAACAAAAGATGGGCAGATGCAGGTGCCAGAGATAAGCTAATAGATTTTACTCTTTGTCTTTGGTTAGCACAATCTTCAAAGAAGATGATTTAATAAAGAACACAGAGAAATATGTTTTAATAAGCAAAATGTGTTTTATTTGTTATGTATCACAGTAAATGGGTCAATGTCTTTATTATATAAATAAAGCTCTTCCAAATCAATAAGAATAGGAAATCAATAGAAGAACGGAAAAGTACAAGGACAGCCAATACACAAAGGAACATGTATGGCCAGAAAGCCCACAGAAAAAATAATCAATCTTTCTCATTAGGAATTTCAAAATTAAACAATAGAATGTGATATCTATTTTGATCCCCAAATTGCCAACTATTAAAAGGAATAATGAAAATAACAAGAAAATAATAAACGATATGAAAATTGCCAACGTGACTGAGGAGGAGGGAATGAGGCATGCATGCATTTCTGGTAGATAAGTGAATTAAGTTACATTTATACAATGAACCTGGATCATTGACCTGGATCTAGATATTTATTTAAGTGGAAACATTCCAGATGAAAAATGACACAAATTACAGAATATATAGAAAGCATCCTTTTGTTTTGGTAAATACGTGATTATTAATTAGTTTATATATAATTATATAAATTATAATTGCACATAGATAATTGCACATATGTAAATCAGTAGGAAACTATACCAAATTGGCAATATCTAAAGATATTCATACTGAGATTTGGGTTACTTTCGCCTTTTTTTTTCTTTGTTCATCAATAGTTTCTAATTTTCTATAGTAAAACCTAGATTACGTATGTAAATAAACAAAAGCAAGATTTAAGATAAAAGAAGTGGTATGTTGGTTAAGAAGATGAACTCTGGAGTCAGACAAGCCGAAGTGACGGGTAACCTTAGATAAATTCCTTGAACTTCTTAACCTTAGTTCCCTCCTTTGTAAAATGATGATACTATTGCCTACCTCAGTGGGTTTTGTGAAGATTAAATTAGATAATTATGTAACCTATTGTGTGTGTGCCTATCAATCAATCAAGTAATTACAAAGTTCCTACCCCTGTATTATTGGGCAGTACACGTTACTTGGGGAAAACAAAGAAGTCTGAGATTGTCCCTCCTCTGCAAGCAGTTATATAGACAATGTCACTAACTGCCTAAATAGACAGATGTCACTAACTCCAATGAGAACATGGCAACCAAGGGGTGCATAGTTCTGTGACATGCAAGAGAATCTCCCAAAGCACACACTTTTAAAGGTTGTAAAGGTTTATTTAACTAAATTTGCTCCTTTTAAAAAAGGTAATCTAAATTGGTGAGTTTTATGTTGTGTGAATTATATCTCAAGATGTTAAAAATGGTAATTATTTTAGTATGTGATATTTACCCCAAAGAAATGGTCTTAAGAGTATTTTAATACAAAATACACTGATATAATACAATGCCTAATGTTACATAGGAAATTTTCTAAACTAGCTGATTTGAATCATATGAAGTTTAATCTGGTTCATAAAGTTATTGAATTGCTTAGAGACTCATTTTTAGTGTGTGATTAATAAAATGATGCCCACATAGGATTTGCAAGTATTAAATACTATGACTAAAATAATGAGTTCCTTAATTTTTCCTGTACACCGATTGGGGAAGTGCTTTATTTGTTTGGGGAAAAAAAAAAGAGAGAACAGCAGTTCTTTCTTAATATAATCTTAATGATTTTCCAGGGCCAATTAAAATTCCACTTTCTCTGGAAAATTGCTTCCTTGGCCACTCTTGTCCTCATTGATGCTAACAACCCTAGCATCCAAGGCTGAACACTTACTACGTTCCCGGGAATATGTTAAGCGCCTCACATACCTGATCAAATTTAATTTTGACAACAACCCATGAGGAGAGTGTTATTAGCTCCATGTAAGGAGACTGACACGGGTAATTTAAGCAATGTGCTAGGTCCAATGGCTACTGAGTTATCAGATTAGGATTCGAAGCTAGAACTATTGGGTTACGAAGCTTGTTAGCATTACACCATACAAATCCTTCCTTGTGTCTTGTTCCATCTGTGAATGCTGCAAATGAGCAAACAATGATAGATTGGAGTAATTAGCCTTTTCTCAGAGTGTTCCCAAACAAACGGTGATAAGCTAACACTATATTCTGGCAGAAGATCCAAACTAATTTTCTTTAATAACAGTAATAATATTCTGAGGCACAATTGTAGCAGTTTATATAATGAAAGGAATTACTGCTTTGAGATGTGCTTAATACTAAGACCAATATTGAGAAAAGAATTGAACATTGAATAGTTTAAATCATTGTATACCTAGTTATCTGGAAATGTTCTTTATTCATTGAAATCACAGCTTTTATTGAGTCTAGATTCTTATATTGTATATGCATTCACTTATTTATCTATTGTTATCTATTGAGTACCTACTATGTGCCAGGTGCTGTTCTAGGCATTTGAAATACAACAGAGAACATAACAAATAAAATCCCTGACTTTAAATAATAGTAATAATGATGATGATAATAATAATATTAAGAAATAATTAAAAACAAGAAACGACAAAGAAAATTCCTGACCTTACAAGAGGTCCATCTCAGTAGGGAGAGACAGGCAGAGAAATATATGTTATTAGATGATGTTAAGTGATATGAATAGAAGTAATGAAGAGTAAGGGGCGAGAAAGATGAGGGCTGGTGTTTAAATGGGAAGTCAAGAAAAGCTTCTCTGAAGTGTTAGCATTTAAGTGGAGATTTGAGTGAAGTGAGAGACTTAGAGAGTGAACCTGCATGTGGATATCTGAGGAAAGAGCTTCGGAGGTGAAGGAAGAGCATGTGCAAAGGCCCTTAGCTTGGTTCTAGCAGAGCAAAAAGGC
The DNA here is from genome assembly GCA_033961575.1 of Aselliscus stoliczkanus. Classification (NCBI taxonomy): domain Eukaryota; kingdom Metazoa; phylum Chordata; class Mammalia; order Chiroptera; family Hipposideridae; genus Aselliscus; species Aselliscus stoliczkanus. The sequence goes on along the minus strand of CM066739.1, from coordinate 68,919,272 downwards.
CAGTGAGGCTGGAACACGGAGAGAAAGGGAGGGTGTGGGGGAGACTGGGCATAGATGAGGACAGAGAGGAATTCTGGCCAAGTGTCAGCGATAGACTTGATGGCTTTTTCTCTGAACAAGGGAGAATGGTTAGGAGGCTGTTGTAATTATCCAGGTGAGAAATGATTGGATGGTAACAGTGGAGGGGGATGAGAACTGGTTGGATATTGCATATATTTTGAAAGTACAGTTGACCCTTGAACAAGGCAGGTGGGTAGGAGTGCCGATGCTCCCAATCAAAATTCACGTCTGACTTTTGACTCCCCCTAAACTCTGTCATCATCCCTCAGTATCCGTGGGAGATTGGTTCCAGGAGCCACCGGGATATTAAAATCCACGGATTTGAAACCCAGGGATACTGAATTCTTAATATCCCTTACAATCCATGTATAAGTGGACCCGTGAAGTTCAAACTCCTGTTGGTCAAGGATCAACTGTAGAATTGATGGACTGGAATGTAGGGTGGGAGAGATTAGGCATGAGGTGTGAGAAATCTTTGTGTTAAAATGTTAGTGAATTAACTTCGGAGGAAAAGGTCTTCAAAGTCTTCCTGAGGCCTGGCTTTTGTGTATACAGACCATTTGACCTTGGAGGTTAAGTAAACTTCTAAAAGTCTAACTACTAAGAATAGGGAGACATGAGTGGGGCCCCTTGTGCCCAAAGCTGGTTCCTGCTTGGGAGAAGCTGCCAAGCTCAATAGTGGCTGTGGGAAAAGAACAGGTGCCCTTTTTGATGAACTATGTCCAGTGTGCCAAGGAGAGAATCCGAACCTGAAGGTGTAAGAACAGAGTTTGATCAAACCTTAAGAAGTTTCAGAACTGGGAGCATTGTGGGACCCAGCTTTAGATTTTCCCTAAGTTTTTTCACTTTCTTTCTTTTTTCCCTTCATTCCTCAACCCCTTGTTGGCCCAACTTCTTGCTTGCAGGAAGGTATGGTTTACCATTGACTCTCAAACTTCAGCAGGCATCTGAATTACTGGGAGTGCCTGTGAAAACACAGATTGCTGGGGCCCCCTGCCGAGGAGAGAGAGAGAGAGAGAGAGAGAGAGAGAGAGAGAGAGAGAGAGAGAGAGAGAGAGAGAGGCAGAGAGGGAGGGAGCTGAAATTTTGCATTTTTAACAAGTTCTTAGGCGATACCCAAGAACAACTCTTGCTTCTTGCACCAGAGGTCATGCAAAGCAATGAGATCTAGAACTCTGTAGGGTGTGTGGGTGGAGAAGGTTCCAGCTCACAGATGTTTCCAGTCACCAGTGAAATTATCCACTTACCCCAACGTGTTTCTGAGCTGCCCTAAACGGGTGAGAATACCGGTGCAGAAGCCGGCAAAAGAGAGGGAGCGGGAATTCCTTCCAGACCAGACATCCCCTCGGAGCTCAGCGGAGAAACCAGGGCGGGAGGACGGCCCCGGGCCAACCCACAGCTCCTTAGAGGGCGCGGACCTGGAGGGAGGCGCCCCAGAAGGCGGCGCCTCTCGGAGGAAGTTGGTCCCTTAACTGCAGAGCACCGCAGCCCGTCGCATCAGCTTCCAGGAGCGAGCCGCTGGCGCCCACCGAGCCGTCCGTGCCGCCCGGGGTGCGGGCCGGGCCATCGCCACCTCTCAGCACCCGCGCGCCCCGCCGCGATGGGCGCCTCCGCCTCCAGCCAGCTGGACGAGGGCAAGTGCACCTACATCCGAGGTACGCCTGCCCGTGGGGCCGCTGGGCCATGCGCGCTCTCCACCTGCTGGCACAGGGGGCCCCAGGTCCCACGCAGCGCGCGGGGAGCCGGCCGGCGCCCCTCGGCTGGCCTGGGGCTGGGGATGCCTCGGGAAGCGCAGCCGGACGATCGGGCGAGTCAGGTGCAGGCTGCGGGGTGAGGCTCGACCTTCTGTCTTCCTCTGCGCCCGCCTCGGGGGTCTCCCCGCGCCCCCAACACCTTGCTGTCCTGCACCTGGCGTTGCAATTCTTCCTGAGCTCTTTCTGAACTTACCGCAGAGAACCAGGGGTTCTCGTTTCTTGAGATGTCCCTGGGGATTCCCTGCCTGTCAAGCAGAATTTCCCTTCTGGTCATACTGGCCTTTTGTCAAACGCAGCGTGGGCCACAGCTTCACTTGAACTTCAGACTGTTACTTGGGGGATGATTTCATCAGAGACAGAAAGGACTATTTCATGATGCTCCCAGGTTGTAGGGTTCTTCCCCCCCGAAGAAGGGAGAAAGCTAAAGAGGAACACTAGCGTATTTTGTAACTGTTGCTAAATTGGTAGATGGGGAGAGACTCATTTTGGGAGACTTTCAGACATAAGATAACTCAGAAAAGAGTGCGATGCAGAAGGAAAAAAACAACAACAACACCAAGCTGAACTGAAACTGCAGGAAATCAAGACTCTTATCTCCAGGGTGTACTTGGTCTCCCTGTCTTCCCTCCCCCTGCAAACTTGCCCACAACCACTAACATTTGAGGGGTTTTGGGTTTTGTTTTTTTTTCGAATTCAGTGTTTTCCTGGCTTTAGAAATACTTTCTAAACTGGGCATGAAACTCTGAAGTTTAAACTCTAATTCTGTAAAGAAATCTTTAAGTTGTTCCTGAGACTTCTATCAGGCCCCTGAACCTTTTTCTGAAAACAGAAAGCATTTATTTAGTGTCCTTATTCAATATTTGTTTTCAGTCACCACAGCATTTAAACCCATTTGAAAAGAATATCAAGTCTGGGCACTTGAGCACAGGATAATTGATTTCCCAGGTTCCTGTGCTGGTGTTTTGGGAGTTAGAAGGTCATCGACAACCCATACTGTCAGGGGATAAAAATTGGTCAGGTATCCTTCCGCTGTTGATTGTTTGTTTATTTATTTTTAGCTGAGCCATCCTGCTACCTGTTGGCAGCTCAGGGGCTAGGGCTGGGCATCGAACTGCTGTTGCTCAGAGCTCAGCTCACACTCTTGAGTGAGCTCTTAACCAACTGAGCCACTGGGCCAGCCCCGCTGTTGTTTATTTAAAACGGGAAAACTATTTCTATTAGTAAAAGAGCTAAACTCTGCCTTAGTCTTACCCGTTTGACTATCCACTTGTTGTTTTTACCAGTGTGTAGGGGGCTGAAAGAACAATACAGTAGAACATAGTGAGAAGGCGCTTGCATTGAGTTATTAGCTAAACATGTTTATGGCATTTATAAGACTTTATTTCACTGACAAGCTGAGGAACACCTAAAGTGGAAGCATGACCATCTATAGTAATCTTCGGAAATCCAATAAAGTGACGGATTAACTTCCCTGAAGAAAACTTCACGACCGTGATAGTTGTTGCTATCATGCTGATCAAACATTGTACTCATAAGAAAATGTGTTACCTTTTTATTTATTTTTTATTTTCTAATTGGGGAATTGGGGGAGGGGAACAGTGTTGGGGACTTGGGGAGAGGGACCAGCCAAGTTGCTGTTCTTCAATCTTAGTTGGGGGCGGGTACCAGTCGCCATCTGGCTGCCCATCGGCAGCTCATGGCCTCTAAGCTCAAGGTGCTGTGTTACAATCTTAGTTGTGGGTGGGCGTAGCCACCATCCCGTGAGGGAGTCCAACCAGCAGCCTTGTTAAGAGCACCTGCTCTATCCACTGAGCCATCCGGGCGACAGCTCAGCTCAAGGTGCCTAGTTCAGTCTTAGTTGCAGGTGGGCGTGGCCCACCATTGAACAGGCAATCCTGTTGTTACATTAGCTGAGCCATCCTGCCACCTGTTGGCAGCTCAGCGGCAGCTCAGCTCAGGCGCAGTGTCACTGGCCCATGTAGGAATCGAACCACCGGTGCTGTTGCTCAGAGTTCGCGCTCTTAAGCTAACTCTTAACCAACTGAGCCACTCAACCAGCTCATGTGTTACCTTTTGAATTCAGATATTAAATTATTAGATATACAAAAGCAGGACATATCTAGCGTACAGGAATGACTTGTAATGAATGTGTTCCGAATGAATAAACCTATAGCAGATTGTGTGACCGTCACTACATCCTCTAGTCTTGTTCATTTCATCTCCTTGTTCTTTGTTCGGGAGGGCACTTTCAAGGTATGTAGGGACAGAGGGAAGAGAAGAGTTAAAGTTAGAATACCTCCAGAGAAAATAAGACGTTGCCTCATTTGAGAATACAAGTCTTGGCAAAGGAGAAAAGAGCACTGGAAAAATGCATGGTGTCCTGAATTGTTAGTTCATGAACAAATGAAAGTCATGGGGCTATGATTTCCTTATGGGTTTGAAGCCCTGAGATCCCTGGAAAAAAACCCATAACCCTATCTTCACCGATTTGCTCATCCTTTAGCTCATAAATATTCTCAAGCTTTGATTTAATTGTAAGCAGAATGATTGCAAGTATGACTGTAAAGTTTAAATACAATTTTATGACCCATTTCTCATAAAGTAGCTGCCAGTGAAATATAGATTTGTAAGCTCTTGTAGCTGAGACAATAACTTTCTTTCAAACGTGATCAACTTTGCTAATGCATGGAGAATAATGAATATATTTGGAGCAAGTTTTCTTATTCTCATGTATTAGAAGCAGCCATCTGAGTCAGCATTTACTTTTAGACAAATCATTTAACAGCTGCCATTTGGCTTGTGTGCCTCAAAATTTTGTGTTAATGCTGATCTTTGTCACATGAATGTTTTGAGTACAGTATTTCGTAGGCTTTAGGAAATCTCTAGGTAAAAATTATCAGAAGTATTAAGGAGTTACTTTATTTCTAAAGATTTTAGTTTTGAAAATTACTACCGCACTCACATTTCTTACAACAGAATACATTTTTAGGATTGTTTCTAGAAGACTTTGAGTAACTTCCCTTGATAAGATGTTTCTATTAATAAATAATACTGAGATCAACTTGTAATCACATGGGCAGTGTCATCTGTTAGCCTTCAGTGATGATTTTAGCACTGACCTAAAAAGCTCTTTCTGTAGTGAAAAAGAAAGCTCATGTAATCCAGGTATCAGTGACCAATTTAGGGCACTTGTCTCTTTTTATGCCTGGAAAATCAGTGCTGCAGCTGAGTACAGTGGGATACCCAGATCTGGGGTGGAGGCTGGTGGATGCTTCTAGGCCTCATAGCAGCAAATAGCTGTTAGGAAAACTTCTTTTCTAGGGCCCTGGTGCTTTAAAGTAAGAAATGAGTTTCATCTTAAAAACGTGTTTGTTCCTCAGGGGAATTTTCTTATAGCCGTACTCTAAGCGTTAACTTAGGTGGCTGTATATGAAATTGATGCTAATAACAGTGTCTAGAGTGAAATCTCCATCAACAAGGTGAATGGAAGAGTTGGGCATGTTTGCAATTTACTCAGTCTGGGTGTATAGTACTAGTTGATACATTTTTTTTTTTTTTTAGTTTTATTGGGGAACAGTGTGTTTTTTCCAGGACCCATCAGCACCAAGTCAAGTTGTTGTCCTTCAGTCTAGTTGTGGAGAGCGCAGCTCAGCTCCAGGTCCAATTGCCGTTTTCAATCTAGTTGCAGGGCGCACAGCCCACAATTCCATGCGGGGATTGAACGAGCAACCTTGTTGTTAAGAGCACGCACTCTAACCAACTAAGCCATCCGGCCACCCACTGGCAGCTCAGCGGCCTCTCAACTGAAGTTGTTGTCTTCAATCTAGTTGTGGATCTAGTTGTGGAGGGCGCAGCTCATCGGCCCATGCAGGAATCGAACTGGCAACCCCACTGCTAAGAGCACTCACTCTAACCAACTAAGCCACCCAGCCGCCCCGGTCCACACATTTGCTTCTTCTAAAGTCATGATTCGTTGATAGGAGATGGGCATATGAACTGCCCTGATTTATCTGGATCATTATGACCATGTTATCTTAAAGTTCAATTTATCTGGCTGGTAATGGCAGTAGGAAGTGGGTTAAAATTATACCATTAGTATTTGTCTCAGTTCCTTTGTGGAAATGAATGGATTCTCTTCAAAAATGAGGAATTGCTGCTCCCCAGGTGGGAATAGCAGGGATGGGAGAAAGAAGGAGACGACCCAACAGAAATAATGCACAAATGTATATTGATCACATTATGTTTTGATTTAAAAAATGCCTTCAAGTATACCAAACTGCCAATGAAGCTCGTAGGAGTTTTGAATTAGGAAAACAATTGCTGAATGGGAATTTCTAGTGGCAATAATTATTTTCAACCACCTTCAGTTTGTTTGTTTTTTTGAAAGTTTTGTTGGGGAACAGTGTGTTTTTCCAGGACCCACCAGCTCCAAGTCAAGTGGTTGTTTTCAATTTAGTTGTGAAGGGCGCAGCTCCTTGGCCCATGTGGGAATTGAACCGGCAACCTTGGTGTTATGAGCCTGCGCTCTAACCACCTGAGCTAACTGGTCGCCCCAACCACCTTCAGTTTTTATGAATGGAAACCAAGACATTGGGAATTTAGTGTGAATTGAGAATTTCTTAGATTCATCAAAAATAAAGACACTAAACTGAGACAAATTAACATTTTCTCCTGTGGTTGTGGAAGAAACAGTGACCTTCCTTCTTGGGTTGCAGTTCATTTTTGATGAACTCATAGAATCAGACACTAAATCAAAATCTTCTCATGATGAAACACTTCTTTTTTTGATGGGCAATTGCAAGAGGACCGCACCATCAAAGGTGCTTTAGTAATAGTAACTCTTAAAATAACGACAGTGATTTTAATGGTTTTTTTCTTTAAACTTTATTGGGGAACAGTATGTTTTTCCAGGACCCATCAGCTCTAAGTCGTCATTGTTTTCAACCTAGTTGTGGATGGCGCAGCACACTGGCCCATGTGGGAATGGAACTGGCAACCTTTGTGCCATGAGCCCACTCTAACCACCTGAGCCAACTGGCAGTCCCCTTTAATGGTTTTTTTAAAAAAATTTTAATTTATTTTTGCTGTGGACTACTGAATTGATTGTAGTTTTACTCTATTTTAATCATTGGGAAAGTCTGACCTGGGTCCCCAAGTAGAAAGTGCAACAGCAGAAGCTCATTGATAATAGTAGTTTTGAATATAATTGTAATAAATGTACTGTGAAAGTTTTCTAAAATATGTAGTGTGAATTGTGGTGGTGACTTTTAATCTCCTAATCAGAAATTTTAATATTTTGTTTGGTCAGTGAAGCTAGGTCATACCATTTTGAGAAAAAAGGTGCATAAAATAATTTGCATTGTAAAGTTGGAAATCAAATCAGAAGTAAGCATAAAAAAGAATAATGCAAAGGAAGAAAAAAGAATAAAAAAGCGTAATTCATCTGCTACAGTCTGTTTGAAGCACTTTAGTAAAATATAGGACATGAGGACTAAAATTCTAACTGTTCGAAACTAAAATACACACAAACACACACACACACCACCACCAGCACCACCACCACCAAAACAAAGCCCCAAATGTAATACAGATTTCCTGCTTTGAAACTGGAAAATTCATTTTAAAAAAGACACTAGCAAGTTGCTGCCAATAAGAAAATGCAAGCCAGATTAAAAAAATTGCCCTTTTTTTTTTTTTGGTATTACATGTTTTTTCTCACTTAAAGGAGAGAAGAAAAGATTTACAGATATGAAAGCAATTAATTCAAGTTTGCAAATTGCAAGGTCTAGGAGCCAAAGCACTTTATATTTTTATGCTTGGTGATGTTTGGCTGTTAATATCTGTAGAATAAACTAATAGTTTTGACTTGGAGCCCCATAGTGATTTTATAAAAGTCCATAGTCTGAAGGAATTTTGAAAGAAGAGTAAATGTCTCTATGCCAGACCATGTGAATTTTTTTTCTTTTTCTTTTTTTAAAAATATTTTTATTTGAAAATAAAACATAGGTTTGGAAAACCACGTGAAACGAATGCAGAACTTAGTGTGTCATTATAAGGCTCATATCCTTGTGGCTATCACCCAGGTCAAGACATGGAAAGAACATTCACTTGCCATTCCTACAAGCCTCCATGTCCTCTATCCCAATCCTAGACCTTTTGGTCTCTCCCAAAATAACCATTGTTTTCAGTTATTGATTCCTTCCCAACAAAGTCTCCCTCCCGCAAATACTGGCTCTTAAAACAACTATTTATTTGCTCACAATTATGCTATCTGCCCTAGGCTCAGCTGGGCATTTCTACATCTTATATTTCCTGGTGGTCATTCCTGTGGCTGCATTCCACTGACAGGTGGCTACCTCAACTTGGATGGCTTTCTGTCTCCAGGTGGCCTTTTAACCTGGTCTTTCCAGTAAGGCACTGGACTTTTAAAATGGTGAGTCAGAGTTTGCAAGAATACAAAAGCTTCTAGAAGCTGTCAGGGCTTCTTATGTCTTAGGCCTGGAATGACACAGAATCACCTGCTACATTCTATTGGTTAAATCAAGTCTGGAGTCAGCTCCGTTTCAAGAGGAGGGGACTCCACAGTCATGAATACGATGAGTTATGGTTCATTAGCGTTTACCACTCATTAGACTACCACACCACTCACTAATCTAAGATTTTATTTTATTTTTTTTTTGAGGGCAGTGTCACTGGCCCTCATATGTGGGACCCGAACCGGGGCCGCTGGCTTCCCAAGCCAGCGCCTAACCACGGAGCCACTCTGCCGGCCCCTCTAATCCAAAATTTCATAGTAATGGCTTCCTTATATTTCCTTATGGTTTGATCACCCAACAATGATTATTAAACATTATAGTTTAGTCTTGCCTGCTTAAAAAATATCTGTTTGAAGTTTCTTTTAATTTACGGTTTTCCCCTTTATGTCTGTCTTTTACTTGCAAATTATCTGTGGAAGATCTGGGCTATTTGACATGTAGAGTTTTCCACAGTCTGGCATTTGCGAATGGTCAACATGTTTCTCCTGTATTTTCTACAAATTGAAAGAGTGATAGTGAGTCTTGATCAGACTCAGGATTAGTACTTTTGTCAAGACTATAGGTGGTGCTGTGTTCTTTATTTGGAGGCACATAATGTGTAGTTGTCTCTTTTTGTGATTTTTGCAACCATGGATACTTATTGCCAGGATCCATTAATTTGCTGGAGGTGTAAAATATGGTGATATTCTAATTATGTTATTTTGTTTTTATTTATTAGCTGGAATAATTTTACAGAGTGCTACATTCCTTATCTACTATTTGGTTACTTCATATAGGAAAGGCAGGATAAAAAAAATGTATCCTTTCCTTTTATTTACCAGTTTTCAAGATAATTGATTGGTTTCTGTCATCCCCCAAAGGTGATCAATTAATTTAAAAAATATCATTATGCACTCATGAATTCCATTGTAATTCTTATCCTTATCGAAGCTAAAATTTCCCATCATTGGCAATAAAAGCCTCTTCAAGTTGGCTCCTGAGCCCTGAAATTATCCTAATATTATAGTATTTGATAGCTTTCTTGCCATTTGGTAGGTGAGGGTATTCTAGGCTTATCTTGTTTATTTCCTAGCCTGTACTTAGAACAAGCAATATCTATAAGAAGCCCTGATTTCTCTGAGTGGGAAATGGTATTTCAAGGTGACATTTTTGGCCCAATGGTGGCTCATTGCTATGATTAGGTCAACCATTGTTTCTGGACCATTTTAGTGGGAAAAGTGTATATTTTCTACATTATATGTATATCTCCTTTTTCTTGGTTCCCAAAGCACCAGGTGATAGAAGTAAATATCCCCAAATTCTCATTTGCTTTATACCACCTAGTATATACAACAGTCTAAGACAACAAAACAGATACTACCACCATCAACTATGATCATAGAAAACTACTAAACAAACTGTTCTGAGAATCGGTAACAAAGATTTTGCATGTGCTATTCCCATTCTCCTCCAATTTTATTTTGTGATTTTACTGTCTCAGAGAATATAATCATTATATTATATTCTCTTTTCTCATTTACTTGTTTTTTAGAAGTATTATTTATGCATCAGTTCTTATGTTGATGACTCTGGTGTTTGAAGCTCATTATCTAGTAGATTCCCCAAGAAGAGGTCATGGGAACATAAAGAAGTACGAAGACAGACTAATTTAGTGGCTCAGTGATATCGCTGAAGGTCAGCTTACTTTTATCTTTCTACTCTGAGGACCAGTTCACCTTATGGTTGAAAGATGACTAGAGCAGCAAAAGGTATCACATTCTTAGGTGAAAAAATGTCTCAGAGGCTGAAAAGTAGACGTTCTCTTCTTTGAGTCTCTTTATGAGAGCAAACCTTTCCCAGATGCCTTACTAGCAGACTCTCCCTCACACCCCACTGATTGGAATTAGGTCAGACATTCCTTTCTAAGCTATCACTGGCAAAAGCATGGAATTATCATGATTTGGCTAGACTAATCCAGATTTACCCCTGGGCTGGGGATAGGGACAACCCTTTCTAAAGGCTTGGGGACATCATAGATACCTGAATGAAATCAGGTTCAGTTAGCAAGGAGAATCATAAATGGCTATTAAGTAGAAAACCAACATTGCAAGTTTGATAAATTGTCATGAAGTGAATCAAAAATGTATTGAGACAGAAAACCGAAGAGATCTTACTTTTTTTGTTTGTTTTTTAGCTGAGCCATCTTGCCACAAGTTGGCAGCTTAGTGGCTGCTCAGCTCTGGCTGGGCATCGAACCGCACTCTTGAGCGAGCTCTTAACCAACTGAGCCACTCGGCCAGCCCCAGAAAACTGATGAACTGATTGTAATGATAGGGCAAGAAGATGAGATTTATTTAAGATATGGTACTCAGGAGGATAGTAAGTTGTTATTCTTGTGAAAAACCAGTGGGATTTTGAGCAGAGAGAACAGCATATGAAAGAGGAAGGAGGAAATAGAACTCAAAGGAACTGAAGACAGGGTGGTATGGCTGCAGTGTAGTGAGCAAGAGGGAGAGGGGTTTGATGGGAGGGGATCCCTCGTGGCACTTATTGCTAAACAGACATATATGTTTATCTGTTAAATGTTTCTAGCCTGCCTATCACCACTAGAGTGTAAGGCTCCACGAAAGCAAGGTCTTAATTCACTGCCATAGTCTCAGCAAATAGTTCAGTGTCTGGAACGTAGTTCATTATCAATAAATATTTCATTAATAAATGAATGAAAGGAGAAAAAAATATTTTTTTTTTTTTGAGGGCAATGTCACTGGCCCTCATATGTGGGACCGAACCGGGGCCGCTGGCTTCCCAGGCCAGCGCTTAACCACCGCGCCACTCGGCCGGCCCAGCGAAAATTATTTTTAACTATAATGAATATCCTAAAATATAAGAGAAGTATTAGGTTTGTAAAAGAAGTGCAGGATGCAATGAAGAAATGACAATAATAGATTAAGAAATACCTCTTGGAAATTAACAATGTAGTGATCAAAACTTAAAGAAACCCAATTGTCGTTCTGTAAAATAAAGCTCAGGACATCCTGCAGAAAATAGAACAGAAAGATCAAAATATGGAAAATAGAAGAGGCAAAATTAAAAACAATGAAAGGGTCAATCCAAAAATTTTAATATGTGATTCACAGAAGGCCCAGAAAATAGAGAATAAAAAGAAATTATCGAAGAAACAATACAAAACCTATTCTAGAGCAGAAGATCACTTGTCTTTGGATTTATAGAACCAAACAATTCTTGGTACTCATCCAGAGCTGGGAATAGTTCATATTCCCATCATCCAAAATAGGAAGATCTTGTAATATATAGGACGTTGTATGGAGTCCTCAACAATAGCAAGCAGAAATTAGCTCTCGACTTCAAAAGTGCTGTGGACCTGCTCAGATAAAAAAGGTGAAAGCAAACCTCCGAAGGACCCAACTGATCCTAAATAACTGCATGCCTGAACAATGTCCAACATTCTTTATAGGAAGACAACAAAATACATATTCAACACTGTAAAATTCACAATATCCAGCATCCAATCCAAAATTACCAGGCAAATGAAGAAGCTGGAACGTATCCATAACTCTAAGGAAGAATAAAAACATCCATCCATAGAAACAGCCTTAGGAATTACAGACATGATGAAATTCGCAAACAAGGATGTCAGGACAATTTTTTAATAAATATGTTCCATATGCGAAAGGAGAGGAAACCATGAACATGATGAGGAGAGAAATGGAAGATACGAGAAAATAATTCTCTCCAGTCTTTGGGAAAGAACATTATGACTGCCGCATTTTTGAAGTCTGTTGGAACATCCATCGGAGAACATCGCTGGGGTGCCTGCTAGCAGCATCCTCGATAGATCAGGGAGAGGGGCAGAGCAGAGCTGCATGCAGAACTGCTGACATGTGCTGGTCTGTGGCCAGGACGGATGAGCAAGATCAACTCAGAAATGAAGGGAAACTGGATGTTCTTTCAAAAAGAACATTGTTAACAGTGGTCATGGACCGTTACCTTTGAGGCTCGCACAGGACAAGTGACAATTTCTGTAATTAGCTCAAAAGAATTCAGAGGCTTTTCCAATTTGGAGTGAACACGTTTGTTTTAAAAAATTATTTCCTGTGTCAGTCATGCTGAGTGAGTTAGATATGTCTGAATACTTGCCTAAACCAAACAGACACAGACTCGGAGTTAGATTAACATACAATTTTATTAGCAACAATAGAAAATGTGAAACATCTGGAGTATAAATATTTTAAATGGTTCCATCAGAGAGGATTAAATTAGTAACGTTAATTGAAATGTACTGTTTAAACTTAAAGTAAATAAGAATGTTAGAGCATGACTAAAACCTAAGAGCATGACTATCAACTGGGATGTCAGTTCCTTTTAATTTTTTAAAATTTTTTAATTAAAATTTATTGGGGTGATGACTGTTAGCAAAGTTACATAGACTTCAGGTATAAAATTCTGTAATATATCATCTATGTATAATGTTGTATGTTCACCACCCATAGTCCGTTCTCTTTCCATCACCATATGGGATGTTAATTCTTAACGAAAAATGATAGCTCCTTGTCTAAGGAATGATAATAATAATAATAACAGCAAAAACTAACATTTATTGAGTGCCTACTACGTGCCAGGCAAGTAAATGTTTCAGAGAAAAGGTAACAGGTGATCCAGTGTTCTTCCAGAAATTCCAAGTCTTGGCCACGTAACTGTTTCTTTCACGGAAAGGAGCATGGACAGGATTTGAACGGTGACTTATCCACTTTAAATGGGCCAAACCAGTCATTTGCCCCTTGATTCCATATCTTAATTCGAAATGATTTGACTAATTTTTGAAGTGAATATTTTCAGTAGATGAGATTATAATATAAATAGCTTAATCCAGAAATTAAAATTCATGCAAGTATTAGGAAAACATAATATGGAATTTACAGCTTAGTGGAAGCAGGTCATTTTAAAACTTTATCGTGGTAGCTTTAGGCACTTTCTTCATTATAGAAGAAAATATTTATATTTGGGAAGCAAGGCATACAGGACTCATCATTGGAGCTTTCTAATTGAAAAACCGGCACGATAATCTGAGGACTGGCTAAACCCGAAGCTGGATTCTCTGTAGACTAGGACCTGTGAATGAACTGCCTCCAGTTTCCCATCTGTAAAATGGGAACAGACAATCAGGGAGGCCCAATGAGATAAAAGGAGCTCCAAAATAAAGGTAATATAATTATCTGATTTCCTCATCCTCCTATTATGTTAATCAATTTGTTTTCACTGTCAGTAATGGCATCTGTCCTTCCCAGAGAAGGTAACTGGCTTTCAGATACTGCCGGATAATACCTGTCTCACACATTTGCTCTGTAGACTAATTAATGTTTCAGAGCATTTAAATACAATGCCTATACAGAAGCAATGGCATTATAATTTGTTGGGACACTCTAGGATTGAATTTGTATTAATTAGGTTCTTTTTAACAGCTTGTTGAATTTACAAATGGCTACATCTAAGTTATTTTGCTTTATTTTATTCATTATGAAAGTTCGAGTCACAATAGTTTAAAGAGAGCCTTTAAACAATTATTCTCAAGATTCTACACAGACCCTTTCCCTCAAATCAGAGGAGACACCTTTCTAGGGACTGTCATGGGGGAGAGCAGCCCCGGTGGTGTGCCAGGAGTCAGCTCACCCTGGCTGGCAAGTGCCAAGCCTAGGCACCCCTTTCTAACTCAGGGTTTAGTGACATCATATTGGTAGCTTGAAATCATCCAGGGTAGGTCTTTTTTTTTTTTTTTTTTTGAGACCTGGTTTACCAGTACTTCGTTGCCACCGTCTCTTCAGTGCATGACATCTTGTCACAGTCAGAACCAATGGCAGGTGACCTGAAGCCAGATGTCAGCTGTGTGTAAGAATAGGCTGACTGCTGGAACTAACACTCCCCAAATCTCAGTGGTTTGATAGGCTCATGATTTGTATCCCCACTCATTACACCATCCAATGTGATTCCATGTGGGATAGAGAAGGGGGAGGTGCAGTCACTCAGGGACCTAGATTTTTTCCATCTAGTGTATTGTGCCATGGACTCGTTTGGCAGGTTGGTGAAACCTATGGAGCTCTTCTCAGAATAGCATGTTTTAATTACAAAAGAAAATACATGGGATTATAAAAGAACCCAATTTTATTAAAATGCAGTTATCAAAATATTTTTAGAATCTGTAATCTAACAATGTGCATGCTTCTTTATTAATGCATTCGGAGATGAGGTTTCATGGTGGATCTAATAACTGCTGTCATTTTGATGAAGTGCAGTTCTAAGATATGCAGCAAACGAAATGTGCTAAAAAAAAATCTGTGATCTCTACTGATTACAGAGTCACAAGGACTGCTAAATTCTACTGTGGTTTGTTCATAATTGAAGGAAATGAAGAATAAGAGCTGTAAGTTAATAAAAAAGTATGTTATTTCTCCCCATTGAACTTGTGGGCCCCTTGAATTTATCTGCAGATCCCATAAGAGTCCATAGACCCCAGGTTAGAAACCCCTGATCTAGTGGTTCCATTATTTGTAGGGCCACAAAGACCTTAAGTGGATACCCTAACATACGTCTGTGTAAGGGGAAGGATAGTGACAGATTGGGTGTGAACGTTTCATGGGCCAGGTCTGGAGGTGGTGTACATACGTCATTTCAGTTTCCACATGACACAGCTTCCTTCCGTATCTTTCTGCTTGGCAATTCCCATCAAAAATCCTACCCCTGTGTTGATCACCTCTTCCCTTAAATTCCCTCAACATGTCGATGCTAACATCTCAATTAATAGCTTTTCTACTTTAAGTGTATTCTCACTTTGAGGGTAAGCTGTGTCTTTACCTTTCGAGAAGAAAATGTCAAGCCCTCTAAACTGGAGCTGTCCCATATGGTAGCTGTTAGACATGTGTGACTATTGAGCCCTTGAAATGTGGCTAGTCCAGGTTGAGATACAATGCAACTGTAAAATAAAAACAGGGTTTTAAAGATTTGATACAAAGGAAAGAATATAAAATACCCCGTTGATATTATTTAACAGCAATTACATATTAAAGTGGTGCTATTTTGGTTCTATTGGGTTAAATAAAATATACTAAAATTAACTTAATCTGTTAAAAAATTTTTAGTATGCTACTAGTGATACCATGCTAAGGTCCAACTGCCTGCCACTTGAAAAAGTTAAAAATCTAGAGACAATTTTGGTGGAAAGAAAAGCGGTTTATTCCAAATGCCGGCATTCTGGGAGGATGGCGGACTGCTGTCCAAAGGCCATCTCCCCATTCCTAGACTGATCAGAAGGTTTTATAGGTACACAAGAAGAAGACCAAAGAAAAGGGGGAGCTGCTCAAGCAGGTCGGAGGGCTGACATCACTTCCTGGGGTCTGGTCTGTTTTAAGATAATGTTATCTCAGGACTCTAGACTCAGCCACCCTGGCCTGGGGCTCTATGTGTCACCAGTAAAAACTGAAAGGGAGTTGCAAAACGATTCCAGTGTCTGGGCCCTGAGGATTAAGAAATTGCTCTTTCCAGGTTAGGATTCTGATTAAATGGATTAATGAGGTATGTGTAGATGTAGGAAAGGGAACAAAACAGAGTTTTAAGTCAACCAGTGAGGAGAGAAACAAAAACTGCTGAATAACAGGGTAGATCTAACTGCAGACTAGCTAAGTCTAATGAACATTATTGATTTACCAAATTTCACCGTTACACTAGAACTCTTAACATTACATTTGAGGCCACATCTGTGGCTCACATTATATGCCCTTGGGACTGCTGTTCTTGCATAAAGATTCGTAGAAGGTGAATCAAGCTGCAAGGTGCTGAGAGATAAGTATCTAACACAATCCCTTTCTAGTAACCTAGGGATTGAGCAAGCTGCCCCATCTGCATAGCTTGTAATGGTAGATAAAGGACTGGAACCCCGGTCTCCACATGCCTGGTACAGAGCTCTTTTCAGAGTCCGTGGTACTTCAACCAGACTAAACCAAACCAAAAATCTCTAAGCTTTACATTTCTAGTCAGAGCCAGAATATACTCTAATTCAGACATATACACAAAAATACCAAAAGTGGTAAGTATTTTTTTCAATCTGTGTATAATGCACACTTTTTTTGCCCAAATTTGTGAGGGAAAAATAAAGATGTGCATTATACATGGGTAGCACTAATTCTGTATCTACGTAAATGTTTTTAGTTCTTTTATTTATGCTTGTGAGTTAAAAGTGCACTAATAAATAAATAAATGCTAAAATTCCTTTATAATACGAAAACAAGTACCTAAATATAAACAAATAAAAATTTGAATTAAAAAATTGAAACGAGGGCCGGCTGAGTGGCGCGGTGATAAAACGCTGGCTTGGGAAGCCAGCCCCAGTGACACTGCCCTCAAAAAAAAAAAAAAAGTTAAGTATAGGGCTGGCCTGGTGGCTTAGTGGGTTACAGCGCCAGCTCTGAGCAACAGGGTCCTTAGATTCCTACATGGCCAGTGAGCTGCGCTTGAGCTGAGCTGCCACTGGGTGACCCGATGGCTCAACTGGTGAGAGCAGGTGATCTTAACAAGGTTGCCTGTCTCCAGTATGGGATGGTGGGCTGCGCCTCCCCCGCCGCCCCTCCACCCCCCCCACGCCCGCCCCCCCCCCCAACTAGATTGAAAGCGGCAACTGGGCTTGGAGCTGAGTTTGCGCCCTTCACAACTAAGACCAAAGGACAACTTGACTTGGAGCTGATGGGTCCTGGAAAAATACAATGTTCCCCTTCCCCAATTCCCCAGTAAAAATCTTTCAAAAAAAAAAAAAAAGTGAAGTGTAGCTTCCCCTTGCTACTGAAGAACTGCATGCACAGGTGGGCAGACAGACTAACTGGTACTTGACTCCTTCCTGAATCCAGAAAAAAGAAGCCCTGAGGTCTTTCTTTGTCTCTGATCTTCTGCATTTATTTCCCTCTGTTGAATGTGTACATTCATAAAGAAATGTTAAACTCTTCTTCTGTTCTGGATTTTGTCTCAAAGGGTTGGAAACATGTGGAACCCTAATACTTAACATGACTACCCAGGAGGTGGTGGAATGGATAGTAATTAAAAGAAGTAAATGATGGGCTTCATTTTCTTTTCTTCCATTTTCTTTTCCTGGCTCCCACTCTGGGCTCTAGAGCCAAATTTAAGAGGATGTCTGGAATCTTTAATGACTTGCTTGTTCCAGAATATTCTTTCCCACGAGTTTCTCCCCCTCCAACTCACTGTCTCTCTGCAACACACTAATTTTCATAGGATTGCATTTGGCCCATTTGTATTTAAATAATATTTAAGATAAGAGTTTAGATTACAAAAGTATTTTAAATGGTGTATTGCCAATACATCATTTTTTTCTCCCCTTAGGACTTCAAATAATGTTAGTGAATCCTACAATTTGCTGTTAAAATTGGGTTCTCAGATAACATATTGGGTTCTCGGAAAAATCATGACACATTTTTGCAACGAAAAATATAGAAAAAATGTGTCATGACATTTCCTTCAACCCAATAGTTACCTTATTCAGACTCTTTGGAAAAGTTTATCTAGGATGTCCAATTTTCTCGGTACTTGCATTTCTTTTCATTTTAAATGGTCTCTAGAATTCTACGGTCCGAAAAGAGCCATAAGGAATGCCTCCTGACCAATGAGAATTTTAGTGGTCCACTTGCCAACATGGTTCATGTTTTGGAATTTCCTTTCTTCGATGTTGTTATTTGGCACCTACATGAGAAAGTCTTAAGATGTACCATAACTACTTTGCTTACTTCACATTATCACAGCTGTTGACATCCACGGATGTCTGAGAAAGAGGGCACAAACTCTTAGTGTCTCCATATGGTTTTTATGAAAATAAATGATGCCTTGAGAGGTGCTGATAGCCAAATTTAGCATTTCTCAAGGGATATCTTTTAAACGTTGCATTGTTCATTACAAGGATAAATATATACATATGGTGTGTTTTGCAAATGAGTGTAAGACATTGATTTGTAATACAAACTTTCCAAATGATATTTATAATGTATAACGCGTATTTGTCCCATTTTCAGAAAAGTGGACGAAATGAACTTGCAGAGCAGATAAATCCTTTTAAAACGTTCATAATACATGTTAACTGCATAGCTTTCTTTTTTTTTATTTTATTTTTATTTTTTGAGGGCAGTGTCACTGGCCCTCGTATGTGGGACCGAACCAGGGCGGCTGGCTTCCCAAGCCAGCACGTAACCACTGCGCCACTCGGCTGGCCCTCTCTGCATAGCTTTCTTGATTCAACAGAATATTGGCTCTGCAGGCAGACTACCCAAGTTCGGGTACTGGCCCCATCATTAGCTGTGCAACCTTTTGTTTTGAAGCTATCTGACCTCCTCTAACCTTGTTTTTTTCCCCACTGTAAAATGACGATCATAGTACTGCTCCAAACCAGAACTGAAGTGATAGACATTTTCTATAATTTATGGAGTTGAGACTACAGAATGCCCCAGGCTCAGTGGAAAGCATGGACTCAAGGGACAAGTCCATGAAACTTGGTACAGAAGAGCTTGTTTGAGACCTGGTTCAAACACTTACTATGTGACTTCGGAGTTGTCTTTTAGGCCTCAGTTTTCTTATTAGTGAAAAAGTCATTTAATTGATGAAGGCTCTCCAAAGAATCTTACTTAGGATGAACTTCTAAAACTTCGTGGAACGCATCTACTTCTTATGATAAGGCATTCGTTTCATCCCTTTCATTCTAGTCATCAAATAGAATATGCCCTGTTCTGTGAAGTCAGAGGAACAAAGCAGACTAAACTGCTCTCAAGGGACTTCATCTTGGAGGTGGTGGTGGAGAGAAATGAACAAACCAGTAAGATGGCATGTGATAGCAAAATCATGAAGAAATGTAATCATGGGGAAGAGGAAAGAGCATGATGAAGGTTACCACTTCAGACAAGGTGTCAGGGGAATAAGTCCTCGCTAACAGTCTGTGGGGTGCAGGAATTTCTTGGGGAGCTACATCCTGGGCAGAGGAAATAGCAAGCTCAAAGGCTGAATTTAGAATGGAGCTTGTTTTAGGAACAGAAGGAACTCCAGTGTGGCTAGACAGGCATGAGCAATGGGAGGGCAGGGAGGTAAGTGTCAAGGGGCATTTATGAGCCATTGGAAAGACTTGGGTTTTTACTCTGAGATGAGAAACCATGGGGAGCTCTGAGCCCAAGAGTGACAGCATCTACTTTCTCTGTGGATAACAGACTGTAAGCTGGACAAGGGAGGAAGCAAGAAGTCAGTTGGGAAACCAGGTCAGGGATGGTGTGGGTGAGGGGGTAGCTGGAGGCAGTGTGAAGTGGTTAGGTTATAAATATGTTTTGAAGGGAGAGCTGACAGGATTTGCTGATGAGGTCTGTGGGATAGGAGGAAATATAGCAGCTTCAAAGATGGCTCCAAGGTTTCTGACCTAAGCAACAGAAAGAAAGGAGTCGTCACTTGTTAAAACAAGGAAGACTGGGAGTGAAAACGAAGAGTTCAGTTGTGGACATGCTAAGGTGGATATCCAAGTGCATATATCAGATAGACAGATGCAATATAATTATTAATAATAATAATACACTATTGTTTGTTAACTGAGAACTTTAATTACTTACCAGGCACTGCATTAAGAATTTATTACATTTCCTCATTTAAATCCTCACAATAATCCTCTGACGTAGATACTATTTTCACGCTCATTTTGCAGATGGCAAGACAAACCCAGGGAGATTAAGTCTGTGGGGCCACACATGTAATGTTTAAAGAATGAAGTTCTCCCTGAAGTCGGAGTCCTGCTCATGTGTACAATGTCACTGTGTAGCCACAAAAGGAGGAGGCTGGGGTTCCTAATAGCTGATCTGAGTTCCTCCTCCCAAAAGGAGTTTGCTGTACGGCTGGCTCCATGTCAGATTCCTTGACCTCTTCTTGTCTGAATTCTCATAGATGCCTTGGAGGTAGTTGAATTCAGGTCAGAAATATTGTTTATTAATTAAGAGCAGAAAGATGCAGATGACACATATTTACAACATATTTGACTTCAGAAGATTACAAATAACTTTTAGTGCCCCAAACTATAACTTCAAGAGAGCAGTAAGAACTGTCATCTGATGAAATTACTGTTTTGGAAGGAAATAAGCTCCGATGCTGATCTATGGTCCATTATCATCCTCTTTTATACCTGACTTAGGTGTTTGGCCATGAATTTTCATTTCTGGCATATCTTAATAAGAAAGCAGGTTCTTATTTGTGATGCTACAAGCAAATGGAAATTTTCCCTCTATAGATCATGATAGCCTTTAGATGAACAAGCAGAAGTCTAATCATGATGTTTTCATTTGCATAAGCATCTCCCTGACAGGTCATCAGATATCTTTATTGTTCCTGGGTACATTGCATGGACTGCTCAGGGCATGCATAATCATCTCCAGCAATTCATCTTCTTATCTAGTTTAATGGCCCCTATTACATATCAGGAGAATGATGGAGTGGAAAGGCAGTTTGTCCAGGCCTGCCTGCTTAAAAATATGGAATAAATTACAGTGGAGACTCAATTACATTAGCTCTTTCTCATTATCCAGTTACCTTTAGCCAATTTCACCCTACTAGGTTAAACAATCCTGTATGGCCTTGGGGGGAAAAAAATGTGCCCCTTCTCACCAACAAGCTCAGATTCTGTGTTCAGCATCAAGCTAATAAGTGGTCCTCTTCCAAATTAACAGACTCCGATGCACTAGTGAATGGGGCCAATACAGTCTATTGGGTTGGGGGGTGGGTGGGCTCTTTATCTTTATAACCTTTGATTTAAAAAAACAAAACAAAACTATTTTGGAAACAAAGCAGATAAAAGATTAGTATCTGCACTGAGTTGTTTTAAATCAACACTCCGCTGAAGTATCTCTTTATTGCTTTTCTCTTGGCCCCCACTCAATAATGGTGGTAATAGTGATCGCTGTCTGCCTCGGGGTACAAGGGCCTTATTCACAGCTGGTCTGTGGCAGAGTAGGGACCCAAACCCACTTTTGCACAATTTTCTATAAGTAGCGTCATCCCCAATTTCCAGATTAGGAACTGAGACTTAAATTCCAATGTGATTTTACACTTGAATGTATGGAATGAATGCTACTTATATTGCCCTAGTTCAGTTTTGATAGTTATTCTAAAGGAAAACATTATCACAAGATGAGTAATTGCTTTGTTTTGCGAGAGAAGTGCAGTGTGCTATCCCTACAAATCATATTTTATATAAATCGGTATACTGCTATTCCACATTATATCACAGACAATTCCCTTAGCACTAAATATTCTAAAGCATAAGCTTTATTGGCTATCGAGGACGCTAGCTTCGGTATCTCCTATATTTTATTTAACCATTCTCCTCTATTGGACATGAAAGTCGTTTTCAGGTTTTCATTACTATAAATAATATTTTAGTGAGCATCCTAATGCATAAATATTTATGTGCATCTCTGATTATTTTCTTAGAAGTACTTCTTAGATGTCAAGCAGTGTGGACAATTTAAAAAATTATAGCTTTAAAACAAAAGGCGTAATAGAAGCACCATGTATCATCCACATTGAATTTCTGAAACTCCTGGAACACAGTAACTAATTCTTGGTAGCAGAAAATATGTCTCATTTCCTCATCCCCTTTGTATTCCATGATCTGTCCTCAATACTTGTTTGTTGAATGAGTGAATAAATGAATAAATATTTGCTTTGAATTGGAGTTAACTGAATCTAGACCTCTTTCAGACAGAAGTGTATCTGAATTAGTCTTTTCTAAGTACCATGTATACCTAAGGATCTCTTGAAAACAAATTCTATAAGCGTATTCAATAATGATTATTATATTCAACCGTTCTTATTCCTAAGGATCTTTTCTTCTTGCTGCATATTCTTTTTTGTGTTTTTTCAAGATTTTATTTGGGAATTGGGGGAGGGGGACAGACAAGTTGCTGTCCTTTTCTTCTTCAGTCTAGTTGTGGAGGACATTGCTTCACTGGCCCATGTTGGTATCGTCATTGCATTCCTCCCGGGTGAGGCAAATCAGTCGCTGGCCTCTGGATGATCACTCACAGCAGCTCTTGGCAGCTCAGACCAGCTGCCGGCCACTCGCTGTAGTTTATGGCAACTCACTGCAGCAGGGGCTGCAGCTATGCTGTCTTGGGGACTCACAGCAGCCCAGCTCCAGGTGGAGCTGTTGTTCACCATCTTAGCTGTAGAGGGCAGTGTCACTGGCCCTCATATGTGGGATCTGAACCAGGGCTGCTGGCATCCCAAGCCAGCTCTTATCCAACGCTCCAATCAGCCAGCCCTTGCTGCATGTTCTTTAATATCTTAATTGTGCTTACCTGGGACTAGGTTGAACAAACAAATAATCAGCATTTTTTTTTCCATCCCCATTATTTTTTCACTTCACCACTATTTGGGGACATTACTGTGTATGTCTCATAGTTTAAGGAGATTGTGTTAAAAGAATAAACATCACCTGCTTGCCCCTTTGAAAGAGAATTTAAAGATAATTAAAGGTCATTTTATGCTTGAATGCCCTTAGTAAGCCCATGAGTGGTTTTCAATACCTCCAGTAACAGGTAACTCATTATCTCCTAAAGCCACTCAATCCATATTTGGATAGTTATTTTGTTACTGAATTGAATTCTTCCTACTTCGCACCCTGCCGCTTGCCTCCTACTTAGCTCCTGGACCAGGCCACCCCTCTTACCCATCCCAGCCAATTCTCCTGGGTCTCCAGACTCTCAGAATCTAGGCACCTGTGTTTATAGAAAAAGAAGTCAACCTGTAAGAATCTGGGATTCAAACCCAGGCCTGTCTGGTCAAAGCCAGACCTCTTTTTTTTTTTTTTTTTAATTGTGATAAAATATACATAAACATAGTATTTATCATTTTCACTACTTGTAAATTCAGTGGCATTAAATATAGTCACAATGTTGTGTAACTATCACCACTATCTATATGCAAAACTTTTTCATCATCCCTAATGTAACCTAATACCCATTAAATAATAACCTCATTTTACTTTCTGTCTATGAATGTGCCTATTCACCTCATATGAGTGGAACTATCCAATATTTGTCTTTCTGTGCCTAAAGCCAGACCTCTTTTTACTACAGCACCCTACCTTCATACCATCATTCTCCATCACCAACGCATTTTTTTTTTATTTGAGCTTCCTAAACTCATTTGCTTCCAAGGAGCTGCCACACTTTTGCAATAATCTCAAAGGCTTTGACTGCATGGCAAGGCCGGGGACACAATGCATTTCTTTGTCTTGAACTCTAAACGCCCCTGTAGGCAATTTCTCCTTCCTGTTGTACCAGATTTCCCTATTATGAAAATGTGAAAAATGGAGAACAAGTGTCTCCCCCCTTCACCCCATCTCCCATAGCAGTCAATCTGGTTTTGATCCTGCTTTTTAAAAGAAATACGAGTACATTTGATAGCAGCTTTGGGTTTGAAGCAGATGCTATTTATGATCTATTTTTTAGTTTGAAATTTCAAGCTATCCTATTAATAGCAATTCTGTAATCTTTGCTAGTACTAAAATTAAGTTCAAAGGCCTATAGTTTGCAAAATCTGCCTTAATTCCCCCTCTTTTCTATTTTTGATTAATCACATCTGCATTTCTCCATTCAGCTCTTCCGGCACCTCTACCGGTTGGCAATAGTTTAGCAATCTTATTTGTGAATTTTCTCAGTACACTGGATTGTGCCTACAGTGTCTCGCTGCTCACTTTAAATCTCTTTACCAATCTTGGCCTTTCTTTTTCTCATCATATTTAGTGTACTATTTTAAGTCCAAATATCATTCTTCTTGGAAGAGAAGACAAGGATGAAAGTAATAGTGGAATAGTCCTTCTTTCTCTTTGTTATTGCAACGTCATGTCTTCGGTCCCAGTAATCCCTTCCTGGTATTCCTTTTGTTCCTAATACAACTATAAGAACACTTTTTGTTGTTCTTATAAATTACAGACCCCGATCTGTCACTATTTTTGGAGAGCCCATCATTTTCTTACATTTGTTCTTGGGGAGCCCGCTTTTATATTTTTTTGTCGTAGCCATGTTGAAATTAGAGGTCATGATAGAACTATGTAGGCACTCTATCACTCTTCCTTGGTGGAATCATAATATGTGATATTGTGTGGACAGAATTGCATACTATGTGGACAGATGGGTACCATTCAACCCTCTTTCTGAGTCCCCTACCCCAGAATTGTGGTTCTGTATCTGCTGAGCCTTTTGAATTCTGCCCTCTGGAAGCCCAGGTTTTATTAACATATTTCTGACTACCCAGCACCTATCAAAATGCCAGGGAAGAAGGCTTTTATCTGTTGATGTTGGAATAGAGTTGGACAATCAATCAAAAAGACAGTTAAAGTAGCAAATCATAAAAAGATACAGGTACGTTGAATATTTTATTTTGACTCAAAATATATTAATGAAACAAATATATTAATTCACCAATCTTTTGACATAGGTCAAAGTTCTTTTTAAAAAATTGATTAGAGTTCCACAATGTCATTTTTTGTATCATCTATACTTTTTGTTTTTGTTTTTTTTTTAAGATTTTATTGGGGAATTGGGGGAGGGGAACAGTGTTGGGGAATTGGGGAAGGGGAACAGCCAAGTTGTTGTTCTTCAATCTTCGTTGCGAAGGGTGCCAGTCACCATCTGGCTTCCCGTCGGCAGCTCATGGCCTCTCAGCTCAAGGTGCTGTGTTCAATCTTAGTTGCAGGTGGGTGTAGCCACCATCCCATGAGGGAGTCGAACCAGCAGCCTTGTTGTTAAGAGTGCATACTCTATCCACTTAGCCATCTAGATGGGTGGCAGCTCAGCTCAAGGTGCTGAGTTCAGTCTTAGTTGCAGGTGGGCATAACCACCATCCCATGTGGGAGTAAAACCGGCCGCCTTGTTGTTAAGAACACACACCCTATCCATTGAACCATTCGGGTGACAGCTCAGCTCAAGGTGCCAAGTTCAGTCTTAGTTGTGGGTGGGCGTAGCCCACAATCAAACAGGCAATCTTGTTGTTACACCAGCTGAGCCATCCTGCCACCTGTTGGCAGCTCAGCGACAGCTTAGCTTGGTTGCAACACGTCACTGGCCCATGTGGGAATCAAATCAATGGCCCTGTTGCTCAGAGTTCTCGTTCTTAAGCCAACTCTTAACCAACTGAGCCACTCGGCCGGCCCTATACTTTTCAGTTTTGAGTTCCTTTAACTTGGGCAAAGCCTTGTAAAGAAATCTGATCACAGAATCCATGAAGATCTTGGGTTTTTTTGCAGTTTTGAAGTTTTCAAACAATGTTTCCTATTGAATTGTCTACACCTAATTTAACAATTCTTTTAACTCTTTATCAAAACTTTCCAAAACATTCAACTCAACATAACAACAATTCTTTTCTTTTTGTACTAATATTTAGTCAGTTTGTATAATATTTAATTTAAATTATTTATCCACAATATCCAGTGCAACTAGCATGAATAAGTTTGGAAGGAAACAAAACAGACGTTTGATAAGCACATGGCGTGGCAAGTGGCTCAGAAATACTAGAGCATAGTCTATTAAACTTGAGCCCTGGGTCCCTGTGCAACAGCAAGTGTGTTTTTCAAAGACAGTGCAAAGCCTTGGGCGAGAGGTGGATGGTTAGAGAGGGCTCTGTCGTACGCTAAAATGACATCATTGCTGTCACCTGAGGCTCATGATCTCACTTCACTAGCTGACATCTTTGTTGCTTAGGATTAGATCCGTAGCAGCTGCCCTGGTTACTTTCTTTCCCTGTAGAGAAATAAAGTTGCTACCCAATCCAGGCAGTAACTTGTCAGACATTCTCCTTTTAGTTTATCATCTCCAATCAAATGTTTTGTACTAATATTTCATGCCACTATTTCATGCCTCTGTGCGAGCATTATAAACTAAATTAGGAGCACATCACCCGTTTCTTCCATTGGGCCAGGTAGTCTGCTAATTTCACTTTCATTTGAAATTGAAACTGAAAAGATATCTTTTCCTCTCATTTAATATCTTTTCCTCTCATTTAATCTTTATTCGAATGCCTCTTCATCATCCTTACTACCTAGGTTCATGGATTTTTCACACAGATGATAAGTGATATTTCATTACATCCCTTCTTTACAGAATTTTTTTTGGAATACTACCAACTCCCAGTAATTATTATGAGATTGTATTTACTATCTTATTCTCAAGTTACCATGCTCTGTGCTGGTCCCATACAACTATGAGACCCTTGAGAGTCTCACTTTGGGAACTTCTCCCAGTTGTTTTCTTGTGTGAGTCTTATGGCTCCTCCTACACTATTGGTTTTCCCACTACATGACTGCAGGGTAACTGGGTTTGTGGTTTTACATGAGCATTGCTTTCTTTTTTTCTCCCATATTCAATTTAAAGACCACCTAATCGTCTCTAAGACTTCTTTCTCTGTCTTCATGAGATGTACACCAACCTTACCCAAAGTCCACCATTGCAGTATATAAAGACATCAAATAGAAAATGCATCCTATTCACCAATCACCTCTTCACAGTAAGCTGTTCACTTCCCCAGTATTCTTGCTTTTCAAAGTCCTAACTATTGAGAGGAAGAGGTATAAAAACCCCACTTGTGTTTCTGGGTCTTTTAGTCTCCAGCCTGTGACTTCTTAGATGCTAATGATGATCCTTTTATCTCTTAGCAATATGATCCACTCCCATGAGGAGCCATTGACTGAATCATGGGTTAGTGGGGCTTAGTATGTTTCAGTAGAATATTATATTCCAGAGCTAGTAACCAGGCAGATGGACAGCAAGCATGACAGACCATATCTCATTTGCACAAAGCGCTTAATACCCCTAACAAAGAGTGGTGATCATTACCCACCCTTTTCCTCCCAGGGCTTTCCACTTATTTGTAAGTGAGAGTATGGAGACCATATCTTCCCTGTGTCCCCCACACCATGTGTGGCCCATAGTAGGTGCTCAATAAGCATTTGTTGAATGACTATTGAAAGTCATCAGAGAGACTCATTTGGCCTGCAGGAGTAAAATGTAAAAAAGTAATGGAGACTAACAGAATAGAGATGCCCATGTGGTTCCTGACTTTCAGTGGAGCTAGGATCTTTGTACCTCAGAAAAAGTTACATGGCTGTTCTGATAGGACTCTTTGATCCCTTGACAAGTACAAGTGAAATTTGGAAATAAATATTTTGACATCTAGACCCAAAGCACTAATCATTTGAGCACAAGTGAGACTGACAATCCAGGATGGGACTGCAGAAATAAGGAACTTGACATCAGGCTGTAGGGATGCAGTTCAGCAGAACTTAGAGGAGGCAGGGATGTCAGAAGACCAGCTTCAGACATGAATCTTTCAGGGCAGTTGCAGGTTTCTTTATTCTAGTGGTGCTTGGGTATCTGTGACTCCCTGATGCTCCAAAGACACAGACAGATATTGGCAATGTCCATAGAGGTCTACCAGTTACTGTTCAAGGGGGCAGGGATAAATGTAGTGCATGATTCCTCCATATTTCTTTTTGGAAAATCATCCTACCCACCCTACCTCTATATTTATGATAAGCTTCTAATTCGGAGCTTTCCTTTTCCCTTTTGGGTCATATTTTTACACAGTGAACTATACTCCTTTGTATCACCCACTGTGTCTAGTATAGTGTGCAGGAAAATTTAGCAGTTAATGAAAGATTTTCAAGGTTCATTCATCTAAGATTCCATTAACTATAGGAGCAAAGATGTTGGAAGTTATTTTTGAATAGTAATTGGCAGTCATTGAGTTACTGGTTTTGACTGGCTACACTGCATTTCCTTAGCAAGCTACAGATATTCAAGCAGCAAGGTATGTGGCCAATTTCTAAACAGTATGGTGTGTGTGTGTGTGTGTGTGTGTGTGTGTGTGTGTGTGTGATTTAGCATTAACATTTGAAAGCCTCATTAATAAACCCCATTTGCAACCTGTCTATTTCTAGTAAGAGAATAGAAAATTCTCTCTAAGAAATGGCTTTGATGCATCAGTATATTAAAGTTACAGTGATTGGGGGCCTATTCATTCCCGAGAGTCACCATTTTAAAAGTCGAAGTTAGGTCTGAACTAAATCATTAATAAAACTGAGATATAATCTTCTCTTTTCCTTCATTTTTCCAGGACAAGGCCATTGGTTTTATATTGGCCAATGCAGGCTACCCACAGAATTCGTTCTGATTTAATTTTGAAACTGAGTGTATTCATCTTGCTAGCTCAGAAGGATTCTTCACAGACGTCTAAATCAAAATCTCTTGACTTGGGGGTCAAGGAATATGAAATGGCAGAATATTGTGTCTATATTCATTTTTCTGCTGTCCAGACTTTCAGCATATTATTAAAGGGGACATGACTCAAAAAGATGAACCATTTTCCTAGATATCTTAGATGACAAAAAACGAAGTATCACATGGTCTCCAAAATAAGCATAACATTTAGCTCTTTTCACTGATGTTCTTATCTTAGCATGTTTCTTTTTCCTGTTCTGGGTTTGAGGATTTTTTCTGAAACATCATTGATATTCAAATCACCTGGAGGTACCTTTCTCATATTTGATGTGACAAGGGACAGGGGCTGGTTTTATTGTTAGCACACGGAGTTATGGAGTTTGAGTGTGAGAGACTGCTCCCACTAGCCATTGCCTTGGTGCTAAATGTGGGCAGTCAGGCATGAAAATAAATGGTGTCCAGGAGAACTGTGATTTGTTTAAAAAATGGCAGCTCTTAGTGATGTTGAGTGAGGATTCAGGGACCTACAAAGAAGGGGAAGGGAGAGTATCACTGCATCTTTTGGGGATTAAAAACTAATGAAATTAGGTTATATTGGAAAGCGAAGTCAAAACCTCATTTAGTTTGTAAAGCCTGTCCCAGGATTCCTGGCGCTGAATGTTGCCTCAGACCTTTATCCTGGATTCTGAAAATGACCAGAAACCAATAGCTCTAGAAACCCAGTGGTCTTTTTGAAAGGGCTTTGTCACCTGAGGGCTGTGATATCGCTGTCAGGGTCCCAGCTCTGAGACATAGCACAGCACAGCTGGTGGGAAATGATTTTCTTTCTTTCTTTTTTTAAAAAGATTTTATTGGGGAATTGGGGGAGGGGAACAGCGTTGGGGAATTCTGGGAGGGGAACAGACAAGTTGCTGTCCTTTCGTTCTTCAGTCTAGTTGTGGAGGATGTTGCTTCACTAGTCCATGTTGGTATTGTGATCATTGCGCTCTTCCCAGCTGAGGCAGTTGCTCGCCGGTCATTGCCGCTCATGGTGGCTCACAGCAGCTCCCGCCAGCTGCCAGCCACTCATGGTAGCTCATGGCAGCCCACTGCAGCAGGGGCTGCAGCCTACGCTATCACCAGTCACTCATGGGAGCCCAGCTCCAGGTGGAGCTGTTGTTCACCATCTTAGCTGTAGAGGGCAGTGTCACTGGCCCTCATATGTGGGATCCCAACCCGGGGCCCTGCTGCTCAGAGCTGGTGTCCCAAGCCAACTCCTATCCGACGCACCACTCCACTGGCTTGGAAATGATTTTCTTGATTGACATGTATTCTGTGTTGCCTAATGGATGGACAGAAAGGTATTTTTAAGCTCAAAAACATTCTCCTACAGGAATTCTCTGAGCATCTGGCTCCATGACCGCCTACAGCCGCACTGTCTCTTGGTTCCCTCTCTTCTCGTGGCTCGCATCTGCTTTGTGTGAGCAGAATATGGGTGAAATGGGAAGGAATTTTCCTTAAGGAGCAACTGGGGTCAGAAAAGGTAGTGTTGAAGCAAATAGTTAAACACAAGCACATCATCCTCATTAAAAAGCATTTCCTATAAGCCAGATAGGCTTTCTCAACAAAGGAATTCAACATTGTCCCTATTTAAAAGAAAAATAAAATGGCAGCTCTTAGTATATTTTTACGGCACATACGTCTAAGATTAAAGTTTACCTATTAAATATTTTTGTAAAGATTTCTTCAAACACATGATGAAATTCCAGGCTTCTGCCTATTTCATTTGTGTTCTTCCTGCTATCTACAAATTTGCTCCAAAGCTAAGTGTTTTTATATTTTATAACCTGCAAAATGCATCTCCTCTTTTAAACTGAAAACAACTAAACGGACTTTAAAAAGCTTAACTTTCATGCACACAGGAAGTGGAAAGATAGAGTAGTTACTATGTTCTTTTTTTGATAGTTTATTATTGTATTTCTTGGCCTACACAGCTTTCATTATGAACTATCGGCTCCCTGAGACATTGTTCTACAGCTCAATAATTTTGGTGTTTTTGAGTCAGTGCTAACACAGGGACCACAGGAAACTTAAAGTTGTACCATGTAAATTGTTTTTATTTTTAAATGCTGGCTCTGTTAGGTACTGTGTGTTATTTTAATATGGTTTCTGTTCTTGGGCTGTGAACTGCGGGAAGTTGAGTCAAGATCAGTCCTCTATTTTAGCATCACCCAACATTGAGCTGTCTCCGTGTCCTTTCCTATGGTTAAAAACTTCCCTCTTTTCCAGAGAACTATGAACATAATTTTATGGGAGACTCATCGGCTCTCTGCCCTTCTGTTACAGCAACAGGCCCCATCAACCCAGCTGTACCATCAAACTCTTCAATTGCTGACTTTGCCAGTCCTCACTTGTACTATTATACATATTTCCGGGAACTGTGGAGACTGCACTTTACTTAGGTATGAGGAGGTCAGAGAGCAGCAGAATGAATGGTTGAAGAATTTGCTACAAATTAGGGCTAATATGGTCTCCTCCATATCCCAGCAGTTGACCTGTTGTTTAAATTCAAGGATAGATGCATCTCTGAGAATGTTGTGGGAACGTGACAACAGATATCAATCTGTGCTATCAATAAGCATGGGACATAGGAACACTTCTCATTGGTTTTTAGTAACCAGAATAAAGTAGCTAATATTGTCAGATATATGTGTTCTGTCTACTGCTCCAATATAAATTCAGGAGGTCCTCCATGCAATCTCCCCCAGGTTTTTAAATAAAAGTGCTGACATTTTAGGTGTTCACCTTTCCTAATTTAGAACAAGGCTTGTTGGAATGGACAGGGAAAGACTCCCAAAGGCTTCAGTTGGCTTTAGTTTATTTGCCTCTATTTCTTCTCTTTCTTTAAACTCTCTCCTTTCCATTTTCTTCTGTTTGCCCAATCCCTAAGTGGTTTGGGTAGGGTTCTAAGTGATGACCAGATTCAATAACATGTCTATCACATTTTCCCATAATATGAACCAGAAAAAAATTAGGACATCAGAAAGGGCAGACAGAAGTGAGTCCAGCCCCTTTTCTGTTATAGCTGTTTGGAGCACATTGCCCCTTTTACCAGCCAGGAGCTGTAGGAAGTCAACCCATTCAACCCACCTCAAGCAGATGTGACAAAATGGTGATGATTTCACTATCTTTTCTGTTCAGAAATAGAAAGGGCCTTCTCACATTTTTACAAAGATTATTTTTTTGTTTGTTTCATTGTTTGTTTGTCTTGTTCCTTTGTTGCTTTCAGTTTTAGAGCCTACATATGAGTGAAGTCATATGGTTCTTGACTTTTTCTGGCTGACTTATTTTGGTTAGCATAATCATCTCAAGATCTATGTATGTTGTCGCAAAAACTCGTAGACCCAGACAACAGTTTAGTGGTTATCAGAGGGTAAGTGGGGAGGAGGGTGGCAGAAGAGGGAAAAGGGGGTCAAGTATATGGTGATGGAAGGAGAACTGACTCTGGGTGGTGAGCACACAATGCAATATATAGATGATGTATTATAGAAATGTACACTTGAAACGTATATAATTTTATTAACCGATGCCACCCCAATAAATTTAACTAATTAATTAATTTTAAAAGATTATTTTGTTTATTGACTGAGCATACAGGATGGACTTAAGCATTTTTACTCATGGAACTAATGAGAACAAGTCTTCAAAAATTTTACCATACAACTGTTTGCTTAACTGTCTTGCCAAATGCCTGCTTTTAATAGTAAGTTAATACAAATCATAATGTTGTCACAGGTTTTAAGACAACAGTAGTCCTCTCCCTAGATTCCTACTAAAGTAGGGTATACCAATATACACTAATTAAGACCCTATGTACCTATCACTGTACTTTCATCAGAAAAGCACTTAAAAGTAATACATCATAAATGTTTTCTTTCCTATATTTTTAAGCCACTTGCTACTGAGTGCTGTGGGGGTGGGGTGAGGGGGTGGGGAGGGGAGCGAGAATCTGTGGTATTAACATGATTTGAGGAATTTTAAAAGTTCCAAGTCACTACCAGGCCTGAAAAGTAATTTGAGAAAGTTTATTCACTATGAAGCTCCCATGCTACCATTCGCAGTTGCTGATTTCTTCAAAACTGGGTGTCTTGCACTGGATGTGGAGATCCTTGTTTGGCCTCTGAGGTCCAGAAACTATCCTGCTGGTGCCACAGCAGTAGGAGCTGTTTAGCAAGCTAGGGGGCTTTGGTTGCTGGGCTCTCTTGCCCTAATGGTATCTGAATGGCCACACTGTCTTTCTCCAAGGCAAGGGGTATCTTCTTGTAATTCCAGGTTGGCCCACGACCTGACCTCCTCACCCCTTCCCTCTTACTCTCCATCTGGAGACTTTGCTTCCTCACCTTGGAAACAGATTAACATCTTTTCTGTTTTTTTTTTTTTTTTTTGAGGGCAGTGTCACTGGCCCTCATAAGTGGGACCCGAACCGGGGCCGCTGGCTTCCCAAGCCAGCACTTAACCACCGCGCCACTCGGCCGGCCCAACATCTTTTCTGTCTTACTCTCACCATTCACCATCTCCATTCTCTCTACCAAGAAATCCTTCCTTCGACCTTTCGACTCCTTAGCCCTTGAGCTGCCATCCCCTCTCTCTCCTTTCCTCCTCCACCAACCTCTTTGCAGGAGTAAGATTTTATATTCATTACTTGCTCGCATTCTTACTCTGTGTCACCCTATATTCCTCTCTCTGCCTTCATTTGTCTGCTAAACTGCTATAGTTCACCCTAGAACAACAAGGGTTTGAACTGCATGGGTCCACTTCCATGCGGATTTTTTTTCATCTTGTAAACAGGCAAAATAGATTTCTGGTATCAATAACTATAGTACAGTACTGTAAGTGTATTTTCTCTTCCTTATGATTTCCTTAATAACATTTTCCTTTCTCTAGCTTACTTCATTATAAGAATACAGTATATAATACATATAACACAAAATATGTGTTAACCGACTGTTCATGTTATCAGCAAGGCTTCTAGTCAACAGTAGGCTGTTAGAAGCTAAGTTTTGGGTGAATCAAAAGTTATATGTAGTTTTCAACACCATGGCGGCAGGGGTGGTGGGGGTGGTGTCCTAAACCCCCTTGTTATTCAACAGTTAAGTGCACTTTCACATTATCAGTAACCTCTAGTCATGAAATCCATGTTTCTCAGTCTTCCTTTTCCTTTTCCCCACTGTTGAGATAACCGCTTTCATTTGAATCTTTTTTTTTTTCAATCTTAGTTTCCATGAACAAGGCTGTTGTATGGTTTTCCTTTTTCCCTAGCCAGTTCCCCTCTTGCCCCCTCCCTGGTTTTCTTCTCCAGATTGGGAAATGTGAGATTATTCTGGGCTCTACCCTCTCTCCTTTCTTCGGCTTCTGTGTTCCATTCCTGGATATCACTATGATGAGCCCAACTCTCAGATCTACATATCAACGTAGATGATTTTCTTTGGAGCGCTAATTCTGAATCACCAGCTGTTTATCGGATATTTTCTCTAAGAGATCTTGTCAGAGACACCCCCAGAACCAGATATTAGTCACTGGACACCTAGTCAGAATTTTCCAAGTGCTGTGTGAGAGTCTGGAGATATGAAGATGAATGGGATACATCCCTCCCACTGGAGGTTTACAATCTGGTGTGGGTGACAGAGGTCTAATTGTGCGAGAATAAGAGTGAGCATTGACCTTGGGAGGTTTGGCGCTGGTCCCTTGGTGTAACTTACCCCATGTCTTCCCAACCAATCCTTTAGGTATCAGTATCTCCATTTTGTAGATGAGAAGGTCAAAGCACAAAAAGGTTAAGTAACTTGCCCAGAGTCCTTTCGATGTCAAAGCGGGGGACTTAAAACCAGGCGGTCATTCTGAAATCATATGTGATATACGCATTTAAACTGTGTCTGGAGTGGCTTTGTGAGTTACTGTGAGAAGGTGCTTGCTCCGTTGGAGAGCTATAGGAATGGGAAAGCAGCTTACCACTTTCTGCCTGTTTGTTTGTGTCATTTCTCTGCCTGAGACGTTTTCTACCTCCGCCTCTGTCTTCAGTTATTTCCCCTGGAAGTGCAACTGTCCTCTGAACTCTGAGAGCCTCATTTCTGGCATATGCGTGGTGCCCAGTGTATCCTGCCTTGTACTGGACATGCTGTATCTCACCTCTGCCGACACCAGATTCTTTACAATTCTGTGGCTTCTAATACAGTTGTGCATAACAGCAACTCGATGCACGTTTATTGACTCTTGAAGGAATGTTAATCAGGGCCAGAGAAGTAAAGTTATTGGAAAAGTAAGTCAAGATAATCCATAATTCTTGTCAGATGGAATCGTAATCAATTTACTTGAAGAGTAAATTAGCAAATGGATATGTGATAATGTTACCCACTCCAAGTAATTTGATTTGGCTGCTGCAGCCAGCTTTTAAAGACAACTTATCTGCTGGCCATAGGATGTTGGTTACATTACTGTGGCAAACCCTAAAATTCTACATTTAAAATGTATTTATATTTGGTATCTAGGGTCTCTGAGAACTCTGTAATTCTATTAGCAACAAGAGTGCTTTAAATGAACTCCATCAGAATCATTAAATTTTCTGAAGTGAAAGCTTAACAGGATTTAAAAATATATGTATAGTGGCTTTGTGCTGTCAACACAACCATTCGAAAGCTGAAAATATGTTCAGCATACTTTTGTATTTATGTCTTAGTTTGAATTTCTTTTTTGAGTCAGAAAGAAAGATTTTGTTTAATTTTATTAAAAAGGAAGAAAACGGAGAGAGATAGAGGATTCTTGGAGCAATCCCCATCTCCTCATTCTCCATTTCCTGTCACAGACAGCCCCCCACAAAATAGCAAATTGTAACTCCAAAATGTCTCTAATATTCTCCTCTTTAATCCACTTCCTTGTCACTGTCCAACTTCAGGCCTTTATGAAGTGTTGCCAGGATTATCACACCAGGTTTTAACTGACTTCACTAAGTCATTTGTGTGTGTGTGTGTGTGTGTGTCCCCCAAACCATCCTTGACATGCCCCGTCGAACCTCTGTGTACCTGTCATATTTCAGTGCCAGCCTTCCCTGTCTGTCAAACTTTCCCAGGCCCCTCAGACCAAGATGTGTGTCTACCTGCAATGTGCCAGGTGCTTTACAAACATTATACTACTTAGTTTTCACAGTTGCTGTTTAAACTGGGTTGACTTTGTCCCCCATTTTACGGGTAAAAACAAAACAAACAAACAAACAAACAAACAAAACCACTGAGCCTCAGAGAGCTTAAGTAATTTGCCTGAAGTCACACAGCAAGACAGTAAGGGGTAAACTAGGATTTGAGCCCAGTTTTTTTCTGTTTCAAGAACCTGAGCTCTCTCTGCAACATTGTTGCTCCTGCCATAGCCTCCCTTGGTGCCTGTAGTTCCTTTCATTCATCACTTTTACCATATTTACAATTTGCTATTTCTGCTGCACTGATTGAGCCCACCTTTCATCTTTATTTCTCCAAGGATTGGCACAGCGTCTTGCTCGTGATAGGTAGTTAAGAAATATTTATTGAGTTCATTAATGAGCCAGACAATATGCAAACAACAGACAACCTCCAACCATCTCTGAGGGAATCATAGAGCATAGCCTTCTGTGTGTGGTGGTGTGGAGAAGCAGAAAGAGAGAAGTGAGGGCTGCTTCCTGAGCAGAAGGTTATAGGAGGACAACAGAAGGGTTGTGCAACCTCTAGAACCACCTTAGGAAGGATTTTTAAATCAGCTGCTGGGAGAAGCCAGGAATCAATACCTAGATCATTTTAATAGATTTTTTTTTAATGTTGGCACTGCCTAAGATTATTGCTTCCTTAGATGAATTCATAATTAATCCTTATAAGAAATGTGCTTGTGTAGAAAACAAAGGGGCATGGACTTGGATGGAGGATCTTGCAGTGTGGTTTCATGAGACCCTATGTTTCTTTATTTGAAAATATTTTTATGTTAACAGCTAGAGTGACTGTTGTTAACATGGTATAGTAAGCCAAAGAATATCCCCCAAAGGTATCAGATCCTAATCCTTGGAACCTGTAAATAGTACCTTATTTGGAAAAAAAGGTGTTTGCAAATGTGATTAAATTAAGACCTTGAGACAAGGTAATTAAATCCCATCACATGTATTTTTATAAGAGAGGCAGAGGGAGATTACACACACACACACACACACACACACACACACACACACACACACACACACCGTGCCACAGAAAACTAGTACACACTGGGAGGCAGCAGTGAGGTCATATGATAGGTATGATGCCCACAAACAGAGCTCCTTTCAATGACTCTCCATCCGCTTCCCCTGGAAGGCCTTCTACTTCCCCTCGCCCTGCGATCAAAACCAGAGTGTCTGCCTCTAGGTCTATACTCCTGGAAGCTCTGAGCTCTCCTGTAGTTATTCTTTTCTCCCTCAGGATCCCCTGAGCGCAGCATCTGTCACAGTTCAGGCAGGGCATATGTATTCCTTCTGAGTGTCCATGGCTTTCACTGCCTGCTGATGGGATCTGGGAACACAGCTACATTTGGATGCAGTCA
The DNA here is from genome assembly GCA_033961575.1 of Aselliscus stoliczkanus. NCBI lineage: Eukaryota > Metazoa > Chordata > Mammalia > Chiroptera > Hipposideridae > Aselliscus > Aselliscus stoliczkanus. Next base: position 68,882,072 of record CM066739.1, on the reverse strand, counting down.
GTTATAAGTGGGCAAGCTCATGTTACTTAATGAGTTTAGCATGCGTGTAGACCTTTAAATAGGCTCAACTTTTGCCTGTTTTTGTGTCTATCGCAAGGATAGGTTTGATTAGATAATAGCTATGGTTCCTTCCAGCTCTGAGATTCTGTCACCCTCTCCCTGGTCTGCATTTGCTTACAGCCGTGAGCCTGTATTTTTTTTTTATCACTGGGTAGCTTCTTCCTCTACTGCTAGAGCCAAGTGGAGCTCTCTCTCAGCCACATAAGTTCCTAGAGAAGGAAGACTGTTTTTCTGTCTGGATCCCAGGTCCTGGATAAAGCTTAAAAAATACTTAACCCTTGACTCAGTTGATGTTCCTGGATTCAGACCTTGGAATGTACCCAGTGATGCTTTCTTTGGTCCAGGGTGCCTACATTTCACCCAGTGTCTGTGAACAGAGCTCTATTAAGCCAGCCTGAATTCTTACAAACTTCTATTCTCTTTTTCACATTTTTTTCCCTTTTAACACATATCTAGCATGTTGTTTACTTTAGACCTTCCAGTCTCAATCAGGTCAACAGAGGCTTTTTCCCCTTCTTTGAACCCATGATTTCCCCATATACATTCTGAGATCCTTCACGACTCTCATCCCCACTTCTGATAAGGGTTTGCTATGTCCCCACTTCTCACAATGTCAGGGAGGCCACTTGGTTCTCAGATCCTCATCTCTGCATTATTATAAGCTGGTATTGGTGTTCACCAGAATATTTGGAACACAGCTTTCTCTGTAAACACATTTTCAGCAGCTGTTATAAGCTAGACATTTCATATAGTTAGTGTCCAAACCATATATTAAAATGAGCTGAGTTCTTGTTTTAAAGTTTCATTGCAATAGAGGAGATAAATAACCACACAAATAATAAGATCGAGTGTTTCTGAAATATTGATAGAAATAATCCCAGATAGAAAAGTCAGTCAACCTAGGCTCCAGGTCCCTAACAGGAGACTGGCTAAGAAAGTGGATTTTTGAGCATCAGTTTTCTCTCAAATGCCCAGTGGATCTGTAGGATAATATACTTTAGTGAAGCTGTTGTGTGGATTAAATGATGTAAATGTATGTGACTGCCCAGTATTATGTATCCCTTGTATGCAGGAGGAGGTCAGTAAGAGATTCTTTAATTGAAAGAATAAAAGAGAAGAGGATTTGAAGGAAGTTGAGGTCACAGTGGAGCAGATCCAAAGGGGTTTTGCGGAAAATGTAGCATTTAAGATAGGTTAGACTGGGCTGGCCGAGTGGCGCGTTGGTTAAGAGCTGGCTTGGGACTCCAGCAGCCCCGGTTTGGATCCCACATATGAGGGCCAGTGACACTGCCCTCTACAGCTAAGATGGTGAACAACAGCTCCACTTGGAGCTGGGCTGCTGTGAGTCCCCGGGACAGCATAGCTGCAGCCCCTGCTGCAGTGGGCTGCCATAGGCTACAGTGAGTGGCTGGCAGCCAGTGTGAGTGGCTGGCAGCCGGTGTGAGCTGCCAAGAGCTGCTATGAGCAGCCATCCAGAGGCTGGAGACTGATCTGCCTCACCTGAGAAGGGCGCAATGATGATACCAACATAGGCCAGTAAAGCAATGTCCTTCACAACTAAACTGAAGAACAAAAGGACAACTTGTCTGTTCCCTTTCCCTGGTTCCCCAGTGCTGTTCCCCACCCCCAATTCTCCAATAAAATCTTAAAAAAAAAAGTCAGACTGGTGGCTCATCAGGGCAAGAACCTTCCTATGTTTGTCTAACCCTTAATATTCTACACATAGACAGTGCTTAATATATGTTGAGTAAATGGACTTTGAAGGATGGATAGGATTCTGACGGGCTGACTTGGACTTGGGAAAAGGGCATTCCAAGCAGAGAGGACAGCATGGCCATGGGATGGGGCAGGTCACATTGGCAGGACAATTGTCTGGTTGACAGGAATGTAGGGAAGCAGCAGAAGTGAGAGTAAATGGAAGCTGAGAATGTTATGTGGGTATTGAAAGGGTTTCCCATGATAGACTTTGGGGATTGTGCTTAATTTGGTATAGTTCCTCATTAATTTCTCTGTTTACAGCCGAGCTTGGAGGGCTGGACTTTTTTGTCATGCTTTCTGGGTTATTGAGAGTTTATTGTTATAACAGTCCTCTGTTGTGTTTCTGCTTTTTGTTGAAAGGGCTGTAGGCATAAAATGGCATATCCCTGGTAGGGATAAAATGTTAATTTTTGTATATGCTAAAGGAAACAGATATAAAGAGACTGGTACTAACAAGGAAAAGAGAAGCAGATGTGTCTTTTTTTGTTCATGCCCAAATATTGTCTTTCTTAAATACTATGCTAAATATTACTAGCTTTCAAGCTTTTAAAAAAAATCATAAAATTCAGGTCAATGGAGCCAAATATACAAAGGGATTCATGATTTTTGGATGAATTGGCACTCTGTTTCTAGCCACCAATAAAGGAGTCAAATACATTTGAGCCTAGATTTTCCATATGTTCAAAATAGTTTGCAGTTGAACCAGCCTTGTCCATAACTCATTTCATAATTATTAATATCATCTATGTTATGTTTCAAATGTTTGTGTCCCTGAGAGAGGTAATATTAATGTGCAGAAACAGCTGGGGAGTGTATCGAGTTATCTGAAGGAGGGGAGAACCATTGAGAGGATACTAAAGATAAACTTGACTGTGGTATTTCACTGGCTTGTATACGATCTCAATTGTAAACTTGACTGTGGTATTTCACTGGCTTGTATACGATCTCAATTGTAACTGTACTACTATTTCATGTACCTTTAAGGAAAAAAAAAAGTGCTTCCAATTATGTTTAATGACCATCCTGCCCTATGCATGAATTGCCCAAACTGGCTTACCATTGCTCTGGTATTTCTTGGATCTCTTCTGAGATATTTGGTACTTTTGCCTCCTTTCAGCTGTATGGCTTGGCGTGAGGTAGATCATCCTTTCCATGTATCTTTGTAACAAATTCCAACTCAATTTCTCCTATCTCTTTAGACCCCATAAAAACAATCGATGGTTGCTTTGCAATAAAATAAGGAATTGCAGTCATTTTTCCTAAGATAAATATTTATTCTATACATATCAAATGTATCCTGCGACTCCACATCCATGCCTTTTTATTTACACAGTAACTTTTGGTTTTGATATTGAATCAGTATAATCTTTTAAAGACACATTAAAGGAGGCAGTAGAATTCAACACTAACAAAAAACAGAGCTCAGTTAACGTGGCAGAGCTATGAACAGCTATGACCAAGTTTTGTGCACATGCAACCACGTCATGGTAGCAACTTTGTGGAAGACAGTTGTAAGACCCAACTGATTATAAGACATGCTCCCAATGTAGAGATGTTAAAATGTGAAGAAACTATGCATGTTAGGAACAATGAAACGCACTGAACTTTAAAACATGCCCAGAGACCAGCCTACTTCTCACTGAAGACTAAATTGATTGAGCCACATCCCTTTGGGTTTTTTGATGTTCCCTTCTGGCATGTGTCCTAAAACTACAATGTATATGTGGTGCCTACAGTCATTTTACCAGAGGGTTCTGACAGGAAGGAGGCTGAAACACTGAGCACCCAAACTCTTCAACTCTGTTTCCCATGTTGGTGGTTAGATGTTTACATGTAGAGGTATCATAGATGTATTTGCTCTTGTTGCCTTCCACCTATAATACTATACAACACTTGGGTTTATTTATTTTTTAATTTGTTTATTTAATGGGTGAGTTTGTGCATCTCTTGTCTGTTTTTCTTCTTGATGGTCCTCATTTAGTAAAGCGTACCTTTTCACTTACTTGCAGGAAACGTAGGTTGAAAGCATGTGACTTGCCCTCCCTGAGTCAGTTTCATTCTGATCACTTGTTCATGTTCATTGCAGGCATCCTGATACTGTGGAGCGTACCCACACATTGAGATGTAGGAAACCTGCCAAAAGAAATCAAACTGTCAGCCTCTTTATCGTCCAGGCTGAAGGTTGATAGATAACATCTATTTTGGCAGCCTTCACTCTGAATTGAGCAGATTTTAAACTTTTCTCTCAGTCCTCTACCTAGATCTTAAGCTCTGAAGATTTACCTTATTGCTGATCATTTAAAAGATGGATAGATTTGAGTTCTACCCTTTCCTTGTTTCTTTAGTCGCTTTGGTCAAAGAAACACTAAGTAGGAAGTTGTGAAAGAGGATAAAGAAAACCCCAGCAAACTGGATAGTCCTGAAAAGTCTGCAGGAGATGGCACGTTAGGAAGACGGTGGTGGCTTTGGGTTTAGGCAGCCAAAGGCATTGGCGCATGAAGAGGACAACTTCAGCTTAGAACTGAATGGACTGATCCTTTGGGTGTTCTCTTGGGGGAAAAGGGCTCTTGATTCCTGTTTTTGATTTTACTCCTATTATTGTCTCTGAAGCATTGCTTCTGCTCTAGTCTGCTCCGTGCAGTCTTATGGCTGGTTAGATGATCAAATGTGGTCAAATTCAAAGGCCCAAGCACAAAGTTCAGAAAATGTTTGACAAGTCTTTCTATTAGCATTTCATGACAATCTAATCTGTCAGGTATCTTTAACATTTTCAATTGAGCTGACACAATTAGCAAGCACTTGTTTTATTGTTATATTAAGAAAAATTTTTTGTTTAAGTGTACATCTATTTGGTAGAGAAAACAGACATACTTTCGGAGGGAAAGTCTTATATAAGTGAGTTGTATTTCTTAAAAACTAACTGAGTGCCTTAAAACTTATATTTCTTTTTTGGAGGTGAAAAAAACATCTCCCAGAAAGTTGCTATTTACAAAATGTAAGTGGCACAAATCTTCCTTTCAAACTTGTAGAAAACAGGGCCAGCCGAGTGGCACAGTGGTTGAGAGCTGGCTTGGGATGCCAGTGGCCCCGGTACAGATCCCACATGTGAGGGCCAGTGACACTGCCCTCAAAAAACTAACAAAAAAAACTTGTCGAAAATAGACTCACTAAACCTCACTTAGTAAATCAGAGGACAGCACTATTTGGAAGCATTTTAAATATTATGATTTTAGGGTACTTGAATAGTTTTTTTTTTAAATTGGGGTTTGGGGAGTGATAAAAATATTTTATATCATGATCATGTGCTGGTTGTACAATTATAAACATCTGTCAAAACTCATTAAATTGTACTCTTAAAATTGGTGAATTTTATTATCTATAAATTATAGTTCAATAACGCTGACCAAAAATTATTTTGGGGTTTAGAAAAGGACTGGTTGGGATTCCAAGAAAGGGAGTTTCTATGAACAAATTATGGCTGAGGCCATAGATGGAAAAAGAATTGTTTTAATCAGAAACCAAATGCAATGAAACTATTAAGAAAAATGATTTAGGGTCAGGGTATGTTACATGCTTATTATACTTCCCAGTGCATGTGAGTTCTTTCCCCAGTGACATTATACCCATTTCTATGAGTGGAGGTGGAGTGTATTGGGTGTGAAGGTTTGGGGGTGGATTTGCATCATGTAAATGTGAAAGGAAAGAAGAAGGTATAGAGTAGGGAGAATTATTCCTTCTACTTCTACTCCTATCAATTCATTTACTCTAATTATGTGCATAGGATAAACATTTGATACATTGTAAAAGAATCATGAGTTAGAATTATAATACAGAAGCAAAAATAAGGAAAGATACAGTTGAGCCAAATTTGCCATTATTATATAATTATAGGTTCTTTAAAATTGGGACTAGGTGCTTAAAATAACTAGAGCATGGAATCATGGTTTACCTAAATGGATTGCTTATTTCAACTGTATAAATATTCTTGAAAATGGTGGCAGAGTTGATGCTGTTTGAGAGATTACTATTGATTATTTCTACTCTTAAAATGATTGGATTGATTTTTGCCATGGTTTGGAAGTTAATGATTTACCTTGATTTTTAATGCTAATGTAATTATATGTAATGGTTTTATTTGGATAATTGTATGCTCACGAAGCAGGGTTTTTAGGCCTTAACTAACCAGGTTATTACTTTATCTGAATTACTTCTCTGGCTAAAGTTTCTTTCTTGCTCATTTTAAAATAAAATACAAAGCATAGCCTTATAAAAATAGAAGGCAAGGGCTGGCTGAGTGGCGCGGTGGTTAAGCACTGGCCTGGGAAGCCAGCGGCCCCGGTTCAGGTCCCACATGTGAGGGCCAGTGACACTGCCCTCAAAAAAAAGAAGGAAAAAAAACTCATCCCTGGGCCCATAACTCAGTGATAACCACTGTTAGTGTTTTAGTTTAGTTCCTTCTAGTGTTTTTTCTCTGTCCAGTGGATTTTGTTCTTTTACTTCTTTGTGATCTCTCTCTGCAAAAGTCTATGTGCACTTTTGGTTGTTGTCACTTACTTTTAGGACATGCATTTTTACATGCTAGTTCTTTTTCACAAATATACCAGGGGTGCCAAAATAAATGTAGAAGTAGCACTTAGGTCAACGTTGCTCAAGCAATAGTTCACTGTAATCAGAAGTGTCTGGATGCTATGGGAACCACTTTGGGAACCTCTTGTAATTGCAGAAGTCAAATGTGACTTGTATTCATTTTTTGTTATTGGTGTATATTGAGTATTACAGTTTTAATAGTATTTTCCTTTCTTAAAATGTGTAACATTTTTTTTTGGCACCCTCTGTAGTTTAAATGGTTGCATACCACACTTTACTTCCCTGAGCTTACTATTTTTTTATACTTAATTATACATAATTAGATCAGAAAATACATTTCTTTTTTAATGGAACATTTTTATTTGCTTCAACTTTTACATTATAACTTTAAAGTGGCTGATGAACTACCAAATTTTATAACAATTAAGATATTTAAGGTCAAACTACTGAATTTTAAGTAATTCCAGATGTGCATGTAATAAAAAAGAGGTGTGGTTTTACATATGTTTTGATGACAAACTGGGAAAGTTTTATATACAATATACCTTCTTTCTTCTTGGTCTCTCCAGATTATCTTCTTTTTTTAAAAAAAAATAAATAAAAATGTATTTGAGCCAAACAGAGGATATACCTGGAAGCAAGACCTCAACTGAGATAAATGCTTCTTGTTTGTCTTTTTATAGTCTCTTCTAATAGCCATAAAAGACTATTTGGTTGTATTATGAATCTTTGTGATAATTTAATTGCGGACTCTGAATTTCTTTCTGAAGATGAGGCCCCTGATTTTCCATTTTTACACATCTTGTGGGTTTCCTACTCCTCAATCCACCCTTGTTGCTGACTCAAAACCACTTCCTCTTCAAAGCTTGCCTCATTTCCTGTCATTCATTTCCCTGGCTTTGATTGGCAGTTCTTATTTATTTAAAACCATAACAACTGAGATATACGTGTGTGTGTGTGTGTGTGTGTGTGTGTGTGTGTGTATGTGTGTGTATATATACAGTTGTTTTTTGTTTTTTTTCTAGCCGGAGTATCTGAATGAGACAAGACTTTTCATCTCTTTCCTTTCTAAGGGAAGTTCTTTCAATCTGGAGAGATTTTTGAGCATGCATGGTTAAAAATTTATTTTTGGTTATGTGCAATGTTTATTTGTTCGTTTATCTGGGGATTACTGAAGAGCCTGTGACTCAAAGAAAGCATTGTGTATTGGGATGTATTTTACGCTCATTACCTAGATGTTTCCAGAATCCCCCCCACCCCCACCCCCACCCCCGCTCCCCAGGGAGTTCATATGCAGCTGGTTTTCATTCCTCACCTGTTGTCATTACCCAAATATAGACAAGTCCAGAGCACCATAGAAACCCTGTGTGAAAAACAGCAAAACAGATGACAAAGTAACTCCCTCCTTCTTAAGGGTCTCTCTTTTAAAATTATTCCCAGCAGAAATGTGGGTCTCTTTTGTTTTTCTAATCAGTAGCAAATTTCTAATATTCAGACTATTTAAACTTGATTCATTGGATTAATGAACTCAGGTTTTTTGTGCCACGTAAGCATGGTGTTAATCTAAGCTTTCACCTCATAACTTTCTTTGTAAGTGTGTCGTTGTGATGATTGTCTTGCAATGGAACAGTAAACTTCAGATCAGATTTGGAGAAAAGGAATAAAATGTTCCTTCTGGGAGCTCCTTTCCTGGAACCCCAGACTGCTGGGAACTGGTCTCCACAGGTCAGGAGGTCCAATTTGTACCAGGTATCTAAACACTTAAGATTTCTAGGCTTTTTTTTTTTTCAATTTGTCTCATACTAAATCACTACATAGCTAAACATATTGCTTTAGGACAAATCCTTCTGACAAATTATTTATTTGAAACCTTTCTGTTTCTCTAATGAAAGGAAAATAAACTCACGGTATGTAAGCAACAGAACAGTTTTGGAAGGGAGTTTTCTAAAGAATAATGGAGGTACTTAGAAGTTTAAATATTGCTGCAAATGTTCCATTTGTGTGACAGATTAATTTTCCACTTGCTTTCCCTTTCATCTTATGGTGGTGAAGTTTAGAGATATGGGCAGGGAAAATGCACTCAATATAGAGCTACTATTCACATCAATTCAACAGAGATTTTAACAAGACAAACTGTGTGCCAGGTACTGTCTTCTATAGGTCCTCAGGAGTCATGAGTGAGAAACGTGCTTCCAATGAACAGCTGTACGGCTGGGAGAGGGTGTAAGCGAATCACTACACTACAGTGTGGAAGGAGCAAACTGGGGGTTCAGGTAAAGGGCTGTCAATAGACAATCGAGAGCGATTAATCCTGACTGAGGGGGTGGGTGAAAGGAAGTCAAGAGAAGCTGCAGGGTAGATTTTCAATTTGACTTTGAAGATGGATAAGCATTTGGGTCTGTGGGTCCCAGGAAGAGTGAATAGTTGAGGCAAAGAATCAGAGAAGTGACTGAACACCTATGGGAATGTGGTGTAGCCAAAACACTCCATGCTCTGTGGGCAGCAGAGAGGCTAGAGAGGTGGGCTGTGGACAACCTGGGAAGGACCTGAAGAACCCAAGATGGTTTTTATCAGGGGAGGGGCCTGACCAGTTGTGCACTTCACAGCGTTACCTTTGCTGGTGGTATGAAGAAGAGATGTGAAAAGGGAGAGGTCAGAGGCAAGAGACAAGTTCAGAGCTCATTCCGGGAACTGCTCTTGCAAGAGATGAGGATCTGAAGAATCATTGGTAGCACAGGGGTATTTGAGAGATTCCTGAGATCTAATGGGCAGAATTTGGTGTGCATGGCCTCAAAAGGAAGAAGAGAGTGAAGGATGACTGAGATTTCTTCTGCAGGCATCCAGGTGATGAAGCATCTGTTAACTGAGATGGGGGAGGGGGCAAGTTTGAAGTGCCTCTAATGGTTTCAATGTAAAGTTATTTAGCAGGAGACAGTTGAAAACATAGGACAGTGTTCCAGAGAGGCTGAGACAACACACATATGTGGGAGTCATCAGGGTGCAGTGCGGTTGTGTTTCTAAGGGTGGGAGCGGCTGTAAGAAGTACAATAGATAAGAGGTGATGGACCCAGGAACCATAGATTTGGGATACCGTTCTCAGAGATTTGATGGTGAAGGCAGAAAAAGAAGGTAGTTGCCTGAGAGGTAGATGAGGTTTGTTTGTCTGTTTCAGGATTTGAGCACATTTGTGGGCTTCTAGGTAAAAACCAGTGAAAAGGAAGATAATGACAATCCAAGAAAAAGGATTTAATTGATGGGGTAATAATTTGCTTAAGGAAAGTAGATGAGCAGATGGCTCCCACATCCGCAGAAATGGGGCTGTTCATGGATTTCTGGACCTATATTGAAATTTCAGAATTCCCTGTGGTGGTCAAATGATACCCTCCTTGAAATGGGCAAATTCAGGAAGAATGGACTAGAATGCAGGTCATTTGCCAAAAAGCTATTTTTAACTCCTATTGAGATCATTCTTTATTTTATAAAGTTAACCATTTTGTCATTAATGAAGTGTTGCATAATTTTTCTTTCAACTGTCTTTCTCTCTCTCTCTCTCTCTCTCTCTCTCTCTCTCTCTCACACACACACACACACACACACACACACACACACACACACACACACACACACACTTCTGGTTTTCAAATTACCTTGACGGCATACTTACATGGTAGTAGTTTTCTCTTACCTCCCAGATTTCCAAGTTTCTTCACCAGATTTTCAAAACATTTACCCCATCAAATAAAGACAAGACCATCCAGCCTTTAAGCTACACACCCTCAGGTTCATACCTTATATTATTCTATTCCTTCCCATCACAAAAGAACAAAGGGAAACTGGTGAAATGCCCTCAGCCTTCTGGAAAAGTCTCCGCACCCAGAAGTTTTAAAGCTAGACTGTCTTACCATACATCAGAGAGCTTTGAATTGGGTACTGTAAGGGAGAATAATAAAACTTTCCCCTAACCTTTTTTTTTAAATTAAAGTTTATTAGGGTGACAATTGTTAGCAAAGTTACATGGAGTTCAAGTGTACAATTCTACAATACATCATCTATATATCACATCTCCTTTCATCACCATATATTTGATCCCCTTTACTCTCATCTATCACCCTTCCTCCCCGCTTACCCTCTGGTAACCACTAAACTATTGTCTGTGTCTGTGAGTTTTATTTCTTCATTTGGTTTTCTTGTTCTTTTGTTGTTTTCAGTTTTATATCCCACATATCAGTGAAATCATATGGTTCTCTACTTTTTCTGTGTGACTTATTTTGCTTGACATGAGAACCTGAAGATCCATCCATGTTGTTGCAAATGGCACTATTTCATCTTTTCTTATGACAGAGTAGTATTCCACTGTGTATATATACCACAGCTTCTTAATCCATAAAATCAGTGCCTGTGACTTGAACTGAAAAAAGACAGACTAACAGAGAAAAAAACCCACACATTTATTTATGCATACAGACACATACATGTGGGGCTTTGAATATCTCAAAGGAGTGGTTAGAAATTTGGGGTGTTTATACCATCTTAACAAAGAGTGATACATTAGTGGAGAGATGACAAGACAAAGGAAAAGGGATTTGGGCTTCCAGGGGTAGTAAATTGTAGAAAGGCAAACATATGGGGAGAGACTACTAGCCGTTACAGGTTATTTTAGTAAGATTTGTTTGTGCAGACCTATCTACGTGTCAGTTTTCTGTCTGTAGCAATAATGTTGTTTTCCTCCTCCTGGTATGGGAACACATGCACAGCTGGAAATGTATATCTTGCTTTTAGGCAGTGGAGCGGGGTGGGAAAGGCAAGGCACTCTTTTTGCATTTGTGGATTCTTAATGTCTACTGCTCAGAATTATCCTTATTATATCAGAGTGGCATATTTTGGGGTTGCATATTCTGATCCACTTCAGTACTTTAGATGCTAGTGGGCACATGTGTCAGCACAAAACCGGACCTTTTCAGAGCATGTGACTTCTGTCTCGGGTGTGTGTGTGTGTGTGTGTGTGTGTGCTGTGTCAGGAGCCTTCTCATGCTTACCAATATCAGTATCTATTCTTCATTATAATGCTATTAAATATCATAAGAATCAACTGGGAGAACATATTGAAAAGACAAGGTCTCTAGTCCTAGGTACATTCTGATTCAGTGGGTGTGGGGTAGGGAATGGAATTTTATATATATATATATTTTTTATCAGGCAGCCTAGGAGAATCTTAAGACCAGTAAAATGAAGGAAAACACTGAGATGGTGATTTTTACCCCCATTTTAAGATGAAGACATGATACTTTTCTAGAGCTGCACTACTCAGTATGGTAGCCATTGGCCACATGTGGCTATTATAATTAAAGTTAACTAAAACTGACTAAAATATTAAGTCATCTTCTCAGTCACACTAGTCACATTTCAAGGATTCAGTATCCATACTACACCGAACAGGTGAAAAATATCTTCATCACGGCAGAAATTTCTATTAAACAACCGTCCTAGAGATAAAGTAACTTGCCTAAGGCCATACATTCGTAAGTAGTGGAATCAACTGAATGGGGATTTGATCTTATGCCTCTCTGAAATGGAATCTTTGCCACAGTAAGTCCAGTTTCGTTCAGCAGAGGATGGATCTGTCCTGGGGAAAGGCTTGAGAATTTGCTCTGTGCTGAGACTGAAATGGGCAAATTTCAGCTTTCTGCAGATATATCTGAAACCCCAGAAGTCTCCCATTTGGGATGTTGGTTCTGAAGCAAGTTGGGCCTTCTGAGAGTACTTGGTGGAAACCTCAAATGGTGATGTACTTGGGGGGTTGCAGACAGATGGCCACCACTAACCTGATGGCCCAATAAGTCAGATTTGCATCCTTGAGAGCAATCTACCTCTCATCCACGTTCAGCCAACCACAGGAAGTCCACCTGGCCTAAGAGAGAACCTACTATTAAGATGTTTCTCTTTTGCAACTTAGAGATAACAGTTTCTCTTCTCATATCTACACAGTCCTTCATGGACTCTAAATGATTCAATTATGTCAGTCATTTGGATTTTGGAATGCCTTTTCCTGTAGAGACAATGTTATAACTGTTGGCTGGTTTCCAGGCTGGCCTACAGAAATCTGCACTGTTCATAAGAGAAATGATCAATTAAATTATAATATGGAAGTACAAATACAGTATTAATTATATTAATACCTCCCTGCCATTGAGCACTCATCTTTTGTGAGACTATACAATGTACATTCCAACTCTCTATACTGGGAATAATTCTTCCCACTATCTATCACCTCCTAACAGTTTTCCTGGAGAACATAACTCAGGGAGGTGGGATGATACATCTTGGTGTTTAATAACTATATCTGCACAAAAGAGATACCGCTCATTAGCAAAAATAAAGAAGTTCGAGAATATGCTTCTGAGAATATGAGTCTGTCGGTAAATGACAATCTCACATGATGCTATGCAAAATGGTCTAACTACTTTGGAGGGCAGTTTGCCCATTGTAATTAAATTCATGGCACAAGACTCCTAACGAAGGAGGGGCAAGCAGAGGATAAAATCTAGGCTGTGCTGCATTCTTTGTTCCTGTAGGTATGTCTGCCCTGAGGATGGGTTCCTTCACCTGGTTTGCACGTAAGTGCTGTATGGGTTAGCAGCAGCCTTCATGGCAAGATTCTATCATAAAGCCATCAGTCAGTCAGCCTCATAACAATCACACATTCATTGTTATTCCAATCAAAACACCAACATTGTCCCAAAAGCAAAAAGAGAGGAAACAGGTGAGAGGTCCATCAACAAGGAGGCAGATTGCAGTATATGTTAAAAATATAAGTAGGAGTTAAAAGGAATAAACTAGAATTAAATATCCCATTTATGTGATACGTGTAATAATACGGGTGAAAAAAAGCAGGCTGCAGACCAACAGGAAGAGTCAAGTTTGAAAATATGCATAAAAATGCTGTTCATTATTTATGGATACATGTGTATGTTGTAAGAGTCCAAAATGACTTATAGGAATAAACATTATTTTGAGCATAGCGGTGCCTAGCAGTGATGTGGGGCAGGGTAGAGGGAGCTACAAATGTAGCTATAGTGTTTTGTTCAGGGTTTTTCTTGTTTTTGAGGCAAACCTGGCATAATGTTAACATTTTATTTAGCTGGCTAGTGGAAATCTGTTACTCACTTTACTGTTCTGTATGTTTGAAATAGTTCATCATTAAAGAAAACATACACATACACAAACGCGCTGTTATTAGTGGTCTATACTTCAACATGTCTCATCTCTCAGCTCATGTGAAGTAGGCTACAGAGAAGAGACCAGAGAAACTTCTTCCAAAGACATTTCCAATATCATGTGGATGACTGGGCTGGTCCATAGCAGTACCTTTTAACCTTAATTTGGTGCAAAGCAGATTCTTAATCAGTAGGTAAGAAAATCTACTTAGTGCATTTTCCAGGGAAATAGTATTAGCTGGCAAACACTGCAGCTCTAATTGAGACAGTGATGCCACTTAATTGGAACACATGAACAAGATTAAGGGGTTTCTCAGATAAGGTCAACTCGTTCCCCTTCTGCTCAGAGCTTTGCTGGGTCTGTGCCTTCTTGCTGGCAACTTCTGCCAATTGGGATGAACCTGAGCCAAAGACTTTGATTGTCCTTCATAAATCACTTAATGGAATGTTTTAAATACAGATTCCATGTATTTCAGAGTGTATGCTGAAAAACACACTGGCATGCTGATTATACTGATAAATTGAGAGCTGATGACACTGGAGCACTAGATATTTGCATTGCTTTAAACTTGTTATTGATCCAATAGTTTGATATACATTAAATAAGTTGATAATTGTGTTGGGACTCAATAATGTATTTCAACTGATTATATCTGTATTACTTAGGGTTCTCCTGAGAAACAGAACCAATGAGGGGAGGAAGGAAGGGGTGGGGAGGAGGAAGAGAAAAAGGAGAGAGAGAGAGAGAAAGAGAGAAAGAGAGAGAGAGAGAGAGAGAGAGAGAGAGAGAGAGAGAGAGAGAGAGAGAGAAATTCTTTGTTTTTTTTGGGTTTTTTTTGAAGGCAGTGTCACTGCCCTCATATGTGGGACCTGAACTGGGGCCGCTGGCTTCCCAAGCCAGTGCTTAACCACCACACCACTCGGCCGGCCCGAGAAAGTCTTTTTAATAAGAAATTGGCTCATGCAGTTATGGAAGTTGACAAGTCCCAAGATCTGAGGTCAGCAGTCTGAAGACTCAGAAGAATGAACGGCATAGGTCCAGTCTGAAAATCGGCAGGCTAGAGACCCAGGAAGAACCAATGTTTTAGTCCAACTGTGAAGGCCGGAAAGGCCAATGTCTCAGCACAAGGAAGGCAGACAGGAGGAAATTCCCTTACTCGGCCTTTTTGTTCTGTTCAGGCTTTCAGCTGATAGGATGGGGTCTACAGGGGAAGGTAATCTTCATTACTCAGTTTACCTCTTCAAATACTAACCGCATCTAGGTACACCCTCACACTCACATCCAGAATAACGTTTGACCAAATATTTGGGCACCCCGTGGCTCCATAAAGTTGACACATAAAGTTAATCATAACAACATCTTTTTACCCATATTTAAGATAATTTCACAAGGCTTCTTGACAATATGGTTTTTATTACCAAATATTACTTACATTCCTCCATTAATAGAAACAAGTGCTTGGATTCCTCCATAAAAATCAATGTAGTATTACTAGAGAGAAAAACTATTAAAAACATTGACATTCCTTTTTTTTTTTTCATACATTTTCCATTACTAACTGGTTTTGTGATCAGTGGCCAATGAATTTCTTGATGTGAAAATAGGAGGGGATTGGAAATAACCAGTCTGATCCTATCCAGCTCGAGAAGTCTAGAATCTTTGGTCTTTTCATCAAAGTTGGAATGTGCTTGACCTGGGCACGTCTGTGCTACCATCCAGATGAGCTCAAGCTACTTTCTTAGGTGTATCGTGGGAGGTAGTCTCAGTTATTGAAGTTCCACTTTACATTTAACCCCCTTGATGCATGTAATGACTAGTTTCAAGGAAGGGAATCTCACTTGTGAGACTTGGACTCTAAGCAGAGCTAATCTTATGAGGTCCCAACACACTTATTAAGTACCACAGGAACTCACTTTATAGAAGAGCACTTTCCATAGGAAAAAAAAAGGCATGATTTTAAAGAACTTGGAACTATCTAAATAGCATTATTGAGGTGTTGGGTGTGGGGTTTTTTTTGTGTGGTTTTTTTTTTTGGTCTCTTTTTAGAGCATCATGTATAACAACTTTTGGATACTTTTTCACTAGTGCACAATCCTCAAGAATTTTTTTTAATATATATTTTTAATTAGCTTCAGGTGTACAACAAAGTGCAATAGTTATACTTTTTAACCCTCAAAGTGACAACCCCCCTCCCCCAATTCTCCACCCCACTCCTCCCCGCCATATCATACTATCTATTACAATTCCTTTGACTCCCAAGAATTTTTAAATGTAGTGATGAATGGATCCACTAACTGGCAACCATTTCGATGATCAAAAAAAGCACAATTTGACTATGTAATTAGCTGTGTTTTGAACTGTGCTAGGTCAGACTTTATTACCAGAGATGTTTGGGTTATTGTCAAGAAAACTGTATTCAGAGGACAGAGTGCCTGGCCGAATCAAGTGGACAGGAGTAAGAATTCTTTTGGCAGTTCATAAATTCTTGTGAGGATAAGTTAGAACATGCTAAGAGAATTCTCACTAATGAGTACTTTATCTGCCTTGTAAATAGTTTCACAAAGTCAGCTGGCCTGCAGAAATGTTGAATAGTTTACAAAGCTTTTCCTGGACCCACCCCCCAAGCCCAGCAATGCCACCACCTTTCACTTTTCTAGCCAAGTTCATTTTTTTCCTATTGTTACCCATATTCCCAGACAAACACAATATAAGCATATCCGGGCGCCCTAGAAATGGTTTTTCATGTTTTTTTCTTTTTACATTAATGGCATAGATTCTTGAGCAAGAAGGAGAAAGTATAATAGAAATCATTTCAAACAAATATACTTCCATGTGGAGAGAAGAAAAGAAGTGGAATGAAGGAAAAAGAAAGGATATAGTTAGGAAAATAAAAAAGAAACCTGGAGGAGACACCAGATTTATTGTGCTAGAAGGAGAATCACTTAGTAAAATTCCTAGACTTGGTGCCTGGTTTATTTTAAGTCTGGCCTGATTTCTTTTCATGTGCCTGTTGTGTTCATTTACATGGTAGCAATCTCAAAGCAAAGAATATTTTCAGGGTTTTGGAAAAATCTGAGCACCTCTGATAAAATATGTGCAGAAAAAAATTTAATAACTCTAATTAGACTCAAAAAGAGCAAAGGGAATCTCATTAGTATTTCAGTTTCTGAGTTTCAGTTATATTTTTTCTTTGAAACTAGAAATGCTTGTCTAATGAGCAAACATATTATGATTCCTCCTGAATTCATGGTTCTTATGATGCTTTCTGAAAAAGTAGCTGTGTTGGATTGGTTTAATTTTCTTTTCCACACTTTCCCCTCTCCTTTTTCTAAAGAAAAAGACAGCCAATCTGCAATTTTCTTGGGGGACATTAGACAGCTTAGAGAAGTGGCAAAATAAACAAGATTTATTCTCATCAGATGTGTCATAAGAAAATTGGAGGCATGCTGTGAGGTAACGGCTACATAATCTTGAAAATTTCCAAGCACTTTTTTCCAAATGGAAGAAAATTTAAAGTTAGCTCCCATCTAATTATGGCTAAAGAAAGATGTGTGCATAAAAGTCCTGGTGTATGTATTTTTCCAATAATCCTCTTGGTTTCTTCCTCTAAAAAGAAGGAAACCAGAGTTAAGGTCTTAGAGTTTAGAACGTTGTTCTGGAATAGCTGATCATAGTGAGGTTTTTTATTTTCTTTTTCATAGAATCAGATAATAGGAATTGCAGCTCATAAAATGGCAGTGTATTTTTCCTCCCTTTATGTCTCCTCCTATTTCTCTTATCTATGTTCACCTGTGAAGGTATTGTTCTTCTAAATACATAGTGTAGATGGGAACCTTAATTTATTTCAGTGGCTGTGATCATTTGTAGAAAACTGTTTTAGCGTCTGCCTGACCCACTGCAACTGGTACCTGGTCCCTTAGCATCTATAAGTACATGTGGATTTATCGAATGCCCTTAACGAGTTCAATTTCATGGCCGAATTAAAGATGCCGGCCTACTTTTAGAACAGGGACTGGGAAAATAGAGTTTCTAACAGTTCAAGGTCAACTACAAGCCTAACTCAGAGCTTTGGATCCCTGTGAGTGGGAGTTTTGGAAACCAGGAAACTGTTCTATTGTTTGTCTGCTTTCTCTCCAGATGCTTTCTGAGTGCCTTAGAATGACTTTGATATATTTAATATATGCTTTGGGAGCATAAGTGTTTGTGTGTTTCTCTTCCGTGGATTAACATCTGAAGTAAATCACAGAGAATGTAAATTGGTTTATACTCGCATGTCTCTTATTTTTAGCTCAAAGTGGAGTTTCTGTCGGGTAGAACACAGGGACTTGCTGGCATCAAGGCTGCCTGGGAAGAGTTTTTGACTTTCCTAGTAGAGTCTATTCCAAAACCAGTCACTCAAATACTAATAATAAATGTGCTTAAAAAACATAAAACACATCATTTAGTTCAATTATGGAGAATCCAATTTATTCCCATTCTCCAAGGCATTTACTAGAAGAAAGAGAGAGTCCTTGGGCATTATTCTGTGTAATTAGATTTTTGCCCCTTTGTATTGTGAATTGGGATTTCTGATTTTTCCACCCTAAGGTGCGAAGTGATAGTACTTAGAAATCTGAGACTAAAGCTCATGTTATAATTCACCAGGACTTTTAAACTTTTATAATGGAAGAAACTCTAGGAAAAATAAACAATAATGGATATTATACTTGATTTTATAAATATTAAAAATGGTTTATTTTTAGAGTCACTTCCCTTGTTCCTCCAAATTATCTTCACCTGAAACCTCAACAGTTTGTAAGAAACCGTGCCGAAAGCCTGGTTAACCCTCTCCTTCTATATGGATTTACCTCAATTCCAGGGAAACAACCACTTTGTTAAAATGAACTCAGTTTTTAAAAAAATTCTGGGGCCGGCTGAGTGGCGTGGTGGATAAGCGGTGGCTTGGGAAGCCAGTGGCCCCGGTTCAGATCCCACATATGAGGGCCAGTGACACTGCCCTCAAAAAAAAAAATAAATAAAATTCTGTATTTTTCGCCTTCACAGTAACAATAAAAATGTAACATCTGAAAACTGTGATTTGTTTGTTTGTTTGTTTGTTTGGTAATGTCATAGGAAAAACTAAAGGTGAAATGTTAAGCAAATAAAAGTGGATACAAAATAGAATAATCTCAGCTATTAAAAAAAATTATAACATAGATGAGAAGGAAATATAGCAAAAATAGTGTTTGGGTTTTTTATGTCTTTCTGTGCTTATGAGCTGCTTTCCTAAACAGAAGGAATCTATGCATTTCAGAGAAGAATATATCATAGTTGCTTTGACACTGGGAATGATGGAGAAACTGGGAGTAATCCACTGTAAACAGTATCTTTCAAGAAAGAAAACTAATGATGAAGATTAGATTTGAGTTCAACTGCTACAGAACTGAAAGGTTAACAAAGAACCTTCTAGAATGAGAACATATGCAAAACTTTTAGACTCTTCAGACTTCATATAAGTTTTACCCTAGACCCTTGTATATATTCTGTGTTTACAAGCTGGTCAAGAAAAGCAAAGAAGAGCTTTTGTTTCTAAATAATTCCCCACATATAATTTCAAGGACAAAATTCATTTAAAAGCCTAAAAGGAGTTCATCAAATTAAGAATCTGCTTTAAAAAAAAATGAGTTGAGCTTGGAAAGTGTATATTTTGAATAATAAGTATTGAAGCTGAGAATTGTGCCTTTCTCCTTTCTTGGATTATTGACATGGGTCTCATGACCATGATGTATTGTACTTTGCTTTACTCTTAAATATTTACACAGCTATTCTTTCATTCATTCAACAAATATTTGTTGAGTACATAAATACAGTATACCCTTGGAGGAGAGATAAGCTGTATTTAAACAGCTGTAGGAAAAGTGGTACACAGTTTGGGGAGAATGCAAAAGAAGGAAAGATGGTTTTCAGCTGTGGAGAGCCCAAAAAGCTTCTTCTTGGGTTAGATTGCCACCTGGGCTTGAGGGATCTGAGAGTGGCTGGCAGAGCGTTTAGGGAGAGAAGGAGGTGTGAAGGCATGGGCATGACAAGGAGGTATAGTTTGAGTAGGAGAGGTGGGAAATAAGGACGCTTGGGAGCAGGACTCTGGTGCAAGGCTCAGTGGTTACTATCTAGGCAGTAGGGAACTGTTGAAGGTTTTTATGAAAGTCGTGACATGGTCTTGTCAGGCCAGGACACAGAGGATTGTGCCTCTACGACTTAAGGTGTGCCTCTTACGGCTCTCAAAAGAGTTCCCTGGGAGCATGAATGGTTCTGAAGGATGGTTCCCCAATCTAACATCCAGGCCTTGAAGCTTATGCCAGCGTTCTCTTGAGTGGGACCATGGAGGCCAGCTTGGATTCAGTCCCTCCTACCCTGCTCCATCAGCTCTGGACTCACTCTGTCCACTTCTCAGAACCTGCCTCACAGACCAAACTTTGGTGGTTTCCCATAACCCTGTAGGATCTGGGTATTAGCTCTGACACTTCTCCCTCCCACTCTGGTGCTGACTTTTTTGGTCCTCTTTTAGAACTGAGAGCTATTGTAGTAAGATTTTTTTTTTTTGGCTCTGCTGGAATGCTGAGATAGGGCAGATGAAGAGACTTTTACAAGGTCATTAAAGAAATAATAAAGACTTGATTAAAGGTGTGGTGGTTGGGATGCGGGGAAGGGGTGAATTCAAGAAATATTGTGCGGATAGAAGTGACAAGATCTGATGACTGAATACAAGTGTGAGGGAGAAGGAATCAAATAACAGTGAATTTTTGAACATATATGCATTCACATGGTTTTAAAAGGGCCAGAAGATACTTTTCTTAACTCTTAACAAATTTGAACTGAAGCTAAGAAGTTGTGGACAGAGCTGTCAAAGAGGCTTCTGTTAGCTTCAGTGATGATGTCCCTGAACGGTGTTATGCGCAGCCTAGTCAAAAAAAATGGTCCCAACGCTATGCCCAGAGCAGGCAGCAATAATTAAGTAGGATTAGAAGAAATATGTGCCAGAAATGCTGGTGTAACAAAATGTGTAAGAAGCCCTTCCATTGGTTCTAGTCCTTGTATTATTGAGTAACTTACTTTTAGTGCAAGTCCTTGCAGTTGGAAAGGGAATATGATACTAAATTGGAGGGTTCAGTGGGGGAATGAAGGCAATTCAATACTGAAGAATCTTGAAAACTATGGAAACAAGCTGGTTTCAGCTGAAGTTATTTTGTGGTTGCACCTATGGGGCTGACCCACTTTATTTGAATGCTTTCTTGGTGAAATATTAAACCATAGACAAAACATATTGAGCAATCAATGTATCAGGCATTGCTCTAGGCATTTTTCTACCTGCAGACTATCTCATTTAATCCAGAGAAAGCCCCGTAAAATGGGTGTCTTATTATCCCCATTTTACAGGAGAGAAAATTGAGGCTCAGAGGGAGCCTCGATATAACACAGTTACAA
Source organism: Aselliscus stoliczkanus (assembly GCA_033961575.1). Taxonomy (NCBI): domain Eukaryota; kingdom Metazoa; phylum Chordata; class Mammalia; order Chiroptera; family Hipposideridae; genus Aselliscus; species Aselliscus stoliczkanus. The sequence goes on along the minus strand of CM066739.1, from coordinate 68,860,991 downwards.
ATGCATCTGTTTGCTTTGGCTCATTAAGGCCAAAGTTTCATTTAGTTGGTTTTCATTCAGGGATGCACCAAGGGCCTCTTATGTGCTGATAAGTCTTCCTGAAACATCTGTGAAAATGTCAGTTATATTTGTTGTGAATCTGCCATGAGTGGGACCTCTGTTCTGTATGGGCATGATGGCCCATACAGTTAAAAAATTACAATAGACAGCCTGCTTTTAGCTTCTCCTTGATTCTGTAGTTCAGCTTAAGCACATTCCCTTTGTAGTTGGCTTGGGTGCTCCATCATCCCCATTACCATCAAAATAATTACTATGGATTATTGAAAACTTTCTATATGCCAGCTACAATGTTAAGCACTTTACTGCATTATTTCGTGTAATTGCAATGACACTATAAGATTGCTCCTCTTGTCCTAATTTTATATGAGAGGAAGCAGCTGGTATGAGATTCCATGGCTGGTAAGTAACAGAGATGGGACTCAAATCTATGTCTGTATGACTCCAGAGTCTACCTTCTTAACCACAGTGGTATGTTGTCCCAGCACCACGCTTTTCTCAAAGTGTCAAGATTCCCTACATTGGGCTTTCTTTCCTTTAGTTGGATTTAGATAGACTTCATCTAAAAATCTAGATACATTTTGGGATTTGCTTTAGGTTCTCTTTCCCCGAGAACTTGTGATGTTGTTAGCTGTTTTATTCACATTTTGAACCAGTCATTAGGTTAATCACCCAAAGAAGCTTTAATCCCCTTTTTAGGTGTTGCCTGGTAGATGATGCTTTGATGATACCATATACAATATTAAAATCATGGAAGCATTTGTCTCATACATTGGGAGTGGTGGCATTGGAGCACCTCAGTAGAAGCTGGGCGTTTTTGAGGAGAGTTTAGTGATGTGGCCGGAAATCAGGTTTCAAAGCTTTGTAGAGCTCTTCATTAAAAGGACATCTACCTCCTTTCATTTAAATCCAAGTTCCTGCAAGAGTGCAAAAATTAGCATCAGAAATTAGTAGGCTGCTTTTCTGTTAGGCTAAAGAGTGGTTACTTGGACATAAAGGGCAAATTTTGGTGACCGTTTATATGTTTCTGTAAGGTGAGGTTCATTGTCATTGTGGGAATTCTCAGACACGCCCCACTCCTAGCTAAGAAAATTATAGACCAGGATGTAGAACTGCCTTTTTTATGCACTACATAAAAGCTAATAAAAATAATAAGCAATTAGACAGCTATAAAGCCTGGGAGTATTAAAGTGTTATGCAAATATTGATTAATAGTAATACCATAAACTCACAGATCAAGCAAAAGCATGCCTGATTCAAATCATGGGTGCCTTCATTTGCATTTCCACTGAAGTTATTATTAGTGTGTCTCAAAGCACCTTACAAGTAGTACTTATTAAAGCCCATAAATATGACCAGACAATGTTATTGTATTGAGGGAATAAGCAAGAATTCCCCTTTGCCTCGTATGTATCATGAGACCGAAATGCCTGAGCTAAAGTAGGCTTCTTCATAAAGGCACTATTCATACACTATGTGTGTTTGGGGCTGTGATCCTCTAGGTAAGAAGCCGGCAGCCATGGATTCAAGGTTCTTGCATTGAGTATCTCAATTGATGCTGTTAAAACTCCTCACTTATTTTTGAAATTTTGCATGCATAATAGCTCTAAACAAATCTTGCTAGTGTGTTATATTTTACTATTTCTTTGCTGGCTGTAATACCCAATTTGAAAACAAAAATTATGCCAAGGTCACACGAAAGTATTTAAAAGTAGTTTGGAATATGATAGCAAGTTAATTTTTTCTCAAGCTAAAACCTTACCCCAAAGTCTAAGAGCTTGTAAGCGCAGTCCATGGGACCTGTATTTATTTCTGTGCTCTGTAGCACAAAGCCCTCGGAAGGTTGTGAAGATGTCCAGTCTGCTTCAGAATTCTCCTTTTCTCTTTCTCTTCTATTTCTCCTTCTCCTTTCCCTTCTTTGCAGCTACGCTACTCTCTAAAGCTAAGTATGGGTGCAAACCTCAAGAATATCCCCAGGACCCGACCCTTCCTTCTCCCTCCATCTCGAGTCCTCCAGCTGTCCCCACATGGTTGAGTCCCAGATTTGTTTTCTTCTGGTGCTGGGAGAGTAAATTGCAATTGTTGGTTGCTCTTGTGAGGCAGCTGTACTTCCATGGTGATACTTCAATGTCACATAGATTCCAAGGAAAGTGTGGACTCATGAGCACCTTTCTTCACAGTTAGACACCCTGGAGCCTGGAGAGAAAGAATGGCTAGAATTGGGACCAGCACTCAGGCCTTTCGATGCTTAAAACAAAGCTTTTCTCTCTACCTCCTGGCAATTCCATAATGCTTTGAATGACAACAAATTCGAAACCCAAAACATACGGGTAGAACTAGAAGACATAGTTTCTTGATTTTTTTAATCCAGAGGTGTGGATCAGCAAAGCAAGACGAGGAGCCTTAGCGATCTGAAAGCAAATGGGGTGAAGTGTGTACCGAGCAGAAATGGTGGACCCTGGGATTATTGCTGGGGAGGAGTTGGATGGACATAGAATGAAGAGCAAGTGGAAATGGAGAACAGGGTGATGAGGTAGAATGGTGGCTGTGGACGGATCAGAAGGATGGTTGAGTTTATGGCCATGGCAATGGCTTGATGTAAAATGACATAAAATTCTATTGGTTATTGGGTGGATGGTCTTTAGGGATGGCAGGGTTTCTCAGGATAATGTCAGAAGGGGAGGGAGAGGAAAAGGCATGTTTTTGGGGCAGATGGGCTCGTACATTTGTGGGAAAATGGTGCGGGGGAGACCAGAGGGTGTTTATAGAATTATGCAGATACGTGTCTATTCTGCAAGAATGCTCCTTTTCTAAATTCTAATTTTCATTTTTTTCCCCCAGGGAAAACTGAGGCTGCTATCAAGAACTTCAGCCCATTCTACAGTCGCCAGTACTCTGTGGCTTTCTGCAATCACGTGCGCAGTGAAGTGGAACAGCAAAGAGACTTGACGTCACAGTTTTTGAAAACCAAGGTAATGCGTGGACATGTGGGTTACTGTTTCGCTCACTGAGGAATGCTTTATAGCTCATAGTATATCTGAAATAAACAATCACTTGAATGGATGCTTTTGAAAAATGTGTTCTCAAATCATTTCATGCTCAAAACACTCCATTTGCCTATAAGTTAGACATATGATTTCTTGTTGATAGTGTAATCCATATTTTAAAAAAACTAGCATAATACAATTCTATTATGTTTTCCCCACACTGATGCTTTGGCATCAGGAAATTTGACTTGGTGTTGTAAAGCTCAATTTAAAAAGTCATAATTTTAATGCCTTGTGTTATGGGCATTTTTATTTTGGTTATTGAGCGAATGTGATTTTTTTCTTCTAATCTCCTAACTTACTCATTTTTTTTTTTTTGAGGGCAGTGTCACTGGCCCTCATATGTGGGACCCAAACCAGGGCCACTGGCTTCCCAAGCCAACGCTTAACCACCGCTCCACTCGGCTGGCCCTTCTAACTTATTCTTTCTTCTTTGTTCCATTATAATAGTTCTACACAACCTTAACAAATAATAATTGATACCTAATATATGCCAGGCCCTGGGGAAAAAGACATTTTCTCTGCCTTCCTATTTATATTCAAATGTAGGACACAAACAATAAATACCATAAATGAATATCAGGTGATAAAATAAATGCTACAAAGAAAAATAAAGCAGCAGTCTTATTTTAGAGAAGATAGAGAAGTCCTTTGTGGAGATGACTTCTGAGCAGAAACTGGAGTGAAATAAGAGTAGGCTGTGTGAATACCTGGGGGAAGAGTGTTCCAGGCAGATGGAAGGAAGTCAAGTGCCAAGACCTTGCAATTGTCAATGAGGGAGACTGGTGTGCTGAGAGCAGTGTGAGCATGAGAGAAGGGACAAGAATTGACTGCAGAGTGGCAGGTAGGGACCAGACCAGATGGGACCCATAGACAACCATAAGGGTTTTTAATTTTGTTTTAAGTCGTAATGGGAAGTTTTGAGAGGGTATTGAATACAGAGTGACTTACAATTGTAAGTGATCTTTCTGGCCTCTCTATAGTGAATGGACGATGGAGAGAGACAGGAGGGGAAATTGGAGACTGCTGAGAAGGGTATTGTAGCAGTCCAAGTGAAAGCAGAAAGAAATTGGACTAGGGTGGAGATGGTGGTGGTTCTGAGGAAAGGTGCAAGTCAAGATGTATTTGAGATAGAGCTGACAGAACTTGCTAATGAATTGGGTGTGACATAATAGAAGAAGAGAGAGAGAGACATCACTGATGACTTCTTGGTTTTTAGCCTAAACAAATGATTGCGTGAAGCTGCCTTTTATATAGAAGAGTGAGAGGTAGATGGGAATCTACCCATTTCTGGCCATGTTAAGTTTAAGACACTTATGTGACATAAACCCGTGGAAGTATTAAGCACGTAGTTGAATGCTCCGAACTGGAGCTCAATGGAAAGGCTGAGCCTAGAGAACAGAAACCTGGGATTTCTTAGCTTATAACTGGCAGCAAAGCCATGGGACATAGTTGAGGGAGAGTATAGAAAGAAAAGAAGAGGTTTCACGACCTAGCCCTGGCTTCTCCAACATGTGGAGATCAGAAAAAGGAGAAGGATCCAGCAAGATGGATGAAGAAATAGCCTGTGGAATAGGAGAAAAATCAGGAAAAGTTCAGTGCCAGAAGGCAAATAAAAGAGGGGTTTCAAGAAGGAGGAAGCGTGATTTGGGTCAAATACTTTGGAAGAGTGGAGTAAGGTGACCCATTGATTTAGCAGCATGGGTATGAAGGATAACTGTTATCTCCATAAGACAGTGATGCTCAGAATTTAGAAAGCTTGTAAAAAATGCAAATTCTAGCCCACATCCTCAGGGATCCTGATATAGTGAATAGAGGGTGAAGCCACATTTTAAACTAGTGTATCCATTGATTTCAGCGGCCCAGGTTTAAAAAATGCTGCACATAAAAACGATAAATAGTTCAGCTTATATATGGTTTCAATCTCATTTAAAGAGAAGAGTGAGGCCTTCTCTTCCTGTAAATGAGGCAAGGTAAGAAGGAGAGACTGCCTCATTGTCTGTCAGGATGGAATATTAAGCCCTGGGATTCAGAATTGAATTAATTTCATCCCTCAGACGATTCTTAGGAAGATTAGCATATCTATCTTGTCTGTATGATTCATGTAAATTTTGCCTGGAAGTGGAAGGGTGAGTTTCTAAAGGCACTATGATTTTTTTAATAAAGGGAAAATACATGTAAATTCATGTGAAAGACAGCAGGCCCATTCCTACATTTTGAGGTAATACAGGAATTCTACCATGAGGCAAGGCAGGATGGGAATTATCCCTTACACAGTTAGCCCAGTAAAAGACCTAACGAGGAATCACACAGGGACCCGCCCAACAGCACGGATGTCACCAGGGTTAATGACAAACCCTCAAACTTTTAAGTAGAAGAGGTAGAACTGAGATTTTCTGGCTTGCCTGCTTGTGTGTAGAGAGCCCACATGGTTTCCTCGGGAAGCATGGGGATGGGTTAAGTGTTTGGGCTTTTGGGTCTGGGAAAACCATTGAACACTGCCTCTTGAGGCTGCCTGAAGGTGTGGTGAAGAGGGGACTAGCCCTGTTAACACTCCTGTTTTTCAGGACATAAGCCTGAGGCATGTTCAGGGAGTTAGGACAGATGTCTACAGCTTATCCTTAACTGTTTCATTCCCTCTCTTCCACAGAGCTTATCAAGGACTTATTAAGTGTCATGTCTACCAGGCATAATCTTATACTATAACCCCTTCCACCATATGCTTCTGTTCCTGTGGCATAATGGAGGGAAATGAAAATCACAAAAATGTCAATAAGACCAATGTTTGCATTTTTGTCAGGGGGAGCAGGAAAGGGAAATGTGGAAGGAGGGAAAGAAGCAATACTTTCTCCAGGATCTCAGCACAAGACAGTTTCCTGGAACGTTCCTTGAAATGCCAGGACGGACTTAGTGGTAGCATGGCATGTTGTGTTTTGTTGTGCTAATTAATTGTGTTCACCTTCTTTAAGCCACCCTTGGAGCCTGGAACTGTTTTGTATGAAGCAGAACTAACACAGTTTGCTGAAGATATAAAGAAATGGAAGGAGAGATATGTTGTGGTTAAAAATGACTTTGCCGTGGAAAGCTACGAGAATAAAGAGGTACGATTTTCTTGTTACCATTGGTTCTGGCAGTATTCTTACACATTGGCTGGGTCGCTGGTCACGCCCTGTCCATCAAGATTGATTCTTTCAATAAGCACTCATTCTCGTGCAGGTACTCATTTCAGGCAATAGACATTTATTGAGTACCTATTATATGCCATGTGTTATAAAGGATCCTGGCATTTCACAGTAGATGAGACAGATACTCGTAGTCTAGTAGACACATAGACTTTGAACAAGTAATTGCAAGTGAGTGTGAAAATAGATGCTTACACAGGGTGGCCAGTGCAGGAGCCTACCTACCATCATTCAGCTGCCAGATATCTCTCCCTTTCTGCTGTGTCTCTATATCTTGCCACTCTTAGGCCTCCTATATGACAGGTGGCTGAGGAGTTAATTAATAGGATTGTGATGGAATTTGCATGAGTTCCTGGGAATTAAGAACACTTTACAGACTTATTCCACTTATTCTTATGGATTTTTTTTTCCATTTAACTTTTTCCTGATTATCTCATGATTTTTCTTGCCTGTAAAATGTGGAGAAAATGAGATAACATAGGTAAAGTATCTAGCACCTGGGGGAACTTCAGTTTTTATTGGTTCCCATTTCCTTCCCCATGAAAAGTATAGTGGTATAGAGGAAAGAACACTGGGCATTTGGAAAACTAAAGTTTAAATCGGGCTTCATTTAAACTAGAGATCCCAACGGTTCCTTTCAGATTTCATACCATACACATGGTCAATCTACATAGATTCTCAAGCTGCCTTTGAAATGAAAAGTTAATATGTATCAGTTAAAGGTAATAATATTTAAAATTCTGCTTTCTTGGCTCTAAATTCAAGAGCAGCCAGGATAACCTCCACTGATACTCTGAGCAATACCCTTGATGCTAAACCTTTAGAAAGAGGCTTCAGACTTCAGATTCCTTCCCATTTCTGATGGAAAATATAAATAAATACAGTACACATTTATTCCATTGGCAACCAAGCAATGCTGTCTTGGGTACTTCTTCTTTTCAACATTCATTAAGCTAATATTTTCTCTGCTTATCTCTATTAGGCTTTTATTCAACACTCAATTTGCTCTCTGAAGCAAATCATCAATATACCACAAATAATAATGATAATAATTACAAATCACCTTTCTTTTGTATGGCTTGTTAGTAATGTCCTCTCAAGGAAGCATGAGAAGAGGCAGTATTGCACAATGGTTATATTGTGGGCTTTGAATCACCTTCCCTAGTTACTTGATGTGTCCTTTTGTAAGCCATGAATCTCCTCGAGCCTCAGTTTTCTCATTTGTATAATGGTGAGCATGACGCCTGCCTTACCATGTTATTGTGCGGATTACACAAATGAATGCATTGAAGGACTCAGCATACAGCCAAGCACTGACCCTGCCCAATACAGAGCAGTTGTTGGTATGATTACCGCTAACTAATGGGGAGGTAACACTGATAGACCTTGTTTTGGGATTTATTAAGGTTTTCACCAGACTTGGCACTAACTGAAGTTTCATTTTGAATCAGATTTGGTGTTTTCCCTCTTTTCATTTTTTTAAGCTATCTCCCTCAACTTTCAATTTATTTGCTCACCATTTGAAAATGAACTTGTTTGGATTTTTACGATATGGTGACAGAATTTGGTAATAACCGAGTATTAAAAAAAAAAAAAACGAAACAAAAAAAAAAACTCTTGGAAATTAAAAAAATGCCATGTAGTTTGCCATAATTTCCCAAAGTTTTAATAATGTCCTCTTTTTAATTAATTATTTTTTAAAACTTTATTATTATTATTATTATTATTATTATTAGTTACAGATGTACAAAACAATGCAATAGTCATTTTTTCACCCCTTACAAAGTGCCTTCCCCTCTCCCCTCCGCTGCCCCCCCACTCCCAATATCATACATATCTATTACAATTCCACTGACTCCATCCCCACACTATATTCCATATCCCATGACTATATATGTGTTAAATTATAGTTGACATATAATATTGTTCAGCAGCAGCTTCAGATGTACAGTGCACTGTACAACTGGTAAGGCCACTACACCGTCCATGAAATGGTCTCCCTAAAAGGACATGCATCCTTCTGTTCCCCTAAAAAAATATTTACAGCATTATTGATTATATTCCCTAAACTGTCTCTTCTGTCTCTGCAGTAGTTTTGTAGTTATCAGTTTGTGTTGCCTCGTTCCTTCCCCTTCCTCCCTCATGCCCATACCCATCCTATCCAGCCCTCATTAGTTTTTTCTTTGTGTCTCTAAGACTATTTCTGTTTACATTGCTCATTTATTCAGTTCTTTAGATTCCACATATAAGTGAGATCATATGGTATTTGTCTTTCTCTGACTGACTTATTTCACTTAACATAATGTTCTCTAGGTTCATCCATATCATTGCAAATGGTACAATTTCTTTCTTCTTTATAGCTGTGTAATATTCCATTGTACCACAGTTTAATAATCCAGTCATCTACTGATGGGCATTTCAATTGTTTCCAAGTCTTGGCTATTGTAAATAGTGCTGCAATGAACATAGGGGTGCATATATTTTTTCGAATTAGTGTCTTGGGTTTTTCAGGATAAATGCCTAGGAGTGGAATTGCTGGGTCAAACGGTAGCTCTATTTCCAGTTCTTTGAGATACCTCCATACTGACTTCCATAGTGGCTGCACCAATCTGCAATCCCACCAACAGTGCAGCGGAGTCCCCTTTTCCCCACAGCCTCACCAGCACTTGTTTGTTGATTTATTGATGATAGCCATTCTGACCGGAGTGAAGTGGTATCTCATTGTGGTTTTTATTTGCATTTCCCTAATGATCAGTGAGATTGAACATTTTTTCATATGCCTGTTGGCCATCTGTATGTCATCTTTAGAGAAATGTCTCTTCATTTCCTCTGCCCATTTTTTAATTGGGTTGTTTGTTTTTTTGGTGTTGAGTTGCATGAATGTTTTATAAATTTTGGATATTAACCCCTTATCAGATATATCGTTGACAAATATATTCTCCCATTCAGTAGGCTTCCTTTTTGTCTTATTGATGGTTTCCTTTGTTGTGAAAAATCTTTTAAGTTTGATATAATCCCATATGTTCATTTTTTCTTTTACTTCCCTTGCCCTTGGGGATGTATCAGTAAAAATATTGCTCAGAGTAATGTCTGCAAATTTACTCCCTATATTTTCTTCTAGGAGTTTTATGGTTTCAGGTCTTACATATAAGTCTTTAATCCATTTTGAATTTGTTCTTGTATATGGCATAAGGAGGTGGTCCAGTTTCATTTTTTTGCATGTGTCAGTCCAATAAATCTACAGCTAACATCATACTCAATGGGGAAAAGCTAAAACCATTCCCCTTAAGATCAGGAAAAAGACAAGGCTGTCCACTTTCTCTTCTTTTATTCAACATAGTTCTGGAAGTTCTAGCCACAACAATCAGACAAGAAAAAGAAATAAAAGGCATCCAAATTGGCAAGGAAAAAGTAAAATTGTCATTATATGCAGATGACATGATACTGTATATAGAGAACTCCAAAGACTCCATCAAAAAACTATTGGATCTGATAGCCGAATTAATTTTTTATAGTGTGCCTAAGAGTTATGTATTAAGAACCTACAAATTACCTGTTATTTTATTGAAGGCTTAGTCTTAGCTGATAATTAAGCAGGAAAAATGAAGCATTCTCATTTGATAATCACTTCCTACTTCCTGTACACTTGCGTTGGGCTGGACAGACCCAGGTATGAATCCCGGGTTTGTCACCTACTCACCAATGGGCCATTGACAAGTTATCTAACCACTTTGAGCTTTGTTTTCCTCATGTATAAAATGGAGATAATAGCTAATTCACAGTGCTGTTTTGAGGATTAAATAATAGAATGTTTATAATAGCCCAGATTTTGAGTCTTGTAGCAAATAAAACATTTTGGGTTGAAACCAGTCTGAATCAAACTGCTTCTAAACTTTATCAAAATGACACAACTTTAGACTCTTCTCTGTTATGCTCTGGGTCCCTGATGTACTTAAGCAGTTGATTAGTGGTTTTTACAACTATGAAAACAACCTTATTAGATATAAAAGAGTTTGTTTTATTTGGGCCTCTTCAGTCACTATCTTATTGATGTTGAATGTGTTATTCTGGTTCTGTTGCCCTGATCAACGTCACTTGAGGTATTCCTGAGTACACGCTAGATTTGGGGCCCCACAGTTTGCTTGGTTTCAATTCTCAACTTGCTTTTAGCTTGTTATTCTCAAAATCCACCTTGACTTAAGCCCTGACATCCAAGGCACATGATTCAATTTTATCTTATCTGTCTGTCCTTATGGGTACATCTGTTGAACACACGGCTTTCATGCTTGAGCAACGCTCTGTACATCGTTTACATTTCCCGAACAGCAAAGCTTCTTGTCTGCTGGCCAGGATTTGTTCTGATGTCATGATATTGTGCTTCCATCCCAGATCATTTTACTGCAAAACAGACTCACTTCTGAGGGCAGCATAGTGGCATGTGTTGTCATGGCAACATTGTTATGGTGTTGATGAAACTCCATGGCAATCATGAACGCAGTTACCTGTCCCACAATCTCAGTCATCAGTCTGCAAGCATGTTGTTCAATAAATGTCTGTATGTATCATCACCCTTGTGGTTATTGAAATGATTCAGGTGCCAGCATCTCAAATGGTAAGTGTGGTGCAGGATTTCTAGAAGTTACTAAGAGTATGGTTTGCTCATTTTAGAACCTACAGTGAATCTCCCTGAAGTTAGGGACTCTGATGTACCAAGTTGTGACCATTACAGAAAAGTACTAAAGTAATACCTTGCAAGTAGCAGTTTTATAAAACTTTTTTTTTTTTTTAATAAATGGCTCTCACTCAATGACATAGTGTGGGAATTGCTTATCTCGGAGTGTCTGGCTCTGGGTCTGTCTATTTCTAATAGTCTTGATATTTTTCAAAAAAATCCCAGTGGGGAAAATAAATCACTCATTTATGCCTTCCCTTTCCTAGGCCTATCAGAGAGGAGCTGCTCCTAAAAGCCGAATTCTTCCAGCTGGTGGCAAGGTGTTAACCTCAGAAGAGGAATACAATTTGTTATCTGATCGGCACTTCCCAGACCCTCTTGGTGAGAGACTGAGCTTTCTTTCCCACGGCATAATTCCTACACTTGCTTCCTTTAGCCAGGCGAGTGGTTCTCAACCGGGATAGGAGATTTCACTCTCTAGGGACATTTGGCAGCGTCTGGAGACATTTATGGTTGTCACAACTTGGAAAGATGATGCTACAGGCATTTGGTGGGGAGAGGCCAGTGACTCTTAAACATCCTATAATGCACAAGCCAGCCCCTGACTATGAGAAGTATCTGGCCTAAAATATCAATAGCTGCCGAAGTTGAGAAACTCTGGGTTAGACACACATATTTTGGAGATCAATTGAAGATGTGATTTCCCTAATTTAGGTAAATATTGTATCACTTCTATTATTTTAAATTACACTCAGTAATACACAAGGCAGTTGCTGTGTTTCTAGTGCCTGGAAAATGTGTCCTTGGTTGGACATCTTGAGGCTTTTAGAATATATCGGAAGCTTTAATAGCACTACATGGGACAGCAGAAATAAACAGAAAGGGCCCAGTCTGTGAAATGTACAATCTCATCTTTCAGTAAGCAAGCCTGGGCATGTTAGGGCATGTGATTTTTCTAATTTTATGTAAGAAGATATGTGATAGAATATCCTAAATTGACAAAATGCTTTTAACAAGTGTTATACTAACTCATAGCTAAGAAAGCATTGAATCAATTAGCATATTTATAAATAATAGCTGAATACTGACATGGGAAGAGCATTGAACTGCGAGCTGGGAGACTGAATTTTTATCTAGTTCTAGCTTATCAAGTGCTTTCCCTAATGTTATTAAGCCTCTTTGATTTCTGTTTCTCCAACTCTAGGGCCTTGAACTTGGCAATGTGGAAGGATCTTTCCATCTCTAGCATACTTTAATTCTTATTCATTTCACTTTTTCCATGTAGAGAAAGTGATGGATTCTATATATCTATATATCTATATCTATCTATCTATCTATCTATCTATCTATCTATCTATCCCAAATAGTGCATTTCATAGCGATTCATGAGCTGTGGATAATGTAATAACTCCACCTGGCTTTGTGTAAATCACACCACACAGTAATTACTGTGTTCCTTGAAGAGAGCACTGGTTCTTATTAATGGGTATAATCATTTCATTAGAATTTATGGAGAAAATCGGATCATTTTTTTTCAGTTGTTATTTTGGTGTAGAACACTTAACATAGTGTTTTTAATAACACTATTAAAAAATTAGTACATGGACCATAAGCCTACATTAAAAAACTATTATTAAGTAATCCAAGCTAAAATAACACTCTGTGTGCATTGTACATATCATTACATTTTCTTTCAACATCTACTTATTTGTCATCTTGGCTCTGAAGCTGCTCCTAGAAATGGGAATGCAACATGTTGGCTCTTCAGAACCTCTCCAAAGGAACTTTCCAGTGAAATGAATCAGAACAGACAATGCATTTATAGATTTATTGATGAAATCATATCAGAAGGAATGAAATGGAGTAGAAAACACAAATCCTGTGTGACTAATGCTGTTTGGCTCAGGGCTTCATATTGAGGGCATTTCAATGACTTTTTTTCATTACATGGGGTAGCCCTCTAAGATTTAAAAATAGAATATTCTACAGTAGATCATTTGTGATATCCTTGTGACCTAACTCAGAAAAAAATGCAGGCTGATGGTATCTGGAAAACTCTTGTAAAAGGTTAAGTGAGAGATAGTTATCTAATAGGAGTGAATTTTATGGGGCTTTCTGAACCTTTTAAATGAGAAAGGTCACTATTGCTTTCAGTTGTGAGCACAAAATTGTGACATCTTGGAAAGAACATGGAGGATTGTTTCACAAAGCCATGCTAATCAGGAAGAGTGCCCTATTTGATACTAATCCTACTGGAAAGCAGAAAAGCACAATCAAGGTGGGAGGAATTAACCTTACTTGAGAAAAAGCACTAGAGGTTTATTGGTAAATGTCTTTTTTACACAGTATTCTGCTGAGGTGATATGTCAAAAGTGCCCCCGTGTCTTGCTAAAGTGATTAATTTATTTGGTATTTTATTACTTAGAACATAGTTTGCTGCAAAACTCACGTTAAGTACATCAGATTTTATTATCCTGTTGAAAATATTTGGATATTAGGCATTCAGGGCTGGTGTGACAGTTCTGTACTGTCAGAGGCTCTTTCTAGCTTTCTCCCCCTTTATTTCTAGGTGGTAGCCCTTACTGACATAGCCCAAGGTGGCTGCTGGAGAGCCAGCCATGGCTGTTTCATTCCAGACAGCAGGAGGGAGAAAAGGGGAGGAGTCGGGCGCATTCAGTCTCTTTAAGGGTACTTCCAGGAAGTGTCATGGCCCCTTCAGTTTATATCCCATTGGCCCAGATTTACTGGCTGTGGCCTACATACCAAGCTGCCATAGAGGCTAGAAATACAGTCTATTTTATGCAGCACTTGTTCAACTAAAAATCAAGGGCTTTGTTACTGAGAAAGAAGGGAGAATAGATAATGTGTTACAACTAGGGCATGGTCTCGGCTACAGATTCAGCCATTCATTCATTTATTCGTTCATATGTTGATTCATTCTTACCTTATTTATTATGTGCCAGAGATTTTGCTAGTGGGCCGAAGTTTATGCTCTCCTTGCATTCTGTGTTTCCTTTAGATTTTAGGGCACTTGAAGCAGGGTCCCTGTATAAACCCAAGAAATCTCTTCTTTATCTAAGCCAATCTTGATTGATTTACATTCCAGGAGCAAGACTCAGTTCTGGAGCCTCCTTTGTATTTACGACCCATTGCTTGGTATGCCCAGTGCTTTCAATGGCCACTGAAAGGGCCCTTCTTCCCTCTCTTTCCCTGAGATTGATGCCCATGAGGTAGGCAGGGAACACAGAGCTAATTTTTTCTTCTGTTTGTTCTCCATGGCTCTAGAAATAAGCTGGGGTTCATTTAACCAAGTGCAATAGCATATAATTAGAACGTATGGAAGGGAATAAAGTTTAGGTAGGGGACCTGAATAGGACTATGGCTTCACAGGAGTCTCTTAGAATTGATTTTGAGGGAAGAGGTAAAAGTCCCCATTGCTTAAGGTGTTTACAATTTCCTAGGACAACGGAACACATTTATTCGTTCAACAAACTATAGTTCAACCCTACTAGGTTCCATGACTGTGCCATGCCCTGAGGATACAAAAGTATGTAAGATGCAGTCTCCATCCTCTAGTAGCTCCAGGAGAGTGGGTCTGATTTTTGGGGAGAATCAGTGGGGGAGTTTATCTCACTCTGCATCTGTTCCCCTGAGTGGGGGTGCCAGCCACGGAAACAAATCATCACAATGTTTTGGGAGAACAAGATAGGGAGTGCCCAGCTCTGTCTCTGGTGGCAGAGGGAGATGCCAACCAAGGAGGTGGCTTTTGAACTGACTTTTGAAGGATGAATGAGAGTCTTCTATGCAAAACTATGATGTACGGGAAGGAGGAAGGGGGCATATGAACTGCAGAAACAATATGTAAAGTCATGAAATGGATGGCCACACCCGGAGAGGAGGCTGAGAGGAGAGCAGAAACCAGCACAGGACAAGGAACAAGCCCCAAACGGGGGGGATGGGCAGAAGGGACAGAGGAACCAATAAAGGTGACAAAGAAAAAACAGTTTTTAAAAAGCATCAAGGACACCAGGAGAGAGCTGCTCGTAGAAATCACGGGACGAGAATGTTTTCAAAACAAAGGGTTGTTAGCAGCAACAGATGTTTCAGATCAGTTTTGAAGGATAGATCATAAAGAGGAAGCCGTAGGCTGGTAGTCAGGGTGACGTTAGTGACCTCAGCAATTTGGTTTCGGGACTGGTGAGGCAGGAACAAGGCGAAGGTGAAAATAGGGGTTGAAGGCATGAAGAGAGCAAATGCTTACTTGTTCAGCAGTGACAGCGAGGAGGGAGGGGGTGCAGGAGAGAGCAGACCTGTGGAATGGGAGGTTGTGGGGGGCGGGGGAGCAGGCTGAGTGTCTGCACAGGTGGACAGGCTGGCCCACGGTGGGCCAGTTGGGAAGAGGGAGCTCTGTCTGCATATTATTTCGATGTGAGGGAGTTGGGAAAGATTGGGTCTGGTGGCCATGGTTGTCCCTGTGGGGTAGACGGTGAGACCACCTGCTGGAGTGACACAGGTGAAGCTGGTGGAGAGATGCAAGAGGAGCCTGAGCTTTCATTTCCCTTAGCCTCACACCACCTTCCCATCCCATGCATGGCTGCCCCAGAGAGTTACCTTCACAGCCTGCAATAAGTGTTTTACATAAAAATACACATTTTAAAACATTTCTGTGTTTTCAATATTTCTGTAGCATCTAACGAGAAGGAGAACGTTCAGCCCTTCGTAGTCCTGCCGAAGGAATACCCAGTGTACCTGTGGCAGCCATTCCTCAGACACGCCTACTTCTGCTTCCACGAGGCCGCTGACCAGAAGAAATTCAGTGCCCTCCTGAGTGACTGCATCAGACATCTAAACCATGGTATGGCATGGCCGCCCCCTGTCCCCCTCTGGGCTGCTTTTTCTCCGTGAACCTGGTCCGTCATCTGTTAGAAGGATTCCTAGAAAGAGCCCCAGAGGGTGCTGCCCGCAGGACGCAGAGGGAACCCGAGCTAAGGGAGAGTTTTGTGCTCAGGGAGCATGGGCTGTGTGCTGGTTGCTTAGTCAGGACGGGGCAGCCTCAGTGGGACAGAATGCGGAACAGGTATCTGATGGCACATGTAGGCTCCATCTTCACACATGTAATTTTGCATATAATCATCATCCTCTTTTTTCCTGACTTTTAGAACAATCCAAATGACAGTGGAAATAATACGTCAATTGCCACTGGCAAAATCCTAGTCCTCATGACATTTCTTGCTCCCATCTTTATTTCTGAATAGCAGATACTCAAAACTTTGGGGTGTGTAAGAGTCACACCTAGAGAACTTAAACACCGATTTTGGGGCTCCAGCCCCAGCTATTTTGCTGGGTCTACAGTGGGCTACGATTTTGCTTTTCAAACAAACTGCTAAGGCCGCTGATATCGTTGCTCCCTGGGCCACACTTGCAGTGATGGTGCTTCGGACTATGGTGCTTCAAGGTATGGATTAAAGTAACATTACGTTATAATAAAGACTTTCCATTCCAATATGGGATATTTTTGATGAATTGTGAATGCTGATTTTTCTGGACCCTATACAGCCTTCAGGTACAGACACTTCAAAGACAACTTGATAGTTATCAAAGTGAATGGGTCACAAAGTAACTACAAGTTATCACAAAGTGACAAAGGGAGCTCAGTACTGGAGGCAGGTCAGGGGAGGCTGCTTTGAGCAGGTCACATCTGAGCTGCTGCCTCATCTCTCTGTGCCTTTATTTCCTAATAAGGCTAATTTCACTGTGCACTTACTTTAAAGTTCTGGGGTTTCCCTAAGAGTGTCAGTCACACGGAGCAAAGGTCACTAGAGGTGTATGTCAGGTGTATGTTTTTGATTTTAGCTTGTGTGTTGATGGAGACTCGTGGAAATGGATAATCACACTAGTTTGCTATAGTAATTCTGAGTAACACTGGTCAAATGTTGTTTCCTAAGTAGTTGGGGACTTTATAAAAATGATACCTTTATTCATATTGTGCCTTGTGGTTTTGAGGTGTTAGAGACAAAGAATTGCCCCGCACCGCTGCTCCATCTGGCTCGCTTTTCAGTACACTTACACCTCTGTGTCTGGGGCCTCGTACGAACATGCACTTGGCACTCAACCCAGGAACCACAAAGTTTCACTAAGCTGAGGCTAGTCTCTGCCCAGCCAGATGGGACTTGCTCCGTTTCCCCCTGCCATGTACATAATAGGAATTTCTCTGGGGAGTTTTTGGATGTTATGTAGCCTGCATTTAGACTCCATTTATGGAAGATTTCAGTCGATTCAAAACCCAGCTCTGCTCTCCAGCGTGTTATCAGAGGCACTCGCATCATGAGGTCTGGGCACATTGCCCTGGTCCTGTGTCACATTCCTGTGTCCAGAAACCCCTTTTCCTCACTGAGGCCTTATGCAGACTGATTTAATGTGGTTTGGCATCATTCCAGGAGCTCCAACTCAGAGCCAGAGACCATCAAAACCTCACAGGGACCAGTGCTTGACTGTCATGGGCCGATGAGCTCTTGGGGCTTTCCCTTCTCACCTCTATTTATATTTTTTTGACAGCACCATGTACCACTCATCTTTACTGAATCACTTGTTTTGTTTCAGTCTCTGCCTGTTAGTCTCAGTATGATCTTGAGTAAACCAGTAAGAGGTTTCACAGACTCCCAGGTAACCATTATTATTTTTTTTCCATAATTACCAGAAAAGTTTAGAAATAGATGTGAAATTAGGGCTGTGACCCAGGCCAGAAGCCCTGAGGAAGCTTCAGGAGGCTGCTGACTTCTACCCCCAGACAACTAACCCTGCATCTCTGCTGAGAACGAGGTCTGAGATATTCTAGTAGCTGATGCTGGGCCACTAGTAATCCCTTCCCCAGGGACTCCCCACCACCACCACCAGTTTTACTGAGCTATACATGGCATAAAATATTGTATTCATTAGGGCTGGCCGAGTGACGCATTGGTTAAGCGTTGGCTTGGGATGCCAGCGGCCCCGGTTCGGGTCCCACATATGAGGGCCGGTGACACTGCCCTCAAAAATAAATAAATAAATAAGTAAATAAATAAATAAAATTCTTAAAAAAAATATTGTATTCATTTAAGATGTACAATGTAATGATTTCATATGTTATATTGAAAAATGGTTACCATAATGAGTTTAGTTAACATCTGTCACCTGACATAATTACAAAAATCCTTTCCTTGTGATGAGAACTTCTAAGATCTCTTTTAACAACTTTTAATATATAGCACAGTATTGTAACTAGAGTCACCATGTTGTACCTTGCAACCCCAGAATTTATTTCTATTATAACCAGAAGTTTCTACTTTTTGACCGTCTTCACCCATTTTCCCAGCCCCCCACCCTCTGCCTCTGGCAACCACCAATCTGTTCTGTATTTCTTTGGTCAGTTTTTTTTAGATTCCCCACAGAAGTGAGATCATAAAATTGTCTTTCCCTGTCTGACTTATTTCACTTAGCGTAATGACCTCAAGGGATCTTTGAGGGAAGATCGTTTCATTGCCTTTGTGATAAGGTCCACCAGGGATGTCTGTCACTTGGGGTTCCCTGGAGACCTCCCTTAGTGCCTAGGTCCCACCACAAACCAGCCCACTTGCTGCAGGAATTCTGGGCTCTAGTTGGTCTAGGTATCCATATCCATTCATTCTGAATCCAAAACTCCTTCTCCTGTTCCTCTTCATGAGGAAGGTTTGTTTCCTATTTAACAATGACAAAGGGCCTGATTACACTCTGTTCTTAGACAGTAGGGCTATGTCCGAAGGTAGGTGAGGGCAAGTCGAGGGCTCTCTACTCAGCCTTCCTGCAAGAGAGGGAGCTGCCTGCCTCAAAGATTATTCACACTTCTAAAGAGCACAGAGGGGGTGTGTGTGTGTGTGTGTGTGTGTGTGTGTGTGTGTGTGTGTGTGTATTGTTTTGGGCACCGCTCCATTGAGCAGCCCTAAGAAAACTCCATGATGGCTCTTTAGCACAACATCCCACTCCCACACACTGGACTAAATATCAGACCCACAGCATGACATGTGGCTAGAGCTGTGGCTGTCCTCTGTGCCCTACCCCTGATGAGGGAAGGCCAGGGGTCTAAATGTCCGCTGCCACAAAATGGGACTTTTGCAAAGTCAAGATATCCCAACATGGTCCTGCTCTCCAAAATTCAGTCCCATTCTTTAGAATTTTAGTGTTTTGAAATATGTAGTTGCAGGGATATAGTTAAAACTCTTAACCAACATATAGGGCTGTGTACATACATTGGGGACTAAGAATTATTATTAATGTGAGTCTTTCTTGGCAGCTCAGGGTAATCATTCCTTGGCCTGGGAATTTGCAGGAAAGGAGAAAAGGGTTTCTGGCAGAAAGACTAGGATACATGGGGGCCACAAAGAGATTCAGAGCATGCACCATTAGGGGAGCTGAAAGAATTTTGTGTGGCTGGTTTTTGGAGAGGAGATAGGAGCCAAGTGAGGATGGGCAGATGGGCTGGATCCAGGCTATAAAGGGCTTTGCAGTGCATATTAAGGAATTTGCACCTTATTCTAACAACAATAGGAAGCCATTAAAGGGTGTTAAGCAGATAAGCGACTCAGTCATATATTCATTTTAGAAAGGTCACACTGGTTGCTGTGTGGGCAGTGGATGGGAGGGTTGCAGGCTGGGATGCCAGGAGGTCACTTAAGTTCAGGCAGGCAACAGATGGTGGTAGCTTGCTCCGAAGAGGTGACAATAGAGATGGTGCGAGGTGGCTGGATAAGAGTGATATCCAGGAAGTAGAATCAACAGAATTTAAGGATAGCTAATGTGGCATGTGAGGCAGCAGTGGGACAACCCAAGGAAGAGCCCTCAGGACTCAGCCTTTCCCTGAGATGGGGACCTTGCATGAGGAGAAGCAGGTTCTAGAGAAAGGACTAGTGTCCTGAGTGGCAGATGTTGAGAAGGAGGTGTCTGTGGACAACCAGGTGAGGAAGTCTCATAGACAGATGCATGGAAAAGGCTGCAGAGCAGGATCACTGTCTGGTGTGGAGACACAGGTGGGAAGTCAGTAGCCTGGGTGTGGCCATTGAAGCAGTGGCTGACTTTGTGGGAAGGATGCACCTTGCAAGCTCCTCAAAGGCACGGGCTATCTTTATCTCTGTATCCCCAGCAATGGGCCAAGGTCCTAGCACCTGGGATAGGTGCTGCAAATATGTCTACCCTCTATCCTTAGGTAGACTTGCAAATATGCCCATGTGGAAAAAAGCATGGGGCATGTGAATGGGCGCAGCTTAAAGATGTTCATAATCAAGCTCTGAAAACATTTAAGTCAAATGGATTGGTGCTTTTGTGTTAAGTACCAACTTATTCACTCGCTACATGGATCTATAATTTTACTGTTGACACTTTAAGCAGCATATTTATTAGGAATACAAGGCCTTTGTGAAATTCAGTGACTCAGTGAGGCTCTCTGACTCCCCCTCTTCATACCAATACCCACTCAATTGCCAGTGTCTCTCCTGCATTTTATATCAAATTCATTGCTATCAACCTGCTGTGGGATTCATATAAAAAGCATTCATTCCCCAAGGCTTTTAGATGATATTCCTTTTTCCAATTATTGCCACCTCCTTCATCGTGTGACAGTCAGATAAATCATCCTTACACAGAATTTTTGATTAAAATCCTTCAGTGGCACTGACATTGTTGAAAAGATGAAACACTTCATGCCAAAGAGACTGGCTGTGTCTGATTTCCTACAATTCTCAAGCACAAGCCTCCTTGCCCCAACCTTGCTGCCCTACCCCTCCCACCTTCCTCGAATGGAAGTTTTACTTACACATCTTTGGCCTTTCAATACACTGGGAACACCCACTCTTCATCTACTCAAATTCTCTCTTGCTTCTTTAAGAACAAGCTTCCGCCTGACCTCTGCCATGAAAGCCACTGGGATCATTTCACTAGCACCTATTATCTGTCTCACCGACTGAATACCACCACATTCTGCCTTCCATTATTCATTTTCACATCTAGTTGTCCTGTTTTACTAACTGCATCTCAAGTTCCTCGAGGGAAATCTTGTGTCATCCTTTGAATCCCCCTGTCGCGCCCAAACAAATGCCTTGTGTTTCATAAAACGATTTGAAGACATGAATGAGTTGGTAACTTAATACTAAAGCTGGTTTCTGAATCTATTGAATAGGGGCGATTTCAGAGACGACAATTTTAAATGGGGTTTGGCCTAACTGATAAACACATTAGCATGAGCGAATGAAGGAGTTGGTCATTCTGTCACTATAAAGCCACTATGCGCTGGATGAATGGTGATTCTGGCAAGGAGATGGAATGCTGGCAAAGCTTTGTGCACCAGTGCTGTGCCAGCTTGTAGGACGACCAGGACTGCCACTAAACAAATGCCAGTGTGCGTATCACCATGCATGCTAAGGAAAAGGGATTAGTAGGATATCTGGGAAGCACCAGGACACATGGGTTGAAAACAGAATAGTATAGAAAGAGAGCCCAGAAGAGTTTGATGAAAACAACATTGTCATGAAGTGACGCTCTGCAAACCTCTGCTTCAAGTGGGGCTGTTCAATCACTGATGACAATTATGGCATCCAGGGGAGCTGGTGGTGGAGTGAGTCAGGCTGAACATGGGGGCAGTAACAGCAATTAATCCTTGGAATACATTGCTGTCAGGGTTGTGTGCCTTGAACTCTCATCCCAGAAATGCCATGTGAACTCAATCGCCTTTCTTACATTTGGTTTTGACACTTGGACATTTTAGATGTTCAATAAATATTGCTGAATCCAATTGAATTTTAAAACAGAAAAGGATCTCACAACTCAAGTTAGAGCAAGTCCTTTTTTGATGTGTTTATTTGAACATGATGTTTTGTGCTCTCCGGCACTCAACAGCAGGTCTCAGTTCTATTTTCATTAAGTTAATTTCTACTTGGAGCAGAATCTTCTCAGCCTATTATCATCTATGACACAAGTTCATCACTTGAGGAACCAAGTGTCTTATGTAGGTACCAATTGATTTTAACTGAAAATATACACTGAATTTTATTTTGTTATATGTGAAACTGTATGTCCGAATTTGTGGCACCCGCTTATATTTATAGACATACATCTATGAATTAGAAAATTCTCACTATGCTTGGGCTCTTATACTCCAAATGAATAATGTTTGGACCTAGATAAATAAAAGCACAATTTTTGTAAACATCTCTTTGTATGTTTTTATTTGTAAAGGGTATTCTATAGTATACTTTTGTTGGAATGCCTAAAAACCTCTATGCATTATAAGCAAAAATGCTTGCTAAATTACTGCTTCATGGATAACTACATATCAATTTCCGGTTTTCATAAGACAGTCCCTAGCAAAATTCTTTAAAAAGATTCTCTCTGTTTGGGGATTACATTCTCTCCTTGAGTTTAGTCTGTCCTCTTCACTTCACACAGTTAATACTTCAAAAATTATAAATATTTCTCTCTGTCCCTTTGTGACTATGTCATTTTCTCTTAAGAAGTTATCTCTTCCCCTCTTGGACCCTTGCTTACTGTTTATAAAACTCTATATTTGGAAAGGTCCTTAGTGGCTACTTATTCCAACCCCTCAGAGTTGACTTATGGTAAGGTTCAAATAGTGACTTACTTGTCCAAGGTCATGGCCAGTGAGAGGTCTAGGACCAGTTGTCCTGACACCTAGTTCTTGGCTTCTGTTTCAATTATACGTATCCTATTGTCTTTTCAGCATGACTTGTTAAAGACTTTTTCATCTTTTGGTCATTTAAAACACATTGCTATTAAATCAAACTATTCTTATGATACATTTGCATGATCCAAAATGAAGCAAACCCAGAGCTATTCACTTGAGGTTATCTAAGACCTGGGATATGTCTGGTTTCCTGATAAATAGTACCATCTGTGTTTGACTTGGTATTTTGTCCACCAACTAAATATGACTATATCCTTTAGTTTAGATATGCTCTGATGATAAAATATTTTATGATGTAGCTTGTTTACATCATAGATTTTGTGTAGTATAAAATGCAAGCCATACATGGTTTTATACAACTTACATAAAAACTGATTTGTTTTTAAGAAGATTATACTACTTTTGAGGACATGGGTTGGAATACTTTAAAAATAACAGATCTAAAATAAGTCAGACATAGAAAAGCAAATACAGCATGGTATCACTTATATGCGGAATCTAAAACCAAGTCTTAGAAACAGTAGAAAGTTATTGCTGGGGTTGAGGAGAGGGAGAAATAGGGAGAGGTTGGGAAGAGGATACAAAGCTTCAGTTATAAAATGAATAAGTTCTGAGGATCTAATGTAACACATGGTGACTAGTTGATAACACTGTTCTATATAATTTAAATTTGCTAAGAGAGTAAACTTAGATGGTCTCATCCCCCCCACCAAAAAAAAAAAAAAAAGATAAACATAGGGGCCGGCCCAGTGGCGCTTTGGTTAAGAGTTGGCTTGCGATGCCAGCTCTGAATAGCAGAGCTCAGGTTCGGATCCCACATGAGGGCCAGTGACGCTGCACCCTCCACAGCTAAGATGGTGAACAACAGCTCAACCTGGAGCTGGGCCACCGTGAGTCGCCAGCAATGGCGTAGGCTGCAGCCCCTGCTGCAGTGGGCTGCCATAAGCTACCGTGAGTGGCCAGCAGCTGGCGTGAGCAGCTGTCAAATGGCCCGCGAATGACTACTCACCAGGGAAGAGTGCAATGATGATACCAACATGGGCCAGTGAAGCAACATCCTCCGCAACTAGACTGAAGAACAAAAACACAGGACTTGTCTGTTCCCCTTCCCTGATTCCCCAATGCTGTTCCCCTCCCCCAATTCCGCAATTTAAAAAAAAAAAAAGATAAACATGTGAGGTGATGGATGAGTTAATTAACGAGGTGGGGGAAATCCTTTCACAATTATGCAAATATTAAATCACCTCAATATATATTTTAAATATAATTTTATATGTCAAGTATACCTGCACAAAGCTGAAATAATAGATCTACACATGTTTTATTCATATTATTTCTACTTACAGATTCATTTAAATTATTTGAAGCTTTGAAATCAATCTAAGAGTTGGAACCTAAAGAACAGGTCTTCTCAGAAACTAGAATAAATAGAACTGCTTTCTGTCAGCCATTTAGCATTTATCACCACCAGTGCATATATAGTCTTAGGTTCATTTGTTGCCTAAAGCTATGTTGTCAATGGAACTACTTGTAAATATTACTTTTGGCCTGTCAAACACATTGTTTCATTTCAGTGAAACCACTGATTCCTACCCATCTTCCCTCTCTATTTCCAATGAATCAAGAGTTATTTTGGAATGAGGATCTAAAAGTTGTGTTGTTATGGTAGTTACGGGTGACAAATTGGAACAGTAATAAAAAAGAAACAATAATAAAAAAGATGACACAGAGAGTTGAAGTTAATTCAAACAATTTTTTTTTTGTCTGTGCTCTTTGGATTGGATAAATTCCAACATCACTGGAGAGTTTTTGATGTTATTATGACTGACTTTGACAAAGCTTAAATAGCGTTAAAGCTTTTTTAGTTGCGGATGGAATATGGTAAGATTAAAACATAATTAGTAAAAAAAAAAAAGCAGAGCAAATGGGATGGCTGTTTTAATACGTGGTTAGATAATCAACATTATGAAGGAATTCTATTTGGTGTATATTTCTAGATTTCTTTTAAAAGTCAACATTCGGGAGACCTTGGAGAAGGTTCTCATGTATTGTTATTAGAATGGTTAGCCACAGTTCTCCTTCCCACACCATGAACAAGTTTAGAGCATGAGAGATGGAAGAGACGCATGCTACGAGCTGTGTTTTGTTCATTCTATTAGGTGTTTTCAGTTTTTTAAAATTAAATGTTGAGTAGCTATAAAAGAATGCTTATGAAGAATAAAGAGGTCAGTGTTACCTCTGCTATTTCTTATGTGCCCCTCCCTGATCCTATTATTTTCTTTTCCCTTAGGGAGCACCACCCTGGATTTGTATTTTGCTTTTTCTTTATAGCTTTATTATGTACATTTAATAATTTTGCATGTTTTTAGAGTTTATCTTGTGTAGTTTTATTACATGTCTTCTTTTCATGACTTCCTCTTTCAATATTATACTCCAGTGACTCACTCATGTTGTTCCTTGTACATAGCAGTATTTCATTGATTTTCATTGTGGGATATACTCCATTATATTAATATGCCATAATTTTTAATATCCATTTTACTGTTCATAGGCATTTGGATGGTTTCCACGATTTATTACTAACAGTGCTCCTATGCACACTTTCTGTTTGTTTTGCTGGTTTATAAAAATTTAACTTTGATTTTGCTTGTTAATATACTATGAAGGAAGGTTACATCTGTGAGTGTATTTTGCTGTAATTTTCATATTTTGCAGTGACATTATAAAAATTTTGCTATCAAAGTAATTCTTCCTTCATAGAGAATATTTTCCTCTTCTCTTTTTTCCTTTTCTATGATCTGGAATAGGTTGTGAAGGACTGGAATTACTTGTATTTTTGATATTTGGTGGACTTGCCTTTACAACCATCTTAGGTTGGTGTACTTTTTGAGGGAAGATTTCAGACTACTGCCTTAGATTTTTAAACTCTTATAGGGTTATTCAGTTTATCCAAGATAAGTCAGTTTCAGTAAGTTACAGTTTTCTAGAAATTTATCCATTTTGTTCATTCTAAAATTTAATGGCATAGTTATGCATAATATCTTCTTATTTTTAAAAAATATATTCCTGATTCCCCCTTTGTTCTCTGTAGTATCATTGTTGTTCCCTCTTTATTTTTTAATATTGTTTATTTGTACTGTGTCTCTTTTTTTCTTGGTCAGTCTCACTAGAAGTTTGTCTTACTTTTTCAAAAAACCCAAATTTGAACTTCGCAGATGATTGCATAGTTGTTTTCTATTATGCTCATTTCTGATGTTATCTTTTTAATCGACTGTCTTCTATTTCCTTGGGATTTATTTTGTTGTTTTGTTTTGTTTTGTTTTCTCACCTCTTCAGGTAGGAGCTTATCCCATTGTGGTTATTTTAAAATGCTTGCAAATTCTTTGGCACTCTGTTCTTCAGAAAAATGGAGCCTAATTTTCCTCCCCTGAAATGTGGGCCAGGTTTAGTGACCCATGTCTTACAAATCTTATGTGGCAGAAGTGATAATAGGTGACTTTCAAGACTAGGTCACAAAAAGACTAGTTTCTGCTTGTTTTTTCTCTTTGGGGTCACTCACTTGGGGGAAACTAGCCACCATTTAGTGAGAACACACAAGCAGCCTTCTATGGAGAGCTTTGTAGAGAGAAACGGAGTCCTTTTGCCAACAGCCAGCACCAACGTGTCAGGCATGTGAATAAATCACCTTGGCAGTGGATGCGTCTGTACCAGGCAAGCCTTCAGATGATGGCAGCTTTGGCCAACATGTGACTGCAACCTCTTGAAACACCTGAGGCCAGAACCACCTGACCTACAGTAACTATGAGATGGGGTAAATATTTATTATAATTTTAAGATATTAGCTTTTGGAGTAATTTGTTTTGTAGCAATAGAAAACTAATATACTCACTAATCATTAGCCCTTTAGGGGTAGCGTGTTCTGAACCCCATTCCTATCTACTACCTTTACCTTAGAGACAGCTATAAAATTCCAGAGGTAAACAATACCTCTGAAAGCTGTTTAGTCTATTCCCCTTGCAAGTCAGTTATCTTGGAAGCTGTGATGAATAATGGCAGGAGCCTTGTGTTTTAAAAGCTTGAGTTAATGTAGCTGCTGCCTTTAAGTGTTATATAGATTGGTAATAATAATAATAGTTAACATCAGTGAGAGCTCCTTGAGAGCTGCCATGTGTGAGGGCAAAAAAGGAACTGTGCTGTTTGCTTGACTAGAATTAACTCAGCGATTCTCCAATTTCAGTGGGCATCAGAAACCCCAGGATGGGATGTTCAAATACAGCCCCAGCCCTATTGTTTTGAGTCAGCAGGTCTGGGTTGGATCCTAAGAATTTGCATTTCTAGCATCTTCTCAGGTGATGCTGTGTAACTCCTGGTCTGGTGACCATGCTTGGGAAACCATTGTATTAACTCCTTTACTCCTCACAGCAGTCCTGTGAGGGAGGCACTATTATTTTCACCATCCCCATTTTATGGACAAAGATGCTTACACAGCTGGGAAGACATCTGGTGATTAGTATAAGATTTTAAACCCAGGGGTCAGGCTCCAAAACCCCTGCTCTATCTAACCCACTGTACCATCTGGTTTCTCACTCAGCAAGTACTTACTAAGCACCTATTAAGTGCCCATTATTTGATTAGCTGCTATAAAAAGAAAAGAAAAGAAAAGAAAATGGAATCCAATCCCTTATTCAGGGCCAGATGCTTTGAGGTTAGTTATTGCTTACCGAACTTGACACCAGCTTGGTTCATTTCGTAATACCTCTCTGAAAGGGAAGTCAGCTGCTGTACATTTGTTGAAATTCAGGTGGCAATCGAGATACAGAAGTTAACTTTTTTTCTCTACTTTTAAACATGAAGTTGTGCCTTAACCCATATCGATGTTCCAGGGGTAAATTGTGAACTGCAAAAATGCTCTCCAAAGTCAGAAGTTTTTTGTCTGGGCAACTATACCCCTGCGAATAGTTTTGTGGGCTATGTTATGTTGCAGGGATGGGATTGAAAATTCATGGCACTTTTGTATATTACCATCTTATGTTTTAAGTCCATAGCCTTTGTTATTTTTTTCCTTTAAGCATTTTTGTATGCTAACTAGATTCCTATATGGACTATTGCTGGGGTTGGGGGGGAAGTCCTAATTTGACCTATTTAATTTTTTTTTAGCTTGTTTTGTGGAGACCACAAATTATGCTTCATGTGACCACCATCTGGCTGTTAAGGAGACATTCTTATTTTAAGGGTCTTAGAAAAGGGGGGTAAAAGGGAAGGAAATTGGCGAGGAAGAATGACATCATAACATCTACTTTCAGACCAAGCTACTCCCTACTTAGTTCCCGTTCCTGTGGGAGATGAGGGCATGATCTATGTGAGAAAAAAAAAGCTAAGAAAAGAACTGGGACTTCACTTCATTTGTACTTCCCTTTTCCTTCCCCAGCCTTCCACAGAAAGTAGAGCACTGGCCAGACTGCCCAAATGCCTAGATGGATGATAACCATTTTTCTTCTGGTTCCATACGTATATGTCAGGGGTAAATGACCCCTGAAGTAACAAGGCAGGCAAGAGTTGGAACAAAAGAGCCTTTATGAAGTGTCTTCCGTATCCAGAACATTGTCTTAGATGCTAGGTAAGGGGAAATACACTAAAAACATACAGCCACTGCTCGTAAACAAGACTCCATTGTGTGGGCAGCTTATACAATTGATAGGGGAAAGCTTTTGGGATTATTTTCTCCTGGGATTATTTTCTCCTGGCTTTCAAGGAGAGGTGGAATTTAAAAAAACAACTGGAAAGTAGACCAGAGCATCACCTCATCTCATTCATCTCACTTCAAGTCCACTCTTGCCTGGCCTGAGGTGGCTCTGTTCCAGGGAACATGACAAGTCAGGCCAGACGCCCCCCATAACACATGTTAACCATCGTCGTCTCCTTCTTCAATTCCCTGTGAGAAGGCCAATAAAGCCTCCTCCCCTCTGCGTTCCTTCTCCACTGTTTTCAGCCATCAGATTAGATATTCTCAAGTTTTGAGAAGCAAAAGTCTTTCTACCACGTCGTAGACTCCTTTGTCATGAGTCATTCTTGCCGAGAACACAGGTAGTTTGCATCAGTCTAGCACTTATGGTCAAAAGAAGCTTATATACAGAGCGAGCTGTACTTCCTGGCACTATGTGCCCTAGTCACAAACCACAAAATTTTGCAACACAGCCGTTCATTAAGGGCATTCAGTATTAGAGCTGGGCCACTCGTGTGTGTGTGTGTGTGTGTGTGTGTGTGTGTGTGTGTGTGTGTGATGGGGCTACAACCCAGTTTTCTGATTGGCCTTGTTGATGTTGCTGCATAAATATTGGTGCTGGACTTCATATGTTTTGTGCAGGTGCAGGTCACTTTAATTACAATTGGACTTTAAAATGAACCAATTTCCCCCACATGTGTGCTGATGAATGAGCCACAATCAAATGGAACAGAAATATTGCATTCTGGTTGGCTGAAACAAGTGTAAAACTTCCATTATTTCTTCTCTAAATAACATGGAAACAAAAGTTTCTTAGGGTTGCCAGAAAGTTCTAAGTATTGTTAATATCATTAATGTTGAGATGGGTTGATTTATATTTGTGGTTGGATTTGGTTGTGATGAGGTATGAGAGAAACTTCCAGCAAAGATAAAGGAGTTGCCATTGAACAGAAAAGATGGCCTAAAATTTTTCCATCTCTGGTTTCTCTTCTGATGTCCAGTTTCATATTTGGTGGTTTTAAATGAAAACTCTATTGCTCTATCCATACCATTTATCCTTTTACCAGGTCAGGAATCTGAGTCACTTATGGTCTAATTAAAATGTTCCTAGAAATGTGAATTTAATAACCGAAGAGAAAGAAACGGATTTGAAATTGAAATATTATAGAGGGAGCTAACAATTAGGACTAAATGAACTGTTATGTATTATCATCTTGAAATTATATTTCTTGTCTTCTTAATTTTCCTCCAAGGAACACATCCTAGCACTACAACACTATTTTCACTGCCTTTTGCTTCTTTCTGCCTTGGAAATAAATCCTGGGCCAGTAGATCCTGTGGGGCTCCTTTGTTTGATTTTTCTGAAGGTCTTAGCTTATATGTCATTTCCTTTGGAAAACCTCCTTTAATCTAGAAGCTTTTCATCCATGGCTAGGTGAAAGCTCCTCTGATTTTCTTCAATCTGCCTGTTCTCCCATCCTTCCTTCTTTCCTCCCTGTTCTTACTTCTATCATAGTACTAACCACATTATATTGTCCCTGACTGCTTACTTGTCTGACTCCTGAAACGAGAAACTCCTAGAGGCTGAGCCAATGCCATCTACTATTGCATCTCAGCCCTTTCACCAGGCCTGGGGTGTAATAAGCATGCACACATTTTCTTTTTCTTTTCTTTCTCTCTTTTTTTTAACTGAATAAATCTCATAGGGAGAAGGTCATTACTTGAACAAGTGTCTAGAAATGATATGGATAGTTAATAAAGCTATCCAGAGTGTTTGGAAGAAGGATCCATTTCACTTGTATTAACACCAAAGGCAATTTCCTTGGAAGACTCAACTTTCTTCCGTAACTATCCATGCCGTCATTTGCGTTATTTCCCCTTTTTCCAAAGGTGCATTAACTTTGCAACTTTTTCTCATGCTCCTCATCACTTCCTATCATTTCTGTTTAGTCTTCTTCTTGATATAAAACAGTACTTTGGCTTATTTTTTGGATAATTTGCAAAAATCAATCTTGCTAGTCAGATTTCTGACTACTAAGACTGGCTAATCAAAGGGAAATTTATTGCATTATGCCATCATTTAAATTGGTTTGCCCACCGTGCCCCATTAAACATCCCTTCATTTGGTTTAAAAAAACTTTTTTATTTTTTATAAATCTGTTTTTATTTTACACCTACTTCTATGCAGTCTCATTGATAACTTTACTGTCACTCTTGAATAAGTAATTTAACAAAAGAAGAATGCAAACAATATTTCTTCACCTCTGCAGGCTTTTCCTCTTATGTTGAAATGGCTTCTGAAACCCTATACCCCTCTATGAAGCTTTACTGGACTAATGCCAGGAAAGAGAATATCTTCCTCCAATCCTACCCTATTTAACTGTGCAGTTCACATTTTTTTTTTTTAAATTGGGGAATTGGGGAGGGGGAACAGCCAAGTTGTTGTTCTTTAATCTTAGTTGTGGAGGGCGCCAGTCACCATCTGGCTTCCTGTCAGCAGCTTGTGGCCTCTAAGCTCAAGGAGCTGTGTTACAATCTTAGTTGTGGGTGGGCGTAGCCACCATCCCATGTGGGAGTCGAACCAGAAGCCTTGTTGTTAAAAGTGCATGCCCTATCCACTGAGCCACTCAGGGGACAGCTCAGTTCAAGGTGCTGAGTTCAGTCTTAGTTGCAGGCGGGCGTAGCCCACCATCAATAGGCAGTCTTGTTGTTAGCAGCAAGTGCTCTCGCCCCCTGAGCCATCCTGCCACCTGTTGGCAGTTCAGCGGCAGCTCAGCTTGGGCCCAAGTTTTATTTAACTTAGAGTAGAAATTGAATGTGAGAATCGAACCAGCGGCCCTGTTGCTCGGAGCTCAAGCTCTAAAGTTAACTCTTAACCAACTGAGCCACTTGGCCCCTGCAACTCATATTTATTCACTAAAATAATACATATGTAAAGTGTTTCTTATTATATAGCTCTTGGAGGAAGATAATGGAAAGTAAATGTTTTGTACATTATCACTTGGTCAGAGATAAGATTCCCAATTGTAATGGTAAAATATTGGCTAATATTGATTGAGCATTTGCTGTGTGCCAAGCACTGTGCTAAGGGTGACAACGATTGTAAGGATTAGTGTTTATTATCCCAAGAAAACTGAGGCTTGGACATGTAAAGGAATCTGTATCAAATGGTGGACTCAGAATTCAATCCTGAAAGTTTGACTCCAAAGCCTCTGCTCCTAAGCGATGTGTGTTAAAGAGCTCAGCACCTGAAGAATTACTTTCAGTTTTCCCTGCCCATTTCCAGAGGGATTTTAGGAATAACACTAGCAACCGATCATTGAACACCTGCTCTGCCAGATAACGTACTGGGTGTTTGATATGTGCTCTTTCAGTCCCCACACAATACTGAGGAGAATTCAGTTTAGCTCCATTTTGCAGCAGAAACTGAAACTCAAGGAAGTTAAGAAATTTGTCTAAGGTCACAAGGCTATTAGGCAGCTCAGCCCAATTCATACACAGGTCTGTGTCCGTGCTGCTGCGATGCACTAGAGTGTGTTCAGAGAGGAGGTGAATGTGTGAGGTCAGGAAGCCCGGTGGTAGGCTGAGAAAAGTGGGTAAGTGTAGCTCACAGTGATTGAGGAGAGGAAAAAAATCTTCAAATGTCTTCTGTCATACAGGAGAAAAATCAGGCATCTTTTGTTTTGCTCTGAAAGGAAAAACTGTCTCTTGTAAATTTGGCAATCCAGATGATGAAACTGCAATTGCTTGCTTTTACGAGTTTTATTTAACTCAGAGTAGAAATTGAATCCATAATTTAAAATTATTAACTTTGAGCTTAATTAAAGTTCCCGAGTAGCTTCTATTACATTCCCCTTCTGAATATGCCAGTGTATTTTTTTGTTGTCTGAAAAGGAACAACACTTTGAGGACAAAGATAAAGCCTCAAGTCTGTTTTCTACCTGCTAGGATGAAAGCAAAAATAACCTCATCGTTCTTCTTTTTGTCCTTCTAAGCATAAGGCATCACTAGTTCCAAAGGAAGAGAAGGTCAACTGATGGAGTAGGAGAGGGAACTTCCCTTAGTGTTCAAAGCCTCCGTAAGGTGGAAGACATTGGTCAAATCAACCAGTAACCCCTATCCAGCATTGTGGTGTGAGGTGAAAGAGTCAGCTGCTAAACATGGCATTCTTAGAGCTTCTCAGAGGAGACATGTCATGTTAAATTAGTAAAGCCTGGTGTGAAAAATTGAGTGTGGAGTAGGAAGTGACTTGAGGAGGCTCAAGGGACATAGGACCAGATAGCCTGGGGGCTGGCTAGTCACTTCCCATCACAACAGAGTGGCTGATGTTTACCGGGCAGGGGAGCATTTCGGGATAAACAGGCAGTGCCAAGGGAAGGTGGACAGGTGATTTTCTAAGATGTGCTTTGCTGTGGTCTGATGTTCGCTTGGTGCAAGGATAAGACCAGGTGACCCTTACTGTGGGAGCTCTTCCCCCGTGGAGGAAGGGGAGAAAATGTGTTTTCCTTTCACATAAAAGGACATTGGGGCTCTTTGGTCCCTAGTGACACTGTAAGACCACACAGAGCTAGTCACAGAGGTGCTGGGAAGGGTGTTTCTCTCCAGCACACTGATTCCATGCAGAACACAGAACCAGGCTAAGGATGAGAACCTGGCATTGTCCCTCCATTCCTTCTGCCAGCAAATGCCCACTGAGCACCTTTTGTATAGATGTTGGGAATCCAATAGAGTACAAAGCAGATATGATCCCTGCCTCCTTAGAGGTTGCAAACTAGTAATAATTAAGAAATTTAAGTATAAATTGAGATGTGTGTGTAAACCAAATGCACCAAAAAATTATAACCAAAGGACTTGAGTTCGATTGGTTCAAGGGGAGGATTCTGTGAAGGAGTAACATGGCACATGGGCCCTGAAAAATGTGTGATCTAGAGCAGGCGTTGGCAAATAATTATCTGTAGACTGAATCTGGCCATCACCTGTTTTAGCGTTGAACACAGCCATGCCCTACCCCCAGGTCTCCTATGACTGCTTTGCTATACTATGGTAGATGTGAGTGGTTGCAATAGAGACCACGGGGTCTGCAAAACCTAAAATATTTCCTGTTTTGCATTTTACAGAAAAAGTTTGCTGACCCCTGGTCTGGAAAATACTGGACAATAAGAGCCTATGGTATTTAGTTTGACACATACATTTTTAAGAAATGTGGGCCCCAGACTCCATGACTGAAGTGTTTTTGGGCACTGATTATTTGGACATGAATAGTGTATGTCTCTTTGTGGAGTGGGCTTTAACCAAAAAAGAAACTTGCTCTGAAACTCGATATTGCATTTTTCAAATGGCTTTTCTATTTGTGGAGAGTGTTATGGCGTGGTGGACCTAAGCTTTACATTTGGAATCACATTATTTTGAATTCAGATGACAGCTTCACTACTTAGGAGCTGTGTTACCCTCGTAATTCTTCAATTTCTCATCAGTAGGACAGAGGTACTCATAGTGCCTACCCCATAATAGTGATTGTGAAAATCACATGAGATAATTCAAGAGTGTACTCAATACCACAGCCGACAGTTAATGCTGAGTACTATCATGCATTATTATTTTTAAGATACAAAAATATTTTCATAAAATTACATGCCATTTTGTAATGTCATCCCATAAACAGTGCTCATAGTTTTCTTTTTTTTATCCTAATACAATTTTTTCCCCACAATGTCTGAGGATAAACACAAAGGGTGACTACTAAGCCACAATGTTACAATCTTATAATGAAGCTGATTTTACAGTCCTTTGAAATGTTTAGCATGTTTGCAAAATTAATTTTTTTTTACCCTGGAAATTTGAGGGATTTGCCTACTGTGTCTCCCCCAACCTTTTCCCCCAGTGCTTTAAGTACTTAGAGGGTGGGTTCTTCTTACTAAACTCCCACCCTTACCCCCAACTGCCTACAGCTTTGCATATCTCTAGATGCCCATCAGAGCCTATCTTCTTTCTCACTGCTTCCTCTGCCTACAACCCTGGACTGTATTAATCTTATAGCTTTAATTCCAACCCCACCCAATAAACCCAGTTCTTGGGTTTAGTTTCAGCTAGTTATGAGAGGGCCTATTCTTCCATGTTATCTATAGCCGTTGTACCTACCTGTCCACTGCCCCCGTCTCTCCCCAGCCCATTCTGCTCTGAAGTTCCGGTGTTAGTTTCAATGTCCTCTGTCCCTGACATGCAGGAGCACGTGGGTGCTGAATGAATATAATCTGAAAAGCTGTGAGGCGAATGGGTGGCAAAGGTGAGGGCTGACTGCTCCGCTGTCCCCTTTCCAGCTCCCGGTCTCAGTTTCCCTGCTGCAGTGGAGTTCTCACCATGCTGTTCATGAAACTGGCACCCAGCCCTTCCCTTAAAATGACAGTTTAGTGGCCAGCAGTCACCCAACGGAAATATAGTGAGCATTACAGAGCACATCAGCGGTGCATGGCCAGCGAGCTTGCTTGCACACCGTAGTGATAGATAGCTACATAGCATCATGAAAAATAATACTTGATCTGATGACCCAGTCAAGAAAAAAAATAAAACCGAGAATGGACAAAACAGAAATCAAGTAGTGAGATGCACTCTGCTTCTATGTTCTGACCCCTTTTCAGGTTTGTTTCTTTCTCTAAGCTACATGGTTACTGGGGAAATACAAATTTAGACTTGTGTTCTCCGAGCCCAGTGACATGGGAAGCAGAAGCATCTAATGATGATGTCAGAGATCATGTGCTCCACTGCCATCCTTGACAGATAAGGACACAGGGCGGTTGAGCACCTTACTTAGGATCGATCACGTGAGCGAAGAGCTGCATGGATCAGTATGGGTGGGCCGAGGACAAATTTGCAGACAGCAGAGAGGGTTTTAATGAGCCAAATGTTGTTTCCCCCTTTTTTTGTTGTATTTTATTTTAAAATTCTGTTATCTATCTAATCTAATCTATCCCTCCATCCCTCCATCCCTCCATCCATCCATCCATCCATCCATCCATCCATCCATCCATCCATCTATTGATATAGATATATATAAAACACACACACACAATTTTATATAAATGAATAAATTGGATTATATCATAAATGCTAGGCTTTTTTTCTTACTCTCTCCTCCCATTCTCTTCATTCCTCCATAAACAATATTACAAATCCTGTGTCTTTCCATATTTTTCTCCATATACATGCATATATTGCAGTTTTATTGTTTTGTGGGGATTTTTTGGTCACTATTTTTTTAATAGGACTGTTTGATACACACTTTTCTGCATTTTGTTTTTCTTACTCAGTTGGGCCTCATGGAAATCTATCCAAGTCGATTGACACAGTTATAAGTCATATCCTGGTGGCTATATAATATTCTGCAGTTTGTATCCTACCTTATTCAACCATTCTCTTATCAATGGCCATAACTTTGTTTCCAGCTTTGCCACTATAATGAAATGAATATCCTTGTGCATATATTTTCATGTTTTTATTTCTGTAAGGCAATGTCCAGGAAGTGGGATTGCTAGGTTTAAAGGTAAGTGTGTTTTTAATTTAGTGGATGTTGCCAGATTAATTTTCAGATGGACTTTCACATTTCTACAGTGTATGAAAGCACTTCTTTTCCTGCATCCCTGTCACCAATAGGCCTTGTTGCTCAACTACTTTGACAAGCTGTTAGGGGAGAAGGGAATCTCTTTGTTACTTTGAATGCCCTTCTCTGACTGCCAGTGAGTCTGAGCATCCTACCCAGTATTTA
Organism: Aselliscus stoliczkanus; assembly: GCA_033961575.1. Classification (NCBI taxonomy): domain Eukaryota; kingdom Metazoa; phylum Chordata; class Mammalia; order Chiroptera; family Hipposideridae; genus Aselliscus; species Aselliscus stoliczkanus. The sequence continues at coordinate 68,824,848 of CM066739.1, read as the reverse complement.
GTGCCATTGGGGTTTACCTTCATGTGAATTGTCTATTAATGCTCTTTGCACATTTTCATTCATTCATTCATTGCCGCTTCCTTCCTTCCTTCCTTCCTTCCTTCCTTCTTTCCTTCCTTCCTTCCTTCCTTCCTTCCTTCCTTCCTTCCTTCCTTCCTTCTTTCTTTCTTCCTTTCTTTCATTATTGTAAGACCTCTAATAAAAAATTTAGATGTATTAGCCCATTTCTATATCTTCATTTAAAATGTTTTTCTTAAATTCGTCATTTGTCTGTTATCATTGACTAATTATATTGCCATTAACCTTTAATTGTGATATATTTTGCTATAAAAAGATATCTCATTTTTAAAAAGCCAAGTGTGGTCATTTTTTCATTTATGACTTTTGGATTTCCTGCCTTTGTTAAGATTCTCCGTGCTCCTAGATCATTTTGGTAATTTCTTTGAAGCTTTTATATTGCTTTATTTTTATTTTATTTTTTTTTTGAAGGCAGTGTCACTGGCCCTCATATGTGGGACCTGAACCGAGGCCGCTGGCTTCCCAAACCAGCGCTTAACCACTGCGCCACTCGGCCGGCTCAATATATTGCTTTATTTTTAACATTTAAGTCTTTAATTTGTTGGGAATCATGTCAATATATGTATATCAGTGGTCTAAAATTTTTTATTTTGATAATTAATTGTGCAAGTGCCATTTATTAATTATAACCTTCACCCATTGAATTAAGCTACTATCTTTGCCATATAAATAATTATATAGGGCCGGCCGAGTGGCGCGGCGGTTGCCAGCCGCCCCGGTTCGGGTCCCACTTAGGAGGGCCAGTGACACTGCCCTCAAAAAAAAAAAATTAATAAATAAATAATTATATATATGTATATTTATATATATATAAAATATGTAATATATATAATACAAGGGGTGCCAAAAAAATGTATACAAGTGGACACTTTGGTCAGCGTTGCCCAAGCAGTAGTTCGCCATAATCAGAAGTGTCTGGACACTGATGGTAACCACTTTGAGCACCTCTTGTAATTGCAGAAGTCAAACGTGACTTGTATTCATCTTTTGTTATCGGTATATATTGAGTATTACAATTTTAATACAGCTTTCCTTTCTTAAAATGTGTATACATTTTTTTGGCACCCTCTTTATGTAATATTACATACATTTAGTATATGTAATGTATAATATTATACATAATCTTGAGGTTATCTAAGTATCATCTTTCCTTTGATCTACGTATTCCCACATAAATGCAATTTTGATTCTATTATAGTAAATTTTCATTGTAGTTCTTATATCTGATAAGACAATTTTCCCCTTACCATTCATTCATATTATACTTTTCTTGCCTGCTTTAAGACATATATTCCTATTTGTCAATTTACGTTCATTGTAGCTAATTACCCCCTAATGACTGATGAGATTCTGATGTGCAATCACATCAATTTATAAATTATTTTAGAAAATATTATTAACATATTACAAGTTCTATTCAATGGAGGATTTCAAACACTCATTTTAGAGACCAGACTCACACTGATGGGGATAGTCTCAGTGCTGTAAATCTGAGCTTTCCCTGCCAGTACTAATCCAAGGCTGCAGTGAGGACACTGAGTGAAGGAGAGGAAGCAGTGTCACTTACAGCATGGAGAACCCACCGAGTGCCAGGCTCTGTCCCCAGTCCTGTGCTCATGGTGCCTCACCTCACACAGGCAGCCCCTCAGAGCCCGCCATCTTGCATTCTGCCTGTCGGAAGCCTTTCTAAGCACCTACTTTTATATCTGCACCTACTGTAAATTAACAACTCTTTCTGCAGGTTGGCTTGACGATTTCATAGCTTGGCTGTTTAAAAACAGGAAATGCTTTTGTATGAGGACAGGTCGTGTGTGCTCTGTGTGGTTTGCCTCTGCACTGGATCACACTCTCCTCTCTTCTTTGTACACCTGTCACCCTTGTTAACTTAGCTCCATGTCCCAGGAATATGTCCTCATCCCAAACTACAGAGAGCCCTCCTCTTCCAAACTTCCACGGACCCTGGCTTTCTTGGATAGCATTTATCACGCTCTTTGGTATACTGTGGATCGTTATGCATTCTTTCTACTAAACTTGTACTAAATTGAACATCTGCCTTATGGTTGTTTGGGGGTGCTGGGGATACAATGCTGAACAGATGGTGGAATCATCATTGTTTCCCACAGTGCTTTTCATGTCCATGAATGAAATCTTGTTCCTTTATATTCAGAGCACTCCTCGTGGTGACTGATGCATAGAATAGGCTCAACCAGCGTTTGGTGAGCATATGATAGGGATTAGGCTACGGGAGCAGTAATTCTGCTTGAAATATGATTTTCTCAGTTCTACATCAATCAATGATCACTTTCCCCCTACCTTTTAAATATTTATTCCAGTTTTGAGCTGCATTCATTGGTTGCTTTTTCCTTAAATGTCCTTGGTCAGGTTTTTCCAAGTTTGCCAGAATTAATTTTTTATCAAATAAATATTTTTAGAGCTCTATTATATTTCAGGCACCATAATAAACATTAGGGAGAAAATGGAGATCAAAAATAAACCCACATCAGTGGGATTGCCATTTAAAAAAATGAAGGTTGGGTCAGTTTTCTCTAGATGGCATGTAGGCACAATATTTTTTAATTTAAAATCATGAGGTCCAACTTACAAAACAGGTAAAGATGCCATTCAAGATCCTAAAATACATTTAATATTTGATACCTACATTTAAACTGAGAAGTGAATAAGCATAACTCTGAACATTGTAGACTTGTGGACTCAGTATTTATAATTAGCGAAATATGGGAATAAGTCAGAAATAATCAGTACCCCCAATTCTTCATAGAGAAGAATAACAAACTTTTTAAAGAATGAATACTATCAGTATAACTCAGTTTTTTCTATATTATAGTAAAATAAATGTTTATTTTTAATTTAGACATTTAATTTTCTTTTGCCCAGTATACTTGTCAATCAAATAGAAACATGGGTCTAGATGAATAGTTACACCTTAATTTAATTAGATACTGTGTGGATTTACACTAATCAGATCTACATTCATTTATTCAACAAATATTTATTAAGCATATACTATGTGCCATGCAGTGTTCTAGGCACTCAGGGTACAGAAATGAACAAACCAAAGCTCCCTGCTTTTGTGACACTTATATTCTAGTTAGGAACCAATGGTAGAAATAGAAAATAAATCATGCACATAATATATAATCAAAGTATGTACTATGATAGAAAGCAATAAGTGTTATGGAAAAATAGTAGAGTAGACTAAGGGAGTTCAAGAATGCCGGCGGTGAAGAGGTGAGAGCAGGCTTCGGTAGAAAGTTCTTTTAAACATGTACAGAATTAAATAGGGAGAACTGTGCCCCTCCTAAAACGTAAGAAGTGTGGAGTTTAGAGTGCTATCAAAGGACATCCAAAAATGGAAGTATAGGATTGAAAAATAAAAACTGTAAGGAATGTTAGGAATACATGTGTTACTCAGCTTGAAATAAAATCTCTGGGAAGATACAATAATGACTTTGCAATGGTATTTCTAACTCTACTGAAGGTGCTACTTGCAAAACGGTTCTTAGTTGTACCATGAGAAATGGAGGTTATCCATGAGAGAGAACTGCCTGAAAACTCTTTTATTCTAAAATGTGATATATGGAAAGATTAAGGGAATGTCTTCTGAATGACTTCAACTTGGTTAATTTAAATTTGTAAACCCACATGGGCTGCACTACTTAATAAATATTTGCTTTCACAACTATGAATAATGATCATAGGTCTGGAATAATTGATATGCTGTTTCAGTTATTTAATAAATAAATGCTGCCCTATTAGTAGAGAAATGAACTCGACAATAAAAGCCCATTCAAGTTCTATGGTTCCATCGTGTCTCTCTTAATGGTGAAAAACACCATTAAGAACTGTGAACAGTCAAAAGGCACTTACTTATAACTTAACATGTCCTCATAGGAGATGCACACATACACATGTTGTCTACAATAGGAACAGGAGGCACCTAAATCATTCAGGCATTTTAGTGGTTATTTCTTTTCAGCAGAGGGTAATAAAGGGTTGAACAATTTGTTGCAATAGATTGTTGTAAGTCCGTATCCTGTTTGGAAATGATCTCATCTAATATGTCTGTTGGTGGTTAGCAGGGTTCTACCACACTGAGCAGGACTATTATGATATGGCATTGTTGTTCAGGAGCCCTCAAAGTCAAAGCCACAAGGATTCCTCGGTGCCCAAGGCAGGGTTTATGAGTGAGATATAATTGTCAAGGCCCATAAACTCTAATCTTAGTCGATATAAGGACTTGTTACAAGTCACCTTACTTCTTATTTTTGTGCATCATCTTGATCCTGGGATTATTCTGTTAGATCCACTGTGCTGTGTGTATAACGATAAATGCGAGAGAAAGTCAGATTTCTTCCTTCTTGATTGAGACTAGACACACATCTGAACAGATCTACTTCGTAATGATGCTATTTGAATACAGTTCACGTGCCCAGTGGCATGTCTGCTTTTTTTTTTTTTGCCTCCCTCCTTTCTCCCCAGTCAGATAAACAATATAATTCTTAAACCATGAGCATTTAGAGCTGTGCCAATATGGTGGCCACTAGCCCCATGTGTCGCTCGAAATGTGCGTAGTCCCAAATGAAATGTGCCGAACGTGCAAAATACACACCAGCTTTCGAAAACTTCGAAGCGAGAAAAGAATGTAAGAGATTTCATTAATAATATTATAGTGCTTACATATTTGGAATATGTTGGTTTAAGAAATATATTATTAAAATGAGTCTTAGCTGTTTCTTTTTACTTTTATGATTTGGCTACTTTAAAGTTGAAAACTGCATATGTGACTTTCATTCTATTTCTAGTGGATAGTGCTGGTCTAGAGTCTCTTTGCTCTCCCTCCTTCCCATTCATTACTCCGGAGGAGGAAACCTTTAAAACCAGTATTGATTACTTTCTGCAGCTCAGGGGAAGGTGTGTGTGTGTGTGTGCGTGTGTGTGTGTGCGTGCTTGCCTGTGTGGGGGCCAGAGTGAGGGCGGGAGAATGGTCAGTGGGAAAAAGAAGGAACAAAGAAAGGCAAGAGAAATGAGCAGTTTCGATCAGCGTCGGGCTGAGATACCATCAGCTCTCATTTGAAGTGAGGAAGGAAAACTGAGTGAAGGCAGTTCCCCACAGGGCAGCTTTGCTCTTTGTTTTAAAATACAGTGATTCACTGGAACATCCCACTCATCTGAACTCAAATGTAAACACACACAGAGCTTCCCCAACTTTAGCATAGAAGCAAGCATCAAGTTTTAAGAATCGCCATTGTCATGGCTTCGTTAGCAAAGATAATCAAGAACTAACCTGTGTCAAGAACTAACCTGGCAGCTCAGATTGGACAAGGGGTATAACGGGTTTTGTTCTGCAGCGTTTCATGAAAGAGAAATTTCTGGCTGAGATAGAATCTTGTAATGGCCTTACAGTTTAGAGTCAAATAAACACCCAAACTAGGAAAGTGGTTTTTCTGGAGAACTGGAAGATTTTGTAAATCACAGTGCTTTTGGTAAATGTTAAATGAAGAGACAGCAGGTCAATTGTACTTTTTCAAGGGGGAAAACATGGTATTTTAGAGACCAAGCCCATGACCACCTAAGTTAATGATGTAGTGTGTTATGTAAGACAAATCAGTTATACTATACTGTCGTCATAGACTTTAAAAGGGCAAGCTTGTATATGTTCACAATTTTATTAAATTAATTAAATAGCCCATGGCGAGCCCAGTGGAAATACATACAAAGGGAAAAGGGGAGGACACAAAGTCCCAAATCAGTGCTGTCCAATAGAAATACAATGAAAGCTCACAGATGTGATTTCACGTTGTCTAGTAGCCACATTGTACTTTCTGCAGCCCAGAGAAAGATGCATATGTGAGAAGGATAAGGGGTGTTACAGCTGCAGCTTTATATCCCCAGGTTGGAACATGGTCATGGAAAGTGCCACCCAAATGTTGATACACTAACTGTGCTTGCAGCTTATCACAGAATTACACTATTTCTTTCACAGTTGGAAAAGGAGACCCAACAGTCAGCGTCCAATTTCCAACGGGATAAATTAGGCCCAGAGAAGCAAAGCGAGTCACCTCAAGTCCCACAGCTGAAGTGGCAGAAGTAGAAATAGCACCTAGTTTTGATGTTCACTAGACATCTGTCCCCACTAGTATGTTATAGTATATTGTTGAATCATTCATCTCTTTGTTCACTGGTCTATTCAACAGAGCATTTTGGTGTCAGGCACTGTGCCTGGCCTTGGGGTGCCGTGATGAAGATGACAGTCCTTGTCCTCAAGGACATTATGGTGTAGGGCACACAAGGTCATCCAGTTGTGACACAGGTGAACCTCTAGCTTCTGACATGTGTCACACTTGTGTCATCCTTGGCCTTGCTCTGTTTTCATGGCAAGCAAGGGATAGTAGTCATACTTTAAAGGACATTTGTGACAAGCCCAAAGGGACTGACAACAAGATGTAAGGGTTTTCCCTTCTTTCATGAGAAGAAAACACTTGAAGGAGGCAGTGGAGCCCAATTCTGAGTAAACCACACTACACAGTATCTTTAAAGAGAGGGGAAAAAAGAATGACCTATTCGGTTGACATCACACTGGAAATGGCTTGGTGGACTGAGTGAGGAGCCAGGCTCCAGTTTCACCCGTCCTGAAGGAGAGAAAGGCTATTCCAGTCCGGTCAGTTAATTTACTTTACAAACACCTCAGTATGGACCCTGGAACAAGCCAGGCTTTGGCAGCTGCCGGTGCTCACGGGAGCTTTCTGAGGCTCTAAGGCGAACTGCTACAGGACTATTTCTGGAGAGGCAACTATTGTTCATGGTCATGAGAGGATTGGTTAAAAAAAAAAAAAAGTCATTAGATCAGCATGGATTTTCCTAACATTTCCTAAAGTGTGAGCCACAAACACAAAATCCCCTGTAACTCACTTTTCATTTCTTGTGCATTCCTTTTTAGTCATTGCTCATATGGGTGAGTATTTTACACTGCTTAATCAGGATGTATGTATAATTTTATAATCTGGTCTTTGCAATGAAAATGGTCTCTAAACTACTTTGTTGTGATGCATCTAAGTCATTATAATTGTTATTGTAGTGACTGTAATATTCCATTCAGTAATCTTATCATGGTTTGCTTAAACTTGCTATTTAGCCAAGTTATTAAACAAGACACCCCTTGGGCTTTACTGAAACTAATTGTAAATGCTTAGAGTTTTCTCAATAAAATTATGTATTTACTCTACGTGTAAAGACACTTTCGGTGAATCCCTCAGTGAGACAATACATGCTGATGCCCAGTCATGGGCCTTCCACCACCCCAATGGAAAGATACTTTGCAAGTGTCTTTGGGCTTAAAGCAAAGAACTTATGCAAACTTGGTATGTATGCATTGTGGGCTCAGCTAACCCAGAAATTAAGAAAGACTCTGTTGGCAGCACTGCCCCTTCTGTAATAGGTCAGGAATGTAGATACTGTTTTTATTGGCACATGACTGCCGAAGTTCTCAGTTTTTAAAAAATGATCAGGCCCCTAAGAACCTGAGGACTACATACGCTGTATACTGCCCTCCAAACCTAAGGAGGAGGCCACGAAATTAGCCAGTGTCACCTGCCTAATCAGGTTAGGATAATGGGTTTCCAGGTGTCTGTGACTGTCATCCCTACTTCTTAGGGATGGAATGGAGCACAGGTCAATTTAATGTTTTAGGTCTTTGGGAAAAGGTTACAAATAAGGAAACTGAGATATTTTGTCCTAGGCAAAAGTAGTTACAACTTCTGCTGTAGTTGGAAGTTTTAAGTAAGGTTAGGTACTTTTTGAAGCTGACTCTATATGGGACTAGACATTTATTTTTTGACTATTATTTTTACTCTCATTTGACAACCCGGTAAAAATGAGTTATGTATTCATTTGATGTTGGGCAATGGATTTAAACTTCTTTGATTTTCAGGGGGGTTTTTTGTTTGTTTGTTTTTACCGTTTTTCTACCTGGGGATGGTTACTTCAGCTTACGTGTCTCATGAGATTGCTGTGAGAATCAAAAGAGATGTGAACTGTAAAATCTTCTGACAAGTGCAAGGTGGATGCTATTATTAATCATGGGTAATGATGATGAGTGGAAAATCCCCCAATAGCATCATCAGACAGTGCTACACTTTGTGGGTGTGTCCGGCTAGTATATGATGAAGTGATGTCAGTTCACACCAACTATTTGTTCTGTAACATAAACATGGCCAAGTCATTCCATTGTCTGCCTTTATTTTTAGAAAGCTTGTGTTCTCATGGATGTGGGAAAGACTAGGCAAGGTGTTCTGAGCTCGCAAGATGAAGGTCACCCATAGACCTGTCAGGAAGAATTTCCCTGCTATTTTGTGTCATCAAAAATGGAGGACAAATCTGACTAGAGAAGCATCTTTATTTATTTGAGAATGCAGGCTTGCTTTAAATTGTGTCCAGGCTGTGTGGTACATTTTTGCCTGCCATGACTCAGCCACACAGCTCCCCACAATGTCACTGAGAGGCACATGACCCAGCTCCTGTGGTCTGAATTGCAAGATTACCCGAGTGTGTGCATGGCCACGACTGCCTGTAAAATTACATAGTGAACTCTTTGAAAAATTCACATTTTACAGAGGAAATTAGATCGTTTTCATTTGTTTTGCTTGGGTTTTTGGGTGTAACTTTTTTCTTCCTGAGGTCATTTCAGCAGCGTCTCCACAAAAAGTTATAAGGGGATTGGGTGAGAGTTCTGCCCTCCCTGTCTTAGAATACAAAGCTTACCCATATAGAGCCATATATAGTTGTCCTGGGCAGATAGAAAATTATTGATTGTGTCTTGTTCTCTTGGTCTGACTACCCAGAGACCTGAGGTACATAGGGTGATAGATGCACTTTTTCAGGTCATACTCAATGAACCCAGCTTCAGGGCACAGTATCTTCATGGTATTGGGAAAGAAGCAAATGTTCTCTCCTTTCTTATCAGGAGTCTGATAATATCATGTTAACTTTTTGGAAGAGATGGGAGCATGGCTCATTTTTATTTTTTTTAAGGCTTTGGAAAAAAAACTTTAGGTAAAGGAAACTGCTAGAGAAAAGAAGCCTGCCACAGAGAAAATACACAGCCCACATATCCACTGAGCACCAAAAATGGAAAAAGGAGATTCAACCAGGATTCCATCTGAGGACTTCTGTCTAGACAATGATTGCTTCTGAAGTGGGGCGGGGTGGGGGGAGGAGGGGTTCCCCCATGCATGAACAGAGTTCTACTTGTTTGAGGTGATGTCCTTATGACCCTGCCTGAGTGTCTCCTTATCCACATACCTTCCAATAAAGCATCATGCCTGTAGAATTTTTATATACCGTTTTGAGTAATTACAAGGGTTTATTTGTGTTAAGTGGGTGAGCAGTCGACAGAGGGGATAGTACTTAACCTGATAATTAGGGAATAAGGTTATCAGGCTCTAAGCATTCAACAGCCATGGTTTTCTACTGTATCTCTTCTATGTATAATTTTTTCCCTCAAAATGTGGTCTGTAGATCACCTGCAACAGAATCACCTGAAGAGTTTGTTTAAATGCAGGTTCCTGGGTCCAATCCCATACCCGCTGAATCAAATGTCTGGGACAAGGTGAAGAATCACATTTTCAACAAGCACCATGGCCCTAATGAAGCACTTCCTTTCGAGGGGGAACTTTTGACAAACTATTGGAGCCTAATTCACTCTGAGATAAATCCAAATGTTAGAAACTTGTTCCCTGTATTGAGTCAAAATCTACCACACTCTACTTTTATTTTTTTTTTATTTTTTCACCATTATTTAGGTTACCATATTTTATTTTATTTTTTTCCTGTTTCTGCCCTTTATTTTCTTTAAAACTTTTTTACTTTGTAATTACAGGTGACATTTAATATTATATTAGTTTCAAGTGTACAACACGGTGATTAAACATTTATATAACTTACAAAGTGATCCCCCCAATAAATCTAGTATCTACCTAACATTATACATAGTTATTATGATATTATTGACTATGTTCTCTATGCTGTACTTTACATCCCATGACTATTTTGTAATTGCCAATTTGTGCTTCTTAATCCCTTCCCCTTTTTCACACAATCCTGACTTTAGTATCTGTATCTACACGGAACAAATCCAGTTCTATTTTGTACGGCAGATCTTTACATCAATGAAGATCTTTTCTCTCTAGGTTTTTTATGTTTTTTCCATTTTCAAGCAATCTAAAGTTTTCCAGTGTGTCAGTCAAAATCATGCAAGCCTTGAATGACTGCATTGCTAAAATCTAGATACAGGATATCTCTAACAGCCTTCTGATCTACCAGTCTGGTATGTCTTTCTAAAGGAAGTGACGTTAGTGTGTTTGGTTGTTCTAGTCATCATCACTTCCTTTTCTGTGTTGACAAATAGTCTTTTCATGTTTATTGACAGTCAAGAATTCATGAGAGGCACTGCTCTTAGCTGGATGAGGCATGCAAAATTTTTCTGTGTGGTTAAAAATTTCTGTCAAAACAATATGTTCACTAGAAACTTCGTCCATTTATTTGAGAAGTCTTTCATAGTCTCTGCTTGAGTTCTTGTTTGTTGTTGTTGTTGTTGTTGTTGTTTTGTATTTTCAACTAGAGCAGCACCATTATAACTCATCCTAGGATCCCTAGCATCTCCGTGAGGTATACGTATATTTTTTCTTGTTATTTCTTTTCACCTCCTCGTAGGTCTATGTCTACCAACACAGATGCGATTTGGTCAATAGATGAATATTTTCATCTAGTAGTTTACAAAATACAATTCAGGGACTCCTAAGTAATCCTGAGGCTAGTTCTCATAAAAGTTATCATTTACAAACAGCAATAAATATTTGCTTAGGATGGTCATGAATAAAAAAGATTTTTACTAAAAAAATCAGAGCTTGTATTCCCATTTTATTAGAATGGACAGCATTCATTTTTAATTCCAAGGGAAGGGTTGTTTGGTTTTGTTTGTAATAATACCATGTCACATTATGTCTGGACTTCGATCTGCTCACTCACTAAATGAATGGTTTAAACTAGGTGATCCTTATGATATACTCCAACTCTAGAATTATGTCATTGTAAACTTTGAGAAGGAAAGGAAATTTAAAGTAATTTAAAAACCAAACCACAATACATACACACATACACACACGTGAGCATGTGCATACATGTAAAACTGATGAAATCTGAATAAGGGTGTTTTGATGGCAACAATGTCAGTTTCCTGATTGTGTTATTGTATTATAATTTCATAAGATAGTCCCATTAGACGAAACTGGGTGAAAGCTATATTGGATAGCTCTGTATTATTTCTAACGAAAACATAAGAATCTGTAGTAATCTCAAAATAAAAAGTTTAAAAAAATTAAACCACAGAATGTTATAACAGGACTTTGGAAGGAAGTAGGCCTTACTTGACCACATCCTAGCTTAAATCAGGTATTTAACCTTTCTGAAACTCAGTTTCTCTGTCGGCTTTAAAGTGGGAATATTGATTCCTATTTAATGGGATTGTTGGAAGGATTATAAGAGACAGTGTGTGCAAACATCTCGTATGGCTCATACTCCATGATAAAAGTCCATGAATGTTGGTTACTTGCCCCTGTGCTGCTTCTCCTTTGTTCTAGAGAAGAAACTAGGGCAAACAGCCTTCCTGCAGCTCTCCTAGGAAAGACGACATATGCCCTGAAGCTAAAGGCAGTTGGGAAGTATACATTAGTGAGATGGGCCCCATAGCAGTGCTGTGAGTAATACTCTTACATAACTTTCACAAATCACCAGGCAGATCAGCTAACATAGCTTGGCGCAGTTGACCGAAAAAATAACAAGGCAGCTTCCAAACCCAGCCCAAGTCAGGGAGTCCCGACGCAGCAGCTGGAGTCAAAATCCACAAGGACAACATAGGCCTTGGAGCTTTGGCATTTCGTCTGACTCAGACATGCTGTAAATCTGTGTAAGTGGAAAAAAAACAAAAGCGATTTCTCTCTGGCTGGTCCCCTGAATAACTGTCCCCAAGGGGCGTAGAGCAGCTTTCCTTCCCCCACAAAATCCTTAATCATGTCTCCTGAATATGAGTTTTCCATGCAGCTGCGCTGATGAGAAATAGGGAGAGACTAAGGGGAAGCGACAGGTCTTGGTCCTCAGGATGTGATTGTTGAATGAAGAGCCAAGATGAGTCTCCCATATGTCTCCTAGAGTGCTGAGAGTTTCCCAGGGCTCTGTCCTTGCCCCTGATCTGATGAATGCTTTTATCAGCGAGTTGGCTCGAAACACAGAAGGCCAGCCCACCAAATTTTAAAATGATACCAAGGTCAAAGGGAGTTTGAAGGACAGAATTACAGTTTTTAAATGATATGGGCAGGTTCTGAGGCACTGAGCTGATCACAGTAAATTGTAATTTAATAGGGGTAATGTTAAAACCTGTACTTCAAAATCAAAAGCGAAGTACAGTTTACAAAAGGCTTAGATTGACAAGAGTTTTATATGAGAAAAGGTATACGGATTTCATTTGACTGCAGAAAGACCTGAGTCAACAGTATGATGTGGTTGTATTAAGGAAGAGGTTAGGGGCCTGAAAAAGGAAAGTAATCTTTCTACCTTATATAATATACACTAGTTAGACAATACTCGGTGTGTTGTATTCAGTCTAGGGACCAAATTTAAGGAAGATATTGATAAATTGGAATTGGTCACTAAGGGAAGCGAGGAAAAAGAAGGGCCAAATTTAATAGATCAAAAAAAATAAATAAATAAAAACCAGCTATGTTCTTCAAAGAATGGTTGAAGAAAGATAAGGATATTGAGCCACGTTTTACAGTTACCAGATGGAAGAAGAAATAAACTTGTCTATTTTGCTCCGAAAGACAGAAACAGGATTAATGAGAGGGCTCATGGAAACAGAGTTTGGCTCAATCAAAGGAAAAAATTTTAAATAATTAGAGCAATTCAGTGACGAAAAGCACTCTTTTATTAAATCGTGAGCTTCCTGTCACTGGAAATATTCACGCTAAGGCCGGATAAGTGTCTGACTGGGATTCGGAAGCATCAAACAAGAGCTTAGGGTAGGTCACCTTTAGTTTAAGATCACTCCTGACTCCCATAGTCTGTGATTTAAATAAGCACGAATGCCAAGGCCGCTTCGGACATGCCAGAGCCACTTTTTCAACTTTTGGCTCTGCTTCGAGACCAGCTGTGTGAGCTTCAGCTAAGAAATTAACCATTTCTTCTTCCATTTTTCTCATCCATAAAATGAGGAAGCTGGATTTAGCGATGTCTAGGTTCTCTCCAGCACATCTGTCTCCTTAAGCATCCTCATAATTATAGCATGTGGGAAAAGTAGAGTTTGGGCTGATATCTGCCATTTTTCCAAGTCAGCTTGCAGAGAGAAGGCTTTTCAGGTTCAAAAAAACCATTGTTGATTCTGGGGGCCATTGAACTAAACTCTCAATTGCTTGTTGGCAGGAGCATGGGTGAATGTGATCCTAGAATTTGTTCCCATGAGATCTGTGGCAGGAAGTAGATCGAATAGCCGATAATCTGGTTCCTCTCAAACACCTGTACCTTCTGGCTAAATTCAGCAATACCTTTGCAAACAACTTAGAAGAAATGAAGATCAAATTACCATTGCAATATAGTTCAGTTTTTTGCAAAGTAAACCTTTGTTCTTTATTTCCTTAATGATCTGGCAGTTGCTGTCGAACTTCGTTTAAAATCATAAGAACCAATGTCTATGAAGCAACTTACCATGTGACAGATACTGTTCTTAAAGTTTTATATAAATTAATTTAATCAGTTTATAAGCTGAAAATCTAATCATGAATCAGTTGATTTAGGTCCTTTGTACCCTATGAAAAAGTGGTTAAAATCTATGAAGCCTGTCTTAATGGTAGACTCCAGAATTCAGATCCATGCCCTCCTTCTTTTAGGTTTCACTGCTGTTGTTCAATTGCTAGAATTTCCTCTGTGGTTCATTTGATTACTGATACTTTGCCTGTTTTAAAGTGCCTCATCCTCCACCCCTGCAACATTTTAGCTCTTCTATTTCTTCTTTGACTTCTCTCTGACTCACACAGCATTGTCTCAAATCCCATTTCTTCAGTTATTTTCATCCAAAGATCTTTGAAAATGCAACCATCAGTGGGAGTATTGTTTTTTTTATATATGTAGATACAGAAATTATACACAGGATTTCAAATTCCTCCAGTTACTGAGGTCAGCGGGGGGAGCAATAAGTACATTTATGCTTCGTGTAAGGACATGAAGAATTTAAAACTTCATTCCCAGGCTCAAGGGCCTGGCAATACTCACTGCATCCAAGTACCACATTTCCTTCCATCTCGTTGTTTCCTTAGATTGGAAATGAAAACAGCTGTTAAAAATAAGAGCACATGATTCAATCTTGAATCTCAACGTAGTAATTACAGTTTCCATCTCAGTCAGTAAAGTCCCTTCCATTGTACTGAGCCCCATATCACAGCCCCCTTGTTGTCAGTTTTATACCAGACCTTAATTTTTGTTTTCCAAACCTCAAAGACTAAACACTAAATCAATTGCCAAACCAGAAAAAAATAACAAGGAAGGAAGAAAATACTTCAATTTAAAAACTTTATTCTTAGGACAGGCCCTTTTTTTTCTGATTTCGATTTTGATCCAATCTCTATGTTGATATTAGAAATGTCAGTTACTGTTCCACGTTTTTGAAGATGGGGTTTCTGGGCTTCATGGTATCCTCACTGTGAAGAATTTTGCTTGAACCCTTATAGAGGCATTTTATTTTTTCTTTCCCAAGTTCCTGAGGCCTATGACCTAATAAGCCAATCTCAAAAAAGTCATCTGCAATTGTCACCTTTCAGAACAGACTGATCCTCTTTTAGTGCTACTCAGGCCCCCATATCAACCATTCAGCCCTTGACTTAAGCAAGCCTACTATATAAAGCTCTGAAGGTCCCCACCACCTGTGAGTCAGCTGACCAATCTAAGATTGCCCTGTAAATGTAGATCACATGCTATCGGCAAGAGAATTTTGTGTCCTATTGGGGAAGAAGCAGGAGACAAGAGACTAGGCCCTATCAAATCATCACTTCACTTGACTCACTTTATTTCCTCTCTCTGCAATTTGATTTCTTTATTGTTGGGTGATAGTATTTCTATCATTCATTTCCCTGCTAAGATATCTATAAATCTGTTATCATCGAATCATCCAAAAGCTACTTTTATGTGTTGAAAATTGTCTTGGGCAGCTTGGGCTGCTATAACAAAAATATCATAGCCTTGGAAGTCCAAGATCTCGGCACTGGCAAATCTATTGTCTGGCGGGGGGTGGGGCAAGGTGGAGGAGGGAGAGAGAGGAGAGAGACAGGGAGAGTTCATGTTTCTTCTTTTTTGGGGGTGGGGGAAGGCAGTTCTGGAAAAATCCATCTTTATTTTCAGGGGACAGTTCCCAAAAGAAAAGAGAATAGAAGTAAAGTATAGGAGGAAAATGTGGACCCAACAGATCTCTAGTAAGACCAGTCCCAGGAGGGCAGAAGCAGGGTGAGAGGGGCAAACATGGCTGTGAGGGTCAGCTGGGCTTCCCTCCCAGCCTCTGTCATGCCATTCGTGTTTCTTTTTATAAGGGCACTAATCCCATCATGAGGACTCTACCTTCATGACCCAATTAATTACTTCCCAAAGGTCCCATCTCCAAATAATCACATTGAGAGTTAAGGTTTTGACATATGAATTTAGGGGGACACAAACACTCAATCCATAGCAGAAATGAAGACATTTGCATACATGGTGTGATCTGTGGACTTCTGAGAAGGCCATTCAGCCCCTGTCTTCTCAACCACACTTAAAATCCTACCAACAGATGTTCATTTCTTTATGGCAGGGTATTACCTTTCGATATGACACCATTTAAAATCCAGTGTGCTTGGAAGGGCAAACCCATAAAGCTAGAATGTGAGGTAGTGTGTGTAATGGTTAGAAGTAGGCTCTGGAGTCAGACTGCCCGAATTGACACCCTTACTATCCATGTGACCTTAGGTAATCAATTCATTTTTCTGTGGTTTCAGTCTCCTCCTCTGTAAAATGGGGATGATAATATTCATCTCAGAGATTCCCATGAGGTTTCAATGAAATATGTAACGAGCTTAGAACAATATCCTACTATATAAATGTTAGCAATTATCACCCTTTATTTGCATAAATCAGCATATGATATTGATGGCCTTTTGACAGAAAGTTGGTATCAGGACACAAAGAATTTGGAGTTTTGTTCAGGAAACCGGGAAGGGATGGATACCATGGATCCATGAGGCATCATTAAGGATGGTCTGCCTTAGTGTGAGGTGTTACAGTTGGTTGTATAAGGTCATCAGGTGCCCAGATACCTGAAAGAGAGAAGCAATTACAAGAGAAGGGGGGATGGATCTGCTTCTAATCCTAACCAGTATGCCTAGGAACTGCAGCTAGTATGGTGTGCAAGAAATGTGATGTACACCTACAAATGAACTTTGAATTCAGTGCTTGCTTCACTTTTCTACGTCTCATAATTCTGTTCCTTATAATATTCAGGTAATGCTGGGTATCCAAACCATTACACTGGAAGAACCATGAACAAATGTAAACCATTTTTCTTTGCTAAATGCCCTTGCCTCTTTCTTTCAGATTACACGAAGCAGACAACATTTGAAGCCCAAGCCCTTTTAGAAGCTCTGCAATTCTTCCGACAGGAGAAGGGACACTATGGCTCATGGGAAATGATCACTGGGGATGAAATCCAGGTAACGCAGGGCTCAGAATTCTGGTTCCTCTTCTCTATCTGACCGATAGAAGGTCAGGTCATAATAAACAATCAATCAAACAAACAAAAAAGTGGCAAGACTGGAAGATGCGGTTCCAGGGACCATTTCTCTCATTGTCTGAAAGCACTTGGTCAGCAAGCCCATTATTGGGCACCCACTCCAGAGACCGCCAGACCAGGCACCTAACAGGGCAGCCCAAATACTGCAAGTGCAATGGGAGGAGCTGCTCTTAATTTTTCCTATAGAAATGGTTATTCTTTCGGATGATCTCATACTTTCAGAGCAGAAGCAAATATGAACAGTGTGATTTGGTGCTACGTGTGTGGTGGGCCTTTCGGTCAGCCGACTAGGATTAAACATTACCAAGTTATTTAACCTCTTTAATCTCAGGTTACTCCGATGAAAGACATAGGAATGATGTTTGCCTTGCCGCTTTGTGAGAATTCAATGAGATGTTGGAAAAGTATTTGGCACACCGTTGCCATTATCTATCGAATGACTTATAAATGAAGTAATTAAAGGAGACACATTTTAAAAGCATTAAACAGTTTTCCATACGTTTCATTCACCTTTTCTACTTTTCCATCTTCGGTGGTCCAGTATAGTTTCCAATGACCTTAATTAAATGCCAGTCATGGGCTAAGTACCTCGGTGGGCTTGGTCCCAGGGACACTATTACAAATCTCCCAACACATGGGAAACTGTGTGTCATGAGATGAGTGCATCCTCCATGAGTACCCCAATCACACGCTGAGTTAGCCAGAAAGAGGAGTCTGGGCAGGGGCATTATTTAATTAGAGGCACACAAGGCCTAAGAATGGTATTCTTTAATTTCCCCTCATCTCCCAGAGAGTCTCTTTAGAGGGCCAATGAAATTTGTTATTAGGGAACAATATTTGGAAGATACCAGATGGCACCCTGCTTTGTATGGCCATTAAACATCCAAAGCTGAAAACATTTTCACGTGATGATGGGGCTATTCTGTACCGTTTTACCATATGACTCAGAATCTTATTATTATGTTTTGGTGGATTCGAAACTCGTTTATTTCCCTTCCTGAGACTTATGCAAGAAGTTTAACCAATTCTTGGTTTCTGATATTTTGGGAAAGTCATTCTGTTTGTGAATCTGAGCTGATTAAGGACTCACCATACTTATGCCAAAAAAAAAAAAGCAAAAGCATAAGGGGAGGTTGAAGTATTTGACCCTGGTAGGCCTGTCATGTAAACAAACATATTGAATAGATAAACCAGTATTAGAATGTCTCTGTGTGATACATTGTAATGTTTAAATCCTTTCTGTTCATCTTACCAATCTAATGAGGTGGGTAGAGCAGCTATTTCTATTTCCATTTTGTAAATGAGAAAGCTGAGGGAGGCAAATAACAGTTAAGTGACTTGCCCAGTGTTATTCATTCAACAGCTATTTCATGAGTCACCCAGGTAGATGCCAGGCACTATGCTGGGTGATAGTCATCAGAGATTGGCAAGGAAGAATGGTATCTGCCCTGTTTTGAGGTCACATGCTAAGGGGTCAAATGCCAAAGGAAACAATAGCTTCTGACTCCCAGTCCAGGGAAAGATCCACACAAGCCATGAAATGGACTGGCTCCACAATTATTTAGTTCCTTGAATTTAGCTGTGCCACTTGCTTCATTTTTGTCTTTCGTTTGAAATCTCCTGTCCTCTCACATTCCTTCACAATGCCATTGAAAGCAGGTTCTTAAGAAATTCTTTCTGGGGGTTGAGTATTGAGTTTGTTGTGTTTGCCTTTGTTGATTTTCTGCTTTTTGCTTTGGGCTGACATGTGCGAAGTGCTCTAAGGTGCAAGAAAACTAAATGACTCATCCTCTGCCATCTCGGCGAGGCAAGACCTATCTAGAAACATCCAGAAAACAAGGCAGCATTAGAAGTATGTGTGGGTACCTGTGTGGCTCTGTACATATAGGGACATCTCACAGCTTTAGAACAAAGCAGTCATAGGAAGGTGCTAATGTGGCAGTATAAAAATACCATAAATGGGGCAGCCAGTTAGCTCAGTTGGTTAGAGCACAGTGCTCATAACACCAAGGTTGTCGGTTCGATCCCTGCATGGGCCATGGAGCTGCGACCTCCACAACTAGATTGAAACAGCTATTTGACTTGGTGCTGACAGATCCTGGAAAAACACACCGTTTCCCAATTAACAAAAAAATACTGTAAGTGGGAAAACAAAACACAAATCAGAGAAGACATCAATAAAAGCTGGAGTTAGCAAGTGTCCCCAGAAGTTTTGCCCCCTCAGGAAGCTGAGTATTTTGGGTGAAATCTCAGACTCGTTAAGTGTGAGTGCTGGAAGCCTATGTCAGGATCACTTGTCCAGCGCCCTCCAGTGACAGAACATTCAGAGGAGTTGGCTGACGTCACAAAGCCAGTCTGTGACAGTATTTTGAGCCATCAGGGTAAACTTCACTGTAATCACTTATAAACAGAGCTGAAGCAGCATCTGTCCTGAGACTCACAGAAAAAAAAGAGGCCAGGGGCCCCAAGGAGCTGCCAAGCAGTTAAAGAAAATGGCATGGCATTACTGAGTTTGAGAGTGTGACATCTTTCGTTTAAAGCACTGGGTTTATTTTCATTGTTTCTTCATGTCCGCTAAGAACGTAATCATAACATTGTCCTAACCCCCACTCCCCTAGGGGCCTGTATTCAGATTTTCATCATTGTTACATTATTATTATCTCCACAAATCATGACTCACACAGCAAGTATGGCAGGCCCTTCTGGCAATGGTTATTTTAGGCAAGTGTCCAGGCAAAGCAAATGTCTTAGATGAACTCGCCTGACAGACCATTAATACAGTATTAATATAGAATATTAATACAGGCAAAAATAGCCCCCCCCCTTATCCGCTGTTTTCATTTTCCACAGTTTCAGTTACCCTTGGTCAACCACAGTCCGAAAATATTAAATGGAAAATTCCAGAAATAATAAGTTTTAAATTGTGTGCCTTTCTGAGCAGTGTGATGACATCTCTTGCAGTCCTCCTTCATCCCACCAGGGGACGTGATTCATCCCTTGTCCCAGTGTATGAATATCCACACTATATATGATACCCACCTGTCAATCACTTAATACCACTTCGCAGTTATCAGAGAGAGCGAGAGACCACATTCACATAACTTTTATTACAGTATATTATTATAATTGTTGCATTTTATAATTATTGTTGTTAATCTCTTACTGTGCCTAATTTATAAATTAAACTCTATCATAAGTATATACGTATTGGGAGAAACTTAGTACATATAAGGTTTGGTGCTATCTGTGGTTTCAGGCATCCACTGGGGGTCTTGGAATGTGTCCCACACAGATAACGGAGAACAACTGTATTTGATCACCAGTGACTATATATTCGACTTATCAATATAAATGTATCAAATGAAGGAAAGTGTCTTGCAAAATGTAAAGCATTTACGGTTATTGAATATATTTGTATTATTTGCCTTTAAATAAACCAGATGAATCTAGAAAGCAGCATTCCCACAAAACAGAGTAGCTTCAAGACAAGAAAACTATCCACGTTTTTTAGGCCTTGTCCACATATTTTGGAGTTAGAGGAAGAGGATGATGGTGTTGGGATGAGGCACAGGTGGGCCTCAGCACCCAGAGGCCCTGACTACCCTGTGGCTGTCCCTTAAGCCCCCTGCCCTTGCAGCCCACCCTATTCCCCACCTTTTTCCCCCCCAGATAGATTTCCTTTCCAGTTCCCTAAGTTATCAAATAGAACCAAATTGCTTGGAACATGATATGGAAAAGACTAAAAGAAAACTATAAGCCGGCCTATATGGAGCATTCTGTTTCTTTGGCTTTTGTACTATTTTCATCTTTTCAAAACCTTTTCATGTTTATGCTCAGATTCAAACCAATCTCTGCAGAGGATGAATTAGAGCAATTGTTATGATTAGGGAAATTACCTTGAATTGAACACTTTTCAGCTGAGATAATATTTCCCATTGATTTTAAGTTCTGGCTTCAGCCTCCTTATGCTCTTAGGTCTGCCAATGCCACACTTTCATCACTCTTGGGCAGATGTGTTCCAAACAAGAACTTATTCCACTGAGCAAAATGGGAGTCCATGGGTTATTATCCAATGGGTTATTAATTACTTGAATCTAATTGTTGGACCTGCTGATTTCCTCCATGCACAATGGAGTTTGTGCATGTCAAGATCTTAAGTTCTCAAAAATACTGGTTCACCTCTTGACTGCCCCAAGAGAATGGTTAAGAAAGATAAACAACATCCCCACCAATGAATTACCAGGACTAGTGGAAATCCTATCCCCTTTATAATCTTTGTCCACCATGAAGTTCCACATTGCAGATGACAGCCCTGACCCCACCCCCCGACTCGCTGCATTGCCCTGAGCAGCCTTCTCTCCCAGGAATCCACAGGCACAGGGGACTGGATGGCTTGCCCACCTCCACGCTGGGAGTATTCCTGTTTAGTTCAGTTAAAGCGTCACCCCCTACTATAACAGAGCTCTGGTGAAAAGCAGCCTCGAGTAAGTTCGTGAGTATTTCTACCGGCATGAGGCTAACTGATGAACCCAGGGAAAACTTTCTAAATTCCTGAAGCTTAATTTGAATTTCAATTATTTTGGACCAATGCTATTTGGTCCAAATTCGTAGAGCAGGTGTCAAATGATTCTTTGTTTTTATGCCTTCCTCCATGCCCAAAATGGGTCTTGTTCTTTTGTGAATCTTGGTCTGCAGCCTGATATTGAAAGCTGAGCTGTGAGCCCCAAAAGACTCATAGTGAAAGTGAATCGAAACAATAAAGCTGCTCCAATAGGTGGGGGTGGGGGGGGTGGAGGGAGGGATGGGCGGTGTAAAGAAGGAGAGGCTAGTGTTAAATGGACTATTATGTGGGGACATGAAGCATGCTGCTCAGGTTCAGAACAAACATTTTCATTGAATTGAGCAAAATTTTAGGAGATTTGGGAACCATTTTTCTTTTAAAAAACACCCTGAAAACTTTAGACTTCGCCTTCCTACATCCTGCTCATCCCACAAATGTCTACTTGTTCCAAAGTATTTATTACTCTTTTCTTTTTCTAAACTTTAAAGAGGATGGAGGTGGGCATCAGGGGACAGTAAAGACATTTAGATCCCAGGGGAGTTTGAGGAGGACTGATGGTCTCCGGGGGATTTAAACAAGGAGCCAAGCCACCACAACCAAACCTGACCCCCTCACAATTGAATGCTCTTATCCATAATTAAAGTTTTCCCTCTTATCCTAAATGCACTCAATTCTTCTAGTTTGACTATGAGAAGCTTGAGGAATTTGTCCTTTCCGATGGTAAAACATTAGCCGATGTTATGGTTCCTTACAGATGTTTAAGAATGTTGACCCTCTAAATTGTCTTAGTTGAAATTTCCATGGCCTGAGACCCAGAGAGAAACTGTTAACCTAACAGATTTTGGGGAGCTCAGGACCATCTTCCGTAGCCAGTCCGGACGTCTTCAGTTGGCTTGATGCTCAGGTTCAGCCATCACCAACTAACCGACTCTGGGCTCTTTTCTGCTCGGCAGATCCTGAGTAACCTGGTGATGGAGGAGCTCCTGCCGACCCTTCAGACAGACCTTCTGCCCAAAATGAAGGGGAAGAAGAATGACAGAAAGAGGGCCTGGTTCGGTGTAAGCGGTGATTTTTGCTCTGCAACTGTGTTACTAGAAATACACATTCCCTTCCCTTCTCTTTTTAGGGCATTTTGTTTCTTTTATTTATTTTTTTGAAATAATTTCTTCCCAGGGTAGAGAACTGCCCACCTGGAGTCTGCTCAGTCTCACTTACATGAGGACTAATCCAAACAGACTCAAACTTTGAGAGAAAAATTAGAGCGTGTGTGCAGTTTTGTTGATATTACAGTAGTCTGCGATTAATCCTCCTCCCTCCGTGGACTCCGTCAGGCGCTCCCAGAGACAGAGCCCCGATTTATGTATTGCTCTCTGTTGCAGCTCCTTGAGGAGGCTTACAACCTGGTTCAGCATCAAGTTTCAGAAGGATTAAGTGGCTTGAAGGAGGAATGCAGAACTCTGACGAAGGGCCTGGAAGGAACCATCCGCTCGGACATGGATCAGATTGTCAACTCCAAGAACTTTTTAACTGGAAAGATCAAAGGTGAGAAGAGATAATCCATGCTCTTGCCAACGAAATAAGCTGTGCATTTAGGACTCCATTGCACAGTTAGAATTCATGGTTTTAGAGGAGAAATACAGTGAGGGGGTTGCGAAGAGGTGGTAATGGTTGTTATAGGGACCATGCTTAGAGGTACTGTGAATGGCCTGGACCTCCCCATGGAAACTTCAGTGACACAAGTTGGGGGATACTTTGCTTCTTGCCTTGTGGTGTATTTTGATACCACCTGCATGTCCGCTGTTGTGGCACTTCTTACATTGAATCGTCATGACTTCTGCCCTTTCCCCTCTCTGTTGTAAGGCTCTAAGAGCAGGGCTATGTTGACCTGGTTCACTCAGGTATGCCCAGTGCCTAGTACCATGCTTGGTATATACAGACTCACAGTGAATATTTGAATCAATACATAAATGCTTTCTCCTTTGACAAGAAGAAAAGTTTTTGGCTTAGAGTCAGTAAATCTAGATTGTAGTCCCAACTCCAACATTATCCAGTTATGTGTACATCTGTGTTCTCTGGAATCACGGGCACCCATGAGAGTGGGGTCAGCCAGTGGTAGCCTTGGGTCAAATCTGGTCTGCCACCTATGTTTCTAAATAACATTTTACTGGAGCACAGCCATGCCTGTTCATTTATGCATTGTCTTTGGCTGCTTTCATGCTACATGGGCAGAGTTGAGTAACTGGAACTGAGACCTTATTTGTGGACCACAAAGTCCCAGATGGTCACTCTCTGGCCCTTGACCAAAAAAAGCTTGCCTCATCTCTCACAAGAGGCCTTAGATGGGCTCCAAAGGCTCTACAGGATAAATCCTATTGTTCCCCATTCCTACACCTCAACAGACACATCACATTGAGCGTCATTTCAGAGGAAAAGCAGGCTCTCTTATCTGTGATTATCAGCAATCTCTTTATATCATCAATTCTCAGATTATTCACTCACTCACTCACTCACTCACTCACTCACTCACTCACTCAGTCACTCACTCAAAAATATTTCCTCAGTCTTTCTGAGCAAGGCGATGGAGCTTTAGCAATGAACAGGGAAGAACCAGGTCCTAGACTGAGAAGACCTGGAATTTAACAGGGGTTGTGTGCTTGGTGGGTTGTTCTCTGCTCTTCGGGCCCATCTGGCTTCAAGGGCTCTTCTAACAGGTTCTACCAAGGGGAGACTTGGGGAGGCGTAACTACAGCGAAGGTGTGCATGTCTGACTCTGCGTGTCTGTTCACGCCGTGCCTTCCACAGCCAGGTACAAATGAACTTCAGAGGGTTTTCTGTGTCCTATCATCCATGTCTCTTATTCCTCCAGTAGCAGAATTGATCTAGAGTTGACTGTAGAGTTCATCTAGAGCTGATCTAGAGAAATTCTTTATACAACTGAAAAGTGCCAATAGCCAACTCCTGTGTCTGTATTCCTCTTATCTGGGGCTGAGTGGGCCTCCCTGGGGCCTTTCTCATGCCCTGAATTAAACCAGCCTCCCTCTTGTCTCTTTTGCCTAAATCCCTGTTGTTCCAGTATATTCCACATAAGATGGAAAAAAGATTCTGCCCTGGACTAGCATTTGTTTCCTGTAAGAAACCTTGAAAGGGAGTCATGATCAAGTCTTTTAAAAATGGGACATCAGAAACATATTTTAAATGTGTTGAAACACCTTTAGGACAAGGAAGTATACTTCAGGCTGCATCGATCAGGGGCTTTGGGTTTTGAAAAATCTTTGAGACTATTAAGTAGTGATCGCTCCATTTCCTCCCATATAACTCTTGAGCAGCCTTTTGCTCTGCTCCATAATTATTTATCCATTTCATTAAGCTTTTGTTCTGCTCCTGCCAAATACAAGGGCTATGAGAATTCAAAAAAGACAGCATGATCTTACAAGTAGAGAGGATATGAGGCACGTCACCGATCTGATGCAGAAGGAAAAATATGATTGATGCCGTTGGAGAGGCAGGACAGAGAGCACAGTGGTTCCCAGCCAGGAACCATTTCAACTTCAGAAAAGCATGCGAGCCCCTCAGAAGGAGAGTACTGCTGTAGCACTGGTTGATTGGGACAAAATGATAATGCCAACAGGTCAGTAAGAGCTAACAATGACTGAGTACTTCCAGACCATTCTAATCCCTTTGAATACAGTAAGCTCATTTCCTCCTCACCATAATCCTAAGGATAATCATTCTTATGACCTCCAATTTATAGATAAGAAAACGGAGGCAGAGATTAAGTAACTTGCCCCTGATTCTAAACCTGGAGTGTGGCAAAGTCAGGCTCCATACCCCTCCAAGTCCAGTTCTTTCACTCTTCACCACTCAATGGAACCGTCTCCCCAGCTGCCTCCATGACTCATGAATGAATGTGTCACAGCACAGTAGTCATCAGAGCAGCATCTCTACATTTTTGAAAAACAGCAGAGCTTACCTCTGTGGGATGTAAAATGTATTCACTCCATAAAGGAACACAGTTCAGGAAGCTGTGTGGTTATTCCGGGAAATCAGGCTCTCCCACGTGGGTGCCATTTGAACTGGGTCTTGAAGACGTGAATAGGATGTGTATAAGCAGAGGTGGAAGAAGGAAGGCACAGGTAAAAGGAATACTGAATTAAAGTGCAGAGAAGGGGCTGGAGCACACGGGGGTGCATAGGCACTAGGGGGGGTCAGGCAGTGGGGACCATGCACTCCCCCAGCTCCTGTGCCTATTTCCGCCCCCGCCCAACAGGGGAAATCGGCCAGCTGCTGATGAATGTTTACTGTATATTACCCGTGTTCATGATTATTCTGAAATTTCAATTAGACCCTTCTCAAATAGTTCTTCTCTCAAAGTTAATTGATAAGTAATACATTTAATCTTCTAGCAAACAAATTTGCATTATGGTATCAAGCAAGTAATTTTTAGGAGTCATACAGTGTTTCATATTTGAGTCACACAAATGAAAGGTTTTTTCCCCCCTAGTAATTCTATGACCTGTTTAATGTTTCATATCCTAAATATCTGTGAGTGATTCATAGTATTAATGGTATCGCTCATCTCAGATTTTCAGAATAAGAGGCAGTGTGATGCTCCATAACTCTGTGAAATGTTTCTGCAAATTCAAGTAGGAATGTGTCCACTCATCTGCCTGTCAGCAAGTTCTTTGCCAGTAAAAACTTAAGAAATACACTTGAGTTATAGAGTGTTTCTGCAAATGAGGGTGTGACCTTGGTCAAGCCATCGATTTTTCCATCTGTGAAATGGAGGACTGGACCCCCCCAGATGAGTTTGCACTTCCGTCTCAGTTGTCATGCTATGACAAGGCTGTGTCATCCCTACCTAGGCCCACAAAGCTAGCCTCCCATGGAGCAAGCTCAGGCTTCCTTCACCAGGTCACTGCTTCCAAACCTAGCTGATGTGAGAATCACCTTAGCACTGACAAAAAAATGCAGATTTCCCTGTCTGACCCAGACTTACTGAATCAGAATTTTTACTATGTTCTTCCTCTTCTAAATCAAAGGGCAGTATTTGCCTCTGGGAAGTGGGAGTATGGTCACATTTTTCTCATCCCTCTATAAGTTTCTGTACTCTGCACATTTTTGTCACTGTGCATGTTGCACATCATTATCAGGAAAAAAAAATAGTGTTTTCTAAAAATTGCTCATGAGAATGGGAGGTGGGGTGACAAACTGAAAGGAATTTGTTTCCATTTGCCCAAGAAAAGACTGTGCTTGAGAAGTTCTATTGAGAAGGAGAGAGAGGAATTGGATTATACCAACTGATTAACTTGTAAAAAAAAATGAGTTAAAACTTAATAAATTGTTATATGTGAATATTGAATCATTATGTGTACACCTGAAACTAATATAATGTTTTATGTCAGTTATTCCTCAATTTTAAAAAAACTTAATGAATTGTGTTTTTAGAAGACCAACTATGCATATATAATAATGATGATTGATGGTAAATAGGTGTGTCACCACATTTTCTTTTTTGATATTAGGCATTGCATATTTTTAGGGACCAAGCAGAAAAATACATTTCATCCCAGTGCAGAGGGATGCTTGGGGAGTGGAGAGATTCTGTTTGTGCCATTTCTCAAAGCATCTAATGATTTTCCATTGCTGTGCTGGTCTGTCTCACCAGTTGAGCTTTCCTTGACTGTTAAATGGCTGTGTGGGACACTCACTGCCCAGCCCTGGCCTGGCTCCAGTGCCTTTGAACCCAGTTTTGCCAAAAGTCATGCTTTTCTGGATGTTTCCTACCTCAGCGATGGTGGCCCAACCAATAGAGAAAAGCTGTGCGGAGAACGTGCAACCATTCCTGGCATCCATTCTGGAAGAGCTGATGGGACCCGTGAGCTCAGGATTCAGTGAAGTACGCTCACTCTTTGAAAAAGAAGTGGATGAACTTAACCAGAGCTTTCAGACCACCAAAGACAGTGCTGAGCTAAAGGAGGTAGGATGAGAAGCCAAAGAGTTGAGCATGAATGGTCTGCCTGGGGCTGCCTTTTCTGTGGGGGCTTTATCTGTATTTATCCATTCTTTCCTTCCTTCCTTCCTTCCTTCCTTCCTTCCTTCCTTCCTGCCTTCCTTCCTTCCTTCTTCCTTCCTTCTTTCCTTTCTTCCATCCGTTCACCTGCCCTTCCATCCATTCATTTGACCACCCCATTCATCCATCCATCCACCTGATTTCCTTTATTAATGGTTTTCAAGTTGCAAAAATAATGACACGCATGTACCAATGAAACAATAGACTCAAATATACATACAGACAAAATTGATCACCCATACCTACCCAATCCTTGTCCCCCTCCAATTCCTAGGTCACCTTCATTCCCAACTATCTTAATGAACTAATAATATAAGGAGCTTAGTTGTGTGTTCACATATTTTTTCCTTGTTCATGTAAATATATAAGCATATATCCTCACTTACATAAATTTTGTTTGTTGGTTTGTTTGCTTGAGAAAATGTAGACTCATGATAAAAGACAGTGTTTCCCAAAGCGTGGGCCCTGGACCAGCAGTGGCATTGTTACTTGTCTGTTAATAATGCAAAATCTCAGGCTCCCACTAATGATCTTCTGAATGAGAAACTCTGGGGTAGGCCCCAACAGTGTGTTCTCACAAGACCTCCAGGGGATTCGATGCACCCAAAAGTGTGAGAATCACTGACAGACTTGATTTCCAACCTGGTATTACACTTGACATATCATGGTAGACATCCCTACAAGTCAGTGGCTAGAACCAGACACCTCTGTTCCTTTTCCTTTCATATTTCTTTATGCATACATATGGACACATGTCATTGTACATAAACAAGAACATACACATGTCATTGTACATAAACAAGATCACTTTGTGAATATTTTGAGATTCCTTACTGCGGCCTTTATTTAACTTACTTTTACTCTCCCTCCTCCCCAATACCACCCACCTCCTCTCAAGAACTAGCGTTAACACCTTAGCATGTGACATTCTATACTTTGCCCCATGCTTACACAGCATATAAAACACACACATGTATAGGCTATTTTTTTAGATAGCTTGCTCTTAGAAAAATGAGATTATATTATATAAACTACTCTACTTAGCAGTATTCTTATTCAAAAATACCCCATGGAACTCTTTCCAAGTTAACCGTTCTAGCTCTAAATCCTTTCTTTGTAATGGCTGCATAAATGTTTCATGTATGATTTATTCACCTATCCAAATGTTGCTGCTGCTGAGTAAAGCTGTTATGAATAACTTCGTTACATATATTCTTATGCTTTCATTTCTATGGGGTAGATTCCTAAGACAGGATTTCTAGGTTGAAAGGTAAGTTCATTTCTCATGGTAACAGGTATATTTCCATTGGCATTCCAAAAAAAGGATTTCAATTTTACATTTCCACCAGCTGTGTATGGCAGAGGACTTTCTTCCCCATATTTCCATCAGAGATTGGTATTATTACTTGTTTAAACTTACACCCGTCTGATAGGGGCAAAGTGCTAACCAATGTTTCCTCTCTTGTCTGCTTAACTGATGTTTCTTAAAAATAGACACATGACATAGTGTGTGACAAGCTGAACAGCATATATCTGATCATGAATTCCATTTTAGTGGAGTTCTCCATAACTCACTTGGTAAAGGGAGTAATGTGTTCCCATTACAAACACAATGAAGATGGGCCCTTTTAAAATTCCTGTTTACAGAGATCTAGAAATCTAGATTTATCTCTTTTCTGTGACCTGAAAAACAGACAGCACATCCTGTATTATGCATACTCACTCTATGTATGCCCCAGTTCTCCTGCGGCCTCCATTTTCAGCACCTTTCTTTCTGTCTTCTCTTTCTCTACCCACTCTCGTGTTTATTCTACATCTCCAATACTCAATTTAAAAAATTATTTTTAAATAAGCTTGGAAAATAAAATGCATTCTGTTGGCAATGACCCGCATCATGTAAGATTATGTTGATAATACTTGGGGTCTTTAGCAGATGAGGTTTGTCACTCTCCTCTTATGAGAAGCCATATGGCCTCATTGATGGAATCATCACTTGTGCAAACCAGAGGAGGAGGGACCCCAAGTTTTTAAAACTAGATACTTCTCCCAGGCCAGGCCTCTTCCTATTTCCCTCTGGCAGCTTCAGAGAACTGTGGGGACTCTGGCTTTACCCCCAGAGTCCAGGAGTCCAGGGGAACACACTGATCTCCCTGGTTGTTTCTGAGAAGGTTGTCACTCATTAAAGAGGGCTGTGGGGGCTTGTGGGCCCAGCAGCAATTCCAGGTACCAAAGAGCCTGCTTGCCTAGCTCTGAAGTTCTGGAAGTGGGAGCTGGGAGTCCATGAAGAACTTAGACTGGGGTACCCCTGAATGCATCCCAGGGTCCTCACAAAGTGCAGCTGACTCTTCTCCCAACCTCTGTCCTAGCAATAGAGCTGCCCTGCCCGGGGACCCACTAAAGGAGGGAACTAAGACAGTTGAAGATGTTACAGATGCAGTGATCCAATCTAATGATTGGATCTAATCCAAGACCACACATTTGATTGTTTAAAACCTATGTAATATGTATGTAATATGGTTCCTCCGTCTGAACGTGTTTAATTGTTCCCTTCACCAAAACGCAGCATCTGGACCGGCTTATGAATCTTCCGCTGGATTCTGTGAAGATGGAACCTTGTTATGTTCAAGTCAGCCCATTGCAGGAGCGCTTGCAGGATCTCAAGAGCCGCTTCCGTTTCCCCCACGTCAACCTGGTCGTTCAGAGGACACAGAACTACATGCAAGAGGTGGGAGAGGAGGGGGCGTGTGTGGGGGCGCGGAGGGAGCCTGCAGGGAAGCGAGCGCGGGCACATGGGACTGTGTGCTGCGTGCGCAGCTCCGGAAGCGGAAGCGCTGTCGTGGGGACATGTTCCATCCTTCCAGCTGCCTTCATCTGCCTTCCATGCTGATGAGAGTCATCGAGGAGAACTATCTCAGGGAAATAAAGCAACAGTAATTAATAACTACATGATTTGTCAAGTCAGTGCTCTTAACCTTGGCTGCGCATTAGAATCATCTGGGGAGCTTTTAAGAAATACTAATGTGTAGGCCCCACCTCCAATGATTCTGATTTTATATATATATAATGTTTACAAATTTAATAATTTAAAATAACTTCTAAACGTTTAGTAATTTAAAGTAATTTTTAAAAATTATGACGTGTTTAATAATTAAAAAAAAAAAAACTTCCCCTACTCTCATTCCCATTGTTTCTAATATGCATCCAGGATTGAAATCCACTGGCTTAAATTAATTCTCTAACCTAGATAAGAATCAATCAGTCAGTCAATCACAGCTTCATATTTGGATTTTTTTTGAGTTTACTTGATAGATTCCTTTTTTCCCCACAAGGAACAGGAATGAATTGCACAAATCCTTTCCATATTATAGTGGCTTATAAATGAAGAAAGGGTGTGATCATTGAAACTATAAGAACACAATTCTATTTCACAGATTTTCCAGGGGAGTTTGCTGAGGGGCTGGACACTGCCAGATCCAACTTCAGGGAGCTGATAGGGAGACAAATTCTTAGATAAATGCACCGCAGTGTTCAGAATGCTGTGAGAAAGGTGTGTGTTGGATGCCATGGGGTCACAGGCTTGGAAAAGAATGGAGCTTTTTTTTTTCTCTTGGACTTACAGGCAGGATAAAGTGATACATCTTATTATCTAACCTCTGAGTTGTAAGAGATTAAAAACGCACAAGGTGGGCTGTCTGAGTGGCACGGTGGTTAAGCGCTGGCTTGGGAAGCCAGCGGCCCCGGTTCAGTCCCATATATGAGGGCCAGTGACACTGCCTCAAAAAAAAAAAAAATAAATAAAAATAAAAATTCACAAAGAATCAAATTGGGCAATAGTTGAACAGAAGTCCCTTTGATAATACTGAACCCTGGTGAAACTGACACAGGCCCAAGTTCGGAGAATAAGAAATCTGAACTGCTACCGTTTCCTAAACCAAACGTGTCAGCCACTGTCTCACCAAGCCCTGACCCTGCCTACCTTCCCATACTGGCAGAGATGATAGGTGTTAGGATGGAAAGTGGGGGGGATATATGCTGGGGTGGTTTCCATCCACCTAAAGGTGGAGGTGCAGAATTAAGGTAGCCAAAACAATAATTGGAGGCCACTCCCACCTCATCTTGTTAAGCCCTGGCTGCAGGTACCAGAGAATGGAGGAAGGGGGTGAACTCAGGAAGTGATGGTATTCTCACTCCTGTGGTCTCGGCTTTTCAAGTTCAGGGTGGAACGAAAAGAGGTGAGAAGAAAAGATACAGACGTGTATACATACGTGTGTGTGTGTGTGTGTGTGTGTATTTCCCAGCCTATTACTCGTCCCATGGGGCCATGTGCCTATTTACTTCACAGCCCAGGTAGTAGGAGGAGGACCTGTTGTCCTAGGTCACCTTCAGAGTAGAGTAGTGCTCTAGGGGGCTCATGGCCATCCCCTCCCTTCCTTCCAGCCGACTCAGACAGACCTAGGGTTAGCGATCCCAGCCTCTGACTGTGCTCTGTTTCTGTGTTGCTTTGGTTTCTAGCTCATGGAGAATGCAGTATTTACTTTCGAGCAGTTGCTTTCCCCACATCTCCAAGGAGAGGCCTCCAAAACTACAGTCGCCATCGAGAAGGTTAAGCTCCGAGTCTTAAAGGTACAGCTGTTCTCTCAATTGTGGGAAGCATAAAACAACAATGTGACCCCTGTTCCTTTGTTGGGTGGAAAATACCAAGTTCTCTCTTGCACGTTTCCCCTTTTTGTTTTTATCTTTCCCATCTTTCTCCCTGAGGTGCAAGTGACAATCTTGTAGCAGCGGTTCTCAGGATGCAACTTTCATGCCCATCCTGCCATCTAGTGGCTATTTTAGGGACCACAGGTCCTCAGCATCCTTGCCCATCAGCTGAAGTGACATGTCCCAGCTTACTTTCAAAACAATTGGACTTGATAATTATTGGCTGCCACTATAAGTAAAGCATTGTGATAGGTATTTCATGGAATATAAAAATAGGCAAGGCACAGCCCCTTTCTTCAAATAGTTTACAGTATAGTAAAATATTTTTAAGAAATTAGCCAACATTTTTAAGAAAAATCAAAATCTCATGCGAAGGAAATACTCCAAGGAAAAGATAACCTGCCATATGAAATTGTTTTTAGTGTGCTTCATGTTTAAGCATATGTCAAATATGCTATATTTTTATAGCTTTGTAAAAACCTGTCCCGTTTCATTTGATCCTCACAAGAACTTGTGAGATAATTAGAATATGTCCCCATTGTAGAGATGAAGAAACTGACTCTGTAAGAGCTAACGTGACTTTTGTAAGCTCAACAGGCTAGGCAATGGTGGACCTATAGCTAAAACTATTCTTAAACTTAGTGCACTAATTTTTTACTACCTACTTTCCCTCAGCAGTGCTCAGAGCAGAATATCAGAACTCCACAGAACGTAGAAAGTGGCCCCTGAAGTTCAGGCTTTATCTTGAGGCCTCATAGGAAGCTCTGGCAACCAAACCATTGAGCTTAAAAGCAATATTTGTCATGGTAACACAAATAATAATGAACCTGAACTTGAGAAAGAAAAGAGAGTGTCGATGTCAGTATGTCCTCCAGGGTCAGGATCCTTTATACCTCTCAGGTTAGCATTTCTTCTCTGGGTACATTTAACAGCAAGAACATATTTCTAAATGTTAAGCTAAAGTTCTTACCAGTCATAATTCTAGTTCTACCCTCTTTGTGTATGTCTTTCTTCCACATTGTAGCCTTTTATTGTTCGAATAGAGCTATAATTTGGCTCCAAGTTATGATCGCCAGTGTAAATGCCTTCATCTCTTTAACCATTCTTTATTTGCTCATGAACCTGTGACTATGCTCCAGTTTGTCTGTAACCCCCTTACAGTGACATCTAAAACCAAACCCTGGTCTCTGTAATTGGATGGCCCATGCAGAACAGAGTGAATTGTCATCTTTCTTGTTCTAGATGCTGAATAGTTTTGGTTAGCATGCCACATTGGAGACCCTCTCTTCGCTTGTGGATAACATTATAACCGACTAATCCTGCTTTCAGGATGTAGAGTGAAGGAAGTCCATGGAGCTATAATTTGGCCCCAAATTATAACCATGGCTCCCAGGGACCCACCCAGGACAAGGGTGATGCAGTACAAATTCATCCCCCAGTTCTATCCCCCAACTTCTTAATAATGCAGAAGTTGCTATTTTGATCTTGCCTCAGTTTCCATACCTATAAGAGGAGAGGGTAAGATGGGTTTGTTTGTTTTTTATCAGTTATAACCTCCCCCTAGAGTGGCAGAGCATTACATAGAAAGATCTCTGAGACCTTGGAAACACCACAAGGGTCCTCAGAAATTAGGGAGGAAAAGGGAGACCAAGTGGGTGGCTGAGATTTTTGTTGAAGCGCAAATTAGCAGATTGCAATGCTACTGTTTAGCATGTTTCTATCTCTGTATTGACAGCAATATGATTATGACAGCAGCACCATCCGGAAGAGGATATTTCAAGAGGCATTGGTTCAAATCACACTTCCCACTGTGCAGAAGGCACTGGCGTCTACATGCAAACCAGTAAGGAGACGGGTTACTCCAGACAGGTCGCTCTGATTGCCTGTGAAGTTCAAGCAAGTTTTTTGGTTTTTGATTTTTGCCATGATGTGCTTGCAAACAGAAGGAGTCGGCAAACATTTTCTGTAAATAGTCCAATAGTAAATATTTTAGGCTTCATGGGCCATACTCTTTTTGTTGCAACTACTCAGCTCTGCTATTGTAGCCCAAATGGAGCCATAGCTGATACATAAACAAATGGACACATCTGTGTTCCAATATATCTTTATTTAAAAAAAAAAAAAAGCAGTTGGCCAGATTTGCTGACCCCTGGACTAGACAGAATCTCAAAGGGTAATGATCTGAGTTAGAGTCAAGCTAAGGGCTGTCACAGAACACCTGAGAATACCAGATGTTCCTCATTATATTATGACTCATAGGTCCAGCATGTCCCCTGAAATTTGACCACTACATCCAGGAAAACTCCTTAAACAACCTGATGACAGAACGATATTTGTTCTGTTAAATCCAGTTACGTTTGTATAGGGAACTCAATAAAACTGAAACCATTTAAAGCTGCCATGAACACCAGGTAACCAGTGACAGCTATGACTGTGAAGGTGTGACTTAGTCTACAGAGCAGAGTAAGGGTGAGCCGTCTCTGGAGGCTGGGTCAAGTCCTGGGTTCCAGTTCTGTCTCCTCCGGGGATCGGCTCTGGGGCCTTGGGCAAGTCACTTTAGATTTCATCTTCTAGAAAATGGAGATGGTAATACATTGCAATATCTTTCTTGAGACTGAAAAGGTTAGAATTATACAATTAACATTTAATGAGTGCTTACCATGTGCCAATAACCATGTAAAACACTTTTTATGGATTATCTCAATGGTTCTCTTGACAACTCTGCGAGGAAGTACTAATTATATCCTCATTGTAACAATGAGGAAACTTGAGGGATTAAGTAAGGGGCTCAAAGTCACAGAGCTGGTGACCATCAGGGTTTGAACCCAGCTTACACTCACTGGTAGCATGGTATGCACTCAGTAAATGGCATATACTACTGCTGTCACTACTTCTTCATGTCAGAAATGATCTATGAGTCTGGACATTTGAAAAGCCTGTTCCCTCTTGAAGCAAATGATAAATAGCTTTTTAGAATTTAAAAAGGGCTTTTGGGCAACTTACAGAGTCTCCAAGCATTGCAACATTGAGATCTTTTACATAAATTATTTTACTGTGGAAATGTCTTCAGTCATTTTTATATTCTGTAAGTGCTATTTTTCTTCAAAGAGTCATCAGTGCCTTTAGTACCTGACATTTATATCCTGGGGTGTATTTCTTTCATAGAAAAGGAATTGATGAGCCAGGGAAGTAAAGAATCTGTCTATATGATTGTCCCTTGGCCTATGTGGATAGAAAAAATTAGGTTCCCATAGGATGGCTTAGTCCACCTCTGGACGTACCTGCACACAGACTTCCTGCTTAGGGTGTTTTCCTTTTCCAACCTCAAAGGTAGCCTAGAGGCCTCTGAGCCTCCTCCCCGCAGAAGAGGAGAAGGGTAAGGAATGCCCCCTTCCATCTACTCTTCTCTCTCCTAGCATCAGCAGAGTTGTACCCAATCTGTAAGCAGTTCTTGTGATTTGTAATCAAGAGAGACTGGTTTCAAAAGAAACTGTGACCGAGTTTTCAGTAATGAAGGATATGGTATCAGTGTCAAGAGATTTTTCAACATCTGGAATTACAGAATAGATAAATTAAGAACGTATCTGCTTCCGAGATGGAGTCTTCATTTTACTAAAGTGTGTTTCCCTTGGTTCCGTAAATTAAGTTGCATCTTCCTAGATCTGTGGTGCTGAACACAAAATGCACATTAGAATTGCCTGGGGAGCTTTAAAAATTTCTTATTCCCCAAGACACGCCGTCAGAGATTTCAATTTGCTTGGTCCAGGGAATTAAACATATGTCCCAGTTCAATCTATTGATTGTAGATCTGGTTTGTAAAGCTAGACACGTCACAATTGTCTAAGTGTCCCCAGCAATGATTCCTTGCCACAGCGTTATTTAGCTGGTTGAAAATTTAACCAGCTCTTTGTTTACTCAGCAAGCATGTATTAAATGTATCAGATATGATCCAGGCACTGGGCCAGGCCAATATCCCTGCCGTCCTGAGGTTGGCAGCCTAGAGGCAGGACACAGGCACACAGTATGCCATGTGATGAGCACAGTAGTAGCTTTATGGGAAGAGCCATGGCCGAAGTTCCCAGAAACATGCCCAACTCTACTTATGGGGTCAAAGAGGACAGCTCAGAGTCTTCCTGATTAATAACAATCAGAGGAATAAGGAATAGGAGACCATGTAGGAAGATGAGAGGGTGTTGCAGACATGAGCCTGTGCCCCTCATTTCACAGAGAAAGAGAGAGTTTCAGAGTGGTAATGATGCTTGCCCTGGGGCCCACAGCTGGTCCATGGCAGTGTCCGGTCTCCTAGGCAGTGCTCTTTCTATACAGTACTCATCTGTGTGCCAGTCCTGAGTCACAGGCCCTCTTGGGGTTATGGATACTCATGTCTCAATGCTTTGGTTTTCCTCCAGGGTACGTAAAAAGGGACCTCATGATTGCCCCCTGTGGGCTACTACAGACCCCCAAGTCCTAGTACTGAAAGAGTTCTCTGGATGTAGTGGCTTCTGATCACCTGTTGTAAATCCTATTCCTCTAGCTCTCTAAGAGCCACATGTCAGGAGCCCCTTTCCAGCACCATCAGGGGCAAGGATTAGAGTTAATCACTGGGATATGATTTGGTGCTTTTTGAAACCCTGCCCTGTCCTCACACAGATAACAGGCAAGCCATTTGGAAACCCTTGGAAAGCAGGAAGGGTTAAAGGATTTTGCATCCCGTCTGGGCTGTCTTAGAGGAATCAGTGAGTACCAGGGCCAGTTGGAGGAAAAGAGAAGAATGTTCCCGAATGGGTCCTTGGCTAGAGATTCTTCACACTTGAACAAGGGGCCCCATTCTAATAAAGTTAAACATCTACTGCAGGATCCGGCAATCTCACTACTAGGTATCTATTCAAGATAAGTAAGTCCTTAAATCTACAAAAGTCACGCACAAGAATGTTCATAGCATTTATATTCATCACAGTCAAATAGTGGGGGGGAAAAAATCTCAATATCCATCAACAGGAGACTAGATGAATAATTTTAGTTTATCCATATGATGAATGCCTTTTATCAACAAAAAGGAACGTGTTACTGATACACATGGCAACATGGATGAATCTCAAAAACAAGCACAAAAGAACATATGATTCCATTTATATAAAGTTCAAGAACAAGAAAAACTAATCTATGGTGATAGATAGCAGATCAGTGCTTATCTCTTGGGGGATATAGACTGGAAAAGGGCATGAGAGTGCTGGAAATGTCCTCTGTTTGGTTTGGGTTATGGGGTCATAGGTTTATTTATATATCTGAAATCATTGAACTGTGCTTTTAAAATGTGTGCATTTTACTGTGTGTAATATATACCGTGAAAAGTGCTGTTGACATTTTAGTCTTATTTTTTTTTTTTTTAGCTGAGCCATCCTGCCACCTGTTGGCCGCTCAGCAGCAGCTCAGCTCGGGCTGGCCTCGAACTACTGTTACTCAGAGCTCAGCTTGCACTCTTGAGCGAGCTCTTAACCAACTGAGCCATTCGGCCGGCCCGACATTTTAAAAAAAAGGAAATACTTTGGTTATGATGGGAGAAAAAAAAAAGGAGGGTCCCAAACTCACTGGCAAGGCCTTAAAATAATCCAAATCTCTGGGTTCCCACCCTTGGGGTGCTTAGAGTGTGACCCAGTATAAGGAATGGTGCCTGGGGAAAGAAAACGGGGAGACCAATGGCCGAGCACCACACACCCTGAGAAGGAGTCAGCAGTGGGACTCGCCCTTTCCAGAGCTCCTCTGTGAAAGGGCATCTCACGCCTTGTCTTCTTTATCTCTCATTCTTCAGGAACTGCAGAAATATGAGCAGTTCATCTTTGCAGATCACACCAATATGATCCACGTTGAAAATGTCTATGAGGAGATTTTACATCAGATCCTCCTTGATGAAACCCTGAAAGGTAAGGAAGGTTTACCTGATGCTGCGGGGACCTCTAGAGAGAGGGGAGCACCCCTGGCATGGGACCCAGGAAGGCCAGCTAGGCTCCCTCGACAGGTGTGAGAGGAAAAGAGGAAATTGACATGGGTGGCTGGGGAGACAGTGAGGGAAGGGGAGGAAAGAGGGAGGGATGCTAACCTTGACGGAGCAGTCATGACTTGGCACGCACTGTGCTGGCCCCTTAGATAGTCGTTCTCTTTCAGTACAAACAAGAACTCTGACACGGGAATTTTAAGCTCCGTTTTTCAAATGAGAAAACTGAGGTTTGGAGGGGTTAAACCTAGGGTATCTCATGAGCAGCTGTCTTCTCCAGCTGTTCCAGACAGAACAAAGGAAAAAGGGCTTTTCTGAATCATCGACTCACAACCTAGCCTGGTGCCGGGAGGAGGTGATTTCAGCAGCAGGGCTCGGCAGCTGCTCTGCCAGGAGACAGGCACACAGTATTCTTCACCTCCTCGCAGCTGGACGGAAGAACACACAGGGCAATGACCTCAATACTCTCTGAGGCTTGCTAGGACCCTAGCACCCAAGGCCCTTGCTTTGGGTAGGAGTATGGACAGGAAAGCTTCAGTAGAAATATGCTAGAGGGGGCCATCCATAAAGCTGTGGGCCTGAGACAAAGCTGGTCTCCATGGGAGAGGTACTGAGCATCACAAAACCCCTCCACAAAGAAAGCTGGCCAAGCACAAGCCCCTAGGTCCTAGGAGCTCATCACAGGGGATCCAGTGAGATAAGGAATGCAAACATGTCAGTGCGGTGTCTGCACAAAGGAAGGGCTCAGTCAAGGCCACTGCCAGTCTACTGTAGCACCTTTGGGTGACTAAGAAAAAGGTTCCTATCCTCTAGATGCTTGATTGTTCTCTGTCTACAAAATGCCACGATATACTGATTTTATTAGAGCAGAGTGCTATACTGCTAGTTGCTGGAAAATTATTATAGTGAATACACAAATCTGTGCTGTCTCTGATGTGAATGGCACTCCCTTGAATATAATTAGGATAGTATAGTACAGTAATGCAATGCAATGCAATGCAATAAATACTATACAATATAATACAGTTGGACATTGTACAACCTGCACAGCTATAAGCAGAGGCCTATGGTTAAAAATGACAGTTGTCATTTTTATTATTGTTTTTACTTTTTTCAAGGCCTCTAAGACTGAGCTGGATGTACACAGATTTTTATTTTGGGATGTGTCCAGTATTTTTGCCATAGACATCTTTGCACAAGCATTTTTGCCACATAACTAATTGGTCTGAAGGCAATTTTACCATAAAAATATATAAAATTATGACAAATAAAAGAGGGATGTTAAAAATGAATAACGGGGCCGGCTGACTGGCGCGGTGGTTAAGCACTGGCTTGGGAAGCCAACGGTCCCGGTTCAGTCCCACACATGAGGGCCAGTGACATTTCCCTCAAAAAAAAAAAATGAATAACAAAATTAAAAAGACTTTTACAAAAGACAGAATATTTGAATACATTTAAAATGTGTAGATTTATGGCAATACTGTGCGAATAACTCGTACTGTTTTGTGAGTTGTACCTGACCACTCATTTTCGTTCTGTGGGAAATGTGGGTTCACTCTGCACCCTCAAAGAGGCCTTTTGGTGCCTCTCTTTCTCCTCTCAATGTAGTGTGTTTCCAAATAAAACACCAACTAGCTGTTGGGGCAAAAACCATCACCCTCTGGAAGAAATACTATTTTAAGACCAAGATGATTTATTTTCTCCCCTACTTTGTCAATGGAGAAATGAAACCAAACTGCCAAAAGCAACAAAAACAAAAACAAAAAAAACAACAAAAAAACCTGTCAGCTAGTTATTTTATTATATGTTTGGGTGGTTGATTCATCGATGAAAAAATGAAACCAAACAGCAAAAAAAAAAAAAAAAACCCAACAAAAAACCTGTCAACCAGTTCTTTTATTTTTTTTTTTACAGCAAAATTGCCATACAGCCAATTAGTTATGTGGCAAAAATAGTTGTGGCAAAAAGGCTTGCGGCAAAGATGTCTATGGGAAAGATGCTATGGCGAAAGTACTGAGGATCCATTTTGGGTCAACAGGGTTCTCGCTGCTTGCTCGGTCCTGAGAACGCATTACACATTCTGGACTGTGCAGTGAGAAAAAGCAGAGAAAGGGCCTGCCTCGGCTCTAGAGGAGTTTCAGTCAAGGTGGGCGAACTGGAAGCATACTTATTAACAGCTAATAAATGCAATGGGGCCTCTATGAGTGACACAGGTGATACCATTATAGACTGTGAATCCTAGGTAGAAAAGGCCATATTTTATTCACCTTTTGATTCCCAGAGCCTGTCCCATCATCAATGCCCAGTAACTGTTTGCTGTTGGACTAAAGGAACGAGTGAAGGTATGAATGAATGAACACTACAGAGGTCCAGAGTGTGGACCCTTGTAGGCTTTGGTCATCAGGGAAGGCTACCTGGAAGAGGGTGGGTATAGCTGGAGCTTGAACTTGAGAGATTTGGCTAGCCAGAAAAGCTGAGAGGGGAGTTTGGCTTCTGGATAAAATCAGAAAATCCAGGTTGGCTAGAGCAGAGCGTTAATATCGTGTTTTGTTTTCTGGTTTCTCTCAGTGATAAATGAAGCTGCCATCCTGAAGAAACACAACTTATTTGAAGACAACATGGCCTTGCCCAGTGAGAGTGTGTCCAGCTTAACCGATCTAAAAACCCCTGCAGGGTCCAACCAGGCCAGCCCTGCCAGGAGAACCTCAGCCATTTTGCCAGGAGTTGTGGATAATGAGACCCTGAGCAACGAAGTGTTCCAGGAGGCGGGGGGAAAGAAGCAGCCTGGGCTCCCTAGTCTGTTGGCCAAAGAAGAAAGTTCTTCTTGCCCAGGTGGGAATGGGCAGGTGATTATTTCAAGTATTAGTGACCCGGTTGTGAATCTCCTGGCTGCAGAGGATATGGCAGGAGCCCTGGGTACACAAAAATCGGAGTTTGGAGGGACCCCTAAGGCTGAAGAACCCACCCATGAAAAGCCAGAATCCACCTCTGCCTCGGGCTCCCTAAAGGAGCTCAGAAATTTGTTGACGGTGACCATTGAGGTTCCAGTGCAGTCTGCCACCCTCGCAACTGAACAAGATACGAATGAGGAGACCCTTGTTCCCCAAGAAATTGAAAAAGAAGACAAAACAACCCAGATCTCCACAGAAGCCAATCAAGTAGCTGCCTCCAGTCCGGACAACTGTGAAGAAAGTGAGGTTAGGGAGCAGGAGGCCTGCTTTTCCCCTGCGGAGGCCCAGGCCCGTGGGGTGGAGTTGGGGGGATTTGCAGAGGTTCAGCCAGCCAATGCCAGTGAGGGCACTAGAGGCCCAGGCCCCACAGAGGAGCACACAGAGGCAGGGGAGCCCCCTGCGAGGGGGCTTCCAGGGAGAGCTTCCCGACTGGACGCCCAGGAAGGAGCATGCGCTGTGGGGGGTGAGGCCATGTCAGAAGAAGGTTGTATGTTGAGCTCTGACCCTGTTGGCCCCAGTGAGAGCCAGGTCCCAGGGGAAAGCCCCACAACTGAGGCCGCTGCCAGTGTGGATGTAGATAACAGTAAGGGTGCCCGTGTTTATGAGTGTCTGTGGGTGGTTGAAAATGTTCCCAACACTGACATCCTCGGCGCACAGAAAGAGGATGCGAGGGAGAGGCCCCCAGAGCAGCCCTCGGAGGACTAAAAGGGACCATTAGGCAAAAGCATTTCTTTGAACAAACGCAGCCAATGGGTTAGGTATGGGTACACTTAGGGGGGTGCTTGTGGGTTCTTACCAAAAATAAATTCATGAAGTACATCCGTAATTTGTAGAATGAAATCATAGGAGATGCACACAGGGCATGAGCACTGAGGCAAACCTTTGTGGCACCGAATCATTCTACCATGAATTATTGCTTTAGCATTTTAATAAGAATTGCAAAGGTAAGTGAGTGTTTGGGGTGAGAGGCAGCTGAGGGTGTTGCATTGAGGACGGAGAAAAATGGTAGGAGCAGGTTTTCAATACACTCTGCACATTTTCTTCTAATGCATTTTAAAGCTTTTTAATTCTTCATAAGAATGCAAATATATACTGTAAATCCAATTTCACAGTCTACTATACCACCTTCATTGTCTCTTAGGGACACAGCATTTGTCCAATCAAGCTGCAAGACAGTACATATGGGTGGTGACACTGGTCACCCCTGCTGTAAAGAGCCTCCCCAGAACCTGAGAGATCTCAGGGGGAGTTGAACAGACATGGAGGAAGGTTATGCTCTGTGGGACTGTCTGGGCCTATTATTAATTCTGCTATCAATTTCCTGTTAATTAATCTTGTTGATTCTCATTAATTAATCACCTTTTGGGAAAATTCGTATGGGGCAAGAACATTTCCCTGGCATGTTTGAGCATTCCAAATTAGCCTTAGACTGTGCAGGGAAAGAGCGTCCCCAAATTATCGGATGTAAAGCCTACCAATTAAACAAATGTTATTTGAACAGCTACTCTATGCCATGAGCTGTTGGTCATAGTACCAAAACGTAAAAAATAACAAAAAAAAATAATGTAGGTGCTTTGTTCAGTATTAATGAAAAGGCCCAAGGGAATTTAAAAGAAAAAAAATATGCCATTTTTCAAATGATGGACTTTGTCATGACACGAAAGCTTTCTGTCTTTCCATTGAAACTGTCCTGGTTCATTCTCAGAAGGGAATAAAGTGAATAAGTGAATAAAATGAATTTTGAAAAAAGAAGAAAGAAAAGAATGGATGAAAAGAAGGAAGGAAGGAAGGAAGGAAGGAAGGAAGGAAGGAAGGAAGGAAGGAAGGAAGGAAGGAAGGGAGGGAATAAAAGGGAGAGATAAAGAGCAAGCAAGAAAGAAAAAGGCCAATATATATATACCATCAAGTTCCAAAGATATTACCAGAAGTAAAAATCATTTGTTCAGTCGTTTAGCAAGTTAACTGAGTCTCTGTTATGTCCCAGGAGCTGGAGATCCTAATAGGATCTGTTTGTTTCTCCCTGAACTTACAATTTAATGGAAATAGACACAAATACATCTTCTAAGTGGATCGTGACCTATAACTGTTAATGTTAAAGGTGAAATAGACTTACTTCCAAAGATTAAAGCATCCTATTGTCCTTCAGAAAATGCCAGCTTGTTTCTTAAAAGCTTCAGTCCCCGTACTACCTCTTGAAATTTCTTTCCATAAATTTTAATATTAGATCCCAACAAATTTTTCTAAGAGCTTGTTTTGATCATGCTTCGCAAGTGAGTTTATATCAGTTCTTTAGAGAATTTGTCCCACATGTGAGCCATTTAACCAAGAATTAAAATATTTCCCTCTCCACCTCCCCATAAAGAATTTCTGGGATTTCTAGGTCTTAGAGGATGAACGATAATCAGTCTCAGTATACTCTCAAATTGAATTGTTAGTACTTTTCTTAGTGTGTTTAGATCCTCACATCTATGAAGGAA
Organism: Aselliscus stoliczkanus; assembly: GCA_033961575.1. Lineage (NCBI taxonomy): Eukaryota > Metazoa > Chordata > Mammalia > Chiroptera > Hipposideridae > Aselliscus > Aselliscus stoliczkanus. Next base: position 68,781,145 of record CM066739.1, on the reverse strand, counting down.
TTCTTTAGAGGTAAAGAAGGTAGAGAGCACTCCTCCCTGGTCCCCACGGAACCCAGTGCTCGCCCATATCCTTGCATTTAGCCCAGAATAGTAAAATTATGTTTAGTTCCTGTCTCTTTCAAGGACGCCTTTCTTTAAGGATAGAAAGGTAGTCCAAGGGGCATGGCCAGATGGTCAGATGCACTGCACAGGAAGGCCAGGAGTAACCCATATGTGCTTCCTTCTAGAAACACACAGCCTTTGAAACATGGCTCCCTGCCTCCTCAAGTCACTATGATCCCTAGTGCCTAGCAAGGAACTGGCCTGTGTCAGGCTGCTCAGGAAATGTGAGAACCAAACACCCACCACTCTGCTGTGCTGGGGCTACTTGGGACTTGCTGTCGGTCAGGGAGAGTTTTTAATTGGGCTTTCTGCCCTTGGGGAGTCTTCCCTTAAATCAAGTCTAAAGTCCAAGGGGCATGGCCAGATGGTCAGATGCACTGCCCAGGAAGGCCAGGAATCAAAGGAGCAGTGTCCAGCCCTGCCAAGGACTGCCCTTCGCTCCAGGAGAACTGTGGTGAGAAAGGGGGGCCCGGCCCAGGCTGCCCCCATAGAGGAGCTTCCCAGCTTTCTCCCTTTTCTCACCTTGGGGCTTCCTGAACCCATGGAAAGCTGAAAGAGTTTTTCCAACCCTAAAAGAGAGTACGTGTGAATGTACTGGAGGGAGGAACATCAATGCTCTCCCTCACCCATCCTGTAGGCCAGAGCGGACTGGAAGAAAGCATCAAGGAATCTTTCTGTCCATATTTCACAAAAGACAAGTTCTCTAGACTAAGCAGGGTGATTGTTCCATTAGTAGATGGAACAGGAAACTCAAGAGCATTAAAAATATTGCTTTTTGATTTTAACATGTTGAGTGGAATGACTTAATATTACCATGAGCTTGTCTTGCTTTGCATACAGACTTGTGTGTGTTGCTTCGGTGGCTTCCAGGTTGGAGCCAGGTTATTGTGATTTAAATGAATATTATGGAAAGCCTCTGCCTGCTGCTGGGGGGAATCTCTCGTATGGGCCAATGCATCAAACCTCAAGACATGGTTTTTGGCAAAAAAACAAACAAACAAACAAAAAAACCTCTATGACTGTAAACTAGTGATGTTGTTATTGACATTCACCAAGAAAGAATATTTTCCTTAAAAAAAAAATTGGCTTGTCATTTTCTCACTTGCAGCTTGGAGCTGAGACAGTAGCGCCTTGCATTATGCACAGTAAACTCTCTTTTCAAAAAAAATGTATTTTGGAGACTACAAGGATAAGATTCCAGTTTGTCCAAACGCTTTGTAAAGAGGCTGAATGTGGAAAACTGCAGGCTGTGAGGCCCCATCTCCTACAGTGTATTAAAAAGATTGTCAAGTCTGGTTTTGTAACCTCCCGGTTGGAGCCAGTGATTTCAAAGGGTGTCACAGTTCTCCCAGACAAGTGATTTTATTTCTTCATAAAAAGTACTGAATGATATATGGCACATAGCAATTTTTTTTATGGGGAAGGGAAGGACATGAACAATAACACAGTTTCACTAGGTAAAAAAGTTGGCTACGTGCACCTTCTTTTACCATAAACAAATGGGCTTGGGGATTTGCCTTCTGAAGACTGCAACTTCAAGAAAAGAAACCTACATTATGGTTGATTTTTTGGTCACTATGTAAAGCAAATATACTTAAAACACTTTGTAACCATGTATTTACTTTGCCAAGTGCCTATATTCCAATAAAAGGTTTATCCTGGAAGAGGTGTCCAGGTGTCATATTTATTTGGAATAGGACTGGTTTTGTCTTTTAAGCAAATGTCATACTTGAGCTGGGAGGAACAGCCCTCATAGATGAAAAGGTGAGTCACTGTTACTGTATTATGGCACTTTTCATCTTCTGTCATCAGGAAAGAATCCACAGGGAAGTCACTTAATGTCAGATGTAATTATGCTTTGAAAATGCAAATGCTTATTTCTCTAGGAATTAGATTATGTCTAATAGAGCAATGGGCAATTACTCTTGATGTAATTGAACTGCTGTTCAAACAAGTCTATTTTCAATGGGTAACACTGAGTGAAACATTCATTCTTTTATGTAATTATAAATCAAACAATATTTCCTCACCGGCATCCACAGTTGTTCACTCATCCGTGAATTCATTCATCCAAAAAATAGTGATCATGTATCTATTATATGCAGGCATTCTAGCGGGTGCTGGAGAAACAGAGGTGAACACGGTGGATTTCATCTGTACATCGGGAAACTCAAATTTGCAGGGTGGACATGGCCAGTGAGAGCCCACAAGGGGTATTTGCTTCCTTGCCTGGCGTAAGCCTTATCTACAATCTCAGCTTTAACTCATTTGTACCAACAGCTGAAGAAAGAGAGGAAGAAACATTAGAGAAACCAAGTCTAGCAGTGATGGGACACTCAGTGTGGCATGAACTTTACCACTTCCTCTCCTTTCATATAAAACTTCCAATATGCAAGAATCATTCCCAGAGGGGCACCTCCAGAACTTCTGTTTAGGGACAATCATCAGATTGGAATTGGAGGTGAGTGAGTTGTTTGAAACTACTTCTGTGTAGTTTTTTCTTAGATTATATGTTCATTGGATGTGGCTTGGATGGGACTGATGGAGGTCTTGGGAGGAGTCAATGCAACCTGTACATCAATGTCTATAGTTGCTGTATTAATAATTGTCAAAAACTAGAAAAGAACCCAAATGTCCTTCAGCTGGTGAGTGGACAAACTGTGGTACCTCCATGTGATCAACCACTACTCAACAATAAAAAAGGAATGCTCTACTGACATATACATTACCATGGAAGAGTCTCAACATAATTAGGCAGAGTGAAAAAAGCCAGACAAAAAAAGGATATATACTATGTGCCTCCTTTTATATGACATTCTGGGAAAGGGAAAACTAGGAATAAAAATAGGTTATCAGTTACCTGTGGCTGGGGGTAGTGGAAGGGATTGATTGTGAGGTGGCAAGTAAGGAAATTTGGGGGTGAACTGTTCTGTATCTTAATTGTGGTAGTTGCTCCTTGACTATATGCATTTGTCAATATTCATATAACTGTATTCTGAGAAGGGTGGATTTTAGCCATGTGCCAATTATACCTCAATAAACATGACTAAAAAAATATGTTTTCCTAAATGGCCCCAAATATCAATAATAAGGAAATTATTAAATATATTATGGAATATTCATATAATGCAGTATTGCAGAGTTGTTTTGGGCTTTGTTGTACTTTATCTCTACCTAGCAGGTTATGAAAAGCCTTCATATACGTGCAAAATTTCTCTGTATCTAAGTTAGAAGTCACCAACTTTTCACTTTCCCTTGCAGCTAGGGCATGGGCACATGATGTCAGACTCACTCCTTTAACATTTTGATTCTGTAGAGTAGTAAAGAGAAGACAATGTCTATGAAAAATCTATTCTGCTGAGGGCGATGGATTGTGGCAGTGACAGAGGGTCTACCAGCAGACATCCCATCCCATCTCCAAAGTCAATGGTACAGTTAAGTTTCTGAAGCATTCTGGTCCTATAATTTGGGATGTATATTCCTCAAGCCTAGTTCTTGGGCCCGCTAAGATTTTAACACATTTACATTTAGGTTTTAAATTAATTAATTCCTTGGAGTGTTGTTTGCAATCAAGAACCTGGATTGACAGAACAATCATTAAAAGTTGGGTTTATGACCAGATCCTTAACAACATGAGCTAAGATTACAATGTAAATACGGTGGTTGAGACCATCCTTGATAAACTTGACTTGTTCCTGGCGATGACTTCCAGACCACAAGCACATGGAGAAGGTGAATGCCAACATCCCCAGCAAAAAACTAAAACGAGGCACAGCCTGTCACTCGTCTAATAAAGTGGATTCAGAGTCTCCATTTAAAATGCATCAAGAAGAGAAAGGTGCATTGAACTTCAGAACAAGAAGGGCCATTGAAAGCTTTCTCCTGAGCTATTTTATTTTCAATAAATCTGGGTGTACCAGCCTGGAAAAGAATTGTTTGCAAATAGTTTGCAATAATGTGGGAATGGCTTAGCCATGGCTTTGATTTTTTTTTTAAAATCACAAGAAAATTAAATATATACTCATATGCATAGGTAAAAAGCCTGGAAGAAAATTTACTGAAATGGAAACAGTGGCTTGGTTATTATTGTCTTTTGTATCCTCCACCCTGCCCCTTATGTTCCACAATGAGGACATGTTACTGTCAAATCAGAAAAACATGTTTATAAATATCTTAAATTTTAATTTAAATTTGGCAAAAGGATCCTCTGTTTTCCTAGAACCCCATAAGTTAAGGGACTCTTTGGGTGCATTTACTTCTATCCTTTGACCCATAACAACAGTGTATATGGGAGGGATATGTAAGCAAAAGGGAAAAAGCCACTAGAAACCTTTGCAATGGTAAAAATTGGCTTCTTAAAAAAAATAACCATGGGATGAGGACTGTTCTGAAGGGCTCTGCTGCTGCTTTGAAGTTCTGACCTCGACTCACACCTTCTTTCCCGGAATTCCTATGATGATGCCCTGGCATGTGCCAGACCACCGTGCCAACACTGTCTTCTCATGAGGGACAGCCAGGCACTTGGGCATGGCGAGATCTAATAGGCTGCCCAGTGGGGAGTTAGGAACTCCAAGCTTCTATTTTCAGCCATGTATTACTGTGGAATCCCCCAAGAGCCCTAACATGAAAGACAATTTATTTAAGTCCATTACCACTTGCTTGATATGCCTTAAGAAATTATAAATACGAAAGAGATCACACTTATTAAAACACAGCATGACATGCTGTGAAAAACACAACATATGGTTCTTTGAAGTCTGAAAAGCCCACTGAGTTGTAAATTTTTCTTCCAGATATCCTTTGATGTATAAACCTTCTATTTTTTGATTCTTTGAAAAACAGTGGTTTCTAGATCAAAACGACAGATGGAAACTTTCTAGGGGTGGGTAAAATTCACCTGAAGATAAAGTTGCTAGACTCTGTTAAGGGGATGAGATTATACACAGGGACACAAAGCATTTTAAACACATCTCCACGAACAAGACAATCTCATAATTACTCTGTAAAATTTAGTAAACCCATAAACATTAGAGAGACACTCCTTTAAATGAAATATTTTTTCCAATCCTAGTTATACAACAGTTATCATGGAAGCAGTAAATTTGTTCCACTTTATCAAAACTGGTGACCCTTTTGACCCTTTATGAATTATGCACAGCTGCCATCATCAGGAATCTATTTTGAAAAACATTAGTTCGAAATCAGCAGTGTTATAGTAAAATCCTTGAGAATAGGGATTATGCATAAAATTTTATGCTTAAGACCTCTTGCATTGTAACTAAACTAGTGCTAAGATGTAAGTGATGAAATTAATTGCGAAGCACATAAAAGTGTCTTTCTTCTCCTCTGTTATTAGCCTGGATCTTTATCTCCCATCCCTAGACCTTTAACTAGGATTTGTTTCCCGGTACTCTATTCTCTGTAATATTTTAATTGCACCAATGAGATGTTAGTTATCTTCCTATCTCAGTTGATGCCATTTTGGATGCAAGTAACCAACAAAAATAAAAGTGAGTTTATTTTATGGCTATAGGAGTATCACATGGAAACTAAAGAACCCAAAATCCATCAGGAGATAATTTCTCCATCTTTCTCTATGTCTGAGGCTACCTGGTCTTCCATTTTTTTTGCTTCTCTCTGTAGAATGCTGCATGCTCATCTATTTACAGGGTAGCTTTCTCTACTTTTCTGTACATGGGGAGGACTGTGAGTAACTCATAGCTCCTGCGTTTATATATCCCCATTTCTAGGAACCAACAAAGATTTAATTTCTGAATCTTAATTCCAAATTCCTGCGAGAGAGACTGTGAAGGCCAATTTGAGTCAGGGGTCTACCTCTGGTCCAAGTCAGCTCTAGTCAGGGGGTACAGTGACATTAAACCAGTGAAAAGAAACAGGTGAAATTAGTTCATTATATATTTTATTTAACCAAATATGTTTAAAATAATATCACTTAAACAGGTAATCAATGTTAAAAATCATCACATATTATTACTTTGCCATAACAAGTCCGAAATCCAGTATATAATGATGAACTAACCACATTTCAAGTGGCTAATGGCTACCATATTTAGCAGCACAGTTCTGTAATGTGCCATTAATAAAATAATGAATCAGATTTCCGGCAGTGAAAAAGACTTCATCAATGCACAAAAAAATGGTTTCTAAAACTCAGGTTCCCTGGCATACTGGAGGAATGGAGGTGATGGGAAAACATTTCCGTTTAACTGGGGTACATTCCTGCTTCCTTGGGTTACCCCTCATATTTTCCCTGCTTCCTCACCAAAACCTAATGTGAAGGAGCTTAAATAACTTTGCAAACCACTAAGTTTTCTTATCAACTTCTAACAGAGTCCACCTGTCCAAAAGTGGAATATTAAATAACAGCCCTCTAGTACTTTTATGTTAATCCTATTATATTTAATTCTTTTATTCCAGGAGCAACTGCAATTACTGATATTGCAGCTTTTACTGTTTACCGTGTCTATTATCATCAGTAGAGTTAGTACTCTCCAGGGAAGCTGCCTTGCAGTGTTTCCAGTAACTCATTATCTCTGTGCATCATATATAGAGGAGAAAGGAAAAAGGAAAGCCATAACAATAAGCTGGACTACCTCTACAATTGTAAAATTTACCTAAGGCTCAGACAAAAGAATGATGTTTTTTAACACCTCTCCAAGGAAATCCTGTTATTTGTTTACAGTATTTAGGGACTTGATTGATAAACTATATGTAATAAGCAAAATTAAAACTATGATGGGACAGATTTTCCACAGTTAACCCATTGTAGGAATCCATGAACAGATCAAAAACCCATATTTGCAGATTCACTGTAAGTATGTTTGCAAGATTGGGTTCTCAAGAAGAAAAGCGTTCTGTAAATTCCACACACTGTTCAAGAATAGGAAAAGCAATTTGAGGAATGTCAAAATCACGGCTCCCAAATTCTACACCACAGTTTTAGGAGTAGTTAGATAGGTCATATTAAAGAATTCAAATCATTTAGGGGCAACTGCTGCTGCGCAGTCACTGTCACAGCCTCCTGGGCCTATTTCTGAGCTGTAATGTTAAAATGGAGACTTACCCTTATGTTTGTGAATCCATATGAGTCTAACCAGGGCTGCTGTTCTTCCCTGATACCTGATTCATCCAGACAAGTAGGTAAAGAAAACACCAGGTGAGCATACATGTTTACATAAGCCACAAGGCTGTGCAAACAAACTCTTAACTGGTTAAAGGGCATTTTACAAATGGTTATTTCTTATCATTTTTATGGGGCTTTATACATCTAAAATCTCTTCCGTATTCTCTAAAAGTCCTTATCCTCATTCTCCTTAATGCTTTCCACCAGTGTTTCTTCCCCTGCATAACACACCAAGGTCTCGATAACCTTATTTTTCTTTTTAAAGAAATTTTATTGGGGAAGAGTGTGTTTTTCCAGGACCCACTAACTCCAAGTCAAGTAGTTGTTTCAATCTAGTTGTGGAGGGTGCAGCTCCTTGGCCCATGTGGGGATCGAACCGGAAACCTTGGGGTTATAAACCTGTGCTCTACCTACCTGAGCTAACTGGCCACCCCTCCTATAACCTTTTTATCAGTAAATATACAGGTTTTAAAATAATGTGTGTAGGTTTTAAACTAATGAAAGTAAGTTTTTTCCAGTGTCCATAAACTGCCAATCAACGAACAATTTCTATTATTTTCATTAAGGGGTTAAAATGGAGCCTCTTTTGAATGTACTTTGTGAATATATTTTTCTTTCACTTCTAAGGCTCCATCTTAGATGTGATAAGTTGCAATGTTTTTTAGGCCACAGGAGCTTTTTACTTATGGTTTTGCAGAGATTAGTGAAACATGGACTCAATCTTTGACTAGAAATTGAATTTCAGTAAGGGAGAAAAGATGGTTATTATTTAGCAAGTCAACAAAGAACATATTCTAAGTTCTCATTGCACACTTTTAAAATGCAGTGTTAGCTTGAAAACAAATAAGCCAAGGAAGGAAAAAACAACAGACAATGTTAAACATTAAAAATCAGTACTTCTTTTTGAGAATGTTGTTTCTCAATGATAGTTACTAGTCAATTTTGACTTCTTATAAAGGCATGGAACATCAAAAAGGTAAAGAAAATAGTTATTGCCAATAATCCACTTCAAAAAAATTGACTTGACTACATTTCAATATAATTGAAGGTCACTGACAACTTTTCTATTTTCTTTGTTCCTAGTTTTCAAATACTGGATGATTGGTGTTGACCTTTAGTTCCTCATGTTCTCTAAGTCTGGGCCAAGAAAAATTTGCAGGTATTATTTATTTAGCTAACTTCATCATTAAAGCTGCCAAAGAGAATCCAGGATGGAGCCCCAACACAGGGTTGCAGGTCCGTAAAAAGGATAAAATTAAATATTGTACAGAAATGACATCATGTGGCCTCTATGTAAGTAAATAAAAGGACTATATTTGTTCCATTTTACAGATAAGGAAACTGAAGGAATAAGGAAACAAATAAGTATATTCGATATGCATTGAGCAAATGTAACAGGAAAGGCACAGTGCTGAGTTTTTGAATATATATATATATATATATATATATATATATATATATATATATATAAATAAGCTAATGTCAGTACCCTCCAAGTGGTCACAATCTTGTGGACATGGCTGACAGTGAAAAACACAATAAAGACACCTAATAAAATGGAAGAACAAAGGATAGGATGACTGCTAATGACTGGAAGATTCTGGAAGGGGTTTTTGGAGATGGAATCGGAGACAACAGGTAGTGAGTGTTCTACAGACAAAGATGGTGGGATAGATGAGACAATGGTAAGAGTGAAGACATAGAAAGGCTTTAACATGAGAACCTGTTAGTTATTGCATAGGATTTGAGGACAGGACAGGGATGGAATGGGGATGACGTGTTCAGAGGGTCAGTAGATGTCCTTGAAGGTCAACTCTGGTAGCAATGTAGAGAAAAGTACAATGGCAGGGGAATAATTTAGGAGGCCATTGCAATGGTCCAGTAAAGAGGTAATAATGGAGGCTGGAACTGAGCAGAAGTGGGAGTGGAAAGAAAGGCAGCGATAGCAGAAATAGACTCTATGTAATTGGGAAACTGATTGGGCTTGGACCATAAAGGAGGAGGATGAGTTGAAGATGATTCTGACGCATTAATTTGAACCAGTCAGTGAACACATGACACTTGAGCTACCCTTGGGCCAGTTAGAAGGGAATTTCTACTAGGGAGGTGGAAATGTGTGTCTTAGAGATCAGGGCAGATATTGATTTAGAAATCAACCAGAGGGAAATGATGGTTGGATCCCTATGAGTGGAAGAAATCACCAAGGAATAGAGTTATAAAGAGAAACAAAGACAAAAAGAAAACCTTACAAGGTAGGGAAGAGCGGGGAGTAAAGGAGGAGGTGTCATTGGTGTCACCTGACTGGTCGGTCTGAGAGGGCAGTGGATGATGCAAGACGATAGAAATCAAGAAGGATGTTTCCAGAAAGAGAGCTGGATGCTGCTGAGGGGATGAGTTGCGCTGCCCTGTGGTCACAGAGGTCACATTCAAGCTTCTAAATTCTGCACCTACCTACTGAATTATCAAACAAGAAAAACAATGCGGTTTTTCCAGAGGAGCCGACCCCTCATTTCCCCCTCGGTTAACCTGGGGACTCAGTCATTAGAATAAATTGCAAGTTTCAATCTCCTTCTGTGCCGCTCACACCACTCTCGGTACGGGGAGCATTTTAGATCCCTATTATTAATCAAGCACGAGGCCTCACGTGCCTTCCTGCATCCTCATAGTACTCTGCAGTGGCTAGTGACATGCAAGGGCTTCCAAGTCAGAGGCTGGTTGGACTCTAGCCGTGTGGCGACCGCTCTGCTACCTAGCTTCTCCAGCCTCACTCTCCTCCTGCACAAGCATGGGGATGCTGACCCTTATCTAGGAGGGTTGGGAAGAATGCATGACAGATTGCAAATGAAGACTCTCAGCACACTGCCGTCAAAGGCTCCATTCACTTTTGCTGTTATCGTGTTGTAATTTCCCTGAGGGCAGAGGATTACTGCAACGCTATTCCCGAAGGCGTGTGACACGCACCAACCCGGGGACGTGTCACCCTCATCCTGTCTGCTTTCAGGGAAACGTCATTCGCGGCCAGCAGGGAGGAAGAGCTGAGCCACGGAGGAAGGGCTGGCTGCGGGGGGTGGGGGGTGGGGGCGGGGAAAGCGGGATCCCAGGATCCGCCCTTGACCCTCGGAAGACCACACGTCCCAGCGTGCAGAGCGCCCACCCAGGGTGGACACTGAGTCCGGCGGAGTCGGATTGCGGGACCGCCGGGGAGGAAGCAGTGCATTTCGGGACCGGTAGTCTTCAGGGCGCAAGTTCACGGGTCGGAGGCGGGCCGAAGCGAGAGGTCCCGCCCCAGTCCCGCCTCTTGTCCACGTCTCCCTTCTCCCAGCCAATGGTCTCTTCTGGCTCCGGAGCCAGCCCCTCTCCGTCTCGGTCCCCATTGGTCTTGAGGCGCACGCCTTGCGCCCTACCCGGAAGTAGCGTTGGGGGCGGTGGTTTCCTAGACTACGACACCGGAAAGCGGGGGGAGGCGCTCCGGGCTGCTTAGGGCGGAGGGCGGTGGCAGCGGCAGCCCTGGCGCTGGGCATCGGCTGGGTGGCTTCGGGAAGCAGGTCGGCGACGGCGGGCGCTCGCTTTGCTCCGCATCCCGCCCTGGGCCAGGCTCGCAGCCCTCTTGCCACCGGCGTCCGGCGATGTGTTCCCCGGGCCGGGCGTAGCAGCTGCGCGTGCGCGGAACCGCGGGGCCATGAGCCAAGCCGGCGGCGGCGGCGGCGGCCAGGGCTGTGGGTCCTCGGTCCCCCAGCGAGCGCCATGGAGCCTGGTGGCAGCGACGACCGCGCTGTGTCTGGTGTCGTCCGTGTGCGCGGCGGGGGCGGCGCCCATGAGTCGGGAGGAGAGACAGAAGCTTGGGTAAGGGCGCCTGGCAGTCGGGGGTGGGCTTCCTAGCGAGGCTGTCATTGCGACCCCGGCGCGCAGCGGCCTCCCGGGCAGCGTCTGGGAAGGTGGGGGGCCGCTGGCGGGGTGTCGCCCGGCCGTCGGGGACAAGGGCAGGCTCCCGCAGGGCAGGCAGCCGGCGTGTGTCACCGCGGCTGCCGTGTCCGCGGCCCGGGCCGAGAGCCCTGCGGGGGTCTCGCCTCGGAGACGGGGTTCGATTCCCTGCACCACTGAGCTCCTGGCTGGGAAAAGGGGGCCGATCTTACAGCCGTGAAGGGAATAATGTTTCCACCTGTTACGGAAAAGGGGCGGGGGGCGTTCGCTGAAACTTGAACTTGAAGCCTTGTACTATTTTCCTTGCACTGTAGTTTCATACTAGAGCAGTCTTTGATGGTGGTGTTTGAAAGTCCCAATTAAGTATCCAGTTGACTCAAAGCAGGTGTATCCGTCCTGAAAGTGTCAGAAGATGATCGGTTGCGTGTGCGAGATTCAATTCAGAGTCCATATTCCTACACACGAGGTCCCCACACATGAGTAAGAAAAACGAACCCGTAGAAAAATGGGCAAAGGGCGTGAAGCGTTCATTTCACCGAAGAGGACATGCAAATGGTCAATCAACGTGAAAAAGTAACTCAACCTCGTAAAAGGGGGAGATGCAAATGAAAGCCCTGAGACAGCTGGTGTTTTTTTGTTTGTTTGTTTTTACCATCCGGTTAATAAATACGAAACATATGGATAGAGCCCTGGCTAGTTGAGGTGTGAGAAAAAACGTCGGTGCAAGTGACACTTAGTGTAACTCCTGAAATTTCCATTGTGTGTCCTCTTTGAGTCACCAGTGCCATCTCCGGGAATCTATCCTGCAGGAATAAAAGCACTGGTAATGTAGAAATAGGTGTAAAAAGAAGCGCATTGTGAAAGAATGAAACTGTTCCTTGGAGCATCTGTAGAATGGAACGGTATTTGGACATGAAGGAGGATGTAGATCATTGGAAGGCTATCCAGGATATAGTCTTAAAGACAAAACAAAATTGCAGATTGTAGAATAATATGTATAGTACCATGCCATGTTTAAAAAAAAAAGAAAGAAAAGAAATTGTCTAAGTTCAGAAAAACATTACCTCCTGGGGTTAGGATGGAGGTGAGGTGGAACCATCAGGTTTTATTTTATATACTTCCTTATTGCTTAAGATCTTGGCAAGAGTCTTGTATGCGTATTTAAATAAAATAGCAATAAATGACGCTTGATGGAGAAAAGATAAGTTATCAGCATTCAAAACAAAATTACCGGTAAATTCCAATAAGTGTCTTACATTTTCTCTCTTTGTGAATTGAATGTAGCATCATTAACAGTTTTACTGAATACCCTACTCTGTGCCAGGCACTTTACATATATTATCGCTTTATCCTCTCTGCTTCTTATTGACGTGGATATGATCCATTTTGCAGATGAGGAAATTGACAAAGTTAACTTGTTCAAAGTCACAGACCTGGTAAACGGTGGAGCCAGTATTCAAACCCAGGCCTGTGTGGCCTCAGAGCCCCTGCTCTCTCCACTCGCTTGTGCTTCCATTACGACTTGGAAAGAGAAGCTTCAAGTCTGTTAAGGATAGCAAATATCTCATTTAACCACCACTCAAAATTTTTATTTGAAGAAAAGTCACTGGATAACTCATTTTTGACCAAAGTTAATTTTTGACTGGAAAAGTCCAACCAATTCCTATCAGAATTTGGAGATCACTTATGAAAGCAAATGATAATAATTTAGTCTTATTAATTTAGATTGCCTTACTCTCATGTAAGTGTAGAATAAGAGTCTGCAGTTATAAACCACAAACACACAATTGTCTGACTGCTTTTGCTTGTGGGAATTTTCAGGAAACTGAACTCTTGATTCATTAGGTTTAACCAGTATGACTAAAAAAAAGTAAATAAGTAGTGATTTATGATAAAAAGAAAATGCCCCACCCCTTTTCTAACCTCCCGGAAGATCAAACTGATAATAAAGGCCAGAATTGTCACGAATAGTAAACAGTTGCTGAGTTGCTTGAAAGTTATATTATATGGAATTATTTAACTTGTCATATGTAGCCTTTTCCTTCCTAGAGTATGACTTCTTTGTGTATGTGTTTTTAAATGTTACAGCAGTTGTTAATGTTCTCTTTTCATTTAAAAAAAATGATGTGTAAAACAATCCATTTTCCATATCACATTGGCAGGCAATTTAACTTTAGGAGAGCTGACTTATAGAAATTAGCTTAAAATGAAGAAGGAGATATATAATAGTACAAGTTAATAAAAAATTATTAAAATATTTTTCCCTTGCTAATTAATGAGAGATTTGGCCTTGTCTAGCCATAACATTAACTTTTGTAGTTTTTCCTATAGCCCTCAAGCCCCCAAACTTGTGAGTGTTTAATTGAAAGACTCATTACTTGATCCCAACCTTACAGATTTTGACTTAGTAAATCTGACGTGGGGATCAGAAATCTCCATTTTAAACAGTTGTCTTGGGGATTTTGAGAAACAAAGTTAGACAAAACACACAAATCTCTTGTTTTGAGGATTGGTTTTCTCATTTTAGAGGTGAATATTATTTATTTGACTTTTGACAGTTTTTTAAAGGAGTTGAGAGTACATCATAAAGTCATCCAATATATCCTGTGAAACATGACAATAAATATGTATTAAACTAGACATTAATGATTTTCAGTTTAAGGAGAAAGGCAGCGGTTTGGTAGAGTATTATTTCATATCAGTATACACACATACCCACCTTCTTTTGGTAGAATATATAATATAAGCAATAAATGGTAACAATGATTATTTCTTTTGGGGCTCTCTAGCAATTATTTCTTTCAAAACAGATATGTTAAATTTTGTTAAGAGGTAATTGTTTTTCAGCATCAGATTTCCTTCTCTCTGCATGGCATGCCCATGCATCATTCATTAGTTTTCTTAGGAAAAATTATAAGATGAATTTTACATGAGGTGCTAGGAATAGTAAAAGTTTGGCTTAACTCTGGGTGGTTCATAAGCTTCTCTACTAGCACTGGTATATTTCCTGAATATGTTTATGTCCCTTTCTAACTAAATTTCTTTTTGTTTTTTATTAGTGTATGTTTATGAAAGAGCATTAACTTTTTGAAAGACAATAAATAGAATATACTTAACTCTTTTCCATTTCTGTTCTTTTAAAATTAGGAATCAAGTACTGGAAATGTTTGATCATGCTTATGGTAACTATATGGTAAGTAGAGAGTTTATCTTCATATACTATTTATGTATGTGAACTGATTATTATGTGAACACAGTCAACTGGGAATTTTGAAACTTGGTTAATAACACTTTTTTTTTTAAAGAAGTTTTTAAAAAACAGTGCAAACATAGGCTAACAGAGTATTCCTGGTAGAGCTTCTTAGAGAACCAATTTATTAAATAGGTAAGAATAAATTGAATTAGGTTATGAAGCTTTGTATTTAATCAGTTTCCTTTGATGTTATCAACCATGTTTATTGAGTGTATTATATAGCTAGCTATTATGGATGTAAACATGAGTAAGATGTTATCTCTGGCCTTAAGGGAAATTATTTTCTTAAGTAAAAAAACCTAAAAACTATTTACAATAACACTATATATTCTATGAAGAAAACCATTGCTGAAAAGAGACAAACTATCACCTAGTCTCTGTCAAAATGATGTCCTTACAGTGGGCTTTGATTAGAATATATTTTGCTTTCTGATATGCTAATCCATACTGTTTTAAAATGCCTTAGTCCTCACCTGAGATGAAATAGCAGTTATACTTTTTCGAGATGAAAAAATTCTGGAGATCTATTGCACAACATTGAACATACTTAACACTGCTGACCTTACACTTTAAAAATGGTAAATTTTATGTCAGGTGTTTTTACCACAATTAATAATCTAATCCCCTCATAATACAGCAGCAGCCTGCTGGGAGCTGGGAGGTGCAGGGAGGGTCTGTTTCCCGTGGCGGGCCTGGGGAGGCGGGACTTGCCCCCATCTCTCCTTGCCTCTTGCCCTTCAGTAAATGATCTTAAACTGCAAAAAAAAAATTTTTAATTTTTAAAAAGATGAACTACTAAGCAAATTTGAGAGTTCAAAAGAAATATTTATGTGTAATTTTGTTCAGAGTTTATAATCAAATTATCCTGATAATTACTTCTTATGACCATGTTTTTACATGTTAAGACCTCAGCAGGTTTTCTTTTATGAATATGCCTTGTAAATGTAGTTGGAAAACGTTTGACAGAGAACTAACTTTAGTTGATACTGCTTTAAATATTTTTCAGCTGATGCTATCTATGAATCCATTTTTCATTACATATTTGCCAAATGTCTTCCTATGTTAACATTATCTTTGTAACATATAAGTATATATATTTTATGCATTTTTGTATTTTTAAACGTTTTTAGTATTTGATAATGCTTGCTCCCATGTATGTCGTACATTTTTAAAGAGTACATATTGAGTTCTTAAACGAATGCTTTTAGAATATGATGGTGATAAAGTTTTGGGTATTTTTAACCACATTGAAACCAGTTTTAAACTCATCTCTTAAGGCCTCAACCATTGCTTTAATATTTCTTTCAAAATCATTTACCCCTGATTATTCAGTTTGGGCAAAGTGTAATTTAACAAATCTAGGCTGATGGTTTTGAGGCAGCCAAGTGGATCCATGCTATACCCTCAAACCGTAGCCATCTCATAAATGAATGCTCTTGGATCCAAAGGTGAATAAAATGGTATATAGCTGCATTCGTTCAAAACATCTCACTGTGAGAGGATCCTCTATTTGTAAAGCGCAGAATCTTTAATAGCTTGTCCCTTATTAGGTAAACAGCAGAAAGTTTTATCAATACACTTTTCTTATTATAGAATGCACTTAACAAATGGGTTTGTGACAGAGCAGGTATTGAGGACAGCCCTCAGAGGACTTCCATTCCCGTTCCTACATATTGGACCCTAACTGGGCAACTTTCTGTTACAACTACCCACCTATAATTCTAAAGGAGAGGAATTTCAGCTCCAAAGACTGGGGACTTCTGGAATTAATACCCCCTTCCCTTTTCCACTGGAGCCACATCCATCTGCAGTCTGTGCAATGCAGATTTTTAAATGTTCAACTATTTTACAACATGAGTGACTGACAGTATTCTTGCGCTGTGTTCAATTTCTGTGGGGTTTGTAACCCAAGATTTAGTCTAGAATTTACACTTCCCCTTTTCAAGTTCTCCACTAACATGAAACAGCTCTAAAATATTAAACAGACCAGGTAGGTGCCCTATATTGGACATTTGAAGTCACTTGAAATTTTTTTCTAGTTGTTATACTGAGAAGCACTATTAGCTTGCTATAGAGTAAAAGTGTATGGATTTTGGAGTTGGGTGAGTTTGAGTTCAAATCCCATCTCAGCTATTTAATAGCTTGGACCCTGCACAGATCATTTAACCTCTCGGAGCAGCGTTTTCCTATGTAAAATGGGAATGATTTCAAAGGGTTATTATGGAGTAGAAGATTTTTGAGAACAGGGACCATGTTCTTTAATTTTTTACTAAATTCACCTTTTATATCTCTTGGGCTTAGCATCATGCCTGGTATGTAATTTAGAACTTAATTGAATTCTTGTGAAGATATAATCGAATAGTGCTTAACTTTTTTGCATTTGATTATTGTGATGCACCTTTGCCTTTTAAATTCAAAGAAATTATTTAGTAAACATTAAAAATACAAGTTTGTAGTGAATTTGGGGATATATAATTGTATTTAGCTTACTTTGTTGTCATCCATCATCTACTGTGCTGAAATGTAAAATGCCGGGCACATGGTGGACTTTCATGTTGAAAACTTCATTTTTAATATTACTCTCTGGTCTAGTCTACAATTAGAGCAGTTCCTTTTAATCTTCGTTCCCTGGAAAACAATGGTATTTTCCAAAGACAGGCAATCAAATGTGATTAAGAGCAAGAACTCTGGAACTGGAGCAGGATGCCCTGAATTGGCTCTGCCACCTACTAGCTGAGTTACAACGGGAAAGTTACTTCATCTTCCTGAGGCTGTTTCCTCACATCCCTGAAATGGTTTGCATCCCTCACAACGTTGTCAAAGGATTGAACAAGGTGACAGAAGTGGTTAGAACTTGGGTACGGCAAATTGGAAACGCTGTATGAGTTCACTACCACGGTTACCAACTGCTATTGCTACTGTCACGACTACTGTCATCATTCTTGCTCTGTCAGAGATTGAAATTGCCCTCCTAAAATTCATCACAGCTCGTTCCCCAGATTGTACATGGAACTTCCTTAAAACGTACACGTTCTTGCCTGTTCTAGGCATGTACCTTTTGAGGGCATTTTTTTTCCTTTCCTTTTTTGATTCCCCAGATTTCTAATACTGTTCTTCAGTAACAAAGCTTTAAGTAGACTACTGCATCTCTACCATCCCTTGGTGCTAAATCCAGGAATTTTCTGATTTTATCAATTGTAGTTGTCAATGTTAACATTATAACTATGTCTTGACAGATCTCTAACCACAATCAGATTGCAGTTTATCCACAGTGAATTGCACAGATGACTTTCTCTGTTCCCTAAGTAACATGAAATTGATTGTTTTGACAGTTCTTGGGTGACTTTATTGAATCCTAGACAATGGCCACTTTAGGGCTTCCATTAGCATGTTATTAGTATTTGTGCTGAAGTCAGTTTGCAGATTAATTTAGATGACAAAATGACATGTGTTTAGGACCAAATGCAGAACCTTTTTGGATCTGAGTCTGACCTTTGTCTTCCAGTGTTGTTCCTGTCTACTGTAGACAGTTAAACTGTTACAAACAAAAATTATACTTTAGTAGAGGCCTAAATGTTACAAATAAACCCTAAAAGAGTTGGTAAGCACAATTTCCTTAAACTAGAAGAATCATACCTAATAACTACTTCTAAGCTTGGTTTTGTGAGAGCACAGTTGAAAGAAAGAGATTAATCTTCATCCTTCAAACCAAAGGAACTGTTTTAAAGTGTAACTTCCTTGTGGATTTCTAGTTTTCTTAGAATTACATTTTTCCTGTTTCTTTTTAAAACACTTTTTGTTGTAAAATAATACATAACAAAATTTATCAGTTTAACCATGTTTAAGTGTACAGTTTTGTGACATTAAGTACATTGACATTGTTATGCAACAACCATCACCATCTGTCTACAGGACTTTTTCATATTGCGTTGAAACTCGGTGCCTAATGTTTCCTTTTGATAGTGTGTTCATCCAAAAGAATAATTCTGTAAATTAAGGAGTTTAGAAGTGGTCCTATTGGCTGAGAGGAGGGAAGGTATGAATTTATGTGTCTTTTTTTGTATAGACAATGGGACAGCCTTTTGTTAACCATTGTTCCTTGGCCTCTACTTTTAGATCATCCTAAAACTGCCAGAGTGACATAAGAAATTCTATAGTATTTGCTCATACTGTTTTATCATCACACTCTGATACTCTGTATAGTATTTTAACTCAGTAGAATCAGGTCTTGCTGTTTGATTAGGTAACTTACAAACAAAACTTGTCCAATTTTAAGTGCTTGATTTTGAGTTTTGACGATTGTATCAGTTGTTTAACTAGCCCATAGTTACGCTATAGAACATTTTCATCACCCCAAAACCTTCCTTACCCTCCTTTGCAGTCCGCTCTTTTCCCCATCTCTGACCTCTAGCAACCATTGTGATCTGCCTTGTGTCATTATAGTTTTCCCTTTTCTAGGGTTTCATATAATTTGCATCATATAGTAGGTAGTTTTTTCATTTGGATTCTTTCTTTTAATATGATGCTTTTGAGATTTATCCATGTTTTGGATATATTGTAGTTTATATTTATTGCTCTTTAGTATTCAGTTGATTTGATAGACTACAATTTGTTTATCCATTCAACAGTTGATAAATGTTTGTCTTATTTCTGGTCTTTGGTTGTTATTAAAAAGACTGCCATGAGCCTGTGAAAGCAAATTTTTAGGAAGACATACATTTTCATGTATTTCCCACCTAGGAATGGGATTGCTGGGTCATATGGGAAGGGTAAGTTTACTTTATAAGAAATTTCCAAAATTTCTAAAGTGGCTGTAACATTTTGCGTGTCCCACCAGCAGTGTATAAGTTTTAGTTACTCCATATCTTCTCCAACACTTGGTATTTTCATTCAGTCTTTTTAATTTTAGCCTTTCTAGTGGATGTGTAGTAGTATTTTGTTGTGATTTTAATTTGATTTTTCCTGATGACTAATGATATTGAAAAGTCTTTCCATGTACTTAGCGTGTGTGTGTATATGTGTGTGTGTGTGTATATACACTATATATGTATGATATATATACTATGTATACAGATACTTTTGAGATTTGAGAATATATATATATATATATATATATATATCTGATTTTAAAATGGGCCAGAGATTTGAACAGACTCTTCACTAAAAAATAAAATAAATATATACACACACACACAGCACATATACTGTGTGTGTGCGTCTGTGTGTGTGTGTATGAAGAGTCTGTTCAAATCTCTGGCCCATTTTAAAATCAGGTTATTTGTTCTGTTATTATTGAGTTGTAAGAGATATATTCTGGATATCAGTCCTTCATCACATATATATATGTTTTGCAGATATGTTCTCAGTCTGTGCTTTGCCTTTTAATTTTCTTAACAATGTCATTTGAAGTGCAAATGTTTTAAATTGTCACCAAGTCCAATTTACCCTTTTTACTTTTATGATTCATGTCTTTTATACTCTACCTAAAAAATACTTGCCTGGTCCAGGGTTACAAAGATTTTCTTATTTTCTTCTGGTGTTTTAAACTTCATCTTTTTCGTTTAGATCTATCACCCATTTTAAGTTAATGTTTGCATATGGTGTGAGGTAAAGGTTGATTTATATATTTTTTTCTATGTGGATATCCAATTGTTCGAGTACTATTTGTTGGAAAGAATTTCCTTTCCCCACTGAATTACTTTGGCACCTGTGTAAAATCAGTTAAACATATATGCATGGATCTGTTTCTAGATTCCTTATTTTTTTTCCTATTGATTTGAATATTTATGTGTTCTCCAGTATCACAACATCTTGATTAAGTGTGATATTAAGTCCTGAAATAAGACAATGTAAGTCTTTCGGCTTTGTTATTTTTCACAATTGTTTTGGATATTTTATGGTCTTTTCATTTCCCTGTAAATTTTAAAATCAGATTGTCAATTTCTACAAAAAAGCCTGTTGTGCTATTAGTTTGGGATTATATTGAATCTGTCGATCAATTTGGGGAAATTGACTTCACAATACTGAGTCTTCCAGTCCAACATGGGATCTCTGTCCATTTATTTAGATCTTATAGTTTTTAGTATACAGGTGTTACACCTCTTTAGTTAAATCTATTCATAAATATTTCATATTTTTATGCTGTTGTAAATTGCAGTTTTTCAAATTTTAATTTCCTATCATCCATTGATGTCATACTGAAATATAAAGCCCTATCTGTCTGTTGACCTTATATCCTGCAACCTTATAAACTCACTTATTATTTCTATTAGCTTTTTGAGGTCAGTGCGTTAGGATTTTTCTACATGGTCATTTCTGTCATCTGCAAACAAAGAAACTTTTTCCTTCTTCCTTTTCAATCCGTATGCCTTTTATTTGTTCTTATTGCAGTGGTTAGGACTTCTGGTTTTATGTTGGAAAGATGTTGTCGTCTCTTTGCCTTGCTCCTAACCTTAGAGAAAAAGCAATTGCCTTTCACTTTAAGTGTGATGTTAGCTGTCGGTTTCATAGATGCCCCATATTGGGTTAAGCTCCTTTCTATTTCTAGTTTGCCGAGAACTTTAATCATTAGAGGGTATTGAATTTTGTCAAATGTTTTTTCTGTATCTATAAAAACATCTCTTAATAGCGGGACTTTATAACATTATTATTTATCATTTCATATAGCATTTCATAATTTGGATTTGTTTTATCATAGATCAAATCCAAATAAACGCAGTCCTAAATATCTGAAAAGTGGTTTGCTAAGTGAATATAAATAATGAACAAAAAGAAATAGGAAAATCTGACCTGGAATGAAAAGAGAACTGGTAAATTATGCAAGTTCAATCATTAATGAGTATACATGCTATCAGTATGTGACCAATGGTTTATTAAATATTATTTAGTTCTTATTTGGGGAAGGAATATCTTACCTGCCTCAAGGAGGGAGGTTCTTAACAATAAGGATCTGGAATTAAACATTTAAAAATATACATAACTTGGAAATTAAATACATTTGATATTTTCAGGAACTCACTTTTATAAATACTGCTTTTGTTTTATTACTGCTCTTAGTAGAACAACGTCTCTTCCCTTTGTCTAATTTGTGGGCTTGGTTTTATAAAAAGTCAGTTTCTGATGCTGCTTTGATTTGAATCTTTTCAGACAGTTACATCACTTCAAAGCTCTAGTAAATTTAGAACCTGATGTGGTGAGTTTGTTGTGTTTTGTTTTATGCTGTTGCTCTTGCTTTTAGAATCTATACATCAGTTTTTTTATGTTCTATTTAATTCATGTTGTTTTTAATATATATGTTCTACTTAATTTATATTGAACTCTTTTATCACCTGAGTTTTATTTCTGAGTGATAATTATTAAATATTTTTCATGACACTGAGTCATAGCAATATGAATTACTCATCCTTAGTCCTGGCAATACATTGTGAAGAGAAAGTATTACTATACCTCAAATGGCCAGGATGTTTGCAGCATAATACGACTCTCTATTTGCCATGTATGCATTATTCTGGATTTATGCAAACCAACTGTAATTCGCTTTATGGTTAACCAAAAGAAGAAGCCGTGGTTTTGTTTTTATCCTTAATCTTGAAACAGGGGCACATCAAGTATTTTTACATGTTTCAAAACTCCCTTATTTGATTATTCTAGTTTGCAGTTGCTATTAATATTTTTCTTACCTAGATAAGCTTAGGGTTTGAGTTTCATATTTAATTTCAGACAATAGTGTTTTTGTATATGTGTGTATACTGCAAAACCCTAAAAATAGTATGAAGCTATTTTTTTTTTAAAGATTTTATTGGGGAATTGGGGGAGGGGAACAGCGTTGGGGAATCAGGGAAGGGGAACAGACAAGTTGCTGTCCTTTTGTTCTTTAGTCTAGCTGCAGAGGACGTTGCTTCACTGGCCTATGTTGGTATCATCATTGCTCACTTCCTAGGTGAGGCAGATCGGTCACCAGCCTCTGGATGGTCGCTCATTGCGGCTATTGGCAGCTCACGCTGGCTGCCGGCCACTCACTGTAGCCTGTGGCAGCCCATTGTAGCAGGGGCTGCAGCCAACACCGTCACCGGGGCTCGTAGCCCAGCTCCAGGTGGAGCTGTTGTTAGCTGTAGAGGGCAGTGTCACTGGCCCTCATATGTGGGATCCGAACCAGGGCCGCTGGAGTCCCAAGCCAGCTCTTAAGCAATGCGCCACTCGGCGGACCCAGTATGAAGCTTTTTAAGCTGTGGTTTAAATAACCCTTGATTTTAAAGAAACTCTTTAAAATCAAATTAACATTGGAATGATCTCTTACAAAGTCTTTTTCAAAATACATCAGCATATGTAAACAAAATAATTTCCTGAATTCTTTTTTTTTTAGCTCAGCCATCCTGCCACCTGTTGGCAGCTTAGCGGCAGCTCAGCTCAGGCTGGGCATCGAACTGCTGTTGCTCAGAGCTCAGGTCGCACTCTTGAGTGAGCTCTTTACAACTGAGCCATTCGGCCGGCCCTTCCTGAATTATTTTCTAAGTGTTTTTTGTATGTGTTAAATATGGAACTAGAAAGCAATAAAAATAGTGTGCATTCCAGGAAGTCACAGTTCCATTGGAATTAACACTAAAAAAGTAGTTAGAAACTTGACTTGTAAAAGACACATGTAAGATAATTAGGAATGCATACCAAAATTATATGTAATATTAAAATTACAAAATATCAAATTCAGGGCCGGCCGAGTGGCACAGTGGTTAAGAGCTGGTTTTGGGATGCCAACGGCCCCGGTTCGGATTCCACATATGAGGGCCAGTAACACTGCCCTCTACAGCTAACAACCACTCCACCTGGAGCTGGGCTGTGTGAGCCCTGGCGACGGTGTAGGCTGCAGCCCCTGCTGCAGTGGGCTGCCATAGGCTACAGTGAGTGGCCGGCAGCCAGCGTGAGCTGCCAATAGCCACGGTGAGCGATATCCAGAGGCCGGTGACTGATCTGCCTCATTCAGGAAGAGTGCAATGATGATACCAACATGGGCCAGTGAAGCAACATCCTCCGCAACTAGACTGAAGAACAAAAAAAGACAGCAACTTGTCTGTTCCCCTTCCCCGATTCCTCAACTCTGTTCCCCTCCCCCAATTCCCCAGTAAAATCTTTTAAAAAAAAATATCAAATTCAGAATTTAGTAGCTGCATGTGGATTCTAATTACATCAAAACATGCTTTGCCTGAAATTCTTTCCTTGGGACATGTATCATTGCAGAGCACTGAACTTCTTTTAATACCTGAAGGGTTGCAGTCTTCAATGCAGTTTTGTATTCTTTAGCCTACTTTAATTTCTTGTGGGGAGGGTCTTTCCCCCTCAAAGTTTAGGGTCAACTAAACACTTTGACCATGTGTTTAGTGTTCTGGCCTCTCTTCTATTTTTCCGCTGCTAATGTGCTATGAGTTTGGAATCTAGATAATTGAGTTGGATCGAGTTGGACATAGAATTGAGAATGGTTTGGCTAAACTTCAAAAATTAAGCATCATGGGCATACAAGTATGGGAGAAACAAATAGGAGTGTCTGTCACATTTTAAATATCCATGTGTTTGACCCATTGGATCTGTTTCTAGGGTTTTAATCAATAGCAATATAAGCATATATGCAAAAGATCCATGCATACAGATCTTTATTGCAGCATTCTTGATGTAGTGAAAAATTGAGTTCAACCTACATGTTCATCAAGAGAGGAATAAAAAAATAAGTTTTAGCATATCTGTACTTTAGAATACTTTTGAGGAGAAGCTACTATGAAGTGTATAGGCTCTGGAGTCAGGCAGCCAGGTTTAAATTCTGGACCCATCATTTACTAATTGCATTACATAGGTTTACTTAGTTTCTTTTGACCTCAATTTTTTCATCTCTAAAATGGAGATAATTGAATCTATGCCATAGGGCTGTATAATAATTAAATGAACTAAAGTGTATAGAACGGTGCTTAGAACATAAGTAATCAATAATAGTAGCTAATATTAAAGTATCACTTTGCAGTTACTAAAAATAAAATGCATCTATAAAATTCGAGCATGGAAAAACCCCACCATGATTTAAGTAAACAAATTTTTGAGCAATGAGCACCTGTTTGTAAATAAAAATTTTAAATGATATATGTACATATATATGTGTTAATGTATGTGGGTAAATCTGGAAGGGTAAATGCCAATCTTAACAGTAGTTACCTCTGGAGAATGAGATTGGATGGAGGGGAAGCAGAGTATCAGATTTTTAAAGACTTATATTTTTTCCAAGCATGTATAACGTTATAACTAAAAATGTTTTTGAAAAAGATTCCATAGACTGTAAGGGAAGTAGAACTTTTTGACTAACCTTTATTTGCCTTTTTTTAAAAATAGCCGTGAGAAGGTTATGTTCTCTGAATGATGTGTGCTTTCTCTTACTTTCCAAAGTGACTCACTAAGATTTTCCTTGCAGGAACACGCTTACCCAGCTGATGAACTCATGCCTTTAACCTGCAGAGGTCGTGTCAGAGGCCAGGAGCCAAGTCGGGGTGATGTGGACGATGCGCTGGGAAAGTGAGTGTTAACACTGGTGATGGGAGGGCATCTCCCAGTTCCGGAGGCTTAGGCTTTCTAGAGGCAGTTTACAGTTTTAGTTCTGGGAATTGTTTCCATTTCAATGGCTGCTTTACATATTACGTGAAGCTCCTTTATTCCCTCTGTTACCTTTTGTAAAATATTAATCAGTTTACCTTTTAAATCAGTGAAAAGTTAAGTTGTTTATTAAGATGGATCTAACTTTTAAAATACTAGGGGTGCCAAAAAATTGTAGACAAGTGGACACTTTGGTCAGCATTGCTCAAGCAGTAGTTTGCTGTAATCAGAAGTGTCTGGATACTGATGGTAACCACTTTGAGCACCTCTTGTAATTGCAGAAGTCAAACGTGACTTGGATTCGTCTTTTGCTATAGGTATATATTGAGTGTTACAATTTTAATACAGTTTTCCTTTCTTAAAATATGTATACTTTTTTTGGCACCCTCTGTATGCGTAGAGCCATTGACACTTTATAAGGTTTTGATGCTTTAATGTTTGAATTTGCTTTAAAAAGAGCTAATGAATGTTTCTATTCATTTTGAAGGATGGGTAAGTAGGCTAAAGAAAAATATAATATTAAGGCTTCCAGGTTCTTTAAATCTTTTATGGGTTATATTGTACTATAGATACTTTGAGTGCTAGTTAATAGAAACTACCAGTCAATAGAGTATAGATACATCTGCTGATACATTCGTGGATAAAATATTCAGAATTCTAATGTTTTGTATCTTGTTATATTGTTTCTTAGATTTTCCCTGACACTGATTGATTCGTTGGACACTCTTGTGGTAGGTTTGATTCTTCTTGAATTTGTTTTATAAATTTCATAATATGCACACTCAAGGATTATGAATATAATCATTACACGGTAAGTCTGAAATAGAAGCCTTCAGAATTTAAGATGTTCTGATCTTTGCTTTTAAATAAATCTTCCACACTATTGAGTTAATCATGTCACATGAATGTCAAGTGACATTATCAAGAATTGTGAAGATACTCAAATAATTTATAGGTATGTCCGCTTATGTGGTAGCACCTTAAGGAGGAAGGGTGTTTCCCTTTGAACAAGAAGATTAAAGTGATTGGGAGAAGCTTAAAGCTATTTCCTAGAATCTAGATTTCTAGATTCTAGAAAATACCACTGATAATCTTGTTCTATTGTAGAATGACATGTCACAATGATACTGAAATTGTTAAATTAAAATTTTTGTATGTCGTGTTAATTTAAAAAAATGATTTTTTTCCCAGCAGTGATTTTTAACATCAAGTGATCACTTCTTAACATTCCTTTTCAACCTCATGGGATACAAAATCATTTAATTTAATTCTGGCTGAGGTTGGTTTGTGATAGCAGAAGGAAAATGTTGAGTTCCAGATATCATGATTTCAGCATGTAGGATCTTTCTAGTTTTTACTCTGAGATTGTTCATGGTATAAAAGTAGGCATGTTTTAGGATTTCCCTTAATGTATATTTCTCAGCTTTTTAGTTAATGTCTCGAGTACTGATTAATATTTTTAAAAAGAAAACAAAAAATCTTCAGAGCGGTAGAAGTTTTTTAGAACCAGGCTTTTCTTCCCAATATATTCTTCTTTCAGTGAGCTCTTTCTTTCTCTTCCCTTTTCTTCCTTCCTCTTTTCTTCCCCAACCCCCGCCCCGTCCTTTTTTCCTCTCTCCCTCTTTCTTCTCCCCTCCCTTCTTCCATCCCTCCCTCACTGTCTCTCTTTCTCTCACTCACCCTCCCCCGCTTTTTCTTCCTTAACCAGAGATTCTCAACTATATGAGCACCTTTGGAGGATTGCCTATGAAATTTTAAAAATGTGCCCCTCTCCCTAGTTATTCTGATTTAGTTGTCTGGAGTTGGACTGGGCATTATTATTTATTCCTGTAAAACTTCTCGTTGTTTATAAAATGCAGCCATGATTGAGAAAATCTTTTTGTTGAAAAGACCATAGTTGTTTAGACCTTTTTAGCTGAGTCAGGGTTTCAAAAGTTGAGGCTTAATTTTCATAGATTAAAAGAATGTATGAACTATTTTATATTGACTTGGAGAATGAGAAAAAAAATGTATGCCTTATTTTACGTTTAATGGTCCTAGGTGATCTGCTATAATAGGGGAAGAGAAAAAGATAAAAACAGAATATCCTGGGTGGCACAAATTACCTGGGAGAACTAAGTGGTGTTACTTATTTTTAACTGTAGGTGGGTTATGCACATGAAGTCTGTCTTGATATGGGGGAGTGAGGAGCAGTGCTGTATATGAGGAAAGACCATAGATGGACCTAAGTTTGTTTCTCGTTCTGTCATCTTGGCTTTATCTTCCCATGTAGCAAGTTCCCCATCATCTCGCTGTAAGCTCTTAGTTGAACATGGACCTCAGATATCATATGTGCTTTAAAAAATGTTATCAGAAATGAATGAGAAAATGTGGTTCCCAGCCGCATCACTTTGCTATGTTTAGAAATCTTTGGTCTCCTACTGAGAAGCCATTAATTATTATAAAGGTCATATCCTTCAAGTTATACTTATTATACACTTGGACATTGGTTCTGTGATAAATCCCAGGCCCAGCAGCCTCAGCATCACCTGATGACTTTTTTGAAATGCCAGTTCTAAGGCCTCGTCCCAGACACACTGAATTGGAAAGTGGGACTGAGGCCCAAGCAGCCTGTTCTTAACGAGCTTCGAGATGATTCTGATATTTGATCAAGTTTTAGAAGCACTGTACAGTGATGCAGTAATTTTTGTTGTGTTTTTTTTTTTTTTGGTGCTTTTTTTTTTTTTTTTTTTTTGAGGGCAGTGTCACTGGCCCTCATATGTGGGACCCGAACCGGGGCCACTGACTTCCTAGGCCAGCTCTTAACCACCGTGCCACTCGGCCGGCCCTGTGATGCAGTAATTTTTTTTTTGAGGGTAGTGTCACTGGCCCTCATATGTAGGACCGAACTGGGGCCACTGGCTTACCAGGCCAGCTCTTAACCACCGCGCTATTCAGCCAGCCCCAAATTTTTAAACCTCAGTGTATGACAAGTCACCTAGAGATGTTGCAAAAAAAGCAGACATCCAGCAGACTGAGGTGGGGCTCAAGAATCGGTGTGTCTAACAAGCTGCCGCTTGGTGGCGCTGGTGCTGCTGCCCAGTGGATGTGCAGCGTAGCCTGAGCTCCAGCTCCTGGGCAGGAGTAGCAAGAAGTAATCACCTAATACTGACCAGTGTGACCTTGGCCAAATTACTGAACTTCTCTGGGCCCATTTTCACCTCAGAAGGGCCTAGACTAGATAGCAGAGGTCCCTATTAGCTATAAGATATTATTTCTTACTGATCTTTTGTTCAGATAAGGAACCCCTGTTTGTTGAAGCTGTCCTCAAGAAGACTCAGAAAGATTGATAAAGTCTTATAAACATTTAAAAAATGAGACTCTTCAGACTTCAATCTTTTGAAGTGGGAATAACCTAAGTAACTTATTGCATATCATCATAACTTTCAAATATACAAATTCATTTTGAATTTTTAGTATCTTAAATATTTACTTTTTGATTTAAATAGAAGAATCAAAAGAAAAGAAATTAATAGTTTGAAAATTTTTTCTGTGCTCGCTTCAGCAGCACATATATTAAAAAATTGGAGCAATACAGAGAAGATTAGCATGGCCCCTGCTCAAGGATGACACACAAATTTGTGAAGCATTCCATATTTTTCATGGGATGAGGAGTACAGTGTGGAAGTGGGGTCAGGGGAGTTGTAATAGATATGTATGATGTGGAGGGGCGTGGGGCAGTGGATTGGGGGAGGGGGGTTGTCACTTTGAGGGGTAAAAAGTATAACTATTACACTGTTGTAAAAAATAAAAATAAAATTAAAAAAACAACAACAATAAACTACTGATGCACACAACAACAGAAAGAAAGTTTATTTCCTACATTTAGAAGGAATGATATCTTGTACATCTTATCAATATAAGTATTAATATTTCTAACTTACTTTACCTTTACTTTGTGATTATTTTTTCACTTTGTGATTTATTTATTTGAAAATATTAATAGGACATATCACTTGTACACACCCTAAATTTTTATTTTGGTTTTACCATAATATGTTATGTAGAATTTCTGTTGTAGATTTATCTTTAAATTTAAATTGTTTGTAATTCTAGCTATTTAGTTTTTGTTGATTGTAATGAAGTCAATCACTGAAATTTTAAATTTCCCTTTAAATTGGACATTACCATGAAATGTGTAGAAAAATATTGAAACAAATTAAAGATAACAGGGAAAAGGAAGAGACCTGCATTCATTCTTTGTTAACAGCTAGGAGCTTAAGAAACTCATTAATTAATGGAGCTGTTAGAATGAATTTTCTAATTATGGGCAGAGGGAACTCTCTTCCCATTTTTATTCTCCTTTGTAACAAACAACATTGGTACTAAGGAGTAATTCTTAGGAGCTAGACCTAAAAAGAAGACTAAGTTAACAACATGATATTAAAAAGTCAGATACTCTTACCTAAGCTATTGGGTTGTCGGAAAAGTCATGATGTATTTTTTCTGTATTTTTCATTGCAAAAATGTGTCATGACTTTTTCAACAACCCAATAAATTAGAATTTTTAGTGAAAGTATCAAATCAAGTGAAAAAGCATTGAAAATATTATTGAACAAAAAGATTAAACAGTCAAGTAAAGGATAACTACTTTTAATGGATTTAGCATCTAAATAACATCTGATTGTGTGGTCTTGATTTAGACTGACAAATCAAAGCAACCTTATGTAGTGACAGTGACCCCTCATGGAGTTATTATAAGAATCTACATAGGGCCGGCCGAGTGGCGCGGTGGTTAAGTGCTGGCTTCGGAAGCCAGCAGCCATGGTTCGGGTCCCACATATGAGGGCCAGTGACACTGCCCTCAAAAAAAAAAAAAAAAAAAAAGTATACAAGAATCTACAGAGTTCTTAGCTTAGGATTCTAGACCCTCGTGGTAATAATGATAATAATAGTAATTTATGAAGCACTTATTAAGTCAGGCACTTGACTAAAAGCACTTTACATAACATGAGCCCACTTAAACAACCCTAAGAGCAGTTATTTCCCCATTTTGTAGATGAAGGAACAGGCTCAGAGATGGAATTGACTAGGATTAGACAGGTCGTGAGTGAAGCACCAAAATTCCAATCAGACCTTGCCCTTGACCACATCGTACTGCCTCCTTAGCCAGGCATCCAGGGGGTGTAGATGGCAGGTGGCATAGGGTTTAGGGCTAGTCGATTGTCCCCTGAAGGATGTGCTTTCTTCTGAAAGGAAGCAACTGTTAAAATGAAGTTTGGTGAATAGGATGGTTTTTGTTTTCTTTTGATTTGGAAACCAAATCCCAGTAGAGCTCACTTCATGTAGCTCTAAGTCATGGGTTACAGAGAAACCAGTTAACAGTCTGACAATGAATGTTAAAGTCCTAGTGATATGTTAGTATGCCTAAAAATGAAGTATATAAAGATTCCCTATATTATAATTAGGCACTTGGTTGTTGTTTTTTTCAGTTTTAGATATTGTCACATTATTATGTGCCTAAGGGAAATATATTGTGTTTGTCATTTTTTAGAATCTTAAGATGTTAACTTGCTTTTAGTAGCACATTCTGAAGGTATTTTTCTTTGACTTTGTATGAAGAACTTTATTTTCTAATTCTCTCGTAGGTATTAAATAAAACTAAAGAATTTGAAGATGCAGTGAGAAAAGTTTTAAGAGATGTTAATTTAGATAATGATGTGGTCGTATCAGTCTTTGAAACAAATATCAGAGTTCTTGGGTAAGTACGTAAGACACTAAAGCTATAACTTTAATGATAGAAAAGCTTTGGGAATACTGTTTATTTCTGGATGGTAATAAAGCAAGACAGTTCTTGTGTTTAAAAGATAAAAGTTGGGCTATTATGAATCACAGAGCCTGTGGGATAACCTTGCATCATGTCAGGCACAGATCGCAGCAGGCTTTGGAAATAATTGCAGACTCAACTATTGTTAGAAAAGGACTCTAGGTGGAGCATTTGCATATTAGCTTTGACACGGTTTTCACCAGCAACATAGTGGCTGACCTTAGCTAGCACCTCTTCAAGCCAAATGAAACAGAATTTATAGGATTGCTGCTCAACCACACAGTTTAAAATGCTCTTGGACCATTTAAACATACAGAATTACAGGATTTATTAATTGCAAGTTTCAATATTATTAAATTTTTATATGTAATGGCTACTTTTGTGTTATTGTAACTCATTTGCTTTTGTCAGACAAAATGAGTCTATTCTTCACTTAAACTTAAAAAATAGTTATGTAGCTTTTAATGGAGTTTGTTACAATCTATTACATTTAATGCAGAGTGGGGAGTTGGTTTGTATTTATTTTTTAGTGTTCTACTAAGAGTTAAAGATTTCATGATGATATAATGAAATTTTGTTAAATAAGTTTGTCAGATTTGTGAAAATAAGTGACTTCTAGGATGTTCTTTAAGAAAATATAGGTATTTAAGAATTCCAGACACTTTACAACAGATAGAACATCTGTTTTTTGTGGTTTTTTTTTAATACTAGCTATGTGATTATAATGGTTTGTCATAAAATGAGTAGGCCGTAGTTAGATAAAAAATTAAGTTCTTCTGTGGTCTTTCCTTATGTGTGCCAAGTTGCTGATAACAAAATGTTGACATCTTTTTTGGTGGTGACCTTTCAGTATCCGTCAGATGTGGGTAATGTGTCATTTCTGTGATTGCAGGGGTCTTTTGGGTGGACACTCACTGGCAATCATGCTCAAAGAAAAAGGGGAGTACATGCAGTGGTACAATGGTGAACTTCTTCAAATGGCAAAGCAATTGGGTTACAAGCTTTTACCAGCGTTCAATACGACCAGTGGCCTTCCTTATCCAAGAGTAAGTCATTCTGAAAAATATGGCAGACTTTATATACTCCCTTTGATAAAAACAAACTAACAACAACAAAAAAACAGTGAATTTTTGTGATGGGAACCATTGTTCCTCACCTGCTTGAGGCCAGAGAAAAGTGCTTCATAGTTATATGACAAATTTATATTGGCATTTCAGTTAATTTGCATTTGAGTGATGTGAGAATTTAGATTAATTTAAGCCTTTAATGTGTCACTGCATCACAGATTAGATTATGCCGCAGAAGAAAGAAACAGATGCTAGACTCGAGTTCGGGCACAGGATTATTTGTGCAGAAGCTATAGTTGAAGCACTGAGCATAGGTAGGTGTTCACTCACCAGAGGAGAAGTTATGAAGAGAACACAGGTCACTGGGGAACGAGGAGGAAGTGGAGCGCTGAAAAGGAGTGCTCAGAGGCCACCAAGCAGGGTGGGTTATTAGAAAATCTCAATAAGAAAAGTTCCAGAAGGAGATGTTCTAAAAAAAGACATGAGAATTAGGTGTAAAGAGAGCCTTCAGGGATATGATGTGGTAGAAGAAAGGGGAAAGAAGGAGTCAAAGTTGGTGAAAGTGTAGGACCATTCATTTTGAAATTTCTTCTGTGTTGGTAAAGAAACTTGGCGGCAGTCTTTTGGAGTTTTGTGGATTTTTTACCCCCAAGGAATAAATGTTAATATTTAAAGCAGAGGGAGAGGGCCAGCCGAGTGGCGCATTGGTTAAGTGCTGGTTTTGGGATGCCAGCGGCCCCGGTTCGGATCCCACATGAGGGCCAGTGACACTGCCCTCTACAGCTAACAACAGCTCCACCTGGAGCTGGGCTGTGAGCCCCGGCGATGGTGTAGGCTGCAGCCCCTGCTGCAGTGGGCTGCCTGCCATAGGCTACAGTGAGTGGCCCGCAGCCAGCGTGAGTGGCTGGCAGCCAGCGTGAGCTGCCAAGAGCTGTGGTGAGCGACATCCAGAGGCCAGCGACCGATCTGCCTCACTCGGGAAGAGCGCAATGACGATACCAACAGTGAAGCAACATCCTC
The DNA here is from genome assembly GCA_033961575.1 of Aselliscus stoliczkanus. Taxonomy (NCBI): domain Eukaryota; kingdom Metazoa; phylum Chordata; class Mammalia; order Chiroptera; family Hipposideridae; genus Aselliscus; species Aselliscus stoliczkanus. The sequence continues at coordinate 68,748,209 of CM066739.1, read as the reverse complement.
CGCAACTAAACTGAAGAACAAAAAGACAGCAACTTGTCTGTTCCCCTTCCCCGATTCCCCAACGCTGTTCCCCTCCGCCAATTCCCCAATAAAATCTTAAAATAAAAAAAAAATCTTAAAAAAATAAATAAATAAATAAAGCAGAGGGAGAGAATCCGTTGATGATAGAACTCTCTCCTGATTTATTTCACTCGTTATTAACACTGTAATTCTCTTGCTCTTATCCAAGTCAGACATCTCAGCCATTACCAAGCTCTGTTAATTTTTTTCTTTTCTTACTGCTGCTATGCTAGTTGAAACCAATACAATTGAATTCCTAGACTATTGTCAGTACCCATCTTACTCTTTTCTCTCATTTATCCTTCAGATACTTAAAAAATTAATCTTACTAAAACATCACTTTTATCAAATTACTCCACCCTCAGAAGTTTTATTCTCCCTGTTGTATCTTAGTACAACTTTTAACTTTCAGAATTTCTTATGGTTTGGCAGTTGGAGTCATTATCTCTTGATAATTGCTAATAATGATCTTCTGACTTTCTTTAGATTAATTTAAAGTTTGGTATCAGAAAACCGGAAGCTCGGACAGGAACTGAGACTGATACCTGTACAGCGTGTGCAGGCACTTTGATCCTTGAGTTTGCTGCTTTAAGTCGATTCACAGGAGCAACAATATTTGAGGTTTGCTTTCCATAGTCTTTGATCTCCTGGGTATTGGGCATAACTAAGTTTGTATCTTTTCTTCATTGGTTAAGTATTAGGATTATCAGTTGGAGGATGACTGTTGTTTCAGTCAATTTTTGTCTAAATTGTCCCAGTTTTTGTCAGAAACCTAGAAGTCATCATGAGGTAGATATATTAAATACAACTTTGCATTTTTTTCACAAACTATAAATGTTTATGTTTATTCTTAGATTTTTTAGCCATATTATATATAATACTTACATGAACTTGATATCACAGATGTCTTATATGAAATACTATGTCTATATGTTTTACTTGTTAGATTTCTAGATGGTCTATTGCATTTCTGAAAAATTCACTAATCTAAAACACAGCGAAACTTTTGCACTCTAGTCTTGACTGAGAGGCTTCTCTGTAAGATTGTTTATTCCAAGGGGAGTGTTATTCATTATTCAAAAGACTTCATGTTCCCCAAGTAAAAGTCTCACACTTTTAATTTCATGTAGTTGTTTAAGCTTGTCATTGGAGTGCAATAGTAACACAAAACACCCTCTTTTTTAAATATACGACTTAGGAGGATTTTTAAAAATGCATCAAGTGGCGCATATAGAGCAAGCAGAAATAGAGACGTTAGTAATCTTGGATCTTAGTGTAACTAAAACAGATCAAACGGTCTGTGTGTGTATCTGTGTTCAGAGTGTCGTCAGGATAGATTTATCATGTTTGGTTTAATTTTTATTCTTACACCTTATTGACTAATATTTGCCCTTTATTAAAAAGTGTAGTCACTTTTGCATGTAGTCTGATTTGAACTACAAACTCTGATTTACTGATGCATTTGCAAGTAAGGAAAGTGAGGCTTAAAGAGGTGAGATGTGCAGCTAATGGGTGGAATGAGTGGAAATGGAATCAGAATCCATGCCTTTTCGAAGTCAAAGTCGATACTCTTTCCCCTGAGCTCTTTTGTATCTATGAGTAAATCTGTTGAAAATCATGATTTTTTTTTAAACTTCTTGAATGTACAGCAATTAATTTTGAGAGAAGCAAACTGATGCAGTTGATAAGCGTGTCAATCTAAGACAGGGTTGGTTAAAACCATAGTCTGCGGGCCAGATCCAGCCACTGCCTGTTTTTGTGAATAAAGTTATATTGAACACAGCCATGCTGCTCATTTATTTATTGGGTTGTCGGAAAAGTCATGACGTATTTTTCTATGTTTTTCTTCGCAAAAATGCATCATGACTTTTCCGACAACCCAATATTTTGTCTATGGCTGCATTTGTGCTCTATTGACATAGTTGAGTAATTGTGATAGTGACTGTATAACCCATTAATTCCTAAAATATTTACTGTCTGCCCCTTGTCAGAAGAAGTTTGCTGACTATATAAAAAGATGTGAATTCTCATATTAATTGTCCTATAATTCAGTTTTAAACTTTGGTTAAATCTTTGATTTCAGTAGGCCTGTTTTCTTACCTGTAAGTTAGGAGAAATATCATTCTTACGAAAGTTTCTGGCTCTGAAATTATAGCATGTGATTGAAGTTGCCATCTGCTTTGTTTTAAAAAAATCAGCATAAATAGTTTGAATCAAGAATTAAAATGATTTTACCCTCTACTTTTAAATCTGCAAACTGACAAATTGGTTTGATGATGTTTTGTTTTTTTTTGGATAAAAGCACGTCTGCAATGCTAAATAGGCTCATGCTCTGAAATTAATTTTTCACTGAGAAACTCTCCTGCACATGTCCTTTGCTTTTATGTTTCTTAACACCTTTTTCATCCAAAGCCAAGAATCTTCATCAGAAGTTATTTTAATTTAGTATCCAGTGGATAAAAATAAATAAAAAAAAGAAAAGAAAATGTTATCATATGGTTAAAAGTTTGGTTGGCAAATAAATACTAGTTGATTTACTTACTCTTCTCTAATAAAGTTGCATGCTATTTATATAATGGGTTCTGAAATGCCTATTGGTATACCAACTTTGAAATTCTCTTCCAATTTTCTAAATAAGCTTATCTAAGGAGATTTTCACTTTGCATTTAAATGATAAAAATTATTTTAACAAGTGCATTTATTTATGTTAGAGGTTAATATAATGTAATATGTGTGTGAATGTGACTCTGAACTACAGAAGTAGATGAACATGGATGGTTTCAAGTGAGATCACTGCCACTAAGTAGCATTTCAGAGTCATTCTTTTTTACTAGACTTGATTGGCTGAAAAAAGAGCCAAGATTTGACTTGTAAGGAAATTTAATATGTATTATCAATGGTTATCTTAGGAATTTTAGTTAACCCTTAAAATATGTTATGGGCCTTTGATTTTTGTTTCTTTGTTTCCTGTTGGCCAGAAATATGAATTCTTCAAGTATGCTTTTCCTTTTTTTAATTATAGGAATATGCAAGAAAAGCTCTTGATTTTCTCTGGGAAAAAAGACAGCGCAGTAGTAATTTAGTGGGTGTGACTATAAATATTCATACCGGTGACTGGGTACGAAAAGGTATGTAAATTGTACTTTTTTAATATCAAGCCTTCACATCCTCAGAATAGTTGGGAAATAAAGGATTTTCATTTGTTAGTGTGTGGGACAGTATAAAGCATAGTTTCTCACAGGATTGCTGGAACTATAACTCATTTAGCCTGCTTTTCTTCTTTGACATGCCAGATCATAGCACATTATTTCTAGATGATTTAGTGGTCTACTTCATATTTTAACTTGGGTTATAGCATCATAGAGAGTATAGATGAAACGCTAGAATGAATTTCTTTGAGGACTAAAGAATCAGAATTCCTTAGCCATCTCACATCATGTTTTAGTTAAATAGAAACCTGTGTTTAACAATGTTATCACCCATTCTTATTAAAATCGAGACAAAGCATATAACAGTCTTATGTGAACCAACAGAATATAGGATTGTATAAATATGATTTTATCTTATAAGACACCCCTATAAAACAAGCATAGATGAATGGAAATATAGTAGAATATTCCTAATGAGTTGATCTTGTTTGCATATTTCTCTGTTTTCCGAAAGACTTATGATGTTATATATAAAATAAAAATAACTGCCTATATTTGAATTAATTAAAAAGATAATTATTAATTTGATTATTAATTATTAAAATAAAATTATTGCCTCTATTCAGTATTGTATAAAATTTTTCCAAGTTTTATCTAAATGGTTCCTGAAACTTATCTGAATACTGGCTTCAGAATTCTGCAATTTCTTTTCTTTTTTTTTTTTATCTGCCTTGGAACTCATGAGCAATAATTAATCATAATTAGTTTTAAATCAGTTATAATCTTTGGCTTATGACACTCATCATTGGTCCATGCATGGCCCATTTTACGTAGTCACTTTTAATACTTGTAATAAGTACCGACAAATGGACCATCCATTACAAAAGCAACTTACTTGACAACCTGTTACTTCTGCATATGATCCTTGACTCTCCCTACCTCTGCAGTATATTTGGACATATTTATATTGTCTGATAATTTCAGTTTGTCCCACCTTTTCTGTTTCTTTTAAATCCTTTTGTTTTTAATTGAACCCTATGTTTGCGTCCTAGTAAGGCATGAACTTGAGCATACTCTCCTACCCATTTGGTTCCCCCACCGTGCTCCAAACCTCATGCCCATTATGTTTATATCATGTAGATATTTTGTTCTTATTCTTTTTTTTTTTGAGGGCAGTGTTACTGGCCCTCATATGTGGGACCCGAACCGGGGCCACTGGCTTCCCAAGCCAGCGCTTAACCACCGTGCCACTTGGTTGGCCCTGTTCTTATTCTTTATAAACATGTTTTCTCATTTTTCTTTTGGTCTTAACTCCCTCTCTTTAAAGGTAACAAACTTTATCAAGGTATTTGGTCGTTTGTATTTTGTATGTTGCTCGCACTGTCTCATAGATTTATCTCTTCTTATTTAAACATTTATCCCAAACTGTTTTCAGTAGCTTTTAATAGCTTCTGAGGCCTTCTATGCCTAACACTATTTTTACTATGTTTTCATAGTTGAGTGACAGTTTGGCTGTATATAATTTTCTGTTTAAATTCTTTTCTTTCATGTCTTTGAAAATACAACTCTGTTGTCCTCTTACATCCAGTTAAAAATCTGATATTATACTGATTTTTATGCCCTTGTATGTGATCTCTGAAAGATTAAGAATATCAAAGGCGGGCCGGCCGAATGGCGCATTGGTTAAGAGCTGGTTTTGGGATGCCAGCGGCCCCGGTTCGGATCCCACATATGAGGGCCAGTGACACTGCCCTCTACAGCTAACAACAGCTCCACTTGGAGCTGGGTTGCGTGAGCCCCAGTGACAGTGTAGGCTGCAGCCCCTGCTGCAGTGGGCTGCCATAGGCTACAGTGAGTGGCCAGCAGCCAGCGTGAGCTGCCAAGAGCCACAGTGAGCGACCATCCAGAGGTGGGCGACTAATCTGCCTCACCTGGGAAGAGCGCAATGACGATACCAACATGGGCCAGTGAAGCAATGTCCTCTGCAACTAGACTAAAGAACAAAAGGACAGCAAGTTGTCTGTTCCCCTTCCCCGATTCCCCAACGCTGTTCTCCTCCCCCAGTTCCCCAATAAAATCTTTAAAAAAAATAAATATCAAAGGCAAAGAGAAATTTCTCTTTAAAAGATTAAGAATATCAATGGCAAAAAAATTTCTAAAAATGTTGTTATAATTTTAGGTGTAGAATTTTCTATATCTCTCCTTTTGATATTCTGTGGGTCCTTTCTATTTAAAATCGCCATGTTTTTAGTTGCTGAAAAATTGATCTTCATTTTTTTAGATATTTTATCCTTTTCATTTTTATTTATCTTCTTTTTGAAGTACCTGTTATCTAAACCACTTCTATTTCTATCCTCCATATATCTTAACTGTTGTATTTTCTTTTTTCTTCTGGAGGATTACTACATATGGTCTTCTAGTTTGCTAATCTGTTCCTCAGCTATATCTTTCCTGCTTTATATTCCATCTATTATGTTACTTTAACTGTTATATTTTGTATTCCATATATTTCTGCTTGATTTAAAACATTTTTTTCATATTTTATATTGCTAATATCTTCCCTATCTCTTTAGTATGTTTATCAGGCTAATATAAAGTTTGGGGTTTGCCTGTTCTATTTCTTCTTCTGATAAATTCTTAATTTAATATTTTCTTTTTTATAAAGTCATGCTTCTTAAATGTTTTTGGCCTATAAGTTCATGTTCCCTTGTCACCTTCCTCTTGGGAAGGTCAGATTTGCAATTGCTGTCAGCCCAGTGATTTTAGGAATGGATTCTAAGAAGTTTTAAAAAATACCAATCCCTGGACCCCTAGAGATTCTGATTTAATTGCTCTGGAGTTTTCCCTGGGTGTAGGGATTTCTGATGGTAATTATAACTATAATTTAGATTGTAATTCACCAGCCTTAGGAGTTCGGAGGGGAAAAGGTCGGGAAGAGAATGTCTCAAGTTGGCTCCCACCTCACTTGTTCAGATCCTTATGCAGGGCTTGTGTGCTGCCCTGCTTTGACTCCTGAGGAGACCTGGGGCATAGATCTGAGTTGTAGCAAGTGTGGGAGGAGACATGATGCCTTAAGGCAGTGGTAGGAGAGAAGCAAGAGCACATCTTCAGTACTCTCCCTATTTGGTCATTCCACAGCCATGCCTGGCTGCCTTCCAAGCCCACACACACACACACACACACCCCATCAGGTATCTTAGTTTTCTTGTGGTATTTACTCTCTCTGGTCCTCTATGATGATCTTGGGAGGAAGAAGCCAACAATTGTTGCTGTTTTTAGCAATTAGAACAGGCACTTCCGAACAGCAGCAGTCTTGTTTTCATGTCTGTTATAACGTCTTTTCTATTTTTATTTGTTTTTATTTTTAATTAGTTTCAGGTGTACAACACAGTGCAATAGTTATACATTTTACCCCTCAAAGTGATAACCCCCCACCCCCAATTCACCACCCCACTCCCCCCCCCGTATCATATATATCTATTACTCTTCCTCTGACTCTCTTCCACAGTATAATCCACATCCCGTGACTACCTATATATATTCAATTACAGTAGGTATGCAACCTCCGCTTTAGTTATACAGTGCAGTGATCAAACCTCTACTCCATCCATGAAATGGTCTCCCTAACAAGACCTATGACCATCTGATCATGTCTGTTATAACTTCTAAAGATCGATGTCTTACTGATGAAAAGTCTCATCAGAAAAATACCTAATGTACCCTCTAGTGCTTCCTTTGGAGTTCCTCACCGAGAAAATGAGCTTTAAAAAAATTCTTGAAGCTAGTATTTCCTGCTGTTAAATAAGACCTCTGTAACCAAATTTGCAAAGTAAGATTTTTTATTTTTTTTTAACATACCATTAGCACACTCATATAGTAGGGTTAATATTTCTGTAAATATGTAATTTTTTATTTTAATCAGTTCCACGTTTAGGCTGATTTTCCATTCTTATTGTACTGGTACCTTCACTTACACTCTATAAAGAAGTTTTGACTTGTTTAATAAAGAATCACGTTTGTATGTGTTTTTCACAGATAGTGGAGTTGGAGCGGGCATTGATTCCTATTATGAATACCTATTGAAAGCCTATGTCTTGCTTGGAGATGACAGTTTTCTGGAAAGATTTAATACAGTAAGTTGATCCAATTTTGTATTAACTTCAGATCCAATTTAATTTGAGTGCTCGATTTTGATAGAAACTCAATTATCTTAGTGACATTCTGAAAAGTAATTATTTCTGTATAATAGGGTTTTTTTTGTGTTTTTTTTTGAAGTGTTCCCTGATGATGTTGGATAGGGACAAGGGTAAAAGCTACATACATTCCAAAAATTAGTTTACAAAGTAGTTGTATTTCCATCTCGTATCAGAAGTTTTCAGTATCTGCCAGTAAGTAATAAAATACATAGATATAAGTTTTATCTAATCTTCTTTTATATAAGGAAGATAATTTATTGGAGTAAAGTAGTTTTCTCCTTTGGATTTCTTTTGTTCTTTAAATCTTGGAAGTTTGGCCTAGTCCATTATATCATCAAGTATGCGGGGCTTTGGAGACTTGGAAAAAGCAGTGAGTATTCGTTTTAGTGGCAGGTCTGCAAATCTTAACTCTGGATCAGAGCCACAGGCAGTGTTTTAGGGATGAAGGGGAAAATTATTGAACTTAATTGGACCACCTTTGTCTATAATGGAAGGAAACTAAATATAATACAGCAATCTCAGCAGCTATGTCACTGTATTCTTTTTGACGTAATTTACCTTTTTTTTGCCCACCCATCAGTTCACTCACATTGCTATAAGATAATAGGATAAAAAGTATGGGAGTTGCCCTACTGGGGTTTAAATCCTGGTTGTACCGCTGGTTTCGTGACTTTGGGCAAATAACTTTATGCTATTTGTCTGTTTTTTATCCACAAAATGGGCATAGTAGTACTATTTATAGAGATTTTGAGAGGATTAAATAAGCTAATGTATATAGAATAATTAGAACAGTGCTTTAACATCTTGCAGCTACTCAGTAGTAGTTACTAAATAATAGATGAGTTAGGAAGAAAAACTAGTAAGAGTTCTAATAAGTTATCAGTTGGATTATAACAAGATTTTCTTGATGTGAATGAGGACGGATATTATTTTTGTTAGCTCATTATCATTCATTGGCTCTAACAGCTCAAACTGTTGTTGTCATAGCTGAGAAATAACTAGGAGACGAAGAGAAAAGAAGGGGAAAAAGAGTTTTTAAGAGTCTGAAAGGCAGACATAGCAGACCATAAAAGTGGCAGCAGATTCGATGCATTAGTTTGGGTCATGGGGAGCAGAATATTATGTTAGCTGAGATGGGATCAAACTTCCTAGACACAGGAGAAACCGAAATGAATTTTATAATATAAAAGCCTGTAACTGTATTTCAATGGGACATAAGAGCATCCTGGGCCACGAGGGTGTGCTAGCCATGGGCTAGTTCCACAGACCAGCCAGGTTAGACCTACTCCCCGCAGGGGGTCCTGTGTTAACTGTAGTCTTCAATATTCTGCAGCAGAGTTTTAAATGACAGGCTGTATAGATAATGTGTTTGAGAAAGATTTCCATCTAAAATCATTGAAAATGAACAAAGTTAATCAAAAATGACTTCATAAATATGTGTATAAATTTAGGATTAATTTCTTCATGGTGCTGTTGAATCAAATGTTTTGTTGAATGAAATCCTTTCCTGAACATGTACTGTGATCTCTTAGCACTACGACGCCATCATGCGCTACATCAGCCAGCCGCCTCTCCTGCTCGACGTGCACATCCACAAGCCGATGTTGAATGCGCGCACGTGGATGGACGCTTTGCTTGCCTTTTTTCCAGGTTTGCAGGTAAAACAACAACAAGGGAAAAACACAACTGCTGTTTTCCTAATATTAAAATTGTTACAGTTAGGTGCGTTTGTGATCTCTAAAACTGCATTACCAAAACAGAGCCACATTTTCAAATTGTGGTAATCCACATTTTCCTGGTTATATAACAATTACAGATTTAAAAAATCAGCTTATATTTTATTTTTGGTAATTTTATTTTTGTTTTTGACTTCTAGGTCTTAAAGGGGGATATTAGACCTGCTATTGAAACTCATGAAATGTTATATCAGGTGATTAAAAAACACAATTTTCTACCAGAGGTAAGCAAATAATCTTTGGAATTCTAATGTACAAATACTGTAATGTAATTGCTGATTTAAAGGTAGAAATATTACCTTCAAGGTGTTCTTTATTTTTTCCTGGCTTAATAGTTTAATTAATTTTTGGTTTATGTAGTATTGTATATGTATTCATATACATATGTATTCATGTGTTCAGAGAAGTCTAGTTGAAGGTAATGATGACATTTATGTAAAAAAAAAAAAAAGTCCCAAATTAGTATTTTCCAACCTTTTCTAATCCATGACATTCCATATTGTTTCATTCTGACTTTTACGTATACCCAGCAGCTAGGGAGACCTTTTTACTTTTGTTTTCTAGAGCTTATTTTATGGAAACAGTATATGTTGAATATACTCTTGCTGATCACACATGCTCCCTGGGAATTTGGGGAATACCAGCTCTTCCTCATGCTGATTGAGAATTATTCTCCCTAGTTTTTATACATTATATCAATAGTAAATATTCTTGCTAACTTCGTATGGGAAGATTTTAATAACATACCTTTGGCTTTCCAGAAATGTTCATTAAAATTTTCCAAATTCATATATGGCCGTGTTCTGTCCCTGCTTATTGTGAGATACCTAAGTACCTCGGTTTGTGAGCATAATTTGTTCTGGATACAGAACTTGTATTGCAAGACATGGTTCGTTTACCATGTTAAAATGTATTAGATTGGGAAGCCGGTGGCCCCGGTTCAGTCCCACACATGAGGGCCAGTGACACTGCCCTCAGAAAAAAAAAAGAAAATGTATTAGAAATGCTTGCTTGTGTTGCGGAACACTCACAAAACACATTACTCGCAATCCAAGGTTTTACTGTATTCCACCAATTTAGAATGCTTCCAAAAGTGTTTGTTTTAGAAAGTAGAGTTTTATTAGTCTTCAGGTGAATAGGACTGTGCATTGTAGAAAGTTCATATTCACTCAGAATAAACTGAGGTTTCAACTGAATACATCTTATCACAAATGAAGTTTTATTTGGTTCCCATAAAGGTTTTTGTTTTTATTTTAATTAAAGTGATAATTGGCTCCGTTATTGAATATATTTCAAGTGAGACTAGTTTTATTTTTAAATAACGACTGCGTCATTCCACAGAGGATTTGAAGCTGTTATAAAAAAATTCTTTTAAAAAAGCTCTAAAATAGACTTATGAGAACTAGGGATTTAATTAGAGAAAAAAACATGGAAGATAGGGGAAAAAAAAGAAAACACATTATATTAGGATTATTATGACCCATATTCAATTTAATAGTTTTTTCCTGAACTTCCTAATAGCCAAAATGATAGTTTAATCATTTAATCAAAAATAATTCCATTTAATTGGTAAAATTAGGAGCCTTAGCAAAATTGAATTGCGATGTCAAGCAAAGAAAATTTTCATTTTATAGATGAAAATTGTTATCGATATTTTAATTATTTTTGCTTTTTTATGATCTAATTTATATAATACTATATATTCTAGAACTGCTAGGTTTTGTGTGTTTTTTTAATTATGCTTTTTGCCTATTTGAATGGTTTTTGTTTTTTTTGTCCAGGCATTTACTACAGATTTCAGGGTACATTGGGCTCAACATCCTTTAAGGCCAGAATTTGCAGAAAGTACCTACTTCTTGTATAAAGTAAGCTAATTCACCATTCTTTTTGCTGTTTAGCCCCCATTCTCTGTTGGATCTCTATCTTATATTAATTGGGTTTTCAAGGTCCTTGTTTAATGTTATAATAGTTGGATATATCACAGTTTTTATTAATCTAGTCCATAAAGTTACTGAAAAATGCCAGAATTGATACCTAAGTTTTATGCCTTTTCAAAATATTTATGAAAACATTTCTTTAAAGAGAAATGTTATATTCTAGAGCTGCTTTCTAAAGCATGTCTCTTGCCTTCCTTCAATCAGGCAGTCTTTTTGGGCATTAGAAATTTAATCTGAAGGCTAAGATATACAATTGGATGGCTTTCTAATTGTGTGTTTAAGTAATTCCATAAAGCAGATCCATGGCTTATTTTCAGAGCTATGTTTTATATAGTTTGTGTTCCAGTGCCTGGTAACAATGCCAGGCACCTAGTAGGTACTCAATAAATATTTGATAAATGAATAGGTTTATGGTAATATGTGTTCTCTTTCTCTCTCTCTCTCTCTATATATATATGTATGTATACATATATTCTCCTTTTTAATAGGCTACAGGAGACCCTTACTACCTTGAAGTAGGGAAAACACTTATTGAAAATTTGAATAAATACGCTAGAGTGCCTTGCGGATTTGCCGCCATGAAGGATGTCCGCACTGGAAGCCATGAGGACAGGTAAGACCTTCCTAACCCCTTTCCTTGGGGTAGCAATAAAGCAACACAAAGTGTGGCTGAGTTAGAATCCCAGCACGCTCAATGCTTTCACAGAGGGCATTGGAAGATGTAAACTTACTTAGTTCATTGCGTTTATTTAAAAAATTCTCCTGACTAGGTTCATTTTAAATTGTTTGAAAAGTTTGTATTTTATCATAGTGCCTCGCATGTAGTAGGTGCTCAGATGATTTTTAAATAGATGAATAAATGATTTTTAAATATCAGAACTTTGTTATGACAAGTATTGAGGGTTTTTTATTCTTTGTTAATAGTTCTTTTTATATTATGTAAAATATTAGACTTTATCAAGATGATGATGAATAATCTGGATTATAATTTGTGTTCAGTCAAGAATTCCTCAAAGACAATATGGTGGTTAATGTTCTGTTGCTGATTTGGAGGTCTGGGGAAGACCCCTGGCAGCTTCTGTTTCTTTGGATACGAGATAGACATAGATGGCATGAATCCTCACGATATAAAAAGCGCTCTTTGGTTAATGTGATTTTCACTAACATTCCACTTATTCTGAGCTCACTTCTCTGTGGTTATTTTTACTGTCCAGAACATAACAACACATCTCTCAATGAACATGAAAGCTTTGTTTGTTTATTTCGTTAGCAAATGTTCATTTCATAAATATTTACCAAGGCGTCTTATGTCCCAGAGTTATGCTGGTTTTGGGGGATTAATAATATAAAAACATGTCTTTTCTATCGTTGAATCGCTGAGGACAGGCAGATGAACAGGCTTTAAAACCTTGCGTAAGTGTTTTAAAGAGCCAGGAAATGCAAATTGGGATGTGATGTTATCAAAAGGTTTCTGGAGGATCCTGCATCCTGAAGGATGAGCAAGAACTAGAAAGACGAAAGTGGTAAAAGGAGTTTAGGAAGAAGAACTAGACAGGCACTCATCTCCTCAGAATAGTCCTGTAGCCCTTCACTCAGTATTTAGATAATAGTTTATTAGACTTGGAACTGTCTTCCCTGACCACAGCTGATGAGAAATATGAGTAGGTTTCTGAAAGCAGGCACACAGATCATGAGAGCAAGTAATGAAAGCAGTAGCCTGGTATTTATCTGTAATCTTTACTGACTGCTTCCTACGTTCTAGGCACTCTTCTAATTAACCACTTCTGATGTTTAACTCATTTAATCTTTATAACAATCTTCTGAAATGTAATTTCTATTATAGTCTTTGTTTTGTAGATAGAGAAGCCAAGGCGCAGAAAGGTTAGAGAACTTGCCTAAGGTGACACAATTAGTAAGGTTAAGTCAGAATTCTAATCAAGGCAGACTGGCTTTTGACCACAATGCTATACTGGCAACTCATTGAAGACACAGAAAGTAATCACTTCCTGTATGCCGGGCACTGCACTTAGCTATGAGGATGGAAAGGTAAATGAGAATCACTGTAGTCAGTGAAGAAAATAGGTGTGTAAAGAAATACTCACCGGCTATGTGATACGTGCCATAGTGGGAAGGGGAGCAGGTTGAGACATGATGCCCTCTGTTTAGAGAGTCCCAGTTTTCTAAATTTAACATCTCCCCCTCCCCCCCGAATATTCTTTATATGACATTGTTCCTAGACCTCTTACCACTGCCTTTGCCCCATTCTAATTGTATTCTAGTATATAGAGTGTCTCTTAAAGTATCATGTCCAGAATTAACCAATCAAGATGTGCCTGGCGCAGTGGCACTGTTATCCTCTGGGTTCAGGCAGAAACCGCCCATTTTCTGTGGGATTGCTGGGCTTACACTCTCTATCCAGTTGAGGATCACTGCTTCATCCACTCAGTCATGGCAGCATTGTACCTCTCAGATACATTTGGCCCAACAGAAGGTTCTTAAAATGTTTACTGAAACATTATAACATTAAATCATTTGTAAAGTCACATTTATTTTTATCCCTTTCATTTCTCCATATTCCCTTCTTAGCAGGTATTTAAATAATTTCAAAGTTATCATTGTCCATCTGATTTTGTGCCATACTTTTTTCATGCAACTTTTTGTAAATTATTTCCTTTTCCTTGAAAGCCTTCTTGTTTATCACTTAAATAGCTGCATCAAAATTGTGTTACTTCATCCAGTTCAGTTAACACTGATTGAAAATTATATGGTTCTTAGTAGTAAAACTTATGTGCATTACCTCTCTGCTGTTGGTTCGCTATACAAAAAATGGAAAACTCTCTCTCTTTGAAAGGCCAATAGAAAAATCTTGTCTGTAGTACTGACAAGATTTAGTGTACTTGTGTGGAAGGCAGCCCCTCTAGTCTTTTTCATTTCCTTGGAAAATACTTGGAGTCAAGCCTATTACCACCAGGGGACAGATATATTCTGTAGTTCTATGGACATCTGAATTGATGTAGACAGGTCTATTCACCTTGACTCTGTGGCTTTCAAATAGTTGGCATTTGGACATTTTTATGTTCTTAGATTTATTTGTGACCTTTTATTCTAGAATGGATTCCTTCTTCTTGGCTGAAATGTTTAAATACCTTTACCTGTTATTTGCGGATAAAGAAGACATTATTTTTGACATAGAAGATTACATCTTCACTACAGAAGCTCATCTGTTACCTCTTTGGCTCTCTACTACAAATCAAAGCATCTCCAAGAAGAACACAGTAAGTTATGTTTTTAAATCAAACGTCTTATTCTCTTTGTTTCTCTGTGCTTGTTTTACTTTTCCAGACGAAGAGTAATCCATGACTAGAATTCCATAAATGTAGTGTAGTAGAAGGAAAAGTACACCTGGCGTTTTCTTATTTTGTTTTCTTTTATTGCATCCTATATACACTTTTATTTTATTTAATGTTTCCTTTGAACAAACCGTAATGTTAAGTAAAATAATTACTTTTATTCACATACCATTCTTTTATATTGCAGACTTCAGAATATACAGAACTGGATGACAGTAATTTTGATTGGACTTGTCCGAATACTCAGATCCTCTTTCCTAATGACCCACTCTATGCTCAGAGCATTCGGGAGCCCTTGAAAAATGTGGTGGATAAGAGCTGCCCTAGAGGCATCATCAGAGTGTAAGATGTCTTATTTTGTATTTGTTAATATCAAAGTTAGTAAATGACAGAGACCATAGGAAACATAACAGCCAAGATTACATTCACTTAGACCAAAAACATTGACGTATGTGGTTATCGCTGATTGAAATAAAAATTATTAGTAAAGTTAGATGGCGAAGTTTTATTCTGCAATAGTGCCCTTTTCATTGTGGAAATTTTCTACTTATCTTTTGTTTAATGAGCTAAGTAATAATAGTGAATGGACAGCATATAATAGTTTACAACTTGTATAGCTCATTTTTATACAGAATAGTTTCTTCAGATGCTTCCACATGTCTTGCATATGTAGGAAATACCTTGTCTTTTACCTATATTTTTGTGTAGTGCAAACATAGTTTCTCTTTTGTTTGATTTTATTTTTTGATGAGGTACTTATCCTTCATTGTTAAATAAAATGTTTGCATTAATGAGTTCATTTTCTTCCAAATAGTTACATTAGAAAGGCCATTACTAGGAAATAAAAATACAAATTTTAAGTCAGTGTTACCATTCACTCATATAACTATTGTTTTGCTTTTAAAATACTGGGAGAAAAACCTGTTTTTTTGAGAAAGAAGGCAGTAGTAACAGATCCCAAAGCCAACCAACCTATTCTGTACTTTCAAATGGGTGTAATTCTGTTGAATAATGCTACCTTATATATAATATACATGCTTTTATAAATGTAAAATATTATACTTGAAAGTTATACCATTTATTAATAACCTAATATAAGTTACAATATATGTAGGCAAATACCTGTTTCCAGTTATTCCATTTTCGCTAGTTCTAAAACTAGCAATTTTGCAAATATCTAGCATGATTTTCATTTGCTTTGTGTTTTCCCCAGTTCAGATTTGTAGTTTTTAAGCCTTGCCTATAATTACTTTTAGCAGAGAGGAAAGTTTCAGGAGTGGAGCTAAACCCCCACTGAGAGCCAGAGATTTCATGGCCACAAACCCTGAGCATTTAGAAATCCTGAAGAAGATGGGGGTGAGTTTGATTCACCTGAAGGATGGGAGAGTCCAGCTGGTTCAACATGCAATCCAAGTAAGACATTGCTGTACTCATTGGATACTGCCTCTGCCCTTTTTGGTCCCGTTAACTTTAATAAGATAATGACATTTGGCTTTTAAGGAACTTTGTGTGATTGAAAAGTTCGAGAATCAGAATTTTAGGACTTGGAGATACCTTGTAACGCCATGTATTTCAGCCCTTTCGTAGTATAAACCAATGAAATCACAAATAGGTTAGTGGGGTGATTTGCTTAAGGTAATAAAGTCAAATGTAGGACGTAGATCTAAATGTTTTATTTCTCAGTCCCTTGTCTTGCCACTATTTTTATTTATAGTATAATCTTAAAAAGCTGATAATTAGTTATAATATTTCTATCTCTATATAGAGCTACAGAATCTGAGTCTTTCATTCATTATAGAAATCAAACTTTACCTTTATTCATCTATGCCTAGGAAAGATAACATGCCTTTTGGGGAAATTGTTATTGATTTTTGCTTTAAAAGTTTTCATAACATGAGGTCTTTATTAATACTTTAATAAAGTATGAATACTCTATTTATTTATACCTTATTAATACTTTAAGTCTGAGAAAACTACGTAGTTTGCTAAATAATTTCAACTAGAACTGTAATCAGACCCTACCCCTAAATCTCACATTGAGCCTTCACACAGCCTCACCCCCCTTCAGATTTGGCCTCTGCTCCCTTACATTTCACATGCCCTCACTCCTCAGTGGTGGGAGTGGCGTCTGCAATGACATAATTGCCACCGAGTGGCCTCTTAATTCTGTTGAGCCCTTTTAAAAACATATCCCTTTTTTGGCTTCCAGGGCATCCCAGCAGCATGTATCTTCCCGCCTCTCTGTTCATTGCCTTGTAAATGCCTTTGTAGTTCTCTTTTTTTGCAGCACAAACATTCAGTGTAGGTAGGCACTGCCAAAGCTCTTACTCTTGCCTCGCTGTCCTCTTTTTCAGCAGTCTCATCTGCTTCTACAAGCAGCTGTCACCTTTGTCCACCTGATGTCTTAGAGATGCATGTGTAACCCTGATTCCTAACTTGACTCTTAAACCCAACTTTGATCTGTCATACATTTCTGCATCTCAGTCTCAGCCTGTCCAAACCCAAATTACCTCTTCCTGCCCCCACCTCTGTGCATCTCTCCTCCTTTTTGTTCTCCTTCTCAGTAAACCGTGTTATTCTCTAAGTCACCAAAACTAGAAACCTTAGGATAGGCTTAAATATATCTGTCTCCTAACTCCTTTCTTTCCTCCCCTATCCTCTAACCCCCATCAAATCCCATTGACTTTCCCTGTAAAGTGTCAGGAATCCATCTTTTTTCTATTATAGTCAGGCACTCTTCAGCTTTTCCTCCATTAAGACTCAATTCAAATGTCATTCTAAATATCTCCCAGACCCACACTGGCAGTATCAGTCATTCCCCTGCCCACTTTCCCACTTGGAAAATTTTATCATAGCTAATCTTACATGTCTCTCTCCTCTACATACAAACTTCTTAAAGTAAAAGACTGTCTCCTCAGTGCCTATCCAAGTGCTGGGATATAATAGGTGCCTGATAAATATGTTTTGAACTTAATCTGGTTGTTCATAATTTGTTGGTTCATAATTTCAAAGAAGGAAAGTATGGATCAAGTACGAGGTTTATTTATTAAACGGGGAAACGGTGGAGAAAACAAGCAAAGTGAGCATTTGATCATTGGGTGGCAGTCCGATTATCAATTTGAATCAAGAGTAGTTTTAGAACAATGAAAGAGATATTGATAAGAATTGTAATTTTCAGAAAATATTTCTGGAAGTAATATTTTTTAGGACAAATCAGGCCATAAATATTTGGTAGGGACCAAAACTAAATGGAGAAAATTTAGAGTGAAAGACTAGAGTGCAGTAGTATTTAAGAAATGAAAAAGTTGAACGTTTCTAGAGAGAGAGGTTAAAATGACCTGTTTCTTTCCTAGGCTGCTAGTTCAATTGACGCTGAAGATGGGCTGAGGTTCATGCAGGAGATGATTGAATTGTCGAGTCAGCAGCAGAAAGAACAGCAGCTCCCTCCACGAGCCGTACAGATTGTTTCCCACCCGTTTTTTGGTAGGGTCGTTTTGACGGCCGGTCCAGCTCAGTTTGGGCTAGATCTGTCTAAACATAAAGAGGTGTGTACGCTTACGTTTGTTGAAAATGAATTAAAAATACTGCTTAAGCATTGTAATTTCTCAGTCTCTTCTAATTTAGTAGTTTTAATTTATTTTTTTAAAAAACCTAAATATTCAGTGTCCCAGAGTAAAATAAAGTTAAAAGCATACCTTGAAAATTTTGAGTCATAATTTATATATATAAAATATGCTTACAGAATTTTACTTAAAATATTGTTCAGGTACTGTCCAATTCTTGGTCTGTTCTCTAATTTAGTACCTTTAATTTATCTAAAAATGGTTTTCAGAGTTTTTAAGAACTACTAGAACCTTTCTTTGAACAAGAATCTAACTCAGAGGCTTAATGTAGAGAGTACCTGAAAGCAGAGGTGCTGAAGTGGCTGTGGAGAGAATCAGACACTGAGGTTCCACTGAGCAAGCTCGCAAGGCCACTGAGTTAGTTCATTGTCTTCGTTTTGATATAGGAAACAAAGCTACATAGCTGAACGGTTCACACGTTCATCTAACTAATTGGTTGCAGAGCTGGGACCAGAACCCAAGTATCCTGACAATCCGAAGGCAATGCTCTTTGAACTCTGTTATCCCTAGTTTAGACTTTCTCTAGTGTGTATTATAAAGCTGTGTAGGTTTATAGATTGATTCATCCATTCAGCAACTTTTTATTGAGTCCCTATTGTATTCTAAGCACTTTTATAATAGGTATTTGCTGTATATCAAGTTTATAAAATCAGTAAAGACCCATGCCCTCATGAAGTTTACATTCTAGAGGAATATTAAAAAAATCTTTGCACTAACAGCTTTCAAATCAGTTCTCTGGTGGGTTTAATTTTTCTAGGAAGAAGAACTACTTGCAGATTCATGTAGACTAAACCTATTTTTTCCACTCTTTCAAACATGTTTCTAGTTACCAATGATGGTTTTAAAATGGTTCCCAGCTGTTGTAAGTGTGGGTATGAGTATGTAGTGAATCTGCCTTTCCAACTTCACCTCTTAGTAACATTGTGTCTTTGAGCAAATTATGTTTTACCCTCTGTAAAAGGGAGATATTATCTGTATTGTTTCATTTAGGGTCGTTATAAAGATCAGGTTTAGTCATTTACATAAAAATGCTTCGTAAACTGTAAAGTATGATAGAAATATTGGTTGTGTACTATGATATGCTAAATGTTCCAAACAAAAGTTTATGCTAAATATGTATTGGACATATTACCATTAGCAAAGATATGAGGTCTACCTAAAGCTCTAGAAACTGAATTTTATTTAATGACTTGATAGTAATTTGAGAAGATAAAAGAGTATTTAAGTTACTTTTATTTCTGACAGACAAGAGGATTTGTTGCAAGCAGTAAACCATACAATGGTTGTTCAGAGCTTACCAACCCTGAGGCAGTGATGGGAAAAATTGCTTTGATCCAGAGAGGACAGTGCATGTTTGCAGAAAAGGCCCGCAATGTCCAGAACGCTGGGGCCATTGGTGGCATTGTCATCGGTAAGTCGCCCCCACCTCACTGTTGACTAAGAGGAGATCATTTTTAGGATTACTTCCTTTTATTTTTCAAAATTGTAGCAAAGAGTGTGTGGTATTATTTTTTCTTTCCTACATGGCATAATAGAAAGGTAATCCAGTAACTCTTAATTTCTATGTATCTCCTGTCTCTTTTGAAAGGCTAGATTTGGGTTTTTGTATATTAATGCCAGTAAAAGTACTTGGGTCAGGTGTGAAGGTGAGTGAGGGGTGATAAGAAAATGTGCCACAAGATCTGAAGGCCACCCCCCTCACTCCTCCTTCCCCCCCTCCCCCACCGCAAGGGCAAGAATTCCAGCCAGCCAGCTCCAGTGGGAGCCACTGAAAATATCCATTCCTCCATAAAGATGCAGGCTTTGGAGTGAGACACAGGAGGGCTCCTGGCACTGCCACAAAATCGTGCTTTAACCTTGGCCCAGCTGCACTTTCTTCATCTGCTTATTCAGTAGAATATTTTTTGAGTTCCGGTGAAAGCGTTAATAAATATCTTTTAGGTGGTTATAAGGTTTGAAGATAATACATATGAAATTTCTTAGCATAGTAGCTGACATAGGTATAAGTACTACTTGCTAGCAAATTTTTTCTCCTTGAGTCTTTTCCCTCTGAAATTAGGAACTTCAAATCATTTCCCCCAGGCATTTCAACCTGTGTATTTTGCCTTTTGTGTTTTTCATAGAAAATCACTTATATCGTGACAAGCAGGCCATAACTATCATGAAAAATAATACGTTTTTCTGTGCTTTAAGTAAATAGGTGTTTACATCCAGAAAGAGCTGGGAATGCTGAGGTTACATCCTAGTTGTGAAGCCAGTTCTTCTGCGTAGTTTCTCTCACAGGGGAAATCCATCCTGAATTTTTTTTTTCTTTCTAATTGGGATAGATTTCCTTTATTGAAATCAGGGTAAATAAAAGTTAAGACATTTAAAATATTATGATTTACTTCAGTGAAAAATTATTATTCCTTTTGCTTATCCCATACGGGCACTCCAACATTGATTTAACAAATGCCTACATTTCATTAGTTAAGTAAGTATCAGGAAAATTTCCGCTTAATAACTTCAGTCAGTGGTTGGCACACTGCTGCCTGCAGGCCACGTCCAGCCTCACCGTCTTCTCTTGTAAAGGTTTATTGGAACACAGCCACGCCACAGTGTTTACGTGGTCATCTGCCCTGCTTTCAGGCCATAGTAGTGGAGTTGAGAGATTTCAGCAGAGAGCTGGAAAGCCTAAAATAGTCGCTGTCCGGCCCATTACAGGAAAGGATGCTGATGCCTGACTTAAGTCATCTCTTTATCCTTGGCTATTTTCTACCCTGAGATTATTTTTATTAAAGAATTGAATAGCTTAATATCGCTATCATTTTAAACATGTCTTACTGAGACTTTAAAAATATAAAATATGAAAAATAAAGTCTGGAGTACATGTGCACTATTTTAGAGTTTCCCAAATTTTTGATGAAGTCTAATGCTGTCAGTATTCTATGTTGTGCAAGGTTTGTCAAGTCAAATGTTTTCTATTTGTTACAGGATCCTATACTGAATTCTGTTGGTAAATAAATTAAGAGGTAATGATCCTCGGGCCGGCCGAGTGGCTTGTTGGTTAAGAGTTGGCTGAGAGCGTGAGCTCTGAGCAACAGGGCCGCCGGTGCGATTCCCACGTGGGCCAGTGATGCTGCGCCTGAGCTGAGCTATTGCTGAGCTGCCAACAGGTGGCAGGATGGCTCAGCTGGTGAGAGCACATGCTTCTAACAACAAGACTGCCTGTTTGATGGTGGGCTATGCCCGCTGGCAAGGAAGACTGAACTCGGCACCTTGAGTTGAACTGCCACCCGGATGGCTCAGTGGATAGAGCTTGAGCTTTTAACAGTAAGGCTGCTGGTTCGACTCCCTCATGGAGTGGTGGCTACTCCCACCTGCAACTAAGATTGAACACAGCACCTTGAGCTTAGAGGCCACGATCCGCCGATGGGAAGCCAGATAGCGACTGGCACCCTCCACAGCTAAGATTGATGAGCAACAACTTGGCTGGTTCCCTTCCCCAATTCCCCAACACTGTTCCCCTCCCCCAATTCCCCAGTTTTAAAAAAAAAAGAAGAGATCTTTCCTCAAAATACTTAAAGAAAAAAAAAGAGGCAATGGTTCTTATTCTCTGAAAATTTAATTTTTAAAGGGAAACTTTCTTGTGTTGTAAGCTCTTCCCTCTAAGTTATTTCATTTCTGATGAGGCATTTTGTTTGGTTTTAATGGTATATAAATGAGCACATTGGGACTTAGTTGTTTTTTATGGCAAGTACTAGAAGACTAATTATCTTAGAAATCATTTGGCTACAAAACACAACTTATTTAAGCTGGTTTAAGAAGGCAGATTTGTGTACTATATGGCAATGGAATTATTTTCACTGAAGCCAAGTAAGAAATACAGCTGAGCATTCTAGGAAAGTAGAAGTGGGGGCTAAGAATTGTCGGGAACCATGATAGCTAGCGTCTTTCCCATCTCTGCCTCTATCTCTGGGACCCGCTGAAGCCCCAGAGAACAGAACTCGGCCTGCCATCCTCCAGCCTCTCACCAGCCTGCCCCCTCTTCGCTCGTCAGCTCCAGGGTGGCCATTCCCAACGCCATCTGAAAGAGTCTTTCCGTGTGCACCCTCCAAGTCCCCGGGAGACTGGGGTCAGGAAGCCTTCCTGGGTCTAATCAGTTATGCTAAGGGCTGAGTCCTGTGTGGTACTCTCCACTTAGCAGGGCCTCTCAGAGCAAGCTCTCCGCGGAGGGACAGGCAGGGGTCTCCAGGGAGACTGGCATGGGTGGACGGGACTCGTGTCGCCAGTGAAGCAGTAGTTAGCGGTCCTGCTACTGTTATTGCCAGTATAAAACAGCAATCGTGCTTAATTCAACTTAGAGAAGAAAAACCACTGCAGTCATAAGTATTCTTTGTGAATAGTATATAAAGCAGAACAGTTTGTAGTTTCTTCATATAATGCCTTTAGAGGAAACCTTAAACAATAACATTTCATTCAGAATTCTCTTTGTCATCCAAGTCTTTGAATTTTTCCATTTCTAGGCTTTGTCATAAACATATGAAATTTTTAGTCATAGTCATAGAATTTTTCTGTTCTACGTTTTTTTTGTTCGTTTGTTTTTAAGGGCAGTGTCACCGGCCCTTACATGTGGGACCCGAACCAGGGCCGCTGGCCTCCCAAACCAGTGCCCAACCACTGCACCACTCGGCCGGCCCTGTTCTACATTTTTTTCATGTAATAATATTTGTGGTTTTCTGTGTGTTTCATCAAGTAGTTAATTATAATAGTTTACAGTGGTTCTCAATTACAAATAGCACCCCATATACCCTTTTGGGCAATAGATCATTTTGCTTCTTTGAATTATTTCCTCAGGGGACATTTCTAGGAGTAGAATTAATGGGCCCAAAAAGTATGCTTGTTCTTATGGTTTTTTATGCATAAACGCTGCTAATAGGTAAAAAACAGTGAAGAAGGGTAGGTCAACCTTCTAAGGGACGACTGTTTTTATGTTTGCTCTGTTCATTTTCCGGCTAGATGACAATGAGGGGAGTAGCAGTGATACTGCCCCCCTGTTCCAGATGGCAGGTGATGGGAAGGACACAGATGACATCAAGATCCCCATGCTTTTCTTATTCAGCAAAGAAGGAAGCATCATACTGGACGCTATCCGGGAATATGAGGAGGTAGAAGTGCTCCTTTCTGACAAAGCGAAAGATCGAGGTAAGCGTAAAAATCATCTGGTTTTTTTAATGCAGGTTAGCGTTAATTTTACTAGTTTGATAACAGAAGCAGTTATAACAAAATTGACATTTGGTTCACTGGTAAAATCAGTAAAATTTTTAGAAGATGGTTTCAAAATAGATTTTTTGTATGGAAATAAAAGCAGCAAAACATTTATTTGGCAGTGCCGAGTTAGGATATTTTTAGAATTATATTTTAATGTGTAATTTATAATTCTTACTATAATTCTGCCCAGTGATAAAAACATAAGAGATTACATCAAGAGAGTCATTTTCACATCCACAATGTTCACCATTCAATTTCACTGAATCTGCATCTTACATTTCTTTCATAAGGAGAAAAACGAGAGGGTATAAATGGTGCTGTGTACAACATAACAGAATTGGGTTCCACCAGGCCACCTGTAATCAAGTGATCCCTGTTATGAAGGCAATAGAAACCTAGCAGCTTCTCTCCACTGAGATCTATTTATTTATAAGTTACAAGAATTATAAATGGCTGATGTCTGAGAATTTGGAAGCATGCCTTATTAATTCATAAGAGTATATATAGTTCTCTCTAAGCCAAAACGTTTGTTGGTAACTTGGAAGCTCTTTGAAACCCCAATTACTGTATAAATGCAAGGTCTTACTAGTACTCTTTTAGAGTTTCACACCCAGGAATAGGGGAGAAAAGAGGGAAAGTGAACCATCAGACATAGACTGTGATCTCTCTAGAGCTATATTCCTCCCATCCTCCTCCTCCTCCTTTTTTTTTTTTTTTTTTTGAGAGCAGTGTCACTGCCCTCATATGTGGGACCTGAGCTGGGGCTGCTGGCTTCCCAAGCCAGTGCGCAACTCGGCCGGCCCCCTCCCATCCTTCTTAAATGGATAAAGTTTATAATTTGTGTAGGGTTGTTGAACCCCCTTGGATGTTTTTTGACAGCTATGTAGGAAACTGACTCAATTCAATATAACTTCCAAGTAGAACAGTAAAAAAAAAAAAAAAAATAGTTTACCAATAGTGCTAGCCAAATCAATGTTTTGTCTTGTCTTCTTGTATTACTTTTTTCTTATTTGAGGTTCTTTCCCATGTGAAGTATTTAAAAGCAATGGAGTGAGTAAAGTATACCGTGTTTCCCAAAAATAAGACCTAGCCAGAGAAGAAGCCGTAGCATGATTGCTCCATGATATGGAGGGCATGCACCCCTCACATGAGGGTTTTATGATCTGTTTCAGGGAGAAGGGTACCCTGAAGGGTACCTTTCACAAACTCCTTCAGCTTAAAATATTCAGTATGCCAAGGTGCCATATTTCAGCACCAAAATCACTCGAGGGCTTATTTTCTGGCTAGGTCATATCTTCAGAGATACAGGGTATGTATGTAAGGTTGTCATCGATGGAAACAGAACAGAGAGGATTTCTAGTCTTCTTTAATCTTCCTATGTACTTGATGTTCTTTCTGAGCCCTTTTTCTAAACTCAGATCTTCTTTCCTACATATATGCATTTAGGCACATCAAACACAGGCAAATTATTATTCCATGTAACTCTTTAATGCCTTTGCTTTTTCCCCCTATTTTGTGCTACCATTGGAATTTCAGCAGCAATATTAAAAGGTAAAATGATTCCAAGCTACATTATTAATAGTAGTAAGTATCTTGCATTAATACATAAATTATATGTATGTGTGTATACATACACATACATGACACATGCACACACACGTACATATGTATATAATTTTGTTTCAGTGGATACCATGATAATATCTGGTTTCATGTAATTAGATTATTTTCATGTCTAGTCAGCTGTCCCATAATAATTATTGATCCTATTATAATAAATCCTATAAATTAAATATCCCATATAATATGAATTCACTAGTGTGTGTCCATACAAGTCACTAACAGACATTATTGTTTTGGCATGTATTACTTTTGATCACTTTTTGTTTGAATACAAAGTAAAATATATACAATATCAACTTGTTTTAAAAACTCATGTTTGTAGAGGTGCATGGGGTTAGGACTTGCAGATTATGTTAAAGCGTGTGTTTCCCATAACCAGAGGTAGGATATAAGAAAAGATAGATTCAGCTACTACAAAAAAATGATCTGAACATTACTCCCTTTACCTTGCAGTAAAGGGGCTTTATTTAAACTATGTATATTTTTAAGTTTTAAGTCTATAAATTTGTTGAACTGATTCTGTTATAGCATGATCTTTTCACAAAAAGGCTAAAAAACTCCCATTTTTGTGTAGATCTTTCAAGAGTACAGCTTTATTAACTAAATCAGCAACAAGTTAATTGTTAATACTTATCAATGTAACAAAAGTAAATGATAATGGTTTTATTAAATCAGCTACCTTGTTCACTTAGGAAAATATCCTAAGTAGTAGTGGCTATCTTGAATGTATCCTGTGCCCTTATTGCTATGTTTCTTCTTCCACGTCGGAATCAGCTGGTGTACTTGGTAAAAGTATAGATTCCCAAGTCCCTCTACAGAACCTTGCATCAGACTCTGAAGGTGGGGGATCAGAATATGAAATTTTAAAAAAGGGTCCTAGCTAATTGTACTTAGCTACACTTTGAGAGACACTGAACAGGACCAAGAAGGCACCCTTTTTTATCTCCCAGATTTATCTGGACATACTGTACCACCAGGGTACAAGGTAGGATTATATAAGTACACCAAATAATAGCATCGGTAAAATCTGAGCATTAAAATGCCCCCCAGATTGCCTTTTCTGAAATCGCATTCCATAAATACATATTAATATTGTCCTTATAAAGTCACATCGTTTTGCTTGAGCAATTCTTCCCACATGTCAATACAGAAATAGAAGTCCAGAACAAGGCCCCACTTCCACTCCCACCTTCTTATTCTGATAAGTCCCAATCATTAATATAGAAATATCTGCAGTAGTCCTATTTGCCAGCAAAAGTGTTCAGATATCTTATTACAGTAGCCCCCCTTTTATCTGCAGTTTCACTTTACACAGTTTCAGTTACCTATGGTCAAGCACAGTCCAAAAATATTAAATGGAAAATTCCAGAAATAAACAATTCATGTTTTAAATTGCATGCCTTCCTGAATGGAATTATCCAGATATCCACACTATATACACTACTGCCCATTAGTAGCCAGATCAATTATCAGGTATTTTCAGAGAGAGAGACCACATTCACGTAACTTTTATTACAGTATATTGTTATAATTGTTCTATTATTCATTATTGTTGTTAATATCTTACTGTGCCTAATTTATAAATCAAACTTTATCATAGATCTGTATGTTTGGGAACAGCATGGTGTGTGTGTGTGTGTGTGTGTGTGTATACACACACACACACATACATACATATATATGTATAAATATATATATTTATATATAAGGTTCAGTACTATCTGCAGTTTCAGGCATCCACTGGGGGTGTCTTGGAAGGTATCCCCACAGATAAGGGGGACCACTGCACACATTCTTCTTCAGAAGTAAAGAATTAGTAGTTTCTCAACTGGAAATGGTGCTTCTTCCAGTCAAACCAGCCACACTTCTAAAAACAGCCACACTTCTAAAAGTTAAGTGATCCATAGAAGTTTTTATACCATGTCTCTCATGTGTACCATTTTCCCAAAATGTCAGGTTTATAAAGCTAGTTGATAATTCCAGCCCTGCGCCCACAAACGTTGTTACCTTTAGATCCAAATTGAAATCGTTTCTAAGTAGGTATCAGTTTCCTTCTCTCAGCATTATTTCTCAAGGGGAAAAAAATCAGCCTTCTAAAGTTTCGGTACGTTTTCATGCTTGCAATTTGCAGTGTAGGTCCTGCAGTGCCTTGAGAACATGGACAGGTGTTTTCAGGGCTTCTCTGTTGGCGTCTGCCTGATAAAGAGGCAGAGAAAACAGGGGGAAGAAAAGCAAGGTCCCCTGGTTTGAACTGGTCAAGATTTAAGCCTGGTGGTGGTAGTTACCTTTCCGAAGATTATCCCCCACTGAGGTTGATGGGAGTAAGTGTGTCCTGAGGTGGAACTTTAGAACTTAGATTGCTTTTGGAAAGGATTTGATGCTGAGGAGAAAAATCTAGTATGTATGCAGACGGCCCCTCTGCCAGGAAAGGAACACCTGAATCATTCTTGTTGGCAGAATTGGTACTTACTTACCCTCCCTCCTCCAGCCTTGGCATCTTTTCTCGTGCATTTTTGCATTTGCAAAATCGCTTCCCTCTTTCCGGAAATGCTTTCTCAATCCCTGTCCCTACACCCATGGCCCTTTTCCTCTTTGAGGACATTTAGCCTCAAAGTTTAAATGCCATCTTCTTTATGAAATCTCTCTCATTCTCACAGGTAAAATTGAAGGGCGTGTGTTTAATATAAATAGTTCTACTTTGACATTTATATTTCCTGGTACTTCTTTACCTGCTTCTCATCTCTGGATTCCTCACTTTCAGGAAATGCTGGTCATAGAGACGAATGAATAATTATGGAACATCCAATCTCTAAGCCTTTGCCCAAGGTTCCCCTGACCTGTTATTAAAACTTAATAATTTCCTTTTCTTTGTATCTTGAGATTTTCTTTATGCTTTTTTTTCTTCCTGTGTTTCTGATACACCATTCCTGAATTTAAGGATATAGTCAGTGGTTTTGCTTTTAGGACTGTGATACTCCATACTGATGACAACAGGCATCTTAGAATAAAGGTTTGCAGTGGTGTGGCAGATACGCCTTTCTGCCTTTGTGTGCTTCTCCCGTCGCCATTTTTACTTTACGGGTGCTGCTTCTTTGCTGTCTATCAGGTATTCTTATATATTTGATCTGTTTCGGAACTTTCTCTTCTTTTGCACTAATCTATTTCTGTGTCAACAAGAATGTTTTGCTGTTTTGAATAGATTCGTAATATCTGCGAAGGCAACTCTCACTAATTCTTTTTAGAATTTCTTGATTTCTCTTTGATGTATATTCTTCTATCGGAATTTAAAAATAATTCTGTCTGGTCCCAAAAGTAAACAAAAAAAAAAGCAGAAATGGAATTTATTTTGGGATTGTATAATTGCACGCTTTTCATATAAAATGGAAAAATTTTGTTAAATGTTAAGACTTTCCATCAGGAATATACACTTGTAAATTTAATCAGATCCTGTTTTATGTGTTAAGATTTTACAGTATTAAGCAATACAGGTCTTGTATCTTTCATAAATTTAATTCTTTGTTTTCTTTCTTTTAATTTTATTATGAAAAGTGTACTTCATTTTATTTCTAACCAGTTACTGCTACTATAGAGGGGTTATCCTATTTGCTTATATCTTATTTTTAACTCCATTCAAATTCTTTTATAGTGTTTTTAAAAATTAGGAGTTGCTTTGAGTTTAAGTATACAACACAACTTGAAAATGCAATTTGTTCTTTCCTTTTCCTATATTTACAACTGCCTTATCCTATATGTATTAGCTAGATTTCCAAAATAACTTTGTAATGGGTTGTTGGAAAAGTCATGACACATTTTTGCAATGAAAAACAGAAAAATACTCCATGACTTTTCCAACAGCTCAATGTAATATGTAACCATGGGGTAATTTTTTGTGAAAAACACAATCTTTATTACTAGCTGAAATAGCCCTACATCTTTTCCTATCTAGTAGAATATGGAAAGAAACTTGGAGGGTTTTTGTTTTTTGGTTCTCCTTTGAATTGAGGTAGCCTAGCATAAAGGAGCTCCAAGCAGCCAGCTCCCTTCCTTTTCTTCTTTGGGCGGTACGTGGCTTCCCTAATTGTCTCATTGAAACGTCCCTTTTTCACAGCTTAGATGTGTGTGGGCACTCCTCCTCCCCTTCATCCCCCGCCCCCCCAACCCACACTCCCTAGAAACTTGAATGAACTTCCCTAGTCAGGTTATCTGACCTAAGCAGGATGTATATATACACACCCCCCAATAACTTCTGCGTGCCTGTATTTCCTTCAGTTTTTCTGGTTTTAGAATTGGCCGACCTTCCCTCCTTTGACTAATGAACTCTATTTATCTTTTAAATCTCAGCTCAAGTGTCACTTTCTGATGGAAATCCTCAAATCTCCTTATTCTTTCCTAACCCCATAACGTGTCACAGCGGTCTCCATTTATTTTGCATGATTCTTTGTAAATGTCATTTTCCCTTACGGGCTATACGATCCATAAGGGCAGGTCTAGTGTTTGTTTTTGCCTGGTTTTCTCCCGAGCACCTTGCACTATGCCTGGCCCACACCGGACACCCAGGAGATGTTTGCAGACGGACTACAGAGGCCAAGGACAGTGCGGCGCATGGGCGTCGATGCTATTGAAGCCCTTCCTTGTAGGAACCCTAAATAAAATGCCTCTAGTGGTTTCATTGTGTATTCATTACAAGAGGTTTAATCTACTGTTCATTCAGCCTTCCAGTGGATTTTAGAATGATTATAGTTTATAATTCATAGACCAACAATAATGAAATAGAATTTTGTAAGTAATCTTAGTTCTTGCCTTTATGGACATATTTTACTTAATCAGCACATTAATACCCTTAAATAATCCAAAATTTTGTATCACCTGCATTTTCATGACGTACTGAGTGGGAATTTTACCTCCCAAAAGAATGTTATCTTAAGATATAGCAATGATACGAGTATGTGCTGTTTAAAATTTATTCTACTTAATATGATCTCATGTGCATACTCTCCTAAATTTAATAAATTTTTGACATACAATGCAAATTTATATGACTTTTCATATAGTGTATTTCTTTGCATTTACTAATATCCATTGAAGGCAGTCTTATCAGTTACTAGTTCTTCAGTTTGGAAGAACGTTTTAATTTGGAGGAACATTTATTTTCCTAATGTCCCAGTCTGCAAAATGATTATACAGAAAATTCTGACTGCATTATTAGCAGGCAGTCTTTTACCCTTCTATGTTAATGTTCACTTCTCTGCGTTAACATGATTTTCTTTAACTTCTATTTCTGCATTTTATTGCAAAAACCAGTATGCTTTTGAAAGTGATCAATTTTTTTAAGGGGAAAAGTAGTCTGACAAAGTAGTAGACAAAATGAAGTTTGTCTCTTTCGTATGCAGATCCTGAGATGGAAAATGAAGAACAGCCGTCCTCTGAAAATGACTCTCAGAGTCAGAGTGCCGAGCAGGTTGCACCAGGTTCTCAGGAGGTGGAGTCAGTTGATCCGGAGTCCCCTGAAGACAGCGTTCTCAGCTCCCACCCGGAATCGTTATCTCCGGCAGACACGGACAGTGCTGCAAGCGCTTCTCCTTCCGAACAGGATTCTGATCCCATGGAAAACCATGAGCCGACAAGCCCTGATGGTGAATGTACAGATTTAGATAACCAGCTTCAAGAACAGTCAGAAACTGAGGAAGAGCCCACCCCCAATGTTAGCTGGGGCAAAAAGGTGCAGCCCATAGACTCCATATTAGCAGACTGGAATGAGGATATAGAAGCATTTGAAATGATGGAGAAGGATGAACTATGACTCACGGAAGCACCTGCTGGTAGGTATTTAAAAAGAAGAGGTAACTGTGGTTAGTGGACTCAGACCCAGCAGGCTCTCTGGTGGGAGGTGGTGTGTGGCGATGAGCGGCCACGTTCTGACTGGGATGGCTGGCTGTCCTAGAGATGCGGAGCGGGCATTGACCTTGTTTCAGACTGTCCCATCAAAAAGGGAGACTCACGATCCCCCCTCAGAGGAGAGCATCGCACCACCTGGCAACACCCCAGGCCAGGAAAAGCTTGCTGGATCTGCCTAGGACGCAGGTTTCTGCCGGCTCCAGATAGACAAGAAACAAATGCAGTGAAAGCGGGCGGGGAACAGGCATTTGTATTGCTTTCTAATTAAAGGAAGCTGGCCTGTCTTGGTTTTGGGGTGAGAGGCCCTTTTGGGAAACACATGAGTGTTGTGGGCATCCTGTTGTGCTGCCTCCCCAAAAACACTCGAAGTGACCTAAGTAGTTGTGAAGCAAATGCATTCATGGGGAATACTGCCCATCACTTTCCCTTGCTTTGTTGTGTAACAAATGATTAACATGACTTGACTCTTATCCTCTTAACAATGTCCTTTTCATTTAAACCAAAGCTGAAGCCAATGTACTTTTCTCAGTGAGTTCTCTGTATAAATACTAATCATTGGGACCAAGTCAAAAGGTCAGATAATGTATTGTGGAAATTGGTTACTTAATATTTTTGGAAAATGGAGCAAAGGAGAAACTATAGTATAGTTGTAATATGAACTTGCCATTGGGCCTTCCATAGGGAATGCTGTGACTACTCTGAAATAGAACTTAATGTTATATCCTTGTAGGGTAAATTATAGTTCTTTTCCAGTTCATTTCTCTTAGAGGTGATTACCTCTGGCCATCAGCCTTACTCCATCCCATGTTAAGTATGCAGTTTGAGCCACAAAGCCCATATCGCCAATAGCTGAATACATTTTCTTCCATTTTTCTCTTAGGGAGCCATGATAAAACTGTGGTAGTGATATAAAAATCCTGGGGTAACTACTATTTTTTTCTTTTTTGAAACCACGGTTTCTAAAGTTGTACTTAAGGAGTCTGTCACATTTTCTGTCGAATCATGGTTTTGAAGTTTGCTTTTTGTTTTAAAACAAATATTCCTTCTGATATGGACTTGAAAATTAGTCTATGGTAATCTGTGTAAAAAGCTTACACAGTAGCAACTAACATATAGCCATATAGGTTAATGAGATTTTTTTTTCCTTTTTTTTTTTTCTTTTTGTGGCAGTCTGGTGCTGGCCACACTTAAGTTTTAAAAACTTGGTTGTTGATATTTGTAGATAGCCCTGTAGTTGAAATCATGGCTTTACTCATTTTATTTATTTTTAAAAACTTACCTGAATCAGTTCTAAAGGAATATTTGTGAGACTTAATTTCCTTTCCCTTTACTATGACATTATATAATAACCTTCTCGTAAAACAGTTTTGAGGTACTGATGAACTTAAACTGTATATGGAACTGTTAAAAGAACAGCAGTGCTGTGTTGTAGTTATGTATATTCGTGTACAGTATGTCTTAGATCCCAGGTAAACATATTATAAGGAGATAAATAGCTGCTTTCCAAAATTCCAGCTAAGCTTAATTGAGTCAGTAAGTAATAAATCTAATAGAGAATTCACTTTGCGGGGGAGGGAAAAAGAGTCCAAAGACTTTATTGGCTCTTAATTAAACCTGACACCCAAATGGATATTTTTAGTCACTGCATGTGAAATTTGGTGTAAGAAGATATAGAGCTATAATACACAGAGTATATGAAGGATAGACATAGTGCTTTGTTCACCTTAACTGCAAAGCTGCCAAAATAGCTGAAGCTGAATTATTTGACTTGCCTTGATTTATAGGACAGGGGCTTGGAGAAAGGAGCAGATGTCCCTCTAAGAATTTGATTACAGAAGCCTTATATTCAGTGATTTGATTTTGTATTTGAAACTCAGAGCCATTGTAGTCTAAATCTAACTTTTGTAAGTTATCAAAACAGCATAAATTCTTTTTCAGCAAAGATCTTGTGGCATACAGTGAAAAGCCAGCTTACTGTCGCCGTCCCTTCTTTGGCCGTTAGGGGGAGTTGTTGCCATTCATTGAGGTCTAGAAGCAAATTATTCACTTGTTTAGCAAGTGAATCCTAAAAAAAAAAAAAAAAAAAAAAATTAACACCCAGAAGGAATTATACTTGATTTTTTTCCCATTTAAGAAAAGAAGGTGTCACATTCAGCTTCAAATCTTAAACATTGCATTTGACTGTACATTTCTTATTTGACATACTGCCATGAAATTGTTTTTGAGTTCATTAAAAAATTCCAACAGCATTAGTTTTTTTTATGTTTTTTTTTTAATACCTTTTATATACATTTTATTTACTTCCTAAAGATTCAGGGGATCTTATGAGACCCTGAATTTTATAAACATCTGGTCTACCTCAGTTAAATGTTGACTGCATAGAAATAGAGCTGAAGTAGTCACCACAGCCATAAAATTGTTTGACTAAGAAGGATTTATACAATGTTTACAAATCTGGAATCAAGTAAGGATTTTATCTGAAAGTTAAAAGATATTAGCGCAAATATTTAATTCAGGTATTTTCAAGTTTTAAAACTTAACTTGTTTACCTACTAAAAATAGCTGTAGTTTTTCTGCTCATGAAAGTCCATCGAAATGATATACTCTAATTTGCAATACTTTTCCCATAAAGCTTTAGGTGTGAAAGGATTGTAATTTACTAGATATGTGTGGGATGGGATATTTTCATGGGTAGGATTTTTGTTTTGTTTTTTCTTTTTTCTTTTTAACCTTAATAGGCTTCCAACAAGAATATAGTTGTTTCAGAACAAATAATTTTTTGATATTATACTTTTCCTTGTCTTCACAGTATTAGAGAGTAAAATGAAAAATTGTGCACGCTCTGATTTTAATTTCTCTAATATAATTACTCTCTTAAGAATTATTTTTAATTTAAATTACCATCACACAGCCCTTTTTATAGTAAAACCAGCATTTGTTCTCTCACCAAACCCCATGCCAAATTCATCATAAGGAAAGCTCAGCATAAGTAATTCAAATAGTGCTTATAATTTTGAGCGGGGAATGAGGGGTTAGTAACTATTCCAACCGGTCGTTTTATGCACAAGGCTTCAGTCAGAACATAGAAAAAAAAAACATTCTGTGAATGAAATATTGTATGTTCAGATTTTATAAAAGACATTTTTAAACGCCCAATTTACAGCCGTATATTTTCTTATGATGTAATTTATGAAAAAGATGTCTGTACTAACAGGTGCTGTAACACTACTGTTGTTGGATTTTATTGTTTGGTGATAAATGTATACAATATTTCTAAGGGAAACTATGTACTGTGATGTAAAAGTCTGGGCAAAATGTATATAATCCTTGTATATAATTATGTATTTGATTATAATTACTGATTGTAAAGATTTAATAAAATATGTAAATATTCTGGTCTAGTTTTCATTTGAATTTTTAGCATCACTTTGCCTATCTTTATACTTTGATATCCTTTAAAGTGTTTTGCACCACTCTGTCTTCCCTTTAATCCTCTGTCAGGCGCAACTGATCTCACAGATTCATTGCACACAAAGATGCCATGAAATACGTCTTTACTGTACTAAGTCACAAACACAACTGGTGATAGGTTACGGTAAAGGGGGAAGATACAGAAGCGATGAGTCACGACACTTAAGTTAACTGTTAGATATTTGAAAATTTGTGTGCAATGAATCTGTGAGATTAGTTGCGCCCAATGGAGGGTTCATTTTCATTTTACCCCAGGGGAGTAAATTGAGGGAACATCTTAGGGTATAAAAACACAAACAGTTCCACAACTCAGCTAGTGCCAGCGACCCTCAGAGTGGAGTTCTGTGATTCACAGTGTCAATGTTGGTAACATGTCTGTGTTATGAGTTTACTTGTATTTAATAAAATCAGTTGTCCTAATATTATCATCAAAAGAAATAACCTTGCTGGCCGAGTGGCGCAGTGGTTAAGCGCTGTCTTAGGAAGCCAGCGGCCCCCGGTTCGGGTCCCACGTATAAGGGCCAGTGACACAGCCCTCAAAAAAAAAGCAAAAGAAATAACCTCTACTGTTCATTCCAGTGAGGCCATTCTCTTAGCAGCCGCTTTCAGATACTGTGATCCTATGCTTTTCATTTCTACTGTTGCAGGGTTTCAGAGCTCAGATATCTTAAAACATTTGATAAGAATCACTGTTATTCATTGATGATTGCTTTCTTTAAAGATGAGCAAACTGCAATTTGGACAAATTTTAAGCATCTTACTCAAAGTCCCACCTTGGGTGACTGGGCAATGGAACGGGAGCCCTGCTTTGTTTCCAGAACCCTCGCTGCCTCCAGTGTGCTGCCCTGTCCCTTCCCATCTCAGCCCTTCCCACCCCCATTTCAGTTCCCACTCCTTTTGCTTGGCTGCTACCTTCCCACCTGGGATTGACATCTAGAAATGGTAGCATCCCTCCTCAGGTTCTCTGGGCATTAATTCCGGTCAGGCCCAACACACCGCCATTGCAGGAAAAGTGGAAGGATCCAGTAGTATGTCTTGGAAGATTTCAAAAGGGAGGTTGGCTTTCTGAGTAAAGCCAACTTAGGAGGCCTGTCTACTAAAAGAAGCAACTTAAGGGTTGAGGGTAGCAGGCCTCAGCATATGCCTGCTTTAGGCTTAGAATTCTCAAAGCCTTGCTCTTGACTTAACCCCCAATAAGCCTGGAGGTCTGTAAGTTTTATCTACCCTCTTCAATGAAGTAGTAAAGAGGAGGCCACCAATAGACCCTTGGAGATTGTCCAAAGCCATAAAAGAATGCCCTCGCCATCCCGGATGACAGTGGGAGAAATGTGTAAGTTTTAAAGGCCTGTGGGGTGGTGACAGAATGCATTGCTACCCTCAGTTCAGTCTCGGTGATGCTGTCTAGATGCAGCAGGTAATGTTGAAAAA
Source organism: Aselliscus stoliczkanus (assembly GCA_033961575.1). NCBI lineage: Eukaryota > Metazoa > Chordata > Mammalia > Chiroptera > Hipposideridae > Aselliscus > Aselliscus stoliczkanus. The sequence goes on along the minus strand of CM066739.1, from coordinate 68,712,491 downwards.
CTACTCTGGATATAATAGGATGGGATTTCTTAAAACGTTTGAAAAGCTCCCTCGCACAGGTCGAGAGAACGGAAGTCCCTAAATAGTCAAAAACAGAGGACTTGAATACCAAGGAACTGGCTGCCACCAGGACCCTGGTGCTGGAGCCGGCAACATGGGTGTCATCTTCCAAAGGGGCCCCGTCTCTCCCTTTCCTGAAAAGCCATTAGGGCCCAAAAGGCAATGCGACAAAGCCATTAGGGCCCAAGAGGCAATGCCACAAAGCCATTAGGGCCCAAGAGGCAATGCGACAAATGGCAAGCTAGCTTGTCTTGCAACCGCTTTCCCCACTCTTTCATCCCACTTCTTCCATTTGTAGAGTAAATCAGTCCCACACAGCTGCTGCCTTTAGAAGGGCCAATCTGTTCACTCAGCCCCTCTCCTGCCTCCCCTGTACTAAGCTCATGGAATTCCAGCCCCAGCTCTCTTCTTCCATCAATAAAAACATTGTTAAAGCCCTGTGATTTGTCTCTAGCCATTCCTTCCTATCCTTTCAACCCTACCTCATCCACTCATAATTCTTCAGCACCTCCAGCCCACAGATCTTTCTAGTTTCTCAATCCATGGGCCTCCTTGTGGCCTCACTTCCAGCTTGCCCTCCACCAACCTCTCTTGTAACTTGGCAAAACGTTAAAATCTTAATGAAGCCCAACTACTCACTGATTCTCCACCTAAACTATTCCAACCACATTTCTCTCGCTAATTTATTTTTCCCACTTTGAGACAACAGTTTCACACCACCTTTTCCAAATATCCCATATCCGTCCCGTCACTCACCTGATGACCTCATCTCATATTTCATTGAAAAAAATAGATGCTCATGAGGATAACCTCAACTCCTACCAAACTATCTGCCTGCTGAGTCCACATGACTTGTACTTATTATGATAGAAATATCCTTGCATGTATCCTGAGATCATTTTCCACTTTTTGTACCTTGATATTGGAAAGCTGGAACCCCCAGACTCAAACCAGATGGACTGAAAAATGGAGGAATCCAGCTGCTAGACTTGAAACATTCCCCCGACCCCGCCAACTACTTCTTTCTATGTGCACATTCTAACTTTGTAGAGCATAAAATTATCCCTGAAGTGGTAAAAATAAATATTGGGTACTCTACATACACAGGGATGCCTCATCCAAGATCCAATAATCTAGATCTTCCCAAACCTACAAGATATGCTGATTTACTAAACTCTTTTCCTTTCAGAGAAATTGGGCACTAAAATATTCATCAAAATGCTATGTATATAAAAAGATATTTTTCTTATATTTTTTATCTGTTTATTTTTGTTTTATTTCTACTGCCGGTAGAAGTATAAGTTGGTACAATCTTTCTAGAAATCAGTTTAGCACTACACGTGAAAACCTTAACATTATTTATTTCCTTTTAACTCAGTCGTTTACTTCTAGGAATCTAAGGAAATAGAGGGACAGGCACAGGTTTCCATCCTAATATTGTGAATAAGAGTAAAAATTTGGATATAATCTAAATGTCTGTGGGGTAATGGTTAAGACATATAAGGCACAGCAGTAAAAATTAATTGCATGCATGAAAGCGATGTTTATAAAAAAAAAACCTTTAATGTCTAAGAGCAATGCTCTCGAATTCAGATTAATTGAGCAAAGATTGACTGCTCTCCTTTGCACTGAACTAAGCCCTGGGAATGGAGTCATGTTTAACACAGTCCCAGATCTTGTTCTTGTGGATTTTACAGTCAAATCTAAATGACAGAGATTGAAAAATGACATTTCTCTGGAAAGGGCTAGGATTTGTAATCACCAAGAAATGTCAAAGAAAAGCTTTACTATCTTTAAAGACAGTCATATGAGGATAACCCTAAAATATTTTTGTTGGGGGTAGACACTAAAGAGAACATACCTCGGGTAGGTGGTCTCAGCATTTTAGAGCCAAAAGGTTTTCGTGATCGTCACATCACTGATTCTCCTCATTGGACAGAGAACAGAAGCCTGAGGTGGGAAATGACTTGACCAAGGTCACACATTTCCAGGATTGATTTTGCCTTCAGGAAGCATTGAAGGTCTGGTGCCTCAGCACATCTATTCCTTTCCAGTTCACATTCAGCCAGTGGGATAATTACTAACTTCAGAGCTGCCCCTGAGGTGCTTTTGCAAAACTCCAGGGCTCCATTGAACAGTAGTTTAAAAACTACTGACTTAGATAGTGTATTGTTCGTTATCTAAACTTTTAGTACGTTCAAGCAAAAATGTCTGTTAATTCTCTGAAAACTGGCTATTCTCATTGGCAGCATTTCTTCTTTTCCGTTCCAGATGAATAACCCCATTAATGAAAGAATACACTGTGTACTTTCTTTTGTGCTGTTATTCGTCTAAATTAACGAGTGTGTGGGCAGAGCTCAAGTGGGGAGACCGAAAAACAGATCCTTTTCTGGGTGGGCACTCTGTGGGTCTTAAGCCCGAGGGTTCCCGAGCTTTCTTTGTGATGATGGTAGAAATGGTTCTCTTTAGATCCAAATCACCGGATCTGGAGTCCTACATTTGAAATTCTAAGACAGAGAGCTGCAATGATAAACAAACTGCCTATCTCTGTATTGCTAATGCAGAAATGGAGAATTCTGGACTAATGAGGCCAGAGACATCTCATTGTAAGACAGTATTTTTTCAACTTCTGTAAAATTCTCTAATAGCCTGTCATAGTAACAATCGCTTACTGGCTGTTTACCATATACTTAGAAATTACAAAACCATTTGCGACAGGTACCATTATTATTCCAGCTTTACCAGTGAGAAAACCAAGGCTTAGCATTAGGGGTTCCTACCTCAAAGAAACACACTCTGGCAAAATAAAGCAGGGTTGGGGGGAAGATACTAGAGAGAGAAGTCTCTTGAAGGGTTTTAGTGGTGGCACCAAGGAGGGACTGGGGGAGAATACATGTTTTCAATCTTTTTCTTTATTATGTATCACGTGGAAGTTAAGATGAGGTTAGATGAGGTTAGAACCCTGGCTCACTCCATACTCAGTGTGACCTTGGACTGGGTCCTTCAGTTTCCTCACTTGTACAGGGGGGATACTGTTAGAACCCATCTCAGAATATGGCTGTATTCAAAGCAGTGAGCTCCATGCCAGATTCATCTCCGGAACTCAACCCTATCATAAGCTATTGTGTAAAGTGCTATGTAAATGTGCCCCCTTCCTTCCTTCCTTCCCCCCTCTCTCCCTCTCTCCCTGCATCCCTCCTTCCCTTCCCTTCCCTTCCTTCCTTCCTTCCTTCCTTCCTTCCTTCCTTCCTTCCTTCCTTCCTTCCTTCCGGGAACAGTGTGTTTTTTCCAAGACCTATCAACTCCAAGTCAAGTAGTTGTTTCAACCTAGTTGTGGAGGGTGCCTCTCAGTGGCCCATGTGGGAATCGAACCGGCAGCCTTGGTGCTTGCTACGAGCCCTGCACTCTAACCAACTGAGCTAACCAGCCACCCCAATGTGCTTTCAAGTCCCCTCCTTGTGTGCCTCCCTCTCCAAGATTGCTGTCCTTGAGCTTCTCCTAGATATTCTAACTGTATTAATCAGTTTTGGGGTATCAATAGTGGCAGCTTTGGCCAAGTGATCCGTCCTCCAACCTGGGTGGAGGTGCAGGGCGAGTATCTCAGTAGCAGAAGCAGACCTCCTTGCACAAACTCCAAAACCAGAGAAAGAGCTCCAAATTGTCAGACTCATATGAGAACAGAGGTGGAAGGGACTTTCAAAGAGGCGATTGTTCTGATAAGGCACTGGCTTTCCAAGGGAAAAAGAAAGGCCTTTTTCTGGGAATTCTAATCTCACTGTCAGAAAAGAACACTGAACAACTCATCTCTCTGGAAAAGTAGGGGACAGCCTCTTCCCTGGGGTAGACTTGGACCACCCAGAGCCTTACAAATTTAGGCTGGAACAAGATTTCCCCTTGTTTCTTGAAGGTTATGTCTTTTTTGTTGTTGTTTGTTTTTCTTTCCCCACAAATTCTCTCTCTCATATATAAGACCAAACTTCCTTCTTGAAGCCTCCAGTTCCCAGAACTTGCTTAGATAGTATTTAACCTTGTCAATGCAGAACAACTTGCTTGCGGTGTGACCCCAGCAAGTTACCTAACTTCTCTGAGGCTTGGTTTTCTTCATTATAGAGTACTGGCATTGTCTGCCCAACTGGCTTGCCTCCGTTTTGTCTGCTAAGTGGGCTCCACCTTGCTCACCATGGGGTGACCACTAAAGAAATAAAAGTTAACAACCTTGCTTTGGCAGCTTCCCTCGCAACCATGGGGTAAGCTCATAGCTTAAATTCTGTGAGTTGGGGCTTTGAATTCAAGGTAGGATCACCTAGAATCCGTTCACGTGAGAGTCGTGGCAGCCGCTACTCTCATTCTCCAGAGACTCAGTGACAATATCTGAGTCTAGGGATATTGGGGGGGGGGGCGTGGTGATGCTGGGAGGTCTGTGACCAGTGTGTGTGTGTGTGTGTGTGTGTGTGTGTGTGTGTGTGTGTGTGTGTGTGTGTGTGTGTGTTTTGGGGCGGGGGTTGGTGAGAGGGAACTCTTATTTCCTACTCCTCATGTTTACATGAGGAGGGTCCTTCCTAAGGTAACACCCTGGCTTGCCTTTCTATACCCGTTAGTTACTAGGTTAGGTTAGTGAGTTGGGAGCCAACCTGTCCTTGGAGACCACACTTCCCAGTCTACTGTCTACTGTGAGTAAAAGGAGTTGGTCTGAGGGGAAGGAGTGTGTGGATGGAGGTTTTTTCCCTGCTTTGCCAGTGCCTGACTGGGTTAAATCTGCCTAATTCCAGAATGAGGTGTTAGAATTTTCTTATTAATCCCTAAATCCATCTGCAGAAGAAAACTTTATATGATTATCTTTTATGCAAAAGGGTCTTATAACTTCAAGCATGGATAATCTTTAAATACGCAATTATTGAAAAGCAACATATTGGGTGCATGTACCACTTAAAATGATATTCAGATCAGTGGTATACGAGTTTTACTTTGGAAAATACTGTATTATGCAATACTGCCTTTTTTTTTTTTTATGGAGATAACCCATTCTTATTCTGAGGTAAGAAAGATCAACTACACTGAAATGAGCCTTAAACATTATTTATTTAGACACATCAAATGGTAGGTTCTCAAGGCAATTATGCAAATTCCACCTGTCTCTATTACTGTTGCTTTCTAGTAGGTGTTAAAATCAGGAAGTGTGAGTATTCCAATTTGTTATTTTCAAGATCCTTTGCATTTCCATGTAGATTTTAAAATAACATATCAATTACTTCAAAAAAGTCTGATGAGATTTTTATTGGGATTGCATTTAATCTAGAGATCAAATTTAGGGAGAATGGGCATTTTTAACAATATCGAGTCACCATTCTATGAATATGCCCATTTAATTAGGTCTTCTTTCATTTTTCTCAGCGATATTTTATAGCTTTTAGCATAGAGTTTTTGCATGCCTTTTGTTAAATTTATTCCTAAATATTCTGTGTTTATGATGATAGGAAATTATTTTTATTTTTATTTTTTTATCTTAAATTTTATTTATTGATGCTAATATATAGACATATTCTTGTATAGTGCCCTTATATCCTACAACCTTGTTAGATTCATTTATTTGTTCTAGTAACTTTTTTGTAGATTCTATAGGATTTTTAATGTAAATAATCATGTTGTCTATGAAGAAATAAGTTTTACTTTTTTCTTTTCAATTTTGATGCCTTTATTTCACTTTTAGCCATATAAAACTGGCTAGGACTCCAGTACAACGTTGGATAGAGGTTAGAGTTCATATTCTTGCCTTATTCATGAAATTAGAGAGAAAATATTCAATATTTCATTATTATATGTGATGTTAGCTGTATGTTTTTAAGAGATGCCCTTTTTCAGGGTAAGTGCCCTTCTATTCCTAATTTGCTGACAATTTAATTATGAAAACTGTTGACTTTTGTTAAATGCTTTTAATGCATCTATTAAAATAACCATTTGGTTTTTCTCTTTTATATTGTTAATGGTAAATTACACTGATTGTTTTTGAAATTAAACTAAATTTATTTTTCTGGGATAAATCCTCACGATAATGATGTATCATTACTGAAATTTAGCAACTTTAATATGTTGCTGAATTTGACTCACTAATATTTTGATAAGAATTTTTGTGTCACTATTCATGAAGGGTATGTTTTTTCCCTCTTTTCTTGTAATGTCTTTACCAAGCTTTGTTTTAGGGTTATGTTGGCCTCAAAGCAAGTTAGAAAAATTCCCTTCTTTTTTTGGAAAAATTTAAAATTCTTTCTTCCTTAAATGTTTGATGTAATTTACTAGCAAAACAATTTGGACTTGGCATTCCTTTTGTGTGAAAGTTTTGATAACCAATCTAAAAAATAGATATATGGGTTCTGAGATTTTCCATTACTTTTTTTGTTAGTTTTGGTAAGGTATTTTTCAAGGAACTTGTCCATTTCATTTAAGTTGTTGTTTTTATTGACATAAAATTTCATAATAATCTCTTATTATTCTTTTATTGTATGTAAAATCTGTAGTGATGCTCCCTCTTTCATTCTCAATATTGGTAATTTGTGCTTTCCCTGTTTTTTCTTATCAGTCTAGCTAGGGGCTTAGCAAATTTATTAATTTTTTAAGTGAACAAATTTTGGGCTTTGTTAAACTTTTTTTATAAAGCTTGTTTTGTATTTCACCAATTTCTGTCCTTATTTTCATTATCGTCTCTTTTCTATATCTTTTTTTTTTAAATTTTATTGGGGAATTGGGGGAGGGGAACAGCACTGGGGAATCGGGGAAGGGGAACAGACAAGTTGCTGTCTGTTTGTTCTTCAGTCTAGTTGCGGAGGACATTGCTTCACTGGCCCACGTTGCTATCGTCATTGCTCTCTTCCTGGGTGAGGCAGATCTGTCGCGCCGGCAGGTTGCTCATTGCGGCTATTGACAACTCACACTGACTGCCGGCCACTCACTGTAGCCTATGGCAGCACACTGCAGCAGGGGCTGCGGCCTACACCGTCACTGGGGCTCACACAGCCCAGCTCCAGGTGGAGCTGTTGTTAGCTCTAGAGGGCAGTGTCCCTGGCCCTGATATGTGGGATCTGAACCGGAGCCGCTGGTGTCCCAAGCCAGCTCTTAACCAATGCGCCACTTGGCTGGCCCTCCATATCTTTCGAGTTTCATTTGTTTATATGTTTCTAGTTGCAAAGTGGAAACTTACATTATTGGTTTTAAACAGTTCCCTTCCCATTTCTGCCTGCTTTTGGTTGTACTCTGGTGTCTTTCAAACAGCTAGGTAAAATATTATGCCCATCATTTATAAGTGTTATCTGCAAGATATTCTAATAGTCCTTCCACAATTATTGGAACTAGAATTCAGTTTTAAGCTTTATAATCTTGGGTAAGTATTCTAACCCAAGGGCCAAATTCCTCATCTGTAAACTGGGGATAATATGACAACATATACCTTAGAAGATTGTTTGTCATGTAAAGCAAATGAGATAATGCATTGAGAAACATTTTGAAAGAATGACATGAAATACAAATTACCCATATTATCATCAATGAAATAAAAAGAATTACTCCCATGGCATGAACTTGTATTTTCACTAAAAGTTAGGACACAATGTCATTTAATATTCCTAATCTGGCAGATGAGGAAGATAGTTCTTTCTCTTCTTCCAAGATACTCTAGCCTTGTAATTATATGCAGCTTCATATTCAACTGATATTATGCATATATTAGACATGTTTATATGCACTATCTTATTCAATTTATTTCTCATATAAAAATAGTGCCCTCCAGGGGACTTCCAGTAAAATGGTGCAATAGACAGACACTGTGCTAACTGCCTCCCAAGATCACACCAAAATTACAAACAAATTATACAGCAGTCAACCGTGGAGGTCCCCGGAACACTAGATGAACAGAACCACTAAACGAAGAACTTAAAGAGGAAGCCGCGACGGGTCTGGTAGGACGGGCGGGGACGAGAGAGGGCGAGCCCCGTGAGGGATGCCCCAGCCGTGGGAAGCTTGTCTGGTTGGGGGAGAGACCCTCCGGCCGCACCCCAAGCTCACCAGCCCAGAGCTCCTTTGCCGGGAAGAGGAGTTCTAAGATAGCCAGCAGTAAATTAGTGAGGACTCTCTTTGCTCAGCTCGGTGAGGCTGAGAGCGGCTGGAGAATCAGTGGGGCTGGCGTCCGGGCTTGCTCACCGGTGAGCACTTACCTGGTTCCTGGTGGAGGAGTGGCTGTGTGAGCTGGGAGCCTGCAGGGACGGACTGGACTGGGCGCCTTTAGGCTGGAGGTTTTTGGAGTGTTGTTCCGTGGTGTGGAACCTGCACGAGAGTGGTGTAGGGAGGACGCCATTTTGTTGGGCTTGGGCCCGCCCACAGAGGATCAGGTCCGAGACCTCATTGGTCTGGTGGAATTGGCGCAGAAGTACGTGTGTGCGTGCGTGCGCGCACCTGCGGCCTTGGATCCCTGCCCTCTGAGTTGCCAGGGAAACGCTGGGCGGGTGCCCTCCGGCTCCAACAGGCTGCTCACTGAGACTCCAGAGTGCGCTAGCCACCTTGGATCCCCACCCTCCGCACGGCTTGTGCTGCGTTGCCAGGGAAACGACTGGTAGGCGTGCTCTGGCTCCAACAGGCTGCTCACTGAGACGCGGGAGTGCGCAAGCCGCCTCGGGTCTCCGCTCTCTGCACTGCGCTTGCAGAGTTGCCAGGCTGGTGATTGGTTGTCAGGCTGCTCGGCCTGATCTGCGAGCGGCTGATTGGGACAGGCTGAGACTGGGAGTTCTCCTGGGAGTGTTGGGCCGTGAGCTGTGTGCCTGCGTCATCCAGCCAGGGCTCTCCTGGTGATCTATCTAATACATCAAAGCAATCCCAGAGCGACAGCCAGAATGGGGAAACGAAGAAACACGTCACAAGTAAAAGATCAGAAGAAACCTCTAGAAATGGAACTAAATGAAACAGAGGGAGCCAACCTTTTAGAAACAGAGTTTAGAACACTGATGATAAGAATGTTTAAGGAACTTAGCGAGGACATAAAGAAGGATAGGGAAACCATAAAAAACAACCTGTTAGAACTAAAGAATACAATAACTGAAATGAAGAACACACTCGAAGGAATCACCAGTAGATTAGATGAAGCAGAGGAATAGATCAGTGATTTGGAAGATAAAATAGCAGAAATCACCCAGCTGGCACAGCAAAAAGACCAAAGAATAAAAAACAATGAAAATAGTTTAAGAGCCCTATGGGACAAGGTGAAACGCAACCACCTTGGACTCATAGGAATACCAGAAGGAGAAAAGAAGAAGCAAGGGGTCGAGAATGTATTTGAAAAAATAATGACTGAAAACTTCCCTACCCTGGTGAAGGAAATCAACATACATGCCCAGGAAGTGCAGAGGGTTCCAAAGGAGCTGAACCCAAACAGGTCCACACCAAGACACATCATAGTTAAAATGGCAAAGGTTAAAGACAGAGACAGAATCCTAGAGGCTGCAAGAGAAAGACAGCAGGTTACATACAAAGGAACTCCTGTTAGAATAACAGCTGACTTGTCTACAGAAACTCTGCAGGCCAGAAGGGAGTGGCAGGAGATACTCAAAGTGACACAAAATAAAGGCCTACAACCAAGATTGCTCTATCCAGCACGGCTATCACTTAAAATTGAAGGAGAAATAAAGAGCTTCTCTGAAAAGAATAAGCTTAAGGAATTCATTACCACCAAGCCAGCATTGCAAGAAATGTTAAAAGGGCTTTTTTAAACAAAAGAAAGGGGTAAACAAGCTAACCCAGGGAGACCAGGAATACAAATAACAAAATGGCAATACATATGCACCTATCAATCATCATTTTAAATGTGAATGGGCTAAATGCTCCAATCAAAAGACAGAGAGTGGCTGAGTGGATAAGAAAATAGGACACATGTATATGCTGTTTACAGATGGAATAAATAGTTCATGCAAATGGAAATGAGAAAAAAAAAAGCTGGAGTACCAATACTTATTTTGGACAAAATAGACTTTAAAATTACTACAATAAAAGACAAAGAAGGGCACTATAACCCTAATAAACATCTATGCACCCAACATAGGAACTCCTATTTACATATAACAGATTTTGACAGACATAAAGACAGAGATCAACAGTAACACTATCATAGTAGGGGACTTCAACACCATTGTCACTAATGGACAGACACTTTAGACAGAAAATCAACACAGAAAGAGTTAATATAAAGGAAAAACTGATGGTTGTTGGCTGGGAGAGAGTGGGGAAGAGGGAGAGGGGGAAGGTTTTGGACAGTGTAGATGGGACGATAATGTTGCCGCAGGGAGATGGGGGCAGTTCTGGGAATGTAATTGATAGTGTTGTGAAGAGACTATTACGTTGTGTGAAATAAGTCAGTCGGAGAAGGACAGGTACCATGTGATCTCACTTGTGTGTGGAGTCTGAAGAGCTGAGTGAATGATCAAAGTAAACAGACTTATAGATGTAGAGGAAAAACTGAGGGTTGCTAGTTGGGAGAGGGGTGGGGATGGGGGGGGCAAGGGAAGGGATTAGACAGCATAAATTGACATCTACAATATTGCCACAGGGATATGAAACACAGTTCGGGGAATATAATAATGTTGTAAAAATTTTGTGGCGTGTCAGATAGTCACATTTCTTGTTAGGGAGACCACTTTCATGGATGGAGTAGAGGCTTGATCACTGCACTGTACACCTGAAACTGATGTTGTACAGTATTGTATGCCAACTGTAACTGAATATGTGGATGGTCACGGGATGTGGAGTATACTGTGGAGGGGAGTCAGGGGAGTTGTGATAGATGGTGTGATATGGCGGGGGAGTGGGGTGGCGAACTGGGGGAGGGGGGTTGTCACTTTTGGGGGTAAAGAGTATAACTATTGCATTGTGTTGTACACCTGGAACTAATAAAAATAAATAAATTAATTTAAAAAAAAGCCCTCCAATTTATCATGTAACAATATCTCAAAAAAATTTTTACACTTTGATTCTACTCTTAAAAATTTATCCTAAGGAAATCATCAGAGATGGTACCCAGATTTATGTGCAGAATGCATATTGTAGCCTTATTCATAATAACAAAAAGTTTGGAACAACCAAAATAAATATGTGTAAAGGATTCATCAAATAAATTGTGATGCATACATATAATGCAGTATTATTCAGCTGTTAAAAACATACTTTGAAAGGTTATTTTATTACATGGGGAAAATATACATAATAGAATATTAAGTGTAAAGAATAAAATTACTGTGTAAACATCATGATTATAATTTTATTAGAAAATATGAATTAGAAAAAAATAACAGGAAGGAAATATACCAAAATGCTAAGAATGATTATCTCTGGAGTGATACAGTTAGGGATGACTCTTCACGTACTTTGCCTGGGTTCTAAATTGTTAAAAATGAATGTATAATTTTTGCTTTCAGTTTTCCCTTCGGCCCCCAGATACATTCTGAAGTAGATTAATCATAATCCTCAGTTCAGTAAATACACTTTTTATTGGTCCATGCATAGCCATTATTTATTAATTTGTTTGCTTATTATAATGTAATAAGTACTCATAAACCCAGTGATCAGTATAAAAGGTAGAACTTGAACAAACATTTACATCTAGGTATGAATCCTCTCAATTATGCCATTCACCACTTTTCTCTAACGAAGGTAACCGCTGTCTGAAATCTCATAATTCCTTTGCTTTCCTTTTAATAGTGTTGTATCTAATTTGATATATAGCCCTAAAAAGCATATATTTTTTTTACTTTGCTAGCTTTAATATTTTTAAGAGAGTAATATGCTATATATTATCTTCTAAGACTCTTTTATACTTAATATTTTATTACTAAGATTTATCGATATTGATGTATGCCACTGGAGCTCATTTATTTTAATGACTATATAATATCCCTTTGTATGACTATATTAATGGTATTTGTATTTAGGCTATTTCCAGGCTTTTCCTGTTGTGAACAGTGCTACTATGAACATTCTTATCCATGTCTTCCCAGTGCCCCTCTATAATAATTTCTCTTGGATATAGACCTGGGAGTGGAAATGCTCTTCATAAGATATGTGAAAGTTTAACTTCAAACTGTCTTTCCTAAGTGGCTGCATCAGTCAATATATATTCCCACCAACAGTGATCCTATGGGTCTGTATTCTTTCCAGCATTTGGTCTTGTCAGATGTATGAATTTCATATTCAGGAGAAGAATTTTTCTAAAAACAAATAAGAATGGAAACAAAATGACCTTGCCTCACTTTTTCCCAAATTCTGGGAAAGATTTGGGGCACCGGAGATAGTATATAAAACTACCTTCCACCAACAGCTTTTCAAAACCTTCTAGGTCTAGAAACCCTCTCCTACCAAAGAAGTGGAAGCGGTGCGGAGGGGTGAGAAGGTCGGAAAACTGCAGAGTTTTGTGTCATGGGGACTCTTCCTAGCAGATGGTAAAATTATGCTGCAGGTCTGAATTAGAAGCCTCTCTCATATTCTCATTCTCTGTTCTCTCTCTCCCTCGCCTTTCTCTCTCTACTGAAATACAAACACTGGCCCAGACTCATCCTTTTTATTCTCTGCAATATGTTCCCAAGATACTCTCTTTGCAAATATCAAAGAACTAATCTGCTTATCGAGTGTTTTTTTTCTTGACTCCAGAGTAAGAACCTACCAGTTACACTAAATGGGTTAAGGGGTTCCCTGCACAAGCACTGGAACGAATAGGAAATCAGAACTAGAAGAACTGAAAAGCCCATTTCAATAGTGTCACTCTGCTTGTTTCTCCTTCCAAAATTGAATCCCAGTTTCTATCACTTTGCAGGAGCCAGGGGCATGATCAGCGCACCAGATGGACATGAGGATGTGTGATTTTGCCTACTGACTCTGAGAGAGCTAGGCAGCCCATTTAAACATCCTATACAGAAAAACAGCCAGGAGAAAGTTGCGGGCCAAATGCTTCTCAGCCCGAGATTATTATTCAGGCTAGAGGACACAAAGCATGGCCCCCAAAAGTGGTCCTCCAGGGCAGTTTCACAAGCCCCATCAGCCTGCAGGGTCCTATCAGGGCTCTGGAGAAAGTAGGAGAGTCAGGGAGGCAGTTAACACCCCACCTTATTTTAGATAGAAATAAAGTGGCTTCAAAATAGTCTATTTAACATATTTGGTTTCAAAATCAATTTTCTGGTGAAAAAAGTTCTCTATTTTAAAGAAAGTTCAGGAGCCACTGATAGTGTTTAGACTGTAAGGTCTCAGGGTAATGGATCTGAAATACCCTTTGGGACATCAGAGCTGTATGGAAGGAGGTTAGGTGTGGATTCTACGGTACAGAAGGCAGGTCCACATCTTTTCAAAACCAAGCAAGTAGGAAATAAGGCTTGAATCTTTTGATAAAAATTAAGAAACCAAACCCAAGACTCTTACTCTAAGATCAGTAAGATTAATGAGGGAAGGAGTGCCAATTTTGTTCACCCTTATATTCCTGTGCCTAGCACAGTGCTTGGTACATAATAGGTGTTAAAATTATTTGATAAAGGAACAAAGAATAAAGAAAGATGGAGGGAGGCATACCATGTGGGCAGGGCCAAAGAGTGTCTTTACAAAATGGTTCTAAAACCTTTCCAAAAAATAAGCTCACACACACACACGAAACTCGAGTTTTTCACCAGAGAACACAATGAAAAAAAATTCAGAATAATAGCCAGCAAAAATTTACCTTATCTACAGAAAAATCTTAACGACATACCTGTAACACATCTCATTTTATTTTATTTTTTTTAGCTGAGCCATCCTGCCACCTGTTGGCAGCTCAGTGGCAGCTCAGCTCAGGCTGGGCATTGAACTGCTATTGCTCAGAGCTCAGCTCGCACCTCTTAAGCAAGCTCTTAACCAACTGAACTACTTGGCCAGCCCTACAGGTCTCATTTTAAAGAGCATCAGTTCCTTTGAACCCTCTGGTAAAATTTGATTGTGAAATGAATCTCTAAGAAGCTTACCTGCTATCTAGAGTTGTACTGTAAATAGTACACACATTACATTTTTAAGAACATATTCCCAAAATTCAAAACCCCTCTATTTGCTGGTAGAGAGGTCAAAGCATCATCCCTGGTCCCCGATCTTCACCTGAAATCACTGCTGTACAGGACACACTCTCCATTCTGTTCTCAGCAGCAGTCAGGGTTGAGGAGGTGGGAATGCACGCATTCTTTGTAAGGATCAAAAAGGGGCCTGAAAGCAGCACATATTTTAAACAAAGGCATAAAACACTGCGCCATTTGGCACCACTCTTTGACTAAAAGAAAAAAGAAAATTGTGTATGTTTTTGAGAAGTCACACTTAATTGGCTCCAACTCTGTAGGCGGTATAATATGCTTGTTCATTATAAGGATCTGTTAATGGGCTTCTATTTTGAGTATAAGCAGCTAAATCCAAAATTTGGTTTCAATCCACAGAGTGAAAGGTTGAGGAAATCTCAACGTAGGGACAATAGACAATCTTACCTGTGGTTTATGAGAGATTCCTGCAGAAATAGATAAAGAAAGTATCGATGCCCCATGGACCCTGAATCAGGCAGAATAGCCCTGGAATTTTCAAGCTGGATCTTACCAGGAAGGAAATAAACACAGCATTTAGGAAATATCTTTAATAAACTGATAGGGCATTAATTCAAAGGAAGTAAATTATATTTATTATACTTTCCAGTGGGTTCAAATTGACAAGTTGTATTGGACCCTACCAGTCAGAGCAGAGCACAAATACTCCTTTGGGGGAAAGGTCTTTATTAGATGGCTACATTTTTAGAGGTTTTAAAATAAACTAAACCCTATGAGAAGACATGACCAAAATCCAATCATAGGGGGGCTGGTGATCTATGAATTTTAAGACATTAGTGTTGAGGAGCTAAAAACGGGAAGGTGTGAGTCTGGGTTTGAGCTTCGGTGTTCCCTCAGCCAATTCATGCCTGGCTGATTATGTCCCGAAATCTTACCTCATTCATGGTTATAACTGCCAAACTCTGGGCCTCCCACAAAGATTTGAGTCTTTTGGATGAGCAATAAGTTTATGTAAGATTTGAAGCCAATAAATCCTAAAGTGACCTCTTCCAAACTCTTATTTATTAATCTGTGGTCTCGGTGGTTTAGCCTCAATTTTTGTTGCTGTCACTTCCCCTGCCTCAACAAAGCAGGAATGTGTGGGTACACCCGGCATCCACCCAAACACGAAACAGACAGAGCCCCTCATTCACTCCACCCCTAGTTATGCATCCCTTGTCCTGGGGAAACAGCCAGGAACAAAGCCACGCCCAGCCCCCAGGGAGGCCCCTTCTAGTTTTGCCCAACCATCCACCAGTGGAGCCTAGACAGAGGCAGAACATCTCTAAAGGAACCAGAGATGGTGTTTTAAAAGACCTTACATTTGGCAAAATGTGAGCACAATTAGGCCCCAGCACAACTATATCAAGGGCGAAGTGGAGGGGACATTATTTATCTGACCCTAATCTGCATCTTAAGATCGATAAGTAGAGAAGGATTCATTATAACATTATGCGGCTACTAACTGTAGTGCTAAAATTTCCCCCAGTGGGTCCCCATGTTCAAATTCTCTTTATTAATAGATTGTCTGTGGAGGAAGGACTTTAGCTATAGAAGTTGCAAATAAGCAAGACATTCCCCAGGGAACGTTTCAGATGCGAACTGGGCTAAAGGTGGGCCTTAAGAGCACAGGACTTACTGTTGGGCAGGTCGCAAAAAGCCTGAATTAAAGCAGCAGCTGCCAGACAAGTAGAAGGTAAGACAGCAAGAGGTCGTGCTTCTGAGAAAAGTTTCCATCCCGAGGTAGTGGCTAACCATGCAAGTGGAACAGAGGGATAAGCTAAAACTTAGTGTTTGGGGGCTTGGGCCAGTAGAAGTTTATTCATGACACAGGAAAGAATAGTTTCAGCCAAGAGGTGGAGGAAAAGTCTAGATGCCACGGGGGGAGGAGGTCATTGGTGATGAGGCAGCAAAGGGCAGTGAGAGCTGACTCCGTGAACGATTGCACTCACCTCCTAAATGGCCTCCTTGCCTCTATTCTGCACACCACTTGCTCCTAGAATACACACTCCCAGGCTCAAAATTCTTTCATAGCACCATTATCACCTGCACAATAAATGTCAGACTTCCTAGCGCAGATACCATATCCCAGCCCAAATAGGGGTTATAGATATTTGTATCACTGCCAGTCTTTGCCACTGAATTATTCCCTAACAGACACGGTCCCTTCAAGGAATGTACCATTTCTTATTTGGCTTTTTTTTTTTTTATCACCCCAACTCTACTCATTACAATATGGCACTGAACTCATGGGGCTGAATGAATGGAAAAATAAATGAGAGATGGAATGAAAGAATGAATGATGATACCAACACTGCCTGTCTTTGTAACAATGGGTTCCTGAGTCCTACAATACGGAAGTTGAAGATAATCTATAATTTTCCTTTGTGAAATGCCTGTCACGTTGAAAGAAATCTCACATCCTGTTGTTGCTTAGTCATTGTCAAAGGGCTTTATTTTAGTGGTTTGAGTTACCTTGATATTTCTTTGTTATAACGAGACAAGTTCAATTGACATGAAGATCTCTGATTGGAATCGGATTCTCCTGGTGATATGACAAGTGTGCCTGGAAGCACCACCGCTTAGCATGACATTAAGACAGAACACATGCTCAGTTCTGTCAGGCCTCCGAGTTGTGCGAGAATCACCAGGATGCTAATCGACTTTGCTTTGTGAGTCTCTTGTCAGCACGTTTATTTTAGCTCCTCTGGCAGAGCTGGAGGCTTGCCTACCAATGCACAGTGACGTTGTCTTCTAATTAGGTGTCTTGACGCAGCAGGTATTCCAGTCTCGAACAATTTCTTTTGTTTCCTTAATGTGCCAGCAAGCTGTCTCACTCCTAATGGCCTGATCTTTCAGAAACGTTATCCACAATGGAAAATTGGATAACACATGGAAGGCATCTGGGAGGTCTTTGGGAAATGATCGTTACATCCCCCGGTTCACCTTTGCCGTCTGACCTCCTGGCACTCTTGTTAACCTTAGAGATCTAATGGGAAGTGCGTAAGGCTTACAGCTTTTTCTTTTCATCCCAGAAGAGTGTTCAGGAATTTTATAAACAGATTCTCTATGGATTCTGTAAATAATAATGGCCATATTGTATATTGAGTGCCTTCAGTGGGCCAGGGTCTCAACAGTTCATTTCCTTTCATCCTCACAGGAAGTCTGTAGAAAATGATTTTTCTCCCTGCATTTTAGAGGAAGAAACCCTAACTGAGAAGTCCAGTAGCTGAGGGTACAGAGTGGGTGAGTAAGGGAAACGGGACAAGAATCCACATCTTCCACTCTCTGAAAATCTTCATCCCTGCAATGGGACTGGGCCTTGTGAACCACCCTGCCCTCTGCAAGCACACATCCAGTGGCCAGCTCTGTATTGGGGACTATGCAGGACACAAAGATGGATGTGCCCAGCCCTGCCCTGAAGGCATTCTTCCTGGCAGAACAGTACTGTGACTACCCCAGGTGTAACTGCCAACTCTCCCTGGGCCTGGAGAGAGGCCAGTCACAGAGCTTGGCCCTTCCACTGGGCTGCCCCACCTGGAATGTGGAGGAAGGAAGAACTCCCTGTAGCCAGGGCACAGCTTGACCCCCTCCCTGCAAACTCTCCCCTCCAATGCCACCCCCAATTTCAGCCCAGAGGGGGAGAGAACAGCAGGCGCTCCTGCCCCCTCAGCATTCTGGGAGCCCATTGTCTAATTTTGCCTGGGCCTGGCCTGCTTCCCTGGGCATGTGGGCCGAACACAAGCTAATTGGCAGGGCTGCTCCCAACACAAAAGGACTCGAAGCTGCCGGTTCACCAGCAGGTGGGCCGTGTTCCCAGCTTGCATTCTGACATTTTCGGGGGCCTGAGGAAGGTGTAACAGGGAAAGGGTAAACAGGGAAAATCAGACCCTGACAGCTTGGCAGAGATAACCCCCAGAGGTAGGGATGCAGGTGAAATCCAGCTGGTCAAGATGCTGGGTCAGCGAGGAGGACACCTGACCTGGGGAGAGGGAGAGTCCTTGTAGGGACAGAGCAAAGCTTGTCCTGTCCTCCCCGCACCTGCCAGGCCCAGGGAGGCTCAGCACCCAGATTCCCGGTAGACAACAGGGCTGATGAATTGGAGGCGGCTCCCTGCTTCCTGTTCCCAGCCCCCAGCTCCCAGTGAGAGCCTTAACTCAGGAAGACACAAATGTCTATGGGTGACTGTTGGAGGCGCTGTGGGGCAACTGAAGGCAAAGTTCCTTGACCTGGACAAAGAAACCCGTCACAGAGACTTTGTAGCCAGATATATTTATGTTCACATCTCATCTCTATGGCTGACTGTAGCTAGCTAACCTTTACTGGGCCTTGAGCTAAGTAACCTCTTTTGAACCCTATGTCATTTAATGCTCTCAACTACCCTTCAAGGGAAATTATCTTTTAATCTTTATTTTATAAAAAATGGAAGCTTAGTTAAACTCTCTTGCCCATGGAGATAGACCCAGAGAGTGCCAGTGCCTAGAACTTGATTCTGGCTAACGGAGTCCATGCTCTTAACCACTGCGCGTCCCATACAAAGCCGCTTTGCGTGAGGACATGATACATGAGACAGCGCCAGTCCTCATAGAGACTGAGTTTCTTAATTTCATCACCTTTAACATGGCATTAATATTATGCATTTTGCAAGGTTTTTGTGAAAATGAGAGATAATGTAAAAAGGCCCATGGGAGAGGTTTTTGAGGGTTGGGGTACAGGGGGAGTCCCCGGTCCCTCCCTGGAGAGGCAACTGCAAGGCCCATTCTTACTGCTGCTATTTCTCTTAAATTAAATCTCTTCTTAAAACATTACATTAAATTAGAATGGAGCAACTGTTGAAGGGTGAAGCCATGGATTTTATTTTCATTTTCATGTTTTCCAAATTAAAATCATATGTTATGTTTTTCTCATTGTAATTGTAATATATGTTGACACATTCATTATGGAAACTATAGAAACTGTAAAATCAAAAGTAAGAACAATCTTTATTTCCCACTGTTCAGAGATGACGACTGTTGAAACATTTTTTCTCTATTTCCAGTGTTTCATTAATATATTTGCTTTTCAAAAAAATAAAATTGGCATCATATTGCATGCTACTGTACTATATCTCACTTTTAAAATGCAATATATCCTGAACATTTCACCCTAACATCAAATAATTCTTAAGATATACGAAAATTAATAGTTCCTTTCAATTTTCTTTGCAAAGTGGTTTATTACTTTTGTACTGGAAAAAAAATTATGCTTAAAGGAGCTCCATTGTGTTAAAAATACAGTTTTTTGGGGTGGGTGGGTGCATTGCTTTGCCCAACAGGTGTGGTGTCCTATGTTTTATGTCTCACTCAGGCCCGGAAGGGTGGTGATCCCCAATAGAGATAGTTAGCTTTATGAGGGTTCAATGAGATCAGCTATGCGATGTTCCCAGGAGAGTGTGGGCCCTGGTGAGTGCTCAGTGATGACAAAACTGTGTTAGTCATTGACAATGCCAAGAGAACAGATGGTTGTTGCTTAGGGGTGCCCTGCAGAACTGGGGGATAACCCTGCCAGTGCTGTGCTGGAGCCAGCTCCTACAGACGCTCAAAAACCAATTGTTAAATCCTCAGGGACTTTGCAAGCTAGTTGTTCAAGGTCGTGAATCAATTGGTAGTTTGAAATCTGTCGTGGTGGGAGAATTTACACCACAGAAATTGAAAATCAGCAAATGCTAGGATCACGGCTATTTATTTGCGTATATGTACACACATGCACGCACGCGCACACACACATTTTTACCAGCGCACCACTTGGCAGGGACAATCCAAAGACGGGCTTTTCTGCTTCTCAAAGTGCCCTACAGAAAATGCTTCTGAGGGCTTGTGTAGCATTACTAGATTTTGTAAAGACGGTATGAGAGAAGCGCGAGCTAAAATCCTGGTTTGATTGCTCTTGTTTTCACTGGAAAGAGGAATAGGGAAGCATAAGCACTGGGGAATTTAAAAGGGCATACAGAGGAGTTTTTGTTTATATTCCTAAAACATGAATTACTGGATTGAGGATGAGACTGCAAGAAACGGGGAGGCTTGTCACCTGGAGGAACAAGGGCCTGTTAATGTAAGTGAATAGGGAGCTAAGGTTTGAAGAGACGTCCTTGTCTGAAAGAAGGCTGTGGGAAGGAGCCGAAGGATGGATGCACACAGAAGGTTCCTGTCCAGTGTGCCACAAGGAGCCAGGTGGCAAGGGTCAGAGGCAAAGGGTCTGTGTGCTAGAAGTGTTCACAGATCACTCATCCACCTTCTTCATCTGACAGGGAAGGAAGTGGGGCCCAGAGGAGGTAAGGTATAAGATTCTACCCAAATCTAGAATGAAGGGTGTAAGAATCCCAGCTCAAGGCTATTTCCTGGGCTGCCTATTGCCTGACTTGTTGTAGATAATATATCTGTAGTCACAGAAATACAAGGTATGACAATTAAGTTTGTGAACTTTCCACCCGGTGTTTATGGGTGGAGTTTAAGGGACTTCAAGCAGAAAAACAACAGCATAAAGCTTCTGTGTGTCTTTGTCTGCTTGTGCTGCTATAACAGAATACCACAGACTGGCTGGCTTATAAACAACAGAAATTTATTTCCCACAGGTCTGGAGGCTGGAAAATCCAAGATCAAGGCGCCAGTAGATTTGGTGTCTGGTGAGATCTGAGTCCTGGTTCATAGATGCTGTCATTTTGCTGTGTCTTCACCTGGTAGAAGGGGTGACGGATTTCTCTAGGGTCTCTTTTGTAAGAGCGCCAATCCCACTCATGAGGGCTCCACCCTCATGACCTAATCATTCCCCAAAGGCCCCGCCTCCTAACGTCATCACCCTGGGGATTAGGATTTCAGCATTTGAATTTGGGGGCAGGGGACATAAACATGTACCGTGGGACTGTGGAAATGGAGTAGAGGGAGGAATTGGTGACAGCCATATCATGGAAAGGAGGAAGAAACCAGCAAAGGAAAAAGAAGGAAAATTTGGTTTGTAGGTATCGATGAGAAATCAGTTTGTGACTGGATATGGAAACTGGGTACAGGTTTATCAAACAATATCTTAGTTAGGTTAATACCCAAACTGAGAAGACCTCCAGCTCCATCCTGCCTCATTCCAGGAACTTGGCCCTGGCAATTACTTCTAAGGGCCCCCACCCCCAGGTGCTTAGAGGAAGTCCCTATTCTTCCTCTCCCCCTTTGCTTTGCCAGCACATCACTGCCCTTGCAGCCTGGGTTCTCTGGTGGAAGTGAGGACTTCAAGACATTTATTAGAGAGCAGAAACATCTGTGAGAGGCAGGGAAGGATGACTATAGAGCACAGAAGGAATTTCAGCACATGCCCAGTAAGGCTCCGCCAACCAGGTGGAGAATTTCTGCGGAGAGTTTTGCTGTCCAAATGTCCTGTGTCACTTGGGCAGGGTTTTTCTAAGGTGCATCACTCAGGCCCCAGATGCGAGCTGCCCAGGGAGGGAACGAGCAGGCAAGCTGCAGCCAGGCTGATGCTGTAGGAGCTGACCCCTGGAGGCTGAGGCTAACTGCACCCCTACAGCTGTCCTGGGGGAAGTGGGGAAGGCTCAGTTCTCCCCTTTCCTGTTCTATCCCCTTCAGGGAGCAACTTCCTTAATTCCCCCTCAGTGGTGACACAGTAATATGCTTAGGAGGAACTTTCTGAAGGGCAGGGGACACCAAAAGGGAAATAGGACCCAGAGGAGACTATGTCATCATCAGTGTTAGACCTGATCGCTCTCAGAACACACAGGTACAGACTGCTTCATACTGGCTCTTAATGTAATCACACCAAACCTTTACATATCGAAACGCACATAATAGGGAAGGGAAACGTCACATCAAAAAACATGTCATTTCCCTCAATAGTCACATGTATAATCAATAGAATTGATTGGAATCTTAAGAAGAATTTTTACTTATTTGGATACATAATCTTAAAATTCACGTGGAAGATTAAATGTCCAAGAATAGCTATAAAATAATGAGGAAAGGATAGTGAAGGAGGACTTTCCTATCAGAAAATAAACCATTCGCTAATGCTACTGTAATAAAAACAGTACACTGTGGCACAGGAATTTTTAAAAATCCATAAAACCCCTAGAACAACATAAAGAGCCCAGAAATTATCTCGATATAGATAGTAATATAACATATTATATGAAAAAGGTAATGTTTTAACCCAGTAGGGAAAGGATGATTGGCACACTGTAATAAATGGTGCTGCCACCATGTGCTATGTATCCAGAAAGAAGATGGCTCCTTATCTTAAAAATAAAGTTCTGATTGTTTAAAGCCCTGAAATAATAGAAGGAAAGTTTAAAAAGAAATTTAGGTGTGTATATTATTACTTGCATATTAGGGCAAGTATTTTTATTAAGACAGGAAAACCCAAAAGTGCTATACAGTATTTTTTAATAAAAAAAAGTGAAAATAATGAACTCTATAACATTTTCAAAGGGCTGCTCTGTCATCTTAAGGTGAAGCAGTTTAAAAATAGAATATGGAATTCATTGGGGGAAAATTAGCAAGTGATGAAACAGCAGAATAACCTTTGCCAATTTTTCAGAGCGTGCATTTCTGGACAGTTTACTAACGGAACTTTTCTATTTTGGAGAGGCTTGTCCAAGTCTACACAAACAGGTGCTGCTGAAGAAAATCTCCCTGGGTTTCAGCAAAATCAAGAGACGTTACATTTTCTCTCCTTTGCTAATGCATCGCATTTTCTGTAAAATTGGAAGAAGAAAAAAATTGTGGGCAGAATGTCATCCACCAGGACATTTTAGAAATGCAGAACCTGAGCTTTTGATTTTATGCCATAAATCGAATAAAATGCAGGAAACCATCTTTTCTGAGTCATGCTGCCATCATTTTGTACCTGTGGGAGCCACATCTTGCCCTGGGAGGAGAGTTACTTCGTTTCTTAACAACTGTAATGCCTTCTCTAAGGCCTCACAGTTACTGCTGAGCACCAGCACGTCTGAGAATATCCTTCAATGTTAAGTCAGCGATTCAATCAGAATCTGAAATATTCTTACAGAAAAAAAAAATCAGCTGGAAAGTCATGTCATGCAGACTCAGTCCTGGACCTTTAGTTTCGTTGTATCATTAAAGATAAAATTCTTTAAAAGCTGCAAACACTGCACAACAGAAGATGTTATTTTGAACTAGCTGACTACCATGGTTTGGGCAAAGACCAAAGAGAAAAATAAACAAACAGGGTGGAAGAAATTGGGATGTGATTGGTTTTTTTTTCATGGCATAACATTATTCTATTTATTGTGTACAGAAGACAAGAAAGTGTTGTCTGGGCCAGGGTGAATTTGTCTCACCAGGTACCAGCCTGAGGTGTGCAAAAGCAACATTCTTTTTACCCAGAAAGACAGCTGCTCTAGACACATCAGGACAGATTTTTTTTCCCTCTGAAAAACCCTGCTGCACAACCGTCTGTGTTGTTTTTGCTGTAGTGGGATTTGGCTCTCTCCTATGAATTTCTTCTAAGAGTCTCCCTTTGTCTTATGCTCTATTTTTAATGTGACCACCAGCCTCTGGCATTGAATGAAAAGCCCCAAACCCATTCAACCAGAGGCTGGCTGCGAAGAACAAATCATTTGTTTGTTTTTCTTTCCCTTCCAGACCCAAATGCTAAGTTGAAATGGCATTGAAAGTACCAATCTGAAACAGATGAAGAAAGAATTCAAGGGATTTGCTCCATTTAAAAACTATGTGTCATTGCTCTGAAGTCTGAAGAGCAGGCAAGACTGTGAGAAACCAATCCCCAGAGGACATCCAGGTGAGGAAATTATTCAGGTTTGACTTCAAGTTTTGTTTTGCTTTAATTTTCATTTATAGCAGTAATAGCTAATATAAGGATGCCGTATCCAGTTTATAAATTATTTTAACATGCATTCATTACCTAATATGGTCCTCACAGCTGCACAATGGTGAAATAGCATCTCTACCCCCATTTTACAAAGAAGAAAATCGAGGTTCTAAGCGATTCCTTTACCCAGGTTTCCCCGTTAACAAGAAGCAGAGCTTGAATCAGGTGTAAGTATTCTGACTTCAGATTCCTTGTTCCTACAGATGCCTTTTTAAAGACCTAAAACCAAGGAATCCGTGGGCTGAAAGGGACCTTTGAGATCCTCTGGGCCAGCTTCTGCCTCCATCTGCAGGATGTGAGCACGAGTTTCAACAAAACAGCATGGAAATGCCAGGTTAAAGGACATTAAGTGGATTTCGTGACCACAGAGCTAATGGATCTTGATGCCTTTTATGATCTTCTTTAGTGATGGATTTATTCTAGGGGTACATCTCCTAAAAGCCACATCCGTGGCCCCCAGGCTATTGAGAAGCCTTTGTAATGTTTGGCGTGAATCCCAAAGCTAACAGAACAGGGCTAAACTATAGTTTTACAATTTTTAAAATTTTTTTTTTAGCTGAGCCATCCTGCTACCTGTTGGCAGCTCAGCGGCTGCTCAGCTCGAACTGGGCATCGAACTGATGTTGCTCAGAGCTCAGCTCACACTCTTGAGCGAGCTCTTAACCAACTGAGCCACTCGGCCGGCCCAAACCTGTACTTTTAGATGAAACTGTGAAGGGTGGTGGAGCTCACTCCTTGTTAACCCTGCGTGTCATCCTAAGGCCCCTCAATCAACACTTGAGCCAGAGTCCACAGGCAATCTTGTGGCAGTCCCTGCTGGGGGGCTCACCCCGCCTTCCAGCCTTCCTTCCCTCTGTCCCCTCTCATCTCAGTCCCCAGTACTGCAGGCTCAGTGGTGAGGTGTTTGAAGGGCAGATTCTGGGTTGTTCAGGTTTATGTCCTGACCTTCCTGTTCACTACCTGAGTTATCCAGAGTCTTTGTGTGTCAGTTTCTCCATCTGCAAAATGGGGCTAAGAGTAGTATCTATTTCCTAGGGTCTTCTGAAGATTAATCTAGCTCACACTTGTAAAACACTCAGCCTATTGCCTGATCTCTAGTAAATGAACAAAAACTCACACCATGATTTTTATCATCTTAATTTAGACAGAAGATATGGGGGTCCTCTTCCGTTAATCCCTCCAGATATACGGAGCAATTTCAGCCCCTGCAGAATTGCCATTATTGATGGTGCCTTGAGGTCATGCCCTTGTGTGTTTGTGAGATGCTAAAAGCTTTCTTTATAAAACAGTACTGTACCTTCCACAGGCACGACTCTACAATCCCGTGTGCTCTCTCGTGGCTTCCTCAGGAGACATTCCTTTCAGAATCAAGTCCTAGGGAGAGGGCTTTATCTATCCTTAGCACCTTGATCATGGTTTCTGCTCTTACAGCCAAATTTTGCCTCAAATGATTCTTATTTCCTCCCCACTCATTTTAGTCTTTTTCCTCTTTTGACCTGTTGCATATTCCTAGGTTTCCATTTGTTTCTCTTTGTGTTTTTAAGATTTTGCTTTTAATGTCTTTATTTTGTAATTGATATTTTTGTAAGCATTTGAAAGTTTTCGGAGAATTAGACAAGGAACACACACACACACACACACACACACACACACACACACACATCCCAGAACGACAAGGTGAATATCAAACCAAAATCACTGTGTTGGATAAACATTTATTACCGTTTATGTGGTGCATCTTAAGTAATCCTCTTTAAGCAGTTTAATCATCTTCTACACTGTATAGTATACCAATTTATAAATGTTGAAAAAATTATGGATTCACAGAAGTGTCTTAGCATCTTTTAATGATACCTGCCATTTCTTGAGTACTTACTGTGTGCTCAGAAGACAGATTAACATTTTCTGTTTCTCACAGCATGTCAGCAGGTTGGGTAATAATGTCTCCATTTTAAACAGGGGAAAGCTGAAGCCCAGAGAAGGTAAATGTCATCCTCAAATTAATCCAGCTGTGATGCATTTGAGATTTGAGTCCTGGGGTGTCTGATTTTTCAATCCACGATTGTTTCAGCACATTGTGCCACCTTTCATACAATCAAGAGCTTCTCTGGTTGGTAATGGCTGTTGTATACATTTCTCCAGCTGGGGCCATTTTCTCCACATAAGATGGTGTAGTGGTTTTAAAATATGTCTACAAACTCTTTGATGCTCCTCTCTTAAAGAGACAGAGCTTAGTTTCCACTCACTTGAATATGGCCTGAACTTAGTGACTCGCTTCCAACAGATAGAATGTGGAGGAAGTAACGGTGTGCGACTGCCGAGGTCAGATCCTGGAAGGCATTGGGGCTTCCTTTAGATTCTGTGGTTTGGATCACTTGCTGTGGGGAGCCAGCTACCATATCCGAAAGACCCTCAAGCTGCCCTCTGGAGAGACTTGCTGGTGAAGAACTGAAGCATCCTGCCAGTCACAAGTGAGGAACTGTCCACAGCCATGGGAGTGAGCCCCCTTTTGCCTATGGGGTATCGGCACTAAACTCGGCCTCAGTATGGTGATCTCCCAGGGGTAGTGGACTACCAGGTTGCCTAAGAAGGGGTGAAGCAGCCCAGGCCAGGATCGTGCTAATCTGGGGTGGGATGACGCCTGTGAGTGGTGAGCACGCTCCAGCCTGGGCAACATAGCGAGACAGCAAGAACCTTGACTATCAACTACAGAGGGTGCCAAAAAAAAAATAAATGTACATACATTTTAAGAAAGGAAAACTGTATTAAAATTGCAATACTCAATATAGACTGATAACAAAAGAGGAATACAAGTCACGTTTAACTTCTGCAATGACAAGAGGTGCTCAATGTGGTTACCATCAGCGTCCAGACATTTCTGATTACTGTGAACTATTGCTGGAGCAATGTTGACCAAAGCGTCCACTTGTATACATTTTTGGGTTTTTTTTTGGCAACCCCGGTAAATACAGAGTAAAAAAGACTGACCCAGAGTGAAGATTGGTCAAAGCTCACGTAGGCCCCTGATGTTTGAGACAGATGACAGATGCAGGAACTCAATAATGTATGCATTTACAGATCCTCCCTGTCCTATCCCTGGATGAAATTGTGTTATAAGAAAGCAAAGTACTCAGAACATGTTATCTCCTAGTCCTCAGAGGGACTCCATAATTAGAGTCTGCTTTTAAAACAGTTTCTGTGCTTTCCCCAAATCCTGGTTGAGAATATGTCCTTGACCCACAATTCAGCGAATATGATTTTAATGCCTGCTAGGTACCAAGTGCTCTTCTAGGGCCTGGGGATACAGCAATGAACAAAGCAGACAAAACCCTGGCCTCGTGAAGTTCACAGCGACGGAGACGGCCAACATGCAAGCACTTGAGATGAGTTAGGTGGAGCAGTGGTGCAGGGGAGAAGAGACGGGGGTGGCTGCCGGGGCAGGGACGCTTGAGGAGAGAAGTACATGCTGAGAAGCTCTGCAGAACATTCCGGACAGAGGAACACCATCTGTGGCAGGAGTGACTGTGGCTTCTGCGGAACAGCAAAATGACACTTTGGGATTTCTAGTAAGGATTCACAGAACAAATCCCCCTTGAGTTGCAGCGGTTCAGGAAAAGTTTGTCTTTGCAGACCAGTTGGTGTTCTTTTCGGTAGCAAATTCAAGCGATGTGAACGACAGTGTCTGTCTGTTGGCCTGGGCTTCTAGAAAGCTCAGAGCCAAATTCCATACCTACTGATGGTGGTGCAATCAGCTTGTCTTGGGTCTGGGAGTTTCTTTAGAGAAATAAATTCTCATTTGTCCTGGCCTTTCTCAGGGTATGCTCTATTGTCACCACCATGCAACCTCAAGTTGACTTGGAAGAGGGTAGAAGAATTAAGTTTTTGATTATCATTCAACAGATTTATTGTTGGAAACAAGGAAGTAGCAACAAAGTGGCAGATTCATGGCCCTGTTAATTCATAGCTCAAAGGTTAGGAGTTGCCTACCAGGTTCCAGGCACTGGGTGGGGATCTGCGTGGAAAGATTAAGAGGATGGCTCCTGCCCTTAATGCATTCCCTCACATTCTAGGATGCAGTGCAAACAAACAAACAAACAAACAAAAAAGCAAAGAATTAGAAAGAGTGTAATGAAAGCTAGCACAGCTTTGGGAGCCCAAACAGGGTGGCAGCTTGTGCTGATGAAGACTTGGGTGGAGGAGGGGTCACCGCCTGTCCTCCTGGTAGGAAAAAGGCCACATCAGCCCTTTTACCTGTCTCCATCCCAGGAGGGTGGTGACCAGCTACCCAGCCAGCAGCTGCGGCCATCTTCCAGGGTCAATGCCGGCCTGAGGGCATTGAGGTCTCAGCTACAGGGCAAGAGCTTTCCTGACAGAAAGAAAAATAGATTGAAAATGTTTCAGCTCCACATGTCCTATTTTTAATTGATTTGCACACAGACTCTTCCATCACGGTATTAATATTTAATTGTCCTGTCAGGTCAGATCCTTCCCAGACAGTTAAAAATGGCTTGAGACAGAGGAGGAAATGAGGAGGTTGGACAGCATGAAATGAGGAACGTGAGGCATTTGCTCAGAGGGGATTAGGATCGGAGGGCCAGTGAGGAGCAGACCCTGCCCAGGGTCCTGACAGGAAGAACAGTTTCCTTCTCTGTCCCGTCATGGCACCCTGTAAGCACAGCAGTATTTGTCCAAAGGCCATTTAGAAGCCACATAAGAATTTAGACAACACCAAGGCCTGTGGAGAAAATGGAGGATTTCTTCAATGGGGAGAAGCCAGGAGGCTGACCTCAGGGGAGAGTCCAGAAAAATGAAGGCTTTATGCCCCTCGGTTTTCTAAGCTTGTGCGGGGCTGGTTGGTGTTTTGATTGTGGACTGCAGCCTGGCCCAGGTGACACCTGATTTACAGGCATCTTTCTGTGAGAAATGGTGTTCATCTTGGCTGTCCAGCAACACAGCAGCGAAGAAAAATGGCTCAAAAACTATTTTAGGTTCAGGCATTCGTAGAAGCAGTGAATAAATGTCTCAATGTGACTCATTCCAAAAGGCTATTAATAGACAGGAGATGAGAAGGAGGGGAAGACCTGAATTTCATTCGGTGTCAGCCACTTACTTTATTTTACCTCCTTTTTAAAAACAGAAATTAACAGGTAAAGCTTGTCTTTTTTTTTTTTTTTTTTTTACGATTTTATTGGGGAATTTGGGATGGGAACAGTGTTGGGGAATTGGCGAAGGGAAAGGTTGTGTTTTTCCAGGACTCATCAACCCCAAGTCAAGTTGTTGTCCTTCAATCTTAGTTGTGGAGGGCACAGCTCAGCTCCAAGCCCAGTCGCTGTTTTCAATCTAGTTGCGGGGGGTGGGGGAGAACACAGCCCACCATTCCATGCGGGAATTGAACCGGCAACCTTGTTGTTACGAACATGAGCTCTAACCACCTGCGTCACCCTGCCGGCCCCCCGGTAAAGCTTATTTTGCTGGCCTTTCAGTGGAGAGGGGAGAGAAGGCCACCCCCTCCTTCTCTTCTCCCAGAGTTGAACAGGAAAGGCAAGCCACTCACCTTGCAGGCCCACCACGGTCTGTTTTGACATGTCTGATTCCTTTGCTGAACAAAAGCCTAAGTCCAGGTAGTCACAGAAAACTAAGTTGAGGTGATGCTTCATTTTCAGCAAGCTACAAAGGAATACTTAGAGTCATATTCAGAAAAAGCTTCCATATCACCTCCTGTCTCTGTGTGTCGTCTTGGTTTGAGGCAGCCATTCTCATTGGGAGAGGATCTGCTTGAAGGGGGCCTTTGGAAAAGTATGGATGTATTTGGCTGTCTTAATGGTTGAGTTGGGATTATCATGACAGCTGGAAAGGCCCTGGATGGTGTCCCCAATCAAAGACTGCCCCCCATGACTGCTGGGTACCTACACTGCATTCCTGAGTGAGGGACATGTTTGGAATGACCTGCATCTGGACTCCATTTTACTCATAAATTATTTGGTGCATGTTTTCAAATGCATGAAGTTTTATAGGAAGAGGACTGTGGTGGAAATCCAGGAAAGACTGAATTTTGTTTAGTTTGGCACTTCACTAACAGTTGTTCACCTTTTGGAAAGATCACATTCCTGATGGCAATGCCACCTGTGGTATGTGAGTTACCAATC
Source organism: Aselliscus stoliczkanus (assembly GCA_033961575.1). NCBI lineage: Eukaryota > Metazoa > Chordata > Mammalia > Chiroptera > Hipposideridae > Aselliscus > Aselliscus stoliczkanus. The sequence goes on along the minus strand of CM066739.1, from coordinate 68,682,295 downwards.
ATCACACCCCTATAGCAGTGCGTTTGTGATGGTCAAGTTCACAGACCCTGTGTTTAGGCATGTGAGTATCTGGCTGTGTCATGCTGGCTGCTGCCAAACCTCTACTTATGAAACACACATCATAAGCATCTTTCCTTTTATTTCCTCTTTATATTTCCATTAGGGTGTTATACTCACTTTTAGAATCATATGAAGGTAATTTTCATTTATTTTCAGGAATGTAAAGGGATACTATAGAATATTTACTGTGGGAGAAGCATTGCGTCTAATCTAGGTCGCAAACCAAGGTTGAGATCGGTTTTAAAACAGTACAAACTCCTGAGAGAAGATAGACATTTATTCAGGCACAAATGCTCCTGAAAACAAGCTGCCTGCAGCTCAGGCAGTTCGCAGAAGAGAGTGAAGGGTCAGAAAAGCAAGAGTGAGAGAGCCGTGGCAGGGCACCGGCTGTCAGCCTCACCAGGGCCTGTGGGGTCTGCAGCTCACTGCGTCTCAGCACCAGCTACCTGTTGCCCTCAGGATTGCAGGCACAGTGATGCTAGATCCTCCTTTTTTTTTCCCCCCCAGTGGAAGCTGAAAGGCTGACAAGTTGGCAACTGTATTCAACGGCGTAAGGCTAGATGGCTCTAACAAAGACAGCCAACAATAGAATGGCTTAAGGAACCTGGATGATTTTTTGGTGGGTCATGATCTAAGTGGTGCCACAGCCATGTGTGGGTGACAGCTGGTAGGAGAAGGAAGGGGGTGTGGGGGACAGCATGCATAGCATCACTGAGGTCCAGACTCAGAAGTGGCCCACCTCAGTTCCCCTTGTGCCTGTCCTCTGATGGGTGGGAAAGTGTCACCTTTAGCTGGGTAACCATTGCCCAGCTGTAACTCTGAGGGTCTCTGCCAAAGTACCCAATTCAAACATTTAAAATACATCATGTAGACAAATCCTGTGCAGACATGGAGCCAGGTTTGGCTCAAAGACTGCCGGTCCTGCCCTGCCGGAATTTATCATTTAGTTGGATATTTAAGTTCCACACATGGGGACACAATTCCAAATAGAGGAGGAAGGAGGAAGTTGGGTGGGATAAGGTGTTTAAGTTGATGGAGAAATGGCATACTCAGAGCAAGCACTCGTAGGGGGGACAGCTTGGAGGATAGAGGGACATGGACCTTGAATGCAGGCAAGAGAACTCTTAGTCAAGTTACCTGTCCCACTTTCAGGAAACCTTTCCTGACAAATTTCTCCCAGGAGAGCTTAGGTGCTCCTGTTATCCACTCCTGGTGCAGTGCCTATCACACTTACTGTTTTTCCCTGCTAATTTTTGTCTTTCCATCTAGATTGCAATTATATTTTTCTCACAGTTGCATCCCCAGAGTCTGCCTGAGTCATTGTTATGTGGTAGGTACTCAACAAGTACTTGATGAATGACTGAAAACATCCTATGAAGACTGCGAAATGAAGGCACATTTCTGAGTCAGTGCAAAGATGGTCACAGTGCTTTGTGGGGAAGGTTACCTTGGTCATCATGTTCGGGAGGCCAGTGTCAGCAGGAAAGGACTCGGTTGTTGAGAAGTAGCCTGTGAGGGAGATGTGCTAAGAGAAGGGCTGGGCCTGGAAGGGCTGATGGGTTGGGAGATCTGGATGGGGGTGGAGGACAAGAAACTCTGATTCGGTCCAAGCCTAGTCCCGTGCTAATAGTTAGCTGCAGTACCAGTGCCCAGGGGAAGGCCTCAGTGGGAGGACAGCAGTGAGCAATGAACCCTTGAGTGCTCTGTGTGCTCCTACATTGAATTAAAATAGAAATTCTAGGAAAGGCTGCTTGGAAAATGAATTATATTTTTAAAAATATAATTAGAAAAGCATGTCAGCCGCCTCATTAATTTGCTAGGAATATAGTCAGAGTCCAATATTTTTACGAGTGAAAGGATACATTAAGAGATCGATGGATAGATGGCTATGATTGGGAGGACAAGCAAGTCTTCTCAAGTTAGAATGTTTCTGGTTATATCAGGCCTTGCCCTCAGGCCCAAAGAGGAAAGCTGTTCTCTCTGAGGAAGAGGGTTCTGCTGAGTGTGAGGGGGAGTGCAGGGAGCATCAGGTCACTTCTTACCTGAGCCAGTGATCTAAGAAACAACAAGCCGGTGGCAGTCCCAGCTGTGCAGGAGCAGCCTGACTGCTGACCTTACCAGTCACAGCAGCCATCCTGTGAAGACTTCTGAGGCCCCAGGGGCTGGCAGACAGCCCCAGCATCCGTTGTTAGAGCTGTAACATCCTCAGGGCTGGGAAAGAGACACAGGTCTTCCATTGTGGGCGGAGGGGCGGGGCTTCAGAGTGGGGTGGGTTGGGCCTCAGACAGAACCAAGACACATGTGAGATGAGGCAGGCCCCACAGTCAAACAAAGGCTTGGCTGTGTGAGAGGATCTCTCGGACTCAAACATGCAGATTATTAGGCTTGGGTCAAGGAAAGGGCTTTCTCTGCAAATAGAGCAGGTGCCCGGAAGTATCAATGCCAACTCAAGATGCCTGTGGGAGGCAAGGCCCTACCAAGCAGACCTCGGGAGCTGGGGAGGAGGAGGAAGTGTTGGGCTGGGTTTTCGGTCTTGGAGAACAAAGGTCTGAATGTGGCTGGAGGTGAAGCGGAGACAGAGGAGAACAGTGTTGAAGGAGAACTAGGCCGGATGTTGAAAAACTTGGATTTTAATTTCAAGTTTTACTAACAAGCGGTTGACTGTGAATATGTCGTTTTCCTCCTCTGTGCCCTCTCTGCTGGACCTGTCCTGCCCTGGCCCAGGATTGTTGGGTGAGGATGGGGTACATGGATGTGCCTGACGAGGCAGAGGCCCCCACCGCTGTGAAGGGCTGATGTGTCAGCAATTGTGATTTGTGTGAATCCATGAGCACATTGTGGATACTCAACAAATACAAAATAGCAAGAGTTCCAAGGTCCGAGAACCCAGCCTGGAATATTCTCTACCAAGGTCAAGTGGGCCCCAGATAACCTGAGGGAATAACCATGTGCCTTCCTGCAACTCCCAGGACCAATTAGAAATAATAAAAGGTTTGGGTCCAAGAATTTTACAATTGGGATCGATCAAAAGTTCTTCACCCCAAATATCTCGGGCTGTGGGACACTTCCATGGGCTGAAGAGGTCCGATTCCCCCTTCCCAAAGTGATGATTCAAATAGTCGAGATTCTGAATGAGACTTTGGACTTTGAGAAAAATGGACTTTGGGAGAAAGATTAGATTCCTTTGCTGAACAATAGATTAAGTGTTTTTGAAACGACTGCGAACAACAATGATAAAATAGCCAAACCTACCTCATGAATTCATCAACCAAGGAAACAGATATTTCCAGTACCCAAGATGTTAGCAAGACTTTAAATGTACACATCTTGAAAATACTAGAATGTCATATTGAGAAGGGGCCTTTAAAGATTAGTTTAGCCCAATATACTCACTTTACAGATGAAGAGATTGGGGCCCAAGGAAGGTTGCAGTAAGACATGAAAAATGCATATATTTGAGGTTTTACCTTCTCCTGTGCTGACTGAGGACCTGAGGACCACATATCCGCATATGGCACCTGGGACATCTGCAAGGCTGATGTGGGGCAATGTGTGGTTTGGTTTTACCCTTTGGGGAAACACTCTTTTCCTTCTCCTGGATCTGTCAGTCATGGTGCTATCTGGTGTGGGAGGGCGTTTGGTTCAGCCTGGCCAATAGTTACAGGGATTGGTCTTGGGTGAGCATGTGATTCAAACAGAGCCCCACACAGAACAACAGAAGGAACCAGCTTCTATACTTGCTACTTCTCTTGCTTGAATTAGTTTGAATTAATTTTCTGTAACTTGCAAGCAAAAAGTATTGTGATTAATAGAGTGGAAACACAAGGGTCCTGTGACTCTTTAATGATTTAAAGCTGATAAGTTGGTGGTACAGGGGAAAGAAATGAGAAAACCCAAATAGTCTTCTGCTACTTTCCTGCAGAACGTTAGTTAAGCTCATTTTCAGGGAAAATGCTGGGCCACCTCCAGCAAGTTGCTGTTCCCTGAAAGCGCCACATTCTCACTTGCCTTTGCAAATGTCATCTTCTCTGCCCTTGGGTCACTTGACCCTTTCCTTCTGCGCCCTTTGTTTGGTTAACAATGATTCATTCTTTAAAGCCCTGCCTTGACTCTCCTTCATTCACTCGTTCTTCTTTTAGCAAGAATTGACTGAACCAAATGCTGTACTAGGAGCTGGGGTGATGGCAAGGAACACAACATTCATTCATTCAACCAACAGATATTTTCTGAATGCCTACTATGTGCCAGGCACAGCGTTAAGTGCAGGAAATCCAGTGGGGAGTGAGCAAGAAAAGGTCCCTGCCCTGGTAGAGCTTATTGTCTATTGGGAGATAAAAGAAAGGCCTCAGTTAAGTGTGGATGTGTACTCCTGTTATTTATCTACACCCTCCTCCAGAGTGAGTTCTTACCTGTGTTTCCTATTAGACTGGCTGGAGTGTGATGAGAGAGGATGTGTCCTTCACCGACCACGGCACAGGCCCAAGGATACCCGGATGCCCCTCCCCAGCGCAGAGTGCTTCCTTGTTCATGGAGGATGCTGCCCAGTTAGGCGAAGGGGAGGGGCTGCTTGTGGGAGGAAGGGCTGTGCTTCCCCAAGGCCTGGCGGGACTCCTCTCCCACAGTGGATGGAAAGAGGAATTTAATGAGGGTTTCAAGAAGACAGTAAAGACAATCCAAAGACATGGCCATCTGGACTTCAGCAATTTTTTAGAAAGTAGGACTGGCTCCAGAAAATAGCTGGTTAATCTCTAAAGAGAAGCCAAATGAGTTTAATCCTCAGTGAAAGCTATTCGGTGGGGTCCATGGGCAAGACTGTGACTGTCACTGCTGTGTAATGAGGCTGCTGTGGGCTCCCTCCAGCTTGGGGCTGGTGAGGTCAGGAGACCAGGCAGGTGGGCCCAGGCCATGGCAAATGCAGGAAGCCCTGATGGTGAGTTCCTGGGTGCTGAGTTGGGCCAAGGCTCCTGTGGCTGGAAGACCTGTGGTACCCTTGAAATCAGAGCTGAAGGAATTCTAGTATTCATCTGGTCTTACCCCCTTATTTTAATGCAAAAACTGAGGCCCAGAGAGGTTAGGCGGCCTGACAAACGTCAAACAGCGAGGCAGTGGCCAAGCCAGGGAGCTCCCAGTTCTCCCGCTTCTGCAGCAAGCTGAGCCCCCTCAGGTAGGACATGAGGATCTTGACTAATCCTCCACCATATGTAGATATTTTCAAGATTAGTATCTGGCCCTCTTTCCTTTTCCCCTCCATCCTTTCCTCCTTCCCTCCCTCTCATAAATATGTGGGTCTATAGCTGGAGTCTCCATGATTTATCTGTTTACGCTTGTGTGCCGACACTATACGTGTGTCCAAGACCATGCTGTCTTTCTTTTTGTAGCTTTCCAGTAAGCCTTTAAATCAGGTAGTGTTAGTTTTCCCACTTTGTTTTTCTTTTTCAGAATTGTTTTTGCTCCTTTAGATCCTTTGTACTGCTCTATACAGTTTATAACCATTTTGTCAATTTCTACACAAAAACCTATCAGGATTTTGTTCATTTTGATAAAATTAGATGAACACCATTCTTAATTGTGGTTAATTTTTGAAACAAGCTTCGGGATTTCCGTAAACTGATCAATTTTCAGATAGGTTGAGTGTTTAGAAGCTTTTGATTCTCTCCTTCTTTTCTGATCCCAGGATGCAACAAAATGAAGCATCTGGTGACAGAAACACCCTGGAGGGTATCCAAGGCTCTAGGGGCCGCCGTTTTGTCCAAAGAGGACAGCCAGCTTCCTCCTTCAGAGGAACCCTGTCTGTCTGCCATGGTCAGGTAAAACCTCACAACTCAGACCCAAGAGAAGCTATTATATTTTAGACATTCCCAAATAGCCACCCTTCTCTCCGCTGTCCAGAGCTGAGTTCATCTAGTTTAGGAAAAGTGGTCTCCCTTACAGCCCATGAACACCACAGGCCCCAGGAGTAGAATGTTCTGGGAAGGGGTTGAGGAGAGGCCCAGGAAAGGCCAAGGCAGACACACCATTTTCTGGGAGCATCGCTGCCACTAGAGGGGGCCTTGCAGATGGAATATCCAGAGCAGGGGCCAGCGTTACCACACAGCCAGCTCCCCCTCAGAAAGCCCACATTTCAGCAGCAGAATTGTTGCCTGTTCCTTATACTGTGAATTGTTGACTGGTTCTAAATAGACCATTCATTTTTCCTTTGGCACAGAAAGGTCTCACAGCTCTGAATACCACCGTTGGGCCTAAAGGTTTCAAGTCAAAACATTCCCCAAACCACAGCCCTCGGGTGAGATGCAGGGTTGGCCAAGGGTTTGGAGGAAAAACAACCACCCACTAGCTGGAAACCACCGGGTACACAGGCGGCTGGGTCGCCTTGCTCACAGGGGCTGGGCGACTGAGCATTTTTACCAGTTAATATAATGAAGCCACCTTCCCTTCCCTACCAGTGTCTCTGCCTCCACTTTCCTTCTGCTCCAGGAAATAAACCCAATCTTAGGGTTGGGGCCCAAAGGCAAGAGGCAGGGGCCGGGTGGCCTTGGCATCTGGAGGACCTGAGCTACTACTCCCTATCCCCTTCCTCCTCTCCAATTGGAAGAAGAAAAAAGAAGGAGGAGGGGGAGGGGAAGGGGAGAAGGAGGCTTTTAACACATTCAGGCGCACCTCACCCAGACTCGACTAGGTCCACTAAGCAACTCCTGGAAACCTGAGTGCAGCGGAGGTGGCAGGGAAGCTGGTGCAGGCACCAGTCCACCAGGGAGCAGCAGCTCCTGGGGTCCTGGCAGCCGCCTCGCCGGCGAAAAAGATGCGGGAGGTCCTAGTGGACCTGCACAGTCCGCGGCGCCGTCTGCCTCCGCTTTCGGGGGAAGGGCCGCTTTAAGTGCTTGGAGATCTGGGAGGCGGGCACCACGGAGGCGTTTGCAAACCCGATCGTCCCTAAGTCGCTGTTGCTCAAACTGTACATGAAAGAGATGTCCATGGAGATATCCATTCCCCGCGGCCTCTCCCACCCTCACGTCGCAGGCTTCCACGGCGTTTTGGAGGACAACGACTGCCCTTCATGGTTGGACCTGCAGTAGCCGGGGAAAGCCCTGATGGTGCCCGAGGCCCGCCACCACCTGCGGCCAGCATCTGCAGGGAACCCGGGTCCTTCACCTGGTCCTCCAGGGGGGCTAACGCTTCCTGAGGGAGGGTCTGGAGGTGGAAATAGGGGATTTGCAACGGGCAAAGTCGAATATGACGGGAGCGGGAGGCCCTGTGCAGAACCTCCAATTGTAGAGGCGCCGAGCAAGAAAGGGCAGTTTCCAGGGGGGCGTGTGATCCTTGGGTGCAGCGTATGTACCTTGTTAGTGGGCAAACCACCTTTTGAGACTTGTTTCCTAAACGAGACCTACCCCCTAGAAGAGTGAACACAATATTCTCCAACACATCAACCCGGTGGCCACGCCTCTCACCCAGAAGACGCTTCAGGCAGATCCTGCTGCCTGCCAGCCATTCACTAGCTGCTCCAAGGGAGTTCCCTCCTTCTGGCTGTACCCCACCGGTCACCCCATCACCATCCTCATCATTGCACCCAGGTTTTCATTTGCTGCCAGCAGCCTGGACCTCAGCAACTGGACGCCTTTCACAGTCCTCACTAAAGGCATGGAGGACCCCTAGCCGCAGCATCCCTAGGGACTGGGGAGACCAGCCAGGTGGTGGACTGACTGCCACTTTGGTGACATGCAGCAGCAGCTACACAGCGTCAGTGCCTCCACGTCCTCAGAGCGGGTGGGGCAAGAGGAGGCTGAGGATTCTACCTGAATCCCCATCTTCTGATCAGCAAATGGGGGGACTATTTGGACAAGTAAGGTCTCAGATGTCAGCTTGTGTGACCACAATGTGAGTGTATGCTTCAGTGACTCAACGTGCCTCATCCTGTACGAGGACAGTGACAGCCTGCTGGACACAGAACGTGACGGGAGAGTCCTACCTCACTGTGGGTTCCCATCCCCACTCCTTGCTGGAGAAGACCACCCTCCTTAAGTATTTCCTGAATTACGTGAGAGAACACTGTGCCAGCATCACTCCCCGGGAAGGTGATGAGCGAGCTTGACTCCCTGACCTGTGTAGCTGGTTTTGCACCTGCAGTGTCATTGTCCAGCACCTCAGTAATGGCTGTGTGCAGATCGGCTTCTTCCAGGACGACACGAAACTCCTCCTCTGCCCACGGATGGCAGCTGTGACCTGCATCGGGAAGAAGCAGGACTTCTGCAGGCACCCCCCTCCCCGCCCCCCCGAGCCTCCTGGAGGAGTATGGCTGCTCCAAGGAGTTGGCCAGGCAGCTCACGCTCGGAGCCTGCACCGTGGTGGACGAGCTGCTGAGCTCATCAAGTCTCAGTTTCCCCAACTATAAAATGAGGGAACAGCAGCACTTACTTTATAGGGATTATTGGGGGGATTTTGTGAGAGAACATTTAGTCAGTGCTCATTAAATGGCAGTGGCTATTGTCAGGATGGATCTATTGGGGACCACATGACAGCTTTGATGCCACACTTACCCTGAATGATGTGGACTCTGCCAGTGTTTGCGGACTCCGCTCCTGCTAACAAGCCCGTCTCACCTGAGACTTGAGGGTGGGAACCCAACACTGACCAGAACCAGGTTTCAGGGGTGAGGCTTTGGGTTTGCCCCTGGGTCTTCCTAATTCTCCCCATGACCCGATTTAGTTATATTGTGGAGGACACCCCCCACCAAGGTTTTTCCTTCCAGTTATGTGTGTGTGTGTGTGTGTGGGGGGGTACCAGTGGGGGCAGGGAGATGTTTGAGGACACCTCTGTGGCCTGTGGCAGGAGCTGAGGGGACCTAGGGCCCCAGAAGATCTGCATTTGCAGAGACACAAACACTAGATTATCTCGAGGATAAAAAAGGATTTACGGTGACTTGATTTAAAGCTTCCCTTTTTCCTTTTTTGGGCAGAGGCCTGGGAGTAGGGGGTGGGAATTGAAAACAGACACTGCCTTGTGAGGGACTTGAATTTTCACTTGCAGAATGATGGAGCTTTGGAGAAGGGTTGCTCCTTCATGTACCCCTCTCATCACGTGCCATCTAACCTGATCTTTAAATCCCCAACCCCATTTGTATTCCAGTCTGATCATGGGAGACTCATAGCGCTGTGGGCCCCAGCCTTGGTCTGTAGCAGACTCGAAACCTTCAGTGGAGCCTTTGGCTGAAACAAAAGGACGGGGGTGGGGGAGTGGGGTGAGGGGGTGGGTGAGGGGGGTGGGAGGTGGGGAGGGGGGAACCAGCCAGCCTCCTCTCCCCACAGCTGGGCCCTGGGGAGCAGGGTGGTGGCAGATCAGTCTTTACAACTGCCTTTTACTGGATCATCTGTGTTGGTTGTAATGAAGCCTCTTATAGGACAGGAAACCACCAAAAGCCAGCATCAGGTCAATGTACCAGGTGCCCAGCATACCAATGACCAGACCACAGGGAACAATTGGCGCTAATGCTTGAAATTCCAGCCATGAGCCCGGCTGCTCCACACCGGGACACGCATATGTCCTGGGTAAGATCCCAGCTGGCAAGGCCCAGACTCACCAGGAATTCAACTGCTGCAGCCCCAACTATAATAATTATAACACCCCACCTCCGAGGACACTGGGGGTGTAAATCCTGCTGTTTATTCACCTGAGGGACTCTGCAGAGAGGATAAGCAGCCTCAGCTCTCAGTCCCTTGAAACCAGGGACCCCTTCACACAAAGAGGGTGTGACCTGTTCTTTCTTGACGTTCAATAATTTGGGGAGAAGGGAGTCATTCCCTGGACGCTGTGTTCTAGCCTGAATTCATCTCCCACAGCTGGAAGTGTCCTGAGGTTGGAGGCATAACTGGTTCAGGAACAGGCTTGAGCATATCAACGGGGTAATGTCCTGCCCAGGGGAGGCAAAATGGCCAACAGAGGTAGTAGCAGGTGTGTCACCATGGTGTCTTCATGGAATTGTCTTTCTTCAGGACGCCTTGAGCAAAATCGTGGCTAGAAACCAGATGAACCCTGGAGGCCTTTCGTTAGCCTGAGCTCTCAGTGTTCCAGGGTTGATTCATTCTCTGGTCCCATGTCAACATGGGGAGCCCCAATGCTCCCACCTCTCCCTGCTTATTTCTCATTTCATTCCCTGGTTCATTCTTGCCTTCGAATGAAGGCAGAGCTGAGTGTTTCCTTTTCTGGGATCTTACAGCCCCTTGTGTGTGTGTGTGTGTGTGTGTGTGTGTGTGTGTGCAAACTTGCACCCTGCTATTCAGAACTTCCCAGAGGCAGGGGTTATTCTGTTGAGCTTTGTTTGGTGGTGTCCACCTCCGTGGTATCCAAGTGGCTCTGGGACCCTCCCTGTGCCTCAAAGTCACCTGGAAAAATACTTAGAAACACCGAGCCCCACTCCCAGAGATCCTGACTTAACTGACCTGGCCTGGACACGGGTAGCCTGAGAAAAGCTCTCCAGCTGATTCTAATGTGCAGCCATGGTTGAGAACCCCCAGGGCAGACAGACCATCAATGAATGAAAGCTCGTTTAAATGAACCACTGAGGCAGTTTGCCTAAGAGACACCTTCTTTTATTTTGTGTGTTATATATATGTGGCAGGGTGGAGGTTCTCAAACCAGGCCCAACCCTCCCGTTTTCCCACTGTTACTACCATTTGTTCGAGCCATAAAACTCTTGCAGGAACCAAGTTCTGGAAGGCCAGCGAGCGTTACTGGCAGGCATTTCTTGTCTGAAGTTTCGAACCGGCTGAATCACTTGAGTCTTAGGAAGTCTCTGCCTCCAAGCGTGCGGGAGTATCTCAGTCGTCCTTTAGGTTCACTCCAGCCCTGCCAAACCTCTTCCTCAACACCTGCTAGAATGCACACCATGGTTTCTGAGACTTTGTGGGGAATGGTCATGGATAAGTCTGAGGGGCTGTGTGTGTGAGGTCCCAGGTGGGCCAAGCAGCCCTGGAGGGAGTGCTGACTTGACTGATAAAGTACGCCAAGATCAGAAAGGGTAAGTAACTCGTCCCATTGTCCCAGGTCTCGCAGCTGTGCGTGTGTGTGTGTGTGTGTGTGTGTGTGTGTACTCACGCAAGACATTTAAAAGGCTCATGGCACCATTTTTTATCATTTCATATTGCAACTGCATCACGTCTTTGAATTAGTGAATTTGCTTGATGTAGTGAACGTCCTGCAAACCCAGAAGAACTGAAAAGAAGGTAAAGGAGAAGCCTTTATGTACACAGAATAGGGAAGAAGAGAGGAACAGAGGGACAAGGACGAAAGGTCTTTCCTGGCCATTTATAACTGCCCCTCCCTGAGATCCAGGAAAGGAAGAAAGGCATAAAAAAAAAAGAACAAAGCCAGGTGAACTGTTAAAAATTATTTAATAGAAAGTCCAATGTCAAAATGTAACAATAAACAAAAATACACATGTATAAATATGTATATATAATTAGACCTGTACACTTTCTCAGACCCTTTTCAAAATGGAACAGAATCATCGTGACATCTTGGTGGTGAAACCAAAAAGAATATTCAAGCAACGTGAACCCACGGGTGCTGTGGGGAAGAGCATTGCTGACGCGCTTTGAGGGTTCAAAGAATTCCAGTCATGGGGGAGAGGGGGTATTGCCAAATGCCTTTTCGGGAGACTCCGAGAGGGAAGATGAGCAGCTCCACGGCTCTATACCTATAGCTACTGCCGTCTAAGGACCTCACTCCTGTCAAGTGGGATTTTGAATTATTTCCATTTCTGTTGTTTGAGAGTTTGCTTGCCCTGCCTCCCAGACTAGGAATTCCTGGGGATTTTGGCTAAAGACTTCCTATTCCGCAGGCAGTGTGCCAGCACAGTGGTTTGGGATGGATGCCATCAAAGTGTGCTGATCTGCTCTTAAAACAGTGGTGTCCAAAGTGGGTGTGCCCATACCGGGGGTGGGGGGTGGGGGTGGGGTGGGTAAGCTAAAGTCCCCCTCAGGGGTTCAGAGAGAAAAATACCAGAACCTCTGACTATAATATTTTGTATCTTAATCTTTTAAAATGTCTATGTTGTGTACTTTTTATAATGCGCCTACTATATTAGTACAGAAGTATATGAATATAGGCTTTCAATAAATAATTAAACATACAGAAGGGGTGCATCTCACAGTTTTTTTTGCTGATAGGCATGTGTGACCGAAACAGATGAGCGCCCACGGCTTTACAGAATTCCTGTGCGCACAGCTCGCTGGGGAGGTCACCCTGCTGGACTCCCAGGGCCACTTGAGGAAGGCTTCGCAGGTGCCCAGAAGAGCCATCCCTAAGATACCGTGCAGACCTGACTGAGAGCGGATGCCTCCTAATCCTGCCGCTAGATTTTCTTTGAATGTAAGGCCCTATTCCTAAATAAAACACAGATGTCCTTGGGAAGAGCAAATACACAGCCATTGACAACAGGCAGCCATCCATTTTGATCTTTTCCTGGTGATGGGGTGGGGGTGGGAGTTGGACCAAGATGGACTATAGCGAGAGTGTGCTCTGAGACAAACCTGGCCAAATTCAGCCCTGACTCCCAAAAGGAGCTTCCAGGGCCTTAATTTGAAAGTAGATGTGTGTGTGGGGGGGCAACTGTTCTGTCAGATTTCAGCTCCACCATAGCCACAGACCAAATTCTAATAAGAAAAAACCCAAACGATTAGGCTTCAGGGATATTCGAGGGGGAAACACAAGACACAGAATTAGAAATTCCTCAGCCAACAAGAGGAAAATCTGGGCAAAGAGTGGGCGTTTGAGTTAAAATGTTTCCACGGGTCCAGAAAGCTGGAGTTGCTGCTGGATATGCCAGGTTGCACCCAAAAGGGCAGGTATGGGGCTTTGCAAAAAAGATCAGCCCCACGGAGCTTTCAGGGCCCTTTGGGATCCCTGAGCTACATCCCGGTCCCCACAAGTCCATGGCAGCCATCTAGGCTTATGGGTATTTACCATTTTCCATGTGCAAACAACATGTGTTTTTTCAAAAATGTAACAACGCTTCTGGTGGGACTCAGGTGTGCACCCTGGACTCAGCAGAGGCCCAAATTCCTCCGATCTCTCTGGGAAATGACGTCACTTGTTTGAGCCTTTTCCTGAGTTTTTAGAAACCATGCTGCCTCACAGCTCGCATTTTGATACATCTCATTCTTTTCTTTTCCTTAATAAAGTTTCTCATTATTTGTCTGGTGGGGAGGAGGGTGTGGAAAAACCCAATGCTCTGGACTCGGACTTGTTTCTTTGGAAAACCCAAAAGGCACTGCGAGTTGTCTCCACAGAGACTCTGTTGGTCTCTGAGCCTTCCCTGCCTCATGCCCGAACAGCGCAGAGCTGTAGGCTCTGGCGACCTTCCCGGTCCCCACAAGTCCATGGCAGCCATCTAGGCTTATGGGTATTTACCATTTTCCATGTGCAAACAACATGTGTTTTTTCAAAAATGTAACAACGCTTCTGGTGGGACTCAGGTGTGCACCCTGGACTCAGCAGAGGCTCGACCACCAGGTGTGATCTAACCCGGGGAAAGGCTGTCCAAGGGCCGCTGCCTTTGGGGGAATGAATGAGGGTGTCACACACTAAGTTGGGGAGCCCTTTGCTGCTTCCCAGGTATTCATTTTGGGGTGCACCCTCATCCTGGCGTCTAGGCCAGCCTATTCCCAAGAGATATTTTTAACCTTGGTGGCTCTAGACAGGTCAGGATGACCTACAGCTGTCCCTCCTGTCTCTGAAACAGACCCAGCCCAGGTGAAAGCCCTTGAATTCAATCAGCTTTTGGTGAGAGGACAAGAAGGTGGGGCGGGGAGCGGGGATACACGGGAATAACTCCGTCTCAGCAAGAAACTGCCCTTCCACCGCGAGGAGGGAAATCTTGGTCCCCATGCCGAGTCCACTCACCTCCCTGGGTGACCTCAGCAGTGACCTCTGCTTCAAAGGGCAGAGGGTCAACCCCAGCTAAGTCCAGGGAGCGCTCCGGTATGGGGTGGCTGACTGTTCCAGCCTCTTTCCTCCCTCTCTCCTCAGCTCCCAGCTCCAGCTGCTTTCCTGCCTGCGGGCTCTGAAACCCACACTGTCCCTCCTTTGGATGGAGTCCCATGCTTAGTCCTGGAAGGCCCTGTGCAATGCTCTCCGTCATCCTTGGACAAACTAGGGCTTTGATGTCACCTCTTCCAGGAAGCTCTCTGCTTCCCACAGCTGGGCGGATGCCACTCTGAGATGCTCCCACAGCACCCAGTATTTATCCTTACATGCATTTCCCATACTGTCTTGCTGAACATGACTCCTCAAGCGCAGCTGTGTTTGGTTCAGTCGTGTATGACTGGCGATTAGCTCATTGCCTTGAGTATACTAGATGCCCTATCAATACTCTGTCGCGTGAATGAGTCCTTGGCCTTGGGGAAGGGGATGCTAAAAAGGCTGCATTTGAGACCACCTCAGTGAAGGGGCCCCAACCCCACACAGTGGTGTCGGGGAGTCTCAGTGGAGCTGCTGAAATGCCAGTCAAGGCCACACTGGGTGAGTGGGCGAGTGTGTGAGAAATGCTGTGGTTGTATATAGCTGGACCTGGCATGCATCCTGGGGGGGGGGGGGTCCTTTTGTGCCTGGAGTGGGGAAAGGGCGCCAGCCACACATCCAGGCTAGAGGCCCAGGTGAGGCAAACATGCCAGTGATAGGGTATCCTGGTCCAGAGGGGGCTCATGGTGAGGCAAGCAGCAGACTTCCATCCTCCTATGGAGGCTGACTCAAACTCCAGCAAGAGTGATCACTAGCTTTTCCTGTTTTGGTATTATTATAGTTACACTAATACTTTCCTGGACATCATCTAAGCAAGTGCAAAACAGGCAAAATACAGCTCTTCCTTAAACTATTTCAATGATAAAGTAGTTTAAAATTTCTCTCTCTCTCTCTCTCTCTCTCTCTCTCTCTCTCTCAAGGAAAGAGAGCTAAATTTAGAATTCTAATCAGACAGCTGCCTGGTTCTGCTCCAGGAAAACAGATACCATTTTTTAAAATGAATTTCCATCTTTCTTTGAACAGAAAAGCTGGCTTGAAATCTATTGCAAAACGTCCCTTTCCCACTTGCCTGTCAAGAGAGAACAGTCCCTGAAGGTCTGGACTGAAATGCCAAGAAACAGGGGCTATTCTGCCTCTTCTGGGTCCAGGCCAAGTGGCCCCCAAGGTTCCACAGCTAGTTTTAACCCTAGAGACCCTAAGGCAGTTCTGGCTGAGTTTATGGTGTTCTTTTTACTGCCTCTAAGTTTTACTCAGTCAAGTTCAAAGCATCGGGCTAAAAATAACCCCTGGAAGGGGAAGAAGGGAGAATTCAGGGTAGAGTGGGAAGACAGTATTAGAATGAGAGCTTTGGTTTAGGGATGAATCTTGCTGAATTAAAGGCTGAATTTCTCTGGCTTCCATGAGACAAGAGCTATTTCATACATGATCTTGAATGAATTTGACAACTGCCAGGTTGGAGGCAGGACCTTGGGGGCAGTTTTCATAGGAAAACTGGTCATGGCATCCCCCCTACACAAGGAACTTCTTTCCATTCCTTCCAGCTAAGTAAGTGAGGGTGCAGGCCGGTCCCCTCTAGCAGCATCTTTAACAGTTGCTATGGAGACATGAGTCATCATCTTTAGAGGATGAGCCTTCAGGAGGAGCTCTGGGGAATTCTTGAGCTCTTCTGACCTTGGGATAAGTTATTTAAATAACTATCCAAGTCACTACAGGAACATTCCAAACATTTAAGGTCTTGAAAGAGATTCACTAGCCTGGAAAATACAGAGCCCCAGTTCAACGATCAAAAGGAGACCTCAAACCTTCACCCACAAGAAAGGATTTCCAATCAGTGGCCCAGGCCTTCCCTTCACCTTTGGAGATCAGGTTCTCCCAAACTTCTCTGTGAGGTTAAGGCTTTTCCACCTTAAAAAGATGCAGAAACCAGCCTTGGGACCCAGGAAAGAGATGACGGACTCAGATGCCTGTCTAACTGCAGAAGTACCAGGATCCTTGTCCAGATGGTGTTAAGAGTTCCCAGAGGAAGAGACAGGTACCTACATTCCCAGAACCTTTTCCTTCTGGGCACAAATGTGCTGGTAGCCAGCAGCCTCCCCTGATTTGTGTGTAGCTCATCAGATAGGAGGAGGCCACGTAGAACATGCTGCAGGGGGAAGCCAAGCTGGTGGTGAGCCAAAGAGAGGGTCTGGAAGGTAGATGCCCCCAAAGGATGGTTTTCACAGTGTTGCAAAGGGCATAGTAATAATACAAAATTGGGAAAATACTTGAATGACATCTTTCCTTCTGTCAGCATGGGCATTTATGTTGAATAGATGTATTTCACACATAATATCCACCCCTTAGAACATGGCGGTAACAGATTCAGTGCACAGGATTATTGGGAGGGAGACACAAGACAGTTATAAAACACTTATTAGCACAGTATCTGGCACAGAGTGAGTATAAATAACAAACAGTAGTTCCTTTTCCTCTTTGCCCAGGGTTACATTAGATCCCAGATAAGGTACCGGAGTCTCCTGAAAAACATGGCAGGGCTAGTTGGTCACCAAAGTAAATATATTCACCTACAATCTTCATTTTCTGCCATAGTATTTTGCCTCTTTGCCAGAGATATACAAAAAAGGTGACTGAAGTCAAAGACATTTTTTCCCCCTTGGCAACACACATCCATTCATTGGCAAAAGGCAGTTCCTAGACCTCGTTCATGAAATTCCAAAGGTTTATTGCAGGGACATCGACAGTGTGAAAGCTGGTGGCCTCACCCAGCTTTACACAGGCGCATGGGGGTCTAGTAATCCTCCCATGACGTTGAGAAGCCAAAGTTCTGCTTCAAACCACCTTTTCATTATGCCCTTAAAGACATACTCCCTCCCCCACCATGCCTTTTTTTTTTTTCCCTACTGGGGTTTAAGCAACTTATAAAGTTTAATTTCTGAAGGGTACAAATAAATAAAGCTCTGAGAGTGCCTTCCAGGGAGAAAGCATGGAAGGTAAATCTTATGTAAAATTATACAGTGCAATCTAATACTTGTTTTTAATAAGGGAGTTGGGAGGAGGAAGGAGAAAGGGCCTCAGAAACCAATCGTTTTGTCTTTCATAACGAACATCTTAAGAGTCTGGGAGTCCAAGATTCAGAGTCAGTACTTCCCCGGATTAAAAATTTGATAGCTTGTCTTCCTATAAGACTGACATGTTTAACTGAGTTTCTTTTCTAAGATGAGTAGAGATGGGATGATGCTCTTTGAAACTCTTGCCTGCTGTCTAAACAGGACCTGTAATCAATATGCCAGCCTGCATCACAGGCTCCTGAGGTAAAATGCATAAGAGGTATAATCTCTGTTTTTAGCAGGCTTATGGGAGAGTCTGGCCCTAAAAGAAAAAAAACCACAAAAAAAGTTTCAGTGAGGTTGGGGGAAAGACACAGTTGTAACTCAAAGTGGGGTGGCATCACGTGGGATGAAAATGTGGGCGCCATCATCCCTGGGTCTGCTCCTGGGGGCTGTCATGTTGCAGCCATGGCCACTCCTGCCCCTGGGGGAACCTCTGACACTGACGTGCTTCTGTGCCTCACAGAAGGCGGCTGGCCCCAGGGCAGAGGACTAAAGAATCATGGCTCCTCGTCAGTCGGGACATCTCTTATTGGAGTCATCCAAGCTCAGTCTCAGACACTGAGCACTGCCGATGGGGAGAGACCGGCCTCCCAGCAGGCCCATGGCAGGCCACTGCTGCTTCTTAGGGCTGACCTAGTTTTCTTGTCTCTGGATTTCATACCTGCTTTGTCCCTAAATAGACCATAACACCACTCTATGCTCCAGCCTGGGACTAGGAGGCATCACTGAGGTAAAAGCCTCTTTCAAGGTTCTCTGTCTGCAACAAACACGTATTCAATTATGACAGCTGAATCTGCCATCCTGAATCTCTGCCAACCCAAAGCAAGCCATATATATTCTGCTAAACCTTTACAACTCTACAACTCGGAGCACACAAGGCCTGTGTGACCCAGCTGTGAATCTTGCTGACGGTCTGCCCCACCCACGGGCCACTCGGCAGCTGGGTTTTGAACTGCACCCGGCACACAGCCATTCTATCCACTCTGCTAAATGCTTCTCGGTCCATTTCTCATCCTTTGTCTACCTCTATCCACCAGGCCATTTCCCTCCCTCCCTCCTTCCATCTCCCCGAGTCTCAGAGATCACAGCCAGCAGAAGCACTAGTCTGGTTTATTCTTTTCAGTGTATCTGAGACAATCTGCTTAGCGTTCAGACACACGGGGGAAAAAGGCAAAATATTTTTTGCTTGAGGCCCTTTCAGAAAGCATAACCAAATTAAGTACAAACACAAGTCACTTGACAATTTTATGATTAAAACCAACCAATGGAAAACAATGTTTTGAGTGTTGCTAACATAATCAAACATTTCATGCTGACCCGCTTCGCCACCCCATTTCTCAGATCTATTTCTAGAGGTCCCACATGTGTCTGCAGATGAATCACTTTTGTAACCTAAAGAGATCTCCACTGTTAAAACCGGAAGATACAACTCCAGAGGAAAAGCCCCTGGTTCCCGGGAACCAGTTTCTGTTTTTATGAAACACTCAAAAGCCAGGGTCTAAGAAACACTTGGGTTCTGTGTTATACGTGCGTATCATGGCAAAATGTTGAACATGACTGTAAGAAAAATGATATGAGCACGTTTCACCTTCAGGTAGGTGATGATTTTCTGGCAAGATATTCTTTGAGATAGTAAGTCAAGGAGTCAAATGGAAGATTTACTGTTTGCTTTGTAAGAATAAGAAATCCTGGGAATAAGCCATCCGCGTAACAGTGAACAAGTCCTGAGTGGACAAGTCTGAGGTGGGGCTTAGCGGGTCATTTACAGTGGGAGAAAACTATTTTATTCCCTTGGCCAAATACCATAGAAAGGAAGGACACTGAACCCTTTGGCGACTTGACTCTCCCAGCATTTTCCTGCTTGAAGCAGGCTAAAAAGCCTTACGTTTTGGCTTCATTTCTATTTATGTAACAACCACAGCTGCTCCCCAAAACAGCTGCAGCTGGCTGAAAGAATTGAGGGCTGTTGTTCCTAATATTTGAGTCCATTTTCTGTAGCACATGACTGAGTCTCCTTCCTCTCAACGTTGTGCCCTGGTCCAAAAGGAGATGTGGAATCTTACCACGAGCTCATCAATGGTGCCATCAGCTACGCAGATAAATTTTGAAAGCCCAGGCTCATCTTCTCAACAAGGGCAAATTTAGCTGCTTCTTGTAGTCTGTGGCAGGTGATCTCCTGACTGCCCAGGACACGCTAACCAGCCACCTTTGGAGGGTGACAGTGCACCCGACAGCCAGGCCCTTCACACTCACAAGCCCCAAAGAGAGAAACACACAGTGCTCCTTCCGCGTTTTTGCGGGACAAACCCAAATCCGGACTGGTGCCCTCCCCAGAAAGTAAGAAAGAGAACCCCCGGTCAAAGCTATCAAATGCGTTAAAAAAATACAAAAGTTATTTTCTCCTTTTGACTGCTATTTACTTGTGACAACATTTGTTAAAAATATTACTTCTGTCTTTGGGAAGAGAGCACTCTCTTCATATAATAATATGGAAAAATAAACTCTACCAAACCCACAGTTAACATTCTCCACGACCGCCCAGGGGCTTTAGTTTTCATATCTCCAAGTATCATCGCCAGTGTCAATGTGCTACGTTTTCCAGTAGGCAACCGCCTCTCACTGTGCTGTGTCCAATGCTGCAAGGGAGAGGAAGAAAAAGTGGCGAGGCTCCTGCACCTTTCGGAAGGGAGAGAATGAGGAAGTAGGGTGTGGTTTGTTTGCTAACAAAAGGAAAGCTAACAGGGTGGTTTCAGGCCCTCCTAAAACCTCGTGGGATGTCCCTTCATCTCTTCTGACCACTCAGAGCCCAGCTAATGCTTGGTAGATTATTAACGGGAGGGTGGAGTGCCACTGAGGTCAACTGTGGGTGTCACTGCAAAGGATGGCTCATCTTCCGCACCCAGGAGCATCGTAAAACACTGAACTGGATGAATGGGAGAAGACAAGGATCCATAAAAACAGTAAAATGTTTATTTTCTTAGAAAAAAAAAAGTGGGGAAGAGGGATTCGAAATGATTGTGATCACACACTTCCGTCTGCATCGGGGCAAAGCCAGTGTTGCAAGCTTAATCCTTGATTAAGAAAGCTAGTAAATGAA
Source organism: Aselliscus stoliczkanus (assembly GCA_033961575.1). NCBI lineage: Eukaryota > Metazoa > Chordata > Mammalia > Chiroptera > Hipposideridae > Aselliscus > Aselliscus stoliczkanus. The sequence continues at coordinate 68,662,015 of CM066739.1, read as the reverse complement.
ACGATCTGCTGCTTACTCCTAGGTCACTTGCTCCAGGAGTCATGTCCCAACAGGCTTTCAATTGAGAATAGCTTCTCTACTTCTTAGCACAGAAACAAGGCTTGCCTTAGCAACCATCCCATCTCCAAAGCGTGACATTGCCAGGGAGAAGCAAGGCTCTGGACCCGCTCAGGAGAGACAGGGAGGAAGAAAGGGTTGGGGAAGGAGATGCTTAGAAGTGGAACCGGTCTAGAATAGAAGTTTGAGATCTGAGTTCACCACTACCCCATCTTTATAGAAAATAGGTTGGAGAGCCTCTATAAAACCACCAGGGTCTTTAAGGTGAAATTGCAGAGTTTTGCTGCATACCTGGACACAAGAGAAGTGAAAAGTTGCAACAAGTTTTAACTAGCAGCAACAAAGAAAGTTCATTAACAGTTTTTTGTTGTTTTGTTTTGAGCAATATTCCTTTGCAAGTTCATTAAGGAACACTGTAATCGAATGGGGCATACGATACGGAACGATCTTCTTTTAGTGCTGTTCCTTGAAGAGGACCGACCTTTGCAAAGATTTCAACTGGGGTGTAATCTATTTACACAGTAGTAGCTCCTGGTTTGAGTGATACAACTGGTGCTATGTGATATCCTCTTCTTCCGAACAGTAATCTCGACCCTGGTGGGGAAAAGAAAAGAATAACATGTGAATGAGAAATTCGAAGCAGGCCCGAGACAGTTACTCGCCATCAGTTTACTCTCAGTATATGTCTTCTTGCCTCAGGACCAAGGCTTCATCAGTGACTACTGGGCACAAGGTAGGTAAGTCATAAATAGTATGTGTTGGCTGATTTATAACTGTATATATCTCCAGGCATGGAAATGTTACCAAGCTCCCAATAAGCCCTTACTTTATACTGGTAAGAACACATACGAGGCACATACAAGACTCAGCAATTCACCAAGAAATTACCAAACCGACAATCCGTTCAGGAGACCAATTTCTCATGAACAGTAAGCAAGTCACTTTCAGCTGGGGCCAGGCCTGCTCACTTTGTACAGCTACGACTCCATGCCTGGAGTTTATAACTTCACAGAGGACAGTACAGTCCAGGGATGTTTTAATTTTAAGCCACTCTCAATTAAAAGAGGATTAAAAGAACCAACCAAACAAGGAATCACTGCAGATAACATGTTCTAGGACTATATTTGGTATGTGTGGGTTGCACTAGAAAGGCAAAAATGCTTTTGATTCATTCACAAACAAAACAGGTTATTTGACAGTTTAAGGGTTCTTGACCATTATTACTTTTTGTGGGGGAGAACAGCTGTGGTCATTGGTTACACATTGCTTTCATGCTACAATGTCAGAGTTGGCTCTTTTAGGGAGGGCGCAGCTCACAGTGGCCCATGCAGGGATCCGAACCGGCAACCTTGGTGTTATCAGCACCATGCTCTAACCAACTGAGCTAACCGGTCACCCTTCATTGTTACTTTTGAGCATATCCCATCCAGTAAGATATACACTCTACGAACGTATAGGTGGGACTAGGATCTAAGCTCCACATCTGACCTGGCTGGGTTGCCTTGGTCGATATACATGGCTTTATGGTCTGTAATCCCTGACAGGTAGCATAGGAACAAAATACCTGGGGGCATCACATGTCAAAGACAAGGGCTTTGTAAAAAGTCACAGATTCATACTACACACATCCTTCAACCTTCTTCTTTTTAAATACGCACTACATGTTTCAAATTTTTTTTGTTTTTGGAAAATATCCCTTTGAAAACAGAATTTTCTAAATAACTCGAACTTATTCCTAAAAGTATTGAAAACTTGAGGAATATAATAATTTTGTGGGGCCGGCCGAGTGGCTCAGTTGGTTAAGAGTTGGCTTAGAGTACGTGCTCTGAGCAACAGGGCCACCGGTTCTATTCCCACATGGGCCAGTGAACGCTGTGCCCGAGATGAGCTGTCGCTGAGCTGCCAACAGGTAGCAGGATGGCTCAGCTGGTGTAACAACAAGATTGCCTGCTCAGTGGTGGGCTCTGCCCACCTGCAACTAAGACTGAACTTGGCACCTTGAATTGAGCTGCCGCCTGGATGGCTCGGTGGATAGGGTGTGCGCTCTTAAAAACAAGGATGCCAGGTTCGACTCCCGCATGGGATGGTGGCTATGCCCACCCGTAACTAAGATTGAACACAGCACCTTGAGCTGAGCTGCCGCCAGGAAGCCAGATGGAGACTGGCGCCCTCCACAACGAATACTGAAGAACATCAACTTGGCTGGTCCCCTTCCCCAATTTCCCAACACTGTTCCCCTCCCCCAATTCTCCAATAAAAATCTTAAAAAAAAAAATTTGTATAAAACTACTTCTCAAGTGTATTGAAGATTTGTTGTCACCATATCTGTATACTGACAATATTCGACATTCTCCTAATATTTAAGTGCCGTAATGAAATATTGTACCATCTGGCTGGAGGGAACCTTGGCTCTGTGACTGACTAGCTCTGGGATCGTGATTAATTTACCTCTCTGTGTCTCAGTTTCCCCAATGTAAAATGAGGATAACAACAGTACCTACTTTGCTTGGTTGCTGTAGAGTAAATGAGTTAATAGTACTAAAGTGATTAAGTAATGCCTGGCACATAAACGCTACCACACAATGAAGCCTTCAGGGGTTGTCTGTCTCCATGCTAAACGGCCCCAGACTGCTTGTTCTCTGAACGTGACTCACTTCTTAGCATGCTTTGGTTTCCTCCATCGTCAGACACTGCTTGTCTGAGCCCAGGGTCATCTGTAGTTTTGTTTTACTTGCTGCATGAAACGTCTCCTGGGCAGAGAAACTGGGTAACCCATCTTCCTGAGAAGAGAGGTGCCCTGAGCAGTCACCCCACGTGGACAGCCTCCCTGGTGACACTGCCCAAGCAGATGCCATCAGTACCCTTGGCCCGGATAACTCAGGAGACGCTCCCCGAGCCCCATGTTGGAGAGTCAGGAAGGAGAGCCTCATGGGCCTTGGCCGTTAGGACCTGCTTCTCTAATGTGGGAAACAGGACACACCCAAACATATCAACACGATGCTGGAAACGTATCAGGTGGCACTCTCCACATATCTCAACTCACGGGGCTCAGAAGTAGACCTGCAAATAAAGGGACACTGGGTGTTTCGCTGGAAAGGAAAGTCAGGGGTCATAAAGTTTTTTTTGGTTTTATTTGTTGTTGTTGTTAGAAAAAGAGAGAGGACATTTCTAGTGTATATATGGACATATACTGTTGTGTGACATCCGGCAAATTACTGGGCTTTGGTTTCCCGGGGATAATCACGGCCTCTGTCTCATAGGGTTGTGATCAGGATTAAATGGAAAAAATATAGTGTCTGGCAGGCAGTCAATACATATTAGCTGCACTATTATTATTACTATTACTATTAACTCCCCATGTTTTTCAGTCCTCTGGCAGAGGAATGGGGATCTCCTGCCTTGTGGCTGTCATGTGGTTATAAATGATGATCTGACAGGTGTCAGGGAGCCCTCCCTCCCACCTCAGCTTGTACCTAAGGCAGGTCAGAATTTCATGTGCTAGCCCAGGGGTCAGCAAACTTTGGAGATGGAAGAGCTGCCAGGGGGTCAGCAAACTGTGGCTAACGAGCCACATGTGGCTCCTTGGGTACGGCCATGTGACTCTGAAGTAAAGTTGAAAATGAAAATAAAACTATCATAGTTTCATTGATAAAAATTTTAAAGGATATTAGTCATGTAATGGTGATTATGGAAAAATATATTTATGGTTCCGAATAATTTTTAAGTTGTTGTGAAGGACAGGATTGGCTCTTCCAGGTGGTCGGCAAACTTCTGAGATGGAAGGTACCCAAAGAGCCGCATGTGGCTCGCGAGCCGCAGTTTGCTGAACCCTGGGCTAGAGTAAAGCCTCTAGGGCAGACACTTAAGTCCCTTTCCTCGTTATATCTAAATAAGGCCTCAAGTTAAAGCAAAGACCCAGCTGGCCAATGTAGGGTTCAGAGGGCGCCTCATCCATGAGGAAGACTTGGATGCAATGAGACACAGACAGACAGACAGACAGATAGACACACACACGTGAACTGGTGTACTCATTGATAAGCAGTGTCTCCAACTCTGTAAATGAGTTCAGGGTTGTGCAGCTGATGGTACATTTCAGACCCTCCAAGTTTATTGTTTTGGAGAAAGCCCCTTCTTTTGAGGGACAAAGACTCCATTTAAACTCAAAACTGCAACTTCCATTTCCCCAGCATTGGCTCTTCTGAAATTATTATTATTATTATAGAAGGAGAAGAAAAACTGCATTCGTTGCTTTGCAGACATTATTTCATTGGTATTCACACCAGCTCTGCAAGGAGGAAGTGATGCCTGTGATCAGTGGGGAAACCTCAGAGAAACCCAAGCCCACAAGGTAATCCTTGCGATTTTTATTTTTTGTTTTGTTGTTTTTATTGTTGCTGTTGTTTTGTTACGACTGTAATTAGTTGGTAGCTAAATTCAAATTCAAATCAGTTTCATTTTTGTGATTATCACCTGTCAGCAGCTCTGAGAACCCAATATTTTATAAGCAGAAAACCTGGAAATCAAAAATATCCAGAGTATGAGCTCCCATATGGCTGGTGTCATTTTAAGAAATGAACCCGAGGACGGTCTGATCTCAGCATCACCTGGGGCCTTACCTGCACACTGGCCTTACTCGGCAGGGCAGGGAGCTTGCTTCTAGAACATGGCTTTATGTCTCATCTAAATTTTAAAAGATCTGTGCTAAAAAGAGAACCTTAAAACCTTCGGCTGTCAGCAGACAGGAAGTGGGAGGGAGCCAGCTTTGGGAGTTTCACAGCAATTCTCTTGCTGAAGCTCGCCCTTTCCCCTTGAAGGGACCACAAAACGGAAGGCTTTGTAAAGACGCTTTGCACTTTGCGCAGTCTGAATTAGGAACTGTTGGACACAATTCCACCCTTGTATAAAGGACACACTGAGACCTACAGAGAGCAAATCCCTACGAGGACCCCCCAGATTGGAGGAGCGGAAATGTCTGTGGGTGCTGACAAAGAAGCGTTGTTGGATAAACCACAGGGGCATTTTGGCCCAGATGCACAAAAATATCTACGCAAGGAGCTTTTTTTTGCTTTTTTGCTTTCGGAGATTTTCCTGACCACACCTTCACTCTGAATAGGTTTGCCCTGCCCTCTTCTGTTGTCTCTGTTATTTTCTTGGCGACTTAAAGAAGTTTATGTCAACTCAGAACTTACGTTTCTAAGGTCCTAGGATAAAATTCTTTGTTTCTCGAGATGTCTAAGCTAAGAATTAGAGACAGTCCTGAGTACTGAAGGAAGGACGTTATCCTAATTTAATTTAAGTTTTTTTTTAAGTGTGTTTTTCCAGGACCCATCAACTCCAAGTCAAGTAGTTGTTTCAATCTAGTTGTGGAGGGCACAGCTCACAGTGGCCTATGTGGGGATCGAACCGATAACCTTGGTGTTATGAGCACTGCGCTCTAACTTATTGAGCTAACCAGCCACCTCACATTATCTTAATTTTAAGCTCTGTATGTTGAAAGAAGAACAGCTCAAAGAGTGACGTCAAATAAAGAAATTGTTCCTGTAAAGTGCCTATTGTATTTTTCTCAAGTTTAAGTAGACAAAGAATCTGGGGGCGGCGGCCCAGTGTCAGGTGAGATTTTATCACACAAGTCCTCAGTACATTTTTGTAGATGTGCGTGCATTTGGCCTAACACATACACCTCAAGCATATAACAATCAGCTGTGAGATGAGTATTGTCCTGATGGAATAGATTAGAACTAGATGAAAGGTACCGAGAAGCACCACTGAATCTCAGTTTCCCCATCTTTAAAATGGGGGTGGTAACATCTAACTTGCAGTATTGTGGGTATTAGAAGTAATACACATATGGTGTTTGGCAAAGCTTGGCACATGGTAGGCTCTTAATAAATTAAAGCTCTCGTGATGATAATTGAAAACTGAGATCAATAGAGCCACGAGTTAAGCAGCTGCTTAGGTGAGAAATTGAGCCCAATAGCTGGATCAATTACATTCAGGACCTCAAACAAGCCGGGCACCGCAGGGCCTGGGAACTTGTCCTTCCTGGCTGGCTCCCTGCGACCCCAGCCCCCACCATCCATTGCTTCTCATTTCCAGATCTCTGCTCAAATGTCATTTCACTGTCTTTCCTGAACACCCTACATCCAATAGCCCTTCTTACTCTGCTTAAATTTTATTTACATTACTTATTACCTGACATTATTAATAGCTGAATTCACTTCTTTATTGGCTGTCTTGTACAGAAACATCGAATGGGCAGAAACTGTTTTTTGTACTCATGCATCACTAGGACTTAGACTAGCGTCGGCACCATGTTAGATGCTCAATAAATATTTGGTGAATAAATGAAAGGATGAAACATATCTAGAGAGTTCTGAAGTTTGGGAGGTGGAAGGGGACCTAGAGGTTTTCCTCTCTGACCTACACATCTGGCATAGGATGAGCCTCCGTTTATGACATTCCATACAGGGCCCGCTGAGTGGCGCAGTGGTTAAGAGCTGGCTTGGAAAGCCAGCAGCCCTGGTTCGGGTCCCACATGTGAGGGCCAGTGACACTGTCCTCAAAAAAATAAAATAAAAATAAAATGACATTCCATACAGAGAACCTTCACTTTCCGGCAGGAACACATCAGATGCTGTTCCAAGCTGCTCATGAAACTGTTCCACAGTGGAGGCCCCAAACCCTGCTTTCCTCCCACAGTATGGCTCAGTCTGGGCCTTTGGAACCGGAGGACGGGTCTTCCCACACGGATGGCATCCCTTGGTCCGTTACCTGGGAATAACGTGGTCTCCAACTAGGTTTCCCTCCTCTGTACGTGAGTCAGTTTTTCCATGTATTTTTTGTTTTAAATGGATCCACTAAAGATCACCAACATAGAATAAGATATCCCAGAAATATAGCCTGAGCTATGTAAGAATTAAGTATCTGACAAAGGGGATAAGAGGAACAATAGGTTCCAAAACGATCAATGTACCACATCTTAGCAATAAGACAACAGCATATAAAACTGAACTTCTGTCAAAGCTCTGGAGGTAACTCTTAGCCTCAAAGGAATCGAAATAGATCACAAGGAAACAATAAGAAGGTGAGCACATTTGAGCATGTAAAACTGAATCTTTGCATGTAAAAAGAATATTACAAAAAAATAAAAAGGCTAACCTCATCATGGGAAAAATGCCTGCAGCATACCATGGGTAAATGATAAAAGTTATATGAGAAGTTCTTACCAATAAAAATGAACAGTGAGAGGATCTCAACAAGAGGGAAGAGCACACAGTAGAAACTCATTCCAAACGAAATAAAGCCGTAAACAACAATTAGAAAAACGGTCTGTTTCAGTAATCAAAAAGTAGAAATTAAAATGAGATATTATTTAAAAATAGCCACACCCAATTCTTGGGAGTGTACAATGAAGTGTGATTCTCCCGTAGGGCTGGGCTTCGTGTAAAATGGTATGGCTGCTTTGAAAAGTAATTTGGTAATATGTCTTGTGAGTCATTGACATGTTCATAACTTTTATTAGAGCAATTTAGAAATCAGTATTGAAGATAAACATATATATATATATATATATATATATATATATATATATATATATATATATTGGGGGGGGGCATGGACGGGAACAGTGTGTTTATCCAGGACTCATCAACTCCAAGTCAAGTAGTTGTTTTCAATCTAGTTGTGGAGGGTGCATCTCAGAGGCCCATGTGGGAATTGAACCAGCAACCTTGGTGTTATGAGCATCGCGCTATAACCAACTGAGCTAACCAGGCGCCCTATATACGTTTTTAAAAACTATATGCATTGGTTCCCTGGGGCTGGAGGTGGGCATGGGGACTGAGTATAATAAGAAGGCAGGAGTTGCTTATTGAGATGATGGAAATGTTTTAAAATTGGAGAGTGGTGATGGTTGTGGCATTTGGTAAATTTATTAAAATTTGTTAAATTGTACATGTCAAACGAATACATTTTACGGTATTAAATTATACCTCCATAAAGTTGTTAAAAGTATACATACAAATATTTTCATTGTAACATTTTTATTAGGCCTGAAAAAAATCAAATATCCCTTCCTTTCCTTCCTACCCCCTCACCAAAAAAAATAAGATTTCTAAGGTATGCCTCCTGTACTCTCTGCTACCACACAAATAAAACCAACAGCACCAATGGCCCACAGGTCCCAAATAGGCAGATCCTTTTCGTATACCACTATAATTTCACACATATTGTTTTCTTCTCCCATACCCCTTCCTAGCCTTCTCTACATGGCTATTTCAAGTTTGCAATCTCATTCCAACATCTTATCTTTAAGTGAAATTTCCCCCAGTTGTTCTAGGGTGAATTGGTCTCTTCCTCTCTCAGTGATCCTTCCATTCAATCACCATGTTTTATAGTAATTTTAGCTAAAATGTCTTTTTGATACCTAATGGAATCCTTGTGTGGCCCATATCACAAATGGTTATGAATATTCAGGTGTTAGGAGGGAGGCAGTGCTGTGTGTGTGTGTGTGTGTGTGTGTGTGTGTGTGTGCGCGCGCGCGCGCATGGTCATAAGGATGAATCTGTTGAATAACGTTATATAGGAAGTGTCCTGGGACTTTCATAAGTGAAGCAAAGGGCCAATATTTTGGAAAAAGAAGCCCTCTTTAACAATACAACTGATAAAGAGTAATTTTTGAGCAAAAGTATTTGGGGAACAGACCGGTTGGTTACTGGAGTAGCCTGGAACTTAGGAGAGACACAGCAGGGTTGCAAGGAGTGGGAACAAAGGTTGAGAACAGAATCTCACTGGCCATTATTCATCATTTTTATTCATATAAATAATACTTGTATAAACTACATAGGAACCATGTCTGATTCTCTTTCCAGAATATTCAGTCAGCCATCTTAAACTCAGCCTTTAGCTGACGTCACAAAGTTCTGTGTTAAAGAACCTCACAGGTACTGCAGCAGGGCCAGATAATGAAACACTCCAGTCAAGATTCTCCTGTCTGGAGAGAGCAAACATGCATTTTTGTAATGAAGGCTCATCATAGAAGTTTGTTTAAATGATTCTTGTTTCTATCTGGACATGTGAGTTGTTATACTCGTCATAAATAGGCTCTTGTGGGTTGACTGATTGACTGACAGGAATCCATCCTCTTCCCCCTTACCTTCTCCCAGATGATGCTGGGAACATCTATGAGTTTCTGTCCCACATGTTATTTTGATTCTCCTACCTCCTGTCTGCTCCCTTTTCATGATTCACCTTCCTCTTCTCTCTTCCTAGCTGTGGGCTTCCTGAGTCTATTTCTTGACTCAGTTATGCCTTCTCTACTCTGCACTGTGGGACTGACCAGCTTTCTAAGCACCAAAAAGCATCTCAATGAAGGAAACACAACTGCCGCATCTGTATTTTGGTGCAGAAATTGAATGGGCGTTCTCCCTTCTCTGCCCACCTACACCACTGCCCCTGCCCTTTTCCTTCATGTGTCACCATCCAGAGGCAACCTCAGATCTGAATTTTGATGGGAATGTGGACATTTAAGCTCTGACCCTGAACGAGGAGTACAGGAGAGCCCCATTGCATGGCTTGAGCGTGTGAGAATGACGAGCTAGAATCCAGAACAGGCATGACCAGGAGGAGGCAGGAAAGGGATGGAAAAGTGGAATGAAGGGCACTCCTAGGGGCTGGTGTTTCGTTCTCCTCCTGCAGGGCTGTGGGTCCAAAGCAGGCACTCTCTACCTCCTTCCTCAGGGCTGGACCTGTCGGTGCCTCTTCAGTCAGGGAGCATTTCGGCAGGATTTTCCTTTACAGTCCAACAATTTATAACACTCATTTGGAGGAAATGCAGAAGAAAAGCACAAATAATTAGCTGCTCCCTAGGCTTACTTCATTAGAAAAATCAATTGGGGAATTAATGGCCGTCTCCTTTCTAATGAGCTTTATTTTAATTAGACCCACATGTGATTATTTCAGTTGGAAAAAGGTCTCCTTTGTAATGAGCAGTAGGAGTGTGACAGTCTCTGATGGTTTCTTTGGTTGTATAAAGGAATGATCACCATGATATCAACAGCAGTGGTAGCAATTCTAGTATAGCGGGCTTTTCATTGCCAAGACGTAAGTGTTAGCTAAATAGCTTCAACCCCTTCTCCCCATGAAGTGTTTATCATACCCAAATCCTCACTCTACCAACAAAAGGAGGATATTTTCGAAGCTGTAAGGCACCTATGTCTCAAGTTTTATCTGATGTTGGCACTCAGATGACATCATAGATACTCCTTCTCCATGAGGAGGTGAACAGGGTTGAGGATAAAGAAAAGCAAGGGTAAAAATGTGGGCTGTCCACATCTCCAGGTCACATTCAACTGATGTCCTGGAGCAGAAGTTGGCAAGTTTCTCTGTGAAGGACCAAACAGCAAATCTTTTAGGCTTTGCATTCCATATGGTCCCTCATATGGCAACTCAACTTCGCCATAGTAAGCATGAAGGCAGCCACAGATAAAAGTGAAAACAAACAAACAAAAAAAACCAAACAAAACCCAAAAAACAAATGAATACGGCTGTGTTCCAATAAAACTATTTGTGGACATTGAATTTAGAATTTCACATAATTTTTCACATGTCAGAATATATTGTAGTATTCTGCTTTTTGTTTTCTCCAACCATGTAAACATGTAAAAACCATTCTTGTCTGATGGGCCTCATTTGGCCCATAGGCTGCAGTGTGCCCCACCCTGTTGTAGAGAATCGAATTACCCTCAGAGGGTTCAGACGCTAACACTGTCAAGCTAATACTCCCAAGAGCTCAAACAGCAGAGATAATTTCCATTTTGAGAGACCAGAGCTCTCCTCCAAAATGTCATTTTATAAAATTGTTCTTATTGTACAACAAGAAAACCATCAATCAAAATCAAAATCAAATTAAAAAAATTTTCCTACAACCCCATCTTCCTAATAATCAGAGAGTGTTCAAGTTTCATTTAAATCTCTGCCCACATATATATGTCATTTTAATATAGTTTCAATCCTATGATGGACACAAGTTTTTTATTTGGCTTTGTTCACTTAACATTATCCTATAAAAATTTTCCTTGTTGTAACTGATTCCTTATAATGGTAATGGCTATACCATTAATTTTTTTGTGGAATTTTTTTAGAAAATTTCCAGGCCATTTGATGGGCTTAATTCAAAGGAGTGTCTTAATTAGTCTATTCTCAGGTGTCAAAGTTCAGATTTAAATACCACTCACTCACACCCAAGCCAGGTCAACCCACTTGGTAAACTGGAGTCTTATGGGTTTTTTCTAGGATTCACTTCCTCTAGGACAGGAAACCTCAAGGGTCTCCTCCAGGATTCACTTCCTCTAGGACATTAAGCCTCATGGGTCTCCTCCAGGATTCACTTCCTCTAGGACAGGAAGCCTCATGGGTCTTCTCCAGGGATCACTTCCTTTAGGACAGTGATTTTGACTGATTGCTTTAGCAAGTCTGGGATTTTAATCCATATGCCTCTTGACAAAGACGTGCCTTCCAGACAAACTCTTTTGAGCTCTTTGTTCTGAACTGATTGCTTATACCCTAGAATTTATATTGAACATGGTTGGAGGTTTGGGGAGACTTAGCACATACCTCCTTTCCTCCTCAGTTTTTAACTCAGCATAGTTACAAAGAGTCAGATGAGAATCAGTTTCCTTGATGGATTAGAAAACCCAGCAGGCCCTCCCCAATGCCTCCCCGCCCACAGAGGCTCTGTGGATGGTGACCGCCACACCCCGTCACTGGTGGAGAGAGTGACGAATGTCCAGCCTCTTACTGCTCCATGAGCAGGCCAGAGAGGAACGAGTGTGAAAAGTTGGTTTCTTTCCTTCCCACACAAAAGAGAGACATTGTTTGCCAGATTACAGTGTTCACCTTCCCTTTGCTTTCTCTTTGCTTTCAGAATAGGAAGCAATGCATTTGGCCAGTAAGGAAACTGCTGCCACTGACAGGGGGTCCTTGCTCATGGAGAACAATAACCGCTAGTTCACTGTGGAACCGGAGGTTTCCACTGGACTGATGCACTGAACACATTTCCTGGGAATGGGCACTTGGGGAGGATGACAACCGAGGGAGGCTCAGAGGACACAGGAGAGGCTGGGGCAGGCAGGGCTGACTAGTTTGTGGTGACTATTTAGCCTCGATAGAGGGTTATGAAGCTCCGTTCAATGAAGGGTGGTCACACATTTGGCCAAAAAAGAACAGCAATTAATAGAGATCCACTGCATCTGTGACCATGACTATTAGAGCCCTAAAAATAGGAGTGATTTCAAATGAAATCTAAACGAAGAGCATTTTGGGTGACTTAAGAGGATGGCTCAGTGCCTATAGATTAGTGCTTCCTAAAGGTTTTCTTCCACAGAGCTGCACATACTGGGATGCAGTGGAAGGTGTGACTAAGGCCAGGGACCACTGTGTAATCTGCTTCTTTCCACTTGACATTGTGTCACAACCATATTGCTATTTTCATTAACTTCTTTTGATTTTGAGAACTTTAAAAGCTACAGGGAAGTATAAAGAGCGTAACAAATGCTATATTTCCATCACTCAGACATAAGAAGCAGTAATATTTTATAACATTTGCTTCTAGCTACCACCCTCCCCCTCAAGAAATGATATTACCATCTCAGCCCCTTTCCTCTTCGCACGTCCCAGGCTTACCAACAGTCATGGGTTTGGTACGTGTCCTTCAGCTCATTTTTCATACTTAAATATTCATATCATATTCACACTACATCAAATAAACTATACTTTATGTGTACATGAATGCTTAAATATACAACAGATGCCTTTTATAAATATATCATGTAAAACCATACCATACTAATGTGTGCATACGTGTGTTTGTGTGTGTGTGTGTGTGTGTGTGTGTGTGTGTGTGTGTGTAGTGGTGGTGGTGGTGGTGGTGGTGGTGGTGGTGGTGGTGGTGTCTCTATATCAAGCTGGTAAGTTCTGCATTTTCAGTTTCAGCCTTAGTCACCCCCCGCCGCCAACTTCCCCCAAATTTTTACCAGTGGCCTTCAGGATACAGATACAGGCGACTTCAACCAAAATGAAAGCTACCAATTACAGAGCACGCACAACACATCAAACCCACTGCTAGAGACTCCACATACATTTTCTTTAATTCCTCAGACAAGTTAGTATTACTACCCAGATTTTTTTTGGTGAGGAAACTGAGGACCAGAAAGGTTAACCAATTATCCTGGGGTCACACAGCTCTTCCTGGAGCTGGCCCTTGGACGTGGCCCAGGTGTGAAGCGCAGGCTCTCTCTCTTGCTCCGTGCTGCCTCTCTCCCTGACTGTCTTGCTCCAGCTTCTTGGCCCTGTATCTGCTGTGTACCTGCTGGGCTGCGCTTCATCAGGAGCACCTCTGAGCACACCGAGCCCTTCTACTACAGGAGGCTGGCTGCTCACACGCCCTTCCTTTGTGTGCATTTGTTCCCGCTAAGCCCAGTGGCTTTATTTGCACCATTCACTCATTCGACATGTTTATTAAGCAAACGTTCTGTCCCAGGTTCTGTGCTAGGCTGTGGGGACATAAAGACAAATGAGATCCAAGTCTTATCCAGAGGGAGCTGCCTGTTGAATGCTTAGAGTCCTTTTAGAGATTCTTAAATAATAAAGCAGCTGTTACAGAGGTTGACATCCTCTCTATCCCCTGCCCTTGGGCTCTTGTAAGACTAAAACAATGCCTATGGCTGCCAAACACAAAGGATGCGGGGAAGAAGGGAAAAGGAAAGCCCAAGAAGAAGACGGGGAGAGGCTGACTGGGAGCCAATCAAAGGAATCACACATGTCGACATCACTGTGTCTCTGCTCTGGTGGTGCCCACGCACTTGGCAAAATGACACCATTCACTGACTGTGCCACACACTGCTAAGGAGTCCAGAGCACCATCGGCCATGCTTCATTCATAAAAATGGCACGGTTCTTGTACTTGAACCTCCTCTGCTGTTCCCTAAAGAGCCAGCCTTGAAAGAGCCTCAAGAACTCTCTGAAAAGCAAGCCCTCCAGAGAAAAGAAAGTGAGCAGAGACTGAGTGTGCTGCATTGCTTTCAGGCTTGTTGCTTGCTTTATTTTCCTTGGCTGCATCACCTATTACTATTAGCCACCTGGGAACGCTAAGATCCTTACAGCCCAGCGTGTGCACACACTTCGCTGGTGGTTCCTGCACCAGTGTCACCATCACAACCATTCAGAAGTCATTGCATAGAACTATGTGGTAGGGAGAAAAAAAACAGGACTCAGTCACCTCCTTACCCTTGTTTACAGTTTTCATTTGCCTGACAGATGAGAAAAGGTACACCCAGGGGAGAAGGCAAGGCAGGGGGATGACGGGAAAGGAGGCGCGAGGAAGGGTTTGGACATTAGCAAACGCAAGACCACACTACGTTTACCGTGGAGCAAGATACTGTTTAATGGGATGATATTGGCAGCCCTGCCCACTTGCAAAATACACATGTCAGCAAGAGTATCATTCCACCAATGGTGAGGACCGCAGTTGTGACAAAGTGACAAGCTGGGTGGGTGGGACATGCTGTGACGTCCTCTGCACACAAGGGGCAGGTCATGTGACATTTGTTAGGGTTTGATACAACAGTCCCACGTTTTCTCATCACGAGTACACACGGAGGAGGCTTTTAAACACACCACCAGAGAGGAACGCTTGTCATGAGCTATGTCTGCCAAACGTTACATTTGATTCTACGGCAGCTCTGAGGTTAAACAGTCCACTACAGGAATTGTTTATATGTAGAACCAAACATTACACACAAGTCACTTTCTTCACCAGAGGAAAAGCAAACACCTTCTGATCTCTGACACCCTGATTCATAATGTGGGCTCAGACTGATCTGATGTAATAGTATATAAACGCAGACATATCATGATCTTTCTCCCCAGCAAGGGTTAGTTCTGGAGCCAAGGGATTCGGGCCACTTCAGGAACTCAAACATTTTCTAAGTGTCAATGATTTTTCAATAGAGGTAAAGGTCTACAGATAAACATCTTTTAAAAACAGCTGAATTAAATCCACACGCTGCTCTTTCTCAGACATTTCCCCAAAATGTCACACTGAATAATTCCAGTTAACAGTCGACGTCTCAAAATCGTGCAGGAATACATGAGATGATACAGCAGGCAAGCTGAGCTCACGCTCGGGGGTGAGGTGCTAGGAGCTTTTTTGAGAAGAAGAAAGGGAAGTAAGAAAGGAGGGAGAATGGGTTTGCATGGAGCTGTCCCCCCTCAGTTCCTAATCCTCTTTAAAGTCAGAGGTATATAGGGATAAGGTCTCTGGCGAGCCTCATGGGTCTCTTGAGCTCTAGATCTGAAGGAAGCACATTAATGAAATGGGTCTCAAAGAAATCCACAAGTTCTTTGCCTGGGGCCCAAGGACAGGTGGCTCCAGAGAATTATAAAACCCTGACATTTTACTTAGGAATCATGTGCATTTTTACACAGAGAATCTTTTATAACTTTTACAAGATTCCAAGAAGATGCCCATGGCCCAATAAACCTTAAGAAGTCTTGCATGAGAAAAGCTAACCAGAGGCAAATGACATTGTACTGAGATATTCTTTATTTCATATTCAGGGCTGTTTTTGAAAGGGAAAAAGACTCCTGAGTTGTCAGCTGGTCTTATGTCCCCATAAAGCAAAGGATAAGTCCCTGTTTATTTTTCCCTTTTTTTTTTTTCAAAACAAAGTTTCAATTTTATTTGACATTCACGATTATTTTATATTAGTTTCAGGTGTACAGCGTAGTGGTTAGACATTTTAAATCCCTGTTTTTGCTTGGAGAAGATCCTAATATTACAGGTACTTGAAAAATGTACTTACTTTTTCTGCTTCTTACAAAGCAAACTGAAGTGTATAGTAGAAAGCAGATCTTAAAATCGGATGTGATCTGTATTTGGTATTATATTCAGAAACTCCTCCGCAGGGCTCAGTTTTAATAATCTAAATATCTTCTTTCTCCTAACTACAGAGTTTAAAATCATTACCTTGCTCTGCAATAAATTGTCAGTTTTTTTTGAAGCTGCAAAAATTAATCATATGTGATCGCTTCACATAAGATTCAGGGGCCTGTGAAGTGTCAGGAATAAATATAGATTCCAATGGAACAGTGTTAGGGATCCGATGATGAGGTACAAATAAAGGTGACGCTTCCATTGTTTCACAGGAGTTTTACTCTCCAAAAGGAAAAGCAAAAGGAAATGAAACAAAGGTCATAAAGCCCTTTTGAACTCTCGTTGGCCTCCTTACCAAAGTTGTCCCCTGGTCATCTCCAGATGCAGCCCCGCGTCCTGACTACAGTGACATACATGGTACCAAGTGTTCAAGAAGTGTCCCAACTGCCTGGTTAATGGACTCCAAGTTTCACACCTGACCCAACAAACAGGAGGACCTGACACAGTGACAATGCGGGCAGGGGGGATAGATGAAGGATTCCTCCATCAGTACAATCATTACATTGTTAATAAAATTCACTTTCAAAATCGAGCAACTTAGGCAGGGGACTGTTCCCTACTTATTTTGTAGCCCATATTTCCTATCAATTTTTCTATCCTGAATAACTAACATAATGTCTGGTACTCAGTTAAGGGCTAGATAAAAGTTTTTAAATGCATTTTTTGCTACCTGCTTTTCTGCGCCACCGTTAACTTTTGAGAAAAACGCGGGTCCACCTATGGTGCAAAGGTTAACCGTAGCTTAACCCAGTGACAGTCCCTGAATGAGTGTACTGTAGTCCAAATCAAGTTTCACTATAAATATTTAACCATCAAATAATTCTAGTTTCTTTATACTAATGGTAGTTTTAGTATATCTATTTTTTAAAGTTTTATTATTTTTTTTTTATATCTGTCTTGAGAGAGACAAAGCAGAGATTTTTTTCGGTATCTAGAGGAGATTTAAAAGGTAAAATTAAGTCATGCCCTATAGACATTCAATAAATACAAAGGACAAATCAAAGAAGGGCAAGTTTAAACCTCCATGGGTTCAGTCAATTTTGCGTCTCATCAATTTAAGGAAGGAAAAAAGAATTCCTGGACATTTCTGAGAGAGATTAAATCTCAAAATTCAAGACCTCTCTGAGTGACTCCAATTGTTAGCATGACACTCTGAGTTTAATAATTTTTAAAAAATCAACCCTATAAAACCTAAAGAATAGGTTTAAGTTGCATCTATGGTTGTCTTCATACTACCTTGAACCAAAGAAATATTTAGCTATGGTAAAAAGTAAGGAAAATAATTGTAAGAGTCCAACTTCCAATTTTGGTTCTGTCAATTGCGACAAAGATTACATTAAGCCAAACACATATGTTAAGAAGGAACATTTTAATTTTTGGAGACTTAATGTTTAAATGTGATACATAGGATAAAATATTCACAATATTCTAACGGATGAACTTCAGATAAGAGAGAAGAAGAAGAAAAACTTGGTTCAAAGAGGATAGAAAATTCCTTGAGAAATCTGTAACTGGGTGCATGTCACGGATTAAAAATAGCTCTTCTTTGAATAGAAATGAATTCAATAGTAGGAACACTATTTGTTTTGAATCTACAAATGCTCCTTTACCTGGGGAAGTTTCTATCTAATAAATGACTGAGTTATAAAGTTGGCTTTTGTTGTGCTCAACACATCATAATCTACACTCTGGATGCAAAAGGAAAACGGGAAATTGAATTTCAGATGGGAACAATGAATTTCAATTTTGAGTAAAAACAGGTAGAATTTAAATTATGAAAACACAAGAAAGGGATCAGATAATTTTAAATGTCTTGCCAGGGTTGGTAAATGTTGTTTAAAAGATAACTTAAAATTTGGGTTTCAATTTTTGCAGACTACCTCTACTAAGCAGATGTTTCTGTTGCCAAAAAAATAGCAGAGGGGAAAAAAAAAAAGCCACATAAACTGAGAAAGAAAAAGATCTTCACCGATACAGTGGGAACAAAATATTTTTTTTTATGCTTCTCTGTACTGAAACAAAATGCTTCGGCAAGTTGAACAGCTTTTGAACCAATATGTGAAACTTGGTTAATTACTCCTGGATGAAATTTTCCAATTAAAAAGTCAGGCATAAGCCAAAATTGCACTAAAAGTAAAAATAAAAAAGTATACTTCTCAATGAGTATTTATGCAGTCAGGAAGCACTATAGATGAGACTACCATTTTAATTCATTACCATCTCTATTTTTCACACTGGTGGTATTTGCTGGTCTTTTAATGGTGCATTAGAAGATTATACGATTATTCTTTCATTAGAGTGGGGTCGGCTGCTGACATACTGGTTAATTCATGACCTGCTTCATTATCATCCATTGAGTGATATATATCATACCTTAGAAATTCATGAAGAAATGCTCAGATAAAAGGACCACAACAAGTAAAAAAGAAATAAAAATGAAAGCAAAAATTTTCAAAAGGTAAAATGGGCCTGTGATGCCTTAACCACAGTAGTCATATGTTCTGAATTTAGGATTTTACTCTTCTTTAGAATACAGCTTTTAGATGCTAATACTCAGATGTATAACTTTAATAGTTAAAATTCACCCCCTGCAGTGATGACTTCAAATCCTGCAAGTATGTAAGCCTATAATTATTACCATAGTTCATTCAATTGATCGGCATATGGCACTCTGAGATCATAAGTTCAATTTCCACACGGATCAACTCTGTATCTTACTGTCAATGTGAAACCCACACATTCCTAAGAAAAGCAACTTGGAGACTCCACTCTGGAGCCAGAGAAAGGGAATAACAATAATAATAAAGAAATTATTATTATTATCCTTGCAAACCTGGGTAAGTGACTCAAGCATTCTGAGCTTCAGTTTCCTTGTCGGTAAAATGCAGATAACACATGTCTCGTGGCCATTACCCTGAGGCAGGTATTGATGGCAACACATAGGTGATGTCTGCAAAGTGCTCAGAGCAGCATCAGGCATATAGTAGGTCATCGGTAAGTTTTGGCAGGTACTCTCTTACTTGCAGTCCGAGGTCAGAGCAGGGCTTCAAGTGCAGATAATACAGTGATAGGGACCCTATCTCTAGACAAAGCCTCTTACTAGTCTCTATCTGGCTCTATGCACGTCAGTTAATGATCAACGGTAGCACAGGATCCTGGGAAGGCTGTTACACATGAAATATTCTCAGAAACACATTGTGTGTGTGTGTGTGTGTGAGTACTTTTGTTTTAACACTCTCTCACCCCCTTACAAGAACAGCTTTGTAACAGAAACCAGAATGTTACTACCCTAACTCATGAGACAATTAGCACATTTCCCTAGAAACACACACTTCATTTATTTTCCTTCCTACCTTTTCAATTTTTTCATCCAGCATCCTGAAGAATTCTTGCTGGCTCTCAGAGGTGTGCATGCTGAAAAACAGAGAGAAGTTCACTGCATATTGCAATTTTGTCCTTAAACCAGGCTCCCCCCAGAAAAATGCTGAGTCCCTACACTTTGGGGCAGACATTTATTTATTGCACTTATCCACTGAAATACTTTGAAGTTATAGCAAAGATAAATGTTATTACAGTAATTCTACAAATGTGTTTCATAATACTCTATCAATGCCTATGATTTAAGAAATACAATTTTCTTTCAATGTGCATGTTATTTATAGAGATGGTACCAGGAGGCGCATGCCAAATTTTTTTCTTCAGATACACATTTGTGATTTTTTTAAAAAAGCATAGGCAAGCAGCACATGGCATATTTCAACCCTGTGTGTAACTGTAAAAAGAAAATATGTCCTAGTTATTATACCGAAAGGTGTATTTTGCAAAGGTTGTCAGCACCAGCATGCTATTCAGCTGACTGTATAGGGATGGGCTGGCAGCCAGGGAGCTCAGAACTTGACATTGGCCCTGAACCCCTTTAACATTGGTGACAGCACGGATACCTTTCTGGGACTAAAATCCCACTGGAATGGGGGACTAAGCCAGGAAGCAGGTCTGAGTAGCACTGTTTGCTTGTCCGATGTCACTTGCACACTGTCACTGCCCTACAGTACGTCACTGTCCTACAGCATACTTAGATGCATATGGTCACACAGAATCACAGATGGAAAGGATGTGGGGAGGAAGGGACCTCGGTGGCAATGTTGTCAGCGACCGTAGTTTCTACTTAGCACATAGTTGTGGGTGTTCCAAGGAAGTTCCGGATGCTGGGTGACAGACACATGGCACAGCGTTTCTTTCACTTACTGCTAGTGCCCACTGGTTGTAGTGGCTGGGGGTGGGGTGGGGAAATGGCTGTGGAACAGCTTCTTCCCTTCAAGTCAAGGCGTGGGGAGCAGCCCACCTGACGTACCCCTTAGCATTCTGCCTCATCCTTCAGGGGCCACGAAGTGTGGCACAAGTGACCCCAACCCTCCGGGCCTCCCATGCCAGATAATGAGGCTCCGAGGAGGTGTTCCCCTGGGTGTAAAACCAAGATTTAAAATCTGGGAGCACAATGGCATCGGCTCTGGTGTAAAAGGAAAACAAGAAAAAATATCTGAATGGCAGGATCGGCCGATTGGCACGGTGGTTAAGCGCTGGTTCGGGTCCCACATGTGAGGGCCAGTGACACTGCCCTCAAAAAAAAAATATATATATATATATATATATATATATATCTGAATGGCAACTTTCACAGTTAGAAAGCACAGATATCATGTAACTGTTGTCATCCTTTTATGATCACTGAAATATAGTAAATGCCCTGTGGCAGAAACAAGCCCTGTCTTACTGCAGGTTTGAAAGGTGGGGCAGATTCTGTACTAAATAGTCTCCTCTCTCTGGCTGGACAGGAAAGCCTGTTGGCATAGTTGAGTTTCCCCAGATTCCGCATGCTTTTACTTCTTGAAAGTGCCAAACAGTTTTCATCTGAGCCACTTTGGATGCAAGTGTTCTAAGCTGTACACTCGTTAATAGAGGACCTATCACAAACATTATTTAACTTTCCCCTTAACTGGCACTTCCATGATCTTAAATCACAATAGTCTTCTGGGACACCCCTCCCCGCCCCAGCCTCTAAGAGGGGTAGAGCTGGCCCTTCTTAAGCAAAATGGCCCGAAACTTCAGGCTTTTGTTCTTTGCCTGCTTTTGAGCTTTTTCTCTCATTTCTTCTTGTCAGAGGAGGTATCAGTCTTCTTTTGGTTTCATTCCCAGTTGCTGCTTCTACTTCATGCGTGGAAACAGCTGAAGTTATGTGAACAGGCTCCAAGGGTGAGCCTGGGGGTTGCTTGTGAGTGGGGAATATGAATATTCTGGCATCCTGTGGCCGCTGAGATGCTTTTCGGGCATCCGTCCTGTTCCTGGCCAAGCTCTAGGCACATACAGTTGCTGGATGGTTCTGGGTCCCAGGTAGGAAAGGCATGAAGATTATACATACTCATATCTACACATATGGTTATTATCTATCTATCTATCTATCTATCTATCTATCTATCTATCTATCATCTCTCTCTCTCTCCATCTTATCTATCCATCCATCTATTTCTAAGAAATTCCAAAAGAACTCATAAAAATGGTATTTTTAGGATTAGATGTTCATTGTGGAAATGTTTGGGTTAGAGTTTTTAACATATATTGCCTTGCATATAACAGGAGGGCAACACATATTTAATTCATTGACCCAGTGATCTCTATTTAAATTAATGCGATTCATGACCCCTCAGAGGTAGCGCCGTGTGTGGGCAGGGGAAGGTAGGGGCCTCTGATTCCTCATCATAAACCCAGCGGGCTGCCCTGAGGTCCTTTCTGGCACCAACGTTCCACGACTGTTACTGACTTCCACTAACTCCTTTATTGAACAACCGGAACATGAAAACAGGGATGTGAGGTTAGTACTCACACGTATGCATGTTAGACAGACAAGAGGGAAAGCCTTAAGGAAAAGCAACTCTGCAAAGGTGTCTGCCACCCCTGTGATCAAGGATGCTCAGGGGTCCACAGCAGGAGCTTGGGACCAGAGGTAATGGTGACCACCTCATGGTAAAGCGAGAACAAAAACTCAATGGTTTCAGTTTTGTGTAGCTTTACTGTATCTTTCCTAACCATTAAAAAAAAAAAAAGTATCGCTTGATTACAACAAACTGAACAAAAGCCACCCAAGCCAGAAGTAATTGACAAACCAGGTGTATTTTCCACCCTACTTGAATCCTGAACTAAATATTAACCTGCTCTGGCGTAGAGGGTACAACGGTGTGGAAATAAACTACCATTTTCATTCTCTCACGTACCCTTTGAGAAACAATTCTAACCCAATGTAGGTAACCAGCCTTCCCTCGGGTCCATCTCCACGGTCACACCCTCTGATAGAGAAATACTGCCTGTGTTTTCTTCGTCTAAGAGCCTTTGAACATCCCAGCCCGCCTCTGCCTCATTTAAAAACCTACCAAAAAGGGTCCCCCACCAGACTGCTTCACTCTCTTGCCACCCTGAAATACAGCAAGTAGACTGTGTTAGACAGAAAAGACTGAATGGTAGGACGACTTTATTTATTATCAGATCCTGATGCACTCAACGAGCTCTTTCGGATAAACTCCAGTGTCCCTGGGAGAGTGGCAGACACTGCCAGCCAGATGGAGCGAATGCCCGTGTGAAGACCCTGGTACCTGGGCATCACCTTAGGTATGGTGTACCTGAAATCATGACGCTGACTTGGCTGTTCTCCATGGATTTGTTTCCAAGAGAAGCCCTGAAATCTCTCCAGCAGGGGCAGAAACAGAATTTTTACTCCAAGGGAATAAATTACCTTTTATCTACTGACTCCCGCCTAGATAAATGCAGGTGTCCTCTTCTCAACACAGTGGCGTTAATACAAGTTTAAGTTCAAGAGTACAAACTGCACTGTGCGAAACAGTCCCTAGGTAAAGACTCTCGGTCCTTAAATGCTTTCTGATGCACAATTTTTTTTTTTTTTTTGAGGGTAGTGTCGCTGGGCCTCATATGTGGGACCCGAACCGGTGCCGCTGGCTTCCCAAGCCTGCGCTCAACCACCGCGCCACTCGGCCGGCCCCCTGATGCACAATTTTAATGATTGTGAGTGGGGAGCAAGGAGGAGGAAAGGCACACTGGCTTTCTATCTTTCTTCAAGATATTAGAAAGGAATAATGGAATCGCATATAATTTTGCTTATAAAGTATAAATACTTGATGCTAAGATTAATGAGATCTAAAAATCTTTTATAAAAGCCTGGATGTTGATGCCTAACTAATAAAGCTTAACAAACTCAGTAATCCTGTGTCTCTCTAATAATTACAACTCAGCCTTGGAAAAGCTAGCACCCTCCTCTGGAGTCTTACTTCCTGTGGCCCCCAGTTGGCCTGGCAAAGCTTTTGTGAGTTAACACATGAGACTAGGGATGACCAAAGGATGGATTTTTTTTTATTAGTTTCAGGTGTACAAAAACAATGTAATAGTTAGACATTTACACCCCTCACAAAGTGATAAATCCCCTCCCCCAATCTATTATCCCTTCTGATATCGTATATAGCTATTACAATTTCATCGTCTTTATTCCCTACGCTGTACTCCATATCTCTTGAATATATATATATATATATTATAATATATATTATAGTTGATATTCAATGTTGTTCAACTTCAGCTTCAAGTGTACAGTGCAGTGGTCAGACATCTACACTGTCCATGAAATGGTCTCCCTAATAAGACAAGTGCCTATCTGACACCCTACAAAATGTTTACAACATTATTGATTATATTCCCCCAACTGTCTTTCATATCCCCGTGGCAATATTGTGACTACCAATTTGTGCTTTCCAATCCCTTCCCTTTCTCCCTCATCCCCATCCCCCTCCCAATCAGCAACCATCAGTTTTTCCTCTGTATCTCTGAGACTGTTTATGCACCCCTATGTTTATTGCAACACTCTTCACAATAGCCAAGACATAGAAACAACCGAAAAGCCCATCGGTAGACGACTGGATTAAGAAACTGTGGTACATTTATACAATGGAGTATTACTCGACCATGAAGAAAGAAATCCTATCATTTGCAATGATATGAATGGACCTAGAGAATACTACACTAAGTGAAATAAGTCAGATGGAGGATGGAATCTTAATGACAAGTGAGCTAGGAACATAAGGTAGATAAAATGAGCTTGAAGAGCTGAAAGATACCTGGCTTTCATGTTTAATGACTTTAAATTTTTTTTCCCAAATACTGAAAACTTAAGCCACAAAAGGATGAGAGTGTAAGGTCCTCCTTCCATAAGCATTTATCTGCAAAAATGAAAGTCAGTTACTAGTGGGTTCCTGGACAGTTATTTCTTCATGACCATCATTATTATTTTTCAATTGGAACTCAGGGAAGTGGGTTAGTCCTAATCCTCACATCATGACACTCCCTTGCTAGTAGTTCATGCATGGCTCACTTTTATTTAGTCCGTCAATTATTTTGTTTTTCAAAAATAGTATAATAAGCACCCATCAAACCAAAACAAAAAAACAAAAGCTGGCACCTGGACAACAACCTAGAGCTAACTTACCTCCCACTTATGCAACTGATTTATTTTAGTTGTTTTTCACTTTTTTAAATACAAAGAGTGCATCATGCACTATGTAATCTTTCAGGGCTTACTCATTTCTTCTAGCATTCTATTGTTTGGACCCACCCAGCATGGGGAATTGCTGTGGTACATTTGTTTTCACTAATTTAAATATTAACTTTAAGCGAACTCATTTAATATTAATTTTAATATTCCACTGCGTGAATATGGTGTAGTACATTTACCCCATTTCCTGTTAAAGGACATTCGGAATGTTTCTAATTATTAAGATGTTCTTACCAAGCACCAGGCACTGTGATAAGCACCGGCATACATTATTCTAGTTACTCTCCAGTCCTATAAGACGAGGTTGCTCACCTCCCTTTTTCTCTGAGAAAACCCAAGCTCAGAGACATCATCAGGTCACTCTGCTGAGACCACAAAGTCAGTAAGATGTGTTCTACCTGTTGTATCAAATGAAGATGGGAGGATCATTATTAACAAATTTGCAGTTACCTGGTATGAGATTGTCCTTCCACTCATAGGGGAAAAAAACCCCTCATTATCTTATTTGATATAACTGCATGACAAATATATCGGCATGTAGGAAAAGTAAACCTTTTGTCTTGGTCTTCCAGAGAGATTTGTTAGATGAATCCCAGGGACCCAATGTTTTCTGACTCACAGTTTAAAACACACACACACACACACACACACACACACACACACACACACACACACGAGCATGCTGCTGTGTGGCAAACAGGATTTTCTTCAAAATTTTAGTGCAAATACATGAGCCAATTTAAGCAACTTCTCTGAGAGCTTCAGCACCAGCCAGTTTGCAAAGTGTGCTGTGTCAGTGTGTCCCAGTTAAATAAGTGTTCGCTCTACAGGAAAGAGAAAACCCTCCCTAATCTAGGGTCCCCTTAGAACTCAGAGATAAGGGAAACATTTAAAGACAGCCCATATCAGATGGCTTGGGGGAAAAGACGATTTGATTCTGTCATCAGATATCTGGGATCCTCCCGAAAGGCAGATAAAGTTAGTGTGGCTAAAAGTGATTACCAGTGAAGTGGACTAGAGAGGTTGTGATCACAGCATAACATTTACCTAAGGCTGCAAAAATTGGTTGTGCCAATATACTGACATTGTAAATGATAAGTGGATTTTTAACATGTCTAGTTTTCTTTGTTATTAAAACAATGAAGTCCCTGAGCTCATTCACCACCCCCTGAAGAGACTTAATTGCCATATCACGGCAGTTATGGCTACAGCAATGCGAGACACTGAGCCAGATTAAAGTGACTCCAGACTAGGTTATTTTTGTCTCAATTTTCTGGGAAGAACCAGAGTCCCAACTTCTTCTGCTTAGGATTTTGACTTGTGGGACAACTATTACATTATATGTAATGGTCAAATTTATTTTAGGGTGGGGCCGATTGTGTCCAATGTACTAGCGTGACCAGGATCCCCAGGGAATTTGTTCATATTTAGAGGGAACCCCACACAAGAGATTTGTAGTCTCTGGGACAACAGAGCCTCTTTGAAGAAAAGTGAGGTACCTTCAAAGTCACACAAAGTGAATTTTATCACCAAGGTAAATTCAGTTCTAGAACAATCTAGAAAATTACTCATTGTTCTCTTTAACTTTTTAATAATGAAATACATAACACATAGTAAAGAAAACATGTAAGGTTATTTGTACATTTTTAAATAATAATAATTAAAGGGGCACCCATGTAATCGCCACTCAGATAGAGAAACAGAACCCGTGGCCCCGTTGACTTCCATCTAGTCAGAAAGAACGGCCCTTCTCAACATAATGCCTTTTCATTTCCTTGCTTGTCTTTATTGTTTTTCCACATCCATACACATCGCAAAGTTCTGCGTGGTTTTGAACTTCAGATGAACGAAACCCTATGTATGCAGGTACTGCCACAGCCTTCCATTCATGAGATCCCTCCGTCATCACAGGTGAGGCTATAGATTATTTGTTTCCACGGATATGTAGTATGCCCATCATAAGACTATGCCACATTTTTGTTAGCCATTATATTTTTGATGGGACATTTGGGTTTTACCTTCAAGAGCTCACAAAAACAATGCTGCCAGGGGTATCTGTGCTGGCATGTGGCTGGCATGTAGCATGTGGCGTGAAGTATGTGCCTGACAGTGGAGTTGCTGGGGCAGGGTAGGTACAATTTTATGAGATAATACAAATTGTTTTTCAAAGTAATTGTATCCATTTCTGTTCCCCCCAGCGGGAATTCAGAGTGCCTCTGTTCCACACCCTTGTCAACCTTTTGTATTGTCAGATATCTAAATTTTTGCTAACCTTGTAGTAGGAAGTAGCTTTCCTACATATACTGGGGTTGCCAAAAAAATGTACACACATGACTGGTACTCATCTCTTGTTATCGGTATATATTGAGTAGTATCATTTTAATACAGTTTTTTCCTTTCTTAAAATGTGTATATATTTTTTTATTTTTGGCCCCCTCTGTATATTAGCCATTCATGCTTCCTCTTCAGTCAAATGGTTGTTCATGTCTTTAGCCTGTTTTTCTATGAATTCTGTGTATTTCACTGTGGCCTTTTACTCTCCTATAGTATACCTGATCAACAGAAGTTCTTAATTTTAAGATGGTCAAAATAATTAATCATTTTCCTTACGATTTGCATCGTCAGTGACTTAGTAAAAATCTTTCCCTACTGGATGGTCATAAAGATATCCCCCTTTTATTTTCTTCTAATTGATCTGAAATGTCGGTCTGTTTTGGGACTCTCTATTCTGTTCTGTTAGACCAAACCACACTAGTCAGAATTTACTGAAGCTTTATAATAAGTCTTGATTAAATGAAACTTATTCTGAAAATATTTTTAGCTTTAAGAGCACTATAACAAATCAAAAACTAGAACTTACTTTGCTCTGGGTTGATGAACGAATCCTGGAATCTCCTTATTCGTTTTAAGTCTTGCATTGGAACTGGCACTTTTTTCCTAAAACATATAAACATACACATGTAAGAGACAAGGTGAGAATCAGCAATTCAACAACAGAATGTGTTTTCATCTCAGAAATGCTAGATTTGTCTGAGACCCGCCACACTTGGTTATTTCATAAGGACAAAAGTCCTTGCAAAGATGTTACACAGTCCAGGTAGGGCTGTCAAACATTTTAATAGGGAACAGCGTCATGAAGAGAGAAATTCGCTTTATAACAGCTATGACTCTGTTTAGAAAATTATGTGCAACTAATATTTGATTTTTTTAGGTTGAATTATTGAAAATAGTAAAAGAATCAAAGAACAGAAGATTCTAGTGTTAAAAAGGGCAGCAGTAGCACAATCACAGCCACTGCTGACTTGCCCTGGTTAACTGTAGTTACTGGGACATAAAGTTTTCACAAAACCCTGTTAGTAACAGGGACAAGAACAGGACTAAAAATAAGTATTTTCTACCCACAACAAATATTGGGATTCAATTCAGCTGAATTAATCAAATTCAGTACAAGAGGCAATTTTTTGGCTATTAGCCTGATCTGATTTCTTATTCCCAGTAAACCAGCCACATAGGAAAGAAACACTCTCAAATCATAAATGCCGATATATCAGTTAAGTGCCTCAAATACTTCTTCTCTGTACTTTTACACACATTATTATTTTTAGAAATAGTCAAGGTGCTTTACCATTTGCTCACAAAACATACCCCTAAAGAGAAAGGAAAGGTTCTTCTAAACAAGTGACACCCCAAAATGCGGAAGTGTGGCAACAATTAAAGACCAAGGAGAGGGAAAGGAAAAAAAACTCGTGTGGGCCAACGTCCCCTTCTCACCACAGGCAGAGTGAGGTGTGGCACATAAAACAGATGCTCCCAAAACAAACTCTTTTTGAGTTCGTATTCCTCCTGGGACCACACAAGCCATTTACATCAACGAAACTCCAATGATTTATATGCCCTGGTTGTTCGTTATTCACCACCAAACACAAGCTTATTTGCATAGTATTAATATTAGTATTCCAAAATATAGTGTAAGTTTGTTGGTGATCTTCTAGGAAAAAATCATTGCAGTTCTTTTGCCATTTATCTTACCTTTCTTACCTCCCACTAAACTTAACAATGGTTTCATGAACATTTAAAAAAGTATAAAACATAGACTGTTCCCTCTGCTGATGTAGACAGGGAGCAGCAGATGAACTACCTTGGTTTTTACAAAGCAGGTGGGAGAACAATTTAAAAACTCTAATGCATAAGGAATAGGGGCAGTGGAACTGTAACAGTTATGTATGATGTCACAGGGATAGTAGATTGGGGAGGGGGGTTATCACTTTGTGATGGGTATAAACGTTAACTATTACATTGTTTTGTACACCTGAAACTAATTTAAAAAAATGCTAATGCACTAATTCCAGGGGGACAGGTCCCATGTCCTCTCTTTATCATCGGGGCCATGGTGCCTGGCTTAGGAGCCTGGCACTTCATGGCAGGCGCTCATCAAACATTGGTAGAATGAATGCATTAGGTCAGCAAAAAATTTACTTCTTTTTAACAGTCAGAGCTCAAAATAGCTCCAATGCAGTGTCTCTGCAGGACCGAAGGAGATGTAGGTTCCCTCCAAATCTGTCATCTTCTCCCTTAAACTGGCTGTACCCATGGATTAAGCATTGAAAATGGACATATTTAAGAGGACAGAGCTTTATACTTTTTCTCTAGTCACTTAATTTCTCAAACTCGTTGAACCTACATGATACACTGTAATTTTAAACATTGCTGAGGCAGGAAAACGGCTTCTAATTCTAAGGATACAAATGACATTGCATGGTATTCTGTGTATATTCAATGTATTAAATGGTACCCAGCCTAATCACATTGCCTCACCAAATCTTCCTTAAAAACACACTATGTGGTTACTAAGAAAGGAATCAATTCCCCTCAAACAACAGAAACACAGTGGATGGGCAGAGCACTCCTGCTCCGGAGACAGAAAAGCTCATCTCAGCACCTGACTTCCTGTCTTTGCAGGAAGATGGGGACCAAAGGTGTAATGGAGGCAAAGGGAAGAAAAGCAGCTTCAGATTGTCCCATTAGAGAAAAAAAGTATATATAATTACATAGAGATTTCTATCCACTATGCGTTTATAATGTAATTATTTTTATAAATCACCATTCTCCAAGTTCAACAGTAAGAACTCACTGAGCACTTACTATAAGTCAGGCACTATTCTAAGCAATTTACATATATGAACTTATTTTAATATATTGACATAAACATTTACATACGTCAATTCATTTTTATGCCTACGGTACTGAGATAGGCACCATTATTATCCCCATTTTATAGATGAGGAAGCTGGGGCACAGCGAGGCGAAGGACTTACCTGAGTTCACAACACATTGTAATAAGTCAGAACGTTGGAATCTGAACCTCAGCAGGATGGCCTCAGAGTCCATACTTTTAGCCACTGGGCCAGCAGCTCTCAAACTTTTTAGTATCAAGACCTCTTTACCTATAGTCTCCAAATTTTGACACCTTTCACTATACAGTATGAAAAAAATCACATTTGTTAAAATCTCCACCAATCTCATCAGAAAAGTTTGGACAAAAGCTGTCAAGCGCATGGTGGTATAAAGTTTTCCAAAATTCTAATTTGGGTTTAAAGTTTGAGTTTCATGATTCTCAATAGATACTGCCAACTGTTTCTTTGGAGTTGTTGGTTCTCTTCATTCCTCTTAGAAAAAAGGTTTGCCAAATACTGAAGTCTGAATATCCATCCATAAGGAAGAAATGCTTTATGCCTATTTCCCATATCACCACATAGACTATTAAAAACATAGGCAGATTTAATAAAATTAAATAATTTTTACTGCTTTATCAGGGACATTCTTAAGCAAAAATGGAACGCATCCTTCCACTGAGTGCCTGGTAGTGGAGAATACAATGACTATTGATACAGCTGGGTGGTGCTGCCTTACTTTGTGCTAACTAGCAGTCTTCCTACCCTTGATTTTGCACCATCAGATTAAATGTCAACACAGCAAAAAAAAAAAAAGGCAAATAGTTTCTCAGTTATTATTAGGAAAATGACCTTGAGGACTCCCTAAGAATGTCTCTGGGAACTTCGGGGTCCACAGGCCACACTTTTGACTACAGTATCTACTTTGCATAGGAAAGTAACAATTCTTCAATCATGCTATATGCCTTATTTAAGATAAATATTTAACTACTTTATTGAGGTACAATTAATACTCCATAAATCCTCCCATTATTAATGTATGATAAAATAATTTTAGTAAATTTATAGAGCTATGCAATTATCCCCACAATCCAGTTTTAGAAAAGTTCTATTACCCCGAAAGGCTTCCTCAAATCCATCTGCAGTTATTTGCATTCTTATCTGTAGCCCCAGGAAACCACAGATTTGCTTTGTCTCTACACGCTTGTCTTTTCTAGATTCATGTAAATGGATATAAAATATACCCAAAAGGGTATATATTTTGTATCTGTTATTTTTCACCCAGTATAATGTTTTGTTTTTGTTTTTGTTTTTAAGATTTTATTGGGGAATTGGGGAAGGAGAACAGTGTTGGGGAATTGGGGAAGGGGAACAGCCAAGTTGTTGCCCTTCAATCTCAGTTGTGGAGGGCACAGCTAGCTCAGCTCCAAGTCCAGTTGCCATCCGGCTGCCTGTGGGTAGCTTGCGGCTGCTCAGCTCAAGGTGCTGTGTTCAATCTTAGTTGCTGGTGGGTGTAGCCCACCATCCCATGTGGGAGTCGAACCAGAAACCTTGTTGCTTAGAGCGCACGCTCTATCCACTGAGCAATCCTGCCGCTCTTCAACAGCTCAGGGCAGCTCAGCTCAAGGTGCTGTGTTCAGTCTTAGTTGTGGGAGGCCATACCACACCATCCCAAGAGTGAGTCGAACCGGCAACCTTGTTGTTAGGAGAACATGCTCTCACCAGCTGAGCCATCCTTCCCCCTGTTGGGAGCTCAGTTCAGGCACAGCTCACTGGCCTATCTGGAAATCGAACCGGCGACCCTGTTGCTCAGACCTTGTGCTCTTAACCAACTGAGTGACTCAGCCGGCCTAGTATAATGCTTTTGAGTTTCATCCTTACTGTAGCATATTTCAGCATTTCAATTATTTTAATTGCTAAATAATATTCCACTGTATGGACAGACCACATTGTGTTTATCCATTCATCACCTGATGGACATTTGGATTGTTTCCAGTTTGCGGCTGTTATGAATCATGCTGCTACGACCATTCACATACAAGTCTTTGTGTGGACATGTATTTTCATTTCTCTTGGGTAGAGATGTGCTAGATTATAAGCAAAGTTTATATTTAACTATTTACGATGTCACCAAATTTGATGAGACAAGTAAAGAGTTAACAGGAGCTGGCTTGTGAGCTATTAGGAACGAGCTTAAACATTAACTGCTTGGCTCGGACCCCCCTGGCCAGCACTGCACTTGTAAGCTGACAAGCTCCTTGCATCCATCACAGGTAGGAAAAGAACAGTTCCCAATCGCAGTGGCAACCCCTTGCACACTAACAAACACTCATCATAGATGGGAAGAAAACGGTTCCCAATCACAATGGCAACCCCATGCAAACTGACATCCATCATAGATGGGAACAGGCGAATTCCCAGAAGATAACTGTAATGGCAGCCCCCCTGCAGGCTGACATCCTGCATTGAAAAACATAAAACCCCAGCACTCCTTCTCGCTGGTGCAGCTGTCCCCCACTGGACTGGCACAACTCCTGCCAGTATCTCTCTCTCACCCCTCTGTCTCTGCAGCTCTCTCTCTCAGACTGCCCCTACAAAACTTTTGCCAGTTCCAAACAGAACTCTCTCTTTTCGACTTTCAATACATCTTTTCTCTGGATACTCATGCAGAGTCTCATAAATTCTTTTACATTCTGTGAACGACCAGGAGTTAATTCTACACCAAGACAAAACTGTTTTCCAAAAACAGTGGCGGCACCATTTTACATCCCACCAGTAGTGCCTGATGGTTCGTTTCTCCACGTCCCGGCTAATGCTTGGTATTGTCTTCGATTGTTGCTATTCAAGTGGGCATCTCATTGTTGGGCTTTATCTATTTTAAAAATGTGACTTGTTTGGATTTGTTCTTATATTTCACTGTGTCCCTCAGAGGACCTCGTACTTTCCTGCATGGAGCATTGATATGCTTACTGGTTGGCTGTGTTTGCATCAATAAGTCCATCTGTATTCGTTTAATAACATCACTTAACTTCTACTTTGGGTTTGTTTGTCGAGGAAGAGGAGGTTTAAAGAGATCTACCTAAAAAGAAAGAAACAAGCAAACAAGCAAGCAAACAAACAAAACCAAAGAAGAACAAAGCTGATGGGACCCTCAGCCAGAGCAGACCCAGCAGACGGCTCGGAGCCGGGCCAAGTACACAAACAGGGAGTTAAACTGGGTGATGACGGAAGAGGTAATAAGATATTGTTTCCCTTGGCAAAAAAACCCCAAACAATCTTAATGGTATCGGACACTTACAAACTAAGAACCTAAAATAAACTGGGACCAAGTGGGACCAAGATGAAGCCATTGAAAGGACTCTCGGCAGGAAGTTTGTAGAGCAATGTGTTCATGGTGTATCCATCGTCGTACCAGAATCATATGGGATGCTTGTTAAAAATACACGTTTCCAGGCCTCAGCTAAGACTTCCTGAGTGTGAGTCTCTAGGAAGGAGGCCCAGATCTGCATTTTAAACAAGAGTCCCAAGTGACCTTAACTCAAAAAAGTGTGAGAACTCGTATTGCCGAGAAAAAGATACCTTCATGCTTAGGGCTCCGTCAGTTGGCTTTCCACAGAGCAGCTTTCAAACTGAGTCCTGGGGTTCTGCAGAGCTGCCTTGGGGGTGAAGAGGCCCGCCAGAGTAGCAGCCCCTCAAACTGTTTTATACTTAGGGGCTCCATTAGTTGGGAAAAAAGCCTCCATTTTTCAAAAACGTTTGCAAACTAATGTCAGGTAGTGACAGGTTTATTTAAACAGCACATCAAACAACTCTCTCCTTTGCTTGGCGTAATTTTATTTCTTTATGAACAGAACAGACACTGTCAGGGTCTAGAGTAAACCTGTCTTTCCCTTCTCAGTTTCTCGGATGCTCGAGACCGTCAAACCAACTGCATTTATGCTGCTGCTTCCCAACCCCTGGGTCGTATCTCCCACAGGGTAAGTCAGACTACCGAGGGGAACTGACAGCTTCTTTAAAAAAATTCCTCAAACTTCACCTCCCTGTTGGCAAGAGATGAAACCCCTTTTTTTCTGTCACTTCTTTGCCTGTGTTGACCCACTGAGTCTGAGAGACTTAGGCCGCGGGGGCCCTGTGAGGCTCCCTGAGTGGGTGCTGGGCTGGAAGTGTGAGAGAAATCTCATTTTCTGGGCCCCACAGTATAAGAAATCCCAGGGGCCAGATGGATGCAGGAAGCTGGAAGCCTAAAGAAAAGTAGTTGGGGGGCGCGAGTTGGAGTAATAACTCCCAAAACCACTAACGAGGGGCTGACACAGAGCAAAGACACAAAAGCACTGAATACGAACTTCCCAAGGGTTCGCCCTACACACAGATTGTTTGTGTGTACATTTGAACCACGGCATTTCAGAAAGGTTATTTATTAACTAGAATTAGGAAAATGGGGGGGCGGAGGGCGAGAGGCATACACATATATTTTAAAAAAATAGGAACACATTCAGCTATAAAACAAATGAGTAATCATTCCAACGTTGGGGCAGTCACCCCTAGAATAGACTCTCTAAGAACACAATCTCATTTGATGTTTTGTGTGATTTCTCAAAGTGGTATTAACATGTTAGGGCACTGTCTCCTTCAAATCAAAAAGGATTTTGTTATCTGTCTTCTGAATGATGGTGACTGTCTCTTGTCTTCTGCCACATCCATTCTGCGACAACAGCTGGATGTTGGCAAATGCCAAAGCCCAAGCTACGCGACGCAACTGTCGATTGATGTGGGCCTACCAGTGTAATTATAATTACATAAAATCAACACTTACATTATAATTATTTGCCCAAAGATGGTATTAGAATTATGCGCAGTTTGTTAGCATTATTGAGTAGCGATGAAGTTGGCATGAAAAGTCTCTGCTTTATGGACATTCTTTTTCTATAAATTAAAATACAGCCACATACATCATTTTATATCAAGCAAATTGTTAAGTGGGGGCAAAGCAGTTTTCAAGCACCTAATATTTTTCACACAGTTGCTTCTCAAGGTAGATTGGAAACATTCAAAATAACCTGAAAAAAGTAAGCAGTGTTGTAAGAAATTGCTCAGAACAGATTTAATTGTATACCAACAAATCTAGAACAGTCATTAGATTGTCAGTAATTCAGAGAAGCAAATTATAATGTTATAAATTTCACAGAAAAGTATAAATTAAGGGTACTTTCAGCAAGACGATATATCTCCAAGTTTTTTGAAGAAGTATTATATATACATTCAGAGAATTAACTAATCTAGAACAACCGTATTTAATTTTTTCCCAAGATGTTTGTATCAGTTAGGTAAGGGTAGGTTATGTTGCAATAACAAAACAAACCCCAATATCAGTAGTTTAATAGTATACATGTTTATGTTTTACACATGCTACGCGTCCAGCACAGGCTGGCAGGA
The DNA here is from genome assembly GCA_033961575.1 of Aselliscus stoliczkanus. NCBI lineage: Eukaryota > Metazoa > Chordata > Mammalia > Chiroptera > Hipposideridae > Aselliscus > Aselliscus stoliczkanus. The sequence goes on along the minus strand of CM066739.1, from coordinate 68,626,758 downwards.
GGGCTCTGCTTATCCTAACCACAGTGGAAAACCATAGTACAGAAAGCTAAAGGCCCAGTCTTCACTATATCAGCGTTTAACGGTACTTACGTGCCAGGCTGTGCGAAGAAATCAGAGTTATAATCCTCATCCACTACAAACAAACAGGAAAGTGAACAGATGATAGAAGTGTGTGTGTGTGTGTGTGTGGTGGAAGCACTTGCAATGACCCCCTCAGAAGGGGAGGTCAGGGAAGCTTCCAGGAGAAGCAACCAGGAGAGCTGGGTCTAGAGGGCAGGAATGTGAAAGAAGAAAACATGGCATCTACTGAGAACCACAGAGAGTCTCATGCAGCTAGAGAGAGCCTGGTGTGCTAGGAGGGCATGAGAGAGAGAGGAAGTGGGGTGGGTAGGGGCTGGGCCAGGAAGGGTTCATACTCGGGCATCTCGATTTTCCTTTGAAACAAGGGTGGAGGGGAGAGCACTGAAGGAGTTTATGAAGCGTGTGGCAAAATGTCAGTATTGTGTTTCAGAGCTGGGAGCAGAGAGGCAGTCAGGAAGCTGCGCCAGTCAATCAGAAGAGAGTCTAAGAAAGGCTGAACAAGAGGGGCGGAAACCAAGAGTTTGGGCTCTGCAGTCAGATTGACTCTCCTCTTCCTGCTTGTTTGACTCTGAGCAGATTATACAACCTCTGTGATGCTGCTTCCTCAGCTGTGAAATGGGGATAAAAGTAGCATCTACTTCCCTGGGTTGCCTGTTGTACAGGAAGCACAGAGCAAATTTTAGCTTGTAATAATAAGATAGCTGCTCTGGGATTAGAGACGAGATTTGAGAGCTGAGGGGAAATAAATGTGCATCCATCCATGCTACGCATCTTTCTAGGCTTTGAGAAAAACAAGAAAAAGAGAAATGAGATCCCCGTCCTCACTGAGCAAATGCAAGTGTCAGGGGAAAAAAAACCCCAAATGCTGAATTATAATATAAGAATTGGTAAAATTTGAGGTCCACTAAATGGATAGGGGAAAGGGAGGAGGAAAAGGAATGGTGGAGGACAGCCTCCATTTTTGGCTTAGTCGATAATTGTTTTTCTTCCTGGCTACGTATGCCTAAAGAATGTGTTGACATTCCCAGTAAAGGTGTGTTTCTGGGCAAGCAAATGAAAGGTGACATGGCTCTTAATGCAAAAACAGGGCTGGGTAGAGGTGCATTTTTCTTGAAGGAAATGACTTAAACTTCTGCGCAGAGAAGCAGTGCAGATGGCGAGAACCTCTGTCTGAAGGCACCTGACCTCACAGCTGTGAATCTGAGCTCAGGTCTGACTGGATTCAGGTGGCAAGCAATGCCTTCTCTCTCTCTCGCTAGTTCTCATCTTAGCTCATCACTGGGGTTTCATGTTTTTCATGACCCCCTGGCAACCCCAGATTCAAGCCTTCCAACTCTGTGACCCAACTGGCAAGTGAGTCGTCCTTATTATTAGCCCCAGTTACAAGAATTCCCTGCCTGCCTTTTGTGAGGTGCTCTGTGGTAAGGGGGGTGGGATCCCCTAGCAGGAATGAGAGCGTTTATTGGGAGAAAGAGAGCATTAGTGACCACAACATCTTTTATATTTTTGCCAATGAACTCTCGGTAGGAAAAGGTGGTTTTTTTTCTTCTATTACAATACATATTTAAAAATACATACATTCTCTGTTGCATGTACTATGATTTTTTGAACATTTTTTTTTTTTTTTTAAGCTGAGCCATCCTGCCACCTGTTAGCAGCTCACTCAGCTCAGGCTGGGAATCGAACCGCCGTTGCTCAGAGCTCAGCTCACACTCTTGAGTGAGCTCTTAACCAACTGGGCCACTCAGCCGGCCCTCTTGAACATGTGTTTTTTAAAAACATCTTTTAATGTTTTCATCTACAGGAGTTTGAAGTGAGAACCAGTTCGCCACCAGTGAGAACTGGTGGGGAAAACTGATTTATTTTTTCATTTATTATTTCTTTCATCACTTCTGGGATGAGTCCTGACTAATTCTAAATGTAGCTCCCGGCCCATACACTGTCTTCTGTAGCCTTTGCAATGTCTCCCATCAGAAGTCAGAGTAAATGAGGGCAAGTCCATGTTTTAATAGTGCCCCTAGGCTTTCTCGCTGACGGACGCGTCGGCTCTGTCATGGTATGATTATTTGACAATGTGGAGCTACTCACTAGATTTCTATACACAGTCTGGACAGCCAATAATCAAATCTGACGCTGTTCCACTATTGATGTACTTTTAGCCCAAGGCTAGGAAAAGGCTGGTTGGTTGTAGCTAGCATTTGGGTTGAAAAAGCTCTTTAAAATTGAAATACGGTACTTGGACAATGAAGAATAAGCACTATTCTTTGTTTTTTTCTTTCCACTTTTGGAGAAATGTGGTGCTAGAAACATCTTCATTGTAAACTTTGCAAACAGCATTGATCCTGAAATGCTGAGAGGCGTGTGTTTAACCATGGAGGCCTTTCTTTGCTTATCTTCTCAGTCCTTTCGAAGCTTTCTAGAAAAGCTCTCCTCGTTTTCCGTATTTCCTTCTCCACGCGTCCCCTCGAATTTGGTGTACCTTCCCATAACATGAGCTTAGCAATTATTGTTGATGTGGGACCACGATGGGACCGGGTCTCTTTGGGCACTGGGGAGACACGGTAGGTGGGGTGACCTATGTATGTGTCATTCCTAATTTCTCTGGGGTTCTTTTATTAGGAGGCTTTCAAATTAGGGGTTTATTAATGATTCAATAAGCCTCCATTTACTAAGTTTACCACTCTGTAAAATGGTTTCTGAATGTTTGATCTCATTTTTTTCCATTCTTCTCACTCTCTCTAGATCCTACTAGGCAAATAAGTCTTAACAGACAGTTAATTGGTTACTTCATCCTTTGCCTCTCGACTTAAGTAAAAGTCTTTTCCTGAGTAAATGTTCTCCCCCTCCCTCCAAAAAGTAGAGTTGGCAATGAGAGAAAAATAGGTTAAAATACATGTTTAAGAGCTTTAATGAACCATACAAGCCTGAATATAAGGTGATCCCCTTTCTTCCAAAGACCAGGTCCTCAAAAATGTATATTGGCAAGCTTAAATATATAATCTTTTAGGGATGTGGTTAAAAACATCAAGTGACCTACTTATATAGTTTATTAATTCAGCTACACATATATTTAAAACCACACATTGAGTAAAAATTCATATTAATTTAGAAATATTACTCTTTCCACACTGTATTTTGTGAAACAATTTAAACTTTTCAGGTGCATCTGACATTAGTGTTTTCACAATCAGAGTCACCCACTTTTTGAGTCCTCTAATGTTTCTAAGATATATCATCTTTCTAATTTGTTTGACATAAAATGCAATTTGAATTTTTGTATGTTTGCTGTCTTAGAAATTTGATCCATAAATACCCATTTAGTAGCGGTGATCTCTCATTGTTTACCATTTTCTGTATTATTGTTTCAAAGTAACTGTTCAAAGGCTGTATAGGATGATACACAGAACTAATAACTAAATTGGATTCTTTTCTCATCTAGAATCAAAACTGATTCTATCAGAAGACCTCTATAAGCAACTAAAGTGATCACTGACTAAAGTCAGTGTTTTAGGCTGATACGTTTTCCCCAAACTTTGTGTTCAAAATAAGAAGTATGCCTTGTACTAAGACTCAGATACAAGGCGCCATCCACTTTTCTGAAGGATAATACAAACAAACAAACAAACAAACAAACAAACAAACAAAGTCTTGCTCATATTCTGGCATATACCATAAATGGTAGAAACTCTTACCATGTGAAGAAGACTTATAGGCTATCTTTTACCAAAATCCAAGGTTGCCTGACAAAATTTAATAGAATCGTTATAGATTGTACCCCATTTTGCAAATGGGATACTGAAATAAAATCTCACAAATGTGAGTGTATATCTCTTGTCCAATAGTCATTCAGTAGAAAACATGCTGAGGGCAAAACCCCCAAAACAAAACAAGTATGTATGCCTACATGTATGTTCTCTCTACATGCATGTTCTCTCTCTCTCTCTCTCTCTCTCTCTCTCTCTCTCTCTCTCTCTCTCTCTCTCTCCCCCCTACCCCACCCTCTCTCACATTATTGTGATAGAAGATAAATTCCTAGCACAGATATAATCATACTTAATTTGTTTCTTCCATGAGGCCATATGTATATATTTAATGGATGCTCCTGTGAAAATCTGATGATGGAGAAACATAGCTTTTGATTCTTGGTCACTTATGGTCTCTTACAATTGCAAAAACAATAACAACAATAAAAGCAATAGCTGTCATGATGGTACCCCTCCCGGGTGGCAGACACCACACCAGGGTCTGTGGGCACTGATTGCATCAGTGCAGACAAAATGCCAAGCACAGGTCCTGCCGGTGATAAGAGTCCAACAGAGGTCGGCAATGATTATTATTGTTGTTATTATTAACTGTTTATAGTTTGATGCTCACAACAACTATGTGAGTCAAGCATCCACAGAGGAAAACATTAAGGACACAGAGGCTCTGAGATACTTTCTAAGTTGCCAAAGGTCAGAGAGTTAGTTATTGGCCAAAAGGAAATAGGAACTCAGCATGTGCTATTTTGTTTTCTTAAAAAAGCTACATCTATATACATTAAATAGGGTGGGAGTAAGAATAGACTACATGATTTTAAACTACCCCTTTATGTTGCAATACCTAAAGATGAGATGAAGGCCTGCAAGGGACACACAATTTTAAAAGACACAGGAAGAAACCTAGAAATCTCCCCCAGGGCCACTGCTGAAAAGCAGCATCTATACCTCCCAGATCAAAGCAAGTCAAGGCCAGACAAGTAATATAAAGGGATGAAGAGTCAACAATAGGGAAGAGAGGGACCAGGTACCATGGTCAGAAGAGTCATCAGTGAGTCCCTCTCTAAAGACATTCAGACTTAATATTTTTGGAGGTATGATTGATATATAACATTATATTAATTAGTTTCAGCTGTATAACATAAAGATTACACATTTGAAAATACTGCAAAAGGATCACCACAATAAGCCTCGTTAACATCTGTCACTATACAAAGTTATGAAAGGTTTTTTTCTTGTGATGAGAACTTTTAAGATCTCGTTTAGCAGCTTTCAAATGTACAATACAGTATTATTAACGGTATCCACCATGCTGTACCTTATGTCCTCTTGACTTATTTATTTTGTAACTGGAAGTTTGTACCTTTTGATACTCTTCACCCATGTTGCCTACCCTCCACCTCCCATCTCTAGAAACCATTCAAATTTAAACTTTAAAAAAAGGTTATTTCTGCTGGCCAAACAATACGTATATCCAGTGATACGCTGGAGCTGCCTCTAACTACGGAAGGCCAATTGTTAAATATTCAGGAATTTTGAAAGCCAACTGCTGGTAGTTTGAAATCAGCCTTCGTGGGAATATTTAAAGTATGGAAATTGGCAAACAGTATAAATCAGGATTTTTTTCCCCACAGAGCTGGTTAACCCATGTGTGTGTGTGTGTGTGTGTGTGTGTGTGTGTGTGTATCCATACATATATACATACATACATGGTTTATCAGCACTATGCATGTGCATGTGTGTATACATACATACGTACATACATATATGGTTTAGCACTGTGTGTACGTAAATGATTTTGTTTTAGACTACTTGCCATCTCTACCTGAGTCTTTGTTCTGCACTTGAGACAGTTTTTTTTTTTTTTTTTTTTTATTGGGGAATTGGTGGAGGGGAACAGCGTTGGGGAATCGGGGAAGGGGAACAGACAAGTTGCCGTCTTCTTGTTCTTCAGTTTAGTTGCGGAGGATGTTGCTTCACTGTTGGTATGGTCATTGCGCTCTTCCCGGATGAGGCAGATCGGTCGCTGGCCTCTGGATGTCGCTCATCGCAGCTATTGGCAGTTCACGCTTGGCTGCCAGCCACTCACGCTGGCTGCAGGCCACTCACTGTAGCCCATGGCAGCCCACTGCAGCAGGGGCTGCAGCCCACACCATCACCGGGGCTCGCACAGCCCAGCTCCAGGTGGAGCTGTTGTTAGCTGTAGAGGGCAGTGTCACTGACCCTCATGTGGGATCCGAACCGGGGCCGCTGGCATCCCAAAACCAGCGCTTAACCAATGCGCCACTCGGCCGGCCCTTGAGACAGTTTTTATGACCAGGGTAGGGTGTACATATGTAATTAAGTGGAAGCTTTTCCCTCAAATAAATAACTTTTATCTGGGGTCAGGAGGAAACTAAAATCCAGTAGAATGTTTTGGAAGGACTGGATTGGAACGTCATTAAAAACTGCTCTTTAAAAACTGGATGCAAGGGGCCTAAATTCCTGACTTCCCGAGGCTCACGTTCTAGGACAAATCGCTGTGTCCTGGTCCCCTCCACAGCACAGTGACCTTTTCCTGCTGATGACGGTAAGATCCTTCTCCATCCCTAACTCACTGTCTGTCATCCCAGTCTCCCAAAAAGCACTATCTGGCCATGACCACTTTCTATCATCATTGTGTCTTATTGAAAGCTCAATTTTTTTTTTTCCCCATCTCCAAATCAGGCAGTTGTCTCTTCAGGAATTTTTTTCGAAAGAATACTCTGGAAATGAATTAGTGTTTCCCTGTTTCATCTTCCAAAGAAAAGAAAAGTTCAGCTTCCAACAAAACGTGAGGCAAATAACAGAATTTAGCTAATTTGTGTACAACATGACTTTCAACCCTGCTCCAGAAAATTCTCACTTCCTTTAACTGACGACTGAGGATGGAAATGAGTGACAAGGGGCAGCAGGAACTGCTGCTTCTTTGTCCAAATTAACGGGCCTGCCCTTCTGCTTCTGTGTCAACCAAACAACTCCAGGCCCACCAGCGATCATGAGAGCTGCAGAAGCAAGTCGGGGAGCATGCACACTTCATCTGCCCTGTGACGAAAGGCAAGATCAACACCCTCACTGGTCCTGGCATAGACTGGTCATGGCGCCTCGGCTTAGCTCTTTCCATGTCTGTCTCTTCTTCCTACAGGTTGTTTGAGATGCTTCGCCCTCACAGAACAAGCCCCTTGAGGACAGTGTTAGCATCTTTCTCCCTTCATATGCAGTTGGTGACAGCGGTAGGCACTCAATATTTGAGGAAAGAATCAATGAACATCTGTCATCCTTTACTGGGGTGCTACACTGTTCGCCACCATTCATCTCACCCAGAATATGAGGCTGGGCACCAAAAGGACAGGTGGATTTGGGGAATGAACTTTGGAGCTGGGGCACAAGGATGAGGGGCTCAAAGGGACGAAGGAATGGTACCTTTACTGTAGCCTTCACTAAAATTGTTATTGGGGCTCCACGGAAAAAACAGCAAGGAGTCATAACCACATGGGCACTGTCACTTTCATGAAACTGAGTTATAAGAAGTTCAGAGTTTTTTAAAAAAATAGGTTTTAACTTATTTCAAAGAAGGAACAACAACTTAACATGTCATTTCACTCCAAATGCCTTTGGTATATTTTTAGCATAAACTTTTGGGTAATAGTGGTACTATGTGTCAATTGCTCTTCTCGTATAATACTGATCATGTCATGTAAGACCTCCTACAGAATGCACAGCAGCCTAGAGTCATCAAATTCATGGAGACGGAAAGTAGACTGGTCATTGCCAGAGACGAAGGGGAGGGAAGCATGGAGAGCTAGTTTAATGGGTACAGAGTTTCAGTTTTGCAAGATGACAAAAGTTCCAGAGATGAATGGTGGTGATGATTGCACAACAATCCATCCACAGAACTATCCACGCTTAAAAATGTTAAAATGGTAAATTTTATGTTATGTCTATTTTACCCAATTAAAACAAAATGCATAGCAAAGGTTGGAGGGAGGTCTCACTTCCAGCCTCCAAGCTTCTTTAAAAAGATTTTCTTGTTTGCTTCATCACATCTCTTCTTATTTTTACACTACAAAATCAACATTAAACAGAAAACAGATTTATGCACAAAGGTCTGTTAAAATGTTTACTTGTAAATTTATAAAGTCTGCTGTCTCAAAGGGCGATTGGTGTGTCGCATAATCCATTGAACAGTGATCTTGCAGGTTTGGATGCTCTGGGAAAATGGCACATCCTATAGTGTTAAGTAGGCAAGGATATTAACAATATGTAATTTCACACATGCAGAGAGCCTTTTCATGGTCCTTGGACTTTGAGAGCTAAGAGCAAACTAACTCTGTGAAAGGAAAATGTGGGTCTTGGTTTGCTTATTTATGGCTCCAATGCCAATCCACTTTACAAGGGAAAATAGGCTTTTCCAGTGAGGTAATAAAGCCAGACTAAAGCCAGACCAAAAGCAACCAAGGGTAGAATGCATGTAGTGACCTTACTGGGGAAGTACTGGAATTCAGAAAAGAGGTGCATGACAAGATCTAGATAATCAGGTCTCGGAAGGTAGCCCGATCTTCAAAACTCGGGCTGCCACTTACTGTCTGTAAATGCTGCATGTAACTTAAAATCTCAAAGCCTCGGTTACTTTTGCAGCAAGCCGGGGATAACTGAATGTCTCTCATGAAGCACTAAGTATCCCATTAAATGAGATTAAATAAAATAATGCAAGCATCTGGAAGACGGTAGATATTCAGTAATTCTTAGATACTATTATTTATCTTCATGATGTATCACTGCTACTTATTACTACGAATACATTTATTATTAGTGGTATTTATTTACACTTCTGAGAAGTGACTAGGTCAACCTCAGAGACTTGTACTGAAAGACTTTTTGTCCTGAAGTCCTGGGGTGTCTGGGAGCAAGGAAGGCGCCTTTAAAGATGGGAGAGTCCAGCTCCTGCATTTTCCATCGCTAGTAATTACTGTCTGGAGAGATTAAAGGACCTGAGGAAGGTCCTACTGTCAGTAGCAGAATTAAGAACCTCTCCTTTAATCCAGGGCTCTTTTTTCTCCACTGTGAAACTGTCGTAAGTGGTAGAGTTACAAAAGCGAACAGTTACTGAGTCTGCGAGGCATACCTGAGGAGAAATCCAGGGGTGTGCTTGAACACGCTAAGAATGAGGCAATGAAACATAAAAAAAATACGTGGAAGGCTTACAGCACGCTCAGAGAATATGCCTCGCTGTACACACCACTATGATCTGCCCTCAGGAGACCATGGGCTGGGCCTCCCTGGCTGTCTGTCCTAGCTGAGGATGGAACGCTGGACACGTGACTGGAAGGCCGGGCCTGGGAAGTGACAACGCTTTTTAGTTTCATAATCTCCAAGAGCAGTGTGCTTGGGTCTACTCCGGCTGGTAGGGGTCCCAGAGAAGGCGCATCTCGTCTCGTCTTGGACAGTCGAAACCTCCTTGCCAGCATCCTGGGAGCCAGCTGGGGGAAAGGCAACCAAGAATCTTGACAGTCAGAGAGCAGACCTTCACTCGAAAGCCCTGATTTCAGTGTGGCCTCCTTGCCCTTCCTCGCACGTGGCTGCAAGGAACGGTCAAGAGGACCTGGGAGTCTGCTTTTTATATCGACTTCCCATGAAACCTCTTGTGCGTGGGCCCACCTTCACCTCCATTCCCAGAGGGATCTGGTACCAGCAATTCCGGAGCCTTCTCGTCATTCTACAGCGTAACCGGCTGTCTTGGGTTTGCGAGAGAGTTCCCTCTCTCTCTGCTTTCCATCTTGCAGAGTGTTGATAGGCTGTCTTCTATGCTTCTTAGGCATAGAGGATTATTATTATCCTGTAGAGCTCTTTAAACTATTATTTGTTTGGCATTTCAGAAGGAAATAAAGAGTAACATCGACATGCTACCCATTCTGCCTCTCCGTGTACACTGTCAATTCTACAACCGTATGCAGTGGTTGTTATTATTATCAACATTCAGCGCTGAGGACACGGTGTTTTAGCAACTTGCCCAAGGTCTCTAGGAGGGTTTGAACTCAGGTCTTTCTGATATCAGCACCCATGCTGTGTAGACTGTGACCATAGGCAAGCATCCATGGTGAAATAATGATAATGCCTGTTGCTCATCATTGAGCAGTCACCAGGTGGTTTGTACGTATTAACTGCAACAGCTCTGTGAGACAGGTACTATGAACCCATTTTACAGAGGAGGAAATTAAGTCACAGAGTGGGTTAAGAAGCCTGCTCAAGATGACAGAGCCCGGAGAATCTGGCTCCAGAGGCTGTGGTCTTAACACTCACCAATGACAGTTCAATGAACTACATCCACCTGTGGATTTCCGTTATGTCCTCCAGGGCCCTCCTCCAACTCTCATCTCTTCTCTTTCCTAGACAACTTACTCCAGAAGGAAACAAAAATCTCCTTACACCAGTCTACCAAAGCTGAGGCAATGAATAGAAGACAGCCAGGGTTAAAGTAAAATCATTCTGAAATATTTGCACAAGAAATTATTCTACTAGATTATTCTATCCTCCGTTTATAGTTACCTTCAGACAAGGAATAGTGTGAAAACTATGCCAATATAACTAGACCTGTAAAAACCATACTTTTTTAGGAGAAAATGACAACTAGAATGTGCTTCCTTGTTTGACAGTCTAAAATTATGCATGCTAGGGGGTGCTATTGAACAATGTTAGGGGCTTTGTCCATTTGGTGTTCTTAGATTGCCTGCGGTAGTGCTTTGGGGGAGGATGGGCTTATAATTTTGAATTAAAACTTGTTTTATCTCAGCCTGGTAACTGTGAGCCAACACAATATTTTACTGCAGAAGAAATTTACAAATAAGTTCTATTCATTGTATGTACAGTTAGTTCTTACTCATGTAGAAGCATTAATCACCCGTTCTTGTCTTTTCCACTTGCATGTCTGAGAACTCAATTAAAAGATAATGAAATGGAGGTGTAAAATCCAAAGCAGGTGTCACTGTCTCTTAGAACATTATTGATGGCGTAAAGACTGGTGTCTCAGGGCAGTTAATGGCATCTGTTAGCCCAAGGAAGAACAAACCAAATTAGTGGAACCAAAACATTAGCCATCAGGAAATCTCAGTTCTAACTCAGTTGCCCCGCAATTAAGCTAAATGACCTAAGTACATGTTAACACATCATGATGCGGTAAATACATAGGATTAGGAAGGTGAGAAAACTCAGCAGTGTTTCTGCTGAATTTGGACACACAAGCTCAGTCTAACATACACATAGAGGGCCAAGCAACATGCAGGCCCACCTCCAAAGGCCATTCATTCCAAGAAGGAATTAATATATATCCTTCTACAACTAGATATACATATAGATCCTTCTCTGAACTTTCAATAGCAGTCTAAAAATTACTTGTTCCTGAATCGGGCCTACTTACACAACATAATCATAGCAGGAGATATCTAACATTTTTTGAATGAATACAGAGTACCCATTCACTCCATCACTTAACAAGTTTGCAGCACTTTAGTACGTGCTCCCTAAAAGGAAATGAAGAATTGTCTACATACGCTGAGAGGCACTGTGTGACGAATGACAATTTACCAAGCTATCACTATTTTACTTTGATCATTCCCTTCCTGCTTTATACATCGCTTCTTTCATATGGAGTGAATGACTCGCAGAAGACACTGTGATACTATTCTACTCTGGCACTTCACACAGCTGCTAGAGTGGTCTGGGCAAAAGGCACTCAGCGAACACTTGTTGATTCATAAATTGTTCAGACAGACAAAAATGTGAGCTAATAAATTATTAGCCTATGGAGTGTATCTGAGGTTATGGGAGTATTCCTATAGCGCAGGGAAAGCGATTACTCAGAACTGTGGTTTAAAGGTAGAGGTGAACAGCCTGATACCATTTTGCTAAAAGAACCATTTACCTTCTTGAAAATTACTAAGTCAAACGTAATTTTTTCCTCCCAGTTCTCAAGTCCAAGATAATTATTGCTTATGACGAGAAGACTGGACAGCTTTTGGAGTACTGAGGGTGAAGTGGTTTTTCCTGCAATCCACGAAACCACATTGAGTTACTCCATGTACTAGTTTTTTTGAAAAACCACTTAAGTTTGTGCTTAGGAATAGCTTTTAGCAGCATACACAACACATAGGTCCTTTTTCAGTGGGCAGCTTGGAAACTACTATTCTGGGATACAGGCTAAAGAAAACCCTCAAAGCCTTTTGGTAGGTATAAATGATTCTTATATGATTTAAAAAAAAAAAAAAGAACTAGGGGAAAAACACCCAAAGTGTCATATTTAAAGAAATACTAAAAATACATCCATTCATTCAATAGGGAATGCCAGACTTTTGGAACCAAAAGTTAGTTACTTTTCAGGGACCAACTTTAAATATTTAGGAGAGAAAACACCTTGAGTACAGTATTAGGGCTAAGGCAAGTGAGCTGATTATGTCCTTTAACTAACTCACATTGATCCTAAAATGCCCAATTTTGGCTTCGTCTTGTCACTGAATGTTTGCTGCCGGTCACCCAGGTGACATCTACCTGATTCGACCAGGCCAGGGGCCTGTAGTTCTGCTCAAGATGGTTTGGCAACATTCAGCAGATATCCTCCCAACTCCCCACTCCTGCAGCCATGGAAACTGGGGGGGGCACACTCATGTGCGTATGAGGAGGGCCGAGGGTTGAGTGACAGAACCAGCTCTGAAATACACAAAAATGCCTCTTGTTCAGGTCCTGGGAGATTCACCTTGGGCTCAGCAAACTCACTGCCATGCGCTTTATTCTAAATAGGGTAAATAAACTTGTCAAGGTGATCTCCACTAAAACTGGATTATTCCACAAAAGCTGGAAACGAGATCTACCTCACAAAAGGTTTCTCTTAGAGAACACAAATTACTTTGCAAACAAGAGCGCTTAGGCAGTGCTTAACAGAATTAAGGAAATGAACAGTTTTCAAAAGGCCCTTAAGTGTATAAGAGCATCGTTTACACGTAGACAACTGAAGCACTGATGAAAAAGAATTCCTATCTATTCATTAAAACAGGCCCAAATTTAAGAGCTGCCATTAGTCACCATCTCATCAATCGATGCTCAAAGCATCATTCAAGGTAAAGGAAAGAATTAATTTCATAGGGGCAATTTGCCAGGGACTGGCCCCTTATAGAGGTGGCGAGCCCGGGGTTATGCCTGTTACTTTTGAGGATTCTGGAAAGCCGGCTTCTATGGGCTCACGGCTTGCTGGTCTGGAGCTGATGGCCAGGAAGAGGCTGGTTCCCCAAGATAGGTGATCCTTTATCTATAGACAAGACACCTAACAAGGACTCTTTCAGTTCATTATAGATTCTCTAGGAAAGGGAGAGGCGGAATGCTGTAACACTTGAAAGGGAAATGTCTGAATTTCCTTTAAAATATTCTGATTTGCCTTTTCGTTTGGCTCATATGAACCGGTGCAGTTTTATCAATTAAAGAGAAACATTACTAGGCATTCTGACTTTATACATATCAGAGAATCTTGCACATGCTAGTAGGTTAATGTAAAAGGTTTTTAATCTCTAGGTTTGCACGAGTCTTTCATGGCCTTTCGTTGGTTCTTAGAAGCTCCAAACATGAATTTACTCTTTAATTTCATCTCTTACTTGCCTTTGAGTAAAATAATCCAACATCTATGATGCACTACTGTGACCGGCGCAGTGCCATAATGTCTGTTAAGGCAACGGAAACATAACCTTCTTTTTTGGCCTCTTCCACTCAGCAGAAAATGTGACTAATCATGATTGTCAAAAAATGCATGTCGTACTCTGTTATCGGGCATCTTACATGAATTCTCGCTAACCCTTTCAATCACTTGGCATTTTACGGACTTCTTGCTCCAACAAGTACATACTGGGACTCCTTATCCACATGTCACAGATAAGAAAATTCAAGCTCAGAAATATTTGGCAACGTAATTTTCATGTTCACCAGGGTAGGAATTGGCAGAGTCTAAATTCTAACAGGCTGCGGACTCACCTTCCTCTTCTCTCTTCTAACTCCAGGTTGGACCTACAAAGCCAGGAGTACCAACAAGCAGTGATTGGGCACTTAGTTCTTGCCAAACATTGCCCAAAGGTTTTATGTCTATTAACTGGTTTAATCTCACAACAATTCCATGAGGAAGTACTCTTATTATTACAATCACCATTTCAGATGAAGAAACAGAGAGCTTAAGGACTCAGCCCCAGCTCACACATTTGACTCCCAACAACCAAAGAGGGCAGCCTAGTGACCTGGGAGTTCCCTCCTCTCACCAGGGGTGGCAGCTGGCTGCTAAAAGACCCTGTGTCTGGGATGCTGAATAAGGGTCATCGAGCTGGGTAGGTGGTTGCACTTGACTTTCCTCCAGCTAATCATCTGTAGATGCTTTTGTTCACAACCTAATGGCTCATGTGTACTTTTGACTTAGAAATTCATGACACATAAAATGGGTTTATTAAAAAAAAAAAAATCCGATCAACTACCTTAGGAAATGAAAGAAGGTACAATTTGTCACCTTGTCAAGATCAAATGTTCCAGAGCCCGAGTGAAATCAGCAGCCATCACTCACATAAATCCAGGTCACGGAAATCATAAGGATAATTTATTGATGGGCATTAAAGGTCATGTGTTCTGGGATACACATGCAAAGAACTTCTTATTGGTGAGTGCTAGGGAAAGACGTGAGGAGATAGCCAAAGAGGAAAACAGAAAGCTAAGCTTCCACGTCAAGGACTGCTAATGAATGGGTGAGAAGTGGGAAGGAAGAGGAGACAGGATGGGCTGGGATGACCCAGCCCTTCGAGAGCGAGCTAGCTGGTCACGGGCACTGCAGCCAGAGGCCCTACGCTCCCATCATTTCAAATACCAAGCAGGTAAAGCAGGACATGTGTTAGATTTCGTATCTAGACCTGTGCCTGAATTCATATAAAAAATAGGTTTATCCCAATGTCCTTTTAGGACAGCTGTACACTGGTGAAGTTCCACTGGAATGTCCCACTTCACATCTGAATAGCTGTGTAAATCACGGTGGTGTCATCTAGATTGCAAGGTTCCATTAGCTACATTCTGTGGAAGGACCACTAAGCTACTGGTGGTGGGCTTTTTTGCACCGTGTGTGTGTATTCACAGAACGTAAAGGACAGCATAGGGAATATAGTCAATGGTATTTGAACAGCTCTATACGATGTCAGAGGAGTGGTAGATTTGGGGGACGGGTTATCACTTTATGAGGGGTGTAAATGTCTAATTACTACATTGTTTTGTATATCTGGAACTGATTTAAAAAATTAGTTAAAAAAAGGAAACCAAACTAATATATCATCAAATAGCACCAAAAATCAATCTAAATACTCCTTAAGAGGAAAATAAAATAAAACTTGAAGGGAATGATGATTTAAACTGGACTTCACAGGCTAACTCAACACTATAAGAACAATAATGGACCAACCCATGCCCCCCGCCCACACTGATATTTGTGAAAGTCAGGACACTCAGGCATATCGTTGAAAATTCCAATTTGGCAGTGCAAACATGGGAGTAGAGAGGGCAGCTGTCATACATGGAAATAAATCAGGGATAATTCACAAATTTATGCAATGTTTGCAATGAGGAGAAACTCTTGACTGTGAGAAGCAAGATAAAAACTGATAGAAAAACAAACAAACAAACCCAGCATTTCGGGAACAGTGTGGGAGGGGAGATGACATAAAAGTTAGTAAGCCTTGTGATGTTTGGGCCACATTTATCACAGAGTGACTCAGTTGGACAAAAAATAGAAGCGGATTGTCTAAGCGAACAGTCTTCCATTCATCTTTTCCTTTCTAAAATTATAGCCCTCCTCAACAGTAAGGCTCATGTTGTACCACACGTGGAATATGGTTTTCCCCTTCAGCCTGGTCCTTCTGGGCTCTCTCACTATGCAGATTTTCACCTTTCTATGATTTCTAAGGCTGGCTCTGTTTTCCCTTCTTTGACTCTTTAACACGCTGAATTGTTCCAAAATAACACTGAACAGAGCCTTTTCTGGTTAAAGATATTAGGTGACTACATAAACCTGAAAAAAAGAATTAGCAGTGGTCACAACTGGTAGCGCCCGGTAGAAGGTTCCTTTCTTCGGGTTTTGTTTTTAAATACACAGGGGCTGTCCCAATTCCCTTCCCTTGGGTCGGCCTAGCCTAGGACGGAGGCCGGTTCCTCTCCTCTGCCCAGACCCCAGAAAGACACCCGCCTTCTTCAGAGATGCTTTGTTAGTTTGCAAGGACATGTATGTCAACAGGCCCCACAGGGTCCTTTTTTCAGGTTGGGAGACAAATCCTGTCACTGCAGCTGACCTGCCCCACGGCTTTATCCAACTCTCAGCAGCCTCTGTTTCTTTGTCCAAGAAGCCAAATAAACCCCGTGAGAATATGCACTGTGGTGAACACGGTGAATGCCTCTCAGTGTGTGTGGCGTGCGTGTGCGTGCGTGCGTGCGTGAGTGTGTGTTTGAGGGGGAGTGAGGCAGAGGAGTGTGCAATTACTAATTAGGATAACATTTCTTACATATCTTTCTAGAATTCAGCCCAAAACAAAGCAGAAAGGAAGTAAGCCAGGGCTTTATCTCCTTGGCGCAGCAGTTCTCGCCTGGGGCTACAGTGAGTTCACTTCTGGGGTCCACTGTGTCCAGAGGGCCCGGAGGGCCAATGGGCTGCTCACACATTGACAATTTGTACAAGGCATCAAGTTGCCTCCAGGGAAATTATTTTTCCTGCCCGAGGCTTGCCAGCTAAGTCAGAAGAATGCCTCGTGTTAGAGAGGAGCTGTGATGAATTTTTCCTCACTCCAAACTTCTGATTTAGTCAAGTCTCCCACCCCAGCCCCAAAACACTCTCTCCCTCCAATTGCACCCCTGGACCTGGGAAAAAACAAAAAGGGAGGTTTCACCAAAAACCTCGGAAGAATCAGGGAGCGCAAGGTAACTCTGGTCTAGAACTCTGGGATAGGAAGGTAAGGGTGTGTTTACATGTAGGTGCGTGTGTGTGTATGCGCATTAATGTGTGCATGTGTGTGTGCATTAATGCATGCACGTGTGTGCGCATATGTGCATTTGTGCGTGTGTGACTGTGCCCATTCCCACATCAGCAGAGAAGACTCAGAGTGCAGTTTCAGAGATTGGTGGACTTGCTGAGGATTCTTGCATAACAAAAGCAGCAGTACATCTGGTTGTGGACACTGGCACCCTCGGCTTGGGTCCTGAGGGGCTGTGTCAGGCAGACATCAGCAGCAGATCAGAGACGCCTCTGCCTGGCAATGATGGCTTCTTGGGGCCACTGCCTGACAATGATGGCTTCTTGGGGCCGGGGGTGGGGGTGGGGGGTGGTCAGGTGGCGGCAGCAGATCCTACAGGAAGCCGGAGCAGAGTAACTGAGGGGTAGGTGGTATGGTGATGCCACATGGTGGTGCTGGGACTCTGTTCAAAGCCACCTCTCAGATATCTCCTGGAAATCTCAGGAATAGCCTGGGAACCTCAGAAAGGAGAGGAGGGGTCTGCTTCAATATAGCAGATAAAGGTAGATTCATTCATTCATTCATTGATTCATTACACATAAATGGAATTGAGGACTAACTATGTTCAGGCATTGTGGTAGGTGCTGAGCAGAGAAAAAAAAAGACAAAAACCCGTACCCTCATAGAGTTTTCATTCTTGTGAAGGCCAAGGACAATAAAAACTGAGCAAACACATAAATAATATCAAGTCAGGCAGTGAGAAGATGTAAGAATAATAGTAGTGGTAAGGATAATAGAGTGGGGGCTGGCAGAGAACAGTACTCACTACTCTTTAGCTAGGAAGGTCAAGGAATTAGAGAAATGTTTATGGTGCTGTTACACACACACACACACACACACACACACACACACCACTTTCAAACTTTATAGTAAACAATGAAAAAATAAAGGCTTCAATTTTTTTCCATTTTCAAGAATCTTCTAACCATCATATTAAAAGAATCCTATTATATAGACCAATTTAAGTAACAAGGCATTTTTAAGGGGCTGTTCATAATTTTTATTGTACTTAGATTTTATTTTATAAATTATGATACAAAGGAACTGGGCCTTAAACCAAAGTTTATATAGATCTTTGCTATATACAGACTTCTTTGTAGTGATATTTGTTTTCTTCATTGAATGAATGAAAGAGGCACTATAACCCCCTTAACAGATGGGTTCAAAGCCATCATTTTTTAACTTGACTTTGAAGCTTCTATTTCTGTAAAATGGGAGCAAAAATCAATAACCACAACGTTGTGAAGATAACATAGTGCATTTAAAATGTGTAGCACAGAGCTGGGCAAATAATAAGCAGGTACTGACATTTTTTGACTTAAGAATAAATAATAGGATGTGATTTATTTGAATTCTAAACTAGTTTTAAAAAAATAAAGTTTCAAGATAGCCTGTGAAATAACTTCTGGGCCCATGATTATTAATGGCAATCCAGCAGTCATTCTCAAGAAAAAAACACAAACGGAATTAGTTTGTTTCTCTTGGGTTTATTAATAGAGTTTAAAACTAAATGTTTTTTCCTAACCTAAAACAATAAAATACATCTTCCCTCACCCCAGCCGCCCCAGATTGCATTAAGAATTGAGGAGATAATCTCAGCAGGTGTCAGGGCCCTCCGTATATGTACAAACTGAGATTTGGGATCTGACTATACAATGAACATTTATTGAGCACCTAAATATGAGTACTGGGCATGGACCATGACCTTCAGGGGTGCATTGTCTAATTTATTTCTTTTTAACCAATTTGTTAGGAATATATGGAAACAACTTCTCTCCTGAGCAGGTTATGTCCCTTCTCTAGGTCAAATGATAAAAATGTCTATTTTACTTTGATATAAATACCAAGTATGTTGTTTTTTCTGTTAACCTAAGTAATATTTTCGTTGTATAAAATAAATCCCTTGCTATCCTACCGAGCGCCATTTCCAATTTGGAATATTTCTCATATTAGTTTTACATCTCTTTGTTTCTTCCTTTTCTTTCTCTCTGCTGTTTTATCTACACCATTGGAATTATGTAATTTAACATTCTTTGAACAAATGATTTTTAATTGCTTGTGATATTTCATTAGATGGATAAATCATTAGGTAACCACTGGGATAATATTGGGGATTTAGGTTATTTCCAGATTTCCACCATGACAAATAATGCTGCAATAACTATTTTTATACACATCCTTGAATTCCTTCTTTTTAGCAGAATTATTTGATCCATTTTAACATGAGCATTTTCATGACTCAAAATATTTTCGTCCAGAAAGGTCGTAACAATTTGACCCTCAGCAGAAAGATACGAACGTCTGACTCACTTTACCTTTGTCGGAACTGACAATATGATTTTAAAAACACACACAAAAAAATGGCACAAATATGTTGTCAATTTTCTAGACAAAAAAATTATCTTACTGTTTTCTTGAATCTGCTTTGTTTTTTGCTACTAATTAGGTTAATCTTCTTCCCCTTCCATGTATATACTATTTTAGTTTTTGTTTTCTCATATTGTTTACTCATGTCCTCGACCCATTTCAAAAAAAACTGGATTGTTAGGGATAGCCTTATTGTCTGGCAAAAACACTCTTTATGTTAAAGGTATTAAATCTTTTTTTTTTTGTATTATTTATTACAAATATTGTTTTACTGGATGGTATTTATCTTTTGAATGTTTACTGTGCTTTTTAGTCTAAGGAGTTTCAAATTTGTATATATTAAGGCTAAGTCATTTCTGCCCTGCCCCGTGCCCCTTTCTATCCAATTCATATCTTTTTCTTACAGAATTTGCTGCCACCCAGAGGAGGCAATTGGTCTTCCCTCCTGCCAATCACTGCTGACTGTTCAGGGTGGAGGTGGGGGTGAGCTACCCAGAAAGAGGCAGACATAGGTTGTATAACGGAACTCTAAACTAGTGCTCAGATTCCTGGTCCTTCCAGAATCTAGAGTCACTTTTTTTGTCTTTAAAGTTTATTGGGAAACAGTGTGTTTTTCCAGGACCCATCAGCTCCAAGTCAAGTAGTTGTTTCAATCTAGTTGTGGAGCGTGCAGCTCAGTCGCCCATTCAGGGATCGAACCGGCAACCTTGATGTTATGAATACTGAGCGCTAACAACTGAGCTAACCGGCTACCCCCAGAGTCACTTTTTATCTCAGCCTCAGGAAGGCCCAGCCCAATCATAGGCCCTGCCCTTGGATTAAGCTGAGCTCCATCTCCAGTGAACCTGCCATTTACTCGTGGAATTTTGAGTTGGTTTAATTCCACACACTCATAATTCCCTTTGATGAAATAAAGTATGTCTTTCCTGTGTGGTTTCTTCCACTGCTTTTATATTTCAAAATCTTTCCCCATTCCAGTACTGATTAAATAGTCACCTATTTTTTTTCTCCTACATTTTAAAAAACATTAAAAAAAATAATTCTCTAGTTTCTCTGGAGTTTATGTTGGTATGTGGTTTGCTGAATAATTATTTTCTTCCCCCATTGGTTTGCTGTGGTCTAGTGATCATAAATGTGTGTGTGTGTGTGTGTGTGTGTGTGTGTGTGTGTGTGTGTGTATTTCAGGGCTACTAGCAAGTTCCTTTTCATCGTTTTTAAAATTTTTCATAGCTACCCTACCCCCAAATATTTTGTTATCAGAAGGTATCTTTTGGGGAGTTGGGGGTAGGGGAAATGGGGAGATGCTGGTCAAAGGGTACAAACCCTAAGTTATAAGATGAATAAGTTCTGGGGTGACTACAGTTAATAATATTGTATAGCAAATACTGAAATTTGCTAAGAGTATAGATCTTAAGTGTTCTCATTACCAAAAAAAAAAAAAAGTAACTATGTGAAGTGAAGGATGTGTTAATTAAGTTGATTGTGGTAATGATTTCATAATCTGTACTTACATTAAATCACACTCTACACCCTAAGTATACACAAATTTTGTCAATTATACCTCAATAAAGCTGGAAAAGCTGTATGAAAATAGATATATTTTTCTTCCATCATATCTTCCACTGGACTACCTCAAGCTCTTGACAGCCCATTATGTTTTAATTCAGTCCAGTCGGCCCATCTTTACAAAACTAGAAGGGACTGAGATACTCACATCTATTGGCACAACTCCTGCTCCTCAGCCTTGTCTGATTAAATTAAGAAGGTGGCCAAGATACATTTAGCAAATATGCTGCAGGAAACATTATAATTTGCCTTAAAAAAAACATGGGTGGAAAAAAACTGCGTAGCCCACAAAATTAAAACAAATTCATTTACTTTCTTTCCAATCTTTAAAACAGACATAAACAGGCCTTACAATCTTATCTGACACAATGTGCTTTCCTTAACATTTAATTAACTTTTAGACATTTATTTATACGATTTACAATAGTTACTGGTCCATTAACATAGCCAATCAACTACTATATTTTGTCTTTTAGCCATAGTTACGAAGGTGCTTTCCATAAATGATTAGGTATATTTTCAGTGACATATGTATCTATCTAAAATTAGCATGACAAGAACATATAAAAATAAATAGGAAAGTTAGAGATTTGAGGACTTAATTGATACATTTTTTTTTTTCATTAAAAAGAAAGGTGATGGACCAGGACAAAAAACACCTGCCAGGAATGTTTCAGAACTGCCTGGTGGGCAGTTTCTTCTCTGCTTGCTGCCCCACACCTGAATTTTCACACATCACAAAAGCAATGAAACAAAAAGAAAAAGCTCTCAAGGATATTATCTCATAGGCAGAAAATGTGTGGGGAATGCAACATTATTGGCAAAAACTTAAAAGAAAATTAGAGACTGAAATTTCTAAAATGCAACCACTAAAAAGGTAAAAATGTTACTGTGATACCTTCCCTCACATTATTTTTTATTTTTATTTTTTTGAGGGCAGTGTCACTGGCCTCCACATGTGGGACCCGAACTGGGGTAGCCGACTTTCCAAGCCAGCGCCCAACCACTGCGCCACTCGGCCGGCCCCCTTCCCTCACTTTAAAGATTTAATATATATATATAAATACGCGCCCTGATGCCCAAGGTGGACACTTCACATTGTGATGAATGCCAAACAATCCTTCCTGAGATTATTGTCTGATATTTGCCCACTCCATCTTCCTAGAGAACAGTGTAGTCATTTTGTTCGTTCTTCTGAATGACGGGATATGTTCAGCTAACTTGTTCAAGTTTTTAAATTAATAAGATGTTAGCTAAAAATGTAAATACCTGAAATGCTGCGAAAATAAAATAGGAAAACGCATGTGGCTTTATTTTCTCGACTTTGTATGTGGAGAGACCATTCTTGTGGTTGTGTGCGTGTGCACACGTGTGTGTGTATACACGTGTGTGTGAACACATGCGTTGGTCCTGGGGAAGGGAACAGAGCTTCCGTATGATTTCCTAGATTTCCTCCCTGTGGTTCTCAGAAGCCATGTTTCCAGCAGCAAGCCCAAGGACTTGCCTAGAGCATGCAAGCCATTGGCAGGTTTTTAAGAGAGAAAAAAACTAGGTTTGTACGTACCTTTAATTGGCAAGGAAGTAGGATCATAAACCCAAACTTAAATAAACAAAGACTGATGATATTTAAAGATAAAAAGGAAGCAGAGTACTTCAGACCCTATAGAAATAAAGGGACGGTGCTTCAGCTGAAATTTCTTAGCTTGGCATTTAAGGCTGTCCTCCATCAATCGGTTGGCTGACAGGTCCAAGGAGATCCTTCCCTCCATGGTCTGGACTCTTCTGGCTGCTCTGGCATCAGCTCAGCAGACCCTTGCCCTCAATCTCCTCTAGTCTCAGATCCTGGAATATCCTAGGTGCTCTCCTACTGTGGGGACTCCTAGCAGCAGTTTTCTCTGCCCAAACACTCTTGATGTTCTTCCCCATCAACCCACTTCATCACCTAGTTAACACAGACTCATCCTTCAGGTCTTGTCCCCTGCCCTCCCTGATGCCGCAGATCAGGCAGGCTCCCAGGGCCCAGCATTTGGTTGAGCTGTCTGTGCTCCCAATAAGGGTTCCTGGTCACAGTGGGGGATACGTGAAGGCTATGCCACTGGCCATGTCACATGCCCTGGCACTAAGCTGTGTCTGCCTGGAAAAAGGAGATTCCTTAGTGCGAACTAGAAAAAGTCTCCATCAGCTTGCCAAACTGTGTTCCCACAGGCTGTTACATACCTGGAGGGGCTGCCTTCTAATGTGTCCACCTAGAGGGGATGGTTTTTTCTAATTTGCACAAAGGCACTGTATATGCTGTCACTGGCCTTGCAAGTTTCCCTGCTATACATACGCAACTGGACTTTTTATTCAGAGCACAGATAGGAAGGAGTCTGTAGTCACTGATTCGCATGTTTCATTGGGGAGTCTGGGTTTCTCCCACTAGATAATAAGATTTATTAGGGCAGGGACCATGACAGTGTTTGGTATATAGTAGGTGCTAAATGCATGTGTGTGGAATGAATTAATAGAAAGGAGAGCCATGGAGATGCTGTGATGGAAGAAATAAACTGACTTGACGCACGGTGGAGGTATCTAGCAGATTACAATTAATGAAAAAATGAGGATTCAACAGATAGTAAAAAGCAGAAGCTGGCAGACCAAAAGATACGCTTCATCACTTCCTAAGTCAAAGCAGAATTTTCACTGAAACATTTCAGCCTAGAGCTAGAAAGAAACGTGCTGCTTCTAGAAGAAAGCCGAGTCAGGCTGGTAATGCCTCCATACCCTGCCTGGGACTTAGGGAAGTTTCAGGCAGGAGAGTGGTAAGCTGGAAGGAGACCAAAGTGGGGCAAAAACCTAATGATTCATAAGATTCCAGGTAAGCCAGGCATCTTGGAACTTGCAAAACTTGTTGAAACAAAATTCTTGCCCAGTTGGCTGAAGACACTGAGGCAGAAAGCCTCCACATGTCACTCAGTCAGTGCATGGCACAACAGGTAAATGGGCTGCAAAGGAAATGCTGAGACCCGTGTAGAAACAGGTATAGCCGAACCACTCCTACAATCCTCAGGGGCCTGGGAAGGACACCCCGTGCTGTGCGGTGCTGAGCGGGGCACGAGGGGTGGGCACAGGGCAAAGGGACTGCGAGTGCAAGCTTCTATGCCCCAATTCTAAAATTTTAAAAAATTACTCATTAGGGAAATGAAGGGACGAAAAAAGGTGAAAGGTAGTCACTGGGGAAAAAAAAATTATGCTGTACCAGATTATATCTAATCTATATCGTTAAAAAATCTATACAAAATATGCTATACAGTGTTCTCTCCATAACTCTTTCCTTACTGAATAGTACATTTTAATGATATTTTTGTATTTGCATATATTGATCTTATTTTTTCTTTTTAACAGCTGTCACACATTCCACAGGATGATCGATCATAATTTATTTAGCATAAGATGGGGTGATTCAGTGGGGCTAGAGCTTAGATTTTGGTGTGTTTTACAGTAGCCACAAGAGGCAGCCTCCAAGAGAGCCCCCAAGATTCTCTGCCTCGTGGTTTCCACACCCTGTGTAGACTCCCTCCGCATTGTACTGGTTTGGTCTATGTGACCAGGGCAGAAATGATTAGTTCATAAAAGATGGTGGTTCCCCTTTCAGGTGTTCTCTCATGTGTGCACTCTGCCTCGCTTGGCTCCTACGCTCTGAAGGAAGCCAACAACCGTGTTATAAAGACACGCAAGTAGCCTCTGGGGAAGCGCATGTGGTCCCCAACAGTGAGCTTGTGAATCAACCCTCCAGCCCTGGGTAAGGCTTGAGATGGCTGCAGCCTCTGCTGGCAGTTTGACAGAAAACTCTTGAGAGACCCTGAACCAGAACCATCCACCACCTAAACTGCCTCCAATTCCTGAACTCAGAAACTGTGTAAGGTAATAAATATTTGTCAGAGTAAGCTGCTAAAGTTGGTCGTAATTTGTTATGGTCGTAATAGATGACTAATATACCACGTAAGGTAAACTCCTAGCAGTGGACTGCCTAGATCAAAGGAACATGCATTAAATTTTTTGAAAGATATTCCCCAATTGTCTACCAAAGAGTGGCAGCAATTTATAATCACCTCACCAGCACCAGACATTCTCAAACTTCAGCAATTTTGCTATACTAATGGATGAACAAGTGGCACCTGGTTGCTTTGACTTGTGTTTCTTTAATTTCAAATGTTCTTTTGAACACATACCATGCATCATCAGAAATGAAAAGGAAAAGATGCATTGTAGGGTTCAAAATGATTTAGTACAAAATGGGGGCCACCGTGCCTCAACACTTAGGCCACTATCTTATCATTAAAATTTCTATGAAATGATTAGTTTTATAAAAGTAATTACCACTGAAGTTTGAGTTTGGGAGTAGAAGCAAACATCTCATTTTGATTACTTTCTCAAAGATGCACAGAACATTACGTGACTTTAAGAGGCATGATTTTGAACCTCAAGCTACGAATCCTAAATCAGAAATGATCTAAACCCAAATATTAATTCCCCTTAATTTTGCTGAACCAGAAGTTTAAAAACAAAAAAAGAGTGAGTGAGTGAGATCAAATGGGAACTAAATGTTTGCATTTTCCAAAACTACTTAAAAGAAACATCACAATAGTCTTGAATCAAATATGAACTCAACTGAATGTTTATTTGGCTTCAATTCCTGGTGAGTATAAATGGTTCTGGAAAATATCTTTTAAAAAAAATCTATAAAGAGGATTGGAACTCAGTGATATCTGAGAGAAGCAAAAATAATACTCCTCACTAGAGAAAACATCTGAAATCATTACAGGGCTCCCATCGCCAGCACCCCCAAGTTCCATAATAATGAAGGCAAATGCGTATTTAGTTATTTTTAAAAAAACCACTATTCTTGATGGCATTTCACTAAGTTATTAAATACATGTTTCTACTGCCAGATGTCACAAAAAATACTTTTAGAAAAACAAACCTACTTCTGATAATAATTCAATGGACATATTACACCTGAAAAACTCTAGAAAGCATTCCTAACTATCCAGGTATCTAGAGCTGAAAACCAAGACAAATTGGTTGCAGATGATATTAAATGATCACTTTAACCATACAAATGAGCAACTCAGAAGGCCTTATATGGTTATTGATCTAACCAGTGGACTTCTCACTTAGTACATAATGTGATTTAATTATCATTGTTGCTTCCTCAGGCTACCCTGGTCTGAAGAAGAAAAATTGAAGGGTATGGGGAAAAACACGGCCCCTTCTCAGGAGACTCGCTGGGACCTCCCTCCCTCTCCTCCCAGTTTTCCTGGCAGGGAAACCCAGGGTGGGTATTAGGGTATTAAAGCTTTCTTGCTGCTGTGCCCTGCTCCAGGGGCACCTCTCATAGGCAGCTTCTGTCCCACCTGGCCACAACCTGGGTTGGCTTAGCTGGTCCTGCCTCTGTTATGGGCTTCTGTGACAGGTTCTAGCCACATGCCCCCTTACACCATCCCCTTCCTTGGGTCAACACATGTCTATTACAGTGAACTTCACTCTTTCTCCTCAAAGGTCTGCTGGATTCTCAGGCAGACACTAGGATGATCACCCCAGCCCATCTTGTCATTGCTACATGCCCCACACAGCATGTACCGCGTACTGACTCTCTAATAACTTATCTACAGCACTATCAGTTACTTCACCACCATCTCTGCTAATTCTCCATGTAGGAAGGATAAAGGATTCTCCCGCATGGAATGTCTCATCCAGTAGCAGCTCAGAATTCTGATCCGCTTATCAGGTACTCATCTATAACCTTCCCACGATAAAAAATAATATGTTTTGCTAAAATATACATTTCCTTCCTCTGAATCACATTGATCCTATACTTTAACCATCCTTGAGTGACTACTGCTGTGAACTGTGATTGGGTCATTCCAGCTGTTGGAGCCAAACTGCCTAGGTTTGTATCCAGCTCTGTTTCTACTGGTTGTATGACCCCCATGAAGTTATCTAAGTACTTACAATTCTCTTATTTGTAAAGTAAGAATATTATAAGCATCTTCTCCATAGGTTGGTGTTAGTATTAAATGTGTTAATGCCTGTAAAATGCTTAGAGTGCTGCCTGGCACATAGTGGTCGCTATTACTATTATCCTCTGAGTCACCCTGTCCTATACCTCACTGTCCCCCCCATACCTGGTGAGACCTTCAGGTGAGATCCTGCAGCAGGGCTGGAGCTCGTGCTTGAGCTGTAAGTGGCTAAGTGGCTGAGCCTCCCAACATGTTGTGACAATAACATGCTGACAAGCTAAAGATGACTGCACCCTGTATGGAGGAGGAATTTGCCTGAAAGCAAAAACAAAAGCACAGTTCAGGCAATTAATCACCCTCGTCCCTCCTTTCCCAGAACATTTAACTGCAGCAAATTCAGGAATTTCTGCACTGAAGAAATTGTACGAGGGGAGCTGGCCAAGCGGACATTCCACCCCTGCCAGGAGCCACGTGGAGTGTTGTCACCTTCCCACTCAAGTTCAGACGGTTCAGACTGAGCAACTCTGCACACCAGCCTGTGTCACCCCCTGGATTCCAGGGTATTCAATGAAGACGCACTCCTTGGCACACCTTTCTCAAAAAGCCAATTAAGAGCCGAAGGTTCCCGTCCAGGCTGCCAGGTCCACTCTGCTTATCATGCCAAAGAAGCAAGCCAGGCTACTGCTTTTAAAGTTTTATCTAGAGAACACTGTAAACAGTTTAGGCTGACTGGGCCTTAACATCATCAGGGAACCATGACAAGATCTCTCAGTGAATGTTTAAGGCTCTGATAGTCTCTCCCTGTCATGTCTGCTAGGGTCCGAGCACAAGATTTATATCCCTGCTCTGGCATCGGAAGATATCCAGATAGATCAACTGGAGAACTTCCTAGTCCGGGACCTAAAGAAGTGTAGTCATGATTCTGCCCGCCGGGGTGGAGAAGGGCAGGCCAGACGCACAGTAGGTCCACAGGTCAAGGCTGTTTCTTCTAATGATGAGAGGAAGAAAATCACTTTGGATGATGCTCCAAGTTAATCTTTTTTAGATGTTTACTTAAAATAGACCAACAAATAAAATCCTAGTTCCTGGGGTGGGGAAAACACACACATGTTGTAATCAGAAAATGAGGAAAGAAATGTAACCTGTATTTTACTTATTTTAAAACTGGAAAGGACCTCAGATGTTGGGACAGAAGTTTGCTAGTCCTTAGGGATCTACCCCCTCTGCCTTCTATATGCTACAGTGTATATGACAACTATGTGACATAACAGTCATCTGCCATCTCTCTCACATCCAGTGTGACCACAGGACTATGTTCTGGCCAAAGGGGCATGAGCAGAAGTTGTGTGTCGATATGAAATCACACCTTTGAAGGAACAGGTGTACCTTCCCCTGAGCCTTTCCCTCTTCTCATTGGCTGGTGTGTAGACAGGATGGCAGGTGCAGGAGCTGTGCGTTCAGCGCGGCAGAGCAACAAGGTAGAAGGAATCTGGGACTCTGAAATCATGAGGCTCCCATAACAGCCCGGGAGTGTGTATGCTAGGACGCTAGGTAAGAGAAACACATGTTTATAATAAAGTGTTAACTAGTCCCATGTCAGCTGGTTCAAATCTCGTTTTCAGTTAAGAAGCACACGGAGGCCAGATGGACCAAAAGATGTGTCCCTATGAATGGCCACGAGAGTCAAGTTTCTTACAATTTCTTTTTTATTGATTTAATGTCATAACCAAAAGGGGGAACAATAGAACTTAATGCTAAGAACTACATCATTTCAAGTTTCTTAGGATAATCAACATAGCCTATTTATAGAAATTACTTAATTCAATGTAGTTTGTCAGAATTCAAAGCTAATGAGAAATTCTGAAAGTTTTGATTGACGAAAAGGCCAAACTGCTGGAAGGTATTCTCGAAGTACATTTCCCAAAGTCTGTAGGAAGGCAATCAGTGGGTTTTACTCTATTTGGACTTATTTCTGAGAAGGAACAGTAAGCCTTTAGACGTGACTGGAATTTGGCTCTGATGGTGTAAGCACCCAGCTTTCAGTACACCTACAAGAAACCCCAGGCTTAATTAATAAAAATAAAATCCACCCATTGAACCACATTTGTTCTTAGTTAACTTTTTCATAGGAAAGGAGGGAAAATGGTTCACAATTCACCATTTCCTTGCTGTTCTCACTTGCTGTTTTAAAATGACATTCAACAGGAATTAGACTGTTTGACGTGGTTCGTGCTGATTGTATAAGGAGTTGTGAAACAGCTGGGAACGATTTCAAGCAATAACATTTGACCTTGTCAGTTTAAGCTTTGGGTACAGTTTATGGGAAACAAGAATTCTTTCTCTTCTTTGGAATATACTTTGGAAGCATTTCTTTTAGGTTTTACTTAGGGGTCCCTGTGTTTAAAGGGCTGAAATGAGTCCCAATGTCACAGAATCAGGGACAACAAAATCCTCAGCTGACCAGCTACCGGAACGCAAAGCCATTTGGTTGTTTCATCCAGCCCTCAGTCCAAGTTCCCACACAGCTGTCCTGAGCCATTTTTACTATTCCAGTCGAAATGACAGCGAGTGGGAATAAGGCTCACTTCCCTACAAAAAACATTGCTGTTCACTTCACTTCTAGTTCACATAATCTTCAATGTGGAACTCAGGATTGCTAGAAGGGTACGCATTCATGCCAGTTATTTAAAAAATCTGATGTCAACACATTCTTGAAAAAAATATCAAGGGCTCCCTGTTGCCTAAAGAACGCTTGATCCTTTCATATCATAAGACCTTCAAGTGTACCTCTCCTGTCTCTTAAGACCTATCTTCCCCATGGTTCCTCATTGCCCCAACCATCTTGAACTATTTATTCTCCATTCCAGGGACTTTCTCAGCCCATCCTGCTGTAATCTCTGCCTGGAGCGACCC
Source organism: Aselliscus stoliczkanus (assembly GCA_033961575.1). NCBI lineage: Eukaryota > Metazoa > Chordata > Mammalia > Chiroptera > Hipposideridae > Aselliscus > Aselliscus stoliczkanus. Next base: position 68,596,995 of record CM066739.1, on the reverse strand, counting down.
CTTCTGCTCCCGTCTCTATTTAGTCTCCATTAAGTGTTCTTGTGGCTTGCTCTGTCTCCTTCTCCCATGGAGAAATGATCATTCCCAAGACCTTTCTACTTCTACAACATCACTGGTTGAACTGTATTTTAGTTAGTTGTGTATCCACGCCCCCTGATAAGATGTGAGCACCTCAAAGAGAGGAAACATATGCTAATTTTATTCCAAACATCTGGGGCAGTTCTTGGCACATAGAAGACGTTCAACAGATGCTTGCTGACTCACTGTGGGAATAAAAGAAAAAGAAAGGATCCTAAACCATCCAGTCTAAAACATTAAAGGGAAAAGAAAGAAACCAACTAGATGTGTAAAAGAAACAATAACTTATAATAGTGTCTGTTTGTTTCTTCTTTTGCATTGAGGTGGAAACAAGCAAAAAATTTACAGTGCACTACAGTTGGTTGAGAAGCAACTCATGTCTTTACAGGAGGAACCAGAAGGCCCAGGTTTGAGTCTCAGCTCTGAGCTTTCTGCCTCCTTCACTCTGGGCAATTTAAATATGTAAAATTAAAATGTAAATCCCACCTCATTCCAAAGTGAATCTCAGGTGGTAGTTGGCAAGGAATACTCCTCCGAGATTTTCTCTTTAAAATTAGTTTAAAATGGAGATGAAGATACCTGCCAGTACCTTCCTCCCAGAGTGAGGTTTCAATGAGCCTGGTGGCCTCCAAAGCACTCTATAAACTATTGAATGACAGGTAAATGATGGGCATTATCATCACAGAGGGAAAAGAAAAGGAAACAAGTACCATTCACTCAACAAGCCTCTTCAGAATGGTTATTGTGGGCCAGGCAAGGTAGCAAGTGTTAGGGATTCAAAGAATATCCGGAAACTCAGGGCTGCCCTGGCAAACACTCCACAGACAGAGCCCTTCAACTCTCAGGTAGTCTCACTCTGCAACCAACTTCAGTCCCCAGGGGTTTGAGTATCATGAACTGAGGGCAAGTCTGGCTATGGCAAAGAAATTGGTGCCCCTCTGCTCTGAGGCAGAGACATTCGCGAAATACAGAAGCAAAGGCTCCACACCATGCATCACCACCAACCCTGCAGCCCGCCCCAATTTGACAGGCTCTAGCAGAGCCGGTCACTTCTTACTGGAAATGAGGACTGCAATATAATTTTACTTTTTCCTCACATCACAGCACCAATGTTAGAACATTTATTTTTGAAGTCGTTTATGAAGCATTCATTATTCTTTAGCATCCAACCTGGCTAAGTCTGGGATCCATAGGAAGTATTAAAAATCAAAGACTGTGCCTCCTTTAGCATTATATTAGAGATTGCATTCATTCGTTCAGTCATTCATTCATCTCACAAATATTTATTTAGTGTAATGACATGCTAGGCAGTAAGTGAGGCTCTGGGGAAAGTCAGGAACATCCAACCAGAGGTGGCCTAAAGCAGATCTTACACAAGTCACTTTAATTACAATGGTGATAAGGGTGACAAAGAAAAAAGGTTCCACGCCCAAATGCAATCTGTGGCAGGCATGGAGGGGTGAGCGGACTCTCTCCTGAAGCAAAAGCATTAGGGCTCAGACAGGATGTCTGAGGGGAGGTGGCCCCGTCTGGGGGAAGGAGGAGACAGCAAGCAGCAATTGGCAGGAAGAGCAGGAGTGCTGGTTCAAGGTGGGAAGGACCTAGGCCAGAGCAGGAGCCAGAGAGGAGGGGACAGAGGAGGCCAGCCAGACAGTGTGGGGTCACCCAGCTCAGATTACAACCCACAGCAACAGGAAGCCATTGAAGGAAGGGCTTTAAACAGGGAAGTAACACGAGCGGATACGCAGGAAAAAGCAAAAACAAAAGGTGACTTTAATACCCAGGAGAGTGGTAAGAGGCATAGAGAACTGAACAGGAGGGAGATTGGGGACCCCTACATTTTAGGAAGACACTGAGCCTCAAAAATGGAGTCACTTGATCAAGAACAACACAGAGAATTATGTTGAAGGCAGAGCCTCCTGTTTCTGACTCTTGGTCCAGTGCTGTTGTTTTCATTTTTTTCTTTAATAGCACCCTCCACCCTGTAACTGAATTTGGAGTCATAGCTTTCCCACTCTTTGTCTCATAATCATAGAACTACATGATTATAGAACTGACTTTGCTTTCTTGCCACTTTGAACTTAATTATACTACTAATAATAGCAGCAATCACTTCTTAGGAACCTGCCATGTGTCTGGCAACTTGTTAGGTGCTTTCTGTATCTAATCTTCAGTACAATCTTGTAAGGCAGGTATTATTTTTACTGTTTCACTGTTGAAAAAAACTGAGCCGTAGAAATATTTTTAAATAGCCCAAGGTCACACAGGTAGTTAAGTGTGATCAGAATCCACAGTCATTTCTCTCTGGCTTCATACCTTGCCACCATGCCATATCGACTCTAGATTTTATCATCATCAAATGCCAAATTCTGGTCTTCTGGGAAAAATCAGAATTGGAAGGGAAAGATTAAAAAAAAAAAAATCCTACATAAATTTTTCTGAAAACTATGTATATATAAAATATAATAATTATATACAATATATCAGATTATATTATATATAATTATTATATTAAATATTAATAAAGATATAATATTTAATATTATGTATTTAATGTCATATTTAATAAATACATAATAAATATATATTATATTGTATAATATCATATACATACTATTATATACTACATATAATATAGTATTATATATAATATAAATATATATTATATATATTTATATATTACATATATTATATATACACATATATATCAAATATATACAGCCACAAGGAGTAATACGAATTGAGAAAATTCAGAAGAAATTTTTTAGTTTTCATCTACAATGCTAATGGCACAAAATTTCTAAAATGCTCTGCCAACCTGTTTCAGGAGATAAATATTGGCCATTACCACCTGGCTGGGACAAGATGAAAATGTTACCTTAAAATGATCTGATCTATAATCTCAACTGGAGGAACTGCATTGCTGATTACTGGAAGGCTGAGACATTGGAGGAAAACAGAGATCATCTCTGATAGACTTGTTCCCCACCCCCTCAAAAAGTGGGAATAAAATAACAGCTTCCATATAGAAAACACTCCAAACATTGCAGACGTAGTATTAAAAAAATTGAAAAAAAACCACCAAGTCTGACCCTCATGACACAGTTACATGGACTTAAATGAAAATGAAAAACTAGGAAGATCTTAAGAAGCAATTATAATCCTCCGGAAATAAACCTTGCGCACCATACAAGAAAATTTCAGGAAGCAGCTGTTTTTCATTCTCAGAGAGATAAAAAGAAACATCCCCATTAAGGGACAAAAACAGAGCAGGATGCACTCAGTCCATGATGGAAGAAATAAGATCACTGCACAGAATAAATATTAAAATCAACTCTGCAGGAAATTGGGTTAGTGAATCAGAAGTAGATACAAGAGACATATATGGAGGTTTGAAAAATATTCAGACGTTGAAAAGGAGGTGAGAGATGATGGCAGACATAGAAAAGAGAGCATGGAGCTCTAACCTGCAAACAAGGGGATTCTCTCATGGGAGAATCATCAACAAAAGATAGTTTTCCAGAACTCAACACTCAAGCCAAATGCAAAAATCCTGTGGACTGGAAACTGGAAGTGCTCACTGTGTGCTGTGTTGTATTTATAATCAGAAACATAAATTACAACAGGCCTATTTAAGATACAAAAGCAAACAAAAGCATTTTTGAAGTCTCAAACTGGATCACTCTGAAACAGATGAAAATTTGTGTAGTTTTAGTTTTCCCCCTGTAAAAATGAAGTCTAACAGAGGGAGCTGAAAAATGGGAATATAAGGACTGTGGGCTGTGTGTGTGTGTGTTTGTGTGAGACATCTACAGAATTTTTAAATTGCTTCTGTGTGATTGGAAGGCCACATCACCCCAATACCATTTCTACAAAAATCAGAGACTGTTGCCCCAAATATCAGGGATAGAATAAAAGGGGAAATCACTTATGGGGGATATAGATATGGAAAAGGGTTTGGAATCAATTTTCCTTCAGCAATTAATAAGTAAGATCATCAATTCAGAGGAGGGCATTTACTGATTTAAAAAAAAAAAGGTATAAGAAAAAGAAAATCATAAGTATTCATCTTGACAAATTTAATAACTGATGAGATTAATGAAACAAAAGAGAAATACAAATGAAACCTCAAAAGAAAGAAAAAAGAGAATTTTAAAACTCTCAGAATAAATTAATAAACTATGGAAAAGGGAGATAGCAAAGGGAAAAAGTCAAAAGGCACAGAACTACTCATATTCTTAACATAGAGTATAGTTACTTTGTCCAAAAGAGTGACTAGCATCAAAGTTATCCCTGATTTAGCACTTATTATGCAGCACTCTAAATGGTTTAATCCTTAAAATAAATCTATGGAGTGGGTGCTATTATTGTGTCTATTTCACAGATGAGTAAACTGAGGCCCAGAATAATAAAATAACTTGTCTGAGACCCAGCGCTGAGTAAGTGGGATTCTAATCCAGTCCTTAACCACTTCCTACCTTCCTATGACTAGAAGACTGCAACATGAATGGGATATGTTTTAAAATAATCACTATTACATTTTAAGTACTCATAATCACTATCGTAACCACTATATACAGAGGACTTATTATTACCAGGCATCTCATTAAGCACTTTACGGACACCAGTTTATTTCCTTTTAAAAGCCCTGTAAGATACTATAAAACTGAAGAGTTTATGTAAAAGTAAAGGTATTAAGACCTTGCCAAGGTCACCCAGCTAGTAAGTTGCAAAGCCATGATTTGAACCTGAATCTATCTGACCCTGACACCCAGGCTCCTTCTCCACTATTCTACCTCCAATCCGGACAGGATGCTTACGTTCTGAATGGCATTAAAAGGTAAAAGGATATCAGGCCGACTGTATTTTTTAAAAAAGGAACTGACTGCTTCCGGTAAAGTTACCAATGGCCTCCTAATAGCTCAACTCAACAGAGGTCTCCTGCCTCTGTCACCTGCTGAGGGTACCATTCTGTCCTTCCTATTTTATTTTTTTTTTATTTTAATTTTTTTGAGGGCAGTGTCATTGGCCCTCATAGGTGGGACCCGAACTGGGGCCGCTGACGTCACAAGCCAGCTCTTAACCACCGCGCCACTTGGCCGGCCGCCATTCCGTCCTTCTTTGAATTCCCTCCTGCCACTGCTGTCCTCTGACGTCCTTCCACCTGACTGCCCTTTCCTTTTCACTCTCCTTTACTGGGCTGCTCTGTCTTGGCCCATCTCCTTCCTTACTCATCCGTGCTCCTAGCTTTAGGCAAGCATTCCTCTTGTCACCCTATGATAATGATGTTTTGTCCAGATGCACATGCGCACCCATGTGTGTATCTGTATCTGCCTGCTAAATACACTCACATGCACATATGTACACATAGCATCCATATCTCTTTCAAAATAGCTCAACTACCATTCTGTTCAAGAAGGTTCTTTGTTCTCCCCTGCCCCTATGTCTCTATGTTCTTATCATGTGTGGGTACCTTTTAGGGTCTTCACCACAGAAAGCTGAAATTTTCTATTTGCTCATATGTCTCTTCCACCAGACTGTAAAATTGTTTATGTTTCACTTTGCTTCTGTTTCCACAACAAGTAGTAAAGTTTTGGATAAGATACTCAAGAATGTTTACTAATTGAAAAATAAAAACAAGAATAGAAAGAAAGCATGGAAGAGGGTATGGATTTAAGTCTTTTTTTTTTAAAGATTTTATTGGGGAATTGGGGGAGGGAAACAGCATTGGGGAATCGGGGAAGGGGAACAGACAAGCTGCTGTCTTTTGTTCTTCAGTCTAGTTGCGGAGGACATTGCTTCACTGGCCCATGTTGGTATCGTCATTGCGCTCTTCCTGGATGAGGCAGATCTGTCGCCGGCCTCTGGATGGCCGCTCACCGCGGCTATTGGCAGCTCACGCTGGCTGCCGGCCACTCACTGTAGCCTATGGCAGCCCACTGCAGAAGGGGCTGCAGCCTACACTGTCTCCAGGGTTTGCGCAGCCCAGCTCCAGGTGGAGCTGTTGTTAGCTGTAGAGGGCAGTGTCACTGGCCCTCATATGTGGGACCCGAACCGGGGCCGCTGGCTTCCCAAGCCAGCGCTTAACCACTGCGCCACTCGGCAGGCCCACTAAGTCTTTTTTTAAAGAATGGATTATTAAAGAAAATAATACTGCAAAAAAATAAAATGGCCTTGGGTGTCATTTTTATACTTAATTAAATTAGCAAGAATTTTAAACTGAAAACACTCTTTGCTGGAGAGGTTATCAGTTCTGCCTCTTTATCTCGGGGTTGAAAATGGCAGTCTTCATATACGACTGGTGGAAGACACTAGGCAATGTATATCAAAAACAATGAAACTATTCATAACCGTCAACCCAATGAGCCCAATCCTGGAAACTTATCTAAAGAAATAAATCAACAGAAGAAAATAGCTATATTTGAGGGAAGGCTTACAGAAGCATATAATAATAATGAAACATAGGAAATAGATTAATACCCAACAGCAGGGTAAAATCAATTTGAAGTACTTTTATACATCCATTAAAATTTAACGTGATGACCGTAAAGGATAATGAAAAGATATAATGCTAAGAAAAAACTGGAATGCAAAATTACATGCTGGTTAGGACTGCCACTGTATAAAAACTATTACTTGCACCTAAGCGAAGATGGAAAGCATCTCACAAGAATCCACAAAAATGAAAAAATGTGTTGTGATGATTGGACTTTGTATATACTTTTAAATCAAATTTTAAGATAGCAGCTGCCATGCTATGAAACGAAACACAGGCTTGAATACAGGCTCTACACTTCATCCGCTGTTCTACTGTAGGCAAGAAGCTTAACTTCTCTGAACTTAGCTTATGCATCGATAAAATGAGAAAACTATATTTCTATCCTTTAGCAGATTAAATTATGCAAGAAACACTTAGATCGCACTTAGCTGTGTACCCGGCACTGTTTGAAGCACTTTACAAATATTACCATATTTAATTTTCAAAACATTTAAACATGATGCACAAAGTTCAGGAATCTACAATGATAATAGTGAGGTAACAGTAACTTCCAATGACTTCCCAACATCCATGAGATCAGATCTAACAATGACAGCATTGCTGCCATCTACTGAGTGTCTGCTAATGTGCTAAGTGCTTTCCTTGCAGTAGGAACGGCCTTATAAGAATCCATTAGGTAGGCCCTGTAATGGTGTCCACAGGATACTCAGGCTCTGAGAAGCAAAGTAACATGCTAGTGAGTGAGAGAGCCAAGGTCTGAAACGAGTCCATCTGCGTTCAGAGCCTGGAGCTCCGCCACTCTACGGTGGTGCGTCCAATTTTGTTAGGACGGTACACACAGGCAGTCCTTCAGAACCTGACCTTGCCCACACTCTCCTCACTCCAGGTCTGGCAGCATTCTGAGTTGACATCATGGCCTGAGTTGACATCATGACCTGTTAAGCGCCTGGTCGCTGCTCCTGCTGTTCCATACCTGGTCTTCCTCCAAACTCCTATTCGCCCCTCAAGGCTCCACCTTCCCACACCTTGAGAGACATAATTCATCGTCCCCTGATCTGCTGCCCTTGTAAGTAGTAATTTGTGCTTATAAGTTCGCATGGACCATATTGCTTCTATGCTTCTTACTAGCTTGTTTTTTTTCCAAACTATAGTTCCACAAAGGCAAAGACCATATTTTTTAGTTTTGTGTACTCTTATAGTCTCTAAACACAGTTCCCAGCACCTGATAAGGACCCAACAACTACTGTCTGAATAAGCAAACACCTCAAGCATGGAGGATATTCCCCCAAATCACTGGTCAACGTCGGAGCGTCATTTGCTCTGTACGAAAGATCGGACATCAGGAGCCCATATTCCTCTATACTGTTTTCCAGAGCTTTGATGTTGAAGGTAGTTAGTTAAATAAGAACATGAAGGGACCTCCCCTCCCCACCAAGATTTCCTTCATGTACTGAGTTTCAGTTAAGACTGCGCAGCAGTCCCATGTGTTTATGCATGAGGCCTCTTAGCATACTCCACGGAAATTGTCTGCTCAAGGGCTTGCCTTCCTTCCCCTTTCTGGACAGGGCTATAGGAATTCCTTCTAATTCCCCAAACTAAGGACAGTGACTGCTATGTAACTGGTGATGAAGGAATGTTTGCTGAGTGACTCATTAAAGGAATGAATGAGTGGAATTGAGACATTTTCTTTCCGTAGGTGCTAAATACAATATTTCAACTTGTAGCATGCTCTACAATACCGGTGTCAACCTAAAAACCCTTTCCATTTCATGATACTCCTAGAATTTTGCATAAAAATGAAATAAAGAACTTAAAAGGTTACATTTTTGTCAGTCTATGTTGAATCTTTCTGCAATCTCTTCAATGATTGGGAAATCACTAGGGGCTCTGACTGAAGAAAAGGGTTTCTTTTTCCTCTAAAACCAGATAGGCCCTTTTGAGAAAGTAAAAATGTTTCCCACTTAAACTTTCTTTAAAAACACACACTTAAACTTTCTTTAAAAACACACAAAATAACAAGATGCATTTGGCGGACATGTTCTCCCCTTTATCCTGAGCTTAGTTCAGTGCTGAGGAACTATTATTAGAAAGCTCTCAGTTGAAGAAGATGCTTTCAAGAAGGAAGATAAGATGTGGGATATTGTGTGTTCAAAGCTCATTTTAATTATACAGACTACTAGGGTTACTGAGATGTGCCAAACATTTAGCTAATTAGCAGGCTCTTGAGACAAGAGGGCCGCCTAGAGACAGTTTTTCCTCATTAATGAGTGATGATAAATTCTAGTTAAACATGCATTTTCACTGGTACTATAAATTCACTTTCTTTGTTCTTTCTTAAATTCCAATAAGACGAGCTAATTTAAATTTGAAAATTAGATGTTAAGACTCAAATGGAGAGTTTCCTCTTTAAACACAATGATCCAACCATCAGCTACCATATTGGGAAACATTTTAGGAAAGAAAAAATTAATATTGACTCTGATACTATATTTATAAGCTTAAAGGCCTGAAACTGAAATTAATTAGAAGACTCCATTAAAAATCTCTATGGATGATATTCAACAAAATAGTAAACCTAAGTTAACAAGCACTGAGGTACCTGGAGCCCTCTAGTAACTTGTAGGTTTTGAGGGCATATGATGCAGATAGAGATCGGAAAATAGAGATAAGAGGAAAACAGCTACCTTTCATTAAGAGAGGCTCATGGAGTTTGAGTAAGGTCATCCAGTTGGAAAGGAGCTTGGTGAGGTTTGATGCCAAAGACTGCTTTGTTTAGGTTCCTTACCAATGTCAGCTTACATCTGAGAAGATTGAACAACAAAATTGTTTTTGTTTCTCTGGATTTAGATACATTTAGCCTTTTGGGTATCTGATACTTACAAAGGTGTTTTCCTCAGGACACACGTATGAGGTAGATTGTTTCTCTGCCAGCTTTTCTTTTAAAATAGACATTAGATCCAAGGACATACTTCAGGTTTCTGGAGTCAGTGGGATTTCCCACATTGCTTTATGCATACAGTGGTCTCTACCCATCCTGACATTTGAACAGGTTGTCGGTTGTAGCAGACTGTAGTTCCCAAAGATGGCTGCTACAGTATCTCCCATTTGTGCTCCTCTGCAATGCAACCTTGACATTCTCCCATCAAGAGATAAAGCTGATTGTTCCACTCCCTTGAATCTGGGCAGGCTGTGACTCCTTTGACAAACAGAATTGGAAGAAGTACCGCTGCCTCTAGGAAGCCAGTTGTCAGGTAAGGAACATAACTACACTGAGACCCCGCGGTGAGAAACCCAAGCCATGCGGAAAAGTCACATGGCAGTGCTTGTTGAGAGTCCCAATTAAGCTCACAGCCAACATCAGTTGCCAGCCCTGTGAAGGAACTTCTTGAACATCCAGCCTAGGTGAGCCTTAGGATAATGGCAACCTCAACCAACATCTAAGTGCAAGTGCACGAGCGACACTAAGCAGGAACTGTCTAGCTGAACTCAGTCAATCCACAGAACCATGAGATAATAACAACCTGCACTACATTTTACAGTGGTCTGTTATACGATAATAGATGATCAGAACAGAGGTGGGGTTGGTTTTCTTCAAGGGTGAAGCAACTATTTCTTTTAAACAGCTGGGAGTAGATTTTGGGGATGCTATATGAAAACATCATACATACCTGAAGTGGTGGCTAAGCAAATTCTCTTGTTGAGGGTTATTTCTTTAAAGAATTGAGAGATGATGAAAATGTACTTATATAACATTCCGATGTTTTGGGCTATTCCTCAGTGAATAGGCTATACAGAGGTGTTCTGTTTCAAGGATGATGCTTTTATTTTTTATCCAGAAAACAGAGTGAGTTCTCAGCAAAATAATTAGATATTAATATATTTGTAATTCGTTTACCATAAGGCTGTCCAACTATTCTCTTTTTAAAGAAATAACCAAACATGACTTAGTCACTGAACAGCATCAGGATGCTGATAACCTCAGCTATTTCTGTGTTACCTGCCAAATTCCACCTGAGCTGATGAGAGAGGATTCAGCGCTAATGATCCCCAAGTAAAAGAATAAGATGCTGGAAATGGAAGGATGCTCCAACAATACGTACAGGTTAAGTATGAGAGAAAATAATGAGTAGACAAAAAAAAAAAAAGAACTATTTTCTAGGGAATATCAGAAGGCAAGCACAGGTTTAGCCAAATCTCCTCAGCTTCTGGATTTATTGTTCAGTGTTTGGTGTTTTTAACAATGACCTTAAGGTCAGTCAAGATACTGAATCATGAAAGCAAAATTTATTAGCATTCAGAATTCTGCACTTAACTAACAAAGAAAGGGTGAATGTATTTCAAAACATTTTTAATAGCCAGGCAAGAATAAAGGAATTATGGTGTTGGATCAGCATACCCCACGCTCTGGGTAATTTGGTTAACTCAAGTTTCCTGTCATTAACTCTAATAATAAAATTTAAAAATTACTGCCATTTTGCTAAATAATGGGAGAAGTTTCACAACGGTCCCTTCATTGTCTCTTTTACAGAACTCCTAAAAAGCCAAAGCAATTTGTCCACATAGGGATGTATTTACCTTCCCAGTTTATAAAATCCTGAAAAGTTACGAAGCTACATTCATCCATGTACCAAAGTGTCCACTGGTTCTCAGCTGAAATGGAAATTGGGTTAATGGCCCTTTTCCCTCCTCTTATGGAGATGCCCCTTACAAGGAAAAAAAACCAACAACAAACATTCAAGGTAGCACGAACACTGCTATTCTGCTCTGCTGTAAATCCTTGTGTTTCAAAGGCTTTTTGTACAATTTCCTTTTCCAGAGTTTTAAAACTCATAAATGTTCATTAAGGAGGAAAACATTTTAAATGCAGAAAGAAATTTTTTTTTTTTAAAGTGCAAGAATGTTCCATAACCCTGCTACCCAGAGACAACGCTCCCATCCTCTTTTGCTGACTTAACACAAGCAAACTTCTTTTGGAATTTAGTCTTTAAATGCTTTTCATGGGATTTTCATCACAAAAATCCCTGCACATATCACAACACTGACACTGATATGGCTCTGCTTACACCATCAGCACGCTAAGCCAATCTTTCTTTTTTTTTTAGCTGAGCCATCCTGCCACCTGTTGGCAGCTCAGCAGCAGCTCAGCTCGGGCTGGGCATCAAACTGCTATTGCTCAGAGCTCAGTTCGCACTCTTGAGCGAGCTCTTAATCAACTGAGCCACTTGGCCCTAAGCCAATCTTTCTTAATGCTTATATGATTTCCTGGTTTAAAATAAAAAAGAAACAGAAAGAAAGACAAATGACAGAAAAGAAAGATGTCATGAAACAAAAAGATAAAAGTAAAATGAGTAGATAAAACTAGAAGCTTTTCATTCAATAACACCGAAACAAAGTAAGAAGAGTACCTTGTGTAAATTTTATAATCTGATGACAAATTAAGATGCTACAAATGGAAGCTCATTTTCCATGGAAACCAGTGATACGAAAATAATTATTATAATAACCAAGATTTATATAGAAATAAAACAAAGACGTTCTTAGTAGCTAATGTTGTTTAAAATAAGAGCTATTTTCCCCCCATTCATTCCTGCAGGTATGTTTATCTTTGCCTTCAAGCACAGCAAAATATCACTATTTGCAAAAACTGAGAAGAATAGTCTTCATTTAAGGAGTAAAAAAAATTCACCATTGCTGCAACACAGAAAATATTGCTATTGTTGGTAGGTAACCTCAAGGTACTCCCCAAACTGCTGGATACTTTAAGCAGTACATTTTCAGAATATTTTCTACAATGAAGTGAGTAAGACCCATAATATCTACTACAAAGAGTTTCATCTCAGTTTAATGAGCTCATCATTTATAAGACCCCAAGCTGTCCTGAGGTTAAAGCAGGGACCTTGTAAGTTTTGATGTTCTCAATCCACAATACTGAGTAAGGGTGTTCTTCTTGAGGAGTTGGACACCTACTGAATGACTTCAGTTTTCTAGCAGCCAGTGAGGTGATATTACTCAGTTGTATGTATATATTTAATTCAACACCATTGGAATATCTGATGAATAGTTCAAATGTTTGAAAAATACTGCTATCCCAGTCCTGTATCCTAATTGAATGGATGTATGGATAGATGGGTGGGTGAAGAACTCTAGAAGGATATTTAATCAGGGATAATTTCAGTTAATGTCATGATTCCTTAAATGTCACAATTCTTCCCATCTTATGCAACATTCTTGCAGGACAATTAATATCATGGGGCAAATTCAAAAGCACCATAATAAAGGATGGGCCAATTTATCTGAATAAGGTCCAAGGAGATCATTATTTAGGAATTCCTCATGAACATATCCAGTTTTATACTTTAATATTCATGTGTAACAATAGAATTAACAAATTCTTTTGTCTTGCTTTTCCCCCCCTTGATTGCAATGCAAGGAAAGCATCAGATTCCAGCAAAAGTGAAACATAAGAAATACAATTTATTCATTAAATATTTATTAGTATCTGCCTTATGTCAGTTCCCAAATAAAACAAACAAGGATCTCATCTTGGCGGACCTTGCATTTTAAGTTATAAACACATTTTAAAAGGTACAAACTCAGTAATCAAAGAAATGCAAATCAAAACAAAAATATACAAGGCAGCAACAACTGAAAACTGTAAAATTCCCCATGTCGCAAAGAGTCAAGAGACACGGGCACTCATACTTTGGTGGCAGGAAGGCAAGTTGGCATCTCAATAAGCCTCCATACAGAGATATATCCTAAAGGAATGACTAGAGACACGAAGTATTATGGAAAATTGTTCACTAAAGTATTAGGTAAACTATGGTATATTCAAATTGTATATTCATAATATGTACAGTATAGGTCCCTTTTTATACTTAAATACATTTTATAATTAAAAATAGTTTTACACTTCCAGACAAGTTGTAAGGAGAGTACTACGGAGTTGCCTTATACCCTACACCCAGCTTCCTCTGTCATTTACATTTTACACTAGGATGGTACATTTGTCACAATTAATGAACCAACATTGATGAGACAGTCATATTTCCTTAGTTTTCACCTAGTGTCCTGTTTCTGCTCCAGGATCCCACAATAGATTTAGTTGCCATGACTCCTTAGGCACCTCTTGGCTGTGACAGTTTCTCAGATTTTCCTTGGGTTTGAGACCTTGACAGCATTCAGGAGTACTGGCCAAGTATTTTGTAGAATGTCCCTCAATTAGGATGTGTCCAATGTTTTTCTCATGATTAGACTGAGCTTACGGGTTTGGGGGAGGAAGACCACAGAGATAAAATGCCATTCTCATTACATCATCTCAAGGGTACAAGCTTTCAACTAAATATATTTTAGTTGTTGATGCTATATATAGCATTGTTGATGCTATTTTTTTTAAAAGATTTTATTGGGGAATTGGGGGAGGGGAACAGCGTTGGGGAATCGGGGAAGGGGAACAGAGAAGTTGCTTTCTTTTTGTTCTTCAGTCTAATTGTGGAGGATGTTGCTTCACTGGCCCATGTTGGTATCGTCACTGCGCTCTTCTCGGATGAGGCAGATCGGTCGCCGGCCTCTGGACGGCTGCTCACAGCGGCTCTTGGCAGCTCACACTGGCTGCCGGCCACTCACGCTGGCTGCTGGCCACTCACTGTAGGCTATGGCAGGGGCTGCAGCTACACCATCCCCGGGGACTCACAGCAGTCCAGCTCCAGGTGGAGCTGTTGTTCACCATCTTAGCTGTAGAGGGCAGTGTCACTGGCTCTCATATGTGGGATCCGAACTGGGGCCCTGCTGCTCAGAGCCAGCGTCCCATGCCAGTTCTTAACCAGCATGCCACTCGGCTGGCCCTGTTGATGCTAATTTTGATTACCTGGCTGAGGTAGTGATTATCAGGTTGTTCCACTGTTACTTTATCCTTTCTCCCTCATTTCCATAATATACTATTTCTGAGGAAGTCACTGGGCACAGTCCAAACTTAAGAAGTAGGAAGTTATGCTCCATTCCCTTGAGGACAAAGTAATACATAAGTGATTTGGAATTATTCTGCCTGGGAGATTTATCAACTCTTCTCCATTTATTTATACAATATAATAATTTATTTATATCAGTACGGACCCATGGATATTTATTTTATACTTTGTATAAAGTAAATGCATTATACACTATACTAAATTCATAGTATAATATAATCCTCTATTATTAATTTTGTTGCTCAGGTTGGCTCAGCGTTGGCCACTGGGAGCTCTTTCAGTTGGCTCCTGTGTACCCATCGTTGCATATGCGTGTGTGTCTGTCTGTTAGCACTTCCTAATTTTCTGACACTAAAGAATGCTCTAGGATCATCCTATATATATATACCTCAGCCCTATACTCAGCCAATTAATTATCCAAGGAGTTCTGGTTCCTTTTTTTGGAGAATGGTAACTAGGAACAAGATCTGGGGCCTGAATACACTCATTGTTCCTGGGGTGTCATTGCTTCTAGGTTCTCTCAGCTGACAGAGCAAGAAAATGTGTGTGTGTGTGTGTGTGTGTACGTGTGTGTGTATACTCTATCTATCTATCTATCTATCTATCTATCTATCTATCTATCTATCTATCTAGATACATGTATTGTATATAGGTATACAAATAAATACATGCCCACATAAGTGTATGTATATGTTTATACATGTGAATACACATACAGATTTCTATCAATATTTCTACACGTATCCATCTGATCTATTGTATATTAGGCTAAACTGCTAAACATCAATTCACACTGAAGTCTCCAACTCTAACCCATTGCCATAGGATATTTATAGCCACCTCCCAATGTGTGTTTGCAATCACCCACTTCCACAGTGAGAACTAGGCTTCACCATCCAGCATCCACTAATTAATTCCAGCCTTTTCAGAATTAACTCTGAGCTCCATAGTAAGAAAGGGGCATGGTGTTTGTTTAGTTTCTTTTACTTCTAGTCTTACAGTGTCATTTCCAGAGTTACTTAGGTTCAGCACATTCCCCTCCCCGCTCTTCAGTGAGGTTATTTCATGTATTTGTAATGCTGTCAGATTCTTTTGTCAGACAACATTCTATCCTGGGATCCCCTGACCTCCTAAATGTTATTTTAAGTGTACAAACATTAAAGTTCACTCTCTTTGCTGGAAAATTCTATGAGTTTTGACACTATTCCGTGTCATACAAAATGGTTTCACCACCCAAAAAATCTACTGTGTTTCATCTACTCAGCTCTCCTTTTTCCCTGAACCCATCAATCTGTTTATATCTCTATGGTTTTTGCCTTTTTCAGAATTCATGTAAGTAGAACTCGACCACATTCCTTCCTTTCAGACAGGATTCTTTCACTTAACAATATACACTCAAGATTTATCCATGTTTTTTTTAATTTTTTTTATCCATGTTTTCTTTTTATGGCTTGGTATCGCATTCTTTTCATCACCGAATAAGATTGCATTGTGTGGATGGACCATAGCTTGTTCACTCCCCCACTGAACGACATCTTGGTCCCTTCCAGTTTTTTGGTGATGATGAATCAATTTTCAAATCACTTGGGAAAATAACCGAGAAGTAGGATTAATGGATGTAAGGTAAGACTATGTTTAGCTTTGTAAGCAATTCAGGTCCATTTTTGTTCAGAAAAAAAGTTGTATTTCTATGTATATGAGGAATAAAAACATAAACAATTGCTATGGGACTGATGACTGATTTTACTTATTTGTATTCTTTTCTGCATTTCCCAAGGATGTTATAAAGTGATTCAAGCAAGTAACACATTTCTAATGAGGGAAAAGCTAATTTAAAAAGTACAGTTAAATGCAGCGTAACAGGAGTAAACCAAATGCAATAGCTATGTGTTGTTTATCATGTTTCACTAGTCCATGAGCTCCTTGCCAGCAGATCCTTTGATATGAGCTTATTTACACATTGTGAGTGTTATCACATGGACAGTGAAGCATTCACTACAATGAGATTTTTCTGTTCCTTCCCTATAGCTGGTGTTCCCAGACAATCCTTTCAGGCTCTGCAAGTCTCAGACTGTGCAGAAGTAAACGAATCCTGGTTAGCATCTGGAAAACCCAGATTCCTGTCAGTACTGCTGTACCCCACTTCCACTGATGAACCTTTACTTTGTTTCTGAGACCAACCTTTACCCCATCTTCTAGGTCCAATCACCAGATTTCCTGTTTTGCTTCTAGTCTAAGTGCCCTCAACTGTACAAATCCATAAAGTATTTTTTAAAAAAGGGTTGCTTGCAATGAAGCAAGCCCTTAAATGATCTACATAGGAGCAGAAGTTTGCCAGTAAATGAAAATCTGTGCTATACTTCACACAAACAACAACAACAACAACAAAATGGGGCCAGCTCATTTGTTTTGGGAAATATCACTGTCATTATCAATGGTTTTAATTTTCAAAGGAGAAATTTGGTATCTATTATCATACAGAGAACCAAGTAAATAAATTAAATTAGGCCGATTATAAACATGAAGCAGGCAGTCACAATGGCACCTTCATATATCTATAATGACATTGACAAGCTCAACAATACATCCTCCTGCCTTCAAAGAAGATGCATGAATTTTTTATACCTGGTTAGTTATTTCTCTCTTCTTTGAATGACAGGAATAGAATCTGTTGTCAAAATTACCAAGAACCTTTTAAAAACAAACAGGGCTTGTGAATCTTGTATCTCTGTTAAGACTGGGATTATTTGCTCACAAACAAAGCCCACAAGAAGAGACACATCTCAAAGCCCAGACTCTTGGAAACATTCGGGTTTCTTCGTTTGATGTTTTCACCTCTAGGGCATAAATTATTAATTTCGGGTGAAGCTACCTCACTGAGTTTGCCAACTGATGAGTGAAACTTATATGCTTTGGTTTTATTTTTAGCATCACATAGGAGATAAGAGAGAAATATGAACAACCTGCAGAAAAGGCACACCATTGCATTATTATTCTAGGTAGTCTAAAAATGGCAGGTGGTTGAGTCTCACGTGGCCCTCTCAGTTGTCACTCATTTCTCCCACTTTGCTGTTATAACTGGGCTTGTTGGATAAAAAAATGCTCATGCATTAGCAGGATAAATAAATCTAATATCTAAAATGACCACGTGTATCACATAGACTCAAGCTCTGAAGAAGGGCTTCTTTCCACACTCATCAAGGTACTGCTCTTGGAGAAGAGGACAAAAGTCTACATCTAAGGTATTGTTTGTTTGCTGTACTTCCCAAGGTTAAACAGGGAAAGATTCAGAGGATAAATTAAAAGGTATTCTTTACTGGGAATGAGAAGGCCAGGGGTTACTATTATATGTTCAACAACACCTAGGTAGTACCTTGTATCCAAGGAAAGCATATTTAAAAACCA
This sequence comes from Aselliscus stoliczkanus, assembly GCA_033961575.1. Lineage (NCBI taxonomy): Eukaryota > Metazoa > Chordata > Mammalia > Chiroptera > Hipposideridae > Aselliscus > Aselliscus stoliczkanus. The sequence continues at coordinate 68,579,046 of CM066739.1, read as the reverse complement.
TCACATTTTGCAACAATGCTGGGAAAAGGGAAGTCATTATCAACACCCTCCATCTTTAAATTAGATGAGCAGAGGTCTGTTCTGTTTATTCTGCAGTTACAAACGCTACAAGCTGGTCAAGGAATGTGGCTATCTGTAAACCAGAAATTAATGTGCTGACTAAAAAAAGAAAACAGCTAAAACACACCAACTACCCAAATAAACACTTCACAACGAGCTCCACCAACCTCCCAATCTGCTCATTATTCATGCCACGTTTCTGTGCTTGGCTCACACTATTCCTTCTGCCTGAAAGCCCTTTCCAAGCCTCATTGGCCAATGAAAACTTGCTTTTGTTGAAGGCTCTGCGGCAGTGCCAGCTCTCTGTGACTCTCCCCAGATCTCCCAGTCAGGGTCCACTATTCCATTCTCATTCTCCCGAAAGGCTTCAGCACGGCCACTGTTGGAGACTTGCAGTGTGTGTATCTCTCTCCCCTTGAGTTTCCTGAGAGTTACAGCTGTGCTTTGTCAATTCTCGTATTCCTTCACTGCCCAGGCAATGCTTGGCTCACAGTGAGAGCTGAATCAAGAGATAATTGTACCAGGATCCTAAGACTGTGTCACCTGCATATGGTCAATTCAGTGTACTACAACAGAATGGAAAAGAGAAAGGAAAAGCCATCCGAAATGGGATTTCAGTCGTGTTCTGCTACGCCTAGCTTTGTGGATAATGATAGTAGTTGCTAGTAGTTGCTGCAAAACCCACCTTCAATTCACTGGTTTCTGTATCTGTTGAGTATGAACTTTTTTTCTTTTTTAATTGGGGAAATGTATGTTTTTCCAGGACCCATCTGCTCCAAGTCAAGTAGTTGTTTCAATCTAGTTGTGGAGGGTGCATCTCAGTGGCCCATGTGGGGGACTGAACCAGCAACCTTGGTGTTATGAGCACTGTGCTCTAACCAACTGAGCTAACCGGTCGCCCCAAGCATGAACTTTTATACTGCCCTTTTTTTGTTGGAGAATGAAATGTGCTATGATGATCTGTCTTTATTCCAGGGGGCTAGGAATTAACTCTTACTTATAGCCAGAAGAATGCTGTGCCTTAACTTCGTTTCCACTAATAGCCACTAATCTCAGAAACAAACCCAGGTGTCCTTCAGTTGCAACAATAATCACTGTAATTTGTACTGGGCTTTATGTTTACAAAGCACTTTTGTGGGCATTCTTTTATTCTCGTAACATTCTGTTCCTGAATCGGGAACTTTGCTTCGGTTCAAGAGTTGAAACTTAGAAGGCTGATTTGACCATCCCTCATCGTCAGAGAATTAAACTCTACCAGTGTTCTACTCCAAAACAAATTACCACAGTGCTCGAAGTATCTGTAAGACCTTGACTGTGCCTGACTCAAGGAACACAAAAATGCTAGCTGGACAAAGGATGACTTCCAAGATCGATGAGGAGGTAGCATTCTTCCCTCCTATACCTTCTAGGCCACAACAAATAGAATAAAAGAGAACGATACCACCAAAGCCTCTACTCACCTGAGCTATTACTCCCTTAAGAAACTAAAAGGTTCAGGTAGATGGTGTTTGGGATCCTGATGCTATTTCTCTAATTATCTGGGAGAAGCTGAGGCTGATGTCAACATATGCATGACAGAGCTTCCTACAGCGGGTGGGAATGAGACCCTGAGTTAGAAGCAGGGGATCTCTGGGGATGAGTCTTGTGCTAAAGTGACGTCTATGAAGATGCTCTAGGAAGAGGTTTCTCTTGTCTAAATTAGATACTCTCAGGACCCCTCACCATCTTCTCTTTGGTTTGGGAACCCTGAGTCCTCTAGAATTTCCCCACCAGGAATGATCACCCTCAAATCCAGGCCTGCCCCCACAACCCATTCTAGCCCCAGCCTGAGCCCAAATCCAAGCTGCAGCTGGAAGGAAGGGAGGGAAGAGGTGCTTCAAAAAGCTTGACTCTTTGTCTGCACTATCAGCTTGTTTCTTGTTGGTTTATTTTACCTTAATCTCAACAGTACTAAAAATGTTTTAAATGGCTCAGGAAATTGGGGCAACTCAAAGTCATGGTCATTTGCATTATTTACTTTCTAAAAATAATTACTTAACCTTCCATTTGAGGATGAGCACTCAGAGGTAAACAGTCATTCCTAGGATCATGAGGAACAACCTTTACACAGAAAAGTCAGTTTGCTAGTATATTAGCTGCTCTATAGTCACTGGGTAAGTAAACATGTTAAAAAGAAGAGTTTAAATCAACTCTTAGAAGGTTCCTAATTATGACAACATCTTTAGGGGGATGCATATATCTCAGTATAATAAACATTATTGACTCAGAATTTACAATGTTTGTTGGTATGTTTTATTCCTCACAGGTATAGTCTAATAATTAGAGTGTTATGGTGACTGTAGTCTTAAGCACATAGCTTTCTCACTGACCTACAGTGACGATGGAATTGTAGACTATTTTCTCCTTTGTTTCAGGCTGTCAATCAATCCAATTCTTTGGGGGGTCATAGCCCCCTATATGTGACTGCCTCAATTCACAGTGTATTCTGTAGGTCAGAGCCATTTCCCAGTTTTCACCAGGTAGATATGACTGCTCCAAGGAGAGCTCTCGTAGCTTCTGGAACATTTCCTCTTACTAAAGGTATCTCATAGGGCCAGCTGAGTGGCTCAGTTGGTTAAGAGCTTGCTCAAGAGTGCGAGCTGAGCTCTGAGCAACGGCTGTTCCATGCACAGGCCGAGCTGAGTTGCCGCTGAGATGGCTCAGCTAAAAACCTAAATAAATAAATAAAAAATAAAGGTATCTCCTAATCTCCAACTCTTCATTTCTAACTGAATGTTCTGACATTGATTGGAACTATAACATATTGGAGACAGATACGGAAGCTGTTACAAACTTAACAGACAGAAGGACGATGCAGTGAGGCCCAAAGCTTGACTCTACTTGCCTTTCCTGCTAAAGCACATTAGAACACCCTGTTTTTCATTCTGTCATTTGATTGTACTCAGGAGTCAGAGACTTAGACAAGGGTGTTTCAGATCTGTCTTCAAGTCTACGTCTAAAGATGAAACCAAAAGCCCAGCCAACCAGAATACATGTCATTGGATAGAAAAGCATCTTCTCATTTATACAAAGATACTGGAAAGAGCAAATCAAAAACCATTGTAATACATGAAAATCTAGGAAATCCAAGCCAAAAAACAAAAACAATCCACCATCAAATTAGTTATGAACTCTTAAGGGAGGACAGCTAAAAACAACACATGATAATTAAGGAAAACAAGAAGTTTTAATGTGTAGTAAGAGCGAGCACTTCAAAACTAAAACTGGAATATTTTTTTCTTGTTTCAAGATGCTTACTTTGAGGAGGCCAAGGGGACAGGATACTGCCAAGTCTGGAGTAATTTACCTTTAAATTGTTTATGTGCCAAACTGTTAACCCACATACAGTAAAGATGGATGACCTTTGAGCTCCCTTTTAACTGCCTTCTGTTCATCAGATATCAGAGAATGATGAAACACTGAGGATATTTAAGATAATGAGAAAAACGACATAATCCTACTTACATTCCAGATCCCCAAGCAGTCAAAATTGGAGTTTTGTTATTATTACCCCTGTTTAAAAAAATCAATTTTAAACCACACAAACAATACACTTATATTTTTCTTCAAAAATTAATAGCATGAAAATTAAAATTCCCTCTGACCACCACATTCAATTCTTCCTTCTCCTTTCTACCCCATCCAACTCCTTTGTTGACTGACAGCCAATGGTGGCATTTCCTAGGCCACACCCCTTTACAGGAATCTCTTATTTAATTTTCACAGCTTCCTGCTAAAATGGGTTCAATTATTCTCCCCATTTATGCAGAGGAGAAAACACCCTCAGCATGCTTATGTCCCTCATTAACTCAGGCACCCACTGTTAGGAGTTCGGGACACATCCATCCAGGTTTTTCTATGAATTCACACACACACACACACACACACACACACACACACACCCTCTCATAGAAAATGTAGAGTACCACTATTTTGTTTTATAAAAAAACCTTACATACCCATTCTACAATTCATGTGATTTCTCTACGATAACTTCATAGAACCCTAACTCATTCTATTTAATTGCTGTCTCATATACTACTGCTCTACCATCTTCCCAATGACAAGCATGAAGACTATTTCCAGTTTTTTATGAACGGAAACAGTACCGCAGTGAAGTCTTGTGCAGGCTCCCTCATGCACATGCCCCGTTGCTTGGGCGGACACCAAAATGGGCAAGTGCTGGGTCATGGGTGCATGTGTTTCAATTTTAATAGATTCTGCTAAACTGTCCTCTAAGATGTTTGCTATAGTATGTGAATACATATTTTCCTACCACCATGTCAAAATACCATATCATCAAACTTCAAATTTTTGCCAATCTAAAGAATCAATGTTTTCATTTGCATTTCCCTAACTATAATAAAAGATGCATTAAGCAACTCCATCCAGACTGGTAATTAAACAAGAAAGTGAGTGAAGGCAGGGCAACACTAAAATGTATATGCCGGGGATGCCAAAAATATGTATACACACGACTTTTAGCCATCTTTTAGCCATCAGTATATATTGAGTATAAGAGTTTAATACAGTTTTTCCTTTCTTAAAATGTGTATACAATGGCGGCCGGGTAGCTCAGTTGGTTAGAGTGCGTGCTCTTAACAACATGGTTGCCGGTTCAACTCCCACATGGGATGGTGGGCTGTGTCCCCCGCAACTAGAGTGAAAACGGCGACTGGACTTGGAACTGAGCTGCACCCTCCACAACTAGACTGAAACAACGACTTGACTTGGAGCTGATGGGTCCTGGAAAAAACACACTGTTTCCCAATAAAAATAAAAATAAAATGTGCATACATTTTTTGGCACCCTCTGTATACATTAAGCATATTATTTTATTTTAAAAACACAGATGTGCATTTTCTCTCCCATCTTTTTTTTTTTAGCTGAGCCATCCTGCCACCTGTTGGCAGCTCAGTGGCTGTTCAGCTCAGGCCGGGAATCCAACCGGCAACCCTGTTGCTCAGAGCTCACACTCTTGAGAAAGCTCTTAACCAACTGAACCACTCAGCCGGCCCTTCTCTCTCATCTTTTGATGCAGGAACAAGGTCTGTCCCTTAAGTGAGGCACCACTGACCGGAGCTCCACATATACTTATTTCCTGCATCACCCCACCCTTGTAATACACATCTGAGATACCCTGCTTTGGTTTTTTTATGTGCAACGAGAATGGAAAGACCTTGTGAAATAATCGGAGGGCAGAATTCAATTCAACAATGTGCTTTTAATACTGTGCCTTCATCGAGACTTTCTAAAGCATTTAATTTAATTTTCACGGAAACAGCTCTCTTTCCACACTTGCATTTCATTGGTTTACATATTACTTAACTAAGTTACATAATTACAATGACATTTTAACCAGTCTGAACAGGTTTGGGAACCATCACACCTGCTCTTAGAAAACACACAATTAACCGAGGGAGCAAAAGCACAGAGGTGTTCTAAAGGGCAGCCCACAAGCCAGGTGAGCACAACTTGGGCTGCAGCCAGCACCTTTCAGAGAGAAATGTGTGAGTCTTCTAATGCAGTGAGTTGGGTAAGAGAGCTTCCACTGCACTAGTGATATGAAACATTTTTAATATCTTTATTGCCCAATATCCTCTCCTGTAAACCATCTGTTCATTTCATTTACCTATTTTTCTAATGGATTATCTTTATGTTAATTATTTACAAGTGTTCATTATAAATGCCAGATATCAATCCTTTGCCATTTATATGTCATAAAGATTTTCAGCCAGGCTGTGTCCTATCTATTAACTATTTTTTGTGTTTCTTCTATCTATAGAAGTACTTAATTTTGATCTAATGAAATAAAGTACTTTTCCTTTTTCATAGTGTTGGCTTTCTGTGTCTCGTCTAAGAAATCCTCCCTGTGCTAAGATGTGAAACCTATTTTCCTATGTTTTCTTCTAATGCTTCAATAATTGTGTTATTCCCAGGTTCCAGATGAGCAACTTGAAGTTCAGAAGCTTTAGATATTCAACCAAAATTGTAAAGCTAGCAACAATGAAGCCAGGACCCATATTGCTATATATCTAAATATAATCTCCAACTCACACTCACCACCTCCCTTAAGATGGAAAATGAGCGAAGTGAAGTGGGATACATGCTGTCCAGCAATGATGAAAATTTGGATAAATGCACATCTCTGTATTGAGACTACATAAATGATTGACATACACATGATTCATCATCAGCCTCAGAAAACCAAAAGCATGATCTCTTCCATCTACAGAAACTGCAAAGAGCCCAAATGTCTGGAAGATCTAGATACTACTAGGTCCCACTGCTCTCATTCATTCATTCATTCATTCATTCATGCATTCGAGTGAACAAAAATATACCGAGCACCTAATATACTCCAGGAGTGCTCCTGAGCGCCACACCCTCATCTGTGCCCTTTACTAGACTTCTCCACATAGGTGTTCCGCAAGTTGCTCAAGGTTTGCTTGCTCAAAACCAACCTCTCCCTTTACAATGTGCCTTGAACTGTGGTCGCTTAGGTCATGTGCCTTCTATCTGCGATCAGACAGAGAGCTCGCTAGGGTGAGGTTTATGTCTGATACACCTCTCTGTCCTCCAGAGCATAGAGCCTAAGACCCTGGCAGTACAGATGCTGTTACTACACCTATTACATTGTCAGGTAGTCAATGGCTTAACTCTCCCCCGTGTGGACTCCATGGTGAGATTTTTAAGGGTGGGCAAGAATGAATACTGAAGGAATGAAGGAAGGAACACCTGGAGTTTTCATGAAACACAACCTTCCTAGTGATCTTACCATTTCATTGAGGTTATTATTTATTCTCATCACCACCAGTTACCTTTCCAGGGGGTCACAATCTTAGTATTGCCATTATCTCCTGATCCTCTGTCTTCCGTTAATATCCATAATGAGCTGTCAAATCTTGTTGCTTCTATTGCAACCCAACCCGAATATTTCCTAGTATCCCTGCCGCCACCTTGGTTCAGGCTCACTGTCACTTGCAAAAAATATGGGATCTCCACACTGATCCACATGACACCTGCAGCATCCATATAAACTTTCCCGAATCAAAATCTCATCCTGCCCAGCTCTCACTGAAAACCTCCAGAGGGGCTCCCTTTAATCCACAGAATTTCAGACCTCTCAGCTGGACACTGAGACTCTATATTACCCCATCGATGTTTTGAGTCTAATTTCCCACTACTATTCTACTGACAGCTTCTCCTCTTCCCTCCCACTCCCCAATCAAACAGGACTATATGCTTCTTTTTTAAATCTGTCTGGTGTTTTTCATCTCTGTTTCTTCTGCCTGGGGCACTCTTCTTCATTCTGTCCTTCAAAGCCCACTGTAAATACAAGCTCTTTCATGAAGTGAGTCCTATACACCAACAGTTAAGATCTCTGCCTCCTCTGATATCAGCAGCAGTTGGTATTGCCTTCTTGTTGGAATCAATCTGACCCTGTATTATTTATAGTCATTTGGTGCTTACCTTGTGCACTGCAATTCAAGTGCCTGGAGGTCAAGGTCAGTGGTTTCCTTATGTTAGTGTTCTTCTGCAGAGTCTAGCACACTAGCACACAGCCTTGTATGCCGGGGCAATCAATAAAATATTTGTTGACCTGAACTGTCCTCTCAACTTCTCAACTTTACTGTAAGCTCCTTGAGGACAGTGACTTTAAATATCCTGTGACTCTCGATACATGGAAGGGCCTTGGACATAACAAGTGCTCCAAACATACTTGATTAAATAATTTCATAGTCCGAGAGCCAGATTTTCTAAAATGCATGTAACACCGGCGTTAACCGAAAGTATTCGTTTAGAAATCTCTCACCAATCAATATAAAGGAACAAAGAAAGAAACTCTAACTCTAACATCCTTTATTCTTTCCTTTTGTTTCATATGATAATGGCTAACTCGTACTAGGTGCTTATCACGTACCAGGCACGGCACTCAGTCTTAACAACCATCCTGTCATGTAATCCTCACAACAGTGCCAGCAAGACACACTGTCTTTTCCCACAACTGATGGGTGGGAGGTTTACAGGAGTAACTTGATCCCACAGTGATCAAGTGGCAAAGCTGAGATTTGAACCCAGGCAGCTTCTACCTCCAGAGCCCACCACCGTCACCATCATGTCATCCTACTTTGGTGATGTTTGCTGAGCCCCTTAACTGCAACAGTTTCAGTCAAAAAAACCCCAAAAGTTTTAATAAGACTTTGATCTACATTAAATAAAGCCATTCTTTAAAACATAAAAAACTTCTTGGGGCAGCTGGTTAGCTCAGGTGGTTACAGCATAGTGCTCATAACACCAAGGTTGCCAGTTCAATCCCCACATGGCACATGGAGCTTCACCCTCCACAACTAGATTGAAACAACTACTTGATTTGGAGCTGATGGGTCCTGGAAAAACACACTGTTCCCCAATAAAATCCTTAAAAAAAAGAAAAGAAAAGAAAAAGAAACATAAAAAACTTCTTGATCCTTAGATTACCTTATGGAAGTAAAAATCAAGACTTGTTAAATCTATTTCATCATTCCAACGTAATCTTCAAATTTAGGAGGCCACTAGTTTTCTCAAGCAACATCAATGGTCAATACCTGATTATGTATCCCAAAGGATGGAGCAGGTGACAAGGATGACATACTCCCAGATAACTGAAAATCATTTCATTTTGGAAAGCAGGCTAGAAATCTCAAAATCAAAGATAACCATTTGCTCTCCATTCTCCATGCAAGTCTTTATGCCGAAAACTCCTGGAGGAGGCCTAGACTCTAATTGGCTGGCAGAATAAAGGGGCCTAGGGTTATCATAGATAATCAACAAGTAAATAAGACCAGCAGTTTCTCTCTTTTTGAATCTCCAGTCTGCAGAGAAAAGCACTAGCACTGACTGTGGCCACTATGCTGAAAAAGAACATATTAGCACCAAGGAGGTGATGGATTACAAAACTAAGAGAGAAGAAAAAACATTGAATTGGCCCTAAATGTGATGAGAGCACACTGAGGAAAAACTCATAAGCTGTAAAGTTATTTCTTTTCTTAGGTATCAGAAATACAAACATGCAAAGCAGAGAGGGATACCAGTACTTAGAGCCAAGAAATGGCCATTGCCGGACTGGTCACCAATGTCTTTCGGCCCAAATGGAAATACTATTATTAAAGATGAGATTCATGGGCCGGCTGAGTGGCTCAGTTGGTTAAGAGCTTGCTCAAGAGTGTGAGCTGAGCTCTGAGCAACAGCAGTTCGATGCCCAGCCCAAGCTGAGCTGCCGCTGAGCTGCCAACAGGTGGCAGGATGGCTCAGCTAAAAAAAAAAAGAAAGAAAAGATGAGATTCATAACTCAAGCTGAAAACCTCTGATATTCAGTAAAATAAAGTAGGAAAGTGACTATACTGATGCTTTAACTACTCAGCTCTTCTATTTATCAATTGAAAGTAAAAAAAAAAAAAAAAAAAGAGAAAGAAAAGGGTGACTGGTTAGCTCAGTTGGTTAGAGCGTGGTGCTGATAGCAACAAGGTCGCTGGTTCGATCCCTCATAGGCTACTATGAGCTACGCCCTCCCTAAATGAGTCAACTATGCCATTGTAGCATGAAAGCAATGTGTAACCAATGACCATGGCTGTTAAACAATTCATCTTATATAAAGATCATTTATAAAAAATAAAAAAAATCAGGTAAAAAGGCTGATTTAACTTCTACTATTTAGATACCTCTTTCTTCATTTAGGTGTTAATGTTAAAATATACCATAGGTATGATGAATCTCTGTGACTTAAGTGATACCTTAAAACTAAATCCCATTTTTGAAGCAAAATTTTAATATAAAGTATTTTCACTCCTTTAAAATTATCTAAAATATTCAGTTGTTGATACTTTAGTATTTTGAGTTGTAGATCGTATGTTTAGAAAAGAATAGAGGAAAAAGAATTAGCTTGTTATGTTCACTAGTGTTTCATGGAAAATAGCCTTAAATACTCATGAGCACTGGTTAATATTCTGCCAACTCCCTCTGTTGTAGCAGAAATCATAAAAACAAAAACAAAGCACATAACAGAAAAAGCAGTTTGAGTCAAGTGAAAATATTTTATATCGCAAGCTTAAGAATACAGTCACTCATCCATGAAAAAAAAGCAAATAATTAACCCCAAAATAAAATAGAGAAACAATTTTGCTCCAGCACAACTAAAGAAACACGTGTTCTTAACAATTTGTAATCTCTTTTGAGAAATGAGCTAATAACAGGCAATTAACTGTTTTTATAGAGATGGAATAATAAGGCGGGACATGTGTATTGACTCATATTCAAGAAAGAGGATCCCTAACTTCCTGCTTCAGATTGCTACAATTGTCACATGTAACACTGTGAATAAGAAATACTACTTTGATAGAAACCTATCTTAAAAGTACATTATTTTCCTTTGAAAGGCAACCTCCCTAACACACTGCAGGTCCAGACTAATGAAACTTAGCCATTCACCCTACCTGGATATGAGTTCAAGGAGGTAAAGAAAAAAAGAAATGAATGGTCCTCTCCCCATAAATCTCAGTCCTATTTCCTGCTTTTTCCTTTAACTTTAACCATTTTAACACACGAAGCATTCTCTATCAAGATTAAAGCAGGGCTAATTCAGAAACAAACAGGATACAGGAGCAATGGAGCAGCTTCCAGGCAAGCTATAAATAGTAATGGCATTTTCAAGAAATCTTGCGCCAGTGTGGCAGTTGCCCTTTAAACGAGCAGTGCAGATTTTATGACAATGGTGTCACCAAAATGCATTGTTATATGAGAGATTTCGTTCTTACCAAGTTTTCTTGGTTCCTGGCTGCTATTTTCTGCTCCTCTTCTGCCCCGTTTTTCATGTATTTGACCTCTTCCACCGGTTTGATCCTATACTCATCTGAATACCAAAAAAAAACAAAAAAAAAAAACCAAAAAAACATTTTATAAATTTTTCACAATGGTACAAAAGTGTCAGTGAGAAAAGCCCAATAGCATACTTGGCTAGACCCATTTTCCTGTGGCCTTGATGTGTGGTTCATTTGAAACCATCTGGAAGAAGCTGAGCCAGCTTCTGTTTATGAGGCGTTCTCCTCTGTCTACCAGGGAAAGCTCAGCACCCCCAAGGCAGCTGATGAAAGTGGCACCGGCTGGTCCTTTCACAGAGACTGGCAGAGGAAACGGGGGGTATTCCGTCTCCAAAGACTATTTGGAATACACACACTAGGCCACATCCATCATATTATGGTCTAAGGGAGATTTTTCATCTTATGAACTAATTTTTGCCTTGTGAGAATATTAGTTCCAAATACCTGCGGCAGCAATTTTCAGCCGCACATTCACACCTTAATTTCTCTCTTTGGAAATACAAAGCATTGTTTAAGACGTGAGTTTAATTGATTAACAAATAGATACAAACAATTGGAAAAAAGAATTTTTCCTATTTGTGATCCCATATTAAAAGTGGAGTAGTCTGCAATTATTTTATATGCCACACACACACACACACACACACACACACACACACACTTTAATGTCTCTGTGAAGTCACAAGCACGAAGAGCCATAATATGTAGGTCTATCACTCAAGGCTGGAGAGCATAATGGGCCATGGACTGGACCCAGACTTCACAACAGCCAGAGAGACAGTACAATAAATTCCAACATTGCTATACATCATGGGACAAACTCAGGAAAACTTGCAGCTAGAACTCTTTCCCAGGACAGAGGCTTGGTGATGACAATGGTGACATTTTCATCAGGGTCCTGTCAACAGAATATGACTTGGGCATACTAAGGTCAAAAACAGGTGTGACTCTTGAGTCATCTTTAGTCCTATTTATTGGAAAAATCACAGGAATTATGGAATTAGAACATTTCATCAACTAACAAATGGCATGGAATAATGTCTATGATAGGCTATCTGGAAGATGTCTAAAAGAGTTTGTATTTCAGTTCAGGAAATTGCAATCTATTTTTTTATTGACTATGATTAATCTGATACAATGACCATATTCTTATATAATTTTTGCCTCATTATTTATAATACCATATTTTATATAGTTTTAGGATTTCTCATACTATCCCTTAACACACTACCCCTCCAAAGACATTTGTTATAGTAACATTTCTCCAAGTAATTATGCCGTTCAAATGTTTCTCAAAATTATCATCCTTATGAAAGTAATACATTTGCATATATCTGAATAAAGCCTCCATGTTTATGGCTAAGCCAATTGTTTTTTCTACCTGGCAATTCCAGGTAGTTATTGTTTCAGCTTCTTTCTAAAAAAAAATGGGAAGGACCTGTTTAAGGTTATAGTAATGAGTCCTTCAGTTCCTAAATGTACTAACATGTTAATCAATGGATTCTGATCCACAATTACAACACACAAGAATTTCGCATTCCAATTTGGTATTTAGAAGAGAAAAAAAGTGAAAGTGAATTAATAAAATTGGCACATTTAATTAAGGATTATTTACTTATTAGTTGAAAAAGCACTTGCTAATAAATAAAAAAGACACTGACAAATTATGCCTCCAATACAATTACACATAGATAAAAATAAAGAAAAAAATAAGTTAATGATGGGTCTCTTTAACTTCAGTTGGAGACATTAATATTTATAAACCAGGTTCATTGTGATAATTACTAACATGTGATTATCTAATTATGATCTTAATTACTTATGGTGAGTGTCTTAAGTATTTAAACATAAATTAAACGTGCGCACACCACACACACACACACACACACACACACACACACACACACACACACACACATTCTAACATTATTCCAGTGGATCCTATTTTTTTGTGTATGGAACCCAAACACTTGCATGATAGAATGGGGAAGCATAACATTTGAGGACCTAAGCAGAACCTTTGGAAACAACCTTCTGAAAGATAGCCCACTCTTGCCTTGCCCCCTGTTTTCTCCCATCCGCCAAGCCAGAGCCCACTGTAGCTACTCACTAAGCAGCCAGCGATCTTCAGTCTCCGGTCTCTTTTTATTCCAGGGAAAACAATGGAATTGAATAAAGTGGACAAGCTATTGATATTTTCCTAATATTTTTCTTCAATGAAATGAAAAAGCTGCTTGCTTCATGATTTTCAAAACACCATTATCCCAAATACAGCCATTTTTCTTTGTTTTTTAAATCAAGACAAAGCATCACCCAATTTAGAAAGAGAATAGGTTTTAGTGTGTCATTAACAACTAAGACTGGCTAGCCAAGGCTGTGTGAGAGGAGCACACTATGATTGGATACAAACGAAGGAGAAAAACAAACAACCATGAAGGCAAAGCCAGACCTAGAATTATTACAGACAAAGCACACTGCAGTCATCCTGTAAAACAACAAAAAAAAAGACAGCAAAGCCCTTAGACAAGCCACAATTTGTACAAAGCAAATACTTAAGAATGGTCTGTCAAATTTCTCAAAGGAATGAGTCTGTCCGTCTGGAAACACATCACAAATGTGTCACACATTTCCATGGTGACACAGCCGTCAGGAATGGCACTTGCCAACGGGACTCTAAGCGGATGAATGGACCATTTCGGGTTATGACAGCGAAACCGCCACTAAGGAAATCCAGTTTTCCTTTTGTTTAAGGCGCAGAGAGATCCATGTGGGACTTCAGTCCCCCTTAATCAGATCCCACAGTGGAGGCAATTAGCATGGCCACTGATACCTGCCCGAAGGTTCCTGCAGCTCAACAATGCGCCAGCTTGATTAAGAGGGAGAAGCAAGACTGTCTTTCTCTGGCTCCCTCGCACCTGTTCACAATTTTTCTTTTTTTCCTGTTGATCTTGTCAGGTGGCTTATTAAAATGCTCGTCAGAAACAGTAGGCTGACACCCCGTTCCGACCCTCCCCATCCCTCTCAGTTGCAAGCTGTGCAAGTCACAATAGATCTGGGGTAAAAGCAATGCCTTGGTGATATTTTTAGCATTTTACTCCTCAGATTACAACAAAGGAGGGTCAGATTGTTTTTGTGGCAGCTCCAGCACACCGAAGACAGACTGTTTCCCACCAAATCTCTGTATCTCATTTTTGAGGTAAAGCATATCATATATTGGGTGGTGAGAAAAGTCATGATGTATTTTTTTCTATGTTTTTTGTTGCAAAAATGCGTCATGACTTTTCTGACAACCCGACATATGTATACCTATGTGTTTTTAGGGCTAGAAAGGGGATCTGTTGGCTGGTCTTCCTTTGGGTAAGTATGGCGCCGTCCCCATTTTCTGGGTCCTGTCAACAATTCCATTATGGACAATGTACTGACCCTGTCCCTATTCTCCCAAGCTTTGTAGATAAAAGATCTATAAGGCTACTTTTATAATCAACAAAATTCACTTTAAAAGGAGTCAATTAGATGGAGATGAGTGCAGGAGTGAGTTTCTAATGCCAGAATTATTAAAAAAAAAAAAAGTTAACAGTTTTCAAAAGTGTATATATGAGGTGGGGAAGGAGGAAGAAAGGGAGAAGAACCCTCTATACGCTACTCTCTAAGGTAAGAAGGGAGCTATCTGACAGTTGTTTTCCAAACGGTGAGATTTGCACCTACTTTCATACCTTCTCACCTAGCCTTCTTTTGATCAATGACACATATATGACAATAAATCCCATATTTTCCAGGACTGTTCCAATTTCAAAATTTCTGGGCTAATGTCCTCATATCAAAACAGTCCACCAGCTTGGGCACCTTAATGGAATGCTCTGGAACACCTCTTCATCTAGAATTTGCATGAAGGCTAACTATTATTATATGCTCAGGAAAACACGAGGGCTTGGGAAAGGAGATACAAGAAGTATTTATAAAAATAAACAAACCAATGAAAAGAAACAAACTATTCTGCTTTACAGCATCAACTTATTCCCCTTGGGCTTTTCCCATTGAACATTCTGTCTCCCAAGCTAACTAAATTTGTGTCACCAAATCCTGGTACAACTTCACATTCTTGCCTCGGATCTTTACTTCCCTACTTGGTAGGAGTTTTCAACAGATGAGCATTTGCAGTGGCTAACAGCTTAGCTCTAGAGGTAGAAGGCCTAGACATATGACCTTGGACAAGTTACTTATCCTTTCTGCACATTTTACAGATGAAGAAGCCTCGGTTTCTTCATCTGTAAAATGGGAATATTTATGTTACCGAGTCTCACACGCAGAATCGCAGGAATTACAACATGAAAGCAATGCCTAGTCCATAGTGAATGTTCAACAAATGTTACCTGATGCTTTAGAAAAGCATCTGCTGGTTGTGCAGGGAATACTGTTCCGAATGCACAAATCCAGTAAGGGATAATAACAAAAAACATAATCTAAAAATCAACAATTACTTTAACCAAAAATTGTGACTTAACTGTATTAACAAATGAGGAGACAGGAAGTGAGGAGGGGATTTGTCATCCACAGTAAGCCTTTAGGGTTCTTTTTACTATGTGCCTATGTTACTTTAGTTAAAATAGAAAATAATTTTAGAATTCCTCTAACCAGGTGCCTGATTATTATTTAAGTGAAACAAGGGGTACAACAAAATAATGCCCCTCTATTTCCCTTTTATTTTATTTTATTTTATTATTTTTTAAATTTTATTGGGGAACAGCCATGGTCATTGGTTACACATTGCTTTCATGCTACAATGGCATAGCTGATTCTTTTAAGGAGGGCACGGCTCACAGTGGCTCATGTGGGGATCGAACCGGCAAATTTGGTGTTATCAGCACCATGCTCCAACCAACTGAGCTAACTGGTCACCCCTCTATCTCGCTTTCAAACCTTCACTCAATTATGGACATCGGCACAGGTCCTAATCTCAGCCAACCTTGAGGGCACAAGAGTGAGCAGGTGAGGTTCCAATTTAGCACAGGTAGAATGATTGTTTTAGAGCAAAAAGGGTGAAGACTGCTCTAAAGAAAGTGACTGCGGAAGGGAAACCCTTTTCTGAAAGGGCAGCGGCAGGACTCTCTGGCACGACAAACCAAAGATGGATGGACGTGTTGATGGCGTTAGAAAAAGGTAGCCTTTACTTCAGAGGACTCCATCAGCTCATCAGCTGTTCATGCCTCCATTAGTTTATTCATTCAACAAACACTCATTCAACATCTGCTGTGTGCCAAGCCTGGTCTTTCTCAGGGCTCATCAGATGCAGTCCATTAAACTTGGTTTCTGTGTGCCTGTTTTTTTACTCAAAATGTCTGGCACACAGAAGGTGCTGAATAAAGCCTTAAAAAAAAAACAACAAAAAACAAAGAAAAAAAGAAAAAAAATCCAGAGAGCTGACCTAAGTTCATACATAAATAAATATTTCCTCTAATGAATGCTTCAGTCCATTTTGTCTCTGGAGTCCTTCCCCCCACCGCTGGATTCTCCAAAGAAGGAAAAAAGATCTCTATGGAAAATAACAATAATACCATTCTGTGGATTTTTGCATATAACTACAATGGGTGAGAAGCTGCTTGTTCCAAGGCCACTTTTGATCTGTGGGTGTTCTCAATGTGAAATACTTGGCTGAATTGTATTTAGGTTTTTGAGCTGAAATTTATATTATTCCCCTATCTGGAATTTCATTCCTATTCTCTCAGTTGATTTAAAGACTATTCTATCCCAAGTCTCATTATCTTTAAAAAATCTTTTTTACTCTCTCTTAACTACAAGTATCTCTTCTGCTTCCAAAGTTCTAAAGTTCTCACTTTTCACTTCTGAAACTTGTCCCAAACTCCCTTAAAGTCATTTCTTTCACATGCAAGTTCATTTAGACTAATTGTAAACTGCTCCAAGGTTATGACAGAACTGAATCTTCCAAGAAATTTCTTATATGTCTGGACCCTGATATGGAACAGTGTTGGGCCATTCTTGAGTTCAAAGATGGCTGAGCCGTAAAATGTTGGTCCACGTGTTAGCTGAAGACTGGAATTAAGTGGCATTGCAAAGTTTTTGTAACTAGCTAAGAGTTCCTTTCTCCATACGCTTGACTGGTGAAGGCTTTGCATAAACTGCAAGTTTCTAAGAAAATATGAAACTCTTTACAATAACATTTATATGACTGAGAATTCCATAGGTAATACATAATACAAATATAAAATGGTATCTGTAGCTTGGTTCAAAATTTGGCAAAAGCTTCTTAATCACTCTGACTTTCTAAGGCCATCTGCTTTGTACTTCAAGAAGTAACATCTTCACCTTCAATGCAGGTGTCTCTTCACACCACAGCACCTCCCCTTAATTATTTGTCTCTTCCTCGCCCCCAACCCTTGGTGCCTATAGATTCAGGAACCTTCACTGGTAAGAAATGCTGGGATGGCACAGAGGGCCAATCCCTTTATGTCCCACTGATGACTCTCAACCAGTTGGAATTGGGAATTTGGAAAAATCAAAGATCTGCTTAGGAATTAAGTTACTGGTGTTTTTAACAATGAGTGCACTTGAAAGTTAAAAAACAAAACCACCAAAAACAAAACAACCAATAAACCCCAATACTCGAAAGGTTTGCCTTTAACACACTAGGCCTTAGGAAAAGATGGTGACGTGGTCCAGAGAGGTAGAGAAGGAGAAAGGAAACACTTCCTTCTCTGATCCTCCAGGTAAGGCTTGAACTGGGCCAATATTTGAAACAGGTGAAATTTGTCTTTGATGTCCAAGAAGGTCCTCTTCTAAACCCCTCTTATGTTTCCATGTAAGCTCTCCCCAAGCCCCCAGTGCATTCTGCCACCTTCTCAGAAACCCCGCCCCCACTCTACTGGAATATTCCACTAAGGCATGTCTCAGGGGCCATTTTTCAAACTTACATTATCTCAGCCTTTTTTGGGTGCCTGACCAAAAGATGATTCATGTTAAATTAGGAATCTCTAATTGGTGCACTTCTAAGCAATGCAACACAAAGGGAAAAAAGTGGAAGCTGGATGTGAGCTGTGGCTGGACATGGGACGTGGGGCCCACAGGTACTTTCAAGGGCAAGAAAGTCACTGCCAGGCAAGCCAGTCTCCCTTAGCTTTTATCCTTTGTGGGGCTGCTGAGCTTCCTGCATCTGTGGGTGGCTGCTGTTGATCAAATTTGGGGAATTTCCAGCTACTATTCCTTCTTTCCCCACCTTCTTTCTTGTACATAGCTTGTAAATGGCGGAGCTGCTTGATGTCAGTGTCCACGTCACATCCTTAACTATTGTATCAGTGTGCTATGTATGCTTCTGAACTCGATCACCTCTCCTGTCATCCTAATCTCCAAAATACAGTTTTGCGTTTCTTATTTTCACAGCAATAGGTTAGTGCATAAAAAAGCTGCTATTTTGAACAGAATTTTGTTGCAGAGATGTTCAAGTGCACAGACTAGGGATGGTTTTGATGATATCTACCTCTGGTTCACTTCTATACTCATCTGGAAAGTATTTTTGCAGTCGAGTCTGAGAACCTACTATGAGCTAGGCTCTGTGACAAGCAATGCAGGGGCATGAAGGGGAGAGAAGAGAGGGGGTCCAGGAAACAGCGCTCAGGGAAAACCAGCTGTCTTAAGGGGAAGGCTCATTCTTTGAGAACTCTGCTCCCTGGAACACAGCCCTCAGCATGCAGAGTGACCACATTCCACTCTGCCACAGGGCACCAGGGCTGATCCTAAATCTGGGACAACTGTATGCTCAAAGTGGAGACCCAGTTGCAAGACCTTACCTACCATGGCCAATTCTCTGAGTCAGGCAGCCCCTTCATAATTACTGTCCTCTCACTTGTAGAAAGCGATTTTGCTGTTTCCAGCGCAATAGTCATTATTAAACAATTTCTAAGGACATTATAAACTGTACACTCTAAATGGTTGGAACATTTCTAAAACAAGGCTTTGGTGCATTTAATATCAAATGCTCTCAGTTCTTTTCAGTTTGTCTCAAATCAACCTAAGAGAAGGAAACTAATTTCAAAATAAGACTGTGCAATATATTAAGTTCTAATAATGTAAAAATATAAGTCATTCAAACACAAGAAGCAGGAAGATGATGTTTTTAGACTTTATACTTGTAGAGAGTAGACATGGCGGTGTCCGGCCCATGGGTTTCTACTGGGGGAAGTATGAAGATTGTCACATTTGTACATACACCTCCCTTTAGGCTACCTCAGAAGCCAAAAATGTTCCTGTGACTCAGATGGCAATTCTTGGAAGCGTATTATTGTCTCCTCATTCACTAATGAAACCTCATGCTTGTTTACATTTGAAAATCAGAGATGGCAGTGCTGGCTCCATTTAGTCTTGCTTCAGTGAGGTAAAGTTTCTTTCAGCACACCGTCCCTAATAAATTATCCTTTTTAAAAATATGCAATGACTTGAAGGGTGAACATGGTATCTAATTTTTATATTGGTTCAATGTTTCAAAATTCACTAGCGATACTGAACACTTTTTCCATGTGTTGATCATTCATTTGTACTTCCTTCTTTGTGAAGTATCTTTTCATATCCTTTGCCTTTTTCTTATTGGAGTTGTACCATTTTTTTTTTTTCATTGTTTTTTTCACTGCTTTGCGTTCTCGATAAACTACAGCAATTTACGGACACACTTCTGGCCCCAAAAAAGGCCTGGGAAAAGCATGTCTTGATTTTAGTTCTGACCTGCTCTCTGCCCTTGACTCATGTGCTGGGCTAGCCCCTGCTGTCCTTTTCTGTGGAAAGAAAGAACTTCTTTCCTTCAGCAATATTTATTCAGCACCTACTATGTGCCAGTCCTGGGGTTATGTCTAGGAAAAGGAAGCAGACCCTCTTTTGAAGCTCACAGCCAGTGGGGGAGGAGACAAGAAAATAAGCGAATAACATGCAGAGTGTTTTTACACCTATGAAAAGCACATGTTGGGGTGGCTTCGATAAGAATAGAAAGGCGGGGGCCAGCCGAGTGGCTCGTTGGTTAAGAGTTGGCTTAGAGCGTGGGCTCTGAGCAACAAGGCTGCCGGTTTGATTCTCACATGGGCCAGTGAATGCTGCGCCCTAGCTGAGCTGTTGCTGAGCTGCCAACAGGTGGCAGGATGGCTTAGCTAGTGTAACAACAAGATTGCCTGTTTGATGGTGGGCTACACCCACCCACCACTAAGACTGAACTCAGCACCTTGAGCTGAGCTGCTGCCCAGATGGCTCAGTGGATAGGGCGTGCGCTCTTAACAACAAGGCTGCTGGTTCGACTCCAGCATGGGATGGTGGCTATGCCACCTGCAACTAAAATTGAACACAGCACCTTGAGCTTAGAGGCCATGAGCTGCCGATGGGAAGCCAGATGGCGACTGGCGCCCTCCACAAACAAGATTGAAGAACAACTTGGCCAGTCCCCTTCCTCAATTCCCCAACATTGTTCCCCTCCTCCAGTTCCCCAATAAAAATCTTAAAAAAAAAAAAAAAAAAGAATAGAAAGGAGGGACTGCCTAAGCAGGGTTGGGGAGAGTCTTGGAGGAGGTAACATACCTCATGTGAGTTCTGAGGAACACTAGTGTGCATGGGAAGGACAGGTCAGGCAAGGGGACAGTGAATTCAAAGGCAAACGGGGGCTTCTGCATGTCCTTCAATATGGCCAACACACAGAATTCCAGGGGGTACAGGACATGTAAAGGAAGGGGACGAAAAGACCAGGCCAGGAAGACCTGGTACGCAAGTCCCACTAAAGAGTCAGGCTGAAGCTGAAGAATGATGAATGTCAACTATAATTTAAAGTCACAGGATGTGGAGTGCAGCATAAGGAACAGAGTCAGTAGAAGCGCACAAGCTACATATGATGTCAGGGATTGTAGATTGGGGGAGGGGGGTCATCACTTTGTGAGGTGTATAAATGTCTAACTATTACATTGTTTTGCACTCTTGAAACTAATTAAAAACAAACAAAAAAAGAGTCAGGCTGCCCTCTGAGGGGACATGGACTCTCTCATCAATGCCCTGGCACTGAAGTCAGCACCATCCCCTCTGGAGAGACCCCCCAACCGACGTAATCCAAGGCTTTCTGCCTCTCTTTGAAAGAAGGCACAGCAAAAGGGAACATCCATCCTAAGAAGGACCTGGTGGTTAAGGAGGGTGAGGAAGAACCATGAAGACCAGGAAGAAGCCAGAGAGAGAAGCCACAGAGAATCTCAGGAGGGCTGAGTCTACCCTGCAGGCAGCTGGCGGGGAGCGAGTGGGGCAAGGGCTTAAGATGCAATACCTGCCAGAACCTATTTCTGGCCTCTTCCAACAGGCATGCCTTCCGCTGGGGATGGGGAGGTGTCACAACACTCACAACAGGGAGTGGTTCAGATGGGGGGTGGTTTGATCTGTCCTGGGGGCAAAGGGAGTGCCACTGAGCCTGATCCCGGCTCCTTCCCCTTCAATCGGACAGCAGTGAATCATAATGGATGGAGCACTGGCATTAAAGGGCCTTTCACTCCTACCCTGGCTTTATGACTTCCCATCTGAGTGCCCTGGACTGGATGCAGGGTGAGAGCTCTCTGAGGTGCATGTGCACAGGGTGCTATGGTCTCTTAGCATTCTTAGGGTCTTGCCCTTGTCTTCTTAGAGGACAAGATGAGAGGCGCCTACACTGTAAGGACGACAGGGTGATAAGGCTTCTCTCACTACAGCACTTTTAATTATTAAGACTGCACCCCTGCAGGTCCCGTTCTTGAATCGTTTCATCATTTCAGGGGCCAGACAACTCATTTCCTTCATTCATTTGGGGTTCATTATTCAGTGACCATGGGATTATTATCCAGTCATTAAGGGCCCCCAACCATTCATCTGCTGATAGGATCTGACAAATGATGTACAACCAGATCCAAATCCAGCCTGAGTTCCTGTAGGAAGTCACCTGCAACCCAGGCCTTCTATGGGGATGGGGTTAATTTCGATGCCAGACAGTAATCATTTCCAAACGAGAAACAGGATGAGTGGCTGAGGAGCACTCAGAGAGGGCGGGCACGTGTGGCTGTTCTCACAGAGGTTGGTCAGGTTTTTCAAGAGCCCTGTTCTGACTCCCCAAAAGTGCTGGTTCTCTTCCCACCGCAGAGCTGACCGCTGGGGCTCTTGAAACGTTGGGGAATGGCTAAGTCCTCTCTGCTATTCTCAGTGGGCTTCTTGTTATCCTTAAGAACCACTCCATGAGAGCCTGCACAGTTGTGTATCCTCTCCCCTGCTGGGATGTAATCCTCACGTCAGCCCTGTGAGGCCCATGCTATAACACAACCTCCTTTCTGCCATTGCAGAGATCAGTCCCTGATTGGCTGGTCAAGCGACAGTGGAGGGCGAGGGTCCAATGGTGGGTTCCAACCCAGGCTGGTCCGAGTCCAGGGCGGGCTCTTCGCCACATCAGTTTTGTGTTTTGTTTTGTCATGTTTTTTTTTTTTTTTTTTTTTTTAACCACAAAACACAGGAAGAAATTTCTGGGCAAGATGACACAGACTTCAAGTATGAATGGATTGAAAAAGGATTTGGACAAATTTGGAAATCACAGAGATGTGAATAAAAGTTACAAAGACCTGCAACCATCATGGGTAACCTCAGAGAAACGTGTCAGGTCTCGGTGGAAGATACCATTCCTGAGCTTCAGAGGTTAGGAATGAATGTGACATCCAAGTAAGGGTGGTGAACCTTTCGTCACAATGGCGATTTGACCACCAATGTACCTAATAGAAGAAAACTGGGTTTTCTCCAATATACAGTGAAGTAATTACTGCAGGGCTCTTACACAAACTTGGTATTTGGAAAGATAACTTCATTTTGAGACCTCTGCTATTACTGCTAAACTGACATATGATCTTAGCATCAACACCAAGCAATAAACCCAGGATCTCTTCCTTCGCTGGAATGAGGAGGAAGAAGGAAAGGAGGAGGAAGAAGATGAGGAAGAGAACCAGGAGGAGGAGGAAGAGGAGGGAAAGGAGGAAGAGGAAGAATGGGAAGGGGGCAGGAGGAAGTAGAGGGAGAGTTATCATACATACAGCCCTTTTAATGTTTGGGATCCAGTTCTGAAAACGTGACATACACAAGCCATTTAATACTCATAATGGGTCTATGAGGTAGAACCATTAATGTCTCCATCACACAGATAAGGAATCCGAAGCACAAAGCACTCACTCATTGTAGCCGCACCATCTCGTGAGTGGGTCTGGGGCTGGGCTTTGAACCCAGGCAGCTGGACTCAGACCTCACGCTCTTATTCATGTTTCCCCAGGTGTGTAGGAAAGTGAATTTCTGATAAAAAGGAAAATTATCTTTGTGTACTGGTTTCCATCACGGAGGTATTACAACATGTTATTCCAACATGTATCCTCCCCTGACCTTTTGAGGGCAGGCATTAAAAAATACATTACAAAACAGGCTCTGAAATAAACACAGTGACACTCTCTTCAGGTTAAACTATGAGGCAGTAACAGCAAATATGTAGATGCTCAATAGTGTCTCACATGCCCTTCTTTGCATATGAAAGTGACAAAATTCCACCATCATTGAGAGGGCCTGAAATGTGAGTTGTTTTGCTAGGACTGCCAAAAAAATTTCTGCTGATCCATTTGTAGTCAGTTCTTCATTGCCATCCAAGATTAATAGCAGTGAATTTGTGGGATGGTTGGTCAGGATTAGGAAATTATATGACCATTTCAGAAACTCTTCCCCATTTAATATGGCTGCCATCTCAAACTTTGAACAATTTGGCCAATGGTGTGTGTGTGTGAGTGTGTGTGAGTATGTGAGTGTGTGATTGTGTGTATGTGTGAGTGTGAGAGTGTGTGAGTGTGATTGTGTGTGTGAGCGTGTGAGTCTGAGTGTGAGTGTGTGAGTGTGAGTGTGTGAGAGCGTGTGTGAGCATGTGTGTGAACGTGTGTGTGAGCGTGTGAGTGTGTGTGAGTGTGTGTGTTTGTGTGTGCGTGTGCGTGTGAGAGTGTGTGTGTGATTGTGTGAGTGTGTGTGAGTGTGAGAGTGTGGTTGTGAGTGTGTGTGAGTGTGTACGTGAACATGAAGAGGTACATCTCAATGCCCACCTGATCTGATTTCTTTAATTGGGTTCTGACTTAAGTGGATTCCTGTGAAGAGAAAGATTCTCAGACAATAACCAGGACAGAAAAAAGCATTAACATTTGAGCACCCCGGAACCTGCCCCCCCACGCACTGCACCGTCAGGCCAGATGGGCTTACTACTATTCTCTTCACTCTTCTGTGATGCACACAGTCTGGTGATGGGGTGAGGAGGTTAGTGGGAGAGCTGCAACCTTCTGGATTCATACCAGAAAGAGCAGAGCTAATGAGAGGAGAAGAATAGATATAGCCGGAAGCAGAAAATCCCCAGTGGGCTAGGATGGAGGGGAGACTTTTGCAGAAGATTAGAGAAGGGGGTAGATTTTTGAGGTAGTCAAAAAAAGGCAGACAAAAGGTCACCCGAGTGTCAGTGAGATGCGGGGATTCATGGGAGTCGATTTCAGTATGTTGTGGAGGGTTTTATGAATGGGATGCCTCTTTGGGATTCTTTGATGTTATCCAGTAAAAATGTAAACTGCTTGTTAATGAAAAGTGCTTCTTATTCACATGCCTCTAGATTGAAGCTGGCTGTTGGGGGCCTGATGTGATCTGGGTTATACAACTATTAGAAATAATTCAGTGGCAACACAATCATTAACAAGAATAGGAAGAAACTAGAGAGAGCCACTTTCAGTCAAAAGTCATTCCCAAGTTTATAAGCATTGCCACTGAATTTTTTAAAGGAAAACACACAGCTAAAATACATGACATAGTGTAGCTTCTCTCTTATGAACAATATTCATGACTTGCCTTCCCCTGCAGATCTCATGAAAGAAACACTCATGTTCACAAAGGAATGTCCTGGAATGCTAGGGGAGAGCTCACATGCGCATGCGAGGGAGACAGGGCTCTCGCTGTCTCGCTCCTTTGACAAGCCAGTACCTCTTCTCACAAGAGCTTCATTCACAGAAAACAAAAGGTCATCTCTAGTTGCTGTGACTCGCCAAGCTCTCTTCCCCTCAGAGACTAAAGCGTGTTCTGGTGACAACAAAGTATGGCTCTTCAAGCATAATGTGTGTGGGAGAGATGGTGCTTTCCACGGTGAGCGGTGCAGTAAATAAGAATCCACCGTCTTCCATGACCTGGTCAGTTTGAACAGACCCGTTTTAGTAACACATTCCGCTAACTTTGTAAAAGACGGTAGGTAGCAGTTTTGAAAATGTATCTTTTGGGGGAGGGGGAAAGGTTCATTCAAAAGGGCATCTGAACCGTTCAATTAAATTCAAATCAACTAAATTCTGCGGCATAGCAATTGTGAGGTAGGGTCTGTCGCGAGGGCCTGAGGACACAGATCTGATGGAGGGGTGGTCCTGAGGGACCCCCATCCACCATCTACATGTAGGCTATTTAAATGCAGATTACAGTTAACATTCCATTTTGTTTCTTCAAGAGAAAACGATTATAGTAGCAAAAAAGAACTGCTGTTATCACCTCACACCTGTTAGGATGCCTGTTATCAAAAAGAGATAACAAGTATTGGTGAGGATGTGGAGAACAGGGAACCCCAAAGCACTGTTGGTGGAAATGTAAATTAGCGGCAGCCACTATGAAAAACAGTCTGAAGGTTCCTCAAAAAATGAAAACCCACCATACGATCCAGCAATCCCACTTCTGGGTATTTATCCAAAGGAAATGAAATCACGATCTTGAAGAGATATCTGCACCGCCACGTTCAGAGGCTCAGTGCAGCATTATTCACAACAGCCCAGGTATGGAAACAAGCCAAGGCCTGTCCACAGATGAATGGATAAAGAAAATGTAACACACACACACACACACACACACACACACACACACACAGAATATTATTTGTCATGAGAAAAAAGGAAATTCTACCATTTATGACAACATGGATGAATCTTCAGGGCATTGTGCTAAGCGAAATAAGTCAGACAGAGAAAGGCAAATACTGTATTTCATTTATATGTGGAATTTGAAAAATGAGGACTCTAAAAAAGTCGAACTCATAAAAACAGAAAAGAATGGTGGTTACCATGGGCTGCGGTGGGGGATGGGGGAGATGTCAGTCAAAGGGCACAAACTTCTAGTCATAAGCTGAATAAGTTCTGGAAAGCGAATGTACAGTGTGGTGATTACAGTTATCATATATTTGAAAGTTGCTGAGAGAGTAGATCTTAAAGTTCTCTTTGCAAACAAAGAGGTAATTACGTGAGATGATGGATGTGTTAACTAAGCCTATTGTGGTAATCGGTTTGTAATATGTAAGTGTATTAAATCATCACATTGTACACCTTAAATTTATACAATGTTATGCGTCAATTGCATATAAATAGAACTGGAGAAAATAGTAAAAAAACAACAACAAAAAAACAGAAATGTAATTGCTAAGTCTTTGGATGATTTAAATCAGATATTTTCAACATATAGCAAAGTATGAATGGCCCATGCAAATCTATACAAACAGGCCAAAGAAGAATTTGGGAAAACAGCTCATAGAGTGATACAAACAGCACAGTACCTTAGCACCTCTCTGTATGGGTACCACTTTCCTTCAAGCGGAGATCTACTGTTCTGAGATGCTGCTTGCACCTGGGGCTGAATTAGGTAAATATCTAAGTGCAAAGATTTTGAAGTACAATGCATGACGAGGGCTACATCAGAAACAGCACATACAGAGTGCAAAGACGCCTTTCACCTGATCAAGCTCAGGGGTGATTATGACCCCCCACTGCTCCTCAGGACCTGGCAAAGGTGCACCCGAAGTCTGGGGGTCTTGGCAGCATATACCCAGTGAAATAGATGCCATACCGGAAGGGTAAGAATCGCAGGCTCACTGCCATATACACCCTCATCACGTCAGTTTCCAGAACCAGCCGGTACCACCAATTGAGGCAACTATTCCCTATGGAGGAAGCCATGGCAACCACTCTCAGGTCTGGGTTTCAGGCCTTGAAATCCTTCCTGTGCTAGGAGTTCAGATCTCCCCATACCAGGAAGGGCATAGAGATTATTCATTTGTCTTCTCAAGAGGCTCTGTGGTAGACCCGACCTTAGCTTATCAAACCCCACGCTGATCACCCCTCTGTTACCTGTCCGCTTTCTGCCCCTTCCACTTGGTCATTTGACTCTCTTTATAATGTCATCTTCGAGAATCCATTTTCTGTCCACTTCTCCTCCCCAAAATCGGTGGAGACAAATCAAACCCCTCCCTGAAAGCCCAACTTCCTACCCCAAGTGAGGGTATCTAACAAGAAGGTTCCACATTTACCATATCTTTTCATAGGCATTTTTTTTCTTCTGTAAGTTTCCACAATGACCACCAAAGAATGTCTTTAGTACAGGTCTCCAAGAATACTGATGTTATTAATATTACACGGAGTAGGGGGAGGGCAGGAAGATGAGTTAAATGGACCGATGTTATTCCTGCCCTAAAAGGTAACAATGCAAACGGGAAAAGAGACTCACAATAGGAAATGATCTGGGGGCTTGGTTTGCCTCCACAGAAATGTGTTTTATTTGTGTTTCTATTCTCGCATCTCATAGGATGTTGCTCCTATTCTGGGAAGCCGTAAAATGTCACTGAATTGGGATGGTGGTTATATCTGAATGGGAACAAGGACCAGTGCTCTGAACAAGTCAAGAAAAGAAGGGACTGGTGCACAGTTCCATCAGGAACGAATGAAAGAGTCTGTGTTGGGTAGAAGGGAAGAGCCAGGAGAATGGGGAGAGAAAGGGCAAACAGGGAAGCCCTGGCCTTCAACCAACTTCCTAAAAATGAAAACGCAAGTCATGTCTGGAGATCTCTTCATCCCCAGGTTCAATGAAATGAAACATGCTGGTTTCTACTAGATCAGAAGAAGTGTTCAACAAAAACACCTCATCCCAGAAGGTTCCAGAATCCTACGTATAGCCAAGTACCACAAACTAGAGTAAGAACGGAACTCGACTGCTCTTTGTATCCCAGCCAGTGTCAAACACATTTTCTTCAAAAAGGTAAAAAATACCAAGGCAAAAGACATGATTAATGTGGAATTTGACCTTATTAATTCTAGCAGCCCCATCTTGGAAAAATCTTTATTTTCACAATGCTAGAGTTTCCTTTTTCACCCCATGTGGCTAAGCCTTAAAGCACCCCATGTTGCTTCAGAGTTTAGAAACCTTGCATCCTGCAAACTACTAAAAAGGAGGACCTACTATTGGCAAAAAATGCCACCTGCCACTCCTACTCCCTCACTAAAAAATCTGAGGATAAGATGTGCTCTAATGAAGCTCGTGTTTAATTATTTCCCTTACATATCCCGAACCCGGCCAAGTCTTACTGTCTCTACTGATAGCTCCCTCATCATGACTGCCATCATCTCTTGCCTGAACCAGCCTCTAACTGGTCACCTGCTTCCAATCTTGCCTTTTGAAGCCTATTCCCTACATACCAGCCAGAATTGCCTTTAAATTAAAAACCCAAAGCCAGACTACAGCACTCCCCCACTCCGAAAACCCTCCTGGGGCTTCTATTACATGTAAACGGAATCCAGAGTCCACAACTGAGCTACAGAGCAATAGAAGGTCCAAGCCCCAGGACGCCCCTCCAAGTTTATCACTCACCACTCAGGCTTTTTCCTGGAACCCGCCAGCTGGCTCCCTCCAGGGATCCCGCCCTGTTGTTCCTCTGCTTGAAACACTCTAGGGTTCCTGGGTATTCTTGTGGCTTACTCCCTTCCTTCAGGCCCCTGCTCAGAAAGGTCAACTACTCAGATGGACCTTCTCTGACCTATGAGTCTAAATTGGCCACCCCATCACTCTCTCGCCTCCTTTTTTTTTTTCCATTCCATTTATCCCTACCTGACAGTGTATTATGTGTGTCTCTGTTTATTTCCCTCATCACTCTCTGGGATATAGGAAAAATGAGGGCAGTCATTATCTTATTACATATCACATCCCCTAACAAAGGCTAATTTAGCAATTTCTTAATCAATAGTTCTTGAATGAATAATTGTGGTTTTCAGAGTTCTAGCATTGTTTTTCATTTTCACACTTGGCAATTTAACAATTGCATTGGGAGAAACAAGGCAAGGAACAAAGGAAGAAAGGGATGGTCAAAACTCAAAATCTAAACAGCTTTCAATAAAGAAACATTTCTTGAGTGAGAGAAGGCAGTGGAAAGTAAAAGATGAATGAAAAAAAAAATGCTGTGTTCAACAGCTGACACAATAAGTGCCAAAATGCTGGGTACAACATTAAAAATAAAACCCTATTTCATATATAGTTTGACAATTTCTTCTTTGGTTCAAGATCAAAATCAACTGTGACATTTACACAGTGAAGCACAGTGCCTGTAGCTAGACGGGAATTTAAATGCAATTTAGCTTGTCTTGAATGTGGTTTTCAAAATGAAAATGAAACGTAATCTAAATGGAGATTTGCACCAGTTTGGTTTTGTTTTACAATTTGCGAAAATTCATTAGTTTCACAGATTGCTATTTTAACACCATGCATTTTTGCTTCACCCTTAAGCTTTGACCTCCAGTTCTTAATGGCCATGCACATAGCTTATGAAAATGGATTTTAAATGAAAATGCAAATATCCATTTACATTATAAATTCAGCATGGACTTCAATTCCCTTTAAGAAAGTAGACTGCACACACTGTCCTCACAGCCATCTTCCTTCTCTACTGATCTTTCTCCCCCAGCACTGGCCCTTCTATCTAAGTAATTTTGCTTATGCAACTTTTTAAAAAAAATTTTATCGGGGAACAGCCAGGGTCATTGGTTATATGTTGCTTTCATGCTACAATGGCATAGTTGACTCTTTTTGTAAGGAGGGCACAGCTCACAGTGGCATATGTGGGGATCAAACTGGCAACCTTGTTGTTATCAGCACCATGCTCTAACCAACTGAGCTAACTGGTCACCCCTGCAACTTTTTAAAAGCCATCAAAGGCCATTTTTATTCACAGTTTAAACATGTGTTGGTAATTATATGTTAGCAGGATATTATTAATACATACATTTAAGGGCCAGCCGAGTGGCGCGGTGGTTAAGCGCTGGCTTGGGACACCAGTGGCCCCGGTTCGGATCCCACATATGAGGGCCACTGCCCTCTTAAAAAAAAAACAAAAAAAAAACCCCAAACCGCCCCCCAAAAAAAACCCAAAAAAAACCCACCAAAAAACAAAAAAAAATACATTTAATATTAAGACGATAAGACTATTATCTCTGCTTTGCTTTAGAATTTGACTTTTTGTAACTTTTCACTTTCTCTTGGCCTTTTATAGTCTGGCTGGACCAACACAGTATAGCTACATAAGTTAATAAAAAAAAAGTCACACTCTGAAAGTAACCGGGTTATAGTAAAATAGTTCTCAATAAAGTCAGCAACCTGGAAAATTAATTGTTCTTTTTTTGTCTAGATTTTGTTTAAAACTGTCTTCTATTATAGATTTCATTATCCCTGTCAAATCACAACCAGAGTACCCTACCGCGGCTTCTAACAAAACTTTAAAATAGAAAGTCAGCAGCTTGATTCTTGCCCTGACTGGTGGCTGCATAACACCAATTTAAGCATCGATGGATGAAAGATTAAAAAAAAACAAAAAAACAAAAAAACCAGCCAGCCAAGGAGTAAGCTGAGACAGTGCCCCCCACCCCCACTTCCATCTTTCTCACCTTCTAGCTCACGGTAATGTCTTGAAGTTGCAGAAAACAGTGGTGATACCTCTTTTTAATTTTCAGAAGAAAAAAAAATTATATCACAAAGGAATCAACACCTTGATCAACTTTGGACCATACAGCTATTAATTAATGAATGCTACAACCACCAGCATTTTTCTTAAAAAAAAAATACATACATCAAAACAATATCATATAGGGCCGGCTGAGTGGTGCGGTGGTTAAGCGCTGGCTTGGAAAGCCGGCAGTCCCAGTTCGGGTCCCATATATGAGGGCCAGTGACACTGCCCTCAAAAAAACAAAACAAAACAAAAAAAACCAATATCATATATGTAACCTTTTCAGTGGCCCCAATGGTTTCAGAGAAACTGAGAATATAGAGTTTTGTAAACTGTCCCCAGTCTGGTGATCAAAACAGAACTTTTGAATATTAGCACCCAGAGTGATCACTTACGCTCTAAACACTCATTCTGAAAATATAGAAACTGAAGTTCACAGAGGTCATTTCTGTGAGAGAATCCCAAAGTCCCCAAGATCTACAGCCAATAAATCAATGGCTTTCTTACAGACTAGGCTTACTAGGCTACAGCCATTTATTTTTGTTTGTCTGTTTTAATAAAACCTTATGCAGTATGTAGCCCACTGTGATCTCTAAGAGAATTTACTCCTAAAAAGGGTTACTTAGAGTAGAAAATTTGAGAAGAACTGAGAGATGGAGACTCAAGTCACAAAGGACAAGGAGAGCTCAATTTAAAATTCGTAATGGGGGGCCAGTCGAATGGCTCAGTTGGTTAAGAACATGAGCTCTGAGCAACAGGGTCACTGGTTCAATTCT
Organism: Aselliscus stoliczkanus; assembly: GCA_033961575.1. Lineage (NCBI taxonomy): Eukaryota > Metazoa > Chordata > Mammalia > Chiroptera > Hipposideridae > Aselliscus > Aselliscus stoliczkanus. The sequence goes on along the minus strand of CM066739.1, from coordinate 68,547,493 downwards.
CCCATGGGCCAGAGAGCTGCTCCCCACGTGAGCTGCTGCTAAACTGCCAACAGGTGGCAGGATGGCTCAGCTGGTGAGAGCACATACTCCTAACAACAAGGCTGCTGGTTCGACTCCCATATGGGATGGTGGGCTGCGCCCGCCCACAACTAAGATTGAACACGGCACCTTGAGCTGAGTGGCCGCGAGCTGCCAACAGGCGGCCGGATGGCGCCTAGACTTGGAGCTGAGCTAGCTGTGCCCTCCACAACTAAGACTGAAGGACACCAATCTGGCTGTTCCCTTCCCCCATTCCCCAATAAAATCGTAAAAAAAAAAAAAAATCGTAATGGGCCAATCCTCACATCACCCTGCGGATTTTTCCTCTTCATGCTCTGAAATGAAGAGCAAGACAAGACCCACTGGCTACAAATCAACTTAAGAGAGGGAATTAGAGTTATTTCCTACCTTTCCATTTGTTCTCAGCTCTGAAGCACCCTACTGGATGCAGAGCTGAAAACAGGCAAATGAAACCGAACTGTTCAATAAGGGTACCATGGTTTAGCACAGTTAGCTCTTTCTACAGAGCCCCGAAGTTCACTGTCATCAGGTGATTCAGGGTGGTGAAGATGGCATTGAAAGGCGGGGGCCAGGAGAACCTCGTTATCGGTCACCATTCCTAAGGGTTACTTCTGAGAACAAGGAAGAGTACCCTGCATGCTAACATTTCCAGTGGCAACAGGTATATGAAAATACAGAAGTTGGGGTCTTGCCCACATTGCTTTTCATGTTTTATAACCTAGGTAGGCGGTGACTTCCAGGAAGGACCTGAAGAGAAGGTAGCAAGGCACGGCAATGAAACATACAGATTTGGGGACCAAACTGAGAGGTTCCTACTGGAACCAACTTTATCAGGTATTTTAAGACTTAAATGAATGAATAAACAGTAAACCACATGATATGATGCCTGGCACATAAAAAATACTAAATGAATAAACAAACAAACAAACAAACTCCTTTTAGCAAGTTTTCTAATTTGTTTCCCTCTTAAGAGTGATATTCATCATAGTATGTTTTCGAAAACAAATTGTTTAATTTTTTTAAAAAAAATTTCCTTTAGAAAAAGAGATGTAGAATATTTGGAAACTATCATGGAAGCACCCATTGATAATCAGCACCACCAGTAATGTTTAATTAGAGATATCATCACTCACCTTTCTTGGTAAACACCTAGGGGCTTTGCTTTCAGTCAATGGGCATAGACACTAAATATATATTGTCACTGGATAAATGAAATCATTCTACTTGTGTAAGTTCCATAACCAGTTTTTGTTTAGTTTTGTTAAATTTAACATCAGAGCATTTTAATCCAATGAGATGAACAAACAGTAAAACCCAAATAGGAAATGAAGCGCCAACTATAATAAACTGTTGTTTTCCGACCCCTCGTGAATTGGGGATTCATTATTTGATACACTTAGGTTTTCATTTCATTTAAGGACCTGCAGAGCGAGACAGAGTCAGACACACAGATGAGTTCCCAGCCTCTAAACGGAGGCCTGACCTTCCTTTGGCTCAGAAATAAGCGCCCCCGTGCCCCAGCCAATAGGAGCCAGCTCAGGGACAAGGGGCCTTACGAAGGGGGCGTGCTCCTACCCGTCACCAGTGGCTGCCAACAGCGGCCTAAAGAAACTCAATGTCAGACATGGCTCATTACATCTGTATGCTCCTTCTTCAGAGCCCTGGAATACAATGTCACGGGATGATTCATGGCGGAGAGGATGGCCCTGAGAGGCATGGGTCAGAGGATGGTCATCAGCGCACAAGGTCCGGCCAAGGCCAAGGCCTCCCACACAACAGGGCTCCATAAATCAGTGCTTGCTGAATGGACAACCCAGCTGAGAAAGGGAGAGGGAGGTGATCCTCTGCTTTGCTCTTTGGCTCAATTGAATGTTCCAGGCACAGAGGAACTGTATCTTGTACATTGGAAAAATCCTGTATTATACCTAACAGAGTGCCTCCTTTTTCTAAAGCACACCTCTGTTCACTGAAGTTTGGCAATCAGCCATAGCTGAGTTCCTGTCCAGACGCTAAGTTATAATAACATATTACCTCTATAAACTTAGGTTACTGAACTTCTCACAGCCTCCACGCTTATATATGTGTGTAACAGAACCTTGTAACTAATAGCTGTCATTATTATTAATATCAGTTCATGACTACCAAACAACTTATATATTGGGCACTATGATATGTGAAGAAAGGGTGATAGGTGATTAAGTTATGAGTATTATACTCAAGGAGTCAATAATCATAAAACAATGATGATTTACGGAAGAGTAGCAAGATTTTTCTCTAAGGAGGAAATGTCTTGATTTCTCCCATCAAATTGGATCCTGAGATTATCAAGCTAAGCGAAATAGATTAAGAACCATATGACTTCACTTATATGTGGGATATAAAACTGAAAGCAGCAAACGAACAAGACAAAGAAACAAAAAAATCATAGGCACAGACAACAGTATGGTGGTTACCAGAGTTACGGTAAGGGGGGGAGATAGGGAAGATGGCAGAAGAGGGAAAAGGGGTTCAAATATATGGCGATGGAAGAACTGACTCTAGTTGGTGAATACACAATGCAATATAGAGAAGATGTATTATAGAAATGTACACTTGAAACCTATATAACTTTATTAACCAATATCACCCCAATAAATGTAATAAAAAATTTTTAAAAATTTATTTCTCTCGATCCTAAAGCAGACTTACACTGATTTTCCCCACTGCCCATGCTACTTCTGGACATTTTGTGCCAACACTCCCTGTAGCACTTTGATTCATGTTTTCACATCTCTGTTTCTTGCTGAAGTATTTCCTGTGCATAAACGGTGTTTTTTTCTAAACTTGGGTGAAGTTTTGTGGGTAGATCAGCTGATGGTGTTTCTTTTGTATCCACCACCCACAAGCACAGAGGGCCTGTTGATGAACAACTGTTTATGATTCAATCGGAATCCTTCTAGCCTTGTAACTGGCCAATCAACAACCGCTGACTGAAGACCATGACCTTAGGAGTACTTAATTGGATGAAGCAATTTCCATTACTGTTTAGAATGCTGTTATCAGACACACAATTAAACTGTGACACCAATTTCTGATCACAAACTACGCAGCTGGAAATATTTCACAGCTGAAGAACACTCCAGAAGGGCAGGTGAGTGAATGAAGGGCAGAAGCGAGTCCTGCTCTGTCCTGTGGGGGTAGACATGCCATTGCTACCTCCCACTGTGTCCCAAGCCTCCCTTTTAAAAATTGGGGCCAAGGCTCAGGGTTTTACCCGCAGCAAGCACCTACATGCCTCTCCAGTCAGTAACCATCACCGCATTTCTGGATTTCTGATTTCACCATGAAAAATTGACATGTGATACATGATGATTATAGAATCTACGTTGGAGACACCACCTATGTGCAATAATAAATAACAGTGGCATGTTCTGATTCCATATGGGACAAACACCAGACCATCAAACCCTGTCTCAGCTGGTTCTATGATGCTTTAGTGACACTACAGTCTCAACAGATATTTGGGACCATGTTCTGCCATTATTATTTCAGGTCTGTAATTACCGAATTTGAGGTGAGGCTGACCACTCAGATAGCTTAAGCAATTACTATCAAATCTTCTAGACTGCTGCCTGCTGTTTTCTAAATACTCAGCCATTTTCCAGATCCGCAACATAATTAAGATTCCTGTACCGCCTCTGTGAGCTTTTTAGTGTTTTGGAAAAAAATTAGTGTCAAATTTCCAAATACTTAAGACTCTTGCCTTAATGTGAGGTTTTCTAAAGCTATTTCCCCAGTGGTTTGGTCAAGCTTCCCCATCTCCCCTCGACACTAACTTTTTTTGTTGAAATGCCCGTCTCTTGCATCATTATCAGTTCCTAAAACCAGGGACCAAGTTTAATACATCTTTACAGTCCCAGTGCCTAGTACAGGGCTAAACTATGTGTGGGAGTCAGTACATACTTAGTAAACAGAACTGAATTGCTACGCTTTAAATGGAACCAAGTCAGTGATGAGACTCCATCTGTTTACCTGGACAAACGCGTCTTATTAGTCAAATCCCTGTGGCCCTGGGGCTATTTCCAGTGACAGATACAGCTTTCTCCTCTGGGATACATTTCACAATGCTTGACAGCCCAACTGAAAGCCGTTGGAAGATGCAAACATAAAATAATGTTTATCAAATTAAATAGTTATATTTCATGATCACTGTTAACTGAAAAAGATGTAAATCATACAGAAAAATACAAAGAAGAAATTTAGAATCACCTGAAACTCCACCATAGAGAGTTTGCCTTGTTAACGGTTTGGTGAACACAGCCTTCCAAGTACTTCTTTTATGGACCTGCACTGACTTTTACATATATTTTCAACAAATCAAATTCACGAACCAGATATGCTGTGTAAAAATCTTTTATACTTTTCATTGAGTAACATGCTGTAGACCTCTGCCCAGCCTTGGTCTTTAATGGTTGTATTTGATGTATGCTTCATCAGTGAGAAAGACCCTTGAGCATAAAGGTTTGTATGCTTGTCCAATTATTTCCTTATGATAAATTCCTAGAAGTGGCACTGATGGGGCAAAGGGCATTCTCATTTAAATTATATATATACACCCCATAAAAATTTTTCTGGTTCGACATTCCCAGTTATAGCATGAGACAGATGTCTGTTCCTGCCAATTTGAGTGGTGAAAAATGTTTTATTTCTCTTTGTTTTGTTTTTTGTTTGTTTTTTTGGTGTGGTTTATTTGGTTATTAAAAATTTAAATGTCTTTCTGTATGTTTATTGCCCTTTTGTAGTTTTTCTTTTTCAATTGCCTGGTCACAAACTTAGTCTATTTTTCAATAGAGTGTTAATTCTTACATAATAGATTTTAAGAGTCTTTTTTTATATTAGTCATAGTAAACTTATTTGTGTTGTAAATATTATTCTCACTCGGTGTGACACTTGTCTTTTAACTTAGCTTATGGTGGTTTGTTTATTTGTTGCTATGCATAGATTTAAAATTTTTGATGTTGTAAAATTTATCAACTTTTTCTTTTAAGGCATTGGACTTTTGTGGCATTTTGCAACCTAACATTATAAAAACACTCTCTCATATTTTTTACAGTATTTTTATCATTTCATATTTTACAGTTCAATCTTTAGAGTCATCTGACAAACTCAAGTATGAAGAGATGAATTAAAGAATATAATTTTAATATTATACTTATGAACAACAAAATATTTTAAAAGAATATAATATGAATTGAAATAGTACCTAATTTGTACATCTTTTTATTTCAGTTAGTTATGAAGACATTTATCCAATTATAATCACTGTGGGCATCACCTGTGTCTGTTGCCTCTTGGCCTCTCCATGGTGCTTCACAAAGAAATAGCCTTCCTTCTATAAACATCTTCACTGTACATGATAAACCCAAGAGCAGGAAAATGCTGGGACACACACACACACACACACACACACACACACACACACACACACACACACAGAGTTTATGTTTGATCAATGAAAATATATTTGTTAACTTCTAGGATGAGATTATTTTTTAAACCACACGTTTATAAAAATAGGTATAATATTATATTTACCACTCTTAAATCATATACTTTGTAGTCTTTTGATTTAAAGACACACATATTCACAAATCTTACACAGAACAGAAGCTGGTCTAGGTCAAAATGGTGAAAGAACCTATTTATAAAATAAAGAGATAAGTATTATATGGATAATTGATAAACTTTTTAAGTTTAGAGAATTACACATCTGCACTAAATTGCTTATGCTCTTCCCCCAGGGTGATCAAGAGAAACCAAGGCTGCTAACAGGATGATGACATTAATAAATGCCATTCACTCTGTGTAGCATGTGACAAGTCTTATTATCTAAGGGTTTTACATACATTGACACACTGAAGTCTCACTACTGTCCTCTGAAGGCAGGCAAGTATTGGTTTTCATTCCCCATCCTCTACAGATGAGGAAACTGAGGCAAAGGAAGCCCCAGTAATTTGCCAGCACTCCATGTCAGGGAACATCTGAGCCAGCATTTGAAACCAATTGGCCAGATTTCAGACCCGTGCATTTACCATGACAGTGAACTCCAGGCCCACTGAAAATTGCCCTAATTACCACAATAGAGTTTCCAGACATTCTCATTTAAGAGCTGAGGCTGAGCTCAAGCAGCCAGTTAACAATTGTAATACTTCCCAAAGACTTCTTAGCAAAGGTTGGTTTGGATTTAATGGCAAAGACAGGCATCTTATTCCTGAGAGGGGAGTCTCCCTTAGCCAAGAGTCAGCATCCTCCAGGGAATATAGTCACTAGTACTATAATAATAATGGTACTGTATGGTATCAGATGGGTACGAGACTTACCGGAGTTAAGTTATATAAATGTTTAATGTTTAATCACTATGTTGTACACCTGAAACTAATATAATATTGTATGTCAACTGTAATTGAAAATTTTTTTTAATTTTAAAAAAGGTGAGCATCCTTAATTCTAGCCACACTCTCATTTCTTTCATTAAGTGAACAGGCATGGCTCTTAGCTTCAGTTGCCTTTTATATCAAATAGGGATAATAATATTGGGTTGTGAGAAAAGTCATGACGTAGTTTTCTATGTTTTTCATTGCAAAAATGCGTCATGACTTTTCCGACAACCCAATAATAACAATAATCCCATGGAAAAAAGGCCTTATAAACTGTAAAATATGAGTCAAATAGTTGTACTTTTGATGTAACAATTCAGGGGCAAAAGAAATAGCCATATTTAACGTGTCTGGTACGGAAGGTAGGTGCTATGCTGATCTCTGCAGAGAAAAACCAGGGTCTAAATGAGGTCTAAGCATCAGACAGGTGCTGCCAGGTGGGCACTGCCAGGTGGGCACTGCTCAGTAGGTGCTACCACATAGGTCCTTAGGGCCAAAAGGTCCTTTCTGCCACATCAGCCGGGGTTCCAGGAAGAAGCCATTGCTTTGAATTTCTGAGTTTTGTGATGTCACTCAGGAGAAAATAGCTCTGAGAAGTGTCATGGGTAAAGAAACCCTCCCACCTTCTGTCTTATTGACGAGTCACTTTTTTAGAACATCTCTCAGCACAGAACAAGCCTTGCCTGCAGCCCCAGTCCTCAGTGCCTTTCACTGGATAGTACCAGGAAGCCTGAAGGCACCGAGCAGCATCTTTACTGCCTTCTCCAAGGCCAAGTTCATTCTTATGCAGGACTGAGGAATGGCTCCAGGCAGCTACAGAGAAGAGCAGGCACCTGGAGGGACAAGAGGGCAACTAAAACAGACCCTTAAGACATAAAACCCAAAGGGTCACCACCAAGGGCCCGGCCAGCATGTCCTTGTCAATGGCCTTGGGGAACTCAGAGGCTCCCTGATCTTGCAATCAGGCTACCTTGAAGAGATAAATGACAAAGGGTCTTACTTTTGCCTAGATACCTAACACTTATCTCAATAGCTAACATTACACTAACAGTCTCATGATACTGATTGACAAGGGAAAGGAAAAACAACTCTTGGATTTTCCTTTTTTTAAATATAGAAAGCATAGAACATTTCTTGACTTTCTGTCATAGATTTCTCCAAATATTATTAGAAATTTGATTCTGACTCTACCACAGTTAGACTGAACATGAACCAAGGGCCTTCTAGGAGGGTATATTTTGAGGTGGGTGAGGGGGCGAGGAAAGATGTCCGGCCAGTCTACTCAGATTTATAACTCATGCTTGAGTGCTAATCATGAGCCAGGCATTGTTCTAAGTGCCTTCCATCGTTAACTCATTTGATTCTCCACACAACTCCAAAGGGTGGGTACCATTATTATCTCCATATTATAGATGAGGAACTCAGGTCCTGATGAGGTTATTTGTCAAAGACAACGTAAGTGGGGAAGCTGGAACAAAGCCTGGCTGGTAGGAGAGAACCTACAGTCACTCCATTACATACACATGGCACAGACTTGTCTCCACTCTCCTGTCAGTCATAAGCGCCTATCAGCATGGCCCAGGAGCCATCCAAAAGAAGGAAATGAAACTAAGATACGTTGAGCAGTAGCTTTTCTGAATCAGACCCTGGGCGAAACACTTTCACTTCAGAGCTATGCAGCAAAACTCCCGGTCTAGGTGGGCTGACTTCTGTCATCTCAAGAGCCCCGTGTACACTTCGAGCCGTTACAACCTTTCTGAGTTGCAGCTCAAGACATCATGGAGTCTGCCAAGACAAAACCCAGGGTCTTGTTTCTCACTCATCATGACTGACATGTTTTTCAGCTTACTTATGACTATGATCCAGTTCCAGCACAGAGCCATTCAGGCACGTTTCGTGCCCTTGAGGCTCTTTACTGACTCAATGAGAACAAAAATGGGGGCGGGGGCAAGATTTCCTCTCTGACCTATGGGAAATAAGAGCTTCGGAAGTCAATAGAAGCTTCCCTAAGCCAACAAAGAAGTTACACTGGAGGCAGCTAATGACTACCACTAATAGGCATAGAGAGATGAGCAAGTTAGAAAGTTTGCTCCTCATTTGCCAAGCTGCCTATCAATCTCTGACTCCTGGGGGTCCAGTGCACCCCGCACCCTCCTCCTCAACCTGAGCACACCTACCACCTTTGAAGAGTCAGAAAAAGAGGGCTGCTGCCGCAGCCTAACTCCTTTGCTCTTATGTTTCAATAATAAGTAAACTCCAAAACTGAAACTGGAAAGGAAAGGGAATTCTAAATACCAAAATATTTTTAGTAGCCACATTAAATAAATAAAAAGAAACTGGTGAAATTAATTTTAAGAATATATTTTATTTAACTCAATATATCCAAACTATTATCATTTCAACATGCAATCAATGAAAAAAATTATTAATGATCTATTTTATATTCTTTTTTTTTATACTAAGTCCTCAAAATCCTGTGTGTATTTTTCACACTTACACTGTATCTCAGTAGGACTCAGTAGTCATACTCAGTATATGTAGCCAGTAGCTACTGTATTGGACGGCACAGAGTTAAACATTATTCTCTCTGTTACTGTCTCACAAATACAAACAGGTCAATTAAGCTTCACTTTACCCAATCAGAAATTATGACACGAAGAAAGAATGAATTATTACTTTGCCTCCAATTGCTTTGAATTTTTGAATGAATCTGTTATATTTTCTGATTTAATCTTCACCATAACTTGTGAAGTTACCCCTGTCATATTTTCTATGGGTAACAGATTAGCACAACAGCAATACACATGCATGTACGCAAGCACGCACGCACGCACACACACACATCTGCGGTGTGTTTTTTTTTTTGCTTTATTTTTTGAGGGCAGTGTCACTGGCCTTCATATGTGGGACCCAAACCGGGGCCGTTGGCTTCCCAAGCCAGCGTTTAATCACCACGCCACTCGGCCGACTCCTGCTATGTGTTTTTAATTTGTGTAGCCAAGGATCAGAGCACAGATGAAGCCATACAGCAATAGCAAGCCCAAGTGAAAGAAAGCAGCTTTCTGACATGGGGCAAAAAATGGAGAGTTAAAAATAAAAACAAACAAAACATGCAAAGAAGCAAACAAACAATAAAGGGGGCTAATGGAAACCAGTTGAGAGGACAGTGCACTTATTCCAGGTTATGGGTTATAACAACCTAAACTCTGGTGGTGGCGGGAAAAGTGATGCTAAGAGGGGTAAGACGCACAGGATCTGGGAACTGAAAGAGACAAAGACCTCAAGTTGAAAGCCTTCTCAAGATTAAAGCCTACATTCCTGGAAAAATGGAGTGACCTTCATGCAAGTATCAAAGGCAATATAACTAAAGAGTTCTCCCCCACTTGGGGATGGGTCGCAGAAGAAATCATGATCTCAGGTTTGACATATTAATTTCCCTAATAAGGCCTGAGTCTGTTCTATGCACCTACTTTAATAGATTAAGTGAATGGCTGTCGAAAGAAATCCAACAAGCACTTGGTTTCCTTAGAACCTGCTTAACTAGTCCATCAGAACTTAAACCTGTTGGTCACTCATTTCTTGCAAGCTGGTCTTGGCAATCTGCTCAGCTGTCCTCGGAATGACCTCCACAGATCTGCTGACCACTCTTCACATTGGGCCTGGCCACTGGGGGAAGGAAATTCCAATGTGGAGATGAGCTATCTGGCCTGGATTTTCCTTCTGAAAGGGCCACAGTTTGTGAGGCACATCTCTAGATCTGAAATGTTTTATTCTTTAATATTTAACGTGAAAGACAGTTTATACGTGAATGTCAGTGATAAAATAACTCTTGAATATCTTAGAGAACTCTAAAATGCTATGAAATCTAGGAGTCAACATGCCCATTTGTCACTTAATTCTTGATAGTGGAATATTCTACAGAAATTCAGTTGTGTATATTTGCAGTGGTTGGTCTCCTAAATAACCAAAACATCACAGAGACTGGTCAAACTGTTGCATAAAGACAGAAACGACCATTTGAAAAACACATTGCTTATCAATGCTCCCCAGGATGTCCCTAGAAGCTACGAAATTAAATTAAGACCTTTAGGAGAATGATCGAGTGTGTGTGTGTGTGTGTGTGTGTACACACACACACACACACACACTCAGAGACACATACATCAGAGCCAACCCCAAATATGCTACGCTTCACAGACTTTGTCAATTCTTCAACAACATGTGGCAATAACATTTTCAAACATTCAAAATCATTTGGCTTTCAAAATGTGAATGAGGCCACTTTATTCAGGGCAAAACAGAAGAGTGATTTAGACAGCAGAATATCACTGTCCAGGCTGGAATATAATCTAGTCATGGAGTTCTTGTTGCCTCTCTCAATGGGGGTGCAGACCAGTCTCCAAAGTCAGCCCTCAACAACCCCTCCCCTCCTTATAGGCACAGAAGCAAGAAATGGAGGACAGCCTTGATGCTCCCTTGACCCTGGGAGGGTCTTAGGACTTGTGGCAAAAGCGACATTCTTGGACTTTCCAGCTCAGGTCTTAAGAGGCCTGGCAGCTTCTACTTTCTTTCTTGGAAGCCCACACCCAGGTGAAAAGTTTGACTCCCAGTTGGAAAGAGAGGCCTGGTGGTCAGAGGGCTGAAACCATCTCGGTCAGTTGAGCCCATCTGAGCTCCCAGCTGAACGCAGCTATATGACTGAACCCAAGAAAACACAGTGGATAGAACACCAGCCACCTCACAGAATTGTGGGAAATAATAAATCAGTGTTGCTTCAAGCCACCACGTGTGTTGTCTTTTGTTATATGTAGTAATAGATCACTGAAACAATGGATGACAGACATCACATGGTTAAAATTCAGCCACATCTACCATTCATCTGTGATCACATTGCGATTTTGTAAACTACTTCTTCTTACAGACTAATTTCAGTGGAGACACACAGATGGGACATTCTCTTGTCATATTCAAACGCCAGCACTCAGGAACATCTAGGATACTGGTACAGATGCTCACGGTGGATTCTGACAACTCACCCTCCAGAGCCCTGTAGAACTAGAAAAAACTGTCTCCCTTGACTGGTTCACAAAGCTATCTCCTTCCTGGTATTCCTGCTCTAACACCACACCACAAATCTGCAAACATTTATGTCAGAAAGAGTAACAAGAACGCTGGAGTGAATAAAGCTTCAATGTGAGTATTGGGAGGATGCAGACAAGTTCGTAGAGGCCTTAACTGCCCTTTACGGCATGGACTGCACGGAGCCACACTGACGGCAAAGACTGGGCAGGCTGGAGGTAAACTGAAATATGAGCCCCAATTCTTGGCCCTTCTCTACATGCACACCATTGCTACGAATGAACTGTGATCGGATGGACTTATCTGCCTCTTGTCTCTGAGCCTGTGAGGTGACTTGACTTGAATGTTGGTGCAAGTGACAGTGTGCTCGCTTGCAGCCCAAACGTAAGCGGCACCTTGAATATCGCTTGCACTTTCACCCTTCTGCAAAAGGAGGGCACTGCCCCTCCCTCACCCCCCCCTTCCCCGACCCTCTTTGGCTCACTGGTCCCAGGAGGAAGACGAGAGGGATCTGGAGCAGAGCCACTCCAGCTGACCCGTCAACGCATGACTAAGAAAGATGCTCTCATGATCAAATGTCACTGAGGTCCTGAGGCAACGGTTGACTAATACAAGACTCCTTTATTAAATGCTAACATTTGCCAAAGATGCATGGTACTCCAGAACAATAGCAAGTCTTCTCGGCTATAAAACTTGTAACTAAATTAGCAAATGGATGGCTCGGTTCCAATTAGCTCTTTTTCCAGAGACTGGGGTTTCAGTGATCTAGATTCCAGTTTTATTAAGATGCTGATATGTTACTCTTCTTCATAGTTCTAAATTCTATAGATAGTCACCACCGGAAGCAACTTTGCTCCAGAAACAACTTTAACTTTTGTTTGTTAAACAAAACAAGACAAAATGAAATCCTCCTCCCATACTAGTTCCCAATTCTTCACCAGGGGACTGAACCAACCACGACACTGGATCAAAGCGAGAGATTCTATTGTAAATGTGGTAGAATTATTTGACAGTGACTGAATTGTGCAACTTCAGTTGTTTACATGTAAACATTATTTCAAGGAGGTTCTTTGTTGAACAAGAGAAGAAAAGGTGCTTTTAGGAATACAAGTGCCATGCAAATGTCAAATAGTGGGTTTCACTGTTAAAACAATTCAGCAAAAAACGGCTTCATCTGCCTAACTGGAATTTTGGACTAACACACAGGAATGGCTTCATCAGAGGAATAACTGATCTTCCAAGGAACAAACTCAAGATTAGGCACACTCAAAAGCCTGTCAGTGGCCAGGCAGGTAACATCCATGATTAGTGAATGAACTGGGCTTAACGTGCAATCATGGGCACAGCTTAGAGGTTCAGTGGAGGCCAGAGCCTGACTGAAGGGGCAACAGCTGCACCAGCCCCCTGACTGTTGCCTCAGGGAATCTTCTGAAGAAATTTGGGATTTCATGTGAAACAGCCTGATTTTTTTTTTTTTTTTGAGGGCAGTGTCACTGGCGCTCACATGTGGGACCGAACCGGGGCCGCTGGGAAACATCCTGATTTTTAAAGGCCATCTTGCTTTACATTTTAAAATTCTCTGAGAGCCAAAGAAAACACATTTGCAGGCCCAATACGGTCATGGATTGGCAGTTTATGACCTTTGCACTAGATATTCTGAAGTTCCCTTGAGGCATCATATAGAAAGGTCAAAAGACAATTCTAAATGTATTACAGTTATAGTTTTGAATCTGAAAATTTATAATTCACATAAAGAATAACTTTCTATTAATGCTAAAAAAACATATCATTTGTCTCATTTACAAATTCTCACTCACTCCACTTTTGGACCTCTATGTTTTCAGTCTTACCGTTCTACTCTACCTGGATACCCTTTGGCTGCCGTCCCACAAGCCTATTTAAGTCCTACTAGTTATTTAAAATTTGATTTAAATGCTAGCGTCTGCATTAAACCTCCGCGGTCCTCCTTGAAGTCCTCTATGTACAAGTTATGACGATTGTCCAATGTAAGATCTGCATTGATTTCTATTGCATCTCATCAGCCCTCTCCCAGCATCCCCCAAATTATAACACAATGACACTACAAGGATTTGCCCATGAAAGTGAAAGCCCTGGATCAACAAGATCCAGAAGAAAGGTCAAGGGCACTCACCGCCAAACACATCTCCATTCTGATAGTTTTTCCCTTTCTGGGCTTCCTCTTCATTTTGAACAGTGGCAACATGCTTGGCGGAGGCACAGCCCATAGTCTCATTCGCTCAGCTTCAGCCGGGCTGAACCACAAATCATCTCTACAGACACGGGGACATTTTTCTTTTCGTTAAACACAAAGAAAATCGATCTTCCTGCTGTGTCGGTCAAGAGTTGCGCACCTGCAAGAACAGAAAGCAAGGTAGGTCAGAATGGGCGAGAGGCAACCGTTGTCTTGATGTCATTGCTGTGAGTTATGTGACCAGCAATGACTAGAATATTCCTGCATGACCCGTGCTGTGCTGGGGCTGGGACCAGACAGGCCACGGAAGGGTATGTAACGCGGCCCATTCTCACCTGATCCCCACTCAGGGAGCAAGGCCAGCAGGCAAACTCCCTGCACCACACACAGCGGAACATTTTAAGGAGGTACAAAAAATATATGTATTTATTTATTCAGATAAATATCTGAGCCCTACTACTTGCCACACATATGCTTGCTGATGTTCTGGGACATCAAAAACCTTCAGAGAAATGAAAGCACCCCTATGAGAAGCCCTCAGTCCCGGAGGCTGGGGAAGGGTCTCTAGCGTCGCGTCCCCTCCTGTCCTGCAGGCCGGCTCCTCCTCCAGCTCGTCAACTTTTTTTTTTTTTTTTTTAGCTGAGCCATCCTGCCACCTGTTAGCAGTTCAGCTCGGGCTGGGCATCGAACTGCTGTTGTTCAGAGCTCAGCTCACACACTTGAGCGAGCTCTCAACCAACTGAGCCACTCCGCCAGCCCTAGCTCTTCAAATTTTGCCAAGAGGAGGTGGTCTTCCTCCTCAGGCTGGAAACGGGCTAGTTTATACATTTCTGGTAGGTTTTATAACTTATTCAATACTTTATTTCCCTGAGGTGACACTGTTTGGGATGATAAAGGAGATGGGGCAAGGACTTAAATTTACTTGTGTGCATTTTCTGCTTACTAGCTGAATGTTTTAAGGGTTGAGCAGATGTAGGAATATAAAGAAAAGAAAGCAAGGCAGTTGTCTACCTCTTTTAGAGCCTCTGTGCCTTAATCTGACCTCTAATACTAGTGGAAAGAGCAATCGTGGATAAACCACAGAGATACTCCCCTAGTTACCTTCCTCTGCCCCACCCAAGGTCACTGCCTCAATTCTCAGGGCTTACTCTGCTCAACCTGCCTATTTTTATTTATTTGATTCTTTCATTGTCCTTATTCAGCCATTGCATACATGACTTATTCTAGGCCTATGGATGTTTCCGTTGGACCATCTATCTATTCCTTCATCTCCATCCATCCCCTCACCTCCTCACACCCATGGCAGAGGAAAGAGGCATCAAGCATCTGCCTCCCAGAACCCTCCTCTCCCCTTTAGGAACATTTGATGTTTCTCAGCCTCAAGAACACAGCTACCAGGCCGGCCGAGTGGCATGCTTGTTAAGCGCTGGCTTGGGAAGCCAGCGGCCCCGGTTCGGGTCCCACATATGAGGGCCAGTGACACTGCCCTCAAAAAAAAAAGAACACAGCTACCAAGAGGGAGCTGCAGGCTTTCTCTTCCAAAAAGATGGCTATCCAACAGCCCTCCTTCCTAGAGCATGAATGACATCTATGGATGTAGAATTTGAGCCATTTAAATCATCAAATCTCAGCAAAGGGCATTTTTCAAATTAGCCAAACACTATAAGGTAATTCTAAATCAATCTAGTAAATGAACTTAGATACAAAGGTAATGATCTTAAATTAAGCCAAGTGAATACAAATTTCAATATTCACTCTATGGCTACAACATAATCCACACCTTTGCATAGCTCTTCAGACTATTTTCTATCACTGGTTATATTAAATCATTAACAGGAAGTATAGGGTTAGGTGGTACAAGTTTTACAAGCAAGGAAGATTTTTTTTTTTCCTAGATAGCCAATGTTTCTAGTTTTCTACATTATTGGGTAACCATGTTAACACACTTTCATCTTGTTAAAGCTGTATGGAACACACCCCTATTCTTATAATATTTAGGAGTAATGTCAATAAAGAAACAGCATTTTCATTTGATAGTCTATTCATACTGATTTATAAAGCTCAGGGGCTTGATGGGGGAGATATGCTGGCATTGAAAAATCCACACAATACAGTATCATCAGAGCTGTGACCCAAGTTTCACAGGAAACTGTGACAATGCAGAATTTAAAAAAAAAGCGCAGATTAAATTATGAAGTAATATTTTGGAGAATCCTAAAAGCTCGGTAGAAATTTGCCAGGAAAGGGTAGTTGCATGATCCAGATGTAAGGAGCTCTTCAGCTAAGATGCTAGAATATGGAAGAGCACTGTGTGTGTGTGTGTGTGTGTGTGTGTGTGTGTGTGTGTGTCTGTGTCTGTGTCTGTGTCTGTGTCTGCTGGGTGGGGTGGGGGGTAGAGGGGAGACAGGGAAGAGGACTGCTGATGCTTTGTGGGGGTCCTAGAGGAGGCTTTGCTAACTTTATCCAGCTTAATAAAGATAAACTATAAAACAAAATAAGATACAGGAAGTTCTTCTGTTCCACATTTGAGCACGCTTTGAGAGACATTAAATTAGGAGTGTTGAAATCCATTCTGTCAAACCCATTATGGCTTTTGAAGAAACATCACTGAAACATGAGACAAAAATCTATGAGACGGGATTCAGTTCTAAGGATAGGAGAAAGGGGGGACACTTGCCCTAATCAGGTGGCTGCCCTATTAGGGTGGTGACGGCTGGGGGTGCTGCAGCGTTGCATTCCCCCTCCTCATCACCAGCATCGCCAGGCAAGATCACAGGTGTGGGGCCCCAGAATGAATTCCTTCCTTTCATAAAGGAATGTGAGAAGAAAAACACCTCACAGGGACACAGGAGAGCCAACAGAAGTGACAGGGTAAACCTCACCTGCTTCCCTGTCTATTGGCACCTCTTCAGAATAAACAAAGTAAAAACATAGGAAGGTGAGTGGGAAATTCTAACACAATTCCCAAAGGACAGGGATAATCCAGCGACAGTTTATAATGGTCCTCTCTTCCTCGTTCCAATTTCCTGCAACAGCCTCACGTGCTCTCCATAGAGTAAATGTAAGAATCTAAGTCGTGAATTATCCTTTGCTAACCCTAAAAAACATTGTGTGGTGTTTTAAAAGTTGTGCTTCTATCGAAAAGTCTTACTTGGATTTAAAATCTCATGAAAATCAAATACATTGCAGGAAGCTAACAAACATAAAACATCTAAGAAGGATTTTCCAAGAATTTCTCTGTTATTCAGGCAGGGAGGTGAGGGACATGTGAACAAGCACATTAGACATGATTTACATTCAACTCAAGTGATGTCCCACGAAGTTTCCATTGAATTATGTATTTCTAAACAGCACTAACACTCAATATAAATTCTGTCTAAATCCTAAAGAGGAGTAGATTTTCTTTCTGCAACATACACACTATCTATTGTACAGGAGTGATTTAAAGAGTGATGTTTTTACATTTTACAACTTCATCAAAAATATCTATGAACATTTTGTCCATTTTGAAGGTGATATTTATGAAGTTATTTGAGAGGCCTAAGATCTCCAATTCATAAAGCTTATGTGGATCACTGGGTAAAGTTTTTTATTATTTCAATTGCATTCTGCACATAAACAATTGTCTAATCATTCATTATTTTAATCAACAGATATTTATTAAAACCTAAGTGACAGACATGTGTTTGGCAGGCATCGGGTATATACAGGGGTTCCAAAAAAATGTATACAAGTGGACACTTTGGTCAGCATTGCCCAAGAAGTAGTTCACCGTAATCAGAAGTGTCTGGGAGCTGATGGTAACCACTTTGAGCATCTCTTGTCATTGCAGAAGTCAAACATGACTTGGATTCATCTTTTGTTATCGGTATATATTGAGTATTACAATTTTAATACAGTTTTCTTTCTTAAAAATGTGTATCCATTTTTTGGCACCTTTTGTAGTGGTAAACAAGACCAATCGGGTTTTCCTTCTTATCTCCATAAAATATAAACATTCAGAGAAAGGACAGCAAGACCAGGTTCACAGCAATGTGGTACCAGGATTGCAGGTTAAATATAGGATGACCGAGAAGTTCACCTCACAGGCACCTGATTCAGCTTTGTGCAAAGCAACGTCAAGGTCAGGTCTGAGACCTGACCACAGCTAAAGAAGCATCACTAAAATACCCCTGAACCGCATCTTTTATGTACGTCAAGGTTTCGTTTCCACTGAAAATTCTCTCACTTGACCTCAATCCAAACGAGACCTCAAATTGAACAGATCTTCAGAAATGTCCACCTAATGACTGCTACTGTAACTTACTCAGAAACATTTCCTTTCAGTTTGTATTATCCTTCGCATGAACCCTAGCACTTTTTTAGCTCCCATTTTTCCATTAGCTTTGCTCAGCCTTTCTCTCCCCACCCCCATGCCCTGTATTCATGTACTTCCTTGAAACCACACCACTTAAGAGAGGTAAGTCGATGGCGCAAACGAACATGCAAAGACTGCATCCCTGAGCAGATCTGAGAGTCTCGGTTTCACATATTATTAACAACAGGCTATTTCTGAAGTCACAGATCACAGTGTGAGAATTAAACCGAAGCATCTCTTTGATGTTTGATGGAATCTTCTAATGCTAAATCCCACTGAGGATGATTTTTTTAAAACTAAATAATCCTTGTGATGGGATCGTCAGGCCCCTCTAAAAACATGGGGTCCAATTAATCGCCCATGGCTTTGTATAAACGTCTCCCCAAATAAATGGTTGCATGGCTATATATCCTGTACCATGTAATGAGAAGTTTTAATCCACACCTACAATGCCAAGAGCTAATTTAATTTAGCACCATCTTTATAGTATGTTTTTCCTGCTCCTGATAAAATACATTAGCAAATTTCTAAATCCAATTCAAATTTTTTAAGAAGGACTAAAAAATTTGTCACAGTGCATGTTTATCTTTCCTGTCCTTACACTATGCCTCAAGCCTCTTCAGTATCATTTGGATCATGTATCATTGGTTCAAGTGTATCATTAGCTATCATCACCTATATGTATCATTAGGGGAACTATCATTCCAGAAAACTTCATATTATAACAGGAGAAAGTTCTTTTCTATACACAGTAAATCTGTTACTTTTCTATGAATACATATTATACGTGAGTGATATGGTGATGTTTTTTCCCAAAGCTGTTAACTTTATTTTTTTAGCTTTATTGAGGTATAATTGACAAAACTGTAATATACTGAAAGTGTTCAATGTGATAATTTGATATACATATTCACTGTGAAAAGATTCCCACGATCGAGTTAACTATTAACACATCCATCACCTCACACATTTATTTACAAATATTTACCTTTACCTTTTTTTTTTTTTTTTTTTGGTGAGAACTCAAGTTCTACTCTCTTTGCCAATGGCAGTACTTCCTTCTTTTTAAAGGTCAAATTATAAATATATATATTTATATATTCTTTATCCATTCATCTGTTGACTTTAGACTGTTTCCATACCTTGACTATTGTAGAAAATGCTTCAGTGAACATAGGGGTGCAAAAAACCTTTTTAAGATCGTGATATCCTTCCCTTTGGATAAAATACCGAAAAGTAGGATTGCTGCTAGCTTTTTTCTTTACTTAATAAGCACAGTATCATCAAAAAACCAATTTTTATAAAATTGGGAAGGAAAAAATAAGCAAAATCTGTTTTCAGAAGTCAAGGAGCTGCCTGACCCATTTTTTAAAAAGCCATGGGAAAATATTTACATTTATGTAATATGATGGGTAACTTTACTTTCCACCAATTAGTGACAGACTTTTTCTTTTTGGATGGAAAAGCCAAAAATACTGTAAACAGTTTCCTTGTCAAGAAAGACACTTCTAAAAAATGAATCGAAAGTGATAAACTCCATAAAGAAATCCTAGGTCGGAAAGAACAGGAATACACCACATACAGCTTGGAGGCCTGGAGAGAAACCAAATTCTGATTGCAATGGGTACATAGAGAGCTATGAAGTCAGCAGTTAAGAAAAAGACACAGCCACATTATTAATAGATCAGCAGCAAAGTACCTCCTTTTTCCCTTTGATTAAAAAGGGAAATTGAGATAAGGCAACATCTAAAAACTCCTTTCTTTTATTGAAGGAAGAGCCAACATCAAAGCTCCATATAGGAAAAAACAAAACAAAAAACTATATGGATGAAAAAACTAATCAGCCTGTTTGCCCATCTGCTCAGCTTCACTGTAATGAGTGTTAATACAGCAGCCCTCTCCAGGGAAGAAGAAAGGCAGCTTAAAAATAATTTCTAATCTTGTAGCTTTGGTATCCTTGGGCTACTGTTAACACCATTTCACATCTCATTGTGAACGTTAAAAATAGTACATAAAGAGATGTCACATTTGACATGAGGACAATTTGGGAAAGTCAAACCTTCCTGTTACGCGAGCAATTGCTGGCATCAGACAAGCTATGCGTTCCTTGCCTCACACTCATTTGGTGGCATGACAATCGACAATATGCTATTAATGCAAAAAAAAAAAAACAAAAAAAAAACCCAGGAATTTTTGGCTTCTGCTTTCTTTATGGGAAAACGCTCACTTCCACAAATAATAATTGTACAGAGGTATTCTCAAGAACAACAATAAGAAGTCCTGTGTCAGATGATAGATTTTTGCTGGGTTTTCTGAAGTGAGGTGTGGGGACAAGGAG
This sequence comes from Aselliscus stoliczkanus, assembly GCA_033961575.1. Classification (NCBI taxonomy): domain Eukaryota; kingdom Metazoa; phylum Chordata; class Mammalia; order Chiroptera; family Hipposideridae; genus Aselliscus; species Aselliscus stoliczkanus. The sequence goes on along the minus strand of CM066739.1, from coordinate 68,527,031 downwards.
GCAAGGTGGCGAGTGGAAAAAGCACCAGAGTGGGAGTGTGAGTGACAAGTTCTAGTCTCAGGTCACAACACCTGCCTTGGTACCAAGGCTGGACTTCACCTCCCTGAGCTCCTCTGATCACGTGATGAACCTCAATGTGTCCAGGTGATACTCAAGATGAAATCACCAGTTACAAAAAGGCTATTTCTTAACTAGACTCAATTTATTTACAAACTCTGTTTCAGTCCTTACCCAATTAGGTCATATTTGCAAACAAATCCCCCCCCCACCCCGCCCGCCAAATTTCAGGAAGTCCTATGAGGTCTCAAGATGACCACCAATGATGTTTTGGCCCAAGGGTGTTGATGTGAATTGTGTATAAAGTGAAAAACAAACAAAGGTGAGTTCTCCCATTTCCTTGTCTCTATCCAGTTTTTAATGAATAAAAATGACATGAATTTTTAAAAAATATTTCCTGTAGGGATCAGGTTAGAAAAAGCTTGTGAAATAATTGTTCTTCAGCTAAGAATTCAAGAGTTTGAGACCTTATCGTGCACCTGAAAGCTCTACTCTTGCATTACCTGCGTATGTTCATACAGGTTCTGGCATGGCTGGCACTATTTCTGGGAAGACAAGAGAGACCACCAGGTCCTGAATAAAGTCACCCACCAGACCAGGGTGAACCTATGCGGAATTATGCTGTTTGTGGATTTGCTCTTGCAGATCAAGGCCAGTGGCAGATACTCCTGGACTCTGAGTTGTCTGTCTTCTTCCCACTTACTCCCAAGACTCAGAAGACCCGGGTATCTGCAAGAAGTCAACTTGTGTCAGTGGGGAACCTTCTGTATCATGACGCCCATGACTGGGATCCCCTGACAGCTGTGTTGCTGGTTCACCATGCCAGTTGGACAAATCCATTGTGATTTCCTTGTTAGTATCCTAATAATAATAATAGTAATAGTAATAGCATTTTCCCCTCTTTTTAAAAATTGTTTTGAAAATCTAGATATATAATGAAATGCTTTGAAAAGCACCTATAAATGCAAGGCAGTATTCTTCCATGCATGCTTTGCTAGGTCAGCTGTAGGCCATTACCTTTCAACCCATGGCTTTTTGCAAGCATTGAGTACAATCAGTTTGCCCAGAGGGCTCCTATAGGCAATCCCAGAGAAAATGAGTGAAAACAGATGGGAAAGGAAAGACAAAAGTAAGAAATGACAAGAAACTGAAAGTGGAATAAGTATGAGATACTAAAAATAGCACACTTCGATTTCAATCTCAGTCAATAAGTCGTGATCCTTCCTGAATAGCCAGTGAAGAGCATCCTGGGTGATTTGCATGTTGAAATATATTGTGAAGAATATGATTCCTGCCCTTGAAGGACAAGCATTCAGATAGGGCTAGTGGATCATAAACAATGAAGTAAAATAAAATTCCAATGGCTAATGTACATAGCAGAGAAAGAAAGGGGCGGAGATGCTCTTCAAAGTCATAGGATATTTCAAGTTAATTAAATTAGTGCTTGTCTCAGCTTTATTTCATGCAACAAGAGACGCAGGAAAATCCAGCGTACTGTGCTACTCTTAGCACATCCTTAGTTAGCATTTACCGATGAGGACAGTTGAAACAGATGTCATGTCAGCTCTGAGCTGTTGATCCTCCTTAACGCCATAAAGGACAACAGAGCTGCGGCTGGATTAACCCCTCGGAAATCTGAATGTCACTTCCGTGGAGCCAAGGTCAAGAGTCAGTGCCACTCACGCATCCTTGTCTGACGCGCACCCTGGAAAAGCACAGATGATGCTCTTGTCACTCAATTAAGAGCCTCAACTTTACACAAGGCTACTTTTTTGATTCAATTTAACCTCTACACTTAATGCTGCCACAGCTCCTATCACTGCCTTAAGCTGGTTACTGTGGTAGAAAAAAGAAATATGACCAACAGACACAAAAGATACGGATTACCTAAACGACTCACTAGCAGCAAGTGTATAAGAATCATTTGAGAACAAACAAAAAAAAACCTGTTTATATTTTATTTGAAGACTTTGCTACTAATATTTGAGTACGGCTACATTTAATAGCTTCAGAATTATACATACTTTTAACAAAGTAATGTAGTAACACTTTGAAAAAATCTAAATCATAGAAATTAAAAAAACAGCGTTTCGCTTAAAATCTAAACCTATATCTTTCTTCCCTCCAAAAATAACCTCTTGGACCGGCCAGGTGGTGCGGTGGTTGGGAGCTGGCTTGGGATGCCAGTGGCCCAGGTTCGGATCCCACATGTGAGGGGATCCGAAAAAAAAAAAAAAGAAAAAAAAAAAAAGAAAACCTCTTTCCTCCTTTCCCCCACTCCCTATTAACATAAATGAAATCATCCATGGTCTGAGGTCTCTCTCTCTCTCTCTCTCTTTGCTCTCCTTCAGGCTGCACTATCCCAGGCCTGAGGACAGGTCAACGAAGACCCAATGACTGAGTATACCCACCACGCTCCTGCTGGGCAGAGAGCTCCTGACTCAAATAAGCGTTCCTGAGGGAAAGCCTTGGCTACCTGAAATTCTGGCTCCTAGAACCTTCTAGTGCTATCCAGAACAGCTCAAGATCTGAAAGTGCTCTAACGACTGAGAGAAAGCAAACAAGTTAAGCTTCTTTTGATGAAGGGCTTAGTGTGTGTGTGTCTCTCTCTTCTTCATACACACACACCATAAAAGTTCCAGAGATGCAAAGACGACACCCAGTATTTTGTGGTTTTGTGAGGGAAAAGAGTTGTGTGCCTTTGGGTGAGTCATTAATGTCACAGTGCCTTGGGTCCTCATTTGTAAGAAGGGATAAGACGGCATGAATTTTAAGAGAAGAAGATGATACATGTGCAAGTGCTTAGGACAGCACTGGGCAAGTAGTAAACAATTAACACATGAAAGTTATCATCATCATCACCATCATCGTCACTGAAAGAGATAGGAATGAACTTGAACACTTTGTAAGCGGGCATAAAAAGCTATATGACGAGTTTACTCGTTTCCCGCAAAAAATGTGTTAAGAAGGGGCAGAGGCAAAAGAGGCTAGACAGAAGAGATGGAAAGACAGATGAGAGGTTAACTGCGGGGGCTTGGTGGCTCTTAGGAATTGCACCAAACCTAAGCAGGCAGATGCAACATTGTGTAGCAGAAGTTCCTGGTCTAAGTGCAGCATCTGCAGAGGGCCCTGGGCAGTGCCTGGGGGTGTTGGGGGTGGGGAGGTCGGCCTCTGTGTGGGACATCTCAGTGCTCCGAAGACAAAGGCTGCTGTGTGTGCACAAGCTGAAGGTCAGTGAGCTGTCGCCCAATCCCTGTCACAGTCTCGATGAAAGTGCAGCTTACATCTTCCTGCTATTAAAGTGTTTATGTGTCTGTCTCCGTCACCAGTCAGACTTTCAAGGTCACAACCTGGACCTAGTTATTCGTCTCTATATTCCCTCTGGTACAGGTCAGGCACACAGTAGGTCTGTAACAGATGTGAATGAATTCCTTTAAAAAATTCTTTTCACAAAGCGATTTCAAGGGCTTTTAAGGAAGGGTGCTCCCCTCAGGCCTGTGTCCTAGGTCACCTGCATGGACAGTGACTTCTTTAGTACATCACCAATAACTATGGTTAAAGGTGTTCACCTGAGCCATCACAGACTATTTAAAATCATGTTCAGTACATACTCCTTAAAAAGACAGTCTAATACAAGGTCTGACAATTATGTTCGGGAACTTGTTGCCACGATGTTGCTAACTTTTTTTTTTTGGTATCAGAGGGATTATTCATTATGAATTTGTATCAACTGGACAAACAGTTAACCAAGTTTACTATTCCGAAGTGCTGAAAAGGCTACATGACAAGGTTAGACGACCTGAACTTTTCACCAACAATTCATTGCATCATGACAATGCACCAGCTCATACGGCACTGTCTGTGAGGGAGTTTTTAGCCAGTAAATAAATAACTGTATTAGAACACCCTCCCTGCTCACCTGATCCGGTCCCCAGTAACTTCTTTCTTTACTTGACAATACAAGAAATATTGACATTTTGATGCCATTCAGGCCACCAAGGGTAATACGATGACAGCTCTGATGGCCACTCTAGAAAAAACGAGTTCCAAAATTGCTTTGAAGGGTGGACTAGGCACTGGCATTGGTGCATAGCTTCCCAAGGGGAGTACTTCAAAAGTGAACATAATGATATTCAGCAAGGAGGTATGTAATGCTTTTTCTAGGATGAGTTCGCAAGTTAATTGTCAAGCCACATATGTAATATTATACTAGTATAATGCAATTTTGAAAGCTGTTGGCACTTATACTATTGGCTCTAAACTGCCCAGAAAATTACCATAATTATTTATTTCAACAATCTTTTGGGGGGACTTATTTTCTAGCTCTGAACATTCCTCTAGGAACCAGAGATTCCAAAGTGGATAAGTCAGCCAGGACTTGGCGTGCATTTCCTGACTTTCAACTACAATCTAGAGGTGTTCAACAGTGCTTCGAAAACTCACCCATCTGAAAAATCAGGGTGTTTTTGTTTTTCCAGGGGGGGGGAATGGTTGCTGAGATTTATATCCTTGGTTAGCTTTCCATGACAAAGAACTATTTAAGAATGATGTGTTTAGAAAGCCAAACAAATTGAAATTATAAATATCATTTTTCAGATAGCACGGACCAATGCCCCGTTAGCCTACAGAGTTTTAAAAAAAAATGAACCCCGCCCCCGCCAAAAGAGCCACCTCAAGTCTCATGCTGCTCTCAAGGAATGTACACAACTTTGGGGAACTTTGTTGATTTTGTAGAGTTAGGCCAAAAACACATTCTAAGCAATCATCGACTTAAAACAAAAGTAAGAAGCTGGGAGAACAGACCCTGGAGGACAAAGCCAATTCAGCTGAGTAATGGCCACTCACTCCTTTCTAATGTACCAGGAGATGCCCTTCTACCCGGAAGACTTCGCTCATGACTGGGCACTGAAGTCCCTTTCCCATGAGCCTACCATCATTTCTGTGACGTTTAGTGGGGTTTGAGGTAACAAAAACATAAAAGGGAGGACAAGAAACTCTTCTCTGGCCTTGATGCTCTTCTCTGGCCACTGAAAAGCTATTAAAGAACATTATAGGGTTACAGGGTCACCTCGTAAATGTTACCAAAAATCTGCAGCCCACTCTGAAATAATTACATCAGTCCAGTGTTCCTCATTTAAAGTAGCACAATTGGTCAACGCTGGTGTTCTTTGCTACTTGTCCAGCTAAATGTACTCAGAGGATGAGACCAGAGGAACAAGTTTGGGAAGACTGGATAAGGTTACAGGGGCAACATGACTGGGACCCACCAAAGGGGACCGTCAGTCCCTCTGGGGCTTAAGGTTCTCCAGCAGATCCACATTGAGTTCCGGGTTGACACATGGAAGCTTCAAGTCTCGTCTGAATAGAGTTAAATGCATGGCTTGATGATAAACCCTTTTCTTGGCATCTTCTATAGCATCTTCTATAACATTTAGGATTTCACCACATTCGGTTCTAACAAGGCCTCTGCCCCGCTGTCATCTCTGCGGGACCTCCAGTGGGCAACCAGATTGAGGCAGTTTCAGTCCTAGGTGTGAAAAAGTCACATCCGGCAAGGTGCTTAGAAATCCTCTACCTGGGAGGATGTCACTCCACCATCACCTCTATTATGTCACTGCCATTATCACCCTAGGAATGGCACTGCAAAAATAAAAGATATAAAATTTCTAATTCTAAGATCACCCTCAAATTTTCAAAGAATTTTATCATACAATTTAAAATTTGTATTTGTAGATGACTTGCTGGACCCAACCTCTAAATCTCTTATTTGTTCATCAGCCTTTTCTAGGCCATATTTGTTTTTTGGTGGTAGTGGTGCTTTTTGTTTTTTGTTTGTTTGTTTGTTTTGTTTTTTTGTTAATGCTTTGGTGAGAAAGGAAAATCTCAGAAGGAATTGGCCCAATGGACACCAGGATGCTCCTATGGATGGTTTTAAAACATCAGAACATGAGGAAAATGTTTAGTAAAAAATTGTACTCCTAAATTAGTAATTATGCCTTTAATTTTCTACAACAAAGACAAATTGAGATTCTTAATGCACTGATCCTGCCAACTGCTTTCCCTGGTCCAAAATCCTTCAGGACTCCTTAATGCCTCTGGGGTCAAGTCCAAGATAGGTGGGCTTTCAAGCTAAACATGTCCTCAGGGACCACTCAGGTCAAGATTCCTAATGTTACAAATGAAAAAATTGAAGGCCAACACATTTAGGGAACTTAGGATTCCCCGGGACTCAGACCTATTGACCCACTGGCACCTCTTCCTACTGCTCCAAAGTAACTCGTGTCCTCTTCATGACATCAGGTGGTCTCACAGACCCCCATTCTCTCTCAATATTCTACTCACGTGCCCACCTCTCTACTTCTGCATAAGCCTTTAGTTGTCCAGGAAGCCCTCATACCATTCCATGCCTTCCTTCCTAAACTCTTACTTATAGAGTCAAATATTTGATGTTTCTGATGTTTCTTAGACATTTCTCTATAAATAGATACTAAGTGCTTTGAGGGCACAAACCATCTTCTGTATTTGTCTCCCCTGCTATATTGGGTGCCTTGCTGGGCAGAGAGAAGGAACTCAATCGCCCTCTTTAAAATGGCACGCAGCGGGCTGGCTTGGTCTTCCAACCTGCTACCCACTGCCTAGAAGGCTGTCCTTCCTCTTCTCTGCCTGGGTAACTTCAGGTCTGTGTGAGCTGATCCTCCGAAAAGGTCCCAGCGCACCCGATAAGCCCCCTTCATAGCCCTCATATAGGGCAGGATATTATTAATTCCTAATTGCCCATTGATGGCTTCCCTAAGTCTGGAGTGCCAACTCCGTGAGAGACACAGCTTACATGTTTCTTGCTCCCTATGATAATCCCAGCTTCTAACAGTATTTAGCTCAGAATATATGCTCAATAAATAAATAAAAAGTAAGCGCCTGAAGAAGAAAGTTTAAAAGCCTTCTCATGGAAATCAAGGCTTTTCATTCATACCTCCAACCTCATCCAGCTTTCTACAGGTGTGCTGCTCCAGCCTGTCAAGTCTCTAGCTACTAAATAACCCCTGAACAGTGCTCATATTCTAACCCTGACTGCCTCCATGGCTCACAGTTTCACCTTAAATAGAAAGCCCCCCCCCCATTAATCTTTGCATGTGATTCAAATTCTACCCATCCCTCAAGGTTCAGAATAAGTCTTATCACCTCGAAGAAACCTTGCTCCAGGCCATACAGACCTTCCCTATTCTAAATTCATCAGCTTGTGTCCATATGGCCCACTCATCACCCTTCCATGTTGCTACCTGTCCACGGTTATCTTTCCATCTCAGCCTAGGTTGGCCTATGGGAGTCCTCCTCCTTCTGGAGTCAGCATTTTCCTCTCATTTAGGAAATAATTATATACTCAGTCTTGGGACATCCCCTGTACCATTGTTTTACAGCATGAACTTTTGTGCCTTTTTGTCTCGGCGTCCTAATTCATTTAGGAATATTTCAAGGCAAGTCATGCTTTTGATGCCTTTGATCCTTTGCAATTCTTTGCGCCAAGTGGGAGATTAATAAATATTTGTTACCTGACATGTTGGCTAGAAAGCAAAAGTGTACAGGATGAGAGAACTATGGACATTATGAAAACATAACTTTTGCCAAAAGTACAGCTGAAAATTTCTGATTATTAGAGGCTATTTTTAAAAGGACAAAAGTTGATAGTATAATTACACCATGATTTGGTAAAATTATACTCTGAATAAAGGTTATTTTTAAATAGAAGCTTTTGTCCATACGATAAAGAATTATGAATAGAAGAGAAAATTTAGCGGAAAAGGAATAAAAAGAAAGAAAGAAAAACATATACCAAAGACTGACACCCCTACTCCTACTCCTAGATCGGGGGAATAGACTGGCTGCAGCTTCACAAATGCATCAGTTGACTTTTAAGACAAGGTCCAGTTCATGACTGAGTTACCATGATGGCTCCAACCCCCGCACCAAGGCCTGCGCAACAGCTCCCTGGACACAAACAAAATAATTGTCCTGGGTTGCAGAGGGAATGATTCTTTTTTTCCTAGTTTGCCATAAGCATTTCCTTATAATTATTTTCTGATGTACTGTGTCTATTTTCTTTTATTTATTTTATATCTCACCATGCTCCCTAGCCCCAAGTAAACACACACACACACACACACACACACACACACACAAAAAAAAAAAAACAACAACAAAAAACCATGCACAGCAACTGCTTTCTACCATAAATACAATTTAGAACACAAATGCTGTGTTTAGGATTCAGGAAATTCAGGGTTCAGCAACCTAGCAACAGAATGGTAAGACCTCCTCATCTGTTCCCTCAACTGTCACACACTCATATACCCCCCAGGATATGGGCCTGTCAACTCACTACTCAAATCAGGTTTGGCTCATCACAAATCAATATTGGCCAGCAATGGAAAGATCACAAAACACAGGAACCTTTTTGCTGGGCTCCAAAAGCCTGCGTGTCAAAGAATATAAACAGGAAAAGTACACACTCCTAGAGACAAGAGGCCAGAAAGGGGCCAATTAGGGTCTGGCCCTGGGGAAACCCAAAGTAGCCAGCATCTATCACCTTCCACCCCCTCAAATGGTTTAATAGGCCAAAAGCTGAACACACGTTTTTAGTGGGAAAAAAAAAAATGCACCCATTACCAGGAACATTCTGCCAGATGAAGACAAGAGGGAGAGAAAGGGACATGGTAATGTTTTATTTTAATGAATTAATGGAAGTTGAATCCTCATCTCCAACACATAATACATAAAATAACATAAAGACTCATGTCCTCGCCCTGTTGTTTGGTTTGGTTTGTCATCATCTCATCCACTTTGCTTTAATGTAACCGAGATTCCAGGGCATTTGTAGTGAAGGGTCCTTCATTTCTTAAAAATATATACGTATTTTATTGGTTTCCCTCTGTGACCCCATTGTGAAGGTCATGATATAGGCAAGCAGCATAACAATGTGGTTTTTGTTTTTAATCAACCCTTCCAGCAGTGGCAAAAACAATTGAAACGTGGGAGGCTGTTTGTTCCTATGTCAAAGAGAAAGTGAAATCCTCAATAGGGTGACATGATCATTTGTTTTCCCCAATGAAGTAAACAAACCAAATAGCAATAAAACTGGAGCCTACCCTTCATCATTCATGGTGTAATGGGTTCTTGCTAGATTCAACATTCTTCTTCCTTGTTAAATCTCACTCAAACAAAAAACAAAAAACAACAACAACAAAAAAACAGATGTGAAATGACATCAGCAAAACAGCCAAAGAGCATTGATCTACAAGACAGGAAGTACGGCAGCCAGACTTGCATCCTTTTCAAACATTAGCTGACTCCTGGCTGGTGGCTCCGGCTGCTACGCAGAAAGTGGGCTCACGGACAAGACTTGACTTTGGGTAGCAGCAATGTCAGGAGGCTCAGTGCCCTGGGACCTGGAGACCCAGACCTGCCAAAGCTCTGCAGAGCAAGTGGCTGGCTGCCTGGGGAGTACAGTGCTTGAGGTAAAAAATCGTAGACCCATTGAATCCAATGGGACGTACCCCATGGTACTTCTCTTGCCTCCAATGCAATCAGCCATATTAGAAGCTGGACACCAACAACATTCTGTCAAGAAGACCAAAGACAGAGTGTGTAAGGCATCGGGGAACTCTGTCCACTGGCACTTGGGCAGACCCTTAGATGGACAAGGCCACCATGCTGCATATAAGGGACAAGCGAGGTTGGCCGAGTGCTCAGAGGTCCTAAGCAACAGGCCTGGCCAGCACAATGAATGATGTGGGTGCTCCTGGGTCATGAGCGTGGGGAGGGGCGCTGATACTGAAAATGCCACCTCTGGCAGTGATGCTCAGATGATGGCAGGCATGCAAGCATCAGCATTTTTCTGTGGAGAAAAATGGACAGGAGGAAGACAAGGAAAACGGAGGCAAGACGGAGACAAGGAAGGACACCTGTCCTCAATGTCAAACCGTGACAGAGAGCTACAGAACCCAGGGCACCCGCTGGTATCACAGATACAAAAGCAAGTGATGTGCAGACGCCGCTTTACCATTTGCAGAGCCTTTCACACACGCGGGCTCTGTCGATCTGCCAGCGTCTTCACTCGACGCTTTAGAAGACACTGACAGCACAACTCTAAGCACCAGTACAGCTCTTCCAGAGGGAGGGTGCCCCTGCAGAGACCAAGAGAAGGGAGTGCCAACTTTAGAAATAGGGGTAGTTGCCCTATTTTCATTTCCTCTGCTCCAGAGTAATAGGATTTCAGTGAACAAAAAAAATCAATAGGTGTATGAGAGCATATTCAATGGTATTTATTACATGTCCAATCTTAGTACCCCTTGCTGGCACATCCACCACTCAGTTTCTGTTGAATGACTATGGAAGCTGCAGTTTCGCTGGAACGCAAACATCCACAGAGGGACCCGGCTTCCCTGACCATGGCAGCAGCTGCTGGAAGTAGCAGAGTAAAGGCAAGTGTAAAATTTCAGGAAGCCTTTTGTGATCCTTGGGTCTGGCACCCCTCTTCCATGCTCTCAGCTCGTCCCTGTACTTTCTACACTGTGTCCTCACTGTCTGCTTCTGTGTCTGTTTCCAGAACTAGACCAGAAGTGACAAACACAAAGACTCTTATTCACTTAAAAAAAAAAATCCATCCTCAACTCCTAGCACTGTGACTGAGGCATAGAACATGGGCAACACATGTTTGCAAATGCCATGAATCTTAAAAATGAAGAAGGTGTTAAATGGATACCGGTCATAACAATCCCGGGGCAGCTTTGGGATCTTAAACAGATATACAGCACAACAAAGAGTAATAAAACCCTTTTATAAGGAAGGAGACTCATTCCATCACTGGGCAATAAACAAGAAAAGCTCCATGCCGTTTCTTTCAATATCCCACAAGGGCAAATTAGGCACGTTTATAACTGGCATCAATTCCTGTGGGTACAGATTTTAACAGTTTGTACTCTTTGACCTGAATGTGCTAAGGCAAACCTCAAAAAGGGTCTGATTTAGTTTTCACCTTCTCCAGGAACTGCTTACATGTTGGAAAAATATGGCCCATTTCATTAGGGTGAACTTCTTGAGTGTCAGGCTATTTACTAAATAAATTATCTCCCAGACAACTTTCTCATTTACTTTTCTAGTGAAGATGGTAAAAGCTGACATAAAAAATTAGGGCCCTGGAAAAGTCGTTATCATATTAACGTTTCCAAGAAAGGGATCAAGATTCAGAAACAGAAGTACTTTATAATAAACAGCATGAGGCGACATACATAGAAGACAGTGAAATAATGTTTAAGTAAATATGATTACCACTAAGATATTCTGGGGTTTTTTAAAAAAACATACGCTTAAGTTTTACTCAAGGAATGAGAAAAACTTTGATAGAATTGATAGGAGTACCTCTTTATCAGAGAAACTCAATAAATATACGAATACTGCTCTATTTCTTATTTATTTAAATTTGCCACAAACTCGTTTATGCAAGAGTTAATTCCTCAGTCCTTGTGAGGTTCCAGCTTTCTATCATCAGTTTGTTTCCAAATATTAATGCCCCTTAAACTCCAGGTTAGTACATAAGTTTGATTCTTTTTATGGTGTATCTTTAGAAATGAATGAAAATTAACTGTGTCATGAGAAAATTTCCATTCTTTTGTGATAACTAGCAAAAAGCCAGATTGTTGTAAAAGCCAGAGTTGGTGTAAATAAATGAAGATGGTCAACTGAAATACTTTTGGAGTTGTTTCAAAGTATAGCAGAGTCAAAACCATACCCATTTGTTATTCAGTACACGTGTGCCAAGCATAATACATTTTTTGTAAATGCTTCAAAAAGTCTAGATCTAGCAGTATATATGGTAACTCCTTTACAGAAGATTCCTTTTACTTGTTTCCCCAAAGGGACCCAGCACAGGTGAATGAACATCGAGGAGACTGTGGCAAACATTTTCCCCCTATCAATCCGTGGTTAAACTCCTAAAGAGAAGCAAATATTAGCAGAAGATGGACAACAAGGGTAAACACCTTTAGAACCATCTGTACCCTACACCACAAAATAGAAATACTTACTCTACTGGGATCACTTATCTAGCACTTAAATACAGGGCTTTCAGGCTTCAGGAGGGCAGGAACAGGGTCCCCTGGGCCATGCATCCCCACACCTAGCATAGGACACGCAACATCATCTACAGAGGCAGAAGAAGGCAGTTAAAAGAACCTAAGTTTTGGAGGCACACAGATGGGGGAAGACTGAGGCGCTGCTATTTACCAGCTATGACACCAGCTATGACACCCAGGGAAAGTTACTCTCTTAAACCTCCTCCTCTATAAAATGGGTATAATACCCTCTACCTTGTAGGATAGTTCTGAGCATTTTGAAGCAAAGTCTACAGAGCAACTGCTCCATAAAAAGCCTCAGGACACTCAAAGGTGATGCAAGAACACGGTGCCTTTATCTGTGTTATGGCCCCATGACAAATCAGACCAAGCATGGGAGAGGCCGCAAGCTCACTCACAGCTGGCGAGATACCCGTCAGAGAGGCACAAAAGGACCATGAGCAGACACAAGAGTCCAGAAGAGTCTGGGCGATGCAGTACAGTGACAGCAGCTTCCAGTTGACTGAGCCTCAAAACCCCCATTCACGGGAATGATCACTAAGAGGTCAGGTTGCCTGTGGTGGACTGATTTCACTTCAGAAGGCAAGAGAGATATAATCTATGTAAAATATATTTCTATCCAACTCATTAGCCTCTGCTCCCTCCAGCTGGAACCCATGTCTGTGCTCTTTGGGTTCCCACAGCATTTTGCTTGCTTCTCCACCAGACAGCTCCTCCCAGTGTAATTGGTAGCAGTGTACGTATGCTTCGGAAAGTGTAAGCGCCTTGAAAGCAGGGAACCAGTTTCATTCATCTTTGCTCAATAAGCATTTGTTGAGCATGCCACTTTTCCTTTCAAGATGACCGATGTAATTCTAGTCACTTGTACATCCCTAACAAGTTCTTTCCTATGGAGTAAGAATTAAGTTCAGAAGATTTTGTAAATATCTTCCCAGTTAACTGCTTCTGTAGCGACACCATCTTCTTATGGAGTGTTTATTTACAACTCTAAAATATTGGCCGTGATTTATCATAATTATAAGTGATAAAAGTGAACTGGCATCTTAAGATGCTTAACCATAGAGCTGGGAGGACTATGGGGTGAAGCTGGCTCCTTGTTGATTCTCTGGTTCTGATTTCCTGTTAAATTTTGTGGTAACTTCCAGGGGAGGGATGCTAATAAATAGAGACGCCATCTTGGAACCAGGACTATTCTTCACCTAGGCAACTGCTGGTTGCCCTGGTTGGAGGTGTGTGGTTCCATGCTGCTGTGGGGGTTTTTGTTTCTTTTCTTTTCCCAAATAAACCGTTCTTTTGGTGGATTTCCTGGAGAGTTATTTTGGCCAGTTGACATAAGGCAAATGATAATGCCAAACCAAATGATCATCATCACCTTCTCCAAGACGCTGCCTCAGATAACTTGTTCTGCCTGCTTTGGTCTTCTCTCTTCCCTGCAAATGCTCAAATTATTCATTTTTGTTCAGGCAACATTTCCTGCTGCTGTGGGCCAGCACTAGACTAGACACACCTAAACAAATGCATAATGAAAGTATTTTGTTTACGATGGAGTGATTGGTAGGGAGTAAAAAATGAGCTAGAAAGAAACTGCAAAACAGTGGGGTGATTGATCTAGCTATCATAAAATCAAGTAGAAGAAATAAAGCTACAAAGTGTGCCTAGATGGACTCAAGAAAGACTGCAAAAGGTAGGGTTTGAGCTGACACTTGGAGAATTTTAACATGAAAAATATAAGATCTGGGATTTGTGTTATCATCATAGTTTCTAAAGAGAAAAGACGGAACTAGCTTTACTGTGAAAGAATAATAATGTATTTGTGAAGATCATCAAGTTTCTATTTCAGAAGTAAACTCTTTATATTGCCTTTAAGCTGTTAGCTATGATAAGGAAATTACCTAACTTGGTTCATTAAAGGGTAAGTTAAATCTAAGCAGGAAGCAATGAAAAGAGATCAGGTGTCAACCTGACGACTCACAGCAAGCAAGAATGATGTTCCAGTTTATATATACTCTACATATATACACAAAGAATTATGTAGCTTCTTGATGTGTTTTTAGGGACTATTAAAAATTTGACAGCGGAAACCAAAAATGAAGGTACTCATAATTCAGCCCAAAGTCTGAATGCTATATATTCATCCATTCATGATCTCATTTAGCATATATTTATTCAGGGCCCAACACATACAGGGAGTCATTCTAGGTGTTTGAAATATAATGGGAACTAGAAATATATGGAGCTTTAAGTGGTTATTTTGAAGGAGTTTTAAAGTAAATCTCAATATAAGCAATTCCAGAAAGGTAACCATTTGTGGTTCTATTTTCATTGCTGTACCCAAAGGAGGAAAATATTGGGGCCAGCAAAACACTGTAAGGGTGAACGTATAAAAAGAGTTCCTAATTTGGCGGTGATCGAGGTGAACGAGGCTGACTCTTTTACAGCTTCAACGAGGTTGACTCTCTTACAGCTTAAGACTTTGTTTCTCAAAGTATGAGCTGGGGACCAATAGGATTGGGGTGTATTTGGGATCTTTTTAGGAATGCACAATTAATCCAGACCCTGAATTGGCATGTCTATTAAGATCCCCAGTGGTTGGTACGCATAAAGATGTTTCAGGAGCACTGTTAGAAGAGATTATTTACAAGTTTAATTACAAGACAGGTCACCTTAGATCTGTGGCTGAATGAGACCTCTAATGATCCTTCCGACTTTGGAAACAGCGCTATGACAATGGCACTGAAAGTCTGGGAAGGGCTCATCCCTACCTTTTAAAATGTCAAGCCCGAAGGTCAGGGGCAAACCTACAAATACCTTTGTTAGCTTTAATAGTGGAACTCTGGCAAATTCAAAATTCAGATGACAGATTAGTTATAACAGACAAACGCAACACATACTTCATTAAACTCTAATTTCTACTTTCAGAATCTAGACTGTTTTTGAACTAAGAGTATAATTAACTAATTAAAAATGGCCTATATAAAAGAAATATATCTATGACCCCTTCATACCTCCAAAGAATTCAGGTACCTGAGAACAGCTGTGCATTTGCTTGAGATCAGAAGCTCATAATTCGTAAGGAATTTAGGGAAACCAGAGTGTGGTACTGGATTCCTCTTGAGAGACCCTATTTCTTTCACATGCTGCTGACTAGTCAGTTAAGTTGCCCACTGCTGCTGGACCTAGCATTAAATTTACTTCAAAGTATCTGTGACTGTAATTATTGATTCTGCTTACTCCTATTCTGAAAATAGATTACCTATCTAAAATTAGAAGTCGCTAATCTACTCAACTATATCATACTGAAGTCTATCAAATATATTGGAACTTGAAATATTCCTAACCTTTCCTTTAATTCTTAGCTTCGATTACTAGATAAACATTAAGTTTTAGGGCAGCCGGTTAGCTCAGTTGGTTAGAGCACAGGCTCACAATATCAAGGTTACCAGTTCGATTCCCACATGGCCCACTGGGCTGCGCCCTCCCCAATTGGATTGAAACAACTACTTGACTTGGAGCCGTTGGGTCCTGGAAAAAACACACTGTTCCCCAATAAAAATAAATAAATAAATAAAAGATTAAGTTTTAGATATACGAAAATTGCTTACTCACTGCCTCTCCAAATGTAAATAAAACACAAGAAACTCACCTTCTCTCTGTACATATTTTTGAGTATTTATCTTTATGGACCTGCAGCCAAAGGTGTACGGTTAGCATAAAGCCCTCAGGGCCACCATGAGGCACGTTATCCTGCTATCCATACAATGTTTTGTTTCTTGTTTTTAAGTTTAGAAACAAATTTCACTCCCTCTCTGCAACCGCTGGAAAGAAAGATTAAATATAATCTCTCTTCTCTTTCACGGTTGACTTTTCCAAATTGTAATTTTAAAAAAGCACATTCTGGGAAAAGCAAGAAAGAAGCTTCACTCAACCTTAAACTCTAACTTACGTAGACAAAAGCTGTAAAGTATCTGGCACTCACTGTCCGTTAATCCTTGAAGTTTCACACATGAAAACTAACAGCTATTTCTTGAAGAACAAGTCAAACACGGTAGGTCTAAACAAACAACGGAGTGGAAAACCAGTTTTGGTCGAGATTTCTTTGGAGATTAAAAACCAGCATAGGTGGCAGCGTCAAGCAAAGTCCAGGCTTTGGAACAAGAGAAGATACCAACATCAGTACCATTGGCAAACTCATGAAAAGACAAAACACTGATTATTTACCCTGGGTTATTTCCTTTAGGAAAATGAAACCCTAGATTCCCGAGAAAGGCGGATCTAGTAGAAATGTGTTCCTAAACTGAATAGTAGTCAATACTTCAAAAATTTATAGACAGCAAAGAAGGAATTGCAAAACCAAAACAAAACAAAGTCAGAAAAGCATCGCTCTCTGCTATATCGGCATCTGAGACGAGGCTGCATTAATCTGGGGCTTTACAGATGCAAAAGAAAAATCCGTTAATACCGGGCTCTCCCCTCTCTGCAACTAGGATCTCTGGAGAAGGGACTGGGGCCCAGTTTTTTAAGATGAGTTTGGCTGTGATACAATTTTGCCTTCTTCTCCCCAAAGTAATGTGGGTTGTGGTCCTCACCACTCAGAGACATTTCACAACGTGCTTCCCAGCCCTCAGATTTTTCCAGAGACAGGTTGTGCCTTCTCATCAGCCAGCCTGTTTACCATTTAGACGAGGAATAAGCCCGGCTGAATAGAGACCAATGGCCCTGGAACACAGCAACCCTCTCAGCAAAAGGCTTTAATGCTTCCTTCTGACTGAAAGGTTTCCACTCATGAGGCCAGGAAAAGCTTTTAAGGCACAAACAATAGAGGTGAGGCAAAACTACTAAATTTTTTAAAGGCCTTAAAAATTGCTCATCAAATAGAGCAGTTTATAATAAAACTATCCTGCGAGAGCGAGAGCAAGAGCGAGAGCGAGAGCGAGAGAGAGAGAGAGAGAGAGAGAGAGAGAAGGGAGAGCGATCGAGAGAGAGAGAGAGAGAGAGAGAGAGAGAGAGAGAGACAGTGCAGAGATTTTGCTCCTGCCCCACACGACCTGCACAATCTCATGAATCCTGTGTGACACCATCAAGTGATTCACAGAACTTCTTTGTGTTCTTTAGCTATGAAAAGGCCAACGAAAGTTTGTTCTGAGCCATCGGCCACACAGACATCTCATGAAAAGGTGCACAACTCACCGCCTTCCTACATGCCAATGACACATGTGGTGGCCACGCCTTCCTCTTGCCACCTGGCCACACTGGGGTCAGGGTGATGTTATGATCTTATTTCACAAGCAGAAACACACAGAGCTTACTTTGGGAGGAACCCTTAAGGCTGCTGTTTCTGACAAACACAACATGATCCACTGACCCACATCCGATGGCAACCCCACCAATGAGACAAGAAGTGTGATCTCCCCTCAGACAGATAAGTGAGCTGCTCTCACCCACACTGTTGAAAAAGGCGAATTCTGCTGTGTTCCAGGCTTTGAGGATTCTCAAAACAAATCTTTTTTGAAAGGGAATGACCCTTTCATAAGGGACATGGTGGTGATACCATGACTGTCACCAAACAAACCTTCTATCTTGTCAATAAGAAAAAAGCTAATTCCGGAAGATTGTCATCAGGAACACATCTACATTGCACAAGCATATGTCCCGGAGTTTAAGAAACATTCAAAGGCTACCCAGGAGGAAATGTCATTGAAAGAGTTGGCACTGGCGGTGACTTCTGATTTCAATGTCGCAAAATAGTTCACCTTCCAGGAATCCCTTAGGGAATGATCGGCGTTTTTATTCATTTCCAATAACAAACGAACATTAACATTTATTTATTTCTAGAAACCAGATCACTTATAAAGGATGTAATCACTCAATGGAGCATTTGCTCATGAAGTTTATAAACATGGAAAAATCCAGCGTTCAGATGCTTATAAGTTGCCAATGCCCTTTTTGTGACCTTGAAGCAGAAGTGGCCGCCAGTGTGCAAGATCTCATTTGGGGGGAATTCTGTTATTAACTTTTAATTCATTTGTTTTTGAACACATTGTGCAACCACGCCTAAGTCTTTGGAGAAGTTTGTGTGTGTGTGTGTGTGTGTGTGTGTGTGTGTGTGTGTGTGTGTGTGTGTGTACACCTTTAGGGCATGCCACAATCTACCATGTAGGTGCTCCACTGGGACTATCACCTCTGCTACTGTCACCATAAAATAGTTTTCTCATTCTCTGTATTAATAAGGCATTGTGGACATCCATTAAAATGTATAGATTATTGGGCAGAAACACAGTCGATCATTAACTGTTTCCTGATTTAGTGGTATGGCAGAGCTGGTTAGATACCAGCAAGTTTTGATTTGGGGTAGGAGCAGTCCAGGAAAAGGCAGCAATTAGCCCCCTACCTGGAGGGTCACTCGGTTTGCAGGGCTCCTTAGAGGCCTGAATGGAGGTGGTGGCCATGCTCTCCATTTCATTCACCACAGTACATCCAGTAATGGGACGCTTCTCTGAATCCTGAGTAGCAAACCCTAAGAGCAACCTCTCCTATGCAAGGTGACCCACACACCATCCCTTCAATGGCAATACCAGGTATCCACCTATAACCTCACTATGTTGTCTTCTACACAAGTGACTCAGATGCCTGGATTTGAAGACACCACACACTCCAATCCTACCATAAAAATACCTCCCTCCATCTTGTGTTCTGTCTGTTACCCATATCCCACATGCCAGGCAGGGAGACGTTCCTGTGAATTCCAAATTCCAGCATAAGCCTTCCTTTCCTATTTTCAGGACTAAGGACTGGAGCAGCTTGCCTTCTCCACCATGGACCTGGAAGGGTGAGGTTACTAAACCCTGAAGGAAAGCTATCTGAGGATATAGGATCATAGAGTTAGATACACACTCAAAGCTGCTAAGCTGTGGGCTTATAAATGTGTTCAAGACAGAAATCTTAATTTTAACTGGCATAATGCTAAAATCATTGGCAAAGCCTCTTCTGACTAAAATTGTTCTCCAAAGATTTAAATAATAATATTCTGGGAAAATTAAAAGTCCTCTGTCAATATTGAGTTCAATGGTTCCTAAGTAGTAAGAAATCTAATTAAGCCCCTATTTTCTTTGCTAAAAATACTACAAAATAAGTTAAAAATAAAATTCAAGAAGTTTAGGGAGACAGTAGTCTTATTTTGAACGCTTTACTTACATAGTTTAATAGGGCCACTAAGAAATGGAAGAGAATAGAGAAAACTAGAAAGGAAAGGAAATAGCCAAGTCCCCAAGAAAAACTTCCGCTTGAAAATGGCCTCTCACATACCCCTCCCAGTGGCCACTCAGAACACCTCTCCTCTCTTGAGGAAATGGGATCCAAGAAAAAAAAGGAGCCCCATGGTCTCCCTGCCACTAACTCCTTGAAAGAGCTCAAGGTGGCGCCCACGTGCAGGAAGGAAGCGTCCCTGGAGGCCCAGGTCAGCCAGCATTCAGCCCTCACTTATGAAAAACACTCATGGCCCCAGTACTGGGCAACAGCCAGAGAGTCTCCAAGATGCTACGAAGGTACGAACAGGTTGGCTTATAGCTCTATAAACAATCACAAGGCAATTAAAAAACAACACTTAATGGCAGTACATGCAAATGGCAGAGCGAAGATTTGAGAAGAAGTTCCCAAGTGCTCCAGGGGACCATCACAAAGCCTCTGAGAGAACAGCCATCCTTTTGCAAGATAAAGTGGTTTCCCATGTTGTCAAGATGGGTAGGGTAGCGTGGTGGAAAGGGGTGGTCACTGCCAGGTAAAATGAATACCTAAGCAAAGCAGAGGAGATCTGACAAATATGTCATTCTCTAAAGAGATTCCAGGGAAGGCGTGTCAGGAAGCGGCAAGGCTTAGATAGACAGGGCTGGATAACGAGGAGCCTTGCTAAGACCTTGTAAGCCACTGATGTCAGCAGAGAGGCAAAATGGCTAGATGTTTGTGTAAATAATATCGTTTCTGGGAACAGAGAGGATTGGGCTAACAGCAAGGAGATTGGCAAGAAGGTTTTGTGGTGATGGTCAAGTAGCCAGGTGATAGATAGTGAGAGTCCAAATTAAGACACTGTACTAAATAAGAAGAGGACACGAAAGACAGCATTTAGGAGATACAATGATGAGTCTGATGACTATTCAGCTGCAGTTGTTTAAGTAAGGAAGGGAATGGAATCTAGGCTAATTGAGAGGTATTGAGTGTGAAGAGCAATTGGGTCAGTGGTACCATAAAACCATCACCCGTGTTATCTGTGAGGTGTTAGTGGAGATACAGGGCAGACAAGTGAATGGACAAGGGCGAAGCAGAGGACAGAGCTGTGAACCAGAGATCAGATATGAGACCAAACATGCAGGCAGAAGAGAAGCCATGAACGTGATTGTTCAGTGCAGTGGGCAGTGGGGTGGCTTAACCTTGAATCATGCCCCCTTGAAAGTCACATCAATGTCATAAACCTAATCCCTTAAACATGCGCAGTTGCATAATATACACAAGGTGCTGACTTCAGAGGACATAAACATCCTTTGAAGCTCATCTATGAACTCACAGATTAAGAACTCCGAGTATAAAACAAGAAGCGAAGAGGGCTGAGAAAGGTGGTGAAGAAACAGGACACAGAAGAAGAAACTGCAAGAGTGGCCGAGAAGAATTAGGGCCTTCACAGTGGCTGCTGACCACTCTTTCTGGAAATGTATACGAAATAATATGCAGTAGATAGACAGGACTGGGTTTCAGTGTTGACTTTTGGTTCCTTGTTGTTTTCACTTTTTTTTTAATGTAAAATTTCATATTCAAAGTAGAAAGAAACTATAACATAGCCCCTTGTACCTATGTCTGAACTTCGAAAGTTATCAACTCATTTCACTTCACTCATTTTATTTGCCAACAATCATCAACTCATTTCATTTCATTCATATCAACTCACATCACTTAACTCCTAAATATCAGTATCTATCTCTAAAAAAACCCAAAACACCACCATAACCACACCACTATTATCATATCTTAAAAGATTAATAAGAACTTTTTAAAATCACCAAATATCCAGTTGGTGCTCAACTTCCCCCAACTGAGTCATATATTTTCATTTTGTTTTCAGTTTGTTTAAATCAGGATCCAAATAAGCTCCCCACATTGTTACTGCCTAACTAGTCTCTTTAGTCTCTTTTAGTCTATAGGTTTCCTGTGCATGTCTGTCTCTTTTTTTTTTTTTTTTTTTTACTCACTTGGTCATTAATTCTGTAAAGGTTTTTTGTTTGTTTGTTTTGAGGGGGTTCCTGATTTCCCCCTCAAAATGTCATTTAATGTTCATTTTATTCCTCTATATCCTGTAAATTGGTACTTGGATATAGAGGTTTATTTAGATGCAGGTTCAATATTTTGGCAAGAATACTTCCTAGGGGTTGAGTTCCATCAAGAGACATATAAGTAGGATTTTTTTTAAAAGATGAGGCTGACAAATCATGCTCATTTGCTATGGGAAAGAAGCCAGTGGAAAAAAATAGGCTGAGGAATAGGAAAAGGCACAGCATAAAAGACAGTGGATGGTGAGAACAGAAATGGGAAAATATACAACAGAGTAACTGCATAATCTACACTTTTTTTTTTTTAAATTGGGTAACTGGCTTTTTTCCAGGACCCATCAGCTCCAAGTCAAGTTGTTGTCTACCAGTCTTAGTTGTGGAGGGCGCGCAGCTCAGCTCCAAGTCCAGTTGCCATTTTCATTCTCGTTGCGGGAAGGCGAGGTGGGGAGGGGAAGCGTGCAACCCACCATCCCATACAGCAGTCGAACCGGCAACCTTGTTGTTAAGAGCACGTGCTCTAACCAACTGAGCCACCCAGCCGCCCCTGCGTACTCTACTCTTAAAGCACCCTACTCTGGGGCCATTTCAGGCAGCCCCGAGCATCTCTCCATAGATTCGAGGTAATAACCGACACCCATCACAATAATCCTAAAGGCATCAGGGAGACTAAATTAGCTTGCATTGACTTTGGTCCAAAGTGTAAAGCAATTTCCTGAATTTGAAAAGTCTATCATTAAAATTTTCAGCATCAGAAATGTCTGTGCTTAAAGAGTTAACCTCCCAAGAAAATGCACAGAAGAGGTGTCTCAACTGTATCACTCGTAGGGGTAACTATTTTGTCCTGTAAACACAGAGTCCATGTAATCACATCTCCTGATGCGCAAGGGAAATATTTAGCCAATAACATAACATTGATGTAATTATTACAGTAAAGCAGTAATAAAGAGAGAGATCCAAGGTTAAGTATATACCCTGTTAATTAACTTTCACCATTATCCTCACATGACATTTTTTTGTAAGGATCTAAACTTTCATCTTACAAAATGCACCCATAAGGAACACAGGGCTCCATTCACGGATGCCCCCTAAGGAAAACATTCATTTCATGATCTTGCCCTCCCCAAAAACCTGTCTCATTGTGACTTTTCCCCAGGCCTGTCTCAAAAAGACAAATTCTATTTCAACATCTATAGCAAGTATGTTCCAACTGACTGAGCATTCCTTACACTGTAATTACATTGCTGTTAGAAACAAACGTCAGGTCTAAAAATAAAGCACATTTTAATTTAAAGTGCAGTAGTATCAGGTTTTAAAAAAGAGGGAGTTCAGATACATTAATAGGTTTTTCATTATACAATTTTATATTCTAAAAACTTGCATCTGAAAACAGCCTGTGTTTCATGTATTTATAAACACATCAGTGAGGCGCTTTTATTAGGATGAATAGGCAAATTAAAAATCAAGGAGTGCTTTCCAGAGGCCGTTGCGGAGACTGTAACCGTCCACTGTGAAATGCAAAAAATAAAGGTAAGATAGTAAATTTTTCATAAAACTTTATTCACCCATCGTGGCCTACCTCAAATGTCACCTCTGCTGGGAGGTCTTTCTGCACCCACGAAGGTACTAATCCGCCATCTCACTATTGTCCCATGTTGGGTCACATACTCGTATACTATATATTACAATAACAAATCACACTAGACATGACCACTGAACAGCACTATCTTCCACACTGAGGCTACGACAGGTGGAGGAATACGAAATAAGAAGGAATCCTCACGTAAAAGAGTGCTCTCTGTATCTCCCTAGACAGGGGAACATGTCACGGCTGTGTGCTTGGCACAAACCCCTACCTGGTGTTTCTCATGCATTGTCACATGCCTGGATGAAGCACTTTGCTCATTTTCCTCACAACAGCCTTATGAGCTGGACGGGAAGGGTAGAGATGATATATTCCTTTTTACAGAAGGACATCAGGTTCAAAAGTAATGTGATTTCCCTGAAGTCTCCCAGCTAGTAAGTAGGCCCTCTGGGAACCAGCCTGTTTTGAGGGAAGATGAGTGAGAGGACCAACAGATGGAGGTAAAAGATTGACAATCCTCTTTGCGGAGGCTGCCGATCAGGCCCTGGCTTCTCTTTCCAGGACTGTACTCACCGGGAGGCACAGCCCTCCCCAGAGAGACAGCTTAAACAAACTGGGATGAAAGACATTTTTTAAGCAGGCTGTACTCTCGCTGCACTCACCCAAACGAAGGATTTTTTAACGGAAAGAATGATCAATTATCAGCTCATGCTGAAAGGCTGTGGTTTACTTCCGATTAGAATGAAAAATGCTGCCCATATAGAGCCTCATCCTTGCACTGGGCCACCTCACCTCTGAACACAGTGGAACCCAGGGCATTCAGGCAATGCTTGGATATCTATGCCCGATACCCCTCTTTCAGGGACTTCGGGTCAGTGGGACCCCACTCTTGCCCTGCCGTCCCTCCAGCAGCTCTAGAAAAGGGAGCTAATTAGAGGGATGTGATGGAACAATCAAGTACTAGGAACCTCAGCACTGTCCCTCAGGGGCACATGGAGGAGGGTTGGGGAGGAGGGATGTGACCCCCAGAAGGTGAAATGAGCAAGGAAAAATAACCTGGGGCCCCTTAACTAACACCAAGTAGGCAAACTATCTTTTACAGGTGCAGTGTTTCTAAAAAAAACCTTTCCTTTGGGCAAAGGAAAGCCTAGCATGGCGGGGCCAGGGGATGTTCGCAATGATTTTCAGTGGAGATGCAGTCGCCTTCAGAGAGAGAAGGAAGGGAAGGGAACTGGTATTTATAGACTTGCTAGCCGGTGGAATCTCAACTCTGGCATCCAGCGGCAAACAACCGTTTGGATTTTAAACACAGGTAACTATTCACATCAGAGCAGCTACTGCACTCCCAGTTCCAAAACACTGAAAAGCAAGTTAGGTCAGATCTAACATTACACATAATAATCCCTCAACCAGAGCTACTTATACAGGACACACAGAAACAGCCTACAGAAATAAAATAAATTTGCACATAAGGAAAAGAAAAGCTACGCATATGATAAGGATTTAGCGCTTAAACCTCAGGGGCAATCCTGTAAGCAGGGGAAGTCCCTTCAGGAAAAGACACAGTCAAATACTTTATTTAGCTGCTTTTTTCATGGTTTATTTCACATTCAAAGCTCAACATACCCCTGTTGTTATTACGGACTTCAAACTGGAGTGCTTCATATGAAGTTAGACGGAGCAGAGATAAAACAAATTAAAATGTCACGCTTAGTATTAAATTATTTAATGTGTTGATGATCTCAATATTAAACTCTGAATCACAGGTGACAAGCACCCAGAGCACCGAACCATCCAATCTACACGTTAACGGCAGCCGATAGACGGCTTGTCATATTCCTCTGATTTAGAACTTTTGTTTTTCATGTACACAAATATTTTTGTTCAGCACAGAACGTATCCAGGAAGATGGAGATAAAGATCAACTGTAGAAGAATAAGCACTTTAATCTGAACAATCAAGTAAGTGGGCTCGGATCCTGACACTATTTCGAGATCTAATCCATTCATGACCCAGGGAGCAAAAATAATTTTCTCCGTCACTCAGATCATGGGGTCAGCGCCCAACTGGTAAATGTCCCAAGGGAAAACTAATATTCCGTATAAGTAAAAAGCTCAGCCAAGTCCAGCTCGGTAGGCTGCTCTGCCCCTAGAGGTTGTCAGCCAGAGGGAGGGGGTCACCACCATTCCTGAGGGTCAGTTAGTGGCAGGCACTTTACAGATGTCACATTTCATGTAATCTTTATTATAACCCTGTGTGAAATATTATCTCCATTGTGCAGACGAGGAAATAGAAAGCCAGGGAGGCAAATGTCACGGTGAACGTTAATGCTAATAGCGTCAGAAGTTGAACTGAGTCCATCGGACTGTCAGACCCTTCCCAAGTCAGAGATTCTATGATGAGAACTGTTATGAACCCCTACCACTTTCCTAAATATATATTATGTGTAAGGCTGAAGCAATGTACATACACATACATGTTCCCATTTGAGGTCATCGCCACCACAGCCATATGGGGTATTATTCCCATGTTACAGATGATTATACTGAGATTAGAAGGGTGGAATGGCTTGCAAAGTCATCCAAGATCAGAGGAAAAGTCAGGATTTGAATTAAGTTCTAGTTGACCTGGAAATCCATGATGCACTCAACCACAGGGCTGTTACCCACTGACCACAACATACCTGAAGGGACCTCAAGGGTTGGCTGTGACATTCATTGATCCCTCCCCATAATATTAGTAAGGAGTACCACCCCCTACAAACATGAATCTTGCTAGACATGAACCACTGCAAGATGGGCCTACCTATTCCTTTTCTGATTGTCAAATTCTCTGACAGGCTTCTAAACCAAGTCAAAAACAAATTTAATAGTATTTTGGGTTTATAGCAGCTTTAAATATACTGATATGTTTCCAAATTAGCTCAGAATTATACATTTACTAGACAGTATTACCACGCATCGTAAACCAAGTGGTTAAGATGACTAGCTCGGCCTACTTATCCGTGACATGGGGATAATACCACCTAACTGTTGTGTGCGATGTAAACGAAGCCATGAATGGCCACGGCACGGGCACATGATAATCACATGATAATCACATGAAATTGCTCCTGCCCTTTTATTTTGGAATTGGGTCTTTGAGGTCAAGTCAGAATACAATAATGAAGAAACCAGGGAATGAATTCAAACTGTGTTATAAGACACCGAAGTACAAGTCTGGAATCAAGCATCTGAGCTGAGGGCAGGCCTGATATCTGATTTCTAGACAAACCAGATGTTTCCCTTTTTTAAAAGAGGAACATAAAAAAATTAAAAGCTCTCTCAAATGCAGGGAAGGTTTAAGAAGAGAGCTGTGGGAATTAGCTAATGGAGAAGGAGAAGTAAAAGATGTAGCAGTTAGATAGGCAGTGAGGAGAAACATGGTAACTCACTAAAAACAATTCAGTCGCAAAACCAAGAGGAAGCCGCACTGAGGTAAAAACGCATGTGTGTCCTGGGAATGGAAATTTCCACTAACCGAAAGAGGAAACTTTCTTCTATCAGAAGACTAGGAATTTTAAGGAGGTACGTCTGCCCTGATGTCTCTGCAAAGGTTGTAAGTGGAATTTCAATTTACCCAGGACATTAGGTCCAACAAAAACCATCAATGGGGCTTTTCAGTTCAAATCATAGGGTGAGCTCAGTGAGATTCCCACCCACCCTCCATATCTGAGACATATCTGTGGCACCAATATTCAACAAGAAATGCAACCTTTCTAGGTCTTGATTTTCTTGGAAAATGTTGCATTGGCTGGTCTCTCAGCCAGGTCCCTTGAATTGGAAAAAGTAAATCAGGACTCCTAAAAAATTTCTTAACATAAATGCTTCAGGCATAACTTCATACCCATACTTTTAAGGGACATATACTTCACAAACTTTTCAAAACCCTCCTCTCTCTACTCTCCTTCTCTCTGTGTGCCTCTCCCAGCCCCTCCCCGCATATATATTTCCCCCCCTGTATTATGGCCTTTAAAATGCCAAAGCTGTTTTTCTAAACTTACTGTGTTAGAATTAGAATGTTTGTTCAACTTCTTAGTAAACTCCTTTCAAAGAATCTTTTAGAATCACAAGATTTCCTCAAGGCAAATATTTAGACAGCTTCCTCTAATATTAAAAAAAGAAAATAAGGAAATCGACATATTTTCTGGTGCTAGTCATCTTAAAGCAAGCCTCAATCATGCTAATTTCTACCCAAACATTTCGTATCTATTGTGAAGAAATCAGACGTTGCTTCTACTGCCCTGTCCCAACAACCATGTTAAAATTCAGCTCCGAGGCTGCTCACTCTTGTCAGACTTACCCCCAATCAGAACAGAGGAAGTAGAAGCAAGAAACAAGTTTAGTATTATTTCTGTGGTTTGATTATTTTTAGAGGAATTTACTTGTTATCAAGCTGAATTCTTACTGCGTTTTAATTTTTTGCTAAGTTAACAACCACAAAAACCTTAAGAAATCATCAGGCTCACTTATCCTACTTTTTCCCACCACCTTTATTTTGACCTTCTTTGTATAATAACTCAAAAACATAAGACAATGCCTAGTAATGTATGCTGAGCGATGGATCTCAAGTGCTTTACAAATCTAGGCATTATTGGCCAATACTTATTTTAACTAAACCACAAAATCTTTCAAACTGACTTCTCCAGTGTCTTACATATGTGGTTATGTTAATAAAGGGCTGCTAACCAGGAATTTTGATGGAGTGATTGAGAGCAAGGGCTTTGGGGTCAGATAGCTCTAGGGTATAGGGTCTGCATTCTGTCACATACTAAATAATATTATTATCCTCACTGTACAGAGAAAGCTACCATGGCCTCAAGAGACGAAGCAAATTGCTCAAGATGTTTTTCTTTTTGTTTGTTTGGGTTTTTTCAAACTGCTCAAGATGAAACAGCCAAAGAGTGGCAGGCTGAGAACCCAACCCTTAGCCGTGGGACTCCAGGCAGCCCTGCAACGTGTCTGCAGTTATCAATGAAGCTTAGAAAGGATGTTCTGTAGTTGTTTCTCACTGGAGATATCCTTGTTGCACTGAAGGCAACCATATTCATGGGCTCTTTATCAGAGGTAAAGAATTTGTGAAGGGCCTGTGGTATTCAAGAATGACAGAATACAACCCCCACCCTCAAGGGGCACGCAATCTAGTCAAGTCATACAATCTATCAGCAGTGCTTCCTAACCAGGGGGCCACCACTGGCTCTTACATATGCCAAGATGTGGTGTCCTCTGCTCTAAGCATCTCTCCACCCCCAACAAAGGTCCCCTGCCAGTCATCTCTGGCTTTGAACAACCTTGTTTATTAGCCTCACAGTGTGCCTTGCCAGGACGATTTTCTACTTGTTCTGTAAAGAGAAAGCACCACACTGGGGTACTGGAGGGGCTGCGTGGCAAGGTGGGCCGATGTGCATTTTTGGCACCAAGTCATCTGGACCAAATTTCGCCACAGAAGGAGAACCCAGGGACCTCCCGGGTGACCTAGCCAAGTTCCAGGAGCTCTCCTGGATCTCAGCTGCCTGAAAGCGAAATATAATGGGTGACTGAAACTTTTTTTGTCTCATAAGAGGACTTGCTCAGGACTGCAAGGGCAGCACAGAGGTTGGAACTGGGCTGAGTTCTAGAGTCCTCTCATCAGGAATGAGGGGAGAGCAGATTTTGAGAGCGCCTAAGAATGTGACCTCTTTAGCCTTCCTCTTTTTTGTTTGTTTTCCTCTGGGAAAAGTCCATATAATGACACTTTGGCTGAATAACAACTTACTGAAAAGGGAAGTTCCTCTGGGCCCCACCCAACAAGCCCATACAGCCTGATACCTCCAGCCCTCCAGCTCACCCTCACCCCACAGCTGGGGCTATCTTTACACGCAGGGTGACACCAATGGGCGGGGGGGTTCTCAGGTAGGGTAGGAATGAAACATACCGATTTAGGATAGGAGGGAACACAAGAACCAAGGGACTGTCTGGGTGGAGAGCCTTCCCGGAGAAAGATTTCCTTATTTGTTGCTGTTTGTTTGCATTCCTGAAAGAAGAGCTTTGATTTCGAGTTTCAGGTTAATTTTCTGAGTTCATTTTGGAGTGGTCCTGATCCGAAAATCAAACCCCTTCTTGTGCTTCCAGGGTGATTTTGTTTCCCCGAAATGAATAGTTGTTGAAATGTAGGGGGTGGAAGGAGAGAGGGAGGGAGAGAAGGAGGGAAGGGGGCGTGGAGAGACAGAGATTCCTTCCATGATGATACTGAAACATTTTAATATTTTAATCTCGTGAACAAAAATGTCAACACCATCCCAACACCTCACTCCCATAGGGATTCTCCCTCATTCTCATACTCCACAAGGGACAGAAAAGGCTCCCCATGTTCAAAGATTCCCCATGGCTGGCTTTTTCCTACCCTTCAGGACTGAACTCAAAGGTCATGTCCTCAGAGGGACCCTCTAAAGTACCCTCCCCCCAGACCGCACCAAAGACCCCGATCATTCAATCTCACTGCCTCAGTTTACTGATTTTACAGCACTTTTACCAGTCTCTGAAATTTATCGCGTACAATGATTTCTTTGCTTGGTTATGGCTGCTACCCTCTCTTAGGACAGATGTTCATGAGACTAGGGATCTCGGCCTTGTTTACAGCTGTATTCCTGAACCATCGGTCAATGTCTGCCACTGCTAAGGATTCAACGAATGAATAACGGAGAGCTTCCGGGGTAAGAGAACTGGGAGGAGCCCCAGGAAAGGCAGGGGAGGCACTGAGTGCTGACAGCTAGTCAATTCAGTGTGGCACGAGGCAGTACGGCCCATGTCACACGGATTTTTTTTTTTACCTTCACAGACACATGTTGTTGAGTCATGGGCTCCCAGCGGTTGGGTAGAACTGGGTTCCAGTGCCACTGTGCCTGCAACCCACACAATGATGACTTCTCTTTATGCTGGGTGCTTCTAATGGGCACTCAACTTTGCTCCCCACTTCTTCTACACCCCCTCCATGTGTGTACTTGCCAACTCTCCATGCTGACCACTTCCAGTTCTTCAAATCTCAGACTTCACACTTACTCTCAGCAGGCCTTGCAACATTCATCATAAAGAAAATAGGTGCCATAAAATGAGAAGTACCATCTTCCCCAAATACAGCCACCTGCTTAGCTGCATTTATGCCATATCCTCCACCTTCTGACCAGTTACAATGTGAAAAGTCGTCCTTCTCCACCCCTTGTCACCGTCCAAGGACTGTGCTCCTGCCATTATCACCCTTCTCCTGCGTCAGCGTGGGCACCTCTTTCTATTGGCTTGCTCTCATTCTCACATCTCATTTTCTTTTCCTCACAGGCCTGTTGGGCTTTGGTCCCCACTGTGCTGCCGTCCTGAGATTTTTATAATGGAGCCACTGGGGGCATCAGTGTAGGCAAGCAGTACGACGTTCAGGTCTTCACGTCACAAACATGAGCATAGAGATGACACCACGTATGCATTGCCTGCTTTTAGTCAGTCCTTTCTTCATCCCCTGCAAAAAGGGGACTGGGAAAGAAAGCCTTGTGCATACCTCCCCTTCTCTCTACCAGCTCAGCAGAGAGCTCTGAGCACCACTCTTGGCAGCCTAAACAGAAGGAAAAAGGGTTTTCCATGGCTACGGTTTTGGATCAGAGCAAAGAGGACTGCAGGGCGTGAATCACACACACACACACTCATACTCACATACTCCTCCACCCACACCAAGAGAAGGGCTGCCAGATCTGTTATGATACTGGAAGCCATGAGGAGATGGCCTCAGGCTGCAGCAGACACCTACCTGCCTAAGGGATGGCCACAGTGAGGGTATATCTGGGGCCCTGAAAACAGGTTCGCCCACATGTGTCTGGGGACCTTAGAAAACAGCCCTACCCATGGTTCCTTCCTCTTGAAACTTGACAGAACAAAAGCATGCACCTCTTGGGTCTGACTTGAACACCACTGATCCCAAACTTCAATGCCAAAATCCCATGAGCAAACTGAGGTTAAAAATAATCATCATCATCATCATCATCATCATCATCATCATGAGACTTGTCTTTTGATATCAACTACAATAATGTAAAGTGGCAAATCATTACTCTCTATTTTCTTTTTCTTCACTAAAAACAGGAAAAGCAAAGCACAGGAGTTCCAAATAATTTTAAGGATTTTGCAGAACTGTTCATGTTCTCATTTAGTTCTTCAGCAAACATCTTAACACACCAAGCGCCTATAAATTTTGCAAGGCTGTGGGGCTGTATTTTTCCTTCTTCCTCACAGAGGCACCAGATCTCAGAAGAGGGAATGATCAATGGATACAGTTATAAATATTTTCAGGCTACCGAGAACCAAAGATGAACTGTAGAAAAATCTGGGATTTGGGGGCTAGCTCCTGGCATGTGCTTGAGTTAACAGGTCTTGACCCCAAATAAATCCCAGAGATATTTCATCAGATAAGAAACCCAAAGCCAAAAAGTGCTCATAAATTAAATTCTAATTTCATCAAATGCTTTTTAATTGAAAAAAGCCTGTTTTTCAAAATGTAAGTAACTGCTAATAAACATATAAATTTTATGTATGGGCATTTTAAGGATTTTAATAGAATGGTTGTCCCTTCATTAGTGGTGGGGGAAACAGAAACATTAATCAAAGTCTTACCAACAGTAAGTTGTGTTACACTTGAAATAGCAACTCCTCCTATGTGAGGATCTTAGAGTGGGAGGCAGGGTTGACTGACTGGAAAATTTCTTATTGTCTGACAGAAACTTTTGTGCAATATTACCTGTAGCAATACATTTGCAAGATCACAGATGATTGGTGGATGCTGCCTGGAGTTGTCAGATTTAATTTAAAAAAAAAAATCACCAGCTAAGTTTGAACTTCAGATAAACAACAGATCTTTTTTTTAGTATAAGTATGTCCCAAAGTATATCACATGAGATAGACTTGTCTTAAAAAGTTATTTGTATTTTTTAGCACTGTGTTGCATCTGGCCAATCTAATGCTATCTGATGGTTTGCTAAGCTGCTACCACATTTTACTTGAACATTAGGAAACTAGCAGATCCCTCTAAGTGCCTTAAGTTGCCCTCAGACCAAAACCCAATAATGCGTTCATGCCAGATGGCGCCAAATGTGACTAAGCAGACACCTCAACGCAACATCTACAGTGCCCATGGAGACACATTCAAAAACTGTCTGCCTCCTTTCTTAAATTGATTTAGAATATGATCAAAAAATTTTAGAATTGGAGGCTTGCATAGATTCCTTTTTTTATAAGGAAAAAAAATTAGGTCATTGACAAGTACAAAGAACTTTCCTACAAACTGTTACCAATGTGGGATGCAGAGAGTGGCGTGGGCACCACATTTAACCACAGGAGAGCCAAAAAGGTGCCAACGCCTGAGGATTTATTTATTTTTCCAGTGTGAGCAGCTTGGTTAGGGTACTTCTGACAAGTGGTGATATAGATAGAGAAGAAATACACTGCGAGCTCCCTAAGCACCGAGTGGTTATTGAATTCATTTGTGTAACCCAAGTCTTTGGCATTGGGTGGATACTCACTGACTGTTGGATGAATGAATGCATGCATGCATGAATGAATGAATGTGTGTGTAGTCTTGAATCATGAGACCAAATACGTGTTGACAGGGGAGAGAGAGTGAGATGGGGAAGGTGCACAGGAGGGGAAGTCTGAGGGCAGGATGACCAGAGAAGGGAGGATGACCACAGGCCCTGCTCTCCATCCATCTTCCTCACTGGATCCTTTGGTTTGTCCCATCCCCCAATAATGATGCAAAGATATCATCCCTCCCAGTTTTGGGGTTCTCAGGAAGCAGCCTGATCTCAGCCTTGGGCCAGCTCAGACCCAGGTGCTTGCCCTCTCAGGACCATTTTACCCACCAGAGGCACAGGCCCAGGTAATGACCCACAGACTCCCACAGACCTAAAGGGACATCTGTGACCCCAGGAAAACAGTCAGCTCCAGAATCCACGAGGCAATCAGAACTTATTCAATGTTTGCCTAAACATCTAAAAAGTATTACCTCAAGTCCACAATCAAATGCAACTCGATACTCACATCGTTAAATGTAAATCGTATTTAATGTGGGATATGGGTACATTTTATTAATTCTATACAATGTGAAGTATGACCAGCCTTTGCCCACGTTCCTCCCTCCCAGCCATCTGAAGCTGCTCTCAGGTAAATTACCTGGTAGACCATCTCTCTAAATATTTCTTCTAGTTCCTCCTTGCCTCTGTCCTCTACCTCCTCAAAGCTGCTCAAGGCAGGAATGCCCTGACTTTAAATGCTTCTTCACGCAGCAATTTTGTTTACTTGTGAAATTGTTTAGTCTCCTCCAGTGATGTCCTGTAGGGGACAGCTAAAGAATTCAATGTAAGTCTCCGGGGAGAGGTTCCAGTGGTTGACGAATGAAAAGAGGCACACATGTGAAAAATGGCTTTACATGAGTGTTTGCCGTGTGTCAATTACTGTGCTGGGTGAGGTACGGACACCTCACAATACCCACTGAAGTGGGATCTCTGATCACCCTCCCCTTACAGACAAGGAAACTGACACTCAGACTCAGGTTAAGTATGAAGCCAGATGTCACACAGTTGAGCCAGGATTTAAGCTTAGGCAACTTGATGCTGTTTGAGATAAGGCACTGATTGCACCAGCCCTGGAGTCGAGTGGACAAAAAAGGGGTCATTGCCCAAGAATGGTTCCAACCTGGGAAAAGGTTAGGGTGGCCATGTCCCCAAATGAGCTAAGTCTGGGGACACGCAGAAGGAGAAGAAAGACAACCACACAGATTTTTCCAAGCAAGGACGATGGGAAAGATGGAAACGGTAAGATGCACACTACACTCCTCAAATGGATGGGCAGCAACATTTGGTTTCTAAGTTGGAGCTGGAGGGTCACATATTAGGAGGTGGAGCTTTCTAATGGCAGGAGCTGGTGGTGAGACAGTGAGTTCATTCATTTCAACCACGTCGCAGAACAGATAGGGAACCAAACCCTAAAAAGGTTAAATAACATCACACCCCCACGATCACATAGCTGAAGGGTATTCTAGGCCTCCAGGCCCACTCCAGAGCGCCCCTCCCCTCAGCTGCATCCCTAAGCCTGCCAGTGAGAAGTGAAAGGCAAAAAACTAAAAAAATAGATAAATAAATCCAGGATACAGAAGGAGGTTCTGACCTTGAAGCCTCTCAGAAATCTCTGGGGTTCACAAAGAGTAAGAGAAGTTTCTGCAAAGGAAAGGAGACAGGTAAGGATTTTGGATTTTTTTTTTCTAAGTGGGGTAGGACCCAGGCAACGAACCTAATAGAAAGATTTCTGTCCAAGTTAAAAAGGGGCATTAGCAGATTTTTGTAAGTACCAGGCACCAACAAAAATTCAGTAGGATATCATGTCAGGTTAACTTTCCATCCTGTTTCTGACAGAGCTCTTGGTGAGCAGAAAGAGTGGCTCACTCCGAGTCAAGACTCAGGCAGGGCAGTCTGACAGCTGGAGAGGAAAGTGGCGGAGTAAGCGCTGGGTTCAGCTCAAGTGTACCCTTCTTAAGACACCTGTGCCAGCCTCACGGCAAACCTGGAAACCCCGTGCTCCCCATGGCCACTAGCCAAGTGGCTTCCTCCTGTTCATTCCTCTGGTTTGTTCACCTGGCAGAAGCCCCTATGTGGCCTGCAGGCTGGTGGATCCCATGTTCCCGCACAGTGGAGAATCTCGACAGGTGTCCGTGGAATGAATAGATTCATTCTTCTGCTTATACAGCCACTATCTATGTATCTGGCATTGTGCCAAGCGCCCCTATGCCTACCTTCCCCCCACAGACATGGTCCCTGCCCTCAAGGGACTTAGTCTCATGGGAGGGACAGGCATAAAGAAAACAAATAATTCTCCGAGTTACAAAGGGAAAGTACCAGATGCTACAAGAGGGGGCATTCGGGGACACTTCAGCCAAGAATCAGGAGTTAGCAAATGAAAAGATAGGAGGAAGAGTGTTTCTAGAAGAAGAAAAAGCCTGCATAAGATAGAAGGAAGATGTGGGGACCAGTCAGAGACCTAGAGGTTAGTAAGGATGGAATAAGGCAAAGTGCACCCCAGGAAGGCAAGACAGCCAAGCGGGAGGGGTGGGCAGGGCCCACTGAGGATTCCTGCCCAGAAAGCAATGGGGCTGTGACCGAAGAGCTTACAGCACCTGAGCGACGGGTCACACAGACTTTTTCCAAAGACCACTCTGGCTGTGTGCACAGAATAAGCTGGAGGGTGGACGAGAAGAACACCAGCTGCGAGGCCCCTGCAGTAATCCTGGCAAGCTTTAGAAGACTAGACAAATGGTGAGAGCACTGTTCTGAGGAATCACCATTACGTAACAATCACCCAAGTGTTCGTTCAAAGCTTAGGTAACAACATGGAGAAGATCTTCATTGCACCAGAGGGTCACAACTTCTCCTTGGCTCCGCCCTTGGTCTCTGTCCCTTCCAACCTCTTGGTCATTTTGAGGGGTGGAGGGGAAGGAGGGGGCATTCCTGGGAGCAGGAAAACCCTGAGGAAGGCAAGTGTTTATGAGGGGCAGGTCTACGGGAACCCCAGGGGCAAGGCAGGTCCCAATCCACACTTTGAAACATCAGGATTAGCACTGATTTGCCAGTTTACAATGCCCTTCCATGCATATATTGTTTCATTTAATCTCAGATGCACACACTGAGGTCAGTAACACTGATCTTGATTGACATCTAAGAACACTGAGGCGCCACTAACCCAATCACGTGGGCTAGCGCCAGCAGTCACACCCAAGTGTTCCAGCCGCATTCATGAGCCTCCTTCCACTCATAACCAGGAGGCCAGATGAAATGAAGTGTGACATTCAATAAAAAGAAAAATAAAGACCACTATTTAGGTGAACAAAAAATGTCCATACAGGCAGGACAACCGCAAGCTCTATACACATGCTCTCAAAGCACTACAAACGTCAGCCAATGCAAGCTGCATGAAAATATGCATGATTAAGAAATGACGGTAAATAATGGCCCGTTGTGACCTTGAAGTCAGACAGCCAACCTTCAGTTTGAGGTCCAGCATTTCCACAGATTAGTTGTTTGGCTGTGGACTGGAAATGACTTCACTCCGAAGTGAAGTTTCCCCATCTGGAAACTGGAATACAAAACCCACCCTACAGGGGTTGTTGGGAGACTGATGAGAAAACACAGGTAATGGGGCTGGCAGGAAGCCTGGCACATTCTATGCATGTTGGCCTTGATTAACTCTCATTACAGCTCTCTGCCAAGGTCAGAACACATCTGAGACTCCACACTCAACCACTGGTGCCCCATTTTACGATAGATAGTAAAAATTTACAGAACACTTAGGGAGGGTTATCAGCAGAGAAAGCTCGAGAAAGCACTAGTCTTGCAGGTCTGGACACCTAAATGCCTGAGTTCTTGACCCAGTTTTGTCACTAACTAGCTCTGTGATCTTAGGCAAGTCCGAACTTATTTGTGACTCAGATCTTAACTGTAAAGCGATGAGGGTTGAGATATGAATTCTAAATAACTTCTAAAGTCCCAGTCGGCTCCAAAAGTCCTTAGGTTTTTTGAATCCCTGCCTTATGGGGACCTTTAAAGGGAAATGGATTTTCTAAAAGAGACAATTTAGAAGCTCCATGGTATTTTGAAAATAATAAAAGCAGTCCTATAAAAGAAGAGAAATACTTCATGTATTTTATAAGAAATAATGAGTAAAGGAGGGCCAATTGGAGAGAGGCTCAAAAGGAAGCAGCTTTGGAGTCAGGCTAAGGAGAAAAGAACTTCCCAACAATAAAAATGACTCAATAATGGACTCGTCATCATTCAAAATTGTGGGATCCTCCAGGGCAGCAGTGTAATGTTGAAAACATGACACTCCCGGCACCCAGCCCAGTAAGTGGCACATGGGGCACTCTTAAGAAATGATGGACAGAAAAACAGGTGGGATGGATTGTGTGGATGGGTAGGTGGGTGGGTTGGGTGGGTAGGTGGGGAGATGAGTGAGCGGATGGGTGGAAGGAAAGGAAGGCAGGAGGGAATGAAGGAGGAAGGAAGGGAAGGGGAAATGCTTCAGGAGGTGGTGAACTTGCCCTTGATGAGTGTGTTCAGGCAACAGCTGGAGAAACATCTGCAAAGGGCGCTGCAGAAGGGATTTCTACCCCATGTAGAAGATCCCACTACAGGTCTACGTGAAGTTTATTTCCTCACTTCTCTCCCCAGTAACATCCTACATATTTTTGTCAGATAATCTTCTGAAAGGACAGTTTTTTCCATGTCACTCTCCTACTCAAAACATGAAATGGCTCCCCCTTGCCTATTCAATGAACTCTGCAATTCTGATACCGGGGGGCTTCATTCTGGCTCTGCCTTAAGGACATTTATTCGTTCTTCAGAACCTATCTTGAATGTATCCTCTGTCAAGAAGATGGCTATTCTTCACTTGCCCCCACCCCACAGTTTATCTAAACTCTGTCCACTGTTGTACATCATTGCACACAATTATAATCCACTTGGTGACAGTTCTTCTCTCCTATGAAACTATGAAGTCCTTGAATGACAAAAAGATCTTTGCCTCTGTACCTCCAACAAAGTCAGAGAACCTGACTTTCAGCAGTTATTCAATAATAATAATAACAATAATAATAATAATAATAGGAATTATTTATTATTTATCATAAATCAGGCATTCTGTTAAATTCCTGATATGCATTATTTGCTTGCATCTTTATAACAACTCTATTGTCCCCATTAAATCCACAAGGAAGTGGAGGCTTAAGAGAAAGTAAATAATTTGCACAAGACACAAAGGTAGTAGGGGCTGGAGTCAAACCTGGTGCTACATAAAAACCACTCTGCAGCAGCAAGACCATCCACAGCAGCCATGTCACTCATTCCTTCACCCAAAGGCAATTACTGAGCCGTAAGAAGGCATGTTTTGTGCGCAGAGTTCCTGCCCTCAAGAAGCTAACAGTGTAATGTGTGAAAAAAGACAAATCAACAATTATGGCACAGTGCAATAATGCAGTCAAAGAGGTATGTACAAGAAGAAAACTATTTCAATCAAAGTGAGGACACAGGACATATTAATTATAGCAATGGACTGTGTTTATCGAGTGCCTACTACACACAGAACGGTGCCTACTACATGCTGAAAACCTTATCATGAGGCTTTATGAATACACTGCAGCCTAGCAAGATTATAGTGTAAAATACAGACAATAGCTTCTGGAGTCAAAGTACAACCGTTCTACTCTCAGTACTGCTACTTTCTAGCTATATGCCCTTGGGCAAGTTACTTACTCTTTTTTGCACCTCAGTTTCCCCATCTGTAAAATGGGGATAATAGTAGCTCCTACTTCATAGGGATGCTATACTGATTAAAAGACTAAACCTCTGGGGCTGGCCGAATGGTGTAGTGGTTAAAAGCTGGCTTGGGATGCCAGCGGCCCCGGTTCGGATCCCACATATGAAGGCCAGTGATACTGCCCTCTAAAAACAAACAAAAAAGACTAAACCTCTGAAAGACATGAAAAATGTTGCCTGGTGTATAGTGTTGCATACATTTCACTTACTTTTAAGTAACTTGACCAAGAGCACAGTAAGTAATTGTCTGATTCCAGTATCTAATCCACTGCACAAAAAGCCTTCCTTACCAATGCACCTAAGACAAGTTGATGCTGGAGCAGAGCTTTGAAAGGCAAATGAAGGGTAAAAGGGGTGGAAGGTATGACCCGTTATAGAACAGCCATCATTCCATACTGCTCTACTGCTGTACGTTGGTTCCCTCTTTTCTCTGCCTGACATTCCTTTTCTAGCAATCCTGACCCACTAAAATCCTGTCCATCAGCTAACAAAGCCATCCCACTGGACTTCTTCCATGAATGTGGCCCTGACCTTGCTCCCATGCACTGGGTTGATGCCACTCTGGTCAGGGTTAGTCTTGGGTATACAGTGGTATTTGCATACTTGTGTCCATACAAGTATGCTCACACATGCGTGCATGCGAGCAGCCACCACGAGGCTTCCAGGACACCTCACACTCATGGAGCAGATACTTTAGAGAGCACCACAGACAATGACCACCAAGCTGAGATATGTGCTATCCTAATTACTGTACCAAAGTTGAAATGAGAAACCATCCCCAAACTGCAGACAGACGCACCACTGCAAACAGTATTTCCTACTCATCCTGACTCATCATCCTGAATGTCTCACTAATGGGGGAGGTACACTGTGATTTATTATTTTGAACTGTGACTCCATCTAAGTAGTTTAAAAACGGACAAGGAGAACTTGAGACAAAAGAAACCTCTACTCTCCCCAGTGCCTGTTTATCTGAAACTGTCACCTTTGCTTTTTTGGCTTCCTTATAATCTGGAGCAGAAGAAAACGGGCAGAAATTTTATAGTGAAAATGATCAGAACTACAGTAAAAACTTCCTAATGCCAGCCTCCATCAAATATTGCTCCATGTTAAAGACAAAGGAATTTTGTTTTTCTCATGGCCAATTTTTGATCAAACACCTCAAAAATACAATCAAACCAAAGTGTACTAGCAGGTCAGGAGGGAAATGCAGAGAAAAATGCAACCCCCCGCAAAAAAAAAATGATGAAACGGTGAAGGTAACGGATGAAATGGGCAACTATGAATTCCATCTTTTCCCTCTTTCAGCCCAATCCAGAAGAGGTAGGCAGACTTATGGTCACAGCATACGCAAAGTGACAGAAAAGAAGTAGAAAGATCAAGGTAACCCAAACATTAGATAATGAACTTGGCCTCTGAGCACTGATTAATCTTTATTTACTATAGGTCTCCCTATTTAAAAAAAAAAAATCATGGGCTTAAAAATACTTAGAAAATTAGAATTGAAGGAAGCTTAATTTTTTTGGAGGGGGGAGGGAGGGCTTCTAGGTTTGTTTCTTAAGGTATTAACTTATTTTTAACAACTTCAGGTTAAACAACAGGGAGGATAAAAGTGCACTTTGATGCCAAAACAGACATTTGGGGGCTTCTCCAAAGCACAAAGACAGGGAGATCATGAACCAACCAGGGTTAAAAACTAGAAGGCCTAAAGGGAAGGCAAGCCTATGAAATAAGTTGTTTTTTCCTTCCTAACAGTCTAAACTTAGATACCATTGAAATGCCATCTTTCTTTAGGTGAAAATGATACATTACCACAAACCTTTCTTCTTAACACCACAGAAGTACTTTGGTTCCATAACTGCTTGACAGCTAACTTCACAGGTGACCAGACCTAGAGAATTTGTCTAATACAGTGTCACAACCAACCTAATGAAATCTCATTTCTTATCTGAAATACCCAATCTATAATATACCCAAAGCTGTGTGGACAAATACCCCTAAAGTAATTTTAGGTTAGAAAAATGCCTCAGCTTTCAATCCCCAAAGACACATTGTTGGTAAGATAAATGGAATCAGCACATTTTCTTGCAAAGACTAAATCTTGGCTCTCAGAGACTAACAGGATTTTTTTTGACAATTTCCCGTACTTCCTGTTCTCTGGGGCTCCCGGTTATACAGCGGCAGACCCAGGAGTCAAACCATGATCCCAGGTTCTATTCTAACACGAAGGGGTTAAAGGTGACCTCCAAGATCTAGGCTCCCCTTCTTCATGGCTACGGGAGCAGCAGCCAGAGTGATCTGATTAAAATGAAGTCAGCCATGGCATGCCTCTGCTCCAAACTCCCCCCTGCCTTCCCTCTCAGAGTAAAAACCAATGCCCTACAATGGTCCCAGGCCCCTCTTCCGGCCCCTGCACCCTCACCTCCTGCTCCCCTCTCTGCTCAACCCCGCGCCCACGCCCACCCACAGCCCCAGCCACACTGGCCTTTCTTGCACTGCCTGTTTCCCACCTGGAGTGCTCTTCCCCCAAATTGCCACACTGCGAACTCTGTCACCTTCAAATACTTGACTAAATGTTTTCTTTCCAATTCAATTCATTTAAAACGTCCATGTCCTTTAAGCTCTATTTCTTTTTCTTTTTTCCATGGACTTTCTACTTCCCAACAAATGACATAATTGACTTACGCATCACGTTTCTTATTTTTTTTTTTTTTCAGGGCAGTGTCATTGCCCCTCATAAGTGGGATCCGAACCGGGGCCGCTGGCTTCCAAAGCCAGCGCTTAACTGCCGCGCCACTCGACCGGCCCCACGTTTCTTATTTATTGTCTGTTTCCCCAGCTAGAGTGTGCACTCTTTGAGGGCAGGGGTTTGCCTGCACTACTCACTTATGTGTCTCATGTGCCTGGCATGCAGCAGGTTTTCAACGAATATTTCTAGAATGAATAAATAAGATCTTTTATTCCTCTAATTTCTTTTTTTTTTAGAGGGCAGTGTCACTGGCCCTCATGTGGGATCCGAACCAGGGCCGCTGGCACCCCAAGCCCGCTCTTAACCACCGCGCCACTCGGCCGGCCCTTCCTCTAATTTCTTACGATTCTACAAGTATCTGGTACTTCCTACTTGGTAAACTGGTAACTAGCTATTTCCCCCACAGAAACCAACCTAAGAAACTGAGTAACTCAAGTCCAACAACATTTAATTAATCACCACCTTTTATTGAGAATTTATTATGTGCCAGATACCATTATTATACATACGTTTAATCACCTAATCTCCACCAAAAGCAAGTTTGAAACACATTACATTGCTTCCTAATGTCCTAAGGAGACTAAGGAAAATTAGGCTCAGAAAAATTAAGTAAATAACCCAAGACCATATGAGTGCCTATGCTGGGCTTTTCTGAAGATCCTGGGCCCATTCTGCCTAACTTCATTATAAAATGAATTCACACAACTCACAGAAATGGAGAATAAATCAGTGGTCACCAGATGGGTGGGGGTGGGGGAGAGTTGGGGAGCGGGTGGAAAAGAGGAAGAGATTAAGAAGTACAAATTGCCAGTTATAAAAATAGTCATGGGGATGTAAAGCACAGCATAGGAAATAGAGTCAATAATATGGTAATAACTATGCATGATGCCAGGTGGGTACTAGACTTATCAGGGCGATCACTTAATAAGTTATATAACTGTCTAATCACTGTGTTGCACACCTGAAACTCATATGATATTGTATGTCAATTATAATTGAAAAATCAAAAAACATTTAAACAAATAAATAAAATTGATTCTCCTCTTCGATAGCATCAGACAAAAGAGGG
Source organism: Aselliscus stoliczkanus (assembly GCA_033961575.1). Classification (NCBI taxonomy): domain Eukaryota; kingdom Metazoa; phylum Chordata; class Mammalia; order Chiroptera; family Hipposideridae; genus Aselliscus; species Aselliscus stoliczkanus. The sequence continues at coordinate 68,484,729 of CM066739.1, read as the reverse complement.
ATCCCATGGACATGTTATGGAAACACTCCTGGGTGTTATACAGAGAAAACCTGGACTAAACAAATAAACAAATGCAATAAGGTGCTGTGAAAGATGCTGTACTTTTGTAATAAAACATAACATATGGTCATTCTTATAAAATCATTCTGATACTGTTATAACCAAACCAACAATAACAGAACATGAAAGGGAGAGGGTGTGACCTACTGAATTCAGCATTGGTCTCCCCAAAGACTTGCTGTGTGACCAGGATGGGCCCTGACCTCCTTCAGCACACAGGCACCATGCCACCCAGCCCTAGGGACTCCCTGCAGATTTTACGACAAAACGAGAAAAATCTATGTGCAAAATTAATGAATTTATAGAAGAAAAGCACTCTATAAATGAAATCATCTCCTGGTCACCATTTCTCAGGTTGGTTGTAGTTTGAGACCCATTTCACAAGCCCAACAGAGCAACACCTAAGTCAACTCAGACAGCTGAGCCCAGCAGAGCTCAGAAAAAATGGCCGAAAAAGGAGAAGTCTATCAGAGGCTCTTTTCACTGAATCATCTCAGTGGTGGACCAAAGTCTTAGTTGCCAGCAAGCCACAAAGGAGACGAGGTCCATGAGTAAAAATTTCCAGAAGGGTCAGCCTCTCCTCGGGCAGAGGAGGAAACAGGCCAAGCCAGTCATCCACTTCTATGGCTCAGTATAGGTGGTGTGGTTAGGCAAGGCGGGGGTTGCCCACATAAAGGCTAGTGTCACCACCACCTTAAGCAACTCCTGAGCCACAGACACTGGGGGAGAAAGACCACGAGAGTTCTGCCGATCTCTACACACGGAGCATAACAAGGCTTTGTCCCCAGTTAGACTTGGCAGTGTTCCAACACAGTCTGTTAGATCTCCCTAAATTTGCTAGGTGGTTTCTCAACCAGACACTGCCTACGAAAACATCTGTTCTCACTATGCCAACTTGGGAGGAAGCAACCTCAGGGACTAGGGACAGAGGTAAAAGGAGAACCTTGCATGGTGATATGGGAAATGGCTGCCTTCCTATGAAGAATCTGAAACTTCCAGGGATTACATGGCTAACTGAAGTCTTTCTTTTCGATGATAATTCTAAATTGTGAGCTCAAATATCTAAAATTGGATGTCACATAAATGCCAAGAATTCCTTTTGCGATAACTGTTAAAAAAAAATAAACAACCCAAATTTAAAATCCCTGCTCGTACTGTTTTAATCAAGATAGCAATCCCCAAGTCTTCCTTTTTGAGGTCCACTAGTTTCAGAACATTTTACTTGATTAGTAATGGAAAATAAACCGGTCGTCCCTAGGGAAAAAAATTGCAATGAAAATCCTTCATAAGTATTCCATAATCACTCTGAGAGCTGTCTTGACACATGGACGTCTCTGGGGGAGGGGTGTGCTTAGGATCTAACTGTACTTGAAAAATAGCATTGTCGCTATGGAAGCAGCTCTAAATTTTGACTGTTTTTCCTTGTGCTAGCAAAGGCCATATTCTCTATATGCAGCTTTTCTTTTCCCTGCAGAGGGCTTTGCCAGTCAGCCACCTAGTTTGTAGCATGCCCTGCCTTGCCTAGGCATTCACCAGTCCTTCTTACTGTTCAAGCGCCCTTCTTTTTTTTTCTTTTCTTTTTTTTTTTTTTTGAGGGCAGTGTCACTGGCCCTCATATGTGGGACCCGAACCCGGGCAGCCGGCTTTCCAAGCCAGCGCTTAACCACCACACCACTCAGTCGGCCCATCTTTTTCGCTGACCTGCAAATATGAAAGTAGAGTGCAAATAAACTGGAATACCAGCATCCACTGAGAAGAGAAAACAGTGACATTCATTCACTGAATCATTCCTTCATTGCAGGAACCATAGGCAAGGCCCATTCAGGTCCTTGCCACTGGATTGGCGACTTGTCCATCAAAATCAAGACAGTGTGACCAAGTTTTGTTTTAAAACAAATGCTTCAGAAATTTTTACACTTAGGAGTTATCGGCCTTGGGCTGGCCAAGTGGCTCAGTTGGTTAAGAGTTCGCTCATGAGTGTGAGCTGAGCTCTGAGCAACAGCAGTTCGATGCCCAGCATGAGCTGAGCTGCTGCTGTGCTGCCAACAGGTGGCAGGATGGCTCAGCTAAAAAAAAAAAAAAAGAAAAAAAAAAAAGAGTTATCGGCCTTTCAGAGAGCTCACTGGATCCAGTAACACAATGAAGACGGTTGCTCAAATGTATTTGAAACCCCGCTTTCTGCACTGCCTGGAGAGCCTGTCCCATTTCCATAGCTCAGGACAATAAACTGTCATTCTGTGAAGGTATACTTGGTTCTGGTAAGCAACCAACAGGCTTTCAGAGCCAAGCTTGCCAAGCTCATCAAATAAGGTAGATAATCATGTGGAGTAATACTGTTTTTCACAAACATGAGGTGTGGTCAGTACAGTGATGAAACTGGTTTTCTTATGAAGATCATAACTACACTCTAAATGAACATTTTTTAAAAAAAGATTCAAAAGGTGTTTGTTGATGGATATTCTTGTTTTTCATGTGTTTTTAAGCAACAGCAAAAAGGTCTTTGGAATGAGTACATCACCCAAGCTACTTTGAAGACATTTGGACACATACATATAGTGTATATATAATAAATTAAACTAATGATGTCTGCCAACTGCCTCCTAATCTAACATTTTGATTAATTTTCACGAAATTTTATTCTTTTCCCATTATCCTTCTCATAAATTAAAATCATTCACTGTGATGGGTGAAAGCATTAAAATATATGATCTCTTCAAGGAAAAAAAATGATCGAATGAATGAAAGAAAAGTTTTATTAGCATCTTAGCGTGGAAGTGGCTTTAGAGAGCACTCATCCCAAAGATGTATTGAGCAAATACTAGGAAAGGAAGAACCGCCTGGATCTCCTTTCAATACATCATCTCTTTAGGAAGATGACTTTGATGCTGTAAAGATGTAGTTTGTCCCTGGCAATCTTTTGGGCCTGGGACTGTTATTTCTGTGTTATCCAAGTTGATTTCAATAAATGGAAGGGAGCAGGGTTTCCCATGATATGCCAGAAGAGAAGACGTCTTATTCTATGGAAGGGTCTTCGTCCTCTGTGTTATGATACCTAGAAAAAGTTTCCCCCACCATGATGGGATTAACACTTCTATCCAAGAGCCATTCAGGTAACACTGTCAGTACTCAAACCCCTCTATCGGGTAAATCCATCTTCTTGAAATAACCAGTGCCTCAGGAAAAAGACGAATTCCAAAGTTCCTATTTGCACATTCAAGTCAATTGGCGGAGAGTAGAAGTAACAGTCTTCTAGGTTCCCGGGAGTGGGGTGCTGCTGTAACCAACACCCGAAAGTGTAGAGAGTGGCTTTCTAATTTTACTTATCTTTGCTCCAGGATACCTCTGATATTTCCTCTATTTCATGGTTAAAGCCCATTTCAAAACCTACTAAATTGACTTCATGACTTATCAATGCGTCACTGGCCATGGTTCAGAAAACAATGACCTACACCCCGTGCTTCTCACAGTGTGGCTCACAGACACTTCCCTCAGAACAGCACAAACAGAAAAAGCAAGTCCTAGGCTCATCTCAGACCCACTGCAGCAGATTACCGAGGGGCCAAGTCCAGGAACTGTCGTTTCGATAAACTTCCTAGGTGATTCTGATACGCACCGCAGTTCGGAAACTTATCTAAACTAGTATCTGGTCATGAGACATAAGGAAAGTAGGTCCACAGAGGATACATGATTTTTCAAGGTCACACTGCTAATGAGTAGCAAAGCTAACAGTGGGGACCATGTTCTTTAAACACAGAAAGAAACTACTCATGCCCATCTCAGGTCCAGTATCCCACAACTTGATGCCACGGTCATGGTCACTGCTATCTATACAAGGTTGGACAATTAAGTTCATGAACTCATCCTAGAAAAGGTGGAACATACCTCATTGCTGAATATCATGATGGTCACCTTTGAAAGTGCTTCCCTTGGAAATATATGCACGGATGCCAGTGCCTAGTCCACCCTTCAAAGTAATTTTAGAACTCTTTTTCTGGAATGGCCATCAGAGCTGTTGTCATATTACCCTTGATGTCCTGAATGTCATCAAAATGTCTTTTCTTTATCTTTGGGTAAAGAAAGAAGTCATTGGGGGCCAGGTCAGGGGAGTAGGGACGCTGTTCCAATACAGTTATTTGTTTACAGGCTAAAAACTCCCAGACAGTGCCGTGTGAGCTGGTGCATTGTCGTGATGCAAGAGCCATGAATTGCTGGCAAAAAGTTCAGGTAGTCTAACTTTCAAGGCAGCCTTTTCAACACTTCCAAATAGTAAACTTGGTTAACTGTTTGCCCAGTTGGCATAAATTCATAATGAATAATCCTCCCTGATACCAGAAAAAAAAAAAAAGTTAGCAACATCGTTGCAACAAGTTCACGAACTTAATTGTCGGACCTCATATCTCCACTGCCTACCCTAGTGCCATGTTTGGGTGGGGGTTAGGAAGAACCATAGAAATGTATGTCTTTTCATTTTGAAAATTAAAATTCCAAGAAGTCTGGAGCCCCAAATCACACACACGGCCAATCCAACAACCAGCACATAGTTTCACCAGTATTAATCTTCATCAAATGCACCTCTGACCTAACAAGACCAATTATCTCAAATGCTGAAAAATGAAATAATGGAGGCAAAGGCACTTTGCTTTCCCTCCACACAGATAAGAAGAAAACATTACATAAATGACTCAAAGGCGGCCAAAAGAATCAATAAACTAGTAGGGGGAGCATCAGTTTTAGTTCCTAAATCAAAAATCTCACAAGTGGTTTTCTCAGATTTTAACAAAGGAATATCAACAAAAAGCAAGTCCATCGAGGGAGCTAAATAAAGTCCTATGGAAGAGAATAAAAATAAACCACAGAATTGGAACATTTACTGCCAAATCCAAGGTTTGGTTAGGCTTTCTGATTTTGCCTTTCTACTTTTTTTTTTTTTTTTTGAGGGCAGTGTCACTGGCCCTCATATGTGGGATCCGAACCGGGGCCGCTGGCTTCCCAAGCCAGCGCTTAACCACCATGCCACTCAGCCGGCCCTGATGTTGCCTTTCTAATATCAATCTTTCCATCTGAAAGGCTCTTCCCATGTTCTGTGAAGAGTCTACTGACTAATGTTTGCCTTCTCTTCCAGAAGCAGCCCAAGGATAATTTTCCCAGGGTCTAAAACCAAATTAATTCAATCTGTATTTACTGAGCAACTATTAACTTCTGGGTCCAGTGTGAGGCTGCAGGGAAGTGGGAAGAGAAACAAGAGGCTGTGCAGTCTGAACTCACATAGTCCACTGCAAAGTTCTCTGTATGTACCTAAGTATGAGGTTATGATTAATAATCACACAAGCAGGTACACAATGGCCAATGGATTTACCTGGGAGGAAGGAAGAAGCGACTGCAATGTGTGCACCAGGGGACTTTGTTTCAGGGACACAGGCAAATGTGAGGCAGCGTGACCTTCCCTTGCCCCTCCTCTGTGACTCTGAGACTTCTCCTTCCTCCCTTTCCTTGTGACTTTTCTGGCAAAGTATATACGGAAAAAGAGGCTTAAAGATGTGTCCTTCCCCCCCGCACCCCCCCACACTCAGAGTCTCACACACACGGGCCACATTTTTAAGGGCAGAGGTACTTTGTCACAAGGCTCTGGGAGTCAGAGCAAAGCTGACACAGCCTCCCACTTCACTTCCTACATCCCTCTCCAAGGTTCCCTATGGTGCTGTCTATAAACCAGTGGTGGGTGGACAGCCAACAAGGTCCACAGACTCGATGCCTCAGGTTCCTGGGCGTTTTTGCAGGAACATCCACATTCCTGTGATAACTCAAGTCTGACTACAACTGCCTCTGAGATTTCCTACCAAGCTCTGGAGCTGGTCAAAATAAGAAAGAAATATTCTACAGACTTCAAACACTTGTATGAACCAAAAAAAATAGAATATCAACTCTGACATCATTAGGATGCTACTACATGTCTATCCGGAGCCAAAGCAGCTTACTCACTCCTTTACTTTTGTCATCATGAACACTGTGCGATTTAGTTCAAATACGTTCAACAACTGACGGCAAATACACTGTCAAGTCTTTATCAGGATGTGAGGATGCGCTTCCCCTCTGGAGTTTGATGGATGATAAACATTAGTGTTTTAAGACTCTTTCCCACATACTTTTGGTCATACATGTATGTGCATGTCTGCCATTTAAGAAACAGCTTCTGGCAGGACCTCCCCAGTCACATAAGTCCACCAAAAAGATGACAGGAAGGAAATCAGAGATTAGAGTTCTTTCATTAGCTCCCACTGCATCCCATGAGTTAATCCCTATAGATGTGTCAAACACGATGTCTTGCCTTGTTCCCTGACCGCGGTCATCAACAGAATTATTTCTAGAAAAGGCCTGGAAAGAAATCTGGATTTTCCCAAGCACGGTGAAACTGTCATCACTCACTGTCCCTTGCCAAGGAGAAACTTCTCTTCGTGGAAGAGCCACCATTGCACGTGTGCAAAGCAGTGGTATAATTATATCTTATAACTGAATCTTGTGATAAAGAATGTTCCTTCCTCTCATATGGCTATGGGGAATCTCGGGGCTAGATTTGCAGACTACCTTTCATAGAATAAGGTAGAACCTTACAGAATGCATTTCTAGGTTTTAATACTCTTCTGGTTTCATCTGTGTGATCCCTATGCCATTTTTGTTCTGGTTTCTTTGTCTTTATTAATGTGTTTCTTTAAGAAACAGACAAATGAAAACCTAAGCATCACTTACCCTGTGTGAGATGTGCCTAAAGTCTTCGCCATATATACGGATGCTCCCAAGCATGGAGTCATGCACACATTACCCCGAGTCTATTGTTTATATCTTCAAGCACACATTCCTTATACAAGAAAACCCTTTGCTAGCCTGCTGACATTGCTGGCCAGGGGTGACATCCTCTGGCCTTAACAGTGGGGTGGTACTGCTGTCTTCCTTTGAGTGGTAATTAAACCTGGCTTTCTAGTCTCTCAAGAAAATCCTTGTTTTAGCTGACAGGAATACTGAAAAATGGGGATTCTGAAAGCAAAACAACTAAACTAAAAACACAAAAATACAAAAAACACCCAATGATATCATCTTTGCCACAGAATCCATCCCATAAAAAGTCACCCGTCCTTCTACAATAAAGGAAGGCTGAGAAGAGGCTAAAGGCTTGTCACTCAGTCCTCTTTGAAATTGTATTTGATATGAACAGCCATAAAAATCGTTTCTAAATATGCAACTATCTCTGTGTAATTGTAGGTGCCCCAAGCATATGATCAGCAGCAGGAGGCCATCGAGTAAGTTTTGAATTATACAGAACCTGGCACCCTCTCATAACAACGTCAGGATGGGGCATTAGAAGATTTCCTATAATCAATAACTTTTGGTGATGTTGGCATTAAGAAAAAGATAGCATTGCACTCTCCACATCCTAATTTGAAAGTAGCATGGAAGGCTGTCCCGTAGCCACATTTTATTGCCCAAAAAAAAGGTAAATAGTCTTTATTTTGTGATCATGAATAAGGGGGTAATGTCCCCTAGTCCGTTTGCAGAAAAGACTTCTAGAGCCTGTAGAAGCCATTAGGCTTCCCAATCCTACTTAAAGCCAAAACCTGAAAACCAGATGCGACCTCACTGATTTTCCCATTTGATCAGAAACTTCCCCATAAGCCACATATAGTCATGTTTAAGCTTCCATATATATTGAAACAAATAAACAACAACAAAACAAACATTGGCAATAAAATTCTGAGAATCTATAGGGCATTTTTTTCAAATTGAAAATATTTCATTTGTATTATCTCTATAGGATTTTACAATTGCCCAAGAGAAACAAGTCTAACAGATGCACAGATTTGGGGGGGGCGAAATATTTTTGGCAAATTTACTTTTCATTGCCTCAGATAAAGTTAATCTAAAGTATATACAGAAGAAAATCTGAAAATTGACCACAAGTTCTACTTTAATACTGTCAGATAACGTTAGCCACCTTCATCCACATAAAATTCACTGTGATTCACTTCAATTTACGGAACTATGTCCATTTGGACATGAATTGGCTTATATTCTTGTTTCAACTTTGCTCTCCAAACCACAGGTTGGATCTAAGATACCTCTTGTTCTATTATGAATTTGGTCAAAATCATTCAACATGTTCAATAGTCATGATGAAAGTATGAAATCCAAGATATCCACCTGAAAAACATCTTTGATCTTAGCGTAAGCCTTCCTCCCAAGACAAATTCCAACTTCCTAAAATGTCTACACCTATCCGTACACAGGTATAATTATCAGGACGTGCCTTCAAAAGCCCTGTTTCCTAGGTAAGCAAACTATTCCCAGATCTATTATCTAATATAGTTCTTTTTTTTTTTCTTTTGCTGACCAGGACAATAAACTCTTAAATAAGAAGAATCTTGCAGTACATTTATAAAGATGTTATTTTAAAACTTAAAAACAGACACTTTATTTCTAGTTTCTGAAAAAAAACAAAAAAAAACAAAACAAATTACCCACTATCCTTACACTTTCTTCTCCATAGTTTATCACTTTTATTTCTCATAGGTTTGCCAATTGGTCCTACTTTCTCCCTATTCTGCCAGATGTTTTTCCCTGCCCTTATCCACATTTATATAAATGTTTTGATTCTCTTCTGTCGGTAGCTATGCTGCAGTGCTGCTTGAGAAAGGGCAAAAAATAAGAGCTAAACCAACTGAGAGTACAGCTTAGAACAGTAAGATATTACTCAGCAACCCACAGAGAAGGGAAATGAAACAATGAATACCCAGAGCCCGTGGAGTCACCATACATTTAATTCCATTCTGCACACGTTTGTCAAGGCCTGCAATAAACTAGGCCAGTGCTAGGTGGATGGTTAGTTACAAAGATGGGGTGGGCCATGGGAACCACAGTCCTGGCCCTGCCTTGTTGGTTTGTAAAGAACAATTCATTCATGACTGAGAAAGTCATGTTACTTTGGTCAAGATCACTTGCTTCTTCTTTCTTTTTTAATTCACCAAGATCCATTATAAATCCCTTTATTCCAGGAAGATCCCTGAAAAGGGGGTTGTGTTTAAAAAAAAAAGGAAAAAAAAATCTACCTGCAGCCCCTGTCTCAAGCCCACAGTCGGCACCCACTTACATTCCATTACTGCTTCATTTCACAGACTTCCTCCCCAGTACTAATGGGAGGTGATTGTTTTCTACAAAGGCTGAAGATCAGAAGCACTTTCAACACAAGAGCCTACTCACTGCAAAGTACAAACAGAACAGACTTCTGGCCCCTCAGCTGTAACTCACCTGGACCACGAAGCTGCAGCCAAAGGCTGGGGTGATGCCGTCCCCAAGCGACAAAACATGCCGAAGGAAACTGTCTTTGAAGGCTGAGTAAGAATGAAAACAACAAGTGCTGAATAGAAAATGGAAATGTTGGAAACTACCCATATTTCGCCTTCTCAGCCTCAATCACGCTTGGTAGTCTCGTGGAAAAAGAACGCTGACATCCAAACCCATTAGGTCACTGTGAGAAGAGCCAAGTGAGTAAAGGTACAGGCTTTGTTGTAACATTTTCTGATGGGGCATTGTCAGAATTAAATAAAGGGACCCTAATTTGCCATTTTGGGTATGCACGAGACTGCATCAGATTGGGATCTGAGAGAAAAGGTGGTGAAACCCTACCAGGCTTACAACAGCTTTTTCAAAGGTCAGAGGATCCCCCGAGGATGGTAAGGCCTTCAGGGGGACATGCCTTCACATTTCATGTATTCGGAGGCTCAGTGACTATTCCCATTCCTAAGTGCTTATCAGGAACTCCATATTTCTCACCAACACCTAACACAGATAAAAATTCCTCCTTGATGATCAACATTTTAACTTACAGCTCAGTTGAGCATAGCTCTAGGCCCTTAGCAAATGACCCAAATAATAACCCTTTCTGGACATGGATTCAAAACAATAAAAATGATGAATTAAAAAAAAAATCAAAGCAATAAAAAGTCCAACAGTGTTTTCTCACTGATTATATTGAGTCCCCCTGTTGAGACAGAGACGTCTCTGGGGCCAGGGGTTTCCAACAAACACAGACCCTCCGTAGCTAGGGCTGTTGGTACAGAATAAATTCATTCACCTTCTTTTGGGATGTCCTTCTAGTTAATGAAAAATAATGTTTCCATTCAGGCTTTATGTTTGATCTGCAAATAAACTACCACCAACAAAAATAAACCATCCCCCACTGCAATGTTACAATATTAACACACACTTTCCAGTTTTAATAGAGCCATTTAATGCATTACCAAGTGCACTGAGTCATCTGCCTACTCAGCAAGGAAATACTGAATCGCTACAGTTTCTATTTAGGACACGTTTCACATTCTTATCTGCCCAATCTCAGTGTTATTGTGATTGAGTTATTAATTCCCCAGCTGCTCTTTCTTGCCTTGATTGTTTTCAGTTAACAAAGTTACAGTCAGGTTAATAAAAAGTGGAAATGAGAACCCAGTCTCCTGTGGCCCTCCTCATGGGTTCCAACCCCTGTGAGTGGAAGGTTCTGGCTCTTTCTCACCTAATATCCATTAGTACATCTGCAGTGGAATCCATACGCCCTCGCAGTGCACAAACCAGACCCTTGGTCCTCATTATGACTTTATCATGATCTTATCCTGACTATCAGTGTGACGAAGATATATAACTTTTTATTCTAGACTCCTTTTATATTTGATAAAAAAACACAGTCATGTCAAATATAATGTTCCTTTGGCATCCCAATAGCCATGAATGATTTGCTAGGGACCCGGTACATTTCTTTAAATGCCCCACTCCCTCCTTCCTGTACCCCCCCAAAACAAACAAACAAACAAAAAACAAAGGCATTATGCTTCAAAGGTAAACAGGGGTAACAGAATTAGAACTATCAAAATAACCCAAGACGACGTATTTTATTTACTTCGGAGGGAAAATGGTGCTTGTGGATTTCTGAACCGCCGTGCAAGCATTTGTTTAATAGATGTGTACACTGTAGTATGTGTACGTGGCAGAACACAGGATGTGACCCTTGGGGAAAGTTTTGTGTAGCTTAGAAAGAAAATCTTACCTGAGAGATTCTTCTGAGTTTTTCATATTAAATGTTACCAAATGTAATGGTGTATTCATTCAATTATGGGAAACACCATTCAGATACCTATTGAATTTTTTTCCCCTCACTCATGTTAGACATGTAAAACGTTATAGGTACAGTTAGTGCCACATCAAAGACTCAATTCCACAGAGAAATGGACGGGTGGGGTGGTGGCAGCGTGGAAAGGAGGATAAAACCCTTTTAATCTGATGCATGTACCCAGATTTCGGCCTTGGTCTCTACAAGTTTCCCTCACTCTCATACCTGTGTAACTGGCCCATTAAAGCAAATGTAACAGAGTGAGACTGCAGTCCTTCCTGATTCGTCATTTAAGAGCGCAATCAGGAAAACAGGCTGAATGCATTTCTGTAAATGACATGGTTACCTCCTGGCTGTGTGGACGAGAAAAGCAATGCTAACTGGAGCCGAATTTCTCCCTATTTATGACTCTCTCTGCCACTTAAATAACCTGCCACAAGTTCTAAGGTAAATTTTATTTTCCAATGAGCAACACTTGATTACAAATGAGTGTTGCTTTTTTTCTTCCCTTCCAAGTACATTACTCCCTCAGCCTCACTCTAATGTCACTTTGGTAACTGACAACCTCTAAGATCCAAAGTAAAGCCCCAAAATCATAATCACAGGCTCTAACCAAGTAATAAGAAAACCAACATGAATTTCACACTCATTTATGTCTGGATATATACTCATTTTACTTCCTTGCTAATCACAGCAGTTTACTTAATTCCAATTGGCTCCTTTTTAACTTGGCTAGTCTTAGGTATCATGATTTTTTTTTTTAAGTGAAAAGTCAAAACACTTGCAAAGGATTGTCTCTTCACGCCAGCATCATAAAACTCTCATCTGAGATTATCTGAAGGGAAAATATTTTTCTTGACATTAGAACGTAAAAGAAACTTGGTACAGACTCAAATATAGTGAAAACAGAAGGAAGATATAAAGATGGCCTCCGTTTCATGATAAACACTCCCCTCCTGGACTCAGAAAGGCATCCACAAATCACAAAATTGTGGATCTTTTACAATGACCTTATTTTGATTAGAAAAAAAATTTGCCACATGCATGCCCTTAAAACAGCAAGTGTAAAGACCCCCAGAAAAAGAGGCTGAGTGGCACGAATCTAAAGAGGAATATGGTCTCAGACAGAGATGGCACGGAGCTCTGCCATAATTTCCACAGAACTTTGGGAAGTCACAATTCCTGAGTGAGCTATGTTCCCTAGCAACCAAAAGCTCATCTGAATGCTCCTTCCCACCCTCCCCGCTTCATCAGCTGGCTGTGTTGTCTCCTGAAAATGCCAGTGGGAAAAAAGGGTAGGAGAAAGCGTGGAATTTTGAAGATAAACATGATGCAATTTCAAAGCATGATAATAATTATTAGTGCTGGGTCTGATAATAACATGCCAAATAATGACTCAGATAAAAGAGAAAGTGAGTTGCATTTGCTGATACCACAATTTGGAATATAGACAGTCATCCTCGAGGAACCAGGGCAAACAGAAAGGTTTTAAAATTCTGACAACTTGGAGAAATATAATAGATACATATAATCTTAATGCCAGAAGGGAAAATGGGCTGCAAAGGTCTTACACGAGCATACACCCAAGGGAGGTTTTTGGGGTTCAGGTTCATCTTGAGGATGGAAAACTAGGGAAGTCTTCAAATCTGAAAACAAACGGAAACCCTGACAGGTCTCCCAATTGCCCAGTCAATCAAATTCTGTAAGACACCAAGTCTATGAAAGGGCATGTCACACAGTGGGTGGGCAGCAACTGTTAAATGCCATTAAAGAGAAGAAAATTTAACACTGATGTTAAAAAGTCACATAGACATTGTAAAGAACTGCCACAAGAGATTCAAGGATTTCCTTCTCCGAAATTGTAAGTGTAGAAATACTAACTTTTCTGGGATGGGCCTCGACTGAGCAAAGGGATTGGTTAGCACCTGCAGTTCTCAAAAAAAATACTCTGGAATAGAAGCTGGGAACACGGCCTTGGGGGCCAGACATACCTTTATGAAAACCTGTCATGTATTTCATGAGTTGACCTTTTGACATCCTGTACTTCCTGTGTGGCTTTCGTCTCTCTGAGAATCAGTGTATGCATCAGTAACCTGAAACCATATCTAATTCTTCATGGGACTATTATCTAGATTAAATGAATTAATGTATGTACGGCATCTGGCATGGAGCATATGCTTGATAAATGTTTGCTATTTATGATGCTGTCCCTTCAAAAATCTCTCTGAATAAAGTGGAAAATTCGCCATGATGATAGTTTGCACAAATGGAACCAAAAAATTACTTAAGTGTCGAAGAACCCATGACTCTACCTGTAGTTGTATAATACTTGGTGATGCAAGTGTCACTCATGTGTGGACACCAAAAAATAACATTCCTGGCTGTGTAACCAGGCACTAAGAGCAAATCTTTGTCCTCAATCGTTCATACAACCAATTTAAAAAGTCACTGTCACTAAATAAGACATAATAAGAGCCAAGTGTTTTACATCTAACAGAAATTTTTCTCATGCATCAAATTATTTACTTGAGTTTTGGTTAGCCTATTCCTGAGCCTTGATTTTTGCTGCTGTTGTTTGCTTCTCTTTTGCTATGAAATAATCACATACCACATGCACAATGTAATGGATAAAAGCAAAACGAACGTCCACGCACCACCTACGGAACCTTCCAAGCATCTTTGAAGTCCCACGCATAGCCCTTCCTAAATATACCCTACCCTCCACTCCCAGGGGTAACCGCTACCCTCCTGCATTTTATGGTAAATAGTTCCCTTGCTTTCCTGTACAGTCTTCCCATATACGAATCAATCCTTAAACAGTGTGCTGCTTTAGTGTAGCATGGTTTGCATTTCACATGAGCGGAATCACACTGTACAATTCTTAGGTCTTGCTTTTCCACTCAACATTATGCTTGTGAGATCCGTCCCCATTGATAAACACAGTTGGAGGGTACTCTCACTGATGTTTATTGTAAATGAGCCACAACTTCTTCATTCAATATTCTGTTGACAGAGACAGGCTGTTTCCAGTGTTGTGCTACTATGAACAGCACTGCTCTGAGCATTCTTGCACGTGTGTGAGAGTTTCTCTAAGGCGGAGCTTCCCAGGCTTTGCTGCAACCTAACTTATACAGAAAATGATAACATTAGAATGGCAAATTCAAGGTATTCGACAAAGCTGCTCCCACTCCAGGCTGGCGACTTGCTCTGCTACCTTGCTTTGCTACCCTGAAAGCTAGGGGACTAGGGGGCCATTTTACAAGGAATTCCAAATTTCTCTCCCAAATCATTATAGCAATTTGTACTGTCACCAGCGTCATCTGTATATGCCCTCTGCTCCATGCCTTTGCCCAATGCTTGATGTTGACAGCCAGTTACCAGTCTGGTAGGTATTCAATGGTATCCCATCATGGTTTTAATGTTAAAACATATTCTTCCACCTCTATGATTAACACAGTAGGGTCCTGGAACATGAAAGGACAGACCAATAGAACAGAATAGAAACATGCAGAAATACAGCCTATTAATTATGAAAATTAAGTCTATGACGCAGCACATCTCAAACTGGTGGGGAAAAGATGGACTTTTTTATAAGCAGCGTGTGATCTCCAGGTAGCTATGTGGAAAAGAGAGAAAACTGAAGCCATTTCCCATACTATACACACTCAAGTCAACTCCAAATGGGTCATAGATTGAAATGTTCATAATAAAACCACACAAGTACTAAAAGAAAATACGGGTGACTCCCCCTATAAATAGGGGGTGCAAAACAGTAGTCATTATTCGCAAGGGGCTCCGAAGCACTTGAATTGGGGCTAATGTGACTGAGGAACTACATCTGCAGTTTTACATTATTTTAATTAATTTAAATTTAAAAACTGATACTCAGTTATTGAAAACCTTTTATGTACATCTGGAACAACTTGGTTATGTGAATTTAGTTTTCAACTGTACATTTTATGAAGTCTAAATAGAGATCACGTTATTTACGATGAAAAGTTAGTGACCACATTGAGAAGCACTACAGTATAAAACACATCAATTCTTGAGAATTGAGTTTAAAAATGGCTCATCAACAATGTTAAATTAATGATTACTTATTGAAATAATAACATTTTGATAGACTGGATTAAATAAAATATATTATTGTATTAATTTCACCTGTTTCTTTTTACTTTTTTTAAATGTGGCTACTAAAAATTGACAAATGTGGTTTGTGCCATATTTCTTTTTTCTTTTTTTTTATTAGTTTCAGGTGTACAACACAATGCAATAGTTATACTCTTTACCCCCCAAAGTGACAATCCCCCTCCCCCAGTTCGCCAACAACTTCCCCCCCATATCATACATATCCATCACAACTCCCCTGACTCCCCTCCACAGTATACTCCACATCCTGTGACCATCTACATATTCAATTGCATTTGGCATACCATACTACACAACATCAGCTTCAGGTGTACAGTGCAGTGATCAAGCCTCTATTCCATCCATGAAGTGGTCTCCCTAACAAGACATGTGACTATCTGACACGCCACAAAATTTTTACAACATTATTATATTCCCCGAACTGTGTTTCATATCCCTGTGGCAATATTGTAGTTGTCTATTTATGCTGTCTAATCCCTTCCCCTTCCCCCCATCCCCACCCCCCTCCCAACTAGCAACCCTCAGTTTTTCCTCTACATCTACGAGTCTGTTTACTTTGATCGTTCACTCAGCTCTTCAGACTCCACACACAAGTGAGATCACATGGTACCTGTCCTCCAACTGACTTATTTCTTGCAACATAATAGTCTCCTCACAACATTATCAATTACATTCCCAGAACTGCCCCCATATCCCTGCGGCAACATTGTAGTCCCACCTACACTGTCCAAACTTCCCCCGCTCCCTCTTCCACACTCCCTCCCAGCCAACAACCATCAGTTTTTCCTTTATATCTGCTTGATATGACTTCAATCTTCTTAAATTTACTGAGACTTGTTTTGTGGCCTAACATGGTCTATCTTGGAAAACGTCCGATGTGTACTTGAAAAGAATGTATATTCTGTTTTTTCAGGGTGAAATGCACTAAAAATATCAACGAAGTCCAGCTGGTCTAAAGTATCATTTAAGGCCCGTCTTTCTGTGTTGATTTTCTGTCTAAAGGGTCTGTCCATTGGTGACAATGGTGTTGAAGTCCCCTACTATGATAGTGTTACTGTTGATCTCTGTCTTTATGTCTGTCAAAATCTGTTATATGTCATCAGGAGTTCCTATGTTGGGTGCATAGATGTTTATTAGGGTTCTAGTGCCCTTCTTTGTCTTTTATTGTAGTCATTTTAAAGTCTATTTTGTCCAAACTAAGTATTGGTATTCCACCTTTTTTTTTCTCATTTCCATTTGCATGAAATATCATATTCCATCTGTAAACAGCATATACATGTGTCCTATTTTCTTATCCACTCAGCCACTCTCTGTCTTTTGATTGGAGCATTCAGCCCATTCACATTTAAAATGATGATTGATAGGTGCATATGTATTGCCATTTTGTGATTTGTATTCCTGGTCTTCCTGGTTTAGCTTGTTTACCCCTTTCTTTTGTTTAAAAAAGCCCTTTTAACATTTCTTGCAATGCTGGCTTGGTGGTAATGAATTCCTTAAGCTTATTCTTTTCTGAGAAACTCTATTTCTCCTTCAATTTTAAGTGATAGCCATGCTGGATAGAGCAATCTTGGTTGTAGGCCTTTATTTTGTGTCACTTTGAATATCTCCTGCCACCCCCTTCTGGCCTGCAGAGTTTCTGTAGACAAGTCAGCTGTTAGTCTAACAGGAGTTCCTTTGTATGTGACCTGCTGTCTTTCTCTTGCAGCCTCTAGGATTCTGTCTTTAACCTTTGCGATTTTAACTATGATGTGTCTTGGCGTGGATCTGTTTGGGTTCAACTTGTTTAGAACCCTCTGCACTTCCTGGGCATGTATGTTGATTTCCTTCACCAGGGTAGGGAAGTTTTCAGTCATTATTTTTTCAAATACATTCTCGACCCCTTGCTTCTTCTCTTCTCCTTCTGGTATTCCTATGAGTCTAAGGTGGTTGCGTTTCACCTTGTCCCATAGGGCTCTTAAACTATTTTCATTGTTTTTTATTCTTTGGTCTTTTTGTTGTGCCAACTGAGTGATTTCTGCTATTTTATCTTCCAAATCGCTGATCCACTCCTCTGCTTCATCTACTCTACTGGTGATTCCTTTGAGTGTGTTCTTCATTTCAGTTATTGTATTCTTTAGTTCTAACTGGTTGTTTTTTATGGTTTCCCTATCCTTCTTTATGTCCTCGCTAAGTTCCTTAAACATTCTTATCATCAGTGTTCTAAACTCTGTCTCTGAAAGGTTGGATCCCTCTATTTCATTTAGTTCCATTTCTAGAGGTTTCTTTTGATCTTTTACTTGTGACGTGTTTCTTTGTTTCCCCATTCTGGCTGTCGCTCTGGGATTGCTTTGATGTATTAGATAGATCACCAGGAGAGCCCTGGCTGGCTCATGCAGGCACACAGCTCACGGCCCAACACTCCCAGGAAAACTCCCAGTCTCAGCCTGTCCCAATCAGCCGCTCGCAGATCAGGCGAGCAGCCCAACAACCAATCACCACCCTGGCAACTCTGCAAGTGCAGTGCGGAAAGCGGGGACCCAAGGCGGCTTGCGCACTCCCGAGTCTCATGAGCAGCCTGTTGGAGCCGGAGCACGCCCACCAGGAGTTTCCCTGTGTGCCATATTTCTATTAGATAGTACTGCTCTACAATCTAGAAGGAAATTTTTTTCCACACTGCCATTCAAAACCAAGAAGCAATAAAGAAAAATACTAATAACTGACTACCTCAAAGGAAAAAAACTTATATTAAAACAACCATAATCAGAGAAAAAAAAAAGACAAATAATAAGCTGGAGAAAAACTGTTCGAATATTAAAGATACTCTCCCTCACATATAATGCCCCTAATAGATAAGAAGCTTCATAACACAAAGAGGAAAAAGACCTAAAACCCTGTAACCAAGGACAAAAAGTATGAAGAGACGGTTCAGAGAAAAAGATATGCAAACGACCCCTCAACGCATGAAAAGGAACTCAAGGGAGATCATAATAAAAGAGATGCAAGTTAAAATTACACTCAAGAATAATTTCTCACCATTTAGGTGGCAAAGATTCCAAAGTGTTCACAACCAATCTACCGGTGAGACGGTGGGTTAAGAAGGCATTCTCTAGTGAGAACGCAAAATTGTATAGCACCCACAGAAGGGACTTGGGTAACATCTAGCCAAACTGAAAATGTATTTATCCTTTGACCCAGCAACCCCACTTCTAGGAATCTCTCTCAGAGATGATAAACTGGCTAGAATACAAACATAAATATTCACAAGGCTACTCACTGCAGCACTGTTCATTCAGCTGTCCATTTAGTTAAGAAAAAGAATGGTTCAGCTCAGGCTTTATTTTTGATTTGGAAATAAACCTCCACCAACCAAAACAAGTCATCCCGACCACAGTGTAAGAAATAAAAGCAAGGCTGGAAACAACCATATATTCAAATGAATAAAGTTGGGTATATTTACATGATGGAGTCTTATTAGTTGTAAAACACAATGAAAAATCTTTAAAAATGGCTCCAGAGTGATCTCTGAAATATACTGTTAAGAGCCACAAGCAAGGTGCAGAACTGCAGTGTGCTACTTTTCTAAGAGGGAAGAAAGAAAGATGTTTGCTTACATCAAATAGAAACCATATGCATGTATTCATATGTCATACATACATGTATACACAAAAACATACTTATACACATACATACTATGGATATCAGTAGGGAGATGTACATGGACACAAGGGGTGCCAAACAAATGTACACAAGTGGACACCTTGGTCAACGTTGCTCAAGCAGTAGTTCGCTGTAATCAGAAGTGTCTGGATGCTGATGGTAACCACTTTGAGCACCCCTTGTAATTGCAGAAGTCAAATGTGACTTGTATCCATCTTTATCGGTATATATTGAGTATTATAATTTTAATACGGTTTTCCTTTCTTAAAATGTGTATACATTTTCTGGCACCCTCTGTATATATTTTCCTAACTTTGTCCACTTGAACAGACCTAGAAGCAAGGACCCACCCAGAAGCAATAAGAACCCCTAACGCTCAGACAATGGTCCCTAAGTACCACTTGCCATGAAAAGATCTACAGTAATACTAGGAAAAGTACTCAGTAAGTCTGAAATCTCTTACCAGAGATATACCAGAAAATAAAGTCATCATCAAAGACTGCTATCATCATGTCACAAAGATTCAGAAGCCAATTTAAAGAAGAGTCTTCATATGCCAAAGAAAATTTGAACTTCAAAAGAAAATACTGCAAGGGGTTGAAACCCATAATTGTATTAAAATCCATGAATGCATGATACTTAAAACCAAAGCAAACAATCAAACAAACAAAAACATCCTCCTTGGTCTTCTTTGGAAGATGCTAGAAAAATCAGTGCATTATTCTGAACATTAATTAAAATAGAGGGAATAAAGCCAAGCATCAATATTCCTATATAAGCTATATATTCTGAGGTAACCAAATTTAATTGATGTGGTTAATTTCTTCTTGATAGAAAACCTCCAGGTAACAAATACAGAAAGGGTAACTGAATATCAACATTTTACAACCCTTACTGAAATAATATATCTAAGCAATGAGTATCAACGGTTTCTGAAGGGCCCAGGGAAACTTTATAATGGAAAGATCTGGCTGACAACATCTGAAACCAGTGATTAATCTTAACCTCACAAAAGAAGAAACAAGAAGGCATGTATGCCTCCTGATGTGACGTACTGGGAAGTACACAACTCTTTACAGGATGTACGTTTTTGTTGTTGTTAATTTTATTGGGGAACAGCCATGGTCATTGGTTACACATTGCTTTCATGCTACAATGGCATAGCTGACTCTTTTTTTAAAGAGGGTGCAGCTCTCAGTGGCCCATGTGGGGATCGAACTGGCAACCTTGGTGTTATCAGCACCACACTCTAACCAGCTGAGCTAACTGGTCACCCCACAGGATGTACTCTTGTCAAACTGTCTGACCGAGCTCCCAGTCTAGGCCAAACTACCAGTTTACAGGTAGTATAAACTGAAGAATATAGTGACAAACACCAAGAAAGACAACACAATCAGCAAACTACAGAAGGCAGGGAAGCCTATAGGACAGATCCCTGTTTCCTCAACAAGTAAACTCCCAGGGAAGAAAAAGAAGAGGGAAAAATAGAGAAAGGAGGCCTATAAATAAAAGCATGCGACATTTCTCAGGTGTGCAAATTGCTTGAATCCTGAATGTGACAAATTATTCTTTTTAAAAAAAAAGTATGGGCCAATCAGGAAAATTTGCTGACTAGATATTTCACATTAAGGAATTATTGTTGTTACAGTTTTTCTAGGCACAATAATGAGATTGTGGTTATGTTAACAGAAACAAATGGTCTTATTTAAAAATATAATCTAGTTGATACAGACAAATGATATAATGTCTATGATTGGCTCCAAAAAGAACCAGTAGGTGAAGGGAAGGGAATGCACGTGTGTGCGTGTGCGTACGTGTGTGCGAGTGTGTGTGTGTGTGTGTGTGTGTGTGTGTGTGTGTGTGTGTGTGGTGGGAAGGGGAGAGGAATATAGAGAAACGGAGATGGCCAGGAGTTGATAAATAGAAGCCTGACTTTAGAGTCCCAGAACCTGGATTCCAACCTCAGACCACCATGTATTGGCTACAACACTTGGCTGGATCAAGGTCCTAAGCCTCAGTATTTCCTTATCTATAAAGTAGAGGTAATAGCATCAGGTTCTTCATAGAGTGGCTGGGAACATCACAGAAAATGTACATACCTGCTCACAGAGTAAGCACTGGATACATGTTAGCATTTACTATTATAATACTTCTGTCAATTATTATCAGTTTTTCAAGATCACAAAACTAGAGTTAGGAGATGGTAGAACTGGCCATCTGCAGAATCCAGAACCCATGCGCTTCCCCAGACATTATGATGATGCCCCCACCTCCACCCTGAGTCTCAGTGGAGGCTGAAACCAAGTAACAATCATACTCTGCCCTAAGAGTCTCTATACTACAAACCTTCAATGACAATGTTGCTACTCAGCCTGGCTTCTGGAATCAGACAATTAGCAATCCTTTGTTACAGTGTTGTAACTGAATATGTCGTTACTGTTGATGGCTCCTCCCCTGCGGGAATGTAAACACTCAAGTACTTAACCCCCTTATAAATCAATATGCACAGGCATACATTCACAGTGATTAAAACACTGTGCTAGTTCATCATCCTCCTAAAACATGGCCTCCCATTTTTACTATATTGGGTGCAGGCACAAATGATACATAAGGCAAACCTAGAGTCCCAACATATAAAACTAACAAAGTGATAAAACATCAAACTTTGCTTGCATAATATTACAATGCTAACTATAACATACTATTATATTATAATATTACAAACTAGTATAATATTACAATGCTAAGTATCCATATCTTGATATCTCCCATAAGGTAAATATTTCCACTTCTACTTAATAACTGAATCAGAAATTCTGAGAAAACCTCTTCAATAGTATTTCACTTCTCCTTGTGACAATCCTGACCACACGCCGATTCCTGCTCCGCTCTCCTTTCTCCCGGACACCAACGTGCCTGGTTAGCCTTCCCATATGAGAGCCTGCACTTTTCAGTCTCCTGCACTACCCTGTCCCATCCACAGCCTTAAAGGTTGCTGTCCCCTGAAACTCACTGTTCTTCCATTTTCTTCTCCTACTCCCTCCCCTGGGGCAATCTCAGGCCAAACCAGGTGGGGGCTTCAACTACCACCTTTACAAAAACTCTCTTTCATTCGTACTTTCTTCATTTAACAAATACATGCTGGGCCCCAATTGTGTGGTAGGTGCTCTGGGGATACAAGAGGATCAAAACCAGATATACAGCTGGGTCCCCAACTTACCATCTTTCAACCTGATGATGGTGTGAAAGCGGTAAGCATTGGGTAGAAACCTTACTTTGCATTCTGAATGTTTATCTGTTCTGCGGCCAGCGATGTGCAGTAGGCTAGTCCCTGCTGATGCAGGACAGCGCCAGCCAGGTGGCAGTGACCCGTCAGCCACGGGATCGTGATCGCCACGTGGAGTCAACTACCGATTCTACGGTGCGTTGTGTGGCCAGTGTCATTTGGATATCGTGTTTTGTATTTGCACATCCCATCATGTCTACAAAACATCCATCTGTGCTTCCTGCTTCAGATGAGAAGAAGAGGAAAGCAATCCCAGGTGCTCCTCGACTTAAGATGCACTTTTAAGTCCTGATAATGTCACTGTTCTGAGTATTTCAAGGTAGTAGGCTCGGCTAAGCTATGATGTTATGGTAGGATAGGTGTATTAAATGCATTTGTGATTTATGATGTTTTCAGCTTATGATGGGTTTATCGGGATGCAACCCATCGTTAAGTGATGGAGCATTTGTGGGGGATGGGGAATCAGTATTGGGGGGGGGGGGGAATCACAAAGATAAATGTGGACTTTAAAAAGTGGTGAGTGAGGGCTGGCTGAGTGGCACATTGGTTAAGAGCTAGTTTGGGATGCCAGTGGCCCCGGTTCGGATCCCACATATGAGGGCCAGTGACACTGCCCTCTACAGCTAATAACAGCTCCACCTGGAGCTGGGCTATGCGAGCCCCGGCAACCATGTAGGCTGCAGCCCCTGCTGCAGTGGGCTGCCATAGGCTACAGTGAGTGGCCGGCAGCCAGTGTGAGCTGCCAATAGCCGCGGTGAGCGACATCCAGGGGCCGGCAACCGATCTGCCTCACCCGGGAAGAGTGCAATGGCGATACCAACATGGGCCAGTGAAGCAACGTCCTCCGTAACTGGACTGAAGAACAAAAAGACAGACAGCAACTTGTCTGTTCCCCTTCCCTGATTCCTTGATGCTGTTCCCCTCCCCCAATTCCCCAATAAAATCTTTAAAAAAAAAAAAAAAAGTGGTCAGTGAATGCAGGCAAGGTACATACTGTATTAAAAAAAAAAAAAAAGAATAGAGGGATTTAACCTCACCATGGAGATTAGGGAATGATTCCCTGAGAAAATGGTGACTGAACTAAGATTAAACCCCTAATTCTGCCCCTAAACCTCTCTTCTGAATTCTAGATTAGAATTTCAGTATATCTCCATCTAAAGAATATAAGCACCTAAAATTCAATGTATTCCAAACATGGGTCAATAATCTCTCCTCCCAATGCTTAGATGCCCTTCTCAGTGAAAGACAGTATAACCCATCCAGAAATTTTGCAATTATCCTTTATTCCCTTCACCATGCTCTAGTCCCAATTTGTCACCAAGTCCTACTAATTGTGCTTCCTAAATACCTCTCCTACCTGCCCCTTCCCTCCATTTTCAGGTATCAGTTCCCATCATCTCTTACCGAGTGAGGACAAGAGTTCACGTGCTCTAACTCCAGTCTCTTGCCCACACTCAAGGAACCATCTAGTATGCAAATTATATCTGTCCCCTGTACCCAACCTTTCAGTGCCTCCCACTGCTTACATTTGGGGCAATAAATCCAAACTCTTTACTATGAAGCCATACATAGTTCGTCAATCTCATCTCCCATTTTGCTCAACCACATATGGAGGAGACTTCAGGAACAATGACCCATGTCCAGATGTCACCGCATCGTGTCTTCTGCCTGAAATGCCCTACTTCATCTTCTGTCTGTTCCCAAACGCCTTTGTCCTCAAATGCCAACTTGTGACTTAGTCTATGAATCCATAGTAAAACAGGAAAAATAAAGTTCACAAGCCAATGTTAGTCTCCCATTGATTTTGGAAATGTCAACGATACC
The DNA here is from genome assembly GCA_033961575.1 of Aselliscus stoliczkanus. Lineage (NCBI taxonomy): Eukaryota > Metazoa > Chordata > Mammalia > Chiroptera > Hipposideridae > Aselliscus > Aselliscus stoliczkanus. Next base: position 68,460,628 of record CM066739.1, on the reverse strand, counting down.
CTTTGAGTGTCATCCCAAATACCCCATTCTCTGCAAACCCTTCAACGACTTCTTGACACTGGGGAATCATATAACTTATTGTCCAAACTGGGAGACTTTTGAGGGCAAAGGTGGTACTATTATTAATTCTATTGAACAGTGGACATAGACCAGAACTGTCCCAGGGAAACCAGGCTGCATGGTCAGCCCACCTCTAAACAGAGCTGGCTGCTTTCTTCCCTCGTCTCCCCAAGCACCTTTGTCTGTTTACCACGTATCAAGTGTTTGCATGTCAATTCCTGCACTTGCCTGAGAATTCCACAAATACAAGGCTAGGCCTTTTTATCTGTATCTCCAGTGCCAGGCACAGAGATGACACAAAGTGCCATCAACAAAAGCAAATGTTTGTTCAATAAATTATCTGAGTAAGAAACAGTCCCATGCTTTAACCACAGCCAAAGGAATGAAAAAATTCCCAGGCTACCCTTCTTCATTTGGTTAAAGGGAGTGTTTTCAATGGGAGAAAGGTCTTCGAGAGAAAAATTCTAAGCCTCAGGCCAGCCAGCTGTCAATCAGCCAACAGCTACCTACTCAGCATAATATACTCTTAAGGCCCAGTGGGTATGATAGAAGAGCTTATACTTTGGTGGGATGACAAAAACAATACATCAATGAAAACCCAAACTAATAATGAAATAAAATAAAGAAACATCAAATAAGTGTGACAGGAATTTATGTGAGGCAAGGGAGAAACCACTCTTATGATCAGAAAAAGGGGCTGCCTGGAAGAGATGGAATTTGAACTGAGACTTGAAAAATGGCGTAGACCACAAGAGAAGCAGCAGAAAAAAAGCAGGTCCCAAGGCAGGGCAGGGGCGGGTGTTGGGGAGGCCACCAAGGGTAAACAGGTTTGTTTTTGGAGCTGTATCTAGATGGTCATGGATTCCTGGCACAGCAACCAGAACATCTGAATTTTCAGCAAATAGTAAGCCACTCAGAAAAGTTCGTGGATTCTCACTTCCTTCCTTAAAACAGTTATCTGCCGGAGACATATGATGAGATATAAGTTGCTGATTCCTTCAGAACCTTTTAATTGTAAGGACTGTTAAAACATTATCTTAGGAAAATTACTTTTGGCAGAGCTTTCAGATAGAACTGCTGAAGTCACCGCTTGGCATGCGTTAACTATTGATGTCTTTGAAAAGTTCTCTGCAAACCACAGCCTGGCAGCCTGCAGTTTTTCCTCACTCTAGACCCTGGCCTTTCAATCTCATGAAAGTAGCTGTAGTGTTACTCCAGGGGTGCCACTGCACGCTGTCAACAACCATGTGCAGACCTCCTCTCAACTTTGGGGTGCAGGGAGAAGCTTTGGGGAGTGGCTGTGATATACACGGCCTCTGTCGGGTTGTTGAGCGAGTGTCCCCTATGCCATGATGGGTGTGTTAATGTCCCCGCACTCCGGCTAAGACCACCAGCTTCTTATTCTCTTTTCCCTTCCCTGCTCAGGCAGGAAAAACCATAAGTCACCATGTGAGGTGGAATATGGCCTGACATACTGTTTAACAATGAACTGAAACTATGTCAATATCCCCTGCATTCGAATAAACCAGAGATCCATCAAAGAAAGGGGTTCTTCCTTAAAAAACATTCTCCCGGCTCTGCTTTAAAGCTCCTTCTTCCCAGAGCCCTGGAACATTCGGGATATTGCATAACTAGTGTTGGACCTACTTTTGAAGTAGCTTTATAAAAAGATCAATCCAAATTCGTATATCATGAGTCAATAGGATATGTTTTGCCAATAGTAGTCCTCACTTTAATACTTCTTTTTCTCCCACTGACTCTGCTGATAGGGCCAACATAGCCCACAAATGTATAGGGGACCCAACAGTGTTAGGTCTTAGCTAAAGAATCTTTACTCTGCATCACTGTGTCCTGTGACCTTATAAAGTTTTCATGGAGAGAATGAGAAAAAAAACATTGAGAAAATGAGAAAAAAATTTTGGTTCACGTTACAGTCATGTTTATTTAACCAACATTTATTTTACCAAAGGAGAAAAAAATTATGGTAATGAGGATGAAATTAAACCATTCAACTTCTGTAATTAGTAAGTAGATTTGAAAGACTTTCAATGGCGCCATTATGAAAATCTATGAAATGCTTCTCAAGATTTGTTCTCCAAATCTTTAAAAAAAAAACAAAAAAGCTGATCATTGTGCTATTCCTTTATCTATTATCCAACATAGGATATAATAGCTAAGTGAAATAAAGAAGCAAAGTACTTCACCTATCATTAAATGGCTTAAAAGCCTTAAAAAGTAAAAACTGTAGCTCAATCAATAGTGAAAACAGAGGCAGAAAGATCCCTAAGCTTAGCGATGCTCTGATTCCATTTTTCTACAGGGTATAAAGCATGTGGACTTCAACTCATGAATGCTATAATAGACACACACCTGCCGAGGCTGGTACGTGCTGGAAGATCTATCTACAGGCTTGATGGAAGGAAGTGGGTGGGAGTAAGAAGACAGGTGTGGGGGCAACATAGAACAAGGTAGAGGGACCCTGAGGGCAGAAGGGAGAAGAAGCTGGGCTGGAAGCACGATGTCTACACTTGACCAAGAAGTGAGAGGAGTCAGAGAGAAAGTGGAGATGTGATTAAAATCCTGGAAAAGCTCACTCAGACACAGAAAACCTAAGTCTTGCAGGCAAAAGTAAGGTGGTGGGAGAAGAAGCGGGGGGCGTCTTTGGATGAAAATCTGGGGGACAGAAAACCATGAAAAAGCTCCAGAAATGATAGGAAGGTGAAAGGGAGATTTGGCATAAGGCAGTAAGAGGTAAAGGGCAGCCCAGAGAGAAGAGTCTGGGGACGCTGGCAGCCCATCTAAACTCACTGCACCAGACAGGTCTCGACTTTCCTCCTTTTCAGTTATTTTAGAGGGTACAGCAGTGAATCCTGCCTCCCGCGGGAACATCTACTAAACCAAGGGGAGGGCCAACCTGAGCTTACCCAGGACCTCTCCTCCTCTCCCTGATTCAGGCATATCCGGGATAGAAATATTCTAGCGTGGAAGACCCTGAGTGCTATGGCTGCTGCACATCCTCAGGTAAGACGGGCTACATGAAAAGACTTGGAGGACCATAAAGCATGCTATAAATGCAGGGCACTGCTATTCACTGACTCCCTCAGGCACAAAAGATAAAGACCATAGTCACAATCACGAGTGAGGAAATATTCGTCAAATACGGACATTACATAGATTCCAAATCAAGATGCCCTAACCAGAAATTCCAGTCATTCGAGAAGACCTTACACTTGGCATGGTTACTTTCCTATCAAATATTTTTCGACATTTAAAAATCCTACCTGAGGCAGACTACAGAGCTCTTACTAAACTATTATACTGATTTATCAAAACGGAAGTCCTCATCTAATGTAGTCCACAGAGTTGTTTTGTTTTGTTTTGTTTTTGACACATTATAGATCTTAACTAATTAGGCAAATTCCATTCAATTTATTTATTTATTTTTTGAGGGCAGTATCACTGGCCCTCATATTTGGGACCCAAACTGGGGCTGCTGGCTTCCCAAGCCAGCGCTTAACCACTGCGCCACTCGGCCAGCCCAAAAGAATCACTATGTTGTTTTTTTTGAGGGCAGTGTCACTGGCCCTCATATGTGGGATCCGAACCAGGGCCACTGGCATCCCAAGTCAGCTCTTAACCACCGCGCCACTTGACCGGCCCAAGTTCCATTCAATTTAATCACTCAACTGACTTCCAAGTGCAAGGTAGTGAGTGTGCTGGCTGCCCTCGGGGTTACACAGATGAACTTTCTGTTTCCATTTCAAATTGGGAAAGTTGCATCTCCTTTCATAAGTTGCATCTCCTTTCATAAGTGCAGAAAGAAAGCAATCTTTACAATATGTGACCAGCCTACAAATTAGGAAGTACAAGTTTTAGGAATACATTTAATTAAAAAAAAAAAAAAAAGTAAAGGAACTTCTCAATGCCTGGTGACTGCAGACATTGTGGTGTGTTCACTTCCATGTTCATCTTTGCCCAGTTTACATCCAACCACTCTTGTCATAGTTGCATAACCACAGCATGTCAAGTTGTTTCTTGTTGCAACTGTAACTTGTAAAACTTAAACTTCAGAACTGAGATAGTCAAGCTAAATAATTGCCTACTTTAAAAAGATACATGTATGTGTAATTTACATGCCACTTTGGATAAGCTCTTGAATTATGACCTCTCAAAGTCATAACTGTCACCGATTTTAAATACTGTTTCAGTGTTGCAACGCTCTCTGCACACAGGCCCTATCCCTGCCTTCTCAGTTTTCTAAGCAGTATTTTATGCTGGTCTTATTAAAATCTGCTTTTCATGTTTTGAATGAGAACCTGACTGATCCCAACTTTTACTTCTCCCACGCTAGAGGACTTCTAAAATTCTAAAGGACCATAAAATGGCCCAAATTGCCCTTACGTGTGTGACACATAGGGTTCCAAGTTGTATTGATAAGTTCAAGTGAAGCTTAAGTTCACTTCTCACTAAGGACCCTCGGAATGAGTAGCCTGCCCTCTCATGCCCCAAAAGGAGGCGCCATGATACTCCCTCTCCCAGCCTGGGGTGTCTCACTGACAGAAAATACCCAGTAGAAAGAGGCCTCGAAGAGCCTAGAGCAAACCACTCAGGATTTAAACTCAAAGCTTGCCTGTCAAAAATCCAATGCAAGGCATCATGAGCCTGGAAATGATATTCTTAATGGGGTAAGCCACCTTCCTCCTAGGTAGGGTTTTTGAAACAGCCACATCAAATATTGGGTTGACGGAAAAGTCATGAAGCATTTTTGCAAAGAAAAACATAGAAAAAAATATGTCCTGACTTTTCCAACAACCCAATAAGTACCAATTCATGAACAAGCTCTCGATGTATACCCTGTGATACTGTAAGAAGCTCACACAACTTCATACATTGGCCTATTAATCCCCAGAAATCCATGCTTGGCGATAAAGTGAGGTAGGGGGAGGGGGTGAAGGATAAATTACTAGTCAAGAAAACAATACTGTAAGCTCTCTCAACCAGTGAAATTGAATCAGTGCTGAGGCGGGAAGCTAGAACCTCAAGGTCCTTCTAGGATCAACTTCTAACAATGGATATAAGACCTCCCAGCCAACCAAAGCCATTTTTCTTGGAAATATGCCCAAATGGAGATAAGCTTGACAAGAGATGTATCTCACTCCTCCTTGGGCATCTACTCATCCACGTGCTGAGTTTGCTGCATTTTTGCTTTTCCTAGTAGCCTTCTAGAGCTGTTCTTTGAACTCAGTTTGCACAGCAGGAAACATGAGGGGAGGTTAATTTCAATGCTGCATTGTGATTGGTGAAGGGCTACTCCCAGCATTGGTTTAATGCAGATAAACACTTCTTAACTAGCAAAACAAAAACAAGTGATCAAGTCTAAATTAATTTCCATGTCTGATCAATTGCATTTCCAAAGAGTCCACACAGGACATGTTCCATGGATCCCACAATCCAGCTCAAGAAGTATGAAAAGGGAGCGAAAACTCCCAGGTTGAGCATCTTGGACTTAAAAGACCCTCCAGAAACATCACCTTTCCCCTAAGAGAGCTAAGATAGCCCAGGCCCATTCTATCCATGATTTTTTTTTTCTACCCTCATACCTACTCATTTTACCAAACTGAAAGGTTATTCTCATTAGGTAGAAAGAAGGTGAGCCCCCCCCCATAAGAAGTATTCATAACATCTCTGTGTGTAATGAATGTGTCACGTCTTCAGAGTCCATACCGTTTCCTTAAACACACACACACACACACACACACACACGTACTGCATGAAATCTGTGATGTGTCAGCCCCCCTCAACATCTGAGTCAGAGCCTGTGTATCTTTCCTGAGGTTCTGGGTGACCAGGGTGTATGACTTTCAGAGTTGCTCCAATAGCTGAACTTATGGCTGGCTTCCAACCACGCACAACATAATCACTATCTATTTCAAAACAATTTTCCTAACCCACACTCTATGGAAGACCTCCTACACAGGTCGTCAACTTCCTACGGAAACAAAACACTTCTGTCTCGCACTGGGCTTGTCATCTCAGGATTAATGCGTGTTTCTGTGTATATCTATTTACCTTGGGCCGTGCAACTCTTGGAGCAAAGAAAGCCACCCCAAATTTTACCATCGTGCTTGAGCCAAATCAGAGCTCTAGAAGAGGAATGAATGGGAGATGAGAGCCCTTAAGCCAGGGAACTATTATCACACAAACAGTAAGAGGGGGGAAGAAAAAGAAAAGAAGAAAAAAAAAATCCCTCCGTAGAGGGAGGGGGCAGGGTGGACGAGAGGGGAAGGGCGTTCAGCAGCCGACCAAAGGCAGCCGCGGCGGCCGCACTTCGCGAACTGCCTGCAGAGGGGAGTGAAATTTTTTTCCTTGTTCAATTACCAAGCACTCTCTTGCCAGCCTCGCATGGGCACGAATAATAAATACATCGAGGTAGGCAAATAGATGCACCGAGACCAGCCACCCCCAAAAAGGTCAAAACTTCAGAAACCTGGGGGATCACTGCACCCACACAAACATATCCATCCGTCAGAGCGGGAGAAGGGATTTGGAGACACAGCGAAGGATCCTGAATTTTGTTTTTTTCTCTCAAGCTCTGGCTTGCAAAGTACGGCGGCTATATGCAAAGCTAGAGGTGCAGGAAGGCTGAGGGCAGCGGGGGTGCGGGTGGGAAGGGAGGGGTGTCTAACACCAGCCACCCAGGCCTCCATGTGACGAAAGCCGTCAGCAGCCCCAACCGCATCCCATCCCCTCCGCTTCAGCCAGCAGACCCCCCGCCCCTGCGGGGCCCCCCACCCCAGCCTCTGTCCCTGGCAGCCCCAGCAGCCCTGCACCAGCAGCAGCCCCCCGGCCCGGGCTGCACGCGGGCAGCGCCACGACCGCGGCTCCCAGCGCTTCGGCGCGGCAGACACCCCGCAGGCCTCCCGCTCAGCCCACCCCGGGCGTGCCCGGGGAGCCGTGCCGGGCCGGGCACCGCCGCCCACTCCCCCCGCGCCCCGGGGCTGGCGAGGGCTCCCGCTTACCTTGGGCGCTCGCGGGGGGGGCCGAAGGGGGCAAGCCTCCCGCCCCCCGCCCCTTGCCTCCGCGCGGGGTTTCTTCCTCCGTCCTCCTCCTCCCCACGCTGGGTCCGGGGCTCCCCCTCCTCCCAGCCGCTGGGAGTAACCGCCGAGCACCTCGAAGCCCGGCCCGCGTGCGTGCGGGCGGGAGGCGGCGGCGCGGGGCCAGCTCGCCAGGAACTGAGCGCGGCGCGCAGCTCCCAACTAAAGTGTGAGAGCGGCGGCGGCCCCGGCAGCCGCGGCACGGAGCGTGCCCCCGGGAGTGGGCAGGGAGCGAGCGAGGGAGTGGACGGGAGGAGGGAGGCGGGGGCAGGGAGGGGACCTCCTCGCCCAGTCACTCCCTCGAGGGGCGGGGGCAGCCAGACACGCCCCCGCAGCCCGGCTCCCGCGCGCGTCCTGCTCCCTCCCCCGGGGAGGGGCCTGCGGAGGCCGCCGGGGCGCAGCGCCCCGGAGCGCGGGACCCGGCCGGAGGGCGATCGGGGCTGCTAGGCGTTGCGGGGAGGGAAGGCGTGTGTGTGTGCGCGTGCGCGCGCGCGCGTGTGCACGCGTGTGAGTGTGTGCGAGTGTGCGCGCGCGCGCATCCCGCGCGGCGGGCCAGCGGGAGGGGACACCGCGGCGCGCGAGGAGCGTCCTGGGCCCGTCACCCGCGCGGTGGCGTGGGAGCAGCGGGCGGGCTCGCAACCCTGAGGGCCTGACTCTTGCGGGAGCCCCAGGCCAACGCGTGGGCCCAGCCGCCGTGCGGCGCCTGCTGCAGACGGAGGAAAGGCCGGGCATCCCTGGCGAGCGGCGCAGCCCGGCGACCCCGGCCGCTCCACCGGACCGCCTCCATCCTGCCCTGCGGCCGCGGCGCCTGCAAGATGAATGAAGCCTGGGCGACTCAGCAATAGCGGCACTTGCGGGGAAAGAGATGGACGCGCCCAGGGTGCGGGACTTGGCCCGCTGCGCCTCATCCCCCTCCCTGTCTGGCCTTTTGGGATGAAAGGGCTGAGGCCGCGCCTGCTGGGCGCGTCTGGGAGGGGGAGGGCTCCCACAAGATCACCGTCCACCACTTGATCTATTCAGTTGTTGATAGACCCTCACCAGAGAGGCCAACCAATTTCCCAAAACCCTCTAGAAGGTATTTTTTTTCCCCTCTCCCGGGTCAGATCGGGTGTTTCGTGTGCCCACTTCATTGATCTTTCAGCGTGGATGGCGTTGGATGCCTTTGTGCGGCTTCCCCGCGCTTCGCTGGCCCTGCATTGCCCTAGACACGTGAGGAATGTCAGGCCTCCAGGGTGAGGACACCCAGGAAAACAATAGGGGCGAGAAAGATCCTCCTCGGGTCCCGCGGATTACACACAAACCGAACCATTTCTCACTTTCAGCCAAGATGAACTTGGAACATAGAAAAGGCCACGCCTGAACTGTGACGATGATGAGACCCTTAACTGAAACGCAAATTCATAATTTAATGAAATGAGTTCATAGCCACCCACAATGGCTAGGAAGTCGGCCCTTTTGATTAAAAAAAAATGATTTTTCCAGTGCGCTCCCTTTTTCAGTTTTAAAAGGCTGGCTGGTATTGCATTGTTTTTGAAACTCACTTGTTTTTGTTTTTTTTTAATTATCTCTATTCTACAATAGTTCATTTTTCTCTTTGGAGCCAGAACTCTCTGTAGTCTAGCCTCCTGAAGAGGCGTGGTTAAGAAGGGAGGGTGGGCTAATTAGGATTCAATTCAGGGGCTGCCAGCCACCATGGCTTCCCTTAGGTGACTTGTTTAATTTCTTTTAGCTTTCCATTCCTCATCCGTAAAATGGAATTGACACTAGCTCCTACCTCATAGGAAGTAAAAGGAAAATAAAGTGAGGTAGCAATGCCTGTAAAACACTTTGCATAATGCCCGACGCATGGCAAAAGCTCAATAAATGTGAGCTGTTGTTTCAAATATGTATTATAGTTTAATCACCAATTTAGTAGACTTCATTTCCTCTTTGCATTCCTCCTGAAAGTTGGGGGTGGAGGGTTTATCCTAAATGTAGTCAACCCTTTTCTGGGGTTTTTAGGCCATGCTTGAAACCTCTTATCATAAAATAAAAGACATATGTAACTAAGATGTGGGTGTGTTTATATATCTTTATACATAGATATGATCCTATATAAAAGGATCCTTAGGATAGCAAGCTTCTGTCTTTCCCCACCTCTCTCCTTCCCTCATCTACAGAGACCACCCTGAATAGACCAAGCTCTCTATATATTGACCTGTGTTGTATTCTAGCCTCCCAGGGCCCAGAACAGTGATTGGCACTGCAGATTTCCTGAGGCAAGGCACTGTGGGCCTTTGACTTGGCATCCTGAAAACCACAGAGCAAGCACTTTATATGTAAATCAAAGAACAGACGTACTATACCCTTTTAAAGTAAATTTTTAATTACTCAAAGTAATACATGTTTGTTGTAGAATACAGTTGACCCTGGAACAACACAGGTTTGAAATGGGTGGGTCCACTTACATCTGCAAATTTTTCAGTAAATACCTATTCTGTTTTTGATGACCCACAGATGGGAGTCCATGGATACAGAGGGCCAACTGTGTGCACTGATATAGCCATTTTACAGGGGACTTGAGTATCCACAGATTTTGGTATCCACAGGGACCCTGCAACCAATCCATCGCAGATACTAAGGGATAACTAAGTTTTGGAGGCAGTCAAAAGTTATACATGGATTTTTGACTGCACAAGGGTCAGTGCCCCTAACCCCCATGTTGTTCAAGGGTCAACTGTTTTTAAAAATTTTGGAAAGTCAGACAAATATGAAGAAAATAAAAATCATCATAATCCTACCATCCAGAGAGAAGCACTCAGTATGTACTTCAAGGATATCCATTTTCCCTTCATTTATTTCACTATTATTCAATCAGCAAACAGTTATAAAGTACCTAGATAGGGACTGTACAACTTTCCAGAGCCAAGAACAGGCTATATGTTAGTGTTTGTTTCTCAGTAGAAGCTATTTCTTAGAAGCATCATTTTATATGGTAGTGGGGTTCTTGGACAGTCTACAAAGTCTGTAAAAAGAATCCTGTAATTAAACAACATGCTAACCAGAAAGCACCTAGGTTTCATAGGGTTTGGAGCCTTGCAATTTGGGGAGCCATCGTCAAGATAAGAAAGACAAAAATACAACACCCCTTTTGGAAGGGCTCATGTTAATGAGGGGCCATGAAACTTAAGCCCCTTTTCTTTCTCAGTAAACCCTCTTTGGTGCTGGAATTTCTGTAGAAATTAACTGCTTTGAGAAAAATTTAATGTGCAGACTTATTCCTAGTTTCATCTGGAATCCCTGGGACACATCCCTCTCCTCTCCATCTCCTCCCCCCACCCCCTGCCGCCCCAAATCTGGAAGAGATGGGAGTAGAGACCCACACTACACACACACACACTTTTTTGCACATGGCCATAGTAGGGGCAGTGGGACTATTGGGGACTTCAGCAAGGACTGCAGCATAGAGGGTAGGATGTGCACAGTGGGTGGGGAGGGGACCACAGGATGGGACACTGAGGTGATAGAAAGACTCCTTAGATGTGGAAATGTACCACAAACCATGCAGCAGAAACTGTCTGCAAATCTATTTGGTTAGCACAAGGTAAACCTACTAGACATTTTACCACAGAGTAATCTCTGGCTATTTATCATTATTAAGATGACTATAAACACACTTAGAATAAAACACATATAAAAAGAATGAAACATGATTCGTTTCCCCCCCCCCCCCAATAATGAAACCATTTCCTCCTTGCCTTTCTACTCCACTGGAATTTCTGAATTCCATTTAACTTATAAATACTTGGCTCTATAGGGTCGTTCATAACCCCTAAGATTGCATTTTTTTTCTTATTTTTAAGTAGCGTTATAGACTAAAGGCTTGTATACCCCCAAATTCACATGTTGAAGCCCCAACCCCCAACGTGGATGATATTAGGAGGTAGGACCTTTGGGAGATGAGGGTGGGGTCTTCATAATGAGATTAGTGCCCTTATACTAAGAGAGCAGGGAGCACTCCTCAACCCTCCCCCCACCTCCTCCACCCCCCACCCTCTTACCCCCAGCACACAGCCAGCTACAAGCCAGGAAGAGGGCCTCACCAAGAACCTGACCATGCTGGCATCTGATCTCTGATTTCCAGCCTCCAGAAATGTGAGAGAAGTAAATATCTGTTGTTTAAGCCACCTACTCTGTGGTATTTTGTTATAGCAGTCCAAGCTAAGACAATACAAGTTCTCATCACCACTGACTATTAAAAGGAAACCAAAGGAAAATGCAGGTTGATTGGAAAAAAAGAATAGTAAAATCGATACATATAAAAATAGTAAGAGCTATATGCTTCATAACTTCTCATATAAATCAACATGAATTCATTTTATGTGATTTATTTTAAAAGGTCCAATCAGGTTGATTTGGTTGATTTTTCTGAACAATCAAGTTAAAGGTAGCTTTGCAGGATTGTTCAAAATCGAGTAAATATCCTAAAATAAGTACCACTCTGAAATGTGCTATCCGAGCAGCCCCGCTTCTGAGTTCCTGAACTTTTGGAGTATCCCATAGTCTTCCTCACTTGCTGGGATCAACATTTGGGACTAGATAGGTATGTGTGTGTGTGTCCAAATCTTCCTTTTGAGGTACACAATGCACACACAGGTAAAGCGCCCAATAAGCAGTTGTGGATTGATGGTTATGTATTTTGTTTATAACGATTCATTCTAGTGACACCACACAGCTAACTGAATGGTATGGAGCCAAGTCAGGGCAGATAGTTTAAATCCAGTGCTAACAATTTGCTAAGGATTCTAATTGGCCTCTCCATGGTGGGTGAATTAACTCTGAGTAACCTGTTTTTCTAGATCTGAAAATGATGGCTCTTTTATTTATTTCTTCCTTGGGTTTCTCCTTGGGGTATGTATTTTCTTTCATCTCTTCTTCGAAAGTTGGGTAGATAGAAGATGAAAAGATGGAATATATTCATTTGAATCTATGGTTGAACCCATAACCAAGGAGTGAGAAGAGAAGGATGAAGCAGAAGGAGGAGGGCTCCAAACATCCAGGTGGGCTCAGCTTAGCCCCGAGGCAGCCTGCTCCCTTCCCTCTCAGGTTCATATACTTGGCCCAGCTCTCAGAAGTTGGTTCTCTAGTGTGGACTGTTAGCTCTCGTTTTCCCCAGGTGACACAACACCTCCATCACTGTGGGTGTAACAGATGAAGTCATCTGGTGCTCACTGATAACTGCTTAGAGTATTGTCCTGCTCCCAGCTTATATGTGCTAATAGCATTGTTATTTCACAGGTTGGTCTTGTCTCTCCAATGGATTGTAAGATCCATGAGAAATGAAGGCGTTCCTGTTCCTGTAGTGCTCAGGCCAGACAGCAATATCCTCCAGCCTTGGAGGTAAAGTAGTCATGAAGTTGCTACAAAGTTGCTATGTGGGCTCCTCTTGGTAATGATGGAAAGCCAATATTGATAACTAGAAATTTCCACAACTATGACTCAGACAGAGGAATGTGGCCAAAAGAAGAAAAAGAAAGAACTGTGTGTGTGTGTGTGTGTGTGTGTGTGTGTGTAAGAGAGAGAGAGAGAGAGAGAGAGAGTGCTGAAACAAACAAAATCCCCATTATTTTCATTTCGATCTCAGCATTACCTCTTTTAACATGCCCTCTCCTTCCCCTACTCCCTTTCAGAAAGTGAAACAATACTGAAGAGATAAACTTAAGGAGTGCAGCTCCTGTCACCATAATTAAGCAAGAACCCTTAAAACAACTAGTAAGCCATTACCTCTCATTACATTAGTTTTCGGAAGCTGTACTGATGCTGATGTTACGGACTAATCACAGATAAAATTATTGAGAATTACCATTTTTAAGAGCTAATGGAAAATACTGCTGCCATAGAGATATAAACAACTTCCTAATTTCAGATCATATTCTAACAGGAAGGTAGGAAAGAATTGGAAAATTCCAAAACAAGTGTTTCAAATAGTTTTGGTGTTGTTAGCATATAATCAGAAAGTTTTCTAAACTCCCCTCCTGTTTTGACTGATTGAAGCACCCCTAAGATGCTATGAAGGTGTTGTTATTATGAATATCTCCATTTTCTAGATGCAAAATCTGAGGAACGGCAACGTTATTTGGGCAAAGCCAAGGTTACCCAGCTAATAAATGACAGAGCTGGAATTCGCTCTTAGATGGTGCCTAGATTACTCCATACAGATGGGAGCCACTGGGCATAGAAACGAACCATTTTATCTTCAGGAGTCCACTGAGTGGTAAACAGCCTCAGTACACTTTTTACCTTCTCCACTGTGGTTTCTATCACCTGTGAGGGTCCAGAATGAGGGAAACAGGATTAGCACTGTCAGACCATGATACCTGCTGGTTAATCAGAAGTTTCCTGTGGGTTCCCCTAGCCAGAAGACAATTCATCGATTAATGGAGGTAGGAGATTACAGAGCAAAGGTGGCTAGAAGGCTTGGAACACGATAGCATTTCCATCATTCAGCAATTGGTTTAATTAAATCAGTCCTTGGTCCAAAATAACTGTCAAGGAAGGACAGCTTTGCCTTATGCAAAATGCCCAGTGTTAATAAAAGGCAGTCATCCGCATAAACTTTTAAAACGCCTTCGCCAGTTTGCAATGGTGGTTTGATTTGTTTCCTCCTTTCCTCCTTGCTTAGCTCTGCAACCTCAGTCCAGGCCTTGGTCCCTCCCTGCTGGACTCCTTGTCACCGTGACTCCCTGCTCTCTAGCTGTTCACCGTCCTTGTTGTCACAGTCCTTTCTTTAAAGCATAGTCCTTTCTCTAAAACACTGTTCCAGGTTGCAAGCCTCCAGCTCTGTGGTGAGTCCAAAATGAGGACTACACTTCTCCATCACACACACGACACACACATAATTTGGCTCCTGCCTACTTTTCAGACTGATCCCAGTCCCAACCGCTAACTGGCCAGTGGCTCAGCTACCTGGCTGATTCGCTGGTTCCCATCCACGTCCTGGTGCCTTGCACATGTTTCCTCTGTAGACTGCTCAAACCCGTACACATTTCAACAAGGTGCCTCTCAGCCAACCTTGCTCTTTCCCTACTTCATTGCTAGCTCTATGGCCACGGACAAACCAACGTGACCTGTCTGAAACTTGGCTTCTTCATCTGCAGCAAAAGGGCCATGCTGTGTACACGGATAATGGGGAATAAAGGCCTGGCATCCTGCACGTGTGCACAGCAGATATGGATGCTTGGCAAACAGTACTATTATATTATCACCTATTCTTTGTGGTGTGGCTTAAATGCCATCTGTTCTAAGCAGATTTCAAAAACCCCCCTTGTCTGAAGTGAGCTGTTCCTCCTCTACCTCCTATTGAAGTTTGGGGTTTTCTTAAAAGCCTTTGAGATTTGGCTTATGTGTTATAGGAGTGAACCAATTCTGACTCACACATGGCAGATATGCATTTTGTAAATGGTATAGTTCTGTCCTTTTAAGTATATTCACATGACAATGCAACTATCACTGCTATCTACTTCTAAAACATTTTTATCACCTTAAAGAATAGGAGAGTTCCATTTTCTCCACATCTTCATTAATACTTGTTATTGCCTGTTTTTTTGTTCTTTTGTAGCTTTTCTACTGGGTATCTCACTGTGGTTTTGATTTGCATTTCCCTAATGACTAATTTTGTTAAACATCTTTTCATGTGTTCTTCTGTTGCAGATTGCATTAATTTTATGGTGACAGTTGCTATAGCTGGTACTCGCTTACCCTCCACATTTCCTGTAAGCCTTTGCTCAAAGCTTTGTAAATTGTGGGGGTAAAAATGTGTTTATCCAGTGAGTTATTTATTCCTGATATCACCCACTGGCTACTCTGATATAAACTGATGATAAGAGAGACAAGAGAGGACAAAGAAAGCATGGAGAAAAGGATAGGGAAAAAAAAAAATCCAAGAATATGATTTTACTTTTCAATTTAAAAGTAAAGCCACTTTTATTTTTAGTAGAAGGAAAAAAACACAGGTTAAAATTTTATTGAAATAGGTAAGCCTTGTCTTAGCAGAAATCTTAAAGGAAAATATTGATACTTTTCAGTGCATAAAACAATTGTATATTAGAAAATATCATAAATAAAACTGAAAAGTAAATGGCACACTAGGGTAATATTTGCAATATATTTGATAAATGGTTAGGCCTTTAATATGTAAAGAGTCCTATTAACCAATAAGGAAAAGATACGAATTCAACAGAAAACTGGTCAAAAATATAAGGAAGTAATTCACCAAAGAGGAGATATAAATGATTAGAAACATAAGTTAAAATGTTCAATGTTATAGTTCTCAAATTCAAAAGAGGATGCCATTTTCTCCCTATTTAACTGACAAAGATTTTTAAAAATTACTCTCTCAAGAGCTGAGGAAGACTTAAGAAAACAGGCACTTTCATATGCTGCTGGTAAAGTAATTCATAAATATATATATATATGAAAAGCATTAGAAGTTTGTATGCCCTTTGCCAAGCAAATACTAGCCTTCTAAGAATTTATCATAAGGAAATATTCACAGAGGTACACTGATATATACCATGCTAAGAAATTTTTAATAATATGGGAAAATTTTTATGATACATTACACTAGAAAAAAGAATATCAAATTGTGTATATACAATAGCATGATCATAAATAAGTTAAAATATATAGACATGTACTTTGAAATATATTAAAATGTTAATAATGGTGATTTTTGTGGTGGGATTAGTGATTGCTTCTTAAAATGTACTTTCTCCATTTTCAAAGAGCACATTTTACTTTTATTGTTAGAGGAAAAGGTTATTGAAAAAAAAAGTCTTCCACCTTTGAGAGTCTTTCCCGAGAACAATTAGAGAAGTATAGCTGTTGGGATTGGAAGTGACCTTTAAAAATTTTAGTTCAAACCCCCATTCTGTTCCCTGCAAGCTTGTTCAGCACTTCAACTCATACTATAATTAATATATTTTGGAGTTGCTCTTTTTTCTTTAAGGACATAGATATATACCTGTTTACATAGAGTTTTCAGAGGGTAGTCATACAGATAGTTCAAGGATGAGGCCACAAGGCCTAGGTGGAAGGTAAAGATGCAGATATTCTAAGGCGGAGAGAAAAGAGTGGCTATTTCAAGCCTTTTGCTCTCTTGCCGGGAACACCCTGGCCATGCTTTTCCTAGGTTGACTAACAGCCTGATAGGTAAAGGGGCTGGCTTCTGTGGCAGCCATGAGAATGCCCTTGCAGACTTCCAACTAGAGAGAACCCAGCTACTTCCCCTGTGAGACCCTCTACTGTGTCTGTGCCAAGGCCGTGCTCCCCAAGGGGTGCTCCCAGCCAATGAACAAGTGCAGCAGAGATTCTGGCAGCCCCATTCCTGGGAGACACAGGACTCCCGCTGACCCCCAGCTTGGCCTCCAGGACTCTGCTTTTTGCTGAACCTCTTTCTGACTGCAGGGCAGCCTAGCACGCTTTCCCCAACCTTCTCTCCCTCACTCCTTCACCACTGCTCAGAGAGCTCTCCCAGCTTTCTCTGGGTCTCTCCCTACTTTTTCTCACAGGAGCATTTTCCCTAATAAAATCCTTGCATGTGTAATCCCATCTTGGGTTTGCTTTCTCAGAGGACCCAAGCAAACATAACTCCCCAGCAGTCTTGAACTCCTAAGGCTTGTTGCCTCCCCCTTCCCCCTGCTCCTCAGACCGTCACGTGACATCATCACCACCAGTGCATTGCAGTGAGGCCAAAGGTGATCAGAACAAGATGAACGGACAGACAGCCCATTGCATTGTCAGGCTTGTGAGGTAGTTGACACAGGTCTAGTCACATTTCATCTACTCAGATCCATGGTCCATTTCCATTAGTGCACATGTCACACCCCAACTTCTTAAGAGTTCGAATAAATTTCTGCTGAACACACATTCACCAAGGAGACCAGTGCTGTCCAACAGAAATATAATGGGAATCACATTATGCAAGTTTAAATTCTCTAGTGGCTACATTGAAAACTACAAAGAAACAGGTGAAATGACTTTTAATAGATTGTATTTAACCCAATATATGAAAACATTATCAGTTCGACATGTAATCAATATAAAAATTATTAATGATATACTTTACTTTTTCTTGGAGTACGTCTTTGAAATCCACTGTGTATTTATATTTCTGACACATCTTGATTCAGAACGACTACATTTCAAATGCTCAGTAGTCCCACATGAATAGAGGCTTTATTGGGTGGTACAGAGCTAGACTAGAAATGCCCTAAACATAGCAGTGAGTTTTTCCCTGCTTTTCGATTAGGAGAACAACCAGGACTGTGATGGGCATTTAGGAGGTGCTTCATCAATCCTTGTTAGTTGCTTATTGTTACATGAAATAGTGTGGGATGTGTGTGATGTAAGGGTCTGTTAACCACAGGGCTATAAGGCCCCGAAATATCTTGAACCATGAGGCAAGCTAGGTCGGGACTGAGGTGCATGGGGGTACCTCCGAGCCCCAGGTGCTATTGACATCTGTGCTTTATCCAGAGAGACCAGAAATCTGGATTTTTATGTGAAACCTTTCCATTTCCAATGTCAGCCATGTGCACGGGTCAGTGTTAGCTTGTGGAATACACACGTTTATGACTAGTACTCTTTACAGTACATAACTTCTTTCAAAGACAGACAAAATACAGTGACAAGCTAATTAGCATTATTAGTAAGAGAATTAAACAACAACAACAAAAACATCATAAAAGCTGCCAGCTGCCATATTGCCCTTTATGTGGAGAGAGGGGTGGTGTCATATGTTCTTCAAAGCTTAGGTTAACCTGTTTCAAAAATAGCAAAATCATGTGGTTACAGACTATGGTTTCTTAATCTCTCTCTCTCTCTCTGTATGTGTACATATAGATGGATCTTTCTTTACCATTTTCCAGTACAAGTATAACTAGACGGAGCACACCCCTGTAAATGCTTGACGTCACTATTTTTTTTTTTTTTTTAAAGATTTTATTGGGGAATTGGTGGAGGGGAACAGCGTTGGGGAATCGGGGAAGGGGAACAGACAAGTTGCTGTCTTTTTGTTCCTCAGTTTAGTTGCGGAGGATGTTGCTTCACTGTTGGTATTGTCATTGCGCTCTTCCCGGATGAGGCAGATCGGTCGCTGGCCTCTGGATGTCGCTCACCGCGGCTATTGGCAGCTCACGCTTGGCTGCCTGCCGCTCACGCTGGCTGCCGGCCACTCACTGTAGCCTATGACAGCCCACTGCAGCAGGGGCTGCAGCCCACACCATTACCGGGGCTCGCGCAGCCCAGCTCCAGGTGGAGCTGTTGTTAGCTGTAGAGGGCAGTGTCACTAGCCCTCATGTGGGATCCGAACCGGGGCCGCTGGCGTCCCCAAACCAGCGCTTAACCAATGCGCCACTTGGCCGGCCCTTGACGTCACTATTTCTAACTGAACCCACAGGGGAGAAAATGTTTTGTTAAACGCGACCGTGTCAAAGTCCTTCCCACTCACGGCTACAAAAGAGCTGCGACCTTTTGTTGACAGAGAGAGCCTGTCAGGAAGTCTTACCTTGTGACATGTGTCGTTACAGCATCACGGACGTACCCCACAACGCTGGACTTTGCCTGAGGTTCAGAGTGGTCAACAAGCTGAAGACCCAGCACCCCCCACTTCCAGTGAGGGTCAAGGAAGGAGTATGTTGTGAGAGTGATCATGGACTTTGAAACGGAATGTGTGTGACTTCTATTAACTGGTATCATAAACAAACATTCTGAGAACAACCCCATGTGCCCTCCAGGCTGACCACCACAGTCCTGTGGAGATCCAAGCTGGATCTATAGGTCTGGGCTCTGAGTGAGTGGAGCTGCCATTTCTACTGGATGTCATGCCTCTGAAAACAGACAGAAGAGTGGCAAACTTCCAGGGGGGAGGGGGCGTGTTCCCTTCACTTCTGGGACTGACCTGCTGTCACCCTCTCTGAAGTCTATAGCTAGTCAACAGAAGGGTCGGGATTTAAACCCAGGGTTTTCTGATTCCAGGGCTATGACTCTTCCATGATGCCCATTGAGTGAAGAGCCAGTTTCCTGGCCTGCATGTATGGCATTCATTGCTCAGTGCTGGGCCACCCTGTTTCCTCACAGCCTTCAAGCTGTTTCAGATCCAACTGGACTTGTCCTTCAGACATGGAGGTAGAATAGCAATGACTACAACAGCTGACGTGTACCGAGGCTTTGCATGTCTAGGCTTGATCTAAGTCATTGCCATTCAAAGCTCACAGCATGTCCTTGAGGAAGGAGCATCATACCTGCTGAGCAGACATGAATGCACAGGAAAGCTCATGGAGTTCAGGTCCTTGTTCCACATCACAAAGTTAGTAGATGGTAGTCCAGATGTCAACCTGGGTTTATTTACTGACATTTGTTGTCCCATACCCTTCCAAAAAGGTTTTGAGGTTGGCATTGTCAGCAGTGATAAATCATAGAAGATACTTTTCTTTTTTAAAAAAACTTTTCCAAGAAAAAATGATTCTAGTAGAAAGGGAGGAAGAAGGATTCAGGGCAGGCTCCACTAAACCATGCTGCTACAGGAGTTGACATATCTAGACTAATTTAATTTAGGTTGTTAACTATAAATTAAGGTAATATTTTACTGTGCTGCCCATGCGTGGAGTCACCGATCATTCCTCCCATTCCCACACCTGTCCAATCAATTAGAACTTAATCTGCTCAAATTTGACCCTCTGCTCTCACTGTGGCTTCCCCAGTTCAGGTCCTCATCATCTCCTACTGAATACAGAAGGAGTTTCCCAACACTTCTTCCTCCCTCTGTCCCTTTTTCCTCTACACTGTCACCAGAGTCCCATTGCTATTTCTTCCTAAGTCTTCCTTTCTATTTCTTCTCTGCTTCTTCCAGTTCAGTCCTCACCATCTCTTATCTGGATCCTGTGGCTATTGAACCAGCCCCTTGACCATGACCTACTCAAATCCACTCTCCACACAGCAATCAGAAAATATCAATTCTCTGCTTAAAATTATTTCCTGCCCTTTGGTGCATCAAAGTGCACTATCAAAAAAAGTGCCAAGGCAACTCATGGCATGGGAGAAAATATTTGCAAGTCATAGAGTTGATAAGCAATAAATATCCAGAATATACAAAAACTCCAACAAGCCTGCAAAAAAAAAAAGCAAACAACTCAATTGAAACGTAGACAAAGAATTTGAGTAGACATTTCTTTAAAAAAAAAAAGATATATAAATAGCCCATAAGCATATGAAAAGATGCTCAACATCACTAATATTTAAGGTAATGGAAATCAAAACCACAAAGAGAAACCACTTCACATCTGTTAGGATGGCTACTATCAAACAAACACCCCCCCTCCTAAACACTCCCCCACATGCCCCAAATCATAAAATACCAACTGTCAGTAAGGATATGGAGAAACTGGAATTCTTGTGCATTGCTGGTGGGAATGTAAAATGGTACATACACAGTTTGATGGTTCCTCAAAAAGTTAAACAGAATTATCATATGATCCAGCAATTCCATTTGTGGGTATATGCCCAAAAAATTAAAAGCAGGGACTCAAATAGACACTTATACATAAATGTTCATAACAGCATTATTCACAATAGCCAAAAGGTGGAAACAACCCGAATGTCGATCAACACATGAACACATTTACAAAATGCAGTGTTTATGTGTGTATACATATGTATATATAATTCAGTCTTAAAAAATGAAATTCTGATACATGCTACTAATGGATGAACCTTGAAAACATTGCTAAATAAGCTTATAAAAGGACAAATATTATGATTCCAGTTATATGAAGTACCTAAAAATAGGCAAATTCATAGAGATGAAAAGTAGAATAGTGGTTGAAAGTAAATAGGAGAGGGGGTGGGGGAAAGCAGAGGGAAAATGGGAAATTAATGTTTAATAAATAGAGTTTTTGTTTGGGATGAAGAAAAGTTCTGTAAATGGACAGTGGTGATGGTTGTACAATACTGTGAATGTACTTAATGCCACTGAATCGCATGCTTAAAAATGGTTAAAATGGTAAATTTTATGTTGTTAATATTTTACCACAATAAAAAAATGTATTCACTGTCAACAGTAGAAAGTCCAGGCTCCTTAGCATGACCAATAAAACCTTTCAAGACCTTAACCTCTACCAGTACGTCCAGGTTCACCTCCTAGTGTCTCCCAGACTCTAAGACACTTGAACTATGTTCTTTTCACCATGGGGTTCCATGCCCCCTTCTTCCTTCAAATCTCACTCAGACTTCTTCCTCCAGGAAGTCCTCCCCTCCCCAATGGACCCTTCATGCTTAGCTCAAAACCCCTCATGGGTGCTTTCCGTATGCCTTAAACAAACTTCCACTCATCCCTCAAGATGAAATTTCATTTAGTGTCTGTATGAAGCTCTTCCTTCCTTTCTCAGGCAGGGTTGCTTTTCCCAGCATCATGTTCCTGACTCTGTCAGTGCTCTTTTTCCTTTTTGTGGCTATCATTAGGCCACCCATCTGTCTCTCTCACTAGCTTAAGATCTTCTCAGGAGAGGAGACCACAACACCTGAACACACATTTATATAATGGAGTAAAAGGCCCACTCAGAAGCCAAAGCTGGATGAATGAATGTCTAGGAATGGCTACAACACAAGCCCACTGCTTTTAAATTTGGACATGGAATAAAAGGCCTTTGTTCTTGAGGGAAATAGAGGAAGAATTTACTGTACTTTTCCCATCAAAGCCATAGAAGTTCTTATTCTCAACCAAGAAGAAAGTCAACTCTTAAAGATGTCCATGCTTTATTTGAGTTTTAATTAGTTGGTTCTCTTTTAGTTCTAAGGATGTACTGTGAATACTAGAAATTGTCATTACTTCTAGCTGTGAGAAGAAGAAAAATACTAGGGAAAAAATAGAAACAAATATTTGATAACTTCTAAAAAATGTGGTTCTTTAAAGAGGGATATTTTGCTCAAACCATGTAACATACTCTTACCTAATGCCATTTCTTCACATTTTTATTCTGACTTGTATTAGCCAATCTCTGCCTTCCTTACATAAAGCATTAAATCATCGCTTACTCCTGTTTTCAGTCGTCCCAACCAAAATCAAATGTTTCCTGTAGCTAAAGTCATTCTTAAACATAAACATCCATGAAAATCTAATACAGAAAAAGAGTAATAAGTACCGATTTTGATTATGTATCACACCAGGCACAGTTCTCTCTATACTACTTATGCCACATGTATAAGTTTGCTAGGGCTGCTGTAACAAAATTCCCCTAACAGAGTGGCTTAAACAACACAAATTTATTGTCACATTTCTGGAGGCTCGAAATTCAAGATCAAGGTGTTGGCAGGATTGGTACCTTCTGAAGTTTGCAAGACAGAATGTGTTCCATGCCTCTCCTGTGGGGTCTGGTGGTTTGCTGGCAATCTTTCCCATTCCGTGTCTTGTAGAAACTTCACCCTGATCTCTGCCTTCATCTTCACATGCCATTCTCCCTGAGTGTGTGTCTGTTGTCTTCAAATTTCCCCCTTTTTATAAGGACACCAATCGTACGGGGTTAGCAGCCTACCCTACTTCAGTATGGCCTCATCTTAACTAATTATATCTGCAAAGACCCTCTTTCCAAATTAGGTCACATTCGGTCTGAAGTACTGGGGGTTAGGATTTGAACATACAAATGTGGGGGTGGGGGACCCATAATACCACCTCATCTATCCTTCCCAACAAGTCATTTAGAAATTTCTTGTTATCTTCATTTTACAGAGGATGAAACTGAAGCTCATCCAGTGTGTTGTAAAGCTGAGATTTGAAACACGGTCTATTTGATTCCAAACCCTAGTCTCTTCTCATTATGTAAGCAAAATACCTCTATTTACAGTCTCTGCATTATTTCTTCTAGGCTTAGTAAATATCCGTCAATGTACTGAGTCTGGGCCTTTTTACTGTTGCATGATTTAGTTCCATTTCCAAATATTTACTGAGTGCCTGCTACTACTGTAAGTATCTCAGGCACTGGGTTCAAAGATGACTTGAAATATGGACCAGGTCTCAAGGCACTTTATATTTAACAAAAGAGACAGACACATAAGCAAGTCACTATTTCATAAGGAAACATTACGTACTAGGTAGAAATTCAAGCAACTCCACTGTGGAGGGATTAATACTGATCAGTTGGATTTGGCCAATAATTTTTGTGCCCTCCCATGAATAAGAAGGAACTGCAGGAAGGATATTTAACACACGTGCTTTTTTCCTTCATGGAACTATTGGAGAAGTGCTGTCCACTAAGGAATTAACTTCTGAAGCAGTGTCAGCTTCAGAGAAGCCTGGTGTTAACATGATGCTCCTTTCTCCCCTTTAAGGCCATTCAAAGTCTCTCAGGGAGTAGGATCTGGTTCTTGAGACATTTCATCTTAGAATGAAGCTAAGTGCCTTCTCTGAAACAAATGATGAGGTTAGGACAAGAAAACAGGACATTTCCTTCCTTGCCCAGGCTCTCCCTGAATGTCACGAATCTGCCCTGTGCTGAAGGAAAGTACACAGGAGGCTGAACAAAGGCAATCATTTCTTTACCCCAGCTACGAAAGTCGGTCTGCTGGATGAAATATTTCCACCAAAGGCACTTCTTCAAAGCCATGTTATACACAGTCCCTTGCCTTTGAAGTAATCTAATAAACTGTTATAGTTACTAGAAAACTGACATAACTGCAGGTCCCTATCAAAATGTACACACATATATAAACACACAGGTTTGCACACCCCAATATGTCAGAAACTCTTAATGAGTAATGATGAAATTCTTTGGGCTTCAAAAAAAAAAAGATTTTTGCAGACATGAAAAAAAATACCTGTTTTAAAAATATTCACATGATCAGATCACTTAAATTCTGAAACTTCCAGATAGACTAATCATGAGAATCAGAGCAAGAAAAAAGGGAGTGTGTGGAGGTGTGGGGGTGGGGGAAGCATGTCATCTTTATGAAGGGAGCTACAATATTTTCTCTTTCTGGTTTTTATTAAATGTGGCAGAGGAAGACTACTTAGTGCTTAGGTTTCTGTCTTAAAAATGGAGCCTCAAATATCTTCAAGTCTCTAAATCCTCCTTGGCGTGCTATTTGCAAATAATTAGAGTTCATTCTTGCATTCATCCACCAAACAGTTACTGAGTGCCTATATTATGTCAAGCACTGGGCATATGGAGAAGGTCTGAGGCTCTCGGGCTGATGACTGAGGTCATGCCAATGTCAATGTTGGCAGCAACAAGCAGACAAAAATGCCAGCAGGTGCAGAGCAAGGCCCATCCTTTGTTGTATCTGTGTCTGGTGTGGATGGGACTACTGCTCTCTTTTAGGCTGATGAAATATCAGCCTTCAGGTCCGTAGGCTTTAGGTCTTCATGAAGAAGAGTGGTAGATATAAAGTACTGAGTGAGTTACACCCTTATGTTGAGATGAGCTATACTGAGAAGGGAGAACACTAAGAAAGGAATTGCCTAAAAAATCTTTTTCCCAACAGAAACACTACCAGTGCTAGTATGCAAGTTTTGGGAGTAAGCAGACACTAAGATTCTTTCACATCTGTATCCATTATGATGCATTTTGCTTTAAGAACAGACAATCCACCAAAAAAGGCCGTCGATAATGACATTTACTACATGAAATCTGAAAGTCAGGTGGTTTCTGAGTCTTTAATTGAGCAGCTCAATGAGTTTGTCTGGGAACGCAGATTCTTTCCATCTTTCTGTTACACCATTCTCACTGTGTTGGCTTTTGGCTCCAGACATATTCCCTCATGGTTTCATGATAGCTACTGAAGCTCTAAGCATTATATCATCGCAAAACTATATCCAATGGCTTAAGAAGAAACATTTTCCTCTACATTCCTTTTGAATAGAAAGGAGGAACTTTCCAGAAGCTCCTTTTGCAGACTTCCTCTCAGGTCTCATTGGCCAGAATTGAGTCACATGTTTATTCTGAAACCAATCACTGACAAAGGAAACGGAATTATCATGATTTATCTAAACCATCAAGATTTAACCCTTGGAGCTGGAGAGGAGGCCCCCCCTCACCGCCCTTCCCCTTTTCCCCCAAAAATATGACTATCGGATTCCTGAACAAAATGGGAATACTTATAGTAAAAAAAAGGCAGGGCAGTAGTGGTGGTAGGAGGGAATGGGTATAAGGTAGGCAACCAGAGGGTCCACCAAGGAAGGACTAAAAGGCAGAAGCACCTCCAGCCAAGGAGCAATTCCATGAAGGGCACCTTCTCTGATGACCACTGATACCACTGGGCTTGATCTTGCTTCACAGATGAGCTGCTCTTACAGGAATAAGTTTGGCTGATTTTTAGGATAGCTGCTAAGGACACACTGTGCTGTATATTTCTGCTGGTGCATATTATACCACCTTGACCTGAAGCCAAATTATGCATAAGAGTTCTAAAATGGTTTATGGCTAGGACAGGCAAGCTGATGTCATTTGTCAAATGTGGCACTCTAGAATTATCTTACCAATATAAAACCACACAAAGGCTTTTCCACAGAATATTTATAGGAAAACACATTTCTGAAACAAGAATGAAACACCCTACAAATTACTCCATGTGGAATACTGGAGTAATGGTCCAAGCCCATTGCAGTAATGGCGAGGGCAGTGAGGAAAAAGTGACCAGGGACCAGATTTAAACTCAGTGGAAAAGGAAATATGGGTGGTGTTTCTTACATTTTTCCTTCCCTACAAAACTAAAATTATGAGCTTTTTTGAAATGGAGAAGTTTGCTTTTGATATGCAAATTACTCAACAGTAGAAGGGGCCATCTTAATACATTTTAAAAAAAAAAATTCCCAGTGTACCTAACATAACATTTTATATGTAGTACTGAATGGCTAGCTATCTTTTGATTGACTGTAGTGATATTTCTTTAAGAAGTTAGCAAAACAGGAAGAGACTCCCAAGTATTGGATACCTTGGTACTATTATCAGCACTAAATCTTTCTTTGCAGATGCAAAAGCTATTCCCCAGGTTTATACCAGTGGTTCCGATTGAATCACCTACCTGAAGGCCTTTCAATATCTGTGCTTTGGTCCCACTCCCAGAGTTTCTAACCTGGCATAGAGTGAAACCAAGGTATTGACAGGTTTTAAAGCTCTCCATGTTTCTAATGTGCAGCCAAGGTTGAATGCCTGCCTCAAAATCACCTGGAGGGCTTATTAACACTGTTGCTGTGCCCACATTCAAGTTGATCTAGTAGGTCTGGGGAGTGGCCCATAATTTATGTTAAGAAATTCCCAGGAGGTGCTGTTGCTACTGATTAGGGTTTGTGGGGCACACTTTAAGAACCCCCACTCTAAAGCAGGTTTCAACAAACCCACAAACCCATATAGGTTATGGGTCCATATAGGTTATCTTATTAAAAGCCTGTTTTTGTACAGTCCATGAGCTAAGAATGGTTTTACAAAAACAAAACAACAAAAACAAAGAGGAATATGCAACAGAGACCATGTGGCCTGCAAAATAGTCAGTATCTGATCTTTTCAAAGATAATGTTTGCCGATTCCTGCTCTAGAGGATCATGAAGTCTGACTGAACAAAGTTAAGGATCTTAAACTACAAGAGAAAAACTTGGCCGGCAAAAAAAAATGGTGCTGGAAGACATGGGGGAAACTCTAAACATAGCTGGAAGATTATCAGTCCTCTCCTATGTGCCAGGAGAATGGCGTAATGTCATTCATCCTGATGACAGTGCTATTATCACCCCCATTTTACAGATCAGGAAATTGAGGCTCAAGAGATATTAGCTTACTAGCATATTAAGCTGGTAAGTGATAGAACTATGATTCAAAGATTTCTACCAACCACACTATGTCCTAGAAAAAGTTTAGAGTTCTGCTTAGACCCAGAGAGAGTCTAAAAATATAATAAGCACTAAAAACATCTGTTTTTTGTTTTGTTTTTTGAGGGCAGTGTCACTGGCCCTCATATGTGGGATCCGAACCGGGGCTGCTGGCTTCCCAAGCCAGCGCTTAACCACCGCGCCACTCAGCCAGCTGTTTGTTTGTTTTTTTTAAGTGGTTCAATTCGATTTGTGATTGACTGATTATGTTTCAGGCACACTGCTACAAAAATACGTGAACTATTAACGCTGCCCTCAAGGAACTTACTAGCTAGCAAGAAAAGTGGACATGGGACGAAACCCACACAAAAATCTGGTGAGGCCTGAAAGCACAGAGCGGTCAGCAGGGCTTCACAGAGCAGGGGCCCTTGAAGAATGGAGTTTTCCAGGCGGACAAGCCCCGGGAAGGTTTCTGAGCAGAGCACACAGCATTAATACTCCAATACAGTAGTCCCAATTATTTGTGGTTTCACTTTTTGAGGCTTCAGTTACCTGTGGTCAACCACAGTTCAAAAATACTAAATGGAAAATTCCCAAAATTAACAATTCATAAGTTTTCAATTTCTCACCTTTCTGAGTAGTGTGATGAAATTCCTCACCGTCCTGCCTCCTCCTGCTGGGACATGAATTATCCCTTTATCCAGAATACCCATGAGGCATGCACAGAACAATAAGATATTTGGAGAGAGGGAGAGAGGGAGGGATGGAGGGTGGAGGGGGAGAGAAACACCACAGCATAGATGGTGTTTGGTACTGCACGCAGTTTCAGGCATACACTGGGGGTCTTGGAATGTGTGTCCCTTTCCAATAACGGGGACTGCTGTCTCCTAGGATTCCTGCAGACTGCAGGGCTCACTGTCGCCTCGGTCTCTGGCTACACAAATGAGACAACTAGGCAGCTGACAGAGAGGAGGCCCCCTGGCTAGAGCAGTTAGTGTGTGACGGTTACATCGGTCCAATTTCCGTGAAATGAGAAACTATTCTATTTCATGGTTTTACACAGTCATTTCTAAGCAAAGTTATTAAAAGAAGGGCTTACTTAAGTCAATGATTAGTCGGTTGATGGACAGGGAGAGTTGAAGGGAACATGTGGTAATGATACAAAGGTTGGGTTTCATATAGCCACTTTGGGCCAGAAGAATCTGAAACCGCCAACTTTATGAGTATGTGATGTGCCATGCTGAGAGGAGGACGCAGGCAGAACTCGGCACCATTCCCTGATTTTACAGGCTAATATTTCCACTTTTCATTTCAACTCGTTTTTAATGGTCGGGGTGCAGATGAAAACGCCAGGCAAGAAATACTTTCCTGATTGACAGGTACTGTGTGCTGAGAGATAAAAGATAGTAAAACAGAGATCTGTGCATGAGGAATTCACCACCTGGACCCAGAGTGGAGAAAAGCACATGACAGATTATCTCAGAACAATGCAGTCAATGCTGAGGCCAAGTCAGGGCAACACGAGCGCCCCCGCCCCCCCGCCCCGAACACTGGAAAGCTCCTGGGGAGACTGTCCTGAGCAGAAAGCCTGCTTCGGAAATCTGCCAGGGGTCCCTTTGACTATTTCTTTGTGACACTGTGTTGTTATTTTTTTCCCACTACAAACCACACATGTGACCCATCAGGTTTGATGTGGCGCTTAGGAATTTAGGTATAGTCTTAGAGAAATGGTATCATCCATCGCTGACGTGCCTCTGCCCCCGGGGAGGTCAGTTGAGAACATCATAAGGCCACAAAACACCAGAACCTACAGCCCAGAGAACGTACTAGAGATAACTCATTTAGAAAAAGCTGAATGTTTGTATGGAAGCATTCTAGAGTTTTCCATTTAGGTCGGGCATTTAAAACTTGGGAGAATAATACATGGTCCTTGTAGAAAATGTTGGAAAAGAAAGGAAAAGTACAAAGAAGAAAAAAATCATTTACATGGGTACAACACAGAGTTAATATTCTGGTATACGTGTATTTCTTTATCAACTTTTTTCTATGCAGATACAGATAGATAGGTAGCTGAAATTACACTGTATGTATGCACACAGTTTCTTTGTCATTTAATATTATTTCATATGAAATTTCTCATGATTGTCCAATTTCATAAAAAAAAATTTTCCGTTTTGCAGTTTATTTTAATCATTCCCTTTCACTTTGGATAGCTAATGCCCCCTCCTCCAGTTTTTGGCCATTATAAATAATGTGATAAATATTATGTGATACATACAACCTTGCCTGGGTTTGCGGGGGAACTTGAAAGGTTTTTGGCACATATTCCCAAAATGCTTTCCAGAAAATCTATACCTTTGCCAATATCAAGTATTTTTACTTTTGAAATATGTACTATACTGAGTGTCTCACTTTAATTTCTATGTATTACTATTAGTGCTGACTGTTTAAAAATGTTTTTAAGGCCTATTTTTTATTTTTTGTTCTTAAAATTGCCAGTGTCCTTTGACAATCTCTCCATTAAGAAATCAATTTGCTTATTGATTGTATGAACACTTTATCAATGAAGGCTATTACTTCTTTACATATTAATGAAAACATATTCTTACCTTTTGTTTTCCTTCAGATTTTTTATTAGGTGCAGAAGTTTAACTTTTATATAATAAAATCTATATTTTTAAATGATTTTTATGCTTAGATTCCTTTCTTAAATGTGGGGAAGATAAAAATTCATGTAAATTTTCTTTTAGTTTTTGATTATCATCATTTCTTTTTCTACATTTACCTCTTAAACTTCTGGAATTTAGTTTGGCTAATGGCATGCAGTGAGGATCATGCACGTATCATTGAGAGAAGATCCCAAATGAAGGCAACATTTCAAGGCCAAGAAATGTCTTTTATTTTCTGTAAGTGAAATACAGTAAGAATCAAAGAGCACAAAAAAATCAGTATTGAAAAAGCCAACGTTATACCATAGTAATCTGAAAATGCAAATTCATTATTATCCATATGCAAATTGTTTACCAGACAAATTCTTTCAAAGCCTGGAGTATGTGGGAGAAAATAACATAAGGGGCCCCTTGATATTCATATATTCAATGAATACTATTGAGCACCTAAGTTCACCGGAAACTATCCTTGATATGGAAGCGTCTGGAATTATAATTGCTATGTTTGAGAAAACAGTACCACTATGTGCTACACTATGGAAGAGAGAAACATTCTCAATTTAATAGGATTCATATGTTTGCAAGAAGCAATTCTTCTAAAATATAACTAATTCAGAAATGCCTCATTACGGGACATAGCAATGTTATGAGGGAATGAAATGACAGAAGTTTCTGGCAAACTCTAAAAATTACTTAAAAGGAGAGAGGAAGAGCAATATTTTATCAGGGCTTACACAAGAGTGATACTGTTTTTTGTTTTGTATTACAGTCATTAGAAAGTTATCCTATGCTGTGGGTTGGCAGTAATATCCCACATATAGAAAATATTCTGCAAAACTATCAAATTCCCTTTCGGGTTATCCACCCACACTTCTCGGTAGTCTAGGTTCTTTTTCTGCTGTCAAATTAGAACACATGATCTTGACCGACTATGGAACTGCCTTCATTGAACTATGCCTAGGGCGTATTAGTGAAGGTCAGCCATATGAAGTTCATTGCTGCATTTGCCATAGAATAAGGATACAGTCTGACAAATCATTCATCCCTCATGTGACATTCCATCCAAAAACTTTTCTCCTTTCCCTTCCTTTCCTCCCTCCCTCCCTCCCTCTCTCACTCCTTCTGTTCCTATCTCCTTCCTTTCCTTCTTCCCTACCTCCTTTCACTTTCTTTCTTTTTTGAACTTCTGAATCCAGTTAATTTATGCTAAATTCTAATGATAATAACTACATAGAGCCACACCCCTTGGCCATCTTCCTGCTCCTTTTTTATAATTCCTTAGTTCTAATTTACTTTCATATGTGTTATTTTATTTCCTAATTGTGTGGGGTTTTTTTTTGTAATAAGTCATTTGCTCAAATTCCATTCTTGCCAAATAATATTCAAATAAACTATTACTTCCCGGGTACCTTGATATCAGGAAGAATAGTAATGGCAGCGAAGGCTTTGTCTTGCATGCCAGTGCAGAGCAATGGCGATTGCTGCCTAGAGCACTGTGTGAAGAAGGAAAGGAGTGCTATGCTCGATTAGCAATGTCTACTCTGAGCATAGTAAGAGAAATCGATGGCACTTCCACGAGGTATTTGATGTCTATGTCTTAAATAGAATACATGAATATTCTAATAATAAGAAAGCATGAACAAGTTAATAAAGTACTTTCTGATTTATAAAACAGTGATGTGTGAGTTTCATTAGCCCAAATCCATTCCGCAATGCATGACCATACCTTTGAGTTTCTAAACTTTACATAGATATGGGGTATTTTTCATAAATCTTACTAGCACTGGTTTCATGAGTAGTTCAAATGGGCTTCTTCCTAGGAGAGGAAATTTAAGGAACCTGGACTCTAAATCTCTCTCCCACTGGCTGTTTAATATATGAAAATTTACAGTTAGAGATTCATTTCTTTAGCCTATAACAGTTAGCTCTTAATGACTCCTTTACTAAAAGATAAATCATTCTATAGAGGGGTAACACTTTAGCTCTTACCAGCTAATTAATTGCTAGTTAAGAAGGAGGTGGGAGTAAGGGGATGGGGAGATAGGAGGATATGAACAGCTATTAGGAAGGATGGCAGAGCTAGATTTTGCTTATTTCATAGTCTTGCTTGGCTTAGTCCAACAGCTCACTTGAGATAAGCAATGAATAAGCTTATGGATATTATTTAAGTGTATTGGGCTTCAATAATGAGGCATGCAGTAATTCTCTAACAAAGAGCTGGAAGGAATATACTGACAACCATTAATGAAACAAATAACAACTTGTCATATGCAGATAGAGAATTCTTGAATTTTTTAGTAAATAATTTGTTATCCAACTTCTCTCAAATCCAACAGACATGTTTCCGAGAGGAGCTTTTTTTTTTTTAACTGGCATATTAGGAGAAATGAGCACTACCCCTCGTTTATTCATTCAATCACCACATCCTTTGAATACACTGACAAATGTTTTTTCGTGCTTACAGGGGCCCAGCACTGTACAACCTTATTCAGAATGCAAATGTAACAGAAGACACAAATCCTGCCTCTGAGGAGGTTACATCTGAGTTGGGAGATGAATTATATGCACATGAAACAACTGGGGAAAATACCAGGCTGGATAAAAATCAAGGGTTAGAGTGCTTAGTTTGGACTGTAAGCACTATAGGAAGTCAGAAGCAAGAAAGATCCCACAAAGAGAGAAATCAAAGAGCAGCCACTTTGAAAGAGATTGCAAGAAGGCCCCCCTTCCGGTCTCAGATGTCAGCAGTCAACGCTGTGGCTGTTATCACCCTGGGAAAGACTGAAATTAAGACTGTGTGATATTCCACACCTGCCCTGGAATACTCCAGCACATCCATCCCACTCTGAGATGAGCCTAGAGAAGGAAATCAATCATGGACTCTTGAAAGTTCTAAAATAATTCAAAATCAAAAAAGCACACAATTCCTATTCTTGGTGTGTAATATGAACATGACTATTCCAGAGAAAGCATCAAGCATAGGGATATGGGTATGCATGTAGCTGGTACAAATCTCAATCCACAGTCAGGTTCATTTGTGTTCAAATTTAGGAAACTATTGCTGTAATCCCATAATCTAAAATGCAGAACCTATCTGAATGTATGGGCCAGTTGTTTGGTAAAATGTCCCTTAATCTGAGTTTTACCCATTGATTCCTAATTTCCATAAGATTAGTCATTTTATGTTTTATAACTCAAGTTAATTTCTGTTTTATGCCCCCATCAGGCTAGCCCCTTGGGTAGGGCAACTGAGGTAGCCATTTCAAGTCCAAGCTGGAAGGGTTTATCATGAGGCACTGTGCCTTACCCAGGTTTCCTAAGTGTCACTGAAATTAATTTTTTAAAATTCCGTCTTTAACAATACCCCAAAGAGCCTAAGAAAAATGCTAACAGCATGGACCCTTGTCACATGTACTTCCCAGATCCTTCACCCTCTCAGGTTGTTTTCCTACATAGTGGGACCTACGTCCATTTGGAAACGTCACCCCTTTCCCTCAGTTCACAGCTGAGTTCTGGTGGCTTCTGAGGTGCTAAGTTGTCAAGGTATCAGGAGTGGAACCTTCTCTATGAACTCATCTCTTCATGCAGGTATCTCCTGACAGATCATCACCATGGTTGGGCCTTGGGCCTTGGTTCATGCAGCCTACTTTGAAGATTGTCCACCTGACCCTTTCTGGGCTGCTCTAGCTTTCTACCACTTTCCTACCACACTCACACATGGACAGCAGGAGACTTGGTGAGTGAATCTGAAGCCCTGACTGCCCAGGCTTTGTTACCTGCCCAGAATGCAAAGGGCGCAGAGCTTTTCTCTGTATAAATCCCTGACATGTCTATATAGTCATCACTTCCCCCCTCTCTACTCCCCCTTCAACTCTAACAAGTCCAGAAAATTCTTTTCTAATCTGGAGCCAAGGAAGTCTTGCATATATCAAATCTCCATGTGGTGGGCCGGCCGAGTGGCATGGTGGTTAAGCACTGGCTTGGGAAGCCAGCGGCCCCGGTTCGGTCCTGCATATGAGGGCCAGTGACACTGCCCTCAAAAAAAAAAAAAATCTCCACATGAGCCAGTGGTTTTCAAAGTGTGGTCCTTGGACCAGCAGCATCAGCATCGCCTGGGAACTTGTTAAAATGCAAACTGTCTTCCTCCCTACCCAGCCCAATTGAATCGGAAACTTTTCGAGTAGGATCTAGTGATCTTTGTTTTAATAATCCCTCCTGGAGATTCTGGTGGAAGATTAAGTTTGAGGAGTACTGATCTATATCTTGAGTTCCTTTTCTTGCCCTAGGTTCTCAAATTTTAACATACATCAGAATGACCTGGAGGGCTTGTTAAAATGGATTGTTGGGACCCACCCACAAAATTTCTGGTACAGTAGGTCTGGGGAGAGGCCTGAGAGTGAGCATTTCTAACAAGTTACCAGAGATGCTGATGCTACTGGTGTGGGGACCACGTTTCAGAGAACCATTGCCCCAGAGGTCTTAGCTCCATAACTGTCACTTCTCTTTTTTGTATTTCTCCCAAGAGGATCCATCTGGTTATTAATGTTAAGGTAATAAAATATCTTTTCTAGAATCTGTTTATATAGGGTTATTTCCAATCCAGAACCAACCATCACTACTATGACATGGCATTTAGGAATGTTTTTTAAAGCTGAGCTCTGATGTTAGGCCAGCAGTGCTTAAGCTTTTTCATCCAAGTCCTTTCCCAGTTCAAGGGCTACCCTAGCTAGTCCATCTGACTTCCCACAAGATTCCAAAAGAGGAAAAAAGCCCACTGTTCACCTTGTAATCTTTGTTTTACAAATAGCAGGTCAGAGTCTCATTGGCAAGTTCATCCCAGAGCACAGAGACTTAGCAAAGCATGGTTCTGGGGGAACACAGAGGAGTTGGGGAAAGGGGATGGACAGGGAGGTCAGAGGCAAATCAGTGAGCAAGTGCTTTGAGAGTCGTTTACTGTTTCTTTGAAGTGGAGAATTGTCATGGTTTGGGGCAGAAGGGAGAAGCAATTTCACCCATGAAATCTTGCTGTTTAATTTTTGGTTACAGTAGCTCCAGACTTAAAGAGAATAAAGAGCGGCCACTACCACACATTCTTGCTTTGTTATATTTAAACCCACTTCCTTGCCTGAAACAACATCAGGGTTCCTACAGCCCTTGATCCTTTTTTTTTACTTTTTAAATTTTTGTTGGATAACAGTGTGTTTTTTCCCAGACCCATCAGCTCCAAATCAAGTTGCTGTCCTTCAATCTAGCTGTGGAGGATGCAGCTCAGCTCCAAGTCCAGTTGCCATTTTCAATCTAGTTGCAGAGGGCGCAGCTCACTGGTCCATGTGGGAATCGAACCCGCAACTTGGTTATTCAGAGCTCACGTTCTAACTAGCTGAGCCACCCAGCCGCCTTGATCCCATTTATTTTTGTTCTCTACCTGGCCTTTTTTTTTTTTTGCTTAATTACCACAGAACAATTACTTTGTAAGTTTGTAGGGCATAGCCACACTCCCAGTTAGGAGTCACTCCAGAGAATTGCTTATTCTACATTAGCTCTTTTTTTTTTAAATGAAATACTATTTTGTTAAATGGCGCACATGCTTCTGGATGAAATTACCTACCAAAGAATATGCTGAATATTAGTTACCATAATTATTTGGATGGTTCAGCATCATTTATTAATACTTGCAAGCACTGCTATTATTAGGCTGGTCCTGAGGGTTCCCAGAACATAAATAGGACTATTGCACTTGAGGAAAATTTGCAAAGACTTTTCTGCTGAAACGCCATTCCTGTTATCATCATAGTGATGGGTATGGATTTCTTTCCTTACTCTTGTGCTCCAATAGAACGGCGTTACTTGTATCCTTCAAATACTTGCTGTAGTTCTCTATCTCCACCTTTTCACCCTCCCCAACACTAAGCATAGCACCTTATTATTCATAAGCCCTCAAGAAATATTTGTTCAGTGGAATTGAATGAAAGTAAATAGTAGAAACTTCCAATTAGAGATTGGATTGAGGAATTTTTCTACTCCACTCTTCTCTGTGAAACCACCACCACCAGCAAAACAGCAATAACTGATGGCAGAGAAGACCATGAGATAAGAGCAACGCCAGGGAACAGAGCCTATGAGGAACAGCTGTCAAATACAGTCCAGTGTGGACCAAACAGAGGGAGTACAGCAAGGATTGGAGCACGTCTGGACAGACCTTGAGGAGCACGTGGATTTCTTCAAAGGAGTTGGCCATGCCGAGGGCTCAACAACCATCATCCACTTTCTTGTATCAGTAGGTCTGGCAGGGTAGAGATGGGGTTGTGGGAGTATCTCACACCTAGTTTAAAACCATAGGGAGGCAAGAGATGAGGGGCTGAATGATAATCTGTATGGACCTGTCCTTTCTACAAGAGGCTGTCAGTTTGATGGGGAAGGTGAACAGACGTAAGTGACAGTCAGCTCGGCTGCTGCTGATAATAGAGGAAGAAAATTATTAGGACTAATAATCACTAAATCACCATTTGAAAACAAACAAACAAACATGGCATACAAAACACAAGGGAACTTTCTGCTTACCCCAAAAGTGGCTCTGGAACATTAGAACTTGCAAATATGCAGGGTGGACATGTATGTAATAAGAAAGTGAGAAAGTCTTAAGCCCCAGTTACCTTCTTTTTCTACTAGTTCATGAACCCTTCCCAGACAACTTTCTGGAAGTAATTGGTCCAGAAAGAATTGGTCCCATTCAAAGCTGAGTGATAATCACAAAGCAGCCGCAAAGAAAAAGGTACATGACAAGCAACAATCAGATAAAGAATATCACCAGATGAAGACTTATGCCACAGAATATGTTTCCTCCTGATATCAACTAAATTAAAGAAAACGTCTCTAGGAATAAAAAAATTAAAGAGGAGATGAAAGTGTTCAAATATAAGGGAAGAGGAGGTGAAGAGTGAGTAGTCAAAGCTTTGAAAAGAATGAAAGAGTAAAATAAAACTGTTATACATAAAGAAGCCACAGGAGAAGCAGCAGAAGAAATCAATCATAAGGGAAAGGAAGACAGGAGAGAGACCAGCAGAAAAAATGTAAACAAATAAATAAATAAAACAGAATTAAGGAGACTCTGAGGAAAAAAAGGAACACACAGAAGACAGAAGACAAGGGAAAGCTATCGTTGCTATATTAGAAGAAAAGAACAGATTAAATAGAAAGTGCTAAGGGTATAATAGAAAAAGCTTTAGAGGGGATAAAGGTATGAATTTCCTCATTTCACCTTCGTCAGGTCTTTGCTCAGATTTTATTTAATCACTAAGGTTTTTCCCTGATGGCCATATTTTAAACATGGACCTGGGGTTTATCTCCCTCCCCTACTTTATTTTTCTCATTGAAATATCTGAAATGAAAATTACACCAAATAGGGTTAACAGCAGCTTAGGCACCACAGAAAAAATATTCATGGTCTTTGAAGACATAGCATCAGATATTTACTGACACTGAAACACAGAAAGGGAAAAATCTGGGGAGGCAGCAAACGAACAGGACATCAGCCATGTGAAACACTATCAAGCCATCTAATTGGAACTATAGAAGGGGATAGGAGACAGAAAAAAGATTTAACTGAATATTGGCTGAATATTCAGAAATAACAGCTGGAAAATGCCTGCATTTGATGAACACTCTAAACTCACAAATATAAGAAGTTGAATGAACCGCAAATGAAATACAGAGAAAATCATGCCATGACACATGAAATTGTTGAAAACAAGTGATAAGTAAAAATCTTAAAAGCAGATTTAAGGGGTAGGGAGAACACAATATATTGAAAACAGAAATAAGGATGACAGCAGGTTTCTTGTCAGAGCCAGAAGACAAGGAAGTGACATCTTTCAAGTTCTGAAAGAAAAAAGCATCAATCCAGCATTCTCTCATGTACAAAAATCTCTTTTAAAAATGAAAGTTAAATATAGACTTAAGGCAAATAAAACCTGAGAAGGCTGTGCTACAAACAGTGTTAAAAGAAATTCTCCAGGCAGAAGAATATGATACTAGAAGAAATTTGAATCAGCGCAAAAGAATAAAGAGCACTGAAAAAAGTAAATATGTGGTTAAATATAAGACACATTTGTCCCACTTTTAAAATCTCTTTAAAAGGTAATTGCTTGCTTAAAGAAAAGTAATAAGCATGTTGTGAGATAATAGGAAATATGTGTATTAGTCTCTGCCCTCAGTTCCTGGCACAGAGCTCCTAAAACCCTTGTAATTTCCTAAGTGATGAGAACACTGGGAGCATCTTTTGTTCTAACTGGTCTTTGACCCCAGTTCCTGACACACTGTTTTTCAATGCCTTGGAATTTCCAGGGTGATAGATAGCACTGCCTTTAGTTCTAAATGATTGCACTCCTGTGTGGGGGCTGGTCACAAGAAAGACCAAGCCATGATTAGAAACTTCAAATTTCCAGCGCCCCACCCCCACCCCCCATTCTCCAGAGAGGGGAGAGAAGGGTGGAAATGGAGTTAATGATCAATTAATTGATCATGTCTATGTGATAAAGCCTCCATAAAATCCCAAAAGTACAGGGTTCAGAGAGCTTCCAGGTGGGTGACTGTGGAGGTGCTGGGAGAGTGGGTTACCTGGAGAGACACAGGGGCTCTATACCCCGGCTCACACACCTTGTCCTATGCGTCTCCTCCATGGGGAGGTTCATCTGCATCCTTTGTCATCTCCTTTTATAATACAAAGTGATAAACAGTAAATGAACTGTTTTCCTGAGTTCTGTGAGCCACTCTGGCAAATTAATTGAACCCAAGGAGGAGGTAGTAGGAGCCTCTGATATACAGCCAATCAGTTAGAAGCCAGGCGACAATCTGGATTTGTGGTTAACATCTGAAGTGTGTGTGTGTGTGTGTGGGGGGGGATTGGGGTGTGAGTCTTGTAATATTGAACCGTTAACCTGTGGTATCTGACACAATCTCCACTTAGATAGTGTCAGAATTGAGTTAAATTGTAGGACACCCAGCTGGTATCACAGAATTTTTTGTTCTAAGGAAAACCCCTCACACATCTGGTGTCAGAAGTGTGAGTGTGGTAGGAGTGTGAGAGTAAAGAAAAACAGGAGGACAACTTGGTTTTTCTCTACGCACATGTATTGTGAGGTTTACAACATATAGAACTAAAATAGATCACAATATTAATATTCGTTTGGGGAGAAAAGGTAGAGTGCACTTTTGTAAGGTTTTTTTAAATATATGGGAAGTGTTGCAAAATTATTTGACGGTAGATTTTGATAAGATAACTATACAAAAGAAAGAAAGGTGTCTCTAACAAGGCAGTAACAGATAAAATGCAATACTACTTCTTTTATTTAAAAAAGGCAGGGAAGAGGAGAAAAAAGGAGCAGAAATAGATGGGACAAATAGCAAAAAAACAAATAGCAAAAGCATGCATTGAATCTAACCATATTAATAATTGCATTACATGGAAATGACATATAAGGTTTCTACAAGAAATCCACCTTATATATAGATATTATAAGTAGGTTAAAAGTAAAAAGATAAAAGCGCTGATCTAAAGAATGCTGAAGTGGCCATGCTGATATCAGACAAAAGAGACTTTACAATGAGGAATGTAACCAGGAGTAAATAAAACTACTTTTCAACTTTTTGTATACTTTGGTTAATTTCTGGAGTTTGAAATGATTGTTTTGGACAATCCTGTCCAGTTTTATTGATTTGGGGGTAATATTTGCTGAGCCCTGTCCTCAGCCTTTCCGGAAGTCCTACTCCCTTACCTGGAGGGTTAGAGGAATGATCGCTGAATTCATTAAATGCCATTTTCCTCCTTATTGCTCTAATGAACGACTTCAATAGACTTTCTAATGCACAACCGCCTTTGCAGTCCTTGAATAATCCCTAATGATTCGTGTTCTTTTATTTTTTAGTTATACTGCTAGATTCTATTTCCTTTAAAAGTAAATAATGAAAGGTTGAACGAAGGTGAAACCATTAAATACTTGGAAATTTAAAAAAAACAACATATTTCTACATAGCCATTAGATCAAGAAAATCTTAAAGCTAAAATTATAAATTCTATAGAAAGCAATGAAAAAGGAGAATATTTCATTCATGAACTACGGGTCACCATCAAAGATGTACTCAGCTAAAATATAATAATAACACACAGTCATAATGCCTTCACTATTTTAGTAAGAAAAGTAAAAACACTAAGAAACATGATATCTACCTAGGAAATTTAGAAAAAGGATAAGAAAATTGTTTTTTGCAATTTAGGAAGTGAGAATTTATAGAGATAAAAATTGAACCTAATCATATGAGAAACTGAATTTAGTAGAACATTAAATGAGTCTAAATGCTGATATTTCAAAAGAACCAATAAAATGTATAAATATTGCCAAATTGATTAAGGAAATAAGAGAAAAATAAAAAAAATAAAAAATGTAAGGGTGAAAAAGAGACAAACTATAATATAGGAGAGTTTTAATAATATTGCAATATAGAATTATATGCAACTCCATGGCAATAAATTTGCAAATCTGGAGGAAATGGATAATTTCTCAGTAAAATATAAATGACTAAAATTAGCCCTAAAAGAAGACATGAAAAACTTTGAATAGACCAATTACCGCACAAGACTTTGGAAAGGTTAAACAGATCTTTCACTAAAAATGTTACCTACTGGTATCATAGCTGAAATCTATTTAATCTTTTCTTTTTTTTAAAGATTTTATTGGGGGATTGGGGGAGGGGAACAGCGTTGGGGAATTGGGGAAGGGGAACAGACAAGTTGCTGTCTTTTTGTTCTTCAGTCTAGTCCCGGAGGACATTGCTTCACTGGCCCATGTTGGTATCGTCATTGCGCTCTTCTCGGGTGAGGTAGATCAGTCGCCGGCCTCTGGATGGTCACTCACTGCGGCTATTGGTAGCTCACGCTGGCTGCCGGCCACTCACTGCAGCCTATGGCAGGCCACTGCAGCAGGGCTGCAGCCTACACCATCGCTGGGGCTCGCACAGCCCAGCTCCAAGTGGAGCTGTTGTTAGCTGTAGAGGGCAGTGTCACTGGCCCTCATATGTGGGATCTGAACCGGGGCCGCTGGCATCCCAAAACCAGCTCTTAACCAATGCGCCACTCGGCCGGCCCTCTATTTAATCTTTAAAGAACAGCTAGCTCTTGTGGTATTTAAGTGATTCTAAGACACTGAAAAAATATCAAGCTCCTGATTAATTTTACAAAGTCTACACAACTTGAATACCCAAATTTTGTAAAGAAGGTACGTAATCTCACTTAAGTACACATTTTGGGAGTTGAATCAGTATATAGAGAGTTACTATCTGGCTCCAACACTCAGTATTTATGTCACCTTGGCCAAGTTACATAATTTCTTGGTTTCAATTCATTTATAAAATGGCAATAATATTATCTCTTTCCTAAGGCTGTTAAGAATATTAAATCAAATAATGCATCTACGGAACTTGGCACAGAGACTGGTGTATAAGTGCTTAATAAAAGGCCCCTGTGACTGAAGAATAGTAAAGGGAAAGACATCCAATGAAAGTGGTTGGCAGTGGGGTGACTGTGTCCTATTTTTTTAGGCCATGGTAAATAGTTTTCAGTAAGTGGCAATTAGGGGCTTTTATACAGGGAGAACGTGGCCTGACATACTAACACGAGGGCTGTCAATTAAGTTTGCAAACTTGTTGCAACTATATTGCTAACCTTTTTTTGATATCAGAGGGATTATTCATTATGAATTTGTACCAACTGGATAAACAGTTAACCAAGTTGACTATCTGAAAGTGCTGAAAAGACTGGGTGAAAAAGTTAGACAACCTGAACTTTTTGCCAACAATTCATGGCTCTTGCATCACAACAATGCATCAGCTCACACGGCACTGTCTGTGAGGGAGTTTTTAGCCAGTAAACAAAGAACTGTATTGGAACAGCCTCCCTACTCACCTGATCTGGCCCCCAATGACTTCTT
The DNA here is from genome assembly GCA_033961575.1 of Aselliscus stoliczkanus. Taxonomy (NCBI): domain Eukaryota; kingdom Metazoa; phylum Chordata; class Mammalia; order Chiroptera; family Hipposideridae; genus Aselliscus; species Aselliscus stoliczkanus. Next base: position 68,418,996 of record CM066739.1, on the reverse strand, counting down.
TCTTAACTGAAGATGAAGGACATATTGAAACAAAGACATTTTAATGACATTCAGGACATCAAGGATAATACAACAACAGATCTGATGGCCATTCCAGAAAAAGAGTTCCAAAATTGCTTTGAAGGGTGGACTAGGCTCTGGCATCAGTGTGTAGCTTCCCAAAGGGAGTACTTGGAAGGTGACAATAGTGATATTCAGCAATGAGGTATGTAGCACCTTTTCTAGGATGAGTGTGCGAACTTAATTGTCTGACCTTGCAGTACTGGCAAATCATTTAAGTATTAGTATTCAATATTTTTTTTCAGACTATAGATAAACAGTGTAGGTTGTCATAAACACCAAAAGGAACAAACAAACAAGAAACTTTGCTCTATGAGAATACACTTAGAAATGATGACAAATGGAAGCATTTTTATCCGAAAGACAATGGGGTAGTCCTGACAGTTGTTGAATGTGCAGTATTGTCAAGGACTTCTTAACCAGTCTGTGCACAGCTCTGTTTTGTACATTGGCTGTTCTTCAGTAGTAAGCAATTGGACCTTAGGGACAGCTGGCATTTGGTAGCTAAGCAGAGTTCCAGTCCCACAAAGTGAAGCATCAGTGCTTTATATTTACCATACTGCATTAATGCAGATGCTGAGCTCAGACGTTGTCCAGCATTTTAGAAAATATCTTCATTCTGATGCATCCCAGGGCTTATCCCAGGAGGTAACTCAGTTCCAGAAAAGGTTACCTTCCACAGGATAATTATATAAACATCTAGTCATGACATAAAAACTCGAGGTTGTTTCATTTTTGGAGTAGGCGTGTTGTGGATCACCTAGACCAGGGGTCGGCAAACTTTTGAGATGGAAGAGCCAATTCTGTCCCTCACAACAATCTAAAAATTATTCGAGAGCCATAAAGCAAATGAAATCACCATTATGTGAATAATATCCTTTAACAATTTTATAAATGAAAACTATGATAGTTTTATTTTCATTTTCAATTTTACTTCAGAGCCACATGTAAGTACCCAAAGAGCCGCATGTGCCTCAAAAGCCACAGTTTGCCGACCCCTGCTCTAGACCTTCCTTTAAATGCAGTGAGGAACCATCGGCAGCCCCGATGCAGAAGCTGAGCAGGGACCCTGGTAGTTCTGATTTCACATTTCTCTTGATTTATAGACATAATGTAACAGGTAATGATGGGTCTCCATAATTCTTTCAGATGTTCATCCTTTATTAAGCCCATGAGTGGGACCATCACAGCATCACATCTGGAATACTAAAGAGAAAGGTTTCCAGGAAGCATTGAAAAATTCCAGTGACCACAGAAATGGGAGTGCCCTTGGAGAAGTTTCCAGTTAACTACTGCCTCATACAAAGTACCCCAAAACTTAGTGTTTTTAAAGCAACCACCTTTTAATTATATCTCATGATTTTGCCAGGAATTCAGAAATTCAGGCAGGGCTCAGGTGGGCAATTCTACTGCACTGCATCCTATGATGTTATGTGAGGTCATTTGGTAGCATTCGCCCAGGGGTTGTCTGATCTGGAGGGCCTAAGATATTTTCACTCATATACTTGGTGTTTTTTTGGAGAATGGCGGGAGGCTGGGCTCAGCTGGACTCCCCTCCTCCTTTCTGAATTCTCAGGGCCTCTCCAGGGGGTCTCTCACGAAGGGTAGTTTGACTCCTGGCAAATCCCAGGGCTCCAAAAGACCAACACAGGAGCTGCTAGTCTCTTAATGTCTATCCCAGAACTGGAATGTGCCATTTCTGTTTCACTCTATTGGTCACAATAGATTAAAGTTCTCATAGGCCAGCCCAGATTCACAGGAAGGTGAACAGACTCCACCTCCCGATGGGAGGAGTGTCAAAGAATTTTAACCCTACAATTAACGACAATTTTTGGGGTTGGTACAGGGCCCAAATGACACTGAAAGTCACCATTATCTAGTTGTGAAAGCACAGACTCTTGAGTTGGACTGCCTGGTTTCAAATCCAAGCCTTATGACTTTAGCTGTGTGACTTTGCAAACTTTTTCAAAATCTATTTTACTGAGATATAATGTATATGCAGTGACATATCATTTCTCTGAGTTTTGAAATTTTTATATACCTGTATAACCACCAACACTGTCAAGATAAAGAACATTTCCATCACCCTAAAATGCTCCTTTGCACTCCTTTCCAGTTAATCTGGAAACCTCCAAGCCACACAACCACTGATTGTTTTCTATCACTTTAGATTGCATTTATATAAAACTCTAGAAGAGACAAATCCAATCGTACAGTGTACTCTTTTGTATCTAACTTCTCTCACTTCGCATGGTTTTGAGATTCATCCTAATTTTTTTTGCATGTTTCACTATTTCCACTGTTTAGAAGTATTTCATTATATGGATACACCAAATTTTATTTGTCCATTCATCTGCTGATTGACTTTTGAGTTACTTCCAATTTAGGATATTGTGAAACAAGCTGCTAGGAACTGTGGTGTACAAGTTTTTGTGTGGACATATGTTTATTTCTCTTTGGTGAAGACTCAGGGGTGGGACTGCTGGTGTCACAGTAAGTATGTGTTTGCTTTGAATTTGTGAAAATGTTTTCATAATGATTTTTATCATATTACATCCCATACTGACAATACATGAACGCACCAGTTGCTAAGCTTTGTCAACAGTAAATACTGTCTTTTTAACTTTAGTCATTCTAAGGCACAGGTAGGCACTTTTTTATTACTTTAATCTGCATTTCCATGATGACTGGATGCTCAGGATCTTTTCATGGTCTCATTGCCACTTACTAATATCTTCTGTAAAGTCTCTATTCAAATATTTTGGACATCTTTTAAATATTTTCCATGTCTCAGTTTGCTCATTAGAAAAATGAAATAAATGTACATACCTTATAACATCTTTAGAAGGATTAAATATATATATATATATATATACACATATATATATATCTGTATGGTGACAAAAAATGTATACACATTTTAAGAAAGGAAAAAAACTGTATTAAAATTGTAATAATCTATACTGATAACAAAAAAATGACTACAAGTCATGTGCATACATTTTTTTGGTACCCCCGGTATATATATCTAGAACAATTCCTGGCACATAGTCTTATTAGTTTACTATAGCAGCTATAACACGTTACCAGAAATTTAAAGGCATAACCAACACAAATTTATGGTCTTGCAGTTCTGCAGGTCAAATATATGACACAGGTCTCGCTGGGTTAAAACTGAATTGTCGACAAGGCTGTGTTCTTTTCTGGAGGCTCTGGGGGAGAATCCGTTCCCTTTCCTTTTCTAGCTTCTAGAGCTCATTCACATTTCTGGCTCGTGCGCCCCTTTCCTCCATCTTCAAAGCCAACAATGTCACAGCTCTCTGTGTTTTTCTTCTGTAGTCACTTCTCCCTTTGTTTACCTCCCTCTTCCACGTTTAAGGAATCTTGTCATTACATTGGTCCCATTCAAATAATCCACGATGATCTCCTGGTTGATTAGCTGGTGAGCAAACTTAATTCCATCAGCAACCTTAATTCTTCTTCCTCATGTATCATAATATATTCATGGGCTCCAGGGATTAGGACATGGTCATGTTTGAGGGCCACTATTCTGCCTACCATCCATAGTGAGTGTTATATAAGTATTAGCCTTTCTTGGTATTATTAGTAGTACTACTATTACTATTATTATTAGTCCTTAAACAGAGTTAAAAACTTGCATTCAAATTCTGGGTTTCTCACCTACCAGCTGTGTGGTCTTGGGTAAGTTAATTTCCCTTTTGAATATCTATTTCCTCAGCTGTGAAATTTCAGGTAATCGTATCAGCCATCTTTACAGAATTTTTGTGAGGAATGCATGAGACAGGGGAAGTGAGAATGTTGTATATCCCACCCAAAGCAAACAAATCTGATTTCCAGTTAAAATAGTAAATGAAACACACAGTTATCTTGTTTCCCTGTGGGAACCCCACTAGAGTAAAATAAAGCAATAAAAACATGAGCAAAAAACGGCACCAAGTTTTTGGTAGCTAGGTCATCAAAACAAAGTGGTGACCTAAGTCCCAGCAGAGGCAATGCCACTGAGAAATGCACTCGTTTGCCTGGAGGAGCTCTGGTAATGGGGAGGCTGAGAAACCCCACAGGCTGTGAAGGTGGGGATGAAGCCCCCTCTGAAAATGGGGGTCTGGTAGAAAATCCGTCAAGCTCATTGGCCCTTCTCTGGCCTGTAAACAGCCAGGTGACCACAAGAGACCAGCAGTTCATTAACCAGAGAAACCGAACCAGAGAGGCGGACAATGGCGAGTGAGGGACGTAATTAATGGTAGAACACCCAGAAAGCCAGCAGCTCATGTGTCACCTCCAAACCTCCACACACAGGAATATAAGCCAGCTGGAATGTGAAGAAATTTTCCATGTAGAAACCATGTTTCCCCAGAAAAAAGACCTTAAGATACTGACATATGAGTCTTTTTCAAAAGTTTCAACTGGCCCTGTTATTCTGCAATGAGATGAACTGCCAACCAACTTTTTAGAGCCTTGCTCCTAAACATGAGCAGTTAAGGATCATAGATATTGGAAGAAAGTCTTCAACATGATGGACAGAGAAGAAAATAAATATGCAGGGAGAATAAAATTGAAAATAACTATAATTGTACCTTCTCAGAGAAAAGATATTGCAGCGATTAGGAAGAATAGTATACTGCAAAAAAACACAAAGTCAGAGAACAAGTAAGAGATCTTGATTATTAAAAAAGTGCTTACTGAAGGGCCGGCCGAGTGGTGCAGTGGTTAAGCACTGGCTTGGAAAGCCAGCGGCCCCAGTTCGGTCCCACATATGAGGGCCAGTGACACTGACCTAAAAAAAAAAAAAAAAAAATGTGCTTACTGGAAAAGAGAGTTAAACTCACATCTACTATAATTTGAAGTCAACAATGTCAAAAATTATAGATCAACATATGACAGTACATTACAAGCATGTTAGTTATTTGGAAATATGCAGCAGATATCCAAATGAGTGACCCCAAAATCAAATAGTTTTAACTGGAAGCCCCTGGCCTGCAGAACTAGGAATTAGGGATCAATGGGGGCAGGGGTCTGATATTTAATTACACTTTGACTTTCAAATTTTTTTAGCTCCATTTGTCTTAAAATAATTTTTTATTGTGGTAAAATACACATAATATAAAATTTGCCATTAATGATACTTCATAAGGTAAATTCATAAGGTTGTGCCACCATCACCACCATCTCCTTCCCAGAATATTTGCATCAACGCAAAAAGGAACCTCATACCCATTAAGTTAGTCCGTCTCCTTGCCTCCCTCCTCTCAGCCCCAGGCAACCACTAACCTGCTCTCTGTCTCTGTGAATTTGCTGACTCTGGATATTTCATACAAATGAAACTGAATAATATATGGTCTTTTATAAGTGACTTCTTTCATTTAGCATGTTTTCACACTTTGTTCACCGTATTCAACACATTAGGACTTCATGGCTTTCTATGGCTGAATAATATTCCATTATATGAATACACCACACTTAGATTATCCATTCATCACTGATGGTTCCCCCCACCCACCTTTTAGCTATTGGTAATAATGTTGTTATGAACATTTGTGTACAAGTTTTGGTTTGAACACGTGCTTTCAATTCTTTTGGGTATATACCTAGGAGTGGAATTCCTGGGTCATTTGGCAATTTCATGTTTAACTTAATGCAAAATCCACCAAGCTGTTTTCCACAGTGGCTGCACCATTTTACATTCCAACCAGCAGTTTAAAAGGGTTCCAGGGCCGGCCGAGTGGCGCAGTGGTTAAATGCTGGCTTGGGAAGCCAGTGGCCCCGGTTCGGTCCCACATATGAGGGCCAGTGACACTGCCCTCAAAAAATAAATAAATAAATAAATAAAAGGGTTCCAATTTCTCTACATCCTCATCCATATTGGTCCATCTGTCTTTTAATGGAACTAAAATTTTATGAAACTCTTAATAGACTAAAACTATGTTTACCTAGTAATGTGATAAATTAAAATTATTCAAGTAAAACCATCAGGTGATATCATTAATAACAGACACAAGGATGAGAGAAAAATCAGGGGGCTGTCAGAGCCTTACTAAGTATATTAATTTCCTATTGCTGCTCTAACAAATTATCACAAACTTACTGGCTTAAACCAACAGAAATCTGTTCTCTGGAGATCAGAAGTATAAAGGATATCACACTGGGCTAAAACCAAGATGTTGGTAAGGCTGTGTTCCTTTCTGGAGGCTCTAGGGAAAATCCATTTTCTTACCTTGACGTCCTTGTCTTCTTCAGCTTCTAGAGATTGTCAATATTCCTTGACTCGTGGCCCCTTCCTCCACATTGAAAGTGAGCAGTGCAGCATCTTATCTTCTCTGATTTGCTTCATCTTTACATCTCTCTCTGGCTCTGATCCTCCTGCTTTCATCTTATAAGGATCTTGTGATTACACTGGGCTCACCTGGATCATCCAGGATGACTTGGCCCTCTCAAAATCCTTAACTAATCACATCTGCAAAATCTCTTTTGCCATAGAAGACAACATAGTCACAGGTTCTGGGGATAAGGGGGTGGGTGTCTTTGAAAGGCTACTATTGAAGGTCCGACTCATGGAGAAGCATCCAGAAAGAGCCCTGCCAAATAGAAAGTGGCAAAGGGACTTGGAGAAACTCTGAACCTCCCAAGCCTTGGTTTTCTGTTTTGTACAGGGATAAACATGTTCTCTACTGTAAATCTTCTTGGGAAAATAAAATAAGAGAAATGCTTACCTATGCTACTCAAATTTCCACCAAGCACCCTTAAAGCTCTTAGCAGACAGCAGACAAAGCTCAGAGCTGTGCATTTCAGGCATGGCATTTCTTTGAAGTCTCAGGTTTTATCTGAAAAAATGCAAGTGAATTATGCATTATATTTAATAATAGATGTGTGTTTGTTTTAAAAATAACATTTTAAATGCCTTACCAGCAGAAACAATAAATAGATACTCTTTGTTCTTTGATCTTGCATACTTCTGTCACATCTCTGATGATCTCTGTTTGAGAAACAACATTATACAAAAGAAAGCACGTTATAAAGTATAATGGGCAATGAAAACTTATATTATTAGATTCAAATATCAAATATTGAAAACATCTCACTGGTTTTAGCTCCATGTGGTGAATATAAGGAGAAAATACAGCAACTTTTGAAGAATTAGGCAAAGAGAAACAAAAAAAATACATGATTCCTAGAATTTATATTTTATTAATACTGTATCCTGTTTTTCAATCTGTGGTACATCAGGTTTTTTCAGTTTAATTAATTGTGAGGGAAGTGGGAAGTTTATTATCAAGGAGAAATATGTAAAGAGGAATAAAAGCCATTATTACATGAGCGTGGGAGATACTGGGGTCTCTAGTCCCCCCACAATTTCCATAAACTTCTTAACCATCATTCTTTGAGATGGCTAACTGATGTTTTCACACTCTTCTTTGAAAATTTGTGTAGCTTCAAAGTATTACTTTGCTTATCCCAATTATCACTCTCTTTGGAAATTCCAGTGCCATTTTTAAATCAATAAGACCAATATTCACAAGGGCGTCATGAAAAGAGGATCTGGGTTCCCAAAGATGTCCTGGACAATGGCAAAGACCTAGATAACTAGGAATATTGGAAGCCCTTCTGGAGATTTGTGGAAGGCCTGTGTTGTGTTTCCTTTGCTCAACTCACAAAATGGCCTTTGATCTCTTCACCATATTAACCAGGAAAACATGTGAAAAAGAGCAGATTTCACCAGTGGCCCCAGAAATCATTCCATAATTAATAGCTCACTTACAATTTCTTTTTATCTTGTTTATTTCTATTGGAGAGTGTGATAAGGACTTGCAACATGGTCACTTCTCAAGAAATCCTTAAGGAAAAAAACAGTTCCCTCGCCCAACAACTGTATAAATGCATGCTAATACTGTCCTTAGAAGGATATCGTTTTAACATATAAATGGTGGAGATAAGTCACAACAATTGTATCTTCTGCTGGGAAAGTTACCATCTAAATTTGGCAAACAGATGAGGTAGGTGATATTTTAAAATGTGTAGTCAGGATTTAAATGGTGGAAGAACTGAAATCTAATGAAGATGTTTTACCAGAGGAGAGGAGGAGCTTGGGTAGTGCACACAGACTTTTCAAAACAAGCATTCATGAGGACTGATTGGGAATCTGCAGAAAACAACAAGTAGACACAAGCCTTGTGGGTCATGTGATTAAAAAACTATACTGGAATCAGGTTTGGTATAAAAGGCAAAGATTGCTTAAGAAGGTAAAAAGGAGTAGCTTAAAGCAGGAATTTGAAAATAAAATTCTGCCAAATAACCCTTTGGTTATTTTTCAAAACAAGAAAAATGTTGCAGGTTTTTATTCATTCCAGGTGAGAAATGAAATCCTAATTCTTTTGCCTTCTACTCTCTAAGAAATGATCAGTTTACCTTTGCTTGGTTTTGGAGAAATGAAGAAATCTTAAAATGCTTTGAACTCCATTTTAATTCAAACTCTGTTCTCAAACAAAAGACACTCATCCACTCTTTGTCCTCCAATAACCTGACCAGTACTCTATTTTTACCTCTTGGTTCTAAAATGACTTTGACTCTTAATTTGAATTTTTCTCACCTTACACATGTTCTAAGTAAACTTGGAGGTGTCTCCCTTTGGTTCACTAGTCACAGTACAGGCCTTACCAACTGATGACCCATTTGCACTTCACCTCAAATTCCCATCATTCACATATCAAATTGCTTCTAGGGGTATGACACTTTGGATGTGATTGAAAGGCCAAGTGAAAAATATTTAGCAGTGTCACATGACAAGGCCACTTGGACAAAAGGGCTGTGTATATGTGACTTCTCACAATGGGAAATCATGAACTTTTTCTCACCCTCTAAGTGGCCTCGTGCCAGGGTAAACTTAGAATCTACCCTTTGGCATGAATCTGGAAATCTTTTCAGTTCTGGTACCTGGAGTTTTCATACTACAATGTAAATTAACATTGGGAAGAACTTAATTATTTTCCATGGATTATAACTATGTAAGTCCCTAAATCTTGTTCTAGGATACTACCTTCATATAGGACAGAAATCTCATTTGTTACTAACATTCTATTTGTTTATGTAATATTTTGTCACATATGGGACTGCATATAAAAGATAAGGGCATACTAGAGCAATAGGAATAAAAAAAACAAGAGAATAAACTTAAATTCATTTTTCATTTAAGCAAATGTTGTTCTTCCAGAGACCATTCACTTAAGCAAAGGTTGTCCTTTTAGAAAACAACTTTTTTATTGTATTTTTAAAGTTCCCACCATGTACTCTGAACTGTATTGGGCATTATGGAGAATATGAGACTGATAGATGCCACTTTCAAGGAAATTAGTCCTGTAGAAAGTGGCAGCATAATAAAATTAAGAAAGAACTAGAAAACTACAGTAAAATTTAGTGCATGTCAGACATTTTATATATTTTACCTCTTATCTTCACAACAATCTTACGAAGAAGATATTGCCCTGCCCAATTTATAAATAAGGAAAATGTGGTTCAGGAAGGTGATGCAACTGGTCTGAGGTCAGTGAGCTAATAAGTGGCAAAAGCATAGTTCACGTTCCGATAATTTCTAACGTCAGCGAACCAAGTCATTTTCACTATGTCTGCCCCCGTTCCTATTTCTAGTGTACCATTTGGTTTCTTAAAACAAGTCACTGAATCATTCTGTATGTTGGTTTCCTAGTCTACAAAATGAAGACGTTTCTTTTCTGGAGTGGCCATTCATTCTGTCTTTAACCCATTAAGCACAGACTGATACCAAATGGGATGTCTGGGTGGAGTCACCAACCAGCCTCCCAACTCAGGAACAGGGCCTCTGTGTGCCCGACATTCAGTGGACACACTGTTTAGAATAGCTGGGTCCTGAGGGAAAGTGGGATTTGGATGGGCACAGAGGAAGGGGAGGGTCTTCCGGAGTGAGTGGGCAGAGCGTAAGCTCAGAACCAGAGACAGGGGATGATGGCTTGCTCGCCAGACCCTGCAAGGTTGGCGAGGCTGCAGGGTCTGAAAGAAATAACATCCCAATGGTAATGAGTCTTCTCAGACACAATTATGGGAAATTTCTCTCTTCTTTGGTTTTTAAAATATCTTTAATTATATTTTTTTATAATTTCTTCATAAAGTTCTTGTACATCTCTTATTAGATTTATTCTTTCAAATTTTTATTGTGATTGATGATGTTATGTATTTTAAAACTATATTTTTCCAAATATTTATTACTGCTCTATGGGAATGTAATCTTTAACACTGATTTTATACTATCAACTAATTTTACTGAAGTCAAATATTAAATCTGATACTTTTTCAGAGGATTCTCTTGGATTTTCTATGTAGCCAACCATGTCATCTGAGAGCAGCAGTTCATTCCTGAGGGTGATTTGGTTCACAAGGTGACAGACAGTTGGTCATCTCTGGAGACATTTTTGGTTGTCACAAGAGGAAGGGTGTAAAAATTTTGTAGTCACTTACTCAATAATTATTTATGGAAGTCCTATTGTGTGTTGGGCCCTGTCTGAGGAGCTCGGTGTTTGATAGTAATCAAAATAAATATGTTGTTATTTATTGCAAAACTTAGAGCCTAGTTTGTACCTTGGTAACCAAAAAACAGAACTTCTTTCAAAGCCTTCACGGAAATAAAGAAAGTACTGAAAGTTGTCATATAACAGACCGAATAAAAACTGACAAAATTCCAAAAGGCAGCAGTTATATAAAACACACTTTTACCACTATGCTATGAACATGGTAATGAATAATAAATGTTTAAACAAACAAGCAACCCTTACCAACTGGAGATCCTGTGTCCTTAAATGCTTTATGTATTTTTTGAAAGAATAAAAATAAATAAACCTAGGATTTAACTCAAGAAGTTAGAAAAAATAATAAAAAATGTAACTACAAGCATGACAGAAGGAATTAATCAACATAAAAGCAGACATTAATTACTTCTAAAGCAAACAATGGAATTGACAAATAAAACTTTAAAGCTCCTCGTTTGGAAAACACTAGACAAAAGAAGGGGAAAGAGTGACTTTGTGGTGGAGAAACGGACAAACACTAACTGCTTCAGCCAGGCGATCAAGATCAGCATTCAGAGTGACAAGTCATGTTGACAACATGGATCCTTGATATAATATAATGAGAATGGCATTTTACGTCTGTGGTCCTCATTCCCAAAACTCTGGTCTAGTCATGAGAGAAGCCTCAGACAAATCCCAGTTGAGGGGCATTCTAAATAATACCTGACCAGTATTCTTCAAGCGGTCAAGGTCATCAGGAACATGCATGTCTGAGAAACTGTCACAGACAAGAGGAGCCATGACAACTAAATGTAATGTGGTATTCTGGACATAATCCTGGAACAGAAAAGGGACATTAGGTAGGAAACTAATAAAAATTTGAATAAAGTAGGGACTTTAGTTAATAATACTGTCGCAATACTGGCCCATTAATTGTGACACATGTTCTGTATATACTAATGTTAGGATAGTAACAATAGCGGAATCTAGTTATGGGGTATGTGGCAATTCTATACTATCTTTGCAACTCTTCTATTCATCTAAAACTTTTGTGTTAGTTTCCTATTGCTGATGTAACAAATTAGCATACATTTAGTGCATTAAAATAACATATTCTCTGACAGTTCTGGAGTCAGCAATCCAAATTGAGTCTTGGGGGGCTAAAATCAAGGTGCTGGCAGGGCTGGTTCCTCCTGGAGGCTCCAGAAGAGGTTCCATCCCTTATCTTTTCCAGCTTCTAAAGGCTGCCACCTTTCCTTCCCTTGGGGCCACATCACTCCAATCTCACCCTCTGCTGTCATAAGGCTTTCTCCTCTATCTGACCTTTCTATGTCCATCTTATGAGGACTTTGTGATTACACAGGGCCCACTCAGATAACCCAGAATAATCTCCCCATCATAAAATCCTTAATTTAAACACATCTCCAAAGTATCTATTGCCTTATTAACATTCACAAATTCTGGAGGTTAGGACATGGATATCTTTGGGGGAGGAGGGGTTCCATTATTCAGCTTACTACACTATTCTAAAATAAAAGCTTATTTAAAAAACAACAGAAGAAGAATTGAGAAAATATAGTGGAGACAAAAGGGGAGCACACAAATAAACACCAAAGATCCAGGGGGATATAGCAATGGATATGGAGATATTAACACTGTAAGAGAATAATACATACGACCATGAATGATATACAATATTCATTTCATTATCTAGATGAAATACATGAGTTTCTGAGGCGACAGAGTGTTATGGGAAAAAATATTAGAAAAAGACCCAGGCAAAAATGGAAAATGTTATCAAAGAAGGCTCTGGGACAAGATGTTTTTATAATGACTATAGTTTCTATTTATTGAGTGCTACTAAGTAATGGGCAGAACGGGAACTCAAATAAGTATTTGTCTGGTTTCAAAGCCCACGTACTCTCAGAGCATCATTTTGCCTCCTGTATACGCATATGAATCAGTCATTTCATTTTTCAAGGAACAGATTTTTCCTATTTCATATACGTATTCAAGAACATGGAAAACTACCTAACTGATATTTAATGTTCCAAAACTTACCGAGCACAGGCTGGAGAGACAGGCTCCCCTCTTGAGCTGTATGATTTTAGCCTCAGTTAAGAATTTCTCTGGGGCTCAGTTTCTTTTCCACAAAATATAGGTAATGCTATATCTAATTTGTAATTGTTGTAAGAATTACAAGAGGAAACGCACTACTGGAATATGGTATGAGCTTTCACAGTGTTCACAACTGCCATTATTATTATCAGTAATAAAACCTAACAAAGATAGACTAAAAAGACAAGAACTAAAATATTAATAAGAGAGAATTATATAAATTTTCTATATGTATATATAGAGAGAGAATGTTAAAATTTGATATAATTTAACAGCCAATTGAACAAAAAATATTTGAAAAGAATAATCTGCCACAACCAAGTAGGATCTATCAGTTTGGTTTAATATTAGAAAATTTATCATTATCATGCTATATTGATAGATCAAGTAAAACAACATATGATCGTTAACTTTTGAAAGGCATTGATAAAGTATTACAATCATTTGTAATGGGAAAAATCTTTTTGTTACCCACGAGTAGAAGAATAATCATGTTAAAGAATATTTTACACTGACAGCTTATATCATTATTTGTGGCAAAAATACCAGACAGTCCCATTAACACCAGGAACAAAACAAGGATGTCTGCTATTCTCCCTACTGTTTAATATTATTTTATAAGTTTTGTTCACAGCAGAAAAAGTATGATTACTGAAAAAGAGGAAACAAAAGTTATCATTATTTGCAGATGCTATAATCATATACCTAGAAAAACTCTGAAGAATCAGCTAAAAGAATAATTAGATGTGAGTTCAGCAAGATGAATGAATGTATGTATCAATGGGTTTCAAACATCCCAGCCACAATCAGGAAATATAATGAGGACAAAAATCTCTTTCACAACAGTAACAGAGATCTCTAACACTTAGATCTCTAAGCTTAATAAGAAATGTGTCAGACCTTTGTGAAAAATGCCACAGAGCTATACCAAAAGACATAAAGTAAGGCTTAACTAAATGGAAAGACATATAGTGTGTCAGTGTGGACTATTAAAAATATATCAATTTTATGCACATTAATTTTTAGTTTTAATGCAATCCAATACTCTTTCATTGGGAGTTTTCTTTGGGATTTTGCTGGAAAAATAAATCCATGAGAAGAATAAAAGAAATTTTCAAAAGGAAAGCTAATGAGGAGGAGTGAGTTGGTTCAACCAGATAGAGGGCATATTGCAAAGCTCCAGCAAAGAGTAGGACTGGCACAACTATGGATTAATAAAGAAGAATAGCTCCCCCACTCCAAAAAACACCCTTATGTACAATGTACAATGGCTTGAGATACTATAAAGGTGACATCGCAAAACAAGGGAAGGGATGGATTACTCAATAAACAGAATGTGGAAACTATTAAGCTAGATCCTTACCTTATCCCATATGTCACATACAGTAATCAGTTCCAGTCATTTCTAAATAATACAATGTATGTAGCAAATGAAAGAAATATTAGAAGAAAATAATGGTGGCTGTCAGGAGAAGGATCCTTTGAGGAAGGAAAAGATCAATAGACTCAGTGACATGAAGTTTTGAGTTCTGTATATCAAAACTCTCATTTCTTAAACTAAAAATAAAAGTATCACAGAAAACATTAAACTGACAAACTTGGAAAAATGTATGCCACTGATGATAGGCAAAGACTTGGTAACATTTGTTTTCAGAGCTTTCATAAATCGAAATGAAAAATACTAACACTTATACAGAAAATAATGGATAAAAAAAGACATGAGTAATTTATGGAGAATTATAAAATAAATGATCAACATAGATGGAGAAAAGTCCAACTTTCCTAATAATCTTACAAATCTAAATATTACCTTTAACCTATTTAATTGTCAACTCAGGGCTAGAGAGGGCTGGACTGTGGATACTGTCAGGTATCCCTGGGAGGAATGTCCAGTGTCACTGCCTTCCTGGGGAGGGATTTGGCCGTGTGTTTCAGAAGCCTAAAAACCTTGGTCATTTGACCTAGTGATCTTCCTCTAGGATCCTGTCATTAGAAATGAAAAAGAGATATGTAGACAATGCTTTTTGCGTAGAGGTGTTCTTTACATTCCATTTATAATATAAAACACTGGAAAAAAATTAAATGAAAAAACTTCATTGGAATTGTTAGATTACGGTACACTGATGACAAAAAACATTCTGATTTTGAAGACCATTAATCTTGGTTATGATATTGTTCTACAGATTTGCAAGACATTACTGTTGAGGGAAACTGGGTAAATGATACCCAAGATCTTCCTATTATTTGGTAGAATTGCATGCAAACCTGTAATTATTTCAAAATCGAAAGTCAAAAAATAAAACACAAAGCTAAGGAGATTTGAAGAGAATATGACTTTAGTGACTCATTACTTACCAATACTGGTCCTTTCATTGTGACATATGTGCCACATTGAAGTGAGATATTAACAGTGGAAGAGATCACGTGTAGGCTATCTGGGAACCCACTCTTAATATTCTAGCAACTCTGTTTTATTTTGTGATTAAATCTATAACTCTTTTTTTTTTTTTTTGAGGGCAGTGTCACTGGCCCTCATATGTGGGACCGAACCGGGGCCGCTGGCTTCCCAAGCCAGTGCTTATCCACCGCGCCACTCTGCCGGCCCAATCTATAACTCTTTTTAAAGTAAAACTTTATTAAGTGTTTAAATAATAAATGGAGGAGCTATATAGATACATATATTTATCTTTGCTATTTGAAGAACGTTTTCAAAAAGAATGTTATTTTCATGATTATTTATTACAATTTTTTTAAAATCTGTGAAATAAACCATGTTATATCTGTACATTAGAAATCGTGTGTGTGTGTGTGTGTGTGTGTGTGTGTGTGTAGGTATTGTACATATATTTAGAAGAATGAGATGGAATCTACATTTACTGAAAATTTAAAATGTCTATAATATTGGTAATAAAAAAGTTGTGTTGTATGTGTGCCAAGGTGTTAAAAGAAGAGAACTTGAATGATATGGTAACTGTTCACAATATAACTTTTAACTAAAAGTGTAGAATTCAAAACTACATCCTGGAGAGGTTATCTCTGGAATTTGCAATAGGGTATTTTAGTTGGAATTTTTATTTGTATTTTTAATACTTTAATGTTTTTTCTAATAAGAAGCACTGCTTCCATAATATAAAAAAATAGTGACTATGGGTCTATATGTATTTAAGATGTAATACATGTAGTCAGTTAGTATGCTCTTCAAGGAATTCATCAAGCTTTAAAAAATAGAACTGGATGTTATTGACGTTTGAGGATGTTTTTGATTTTATTTTGAAATATTCCCCCTTCTCTCTCTCTCCAAACTTGTTCTGGTTTCTCAAAGAAACATGGTCATATATGCAGCCCATTATACTTATTCCTCTCCCCTCCTTTTTTTTTCCTTTAAGAGAAAGAAATATTTTTAAGTTGGTTTCTATTTTTGCAAGTTTATTAAAAGATTTTAAGATTTCACTTTGCTAAAAATGAAAATATGCTAGTGACAGAACCATGCTTTGTTGCCTAGGTAGCGGAAATGCTAACAACTCTATCAAAGATAAGACTTCTAAATTAACCTACGCCTAAATTAAAGTGGTATTTCCAAATGGTTAAGAAAAAATGGTTTAAAAAAAATACATAGAGAAAGCTGAAGAGGAAATCAACTGAATAGATGTTCACATGAGCAGGTCACATTATGAGCTAACACTGGGAGCATCTTGAAAACATATTTTATTAATTTTTGATTTTTTGTAAACTGCTATAATAAATATAAAAATTTGAAAGATACAGGAAAATATAGAGAAAAAGAAATCACTGATAATTCTATCATCTATTTCAGTGGAGTTACTTTTGATTTCTATTCGCTCTCTCTCTCCACATCATCCACACACAGGTTATTTTAAAAGGTATTTACTCATAACTGTTAATAAAATTTTGTGTCCCATTGCTTTCTAGAATGAACCCTCTTCAGAGAGCTTGGGTGTTTTCACTCCAGTATGAGTTCTTCAACCTCTCACCTGAGAGTCCCTCTGTGTAATGGCCAGCTCTTCCCATGGACAGCTGCCTATATGATCGACCTAAAGTGGAGTCTTGACAGTTGATGACAAGCCCTACACATGCAGATGGAGCTTTTATTGCCTCTTTTTAAAATATGAAACAAAGATTTATTTAACAAATATTGATTAAATACCCACTAGATACTGGGCAGAGTTCTTGGCATAAAATAATGAACAGAACAGACCAATATCCCTGCCATTTTGGCTTATATTCTAGTGATGGAAAAGGAAAAGAAGGTAAGTGAATTATTCAGTATGTTAGAGATTGCTCTAGGCTATGGACCAAAATAAGGCAGGGAAGGAAGAGAGATTGAGTCCTGGGGCACATCTGCAACTTCATGGCAGGGAAGCCTCACTCAGACCGTAACATCTGTGCAAAGATACTAGAGAATCACAAAACAAAAGAGACCCTGCTGGACGCCAAGAATGGTTCCTGAATGGGTATAGGAATCTAGATATACCTGTGTGAAATTCTGGATATGAGATCATAAAGTTTCCCACAGTGGGAGAAGGAATAGAAGGACAAGGGACAGGTGACATACAAGTGGATAAGATCCAGATTGGTATGAAATTTTTCAAAATTTGATGTATGAGGGAAAATATTTTCAATCTAGAATATATTGCCCAAATAAATGATCAGTCCAATAATAAAATGTATTCAAATATATCTGTACATCAAAACTCTACCTCCCAGGCAGAGTTTCTTAGGAAGTTACTTGAAGAACTGCTTCTCAACAAATTGAGGGTGTAAACCAAGAAAGAGTACTAATGAGAAAATCAATTTAGGAGTAGTCAATAGAGGAAATAAAAATAAATATTATACTACGGTTCTCCAGAAAAACAACCAATGGGATATATCTTAAAATAGATATACTAGAAGTATTGGCTCATGCAATTATGGAGGCTGAGAAGTCCCACGATGTGCTGTGTAAAGCTGGAGACTCAGGAAAATCGGTGGTGTAGGCTGAGAAAGAGATGATAAATGTCCCATATCAAACAGCCAGGCAGAGGAAAGGCAAATCCAGCTTTCCTCCACCTTTTTGTCCTATTCAGGCCCTCAGTGGATTGGACTATGCTCAGCCACACTGAGGAGGACCCACCATCAGCTTACTCTAGCCACCAATTCAAATGCTAATCTCTCCTAGGGACACTCTGATAGAACACACCCAGGAAACATGTTTAATCAGGTATCTGGCTATCCCAAGGGCCAGTCAAGTCAACACATAGAATTTACCATCATGCGTACATAGGGAAAAGGAGGGACCAGAGGTAAATTATAGGCCAAGTCCAGCAGACAGCCAATGATTAACCTAATGCTAATGTTGACTAATCAAGAAATAATGGTATAAGCGGAGAGACGTTGGTCACTATCTGCATCTTGAATGTTTATGATCTCTTCAATGCTGTCATTAGTGAGGGAACAGGAGAAGGAGGACACAGATAGAGATGAAGCAGAAACTTTGGAATCATAGCCAGGCTACATGGTATTAAGTGTAACCAAGCAAATTTCCTGAACTAAAAGGAAGGCACTTACAAAAACCTTTCACAGACAGAGTGGGGCCAGGAAAGGAGAGTGATTGAGGGCATCTTCTCTGCCAGTCCACCATGCTGATGCAAAGGGAGAAAAGATAAAACACACTCATAGGTTGTTTTTTTTTTTGTAGTTTAAATTTACACAATACTGTGAATGCTAATGTATCAATATTTTATTCATTCATTCATTCATGATTTTTTTTGTGTGCCTACTATACATCAGATACTATGGAACTAATGGAACAATAAAGACAAAAACATCTCTCCCAATGAAGACAAAAGTAGACGTCTTAGGGACACAGGCAGAATCTGGGAAGAAGAGATAGGCATGTAAAGATTAAATTCGATAAAGCGTTATAGGTGCTGGGACAGTAATATGTTCAGGGTCCAAAATGGATATCAAGAAAGGAGTTCAGGAACTGCCTGATACATGGAGTGAGAATGAGAAAAAGAGTTCACCTTTATGGTTTTGAAAAATACAATTATTCTCTTGTGAATCAAGCCTAAGGAAGCAATCATAAATAAACAAAACAAAAAATAATTAAACAAAAAACAAAACCAACCAGCCAAACAAACAGAAAACATTTTTGGTGAATTAGCTTTGAAAATGTCTTATAATCCTCATCCCCAAATTAAAAACCAATATTGAATAAGTCTTAAGCTAGGGCAATTTCTTCACTAGTATATATATTACAGATATGGATGTCCATCCTAAGGATAATAGTGTGAATTAGAAATATTATACTTACTGTTCTTAGCATATAAGAAATGCTGTGAAAGTTCCTGGGATGATGCTAATGATGAAAATTTGTGTATAAATCTTTGCACTGGTGCAGAAAAGTCAAGAGTGAATCCAGCATTCTATACATGGACCTTTCAGCGAATACCAGAAGCCTAGAAGGCTGGAGCTGGCGTGGACCACAGAGAGTACTTCAGCTATCTCATTTTATGGCGAAGGAAACTGAGACGCACAGAAGTTAGAGGATTTGCCAGAGAAGTCTGCAAGAAGCTTCGGAACATTACATTTCAGATCGCTAAAGGGACCTTTGTGTCTTGACTCAAGAGATGCTGGGGAATTTGAGAGCCCTTCACTTTTCCTAAATTATTTCGATAATGTTTCAGCGAAATCCTGCTTACAAGTTATGCACACAAACTACTTCAGGATCTCTTTCTCTTCTCCTGCAATCAGTTATTGGCCCACTCAGTTATAACACCGATTGTTCTAGGAGCTAAAATCAGAATAATCCAAACTCACATCTTGGGGTACAGATGCTGCCTGGTTTAAAGTGATGTTTTCCTTCTTTTTTTAGCATTACATTCCGGTATAAGGCCATTTCCTCCCATATTTCCATAGTCCACTATGTCCCACCATTGGTGATGGGTCAAAAGGGATATTAGTAATATAAGAGAACTTTTAGAAAGGAAAACATTATAAATTCTACGATCCTCTTTTCTTTTGCCAAACCTGACAAATAAGGAAGAAATTATTTCTGTCAATATTAATCCAGGGTCCATGTAACTCGTGGGTGTAGCTATAATCTCTCCATATAGAACTGAGTCAAGACATTTAATAAGTGTGAGTCTGTCACACACATCCTTTCTGTCTTTCTCTCACCATGTCCCCTTCAAGAGGAATTCTGCCTCCCCTGTCAATGCCTCCTTTCTCCAATGTGCTAAAAATATATGAGTTTATATTCTTTGAACTTCAGTTTCCCCAACTCTAAATATGGAATATTAATATCTTTGTTAGTGGTTTGCCAAGATAATTTAATTAGTTACTCTGGAAATATCTATTGGAAAAAAAAATGCAACAAATGTTACTTCCCTTCCTGTCCCTTCTTCCCTGCGTCCTCCCTCCTTCCCTGATCTCTCTGTTCTTCCCCTTCTCCCTCCCTTTCTCCCTTTCTTTCCTCCACCTTCATGCTTCACAAATACATTAACCCTTTTTCCAGCCTCCTACAATGATCATGGTTCCCACGAGCCACTGTCCTTACTCTTTGATACCTACATCTTTCATTTTATGAACTACAAGAGAAGCATCCATTTAGACATTTGAACCAAGATCGTTCCATCTCTAAAATTCTACAGTTCTTTTTTATGGTAACAAACCATCCAATCTTCATGGTAGGAGTGCTTCTAGGGACTGTTTGGTTATGTAACAAAAATGTTTGCTTTGGGACTTGAAACAGCTTCTGATGAAACCCACTAATTTCCTTTTCTTAAGAGAGAATTATAAAGCTGCCTAGGTTGGGAAGAACACACATCTAACGGTGATTTTTCATACTGTTCTGAAGGCAAGAAACTAAGATTGATTTACATTTCTTTATTTTCTAAAGAGAAGGATGGATGTTTCATGTGCTCTTTTTACCTACAGCGGGTCTGAGGTTGAAACAATTCTTCAAAAAGATATATGTCTTAAGACATATATCTGGAAGTCTGGAAGTGTGGTAGAAGTGAATTATATTTGTACCAAATTTTCCATTATTTCAAATTCCCATTAAACTACATAATATTGTACTGTGGTATTTAGTGTTTCACTATTCTTTACCTCCTAAGATTAGGGGACCTAGAGATACAAAACAAAATGGAGAATTTCTTAGGAACAGTTTTGAAACAGAAAATTATTTTGTTAGGTTAACACTTCAGGGAAAGAACAGAAACGCAAATATATCATGACAGCAAAAGTATCATGAGTGTGGAAAATGAAAGGGACAAGAGAGAGACAGAAGGAGAGGGAGAAGGGAAGGAAGACAGAAGAAACAGGTGAATGAAAACATGTTCTTTCCTAGTCTCATAGGCATAAAAATCCTGAACCATCAAAATCCAAGCTTGGCTTAGGAAAGATTTCTAAACTCACAGCAAGTATTATTCACCTTGTCCTCACCCTGGGTGATTGCCTAACATAGTGTCAGACTGAAAGCTTAGGGTTAGGGTTTGGGTGATGCCATTGCTATTTAAACGACAGACCCCAATAAAGAAGGAATAGACAGTGAGGAGAAAGTGCTGGATCACAGAAAGGAGAAGGGAGGAAGTGCTGAGGATGACAAAGCTTTGTCCACCCAGAGCTAAGTTTTCCCTTCTGTTTCTCAACCTCCCCAAACACCAGAAGTCCTTTTTGAAGGAAGTCTATTTTGAAGGAAGATGGTCTCAGTTACATTTTTGCCCAAGTATCCACACAATCAAAATGATGACTATATAAGCAAAATGTGGTAGATACATACAATGAATCTTAAAAAGGAAGGAAATCCTGACACATGTGACAACATGCTTGAACCTTGAGGACATCATGCTGAGTGAAATAAGGCAGTCACAAAGGGCAAATATTGCATGATTCCATCTATATGAGGTACCTGGAGTACCCAAATTCACAGAGACAGAAAGTAGGATGGTGGTTGCCAGGGGCTGGGGAAAGAGGAAATGGGGAGTTATGATTTAATGGGTACAGAGTTTCAGTTGGAAAGATGAAAAAGTTGTGAAGATGGATGATGGCAAAGATTGTATAACAAGGTGAATGTACTTAATACCACTGAGCTGTACACTTAAAAATTGCTAAAATAGTACACTTTATATTATGTGTATTTTACCACAGTTAAAGTTAATAATAATAAATTATCTGTCTAGGCCAGAAAGAACAACAATGGAGAAAATTGATTTATCGAAAATAAGCTGCCTCTAGATGAACTAACACAGGGAAGTAGAAAGAAAGAATAATTTTTACTGTAAAAAGTTCCTGCTAGTTCAGATATTATGTTACTGTTACCTTGTTCAGCAAAAACTCTGTAGGGCAAATGTCATCAGGAAACTGAGGCTTAGAGGTTACTAGTGCCTATTCTTATAGCACGGGGGCGGGTCTCATGAGGAATCTGATGTGATGTCTGTCTGTGATATAGCCCACACTCCCTTCTATACTGTGCTTTCTTTAAAGGACTAGTTTTCACTAAGTTTGGAATACTGAAGACCATAACCCTTTATGTAGGAACATTTAAGAACACTGCTCGGTTATGGGAAGAGAAAGCAAGAAGAAACGATCCCTAACTAAAGGACAGAGATGGACAACCTATGAGCAGGTTTAGGAAGTTTCTGCTAACTTCGAGAGATCATTTTGGGTTTCTTACCTCCTTTGACTTCTGAATTTAAAAGCATGAAGATATACGTATCCCTATGTTCACTGCGGCATTATTCAAGGTGGCCAAGACATGGAAACAACCAAAGCGTGCTTCAATAAATGATTAGATAAAGAATGTGTGATACATATACACACAATGGAATAGTACTCTGCCATAGGAAAAGATGAAATAGTGCCATTTGTGACAACATGGATGGATCTTGAGATTATCATGCTAAGCAAAATAAGTCAGACAGAAAAAGTTGAGAACCATATGACTTCACTTGTATGTAGGATATAAAACTGAAAGCAACAAACAAGACAAACAAACAAATAAAAACTCATAGAAACAGACAACTGTTTAGTAGTTATCAGAGAGTAAAGGGGGAGAAGGGATGGTAGAAAAGGGTAAAAGGGGTCAAATATATAGCGATGGAAGGAAAACTGACTCTGGGTGGTAAACACACAATACAATGTATAGATGATGTATTATAGAATTGTACACTTGAAACCTGTATAATTTTATTAACCAATGCGACCCCAATAAATTTAATTTAAAAAGGGGAAAATAAAGCTCAACAGCAGACATAGCTACTTTATTTCTAAGGTGGCAAAAGGTGAAACAGGAGATTAATGGGAAGCTTTTCTGGATATTAGAATGATAATGGAGGCTTTGGCATTGGTTTTGATTTTTTTTTTAAAGATTTTACTGGGGAATTGGGGGAGGGGAACAGCATTGGGGAATTGGGGAAGGGGAACAGACAAATTGCTGGCCCCCCACCCCCAGTCCAGCTGTGGAGGACGCCACCTCACCGGCCCATGTTGGCACTGTCACTACGCTCTTCCCGGATGAGGCAGACCGGCCGCGGGCCCCTGGACGGCTGCTCACGGTGGCTATTGGCAGCTCACACTGGCTGCCAGCCACTCACTGTAGCCTATGGCAGCCCACTGCAGCAGGGGCTGCAGCCTACACCGTCGCCGGGGCTCACAGCAGCATAGCTCCAGGTGGAGCCGTTGTTAGCTGTAGAGGGCAGTGTCACCGGCCCTCATATGTGGGATCCGAACCAGGGCCGCTGGCATCCCAAACCAGCTCCCAACCAATGTGCCACTCGGCCGGCCCTGGTTTTGATTTTTTTAAGAGAAAAGAGGACCAATTCAAAAAAAAGACAACATGGCTCAAAATTAAATTAAAAATTTAGGGCTAAGGGTACCATTTTATTCTTCGCCTTAGCAATATCAACTATCTTCCTGATTGTCTTAATGAAATAAGTTCATTGTCCTGTGATAGGAAGAGTGCTAGCATTGGAATCACAGAACAAGTTTTGTTTTCATTAGCTGTTTTCTCATTGTGACACTGAACTCTTTTAACCCCGGTAAGCCTCGGTTCCTGATATGTACAATGAGAATAATAATAGCTAATTTACAAGATTGTTGATGGATTGAACTACATTAAAGATGATGCTATTTGTTAGCATGCTTTGCACGCTTTGATTTAATATGAAATGGCTGATCATTCAGCGTGAAAAAGGGAATTTATTTTTTAAGTAACCAGTCTCTTGTGTATCAGAACAGGGGTATGCAAGTTCGGGGTAGATGTCAAATAAAAGCTAATGGTGAGGAAGGGAAATGTTTACTAAAAAAAAATGTAAAACTTTCCATGCTTTGAAGCAAGAGGGTAACTGGAAGAATTTTAACACCAAAGGGAGATTTAGTGAATAAAACGAGGTCAGGCTTTGCTATCATATCACATGTTAGGTTGGTTGTTTAAAAAACGTGCTCATCTAAAATCTTAACGAAAACTGGTGGGTATTCACTAATTGTATGTATAAGAGAAATGCTTGATAGCGCACATACTTTATTTATTAGCATTCTACTTGCATGGCCGGGGAAAGAGTTTACTTGACTTGATCCAATGGGCAGATTCAGAACACATCTGTTTAAAGAGAGATTAATAATTCAAATATATAGCCACCACTTAATTTTAAGCTACAATTACTGGCTTCAGTGGAGTGAAAATTCTCTGAGCAACTGGCCTTTAAAAGTCTCTCACCAATCACTTTTTTGTAAATGAGGTTGGTTTTAAAAACTAGTTGTGAACTCCCGGTCATTGCCAGTCCATCAGTGTCACTTGGCCAGAGTGAGCTGGATAATGGAGAAGTTGATGCATTTTATTTCTGTTAATATGTTCTATATCTGTATTATCTCATTGGTACCAGATCGACAGCATTGCAGATTCTACCCAGCATTGTCAGGCAGGCTTCTACATCACTACTTACCCATCATGCTTCATGGAGTGGGGATTACTCTGGGAAGAGGTGGGGGCTAGATAGGAAAACTCACAGCAAACCTGTAGAGATATAAGAAAATGGACACCTAGTTCCACAAATGCATAGCTATTTGCACGTTTACAATCATGGAAATCATTAGCTGTTTTCTGGCAACATGTTTTGTATTATCGCCCTCCTGGAAGAAAATAATGCTGGAGTATTGTAAGTGTGAGGCGAAGCCAGCTTCCCAGCACTTCTATGAAAGAAGAGGCAGTGTTTTCCTTGCTTATCAGTATGGAAGTTTAGACATAGGAGACCTTTGTGTTAGATATTGCATTAACATTCCTAGAAGACAAACAACAGCAGAATTTGTTTTCTTCTTTGTCAACAAACATTTAGCATTGGTGACAATTATAGGAATAAATACAGAGGTGGCAATTGTGCTTCTCTCTGGCTTATGATGAAATCGTGATTTATTTGTTTACTGATAACATTTAAGATTAACTGGAAATCTGGTAACATATCACTGGATTTTTTTTTTTTTTTATGGAAGTATCTTAGTCACTTTCCGTTTTGACGTTCCTATTTCCTAGGAGTCTTAGAGGGGGAAGAAAGCAAGCAAGCAATCAAAACTGTGTGTATTTTTTTTCCTGAGGTCTAATTCTAATGTGACAAAAAGTTCCCGATAAAATCAGGCCCCTCTTTTCCCTTCACTCCATGTCTTCTTCATGCCCAGGGGACAATGCTCATAGTTCAGGACCTGAGTTGAATGTGACATCTTAATTTGATCAAGTCATTTGGAATCTGCTGACTGCCCAAATCCCAGTGATGATTTGGTATGTGTTAAAAAGCCACTAAATAAGGAAACAATTTCACCCACTTCTTCACCTCCCCTTTTCCTTAACTGGCAACTCAACTAGTGGTTTGCTCATCTGTTTCATTCTAAGACCAGTCGGAGATCCACACCCTAACCCCACCTCTGAGATCTCCCATTCCCTTGTCTAGTTTATTTTACATTTAAACAGACTTCAGTGAATCCCTTTCTACATCCCCGAAAGAACTTGTGTTTTTAACTAGATGCCAAATGATGAAACTTAATGTCACCAGCTTTTTTTTTAATGTTAACTGCTCATTCCTTATTGTAGTTTGATATTGTTATTCAACTACTATAAATAAATGCTAATTAACAAAATGTCAGTTGACTTTCAAAGCAGCTGCAGATGGCTTTTACTTTTCAAAAACCAGTTTCATCTTTATCAGCAACAGATGAAGAACCACCATATCTGACAACACAGTGATCCATTATGGCTCCAACATACGCATTTTAAATTAGGCTCAATCCAATCTCTACTGAATGATATATTTTAATTGATTTAATAATGCCTAATGGGATTTTAATAAACGGGCCTCATTGGATGGATTCTAAATATAGTTAAAAGATATTTTTTAAGGGAGTCACAGAAGGACAGAAAGGATAGCAATGGGCATATGAACAGATTTACATAGAATTGTCTCATGTTGTCCTGAATTTGGAGCCTTTTATAATGGAAGCATAGGCTCAAAAAGGAAAGGACCGAGAAATTATTGGGCCCAAATAAATGTTTATAGAATAAAGAAGGAAGCTCCATCTTGAACAACAGGAAGAACCTCAGTAAATTAAAGAAATTTAGAAATTAGCAGAGATTAACTTGAAGCTTGAAAACACAAATTAAGGAAATATGTCTTCACAGACTTTAGATGAGAAACCCACACCTCAGGAAATATGTGACAGTCACGTTTTTTAACTGTTTAAATTCAGGAGTGTGAACTAGGTAGGCTTAGCCCTGAAATAATGAAGCAATGAGATGTTTAAGTGGCATTCGAAGAAGATTCACACATCTTGTGAGAAGGGATTGAGAGCCAAATTTTCTTGTACCTGACAAAAGAAGAATGATGGAAGCAGAGAGATAAAAATTTTGTTTCTATTATAGGAAGCTCATCCTACTCCTGATTATAATGGCATTATTTCACAGCAGACCAAGTCTCCTGTTGAAAACACCTATAAAATCCATATAAAACACAAAATACACATTTTCATAAGATATCAAAAAACCACCAAAATATCCAGGATGTGAGGGGTCAAGATGCCAGGAGAAAAGAACTTCATTAAGGTGAGTCACATATTCTCTGTGCCGATTCAGGGAATTTGCCAATTTTTGGCATGGAAGGAAAGGCTGAGAATTGGGCAGAAGGTGGACGCCAAGAGGTAGAGAACACAGCAGAGCTTTGAGCAGTTTCACACAGCTAGGGAGACAAAAATTGGAGTTCAGGACTGCCTATGGAGGCAAAACTTCAAGATGTCTGAGAGAAGAGAGGTGCAACGGATACTCTGGTTTTCACCTAGAGTCATTTGTTAAATTCTTAAGGTATACAGACAAGAAGCTAAGAGTCAAGCAGAAAGCAGGTGAAAAGCCAAAAGGAGTGGGGGGGGGGCAGTCTCATGGGGGTGAAGAGATAAAAACTGGAGTTCAGGATCTACAAAGGAGGTGCTCCAATAGATACCCTAGGCTCTCAGTTGACATGGCAGAGGTGAACATAGCCTCACCAAGATAAGAAGTCACTGGAATCAGCCCAGTCTCTGGTTAACTACAGCTGTCTGTCAGAGGATAGGAAAAATTCCTTCTGGAGTAAGATAACATCATACTGAACAGCTACAATTTTTCATAGACAACGTTGTATATTCAATAAAATATTACTAAACATACCAAGAATTTAAAATAAAAACTTTCAATAGAAACAGACCCACAGTTAACCTAGATATTAAGATTACGAGACATGGATTTTTTTCAAAAACTGATTAATATGTTCAAGAAAGATAGATGTCAAGAGGGAGAATTTCACCAGAGAACTGATAAAAGCTTGAAATGGAACTTCTACAATTGAAGAACATAATAACTTAAAAATAGGATTCCAATAGAGGGGTTTACTGCATATTGGACACAACAAAAAAGAGGACTTGTTAACTGAATGATAGGTCGGTTGAAATATTGAGACTGAAGAACAGGGGGCAAAAGGACGAAGAATACAGAAGTCATAAAGAGACATATGGGACATGGAGAAAAGATCCAACATACATTTAATTGGAGCCACAGAAGGGGTGGAGAAAGATAATAGGGCAGAAGCACTATGTGAAAAGATAATACCTGAGTCTTTTTTTCCAAAACTGATGAAAGATCAAAGTGCTGTAAACGTCAAGCTGAATAATTACAAAGGAAACCACAATAGGCTCATGATAGTAAAATTTTTTGCAAACCCAAATCTTCAAAGCATCCAGACAAAATAGACACATGACTTTAAAAGGAGCATCAATCAGACTGATAGCTATTTTTTCAAAAGAGAAACAAAAGCCAGAAGGCAAGGCCGTGATGTCTTTGCAATGCCAAAAGAAAAAAAACACCAAAACCCAAAAATGCCAACCTGGAATTGTTTATCCAGTAAAAATATCCCTCAATTATGAATGCAAAATAAACACTTTTCTAGACGAACAAAAACAGAGACTTCATCACCAGGAGATCTGCACCAAGAGAAATGCTAAAGGGAATTGTTCAAACAGGAGGAGCATTATCCCAGAAATCCAAGAAAGAATGAAAAGAAATAGAAGGGTAGATGGTAAATCTAATGCATAATTGATGGCCTTGTAGGGATAAAAATATACAGAGAATGAAAGTTCATGAAAACCATAACACAAAATTAGGATAGGGTACCAGTTGCACTCTAGTCTATTATAGGAAGCCAGAAAAAAATTGGTGAAGTCCTCAGGGTCCTTGTGAAGGCATCTGGGCAGAGCTTGGTCACAGTGAAATTAGTTACAAAAGGTGTTAGGGGACCTTGGGAGCTACAAAGGACATCAGACTAAGGACGGTGTGCAGGGGTGTTTGAGGAACTTGATTACATAGCCCTCTCGCTGAGCAGTGAAACTACCAGGGGAACTAACATTATTCTCATGTATCGACTTTTAAGTAATGTAAGATGAAGAAAGATTGTTATGAACACTTCTTTCACAATTTCCCCCCGTCTATTCTCAACTTTGTTCATGCTTGGTTATTAAACACAAGGGCCCTTTGATCCGTAGCACACTGTTCTTTTTTTCATTTCATTATCTAGAACAAACTGAAACGAAAGGTAAGACCTTGAATTCCATTGTAGTAGATCAAGTGAATTTGGCCATAAGACCGAAATTGCTAGATAGGAGAACGTAGGCATCAATGTCCTGGTGGCCTGATGGGGAGTTTGTGGTTAGGAGGCAGAATGTGGCTCCAAAACTGGATCAAAAATTATTAGTTTAATGAGGGAAAGAAATAAAGGTAAATTTTGTTCTCTCTCTTAGCAATATAAACATGTATTACCACAAAGTTGGCCACTGAAAAATGAAAAGTCTATAGGACTTTAGGTCCAAAAACT
Organism: Aselliscus stoliczkanus; assembly: GCA_033961575.1. NCBI lineage: Eukaryota > Metazoa > Chordata > Mammalia > Chiroptera > Hipposideridae > Aselliscus > Aselliscus stoliczkanus. The sequence continues at coordinate 68,389,895 of CM066739.1, read as the reverse complement.
TACTTATTTTTTGGGTCACTTGTTAATTGTGGGATATTGGACACCTCTTCTCCATTGGGATTACTAATCCCTAATTCTCTCTTCTGATGTGTCTAATCTGCTATTAAAAACTTCTGCTCAAGATCCATTCATGTTGTCACAAATGGCACTATTTCATCTTTTCTTACAGCGAATAGTATTCCATTGTGTATATATACTACATCTTCTTTATCCAATCATCTATGGAAGGACACTATTGCTGTTTCCATGTCTTGGCCACAGTAAATAAAGCTGCAATGAACATTGGAGCACATATAACTTTATGGATAAATGTTTTCAGATTTTTTTCAGTGTTACAGAATTGTACACCTGAAAGCTATGTAACTTTACTAACAATCGTCACCCCAATAAACTTGAATTTAAAAAAAACCTAAAACTTTTACTAAGTTTTTAATTTTCCCTTTTTATAAGTCCTGTTAGTTCTTTAAAGAAAAAACAAACAAACAATGATGCTGTCATTTTTATGGTTCTCTGCCATCAAGCTTGCTCTTTTTTCCCTTTAGGGATAGTAAACATTCTTGCTGTATAACCTGTATCTGATCATTCTAACAGCTAATGTATTTGGAAATTGGTTTAGTTAATATCATGGTGCTTTGTTTAACTGTGTGCCTAATTTTTTTGACTATATTCCAGGTTCCTGTGCTTGGGAAATCATTTGTAGGAGGAATTTGAGGCCCAGGATGAATTATATCTATCTTCCTCCAGAGAGGATTGATGTTTGCTTCTGAAAGATGTCTGGAAGAAATACCACTTTACACCAAGTTCAAGGCTTCAGGGTCCTTGATCCTCCTGGGATATGAAATCCACCTGCTTAGCTGCAGGAAGGCTGCTTCACTTTTGGCTCTCTTACCCCAGAGGTTATTCTTTTGAGGTTTAAGTCTATTGTAGGGATGATTTTGTGGTAGACTTTCTAGCTTTTACAGGCCCTAGACTTTGAGTCCTGATCACTATAAGGTGATCAAAATGAAAGTTCAGTTTTGCCAGGATCAGCAAATATTATCAGGGCAAAAGTTGCTTCTGTGCTAAGTATTTTCCCTCCATTTAGATCTGGTAGTTTCTCTTTACCTTGTTAGCTCTTGGGCACTTATAGGTAAATGGTTTTTGTATTATAGCCAGCATTTTCGGTTGCTTTCAGTAAGATAATTAGACTGGATAACTTACCTGCTATTCCTGAAGTCTAAGATAATAAATAACATGCATTATGACGATATTGTCTCACAGAAATTGCAGTTTAAGTAGATAATATATACTTTGCAAGCTGAAAATAGATGTTAAATTGTCAGTCATTATTTTTAGAATGTAAAAGAAAGAAATCCAGTATTTTTGTGCTTCCTACCATAACAGGATGTATCACCCCTCAGAATGACTTTTGTTTTGCAAGCTCCCACTCACTGTTTAGCCAAAAAAGAAAATTTATTAGGGCTTTACTACAAAGCAAAGGTCAGCAGGCTATGACCTATGAGCCTAATCTGGTTTGAGCTCTGTTTTTATTAATAAAGTTTTATTGAACACACGCACACTCGTTCGTTTACGTATTGGCTATGGCTGCTTTGGTGATACAAGCACAGAGCTGAACAGTTGAAACAGCCCGCATGACCCACAAAACGTATAATATTTACTCTCTGGCCCTCCACACAAAAAGTTGCCAAGCCCTGCTACAGTCATTCCTCAGAGGTTTTGCCTGACATGTTTATGTGCTAGGAGCAAGTCAATGCTACCCAGTTATTTTTATGCAACTTTAAATACTGAAAGCTTGGGCTCAGTCTGATAGATTCTTTAGTCACACTGAGAAATTTAAACAGGAAATGGCACTAAAGAGCAAAATAAGAATATCTTCAAGTGGTAACATGGTAATTATATCATTACTCTTAAACAGCTCAGAAAAGCTTTTCTTTTTCCCCACACAGATATTAGTTCACTTAGTTTCTGCTCTTATAGAGAATGCATTTTCCTCTTCATTTACGAAGTCAAGTTCTTTGTTTTTCATTAACGTGTACTTCTTGGGGCTGCGTGAAGGAGAGAAGGCTTAGAGGAAATGCCAAGTCACGAGCAGCGAGGAAAGATGAAGCCAGGCACAGGTCATTTGTGATGGAGTCGGTCTTGGCAGCATACACAGCTCTCTGTACTCTGGGCTTGCAGGGTTTGTGGGTAGGGTGAGGCTGCAGGGTTGTACGCCAAAGAGCAATATACTTTCTGAGGCAATTCCTGCTTCTCGGGAGTGATGATAGAGACCTTAGTATACAAAATCAAAGAAAAAGAAACTGAAAGAGGAAGTTATGTTCAAAGCCCAGACCTCCCTCTTTCCTCAGCACCAGCCCTAATGAACAGATCCTCTGATTCTGAGTATGATGTCAATTAAGCTACTACTCTGGCTCCCGGTTCTGCGCAGGCTTTCCGCACATCGACGGTGATGACGCCACTCATATCATTGTTGTTAAGACTGCAGCAGAGTCTCTATGCAGTGTTTTGGTTTAACAGTCAGTACCACTGAGTCAAGAAGATGACCAGGCTGACATGCCGCTTTCTGGGATGACTCAGGAATCCTGAGAAACACGCTAGTTCCATGGTGAAAGTGTTTGTGTGGCCAGATGATAAACAAGGGATACAATCATTTCCCCTGACCCGGAGTCCTGCTGGGCTAATGCCTTCCAAGACGTAGACCATAGGCCCAGGATCCAGAAGCAGGGAACAGAGAAATAATTCTTTCCAGAGAATCATCTGCCTGACATGCATGCCACTTCGTTTATTAATCCATCTGAAATTTTCTGGGGATTTTGAGCTGGCCCTTTGACTGCTGATGAGTCTGTAACTCTGGGACAATTAACTGTAATGACTTCGAGACAGGCCCTTCTCAATCACTGCTGGATCCTGGGCTGCCAAAAGCCATCTGCCCCTGGGTGGCTGGCTAGCAGTACCCCCGTTTTGTTCTGTTTTTCACGTGGAATCCACTGTCCTCTGTTTTCTCTGGAGAGTCAAGGTGACTAAATCTCTGTCTGTGATGTGAGGAAGCTGCAGCCACGGCAGGGGAGGGGCGGCCTGCGGGGAAAGCCAAGGGGCTCTCTTCACTGAGACCAGGGCACAAAAAGCCCCTCTGTTCCCGACCACCTGGGCTCACCAGGCTCGTTATGTGAGAAGGCGAGAGTTGACCAGGCAGTCAGAGGAGCCGGGAGTGTCAGAGAAGGGCGTTCCTATGTGGCGGATGCCTGGTACTTGGTGGGAACAGTGTGAGGCCGCTGGTAATTTTCCGGGCACTCAGCATGCTCCATGGTGCCACTCACACAAGCACCATGGCCATGTGGCTGGCGAGCCAGATGGGCTCTATTCTAGGCAAAGGCAGGAAAGGGAAACCAGAGTCTGAATTTGCTTAGCTCTTCAGCGTGCGGCTGGTCCTCTGTTTTCCAATGCTGAATTTACCTTTTAGTGGCCCCAAAGGAAGGGCACATCCCAGCTGGGTCCCCTGGAAGTGGTAGATTTGCTGATTTGCACCCTTCTGGTGCATATTTTTATGTGGGCTGGGAAAACAGATGGCTCCATCCAAGTTGCTGAAAGCCCAGCTGGTTATTATTGCTCCACTAGATTGACCTGAGTTTGGGGATCTGAGCTTTCCCTGCCAGTGCCTTGGGCGAGTTGGGAAATATGTCTGCTTTTGAATTCAAGCACAGACAGATAAGGCCACAATCGCTGCGTCCCACCTTGTCCTGGTGGGGAATAAGAATGGTGACATTAAGCAGAGCACATGACATCGGCATCCCTGCTCCCTTACATCCCAGTTTAAATTGGGCAGGTTAAATATTAATTTTAATAAAATGAGCGAACCACAGTCATCCTCCTTTCTCTCCCACCAAACCTGCACCACCGCCCCCCCCCACTGCACTTCTAGGTAATGATGACATAGACCCTCATAAAAGAAACTCAGAAATAATTTTAATCTAACGTTTACTGAGCACTTGTTTTATCTCATAAATTATGCTAGGTGCTCGAAATGAACAATTTAATAACACATGGCCTCTATGATCAGAGAACTCACATAGTTGGAAAAGCTATGTGTAAAAAAAAGATATCTATTAAAAAACAAATGTAGGAGCTATAATAGAGGTAGGTAAAGAGTGGCATGGAAACATAAAGAGGGATAGGGTTTTTTTTTTTTTTTTTTCTGTTGGGAACAGCAGGACCCAGCCCTGGAGTGGTGAGACTTGAGGGAAAGTAAGACTTAACCTTGGGCAGAGGTGGGAAGGACAGTCACCTCTGTGAAATGCGGACGCCTGCACAGGACACTGTTGGCTATTACACAATGTTCCATCCCCCCAGCTCTCTCTTCCTAACCTTCATTTTTTCAGGTGTCTACCTCTGCTGACATGTGTTTCTAGGGGGCTCCACCCCACCCTCAGCTCTAGGGAAAGATCCCAGGAAATCTACGATAATCATGGCGTCACATCCCTGTGAAGGTTGGATTTAGAAAGGGGTACGTTACCAAATTCTGGCCAATGAGACATGAAGTTTCCTGTGGGGTATCTAGGAAAGCTTTCTCCCTCCCAAGAAAACAACACATGAAGAGATAGTTCCCCTTTCTTCTCCCAAACGTTGCCCTGTATCCTCTAAGCAAAGGGAGTGTGTTCACAGGAGAGCGATATGGTTTGATGGTGTGGTTCAAGTGGGTAGCCAGGGCAGGAAGCATCACTGAGAGCTGGCCGGAAATATCTGCTGTAGGGCCTTGGGTGCATCAGGGGTTCTGTTTCCCCAAACAGGTGATGGGGTCATCCCTGCAGTCATGGCCACGCCGCAGTGACAACAAATCATCTTGATTCAAGGTGACCTCGTGCTGGGGTACAGAAAATGGGGTAGCCAGGTGAAGTGGTGCTACTCTAAAAATGGAGGTGGCTCCTTCTTAGCAAAGATTCTGCCAAAATGACGCCCTCTATGGAAAGCCTGAAGCTGCACACTAACCTTTCAGCCACCGTCATTGTAGTAATGTGTAAGGTGTTTATATAGTATCACAAAAATAGCAGGTGCTTAGTACACGTTAGCTACCAGCATTATCACAGATAGCAAAGGATCCTTTCTGGATGCCAAGAAGAGCAGAATAATCTATAAAAATAACTGAGGAGATCTGTCTCCCCTTCTCTGCCAATCGGGAGGTTGGTTTGCCTCATTGTACTGTTATTTCATTTATAACATTTATCTTCTTTTTGTAAGTTCTCTCTTGTACTGTTGGGCCTGTTGGAGCAGTAATGCCGGCCAGGCCCTGGCTGCAGGTTGCACTTGGCCTTACTGATCCGAATCCTCAAATTTAGGATCTCATGAGTGCAAACCTCTTGGCTCTCTGTGTCTGGGCCTCTCTGCTTTCAGTTAGACAGGAAGCCGGGGCCAGGCAAATCTCCAAGGTTTCAGATGGGCCTTCTGTTCAGATAAGCTTCCAAGGATGTTTCTGCTTGGAAACAGTGGCAGCTCAAGTTCTTTCCTGGATTTGAACTTGAGCCTTTGTGACATACCAACAGATTTAGAACTGACGTTATAATTGGAGTGAAAATGCCCACATGTGACTTGAATTAAACAAAGCTCCACGGATCAGAGAGGCAAGGCTGACTAATCTCAGGGTGTGAAGCTGAAATTCTCTGAGAGACACCGAGCATCTACTCTGAGAGAGAAAAGTCTTTGGCTATGTGTTTATTTTTATCCGAGCTCAGTTTCAAAACAGTCTCCTTAGTGTCTCTGAGAAGCAGCAGCACTGTAGTGGGAAATTGGGCTTTAGAATCATTCTACCCTAAGCTCACCTCCCTGGTCCGTTCCTTATTAGATGTGGCTGAGTTATTTCATTTCTCTGATCCTCGGTTTCTTGTACCTTTCTGAGAGGGTCATTGGGAGGATCAAATTAGACATATGCCAAATAGCCAGAGCACAATACAATGCTCAATAAATGGTGGGTATGATTTGTAAATCCCCAAGGAGAACAGATGGGTATATAGTATAATACAAATTTATTTTCCAAGTTCAGAAAAAATAATGTTAATAAAAATAGTGAAAGCCAGAATTAATTGAGGACTTACTATATGCTAGGCTCTCTTCTAAGCATTTACACATTATAACTTATTGAAATCCTCACAGCACTCTGCATTATCCCTGTTTTATAAATGAGGAAACTCAGGCACTGAGAGTTTAACGAACTCCTCTAAGATGGTTATTCAAAACACGCTTAAGCTGTCACACCTTTGATGGGCTAGTTTGCTCAAGAGAACAAACTCTTTCAGACATTCTCAATTTATTTGATTCTTTCTGGATCTTTCATGTTGGTTACCCAGGTTTAAGAATGTCCCAATGTCCTCTAGAAGCAATATATTAGGGAGAAGTTCTTTCAAGTATTGTTAAAACTAATAACTGTATTTCGCAGCTCAACTTGGAAGGAAGAAGATAGCCCTGAGGAAAGGAAGTTCTTATTTTAACTTTGCAATCAATTCAGCAGGGGAAAAAAAAACAACATTCAAAAATATGGATAACTATGAACAAATCAACAAAGAGAGAATCTGTCAGCATTCAGCTTTTGCCCGTTTTGGAAACAGGGCAGGTACCCTAGGCATGGAAAGGGCTTCATTTAATTCACTTAATTAGATTCACTTAAATGCGTGAAGTTGAACTATCTGTGAAGATTTGTTCAACAAAAAAATCTTTGGGCACCTACTACGTGCACAGCATCGAAGGGTTCAGTGACTGTAGAGAAAGAACATGTGTCTTGAGTTGAATTTGAACTTGAGGGACTCTAAAATGACACACTTCCAGCCAAGAATCTGAAATTCAAGATTCAAGACAGCTCACGTCCAAGAAGCACCACTGCACGCCCAGACTCTTCGGGCTGGCAGTTTCTGAAACGTCTCATACCCGTTCTTTCCTCTCTCCTTGCCTTATTAGAGTCCTTCAATTTTGTTTGCACTTATTAATTACCTGAGAAGTGGTTCTCAAAATATAATCCATGGGACTGTGATGGGTAAAACCAGTTCCTTAAAGTTTAAAGTGTACATGCTTAAAATCGAACAGTAACAACACATTTTCTCAACACAAAATTGTTTATTTTATGCTAGGCTTTCGAATATCATGCCATTTGCTCCTGTTAGCATTATTACTCTTCTCCACCTTTCCCCTCATTCCCCGATACTCTAAGGGTCCTACTTCTCCTTTGCAAAATCCTGTATCTTATATCAAGGCCCTGATTCCATGAATACATCCAGAAATCAGAACCAAATTAAATTATTTTTTACCACTATTATAATATTACTCTACTCTCCCCACCAGTTTACCTGCGGTGTTGAAATGCTTTTCAGGGAGAAGAGTTGTACAGCAGCAGTTTTCCCTCTCAAATCCGTCTGAGGGTGGAAGCCACGCAGAACCACCTGTCCAATACCCTCCTTCCATGATTACCTTTAGTAACCGTAATCAAATGAGCCTCTGACATGCTCCTGGAGAGCTGTGATGCAATTATCGCTAATCGAGTTGTTCTAGTTGATATCTGGGCCTGGCTGGCTTTGTGTATGGCTCCGATGAGCACATTTTAACGATCCAAAGAAAACGAACAAAAGTTGCCACTTCCAGTACACATGAATTCTGAATAAACAAATACAATTGCAGTTGTTGGTGAAGATGCATGACTTTTGATGTCAGCCTCTCTGATTTACCTTTCCTTTCATGGGTACTCTTGCCAAAAGTTGACAAGGACCATTGCTGTTGGAGATGGCAGCCACCTTTCACCTCCAATCATTTCAGCTCTGGAAGGTGCATCACAACCCCAGTGAAGGCCCCCCGGCATCCGGTTCCGTAAATGGAAGTACATCCTGGGCTAGCCAGGAAACACCGGAGGAGATCTGCTTTCTCAATAACATGCCATTGGCTTCTATGACAATGCTGGAAACATGCAAATATTATACATTTAGCAAAATCCCACACATTAGGGAGCAAACTCCTGGCTGTGTGAGATGTTCAACAGTACTCAGTTGCATTTGACATATTGCTTTCAAGTCGGGCATTTCAAGCAAAGAGGAAATTGATTGCCTTAGGCCAAGCTTTTACTTCTCTAGCATCCTAAAGGGAATTATGCCACAGAATTATGCAAAAAGAAAGTTGCAATCAGATCTTTCCTTAAAAAGTTTCAATGGATTCTTTTGGCTTACATAAAAAGTCCAAACCCTGGAGGCTTACCCTGCCATGTTTTCTGCCTCTCCCTCCCTTCCCCCAATACGTTATGCTCCAGCTAAAGAGCACACCACTCACTATTCTTTAAACACACCCTGTACTTTCAAATCCTGTGGAATCTGCCCCTCTTAGCACTATTCCTCTACTCCATCCATCCCTTCATCCCCAGAACTCCGCAAGGTTCTACCCTTTCCCTTTAAAAATCCTATATCCTGTATCAAGGCCCTGATTCCATGACTTTTCCCATAAACCATAGGTCAAAATACATTAATGTGTTTTCAACTATTATATTATCCACAGCCTATGTGGTATTGTTATTATCTGTTTACAATTTATTCACTTTTAAGTCCCAGCAGCTCTACCTGAACCCAAGGCTGGCACATGGTACATACTCATTAAATGCTCTCATGTGTGCTGAACTGAATCAAAATAATGGTTACAGTTACTATTATTATTGTTACTATTATTGTCATCATCAAAACAACTGGTCTAAGAAGTATCTTAATTATATATAAAAAAAAGTCTTATACATGATCCTTCTACATGGACCAATTTTATTTTCCCTATGTGAACTCAGAGCTTGTTTCTTGGTGTTTTATGCCCCTTCAGTCCGGCCTCTCATAACATTCCTATCAGTCACAGTGAATAAGGGATGTTTTTCTTCTTAAGAGGTGATAAGTATCAACAAGTTTGCCAGATCCACGATGACTAGCAAAGTGAAGAGTACAAAAGAGGGTGTCTGGGTGGCTCAGTTAGTTAGAGTGAGAGCTCTGAGCAACAGGGTTGCCAGTTTGATTCCCACATGGGCCAGTGAGCTGTACCCTCTGCAACTAGACTGAAGACAATGACCAGAGCTGAGCTGCCAATGGACGGCTGGGTGGCTCAGTTGCTTAGAGCGCATGCTCTTAACAACAAGGTTGCCAGTTTGACTCCCACATGAGATGGTTGATTGCGCCCCTGCCTCTCCCACTCCCCCCCCACACAACTAGATTGAAAACGGCGACTGGACTTGGAGCTGAGCTGTGCCCTCCACAACTACGACTACTTGACTTGAATCTGGTGGGTTTTGGGAAAAACACACTATTCTCCAATAAAAAGTTAAAAAAAAATGTCGATTAAAAAAATGAATACAAAAGAACTATTATAATTGTCTCAGAAACTTACAATCAAAATGGGGGAAAAGATATGAAAACACATGTAATGTTTAGGGAATACTAAGCCGCCATAATGTCATGGAAAAGGAAACCTGGGAAAGTGGAGATGAGGGGGGCTGGAGGGGGCAGGATGGGGCTGAGCCTTGCGGACAGGTGAGATACCAGGCCTACAGTGGAGGTGAGGCCACTGTCTGCTGAGGAAGTTGCTGAACACGGCCGTACAGCAGCCGTGCCGGAGTGAGTGTGGGGGAGGGCTGCGAGCATGCTGATGGGGTGAGCAGGGAAGTAATCCACTGAACTGGACTGGACAATCTGTGTTGGATGGGTGGAGCAAGGAGAGTAGCAAATAGATTAGGATAGATGGTCTGGAGGAGGAGGCCAGACAATGAATAAAAGAAACACTTTAGAAAAAATAAACACTCAGAGGGAGCCATTATAGGTTCTTGAGCAAACGCAAGGTAAAGCAAGCTTTGCTCTTTATAAAGATTATTGTGGAAACTGATTGCAAAACTGGTTGGCGGAGAGAGTGACTACCAACAGGGGAGGCCCCTGGGGAGGCCAGTGCCGCCTTGTAAGAGGGAAGGGAGGAGGTCAAGGCCTGGGACAGCGGGGAATGCACCGAGAGCTAAGAACCGCCACAAGGCAAGTGGATGGAAGAAAGAACTCACTCCGGGAAGAGGCAGGAGTCAAAGAGCAAAACCACCATGCCAGCCTGGGAACGTTTGTAGCAAAGAACAGTGCCTTACTTTTTTCTTTAGGAGACCGGGAGAAAATGTTTTTTTCCTCAGGCATGTTTTTGATTGATGGCCAACCAATTACATATTGAGTGTATAGACTGATCAAAACTTATCAAAGGGTCTATAATCTGCTTAGTGCTGTGAATTCAGATGTGAATAAGCACAATGTCTGTCCTCAAGGAGTTCAAATGCAGTGGTAGGTATGCTCATGGGAGAAGCAGGATACATTATCAGGACACTAACGTTCTAAGGAAGGTTTTCTGAAGCAGGTGGCTGGAAGAATGATCCGGGGATGGAGAGGACGGTGGTGAATAAAGCCTTTCAGGTAGAAACAGAAGCTTGAACAAAGATAAATAGAGCTGAAGAACAGGGGTTCTGCGTCAGCACTGATGATTGGCATAACAGGTTTTGCAATCCGTATGCCAGCAGTGCTTTGTTAGACTGCACTCCATCCATCATCCATCCAGCACCTATAGGAGAACTGCAGAGGAATATTAAATAACACCACCAACAACAAAAATACAGGTTTAAATGAAATCAAAGAATCCAGACCTGAAATTTGCCACAAACATTGAAAAAGATTGTTTGTTATCTACCTCTCCTGCCATTGAGCTTATACTATTTAATGAGGCATACACACACAAGGTGGAGATCTCCCGCAGTGTGAGCGCTTTGTTTGTCTGACAGATGAGGCAGAACAGGGAAACTATAGACGGAGAATAAAATTCTGTAAATCTGTGTTATAGCCAGTCGTCCCTACGGATATGAAAGATTGATTTAGTGCTACCACTGTTCTAAATTCTGAATAAATTACCCTAAAACCATCGAAGCATCTAGTGGGCTGAAATTTCAGGGGCAAGATCTAGGATTGCCCATCAGCGATTAAAAACATACTGAGCTCCTAGTAAGTGCCAGGTGCTATGACAAAACCACACTGGTTGGGAGAAACAGCAATAGAATAAGTGGATGTCAAAAAGGATTTGCAATCTTTTTTTTTTTTTTTTTTTTGCAGACTCATGATGGAAGGCAGATATTCTTCAAGTACATCAGATAATCAGATGTGATCAAAGGATGTTGCATAAAAGCATGCTTAGCATAGGAATGAACAAGCACAGAAGAGGGTTTTTAAAGGAGTGTTACATATGTTAGGGACATGGTATTGTAAACTGGAGATTTTCTATTCCTTTGTAATGTTGTGTCTGTTTTAAGTTCTTTTACCACTGGAAGCATATAGTATAAGGAAATTTTTTCTGAAATCCCAGCGATCCTGATTGGACTCAACTCAGAAGAAGCTTGGGCATCAGTATTTTTTTAAAACGCTCTCCAGCTGATTGCAAACTGCAGCTAAGGTTAAGAACCAGTTCTGATCAAGAGCACTACTAGAAGGTGGACATTTGGACCCAGGGTGTTAGCCCCAATGAGCACAACCATGACCCTGGGCTCCCATACTCCATGCAACATGACCCTGTACCTTTGAACCAGGCTGAGTCACTCACACCCTAGGCAGCGATAAATGGGACCCATGAGGCTCCAGCATTCTGTTTGCCAACGTTGGTCTCAGATCGGTCTATGTTTCTCCTATTCTTGCACCTGATCCATGGCCCTTGCAGAGAGAAGGCAGAGGATGGAGGGATTGGGGGTAGACCTCTGAGGCTAGTAACTTCAGGCTCAAGTCGCCTTTTGGGGGCCTCTTGGAGACATGTCAACTGTAGCTGGCAGGCAGCCTCTGACTCAGGAAGCATCATTAAGGCAAAGGTGAGACTTCTCTGGAGGTGCCCACTCCTCCCATTTTTACACGGATTTTGTGCCCTCCGGTGACTTGGAGTCAGCGTGTGCATATGCAAATTACTGGCATCCCTTTGGGAGCAGACAGGTTATCCCATCTCACCTGACCCAAGTGGAGGAAAGAGGAAGCTCTTTTGACAGCATGGATGGGGCAGGGGGCAAGGGCTCCAGCAGGGAGCGTCAGTTTTTAATTTCTGAAGACATGAGAAGTGAAATGCCACTTTAAACCAAAACTTTCCAGGTGAGCTCCTTTTATTTTCCCAAATTCTGCTCTGCCTGTTTGGGAAAAGCCCTGCACGGCATTGCTTTCCCTTCAGCACAATATCTTCATCTACAGCCTCAGCTTTTATTCTCTTCTTCTGTTTCCCATGAGGAAGACAGATGTGCAACAGATAGGCACCTAATTAAAACGAATGATAAATTTCCTGCCTCGTTTCCTCTCCTCCTGGGCTATAAAAATATGGTGAGACCTGAGAAGACCTGAGTGCTTAGCCAGGCCCCTGTCCTCACTTTACAGGAGAGGAAACGGAGCTCCCAAAAGTTGAAGTGACTCACCGAAAGTCGCAGGGCTGGTTGGTGCCGGGCCTGTGCCCTTTAACCTTCTCAGGCAGGTATTATTTTCCAGCCTTTTGATCAGGCAGACAAACTTCCTCTGAAGCCTTTCCAAATCTGCTTGCCCTTCTCAGTTGAAGCTCCTGGAATTGGACACATGACCCCAGAGGGGTCTGATTTTATCTGAGTATAAGGAGAAGGTTGCTTCAGTGTCCCTACATTCCAGGTATGCGTTCCAACACCACGCTTGCTCCAGGGGCTTCTTTCTGACGATGACCCACTGGTCTATCTCTGACATGCTTGAACACATTCTCCCCTCTCATGGGTCTTGCGTCTGGTTTTCTTTCTGAAGTGTAATGATGCCCCTATTGAGTCACGCACTGCAAATGATAAAACTTCAGGTGCTCAAAACATCTTTCTTTCTGGAAGCACAAAGCACCTTTCTAAAACTACCTGTTTCCCTGATGCTTTTGTAAGGGGGGCCGGGGGGGTGGTACTAGGTTGCCAAATTCCAACTTGATGGACATATGGATTAAAGCCCCAAGTTTAACTGATTTAGCCTGAATCACATATGAAGATGGATGAAAATTATTCTGGAAGGCAGATGACTTTATCCAGAGTCAACACTAAGCCAATGAGTTCATACTTCGGGCACCTTCCCCATTGCCCCACACTGCCCACACAACTGCCAGTAAATGCCTCTATTGCTGCAGTTCTATCATATTCAATGTACAAGACAAAGTGGTATGTGCAGTGACAGGCAATAAAATGCCCAAGAAGCACAGTGGAGATGGCCTTTCCTCCTGACCCCACCTGAAGGGGCCTATGCTCCCTATTTGTAGGAATGGAGCTTGGTGAGATCTGGTCAATACACAGATCCCCCAGTGATTCAAAAATTGTTGAATTGTGAACTCCTGCAAAAGCAAGGGTTAAGCATCTTTGATTGGCTTTGTATCAGGTGTGCCATGGAGCTGAAAGCGAGTGGACATTGATTTCCTTTCACTGCACACACCCCATCGTCTTGTACTTACATGTCTCACCTGCTGCCCTACTCCTTCTAGCCTCAGGCTTCGGGCCAGGAGCCTCATCGCCTGCAGGCCTTACATGCAGGGTGGGCCCTCCATGCCTGTGGACTGGGTGTATGTCCCACCACCGGGTGCCTCCGCTCTACTTTCCTGGATGTGTCCCAGGACAACACGATGGCAGCACTTCCTGAGTGGAGCTGGTGGGTCCTACTGAAGAGTCTGGATTCTGCCTCACCCTCAAGCCCATGAATCACTGGTCGACTCTTTCAGGGCTTGTTCCCATCGCTCATGTCAGAGGGTCTCGGGGTGGAATATTAAGCAATTGTGAGCACACAGTGGAGTGGGGAGGAGGCAGGCGCGACGCTGACTCCAAGGACTGGATGATTTCGGCCCCCAGAAAACTGCCCTGGAGAAAGGACATCTTCAGTCAGTGTTTATTGGTCAATGACGTCCTCATTACCTCCCTGGCAACACTCCGAGGAAGGCTCCTGCCTGCTGCAGTTTCTCTTGCCTCTCACCAGACAGCTGAGAACACAGCATTCTAAACACTGAGCTCCCTTGGGATGGGGCTCAGAGCAAGATGTAGGGAACTCAAAATATTTCCTTAATCCCTGGGTGAAGCTCCTGACTGGAAGAGGCTGAGGTGACATCTCAGCAGGGGGCCTGTGATTTCCCCAGCCTTCTGTCAGCCAGCGGCCAGCCCTCAGGACTTCCTCCTCCAAGGGACCAGTGGCTATTATTGTTGGCCAAAGCCATGGCCCCATGCTCAGAAATACCGAGAATTCATGTGTGAGAAGACAGCTCGCTACAAAAATCCTACGATTAGCTACACTCATTGAGCAGTTGTTATGCACCAAGCTCAGTGCCTGGGTTACCTTATTTCATACAAGCCTAGAAGTGGGCACTCTTATGCCTGAGTCACAGATGAGCAGGGCACATGGATTTCTCAGTGTCCCATATAGGTTAGCACATTGCAGGATCAGAAATTCAAACCCAGCATAGAGCAGGAGCCCACAGTGCAAGCATCCTGTTTCCATTTCGCAATACTGCCTCTCTGACGCTTAGCAAGGGAGCCTCAGGAGATCAGGTCCAAGGAGTCACCAAGACAGCAGGATTGAGAAGGAGCAGCGTCAAGAGTTCATGTGGAAAAAACTGGAAAGGTCATATGAATGCTTCATCCAACAGAGGCACCAGCTCCAACACGGTGGCTCGATGCTGATTAAGCTTCTTAAACAAATAATTTCTTTAGGGAGGCCCAGGGATGGGGCGCACAGCCCTGGTAGCTCTCCAGGGATCTGAGTTGTGTGTGTGTGTGCCTGTGCGTGCACGCGCGTGCGCACAGGCACACACACACACACACACACACCATGAAACAAGAGTTCACTGCCATCAAAGGCACAGACAGCTTTCTTTGTGTTCCCTTCTAGTTTCTGGATTTGCAACTATCTGCAATGTGCCCCAGAGAGTGTTCAACAGCCTGAAACTGTAAAACTAAAGTCAGTGGCAAGACCCAGAGCGGAAGCTTTGGAAGAGAAAAATCTTTGCTTTTATTCCTGAAAAGTACCTCAAAAGCAAAAAAAAAAAAAAAAAAAAAAAAATCTTTCTTTTCAAGCCATCTGAACCAAGCCCAGAAGCAGTGACCCAGAAAATGCAAAACATTAGT
The DNA here is from genome assembly GCA_033961575.1 of Aselliscus stoliczkanus. Lineage (NCBI taxonomy): Eukaryota > Metazoa > Chordata > Mammalia > Chiroptera > Hipposideridae > Aselliscus > Aselliscus stoliczkanus. The sequence continues at coordinate 68,374,765 of CM066739.1, read as the reverse complement.
TGTGAGAGAGGATATGGCCAACTAACTGCAAAGAACCACACACCACAACTTTTTCGCCCCCGCCACTTTAGAACTGACAGCTGCTCCTTAGCCCCCACTGCAGTTTACAGATTTTAAAGAATGATTCTTATAACACTTTATTGCACATATTTAACATCCTTCTCTCCTCTTTTAGACCATAAGCTAGCTAAGGGGTGAGTCTGTACTTTCAATTCCTTCACATGGTGACTAGAAACATAGGAACTCAGTGGTCACTTGCTAAATTAATTCATGACTTTTTTTTTTGAAGGGGGGTTACTTCCAAGTATCAAGCTAAATAGAACATAACTGCTTCTTCCTATACCTGAAATCTGTATTTCAGTCATCATGAACTTGAACTGACATGAACCTAGAAACTCTCGTTTCAAGGCAGTCATGAAATGAGTCCAGGTTTCGAAGTCAGACAATGGCTGGGTTTGGGTTTGGGTTTTGGCTCTGCCACTCACCTAAAGGCTACTTGATTTTTCTAATCCTCAGCTTCTCGTTTGTAAAATGGGATTGTAGGAACCTCAGAGAGCCATTGCAAGGTAGAATATTGTTCTCAACGCAACCACTATAGTGATTCTTTCAAACTATATGTTAGACCATGTCATGCATATGCTCAAATCTTTCCAATGATGTATCATTACATTCCGAGTAAAAGTCAAACTCCTTCCATTGGCCTGCAAGGCCCTATGGGATCTGGCCCCCAGGTACTGCTCTACTCTGCCCAGACACGCTGGCCTCCTGGCTGTTCACTGAACACGCCAAGTACCCACTGACTTAGGGCCTTCCCTTGGCTGTTCCCTCTGCATGGAGTCCTCTTGTCCAAGACATCCATGTGGCCAACCTCTTCAGCTGCTTCAAATGTCACCTTCTCAGTCAGGCCTACCACCACCGCCACCACCACCACCACCCAATTTAAAATTGCGACCTGAACTACAATCCTGAGTCGCTGTACTGTGATCTATTATTTGTCCGTAGTACTTATCCCCTTCTACCATATTCTCTAGATTTTAACTTGTATAATGCCTGGGTTTACATATCGACCAGGAGGAAATATACTTATAGGAAAAGAAAATTGCATTACCAGTTTAAAGTAGAGCTTTCTCAGAAATGGGATTGCTGAATTATATGGTATTTTTATTTTAACATTTTAGGGTTCTCCATATTGTTTTTCATAGTGGCTGCATCATTTCACATTTCTACCAACAACAATGTACAAAGGTTCCCTTTTCTCCACATCCTCAGGAACACACCTTTTTTTCTTTCCTTTGATAAAAGCCATCCTGACAGGTATGAGCATAAAAATGATACTGAAGAACACAAAGCTCGATATTTCCATGCTAGTGGCTGGAAATATCAGGCTGTAGATATTTTCATGTCAGCAGCAATATTTACTTTTGGTTTTACCTTTTCTTTTCTCTTTGCTACGTCAGTGTAAAGGGAATTATTTCAAAGTTCAGCATGTGCTGGTACACAAATTCTGCCTGTTAACATAAGTCACAGTACTGACTCATTTTCCTACCCTTGGAAATGCAGAGAATGCACAGAATGCCACCATCTTGGATAGGACCAATCAGCAGGACAAGTTCCCTCCGAATGTCAAATCCAATGTCCCCCGGAGGCTGGAAATGCACCCGCTTGGCCCTCCTTCCTTTAAACCTCCAAGCATTAGGGGATGGCTCTCTCATCTTTTATCAGTTTTTTGTGTTTTTTTTTCCACCCAAATCAAGCAATCCTGAAATGCTGCAGGGAACAGCTCCAGCAGTTGATGACGGAATTGTCTTTACTGTCGGCCTGGAGTTGCGCTATTCTGTTTTTCTGTAAAATGCTTTTATAGGAAAGCATGCTTATCACGTCACATTAGAAAGTCAAATGGCTCTTTTATGAATTCTATACTTCCTTGATTGGAAATCGTGCCCAGATACCAGCTCTTTTACCATCTCAATAATATATCTTCTGCAGAAAATGGGAATTTTCTTAAACTTCTGACATGCCAGACCCTCCCTGCAACTTAGGGGACAGCTGGGGTTGGTGTAGCCATGGCGACAGCCAAATGTATTCTGTCATGGGTAGTTTCCTGGAGACAAAGCTGGGGTGGGATTCATACCCAAGTTTAAGTACAATCAAGTTCAGATGGTAAACAAATGTAAACGTTAGTCCTATAAGTCAAGAGGCAGGGCTGCAGTTAGGATCCTAAAGCCAGGAGTGGGACTCATGTGGATCAGCAATGAACCAGAGGAGACAGTGTGTGGCCTGGAGGAGTAATTATGTCCAAAGCCAGAGAATAACGCAAAATTTAGTGAATGAATGGGTCAAGCTATCTTAAAGGGCCAGAAGCAGGGCAGAGGCGAAGGCAAAAACCACTGGGCAGTGTTTACAACTGAGAATGCAGTTTTCAGGTTTGTTTTCTTTTTAAAAAAACTTACTGAACACCATACAAAATGGATTAAAGACTTAAATGTAAGATCTGAAACCATAAAACTCCTAAAAGAAAACATAAGGAAAAAACTTCAAGACATTGGTGTTGGCAATGATTTCTTGACTATGAACACCAAAAGCACAGACAACAAAAGCAAAAATAGATAAGTGGGACGATATAAAACTAAAAAGTTTCTGTACAGCAAAGGAAACAATTAACAGAAGGAAAAAGCAACCTATGGAATGGAAGAAAATATCTGCAAACCATATACTTAGTAAGTGGTTAATATCTAAAATACACAGAGGGTGCCAAAAAATGTATAAACATTTTAAGAAAGGAAAAAAACTATTAAAATTGTAATACTCAATATATATCAATAACAAAAGATGAATACAGGTCATGTTTGACTTCTGCAATGACAGGAGGTGCTCAAAGTGGTTCCCATCAGCATCCAGACACTTCTGATTACGGCGAACTACTGCTTGAGCAATGTTGACCAAAGTGTCCACTTGTATACATTTTTTGGCACCCCCAGTATGTAACGAACTCCTTCAATTCAAAATCATAAAATGAATAATCTGATTTTTAAAATGAGCAAAGGACTTGAATGGACATTTTTCCAAAGAATACATACAAATGGCCAACAGTTATATGAAAAGGTGTTCCAACATCACTAATCATCAGGAAAATTCAAATCAAAACCACAATGAGATATCACTTCACACCTGTCAGTATGGCTATTATCAAAGAAAAAAAAAAGATGTGTTCATGAGGATGTGGGAAAAAGGGAACCTCTGTACATTGTTGTTGGTGGGAATGTGAATGATGTAGCCACTCTGAAAAATAATATGGAGGACCCTAAAAAAATTAAAATAGAAATACCATATAATTCAGCAATCCCATTTCTAAGTATTTATCCAAAAGCATTGAAATCAGGATCTTGAAGAGATATCTGCAGTATTATTCACAATGACCAAGATGTGGAAACAACCTAAATGTTCACTGACAGATGAACAGATAAGGAAAATGTGGTGTATAGTACACACAATGAAATACTCAGCCTTAAAAAAGAAAGAAACTTTGCTAGATGCAATAACATGGATGAACCCTGAGGACCATGGTAAATGAAATAAGCTGATCACAGAAGGACAAATACTGCATGATTCCACTTCTACGAATATCTAAAATAGTCAAACATAGAGAAACAGAGTAAAATGGTAGTTGCCAGAAGCTGAAGCAGGGTAGGAGTGTGGGGAGGGGGCGCAGAGGCGGGGAGAGGGGAGCTGCTTTTCAATGGGTATAAAGCTTCAGCTATGGAAGATAATTAAGTTCTGTGCCTATAGCTTACTGTATTGGACAGTTAAACATTTGTTAAAAAGAGTAGGTTTCATGTTAAATGTTCTTACCACTACATACAATGAAAAACAAAAGTGTTGTCTTTCTTATCACACCTGCATGACCTTTATAGAAAATCTGAAAGTAGCACAACAAAGAAAATAAAAAGCACTTACAATTTTACCAATAATTCCAATCACCAGAGAAAGCCTCTCATACTATTCGAATAATAATACACCTCTAGAGAGCAGTGTCATCATGATTACCATCGTGATTTATCGAACACTTACTATGTGCTGGACACTGATTTAATGGCTTCACATGTAATTACTTCACTTAATTCCCAAAGCACTCCTGTAAGCCAGGAACGACTATTAACTCCATTTTGCACATGAGGAAACTCAGGCACTGAGCTGAGGTCGCATTACAACTCTACCCAGTTGATAGATGGTGGAGTCAGGAATCTAAACTATTAATAGACTATTTGAGTCTAATGCTCCCACATCAAATAATTTAATTTTAGGGGAAAAAAGGATATATTCACACATGTCTCATAAATCAAGAAAATGTAAAAAGGTATAAAATAAAAGGTCTTAATCCCATGTCCCTCTTCATCTACCCCATACCCCCCCCCCCAATGTCCTGGACAATCATTTTTATTTAGTTTTTGGAGTGCCCTTCAACAGTTTCTTGTGCAAATACAAATATATCCTTTACTTTGTTTATTTTTGATTTGCTTTTTAAAAAAATAGACTTTAGTTTTAGAGCAGTTTTAGGTTCACAGCAAAATTGAGAGGAGAGTACAGAGATTTCCCATAGTCCCCTGCTCCCACATGCACTTCCTCCCTTATTAGAAACATACCCACCAAGGTGGCACATTCGCTGCAATCCACGAACCAACACTGACACATCATAACCCCCCAAGTCCCTAGTTTACAGTAGGGTTCACTCTTGGTGGACATGCTATGCTGCAATGAATATCCTTTGGTATGATAGGTGTGTCTGTAGGAGAGAGCCGACATTTCACCACCGTGCTGTGCTACAGCACCTTGGGGGAATGGCTGCTTAGTTACTGCATGCCCGACACTGTGTGGATTGCAGGTGATTGCAGGTGTCTCATAACTGAGGTTTAGCTCTCTGTGGTCATAAGAGTCTCTGGTCTTCAGAGACTCCCTGGGACCCCAAAAGAAGAACTCTTGACTCTGCTCTGAAGACACTTGGACTTTCTGGTTCCCTCTCACCTCTGGGCTTTCACACAGGCTAGATTGCTTGTCTTTCAAGTTTCCCCTGGCTAATTCCAGCTCACTTCAGCCTAAAGCCCGCCTTCTCAGAGATTTCCCTGTCTCCCCTAAGTAATATTGCTTCCCTCTGTCAATCATTCTCATAGCTCCCCTGACCTTGCCTTTGTTGGACCTATAATAACCCTAATTCACGTGTATTTATGTGATGATCTGTCGACTACTGCTCCATGATGGCAGCGACCATGTCTGTCTTATTCCACCATATCCCTGGCATCCAGCCCAGTGGCTTACAAGGGGTAAGTAATTCATAGATGTTTCAGATCATTAGGCAACTGTCTCCTTGTCCTTCAGATCAATTCCATCTTTCATAAAAATGTTTTAAAATTTTAAAGTCTTGCTTGCTTTGAGTCAGATTTGAGAAAAAGCAAACAGCTTGAATGCCTCTGGATTAGGGGATATGACACTTTCAAACAGAGAGGCTAAACATTAGCAACTGGAATAGTTTATATGTTTTCCATAGACCCATAGATTGGCCATCAGCTAAAACAGTACCTGGGCACTAGCCAGCCATCGTTTTCAAACATCCTGTGAGTACCAGTCCCTTGTCCAAGTCACAGCTCAGTTCTAAAGATGGGGATCACCACTTCCTATTCTGGGGTTATGACTAGTAACCCCTGGTAACTTCTGAAGGGATGAGTTAAGGGAAGTGAATACACATGTCATGGAATTTTGGGGTGGTGGTAGGAAAGACTGGGAGGAAAATCAAGTGGCATCTTGCCTCCAAATTATTATACTGTTGCCAGAAGAGGGAGAGGAGGGAACTTCAATTCCTGGGCAAATGCTAACCTTCTAGTAAACAGCCAAATGGGAAGTTGTTGCTGTCAGGACAAGCAATTGCTGATGAACTATGTGCGATACACAAAGGAATTCCAAGAACAAAAGGGATGACATTTGTTGTTACAAAAGTTCATGTTTCTGAATATTGGGGGAAAATAGAGATTTAAAAAAAATGCTGCAGAATCTCCTGTGCCTATTTTCTGTATGAACTTATTTATTCTGATTCTGAATACATGATACTTTGTTTTCCCCAAAACCTTTTCTTTCATAGAAAGAAAACCGACTCATGAGCTCCTGCAGAAGAGGTCAATGATTTTGTTTAATTACTTCTCCAGGGACCTAAGGAGAAGCTCAGATAAAGAGATGGTTTTTTATCAGAGAGCAAGCATGCATACGTTAACACAATACCTCCCCTCTCACAGAGGCCATGAGCCACAGAAGAGGGAAAAGAAAATACTTATTTTTGTTTTGTTTTATTGTTATGTTTTGCTTCTTAATCAGCATTTGTGCTTCAAAGATTGAAGAGGGACTTATTTTTGGAGCTCCATGGGGTCAGAAAACTTCCAATGAAATAAGATTTGATAGTGATAAACAGGGTGCTTCCTTCCAGAATGATCCTTTCACTATGTATGCAGCTTCGTTAACTCTGCACATTTCCTTCCCCATCGCAGGTCTACAGAATACATATGACATGACAGTAATGAGGGCTTTATTACCTACTTGCTGATGTAGCTATCAGGTTAGGCAGAGGCAGTCAGTGGATGAGAACACAGATTCTGGGGGCAGGCAGATGTGCGTCTCCTCCTAACTGTGGGAACCTGGGCCACTTACATAACCTTTCTGAGAGTTAGTGTTTCCATCTGTAAAATAGGGTCATTTGCATGGATTAAATGAAACAATGGATAGAAAGTGTTTACCGCCTTCCCTGGTGTATAGTTACCATACAAGAAACAGCAGTTATTATTACTGTTAGCATTATCAGGCACTAAAGAGAAGATGTGGTCCCTGCCCTCGACAATCCTAAAATCCAGTGGAAAGACAAGACTTGAGCAAGTACTAGGATAACTGGAAGCCTGCTGCAGATTCTTTGAATGAGCTGGTGGGTGGTATATCTCGCCACAAGATCTAATAATTTTATGCAGCAGTGGATGGCACAGGATCATACTTTCATTACCACTGCAAGATAGTTTCATCTCTTAGGATTATTGAAAACTTGGCCTTCCCTGAAAACCTGAGGGTGGGGTCCACCGAAACCCCTTTCCTTACCTTTTTGTTTGGTGTTGATGGCATCTTTTTTTCTAGTTAATTTCAGTTTAGTGCAATTTGACCTGAGCCACTAGATCATTATGCCAGGCAAGTTGCTCTCTGTTGGGTGTGTTGGTTATGATAAGAACAAGTGAAATATGTTCAGAGAGGTATACGAAGGGAGTATAGTCACAAAGCAAGAAGAGCACTCTCTGTCACTTCTAGTCCTCTGGGAAGCAAAAGTCAAGATCAAGTGCAAAGTATGAGATGGGGGGTAACACTTATGAGAGATAAAGGGGAGAGAGGACAGGAGTAGGGAGGGAGAGACTTCAGTGTATGACGCAGAGCTAACAGCCTTGAAAGGAGAGGGAGAAGGAAAGTGGATTGGAAATAAGAGCTTCAAGTTGCAGTGCAGTCTGACAAAATCTCAGCCTTATTTCCAACTGGCAGAAATGATGACCAGGCACTAGAGTCCCCACCATGCTCAGTCATTGATTGCCTGGGAGCCTCCTAGTGAGTGAGGGCTTGGGCTGAATGATGCAGTGGGTTCCAAAGGTACTTACCTGGAGTCTGTCAGTTAACCACACTCGTTCCAGTAGGTTCTGCTTGAAGGCAGATCTGGGCAGTGCACCTCCATGGTTGTCACAGAATCTGCAAAATGGGATGATCAGAGAAAAAGCTCTCAGAATTAAAAGAAGGATTACTGAAATTAGACATTCAACTGAAGGATTGAAAATTAAAGTTGAGAAAATCTCTCAAATTAGAATAAGTCAAAGACATTAAAAATATATGACATCTTAAAATAGACATTAGAAGAGCAAACCAAGAAAGCCATTATCCTATTAACAGGAGTCTCAGAAAGAGGGGAGAGAGAAGGAAATAAATTATTTTACAAAGAGAAGAGAAATTCCTACAACTGAAAACTGAGTACAGTGTTCGGCACAATAAATTTAAAAAAGACCTACACCTAGATACATAATTTAATCATATTTAATGTTACAAAAGTATTAATGGAAGAATTAAACGTAATATGAATACAGCAATACCTTGGTTTGCGAGCATAATTCGTTCCAGAAACAAACTACTCATATTGCAAGACATTGCTCGTTTACCATGTTAAAATGTATTAGAAATGTTTGCTTGTCTTGTGAAACACTTGCAAGGCACGTTATTCACAATCCAAGGTTTTACTGTACTATATATATTGGGAAGAGGATGGGAAAGAAGAGGTTAATGTGAAATAAATTCTCATTTCTCATGAGTTAACTGATAATAACTAAAAGTGATAATCAGGATAGAGTTATAATTATAGTAACTACATTTGTGGAAATAACTAGCCAAAGAGTTAAATATGGAAACAATTAAAAAAGATGAAAATAAATCAAGAGCTGTCTGGGGAAAATATCACTTTTCATGAGTTCTCCTGTATTATTTGATTTTTACCAAGTACAATTATTATTTTGATGAAAACTAAAATTAAAAAGAAAAAAAAGACCACCTCTTAAACCTTGTATTACTTAAGGCAAGAGTGGTTGCCACAGCAGTTTTGTAGCATGTACATTCTAGAAGGGTGGACTGTAAACTCCCTTAGGTCCACTGTCCCTTCAGTGGGGCAGAAAATTGTGTGATTCACATATTCAGTATTTCCCCCTCTTCCTTCTCCCCGCAAACTCTCTAACACACACACACACACACACACACACACACACACACACACACACACAATGCCAGAATGAATAAGAAAATTGGCACGTTTCTTAAGGAGACACAAATATAGCAGTCACCATTTTTAATTGCCTGTCATAATTAAATTATTATTTCATGTCCCAAATAAAAACGTGCAGACATTGCCATATTGGGAGCATTAAATGTGTAGTGACACAACAATTAGAAGAGAATTCTGTAACCACTGATCTGGACAGCATTCAGGGCTCTAGCCTGTCCCATTCCCTAGTTCTCTTTTCAGGTCTTATGGAAAAAAAAAAAGGGATAATTTTAACCTCACTTTTGGGTCAATAGTCAATAGGGAAATGGCTTCAAACCTATAAAAAAAAATTGAAAGAATTAGACAGTGAACACCCACAAACACACCACTACCTACATTCTACCATTAATATTTTAGGTTATTTGATTTATGAAATACCCATCCAACTGCTTGTCCATTCATGCATTTATTCAAGCCCTTGGTTGACAGCATTGTATCTTAATGGACGAATAAAGATTTTTTTACAGTAAACACAAATCTTTTGAATCAATGTTAGCAAAGAACCAACTGACAGAGATCTCAGCAACAACTAGGGGTTGGACCAGTCTCTTTCGGTTAATATTTTGAATAAAAGAAGCTTTTAAATAAAGCATTTGTTTCTCCAGAAAGTAACCATCTGTTCTTTCTGACAGGTTCTTTGACTCCTATCCTTTCTAACTATGTCTCTAAAATAGGTTTTTCAGAGAACTGCTTTTGAAGTGATGGGGAAGAGTTCTTTGGAGAAATCATTGACTGAAGTGACCCCAAACCAGGAGAGTATGAGGATGGAGCATTTCTTAGATAAAAATAATAACAACAACAGGTTTGGGATGTTCAAAATGTTTCACAATTACCACGAAGATTTTCATATGCTGTCACCAAACCCTGGAGAAGTGTGAGTCTAAGACCCAAAGAGAGAGACTTCCAATCTTTAGAATCAGATAAACATCTCAACCCCTGAGGGCTATTGGAATACCAAGATAATTCACATGCCCCAAGTTGCATTCCATTCTTATTGACTAGATTTCACCATGAGTTTTGTGGTTCTTGTTCAAGTTCCTGAATTCAAGATTTAAGAATCTGGGTTGCTGTTGATTCGCTGACTTCCTGAAAGGAGAGGTTGAGACAGTGCTGGTCACATTTTAGGTGCAAAGGTAACGAAGCAGAAGAAACCTAACAGTCATTTTTGAAGTGAAAACACAAGGAGTTTACATCCAATTCTAAAGTATAGGTAATCTGTTCTTGGTGACATTTCTCTGTGTGCTGACAGGGAAGTTCATTTCTGTATTCCATCTTGATGCATGAGTAGGGATGCGAGCCTGTGCTTTGGCAGTACTAGGGAAGATGGAATTACCAAGTGGTTGGGGAAAACTTGTTGAACAATAAAAAGGAGATTGAAGAATAATCCTGTTAGGAGGGGTGAGAAAGTCTAACCTGTATTGTGAAGAGTACTGGAACACAGGTCAAAGAAGAGGAAGTCAAGATGAAAAGTAGGTAACAGCATAGGAGAGAAGTGTGATCAACACTTAAATAAGCTAATATAGACTGAATGGAGAATGGGCATGTCTGAATTCAGCTGGGAAATTCTCAAGGAAGCAGGTATGACGTGATAGGCCTGGCCTGGGTGACAGGATATAATAAAAACAGGGTGAGCCCTAGGGACTGGTAAAACAGCTCAGGAGAAACAGATCTGACTCACAGCACATGGGCAGTTAACACAGCCCATCCCCCTGGCAACAGTCACTGGTTCAGAGATGGCCATGTCTTTATTGAAACACTTGGGAAGAAAAGTACTCTCCCCTGGGTGGTGAGTCCTATGGGGGTGAAGCTTGGAACTGCTGCAGCCATATTGACACCACGGGGGAAGACAGTCTTAAGATAATGGCTGAAAACTCAGGCCACTGAGGACAACGTTGAACACTGGATCAACCTCCTCTGAAATTTAAATAGCTATCATTAAACAGCTATGAATTGATAACGGTGTTGGTATAGCCCAGAAGGCATCACTAGCCTAGCTAATAGTGAAAATTTTACTTCCTTATTAGAAAATAATCTGCTATCACATCCTCTGGCACATAGACAATGTCCAATTCAAATATAGGATGGAGGGAAAAAGAAATCTCATTTCACACAACACATATTATTGCTAAAAACCAAGGCTAAGAGTAAAGGTAGGATATCCCAAGTTTGTGTTAGAGTGGGGTGGTGGTGGTGATGGTGGTGACGGTGCATCAGTGACCAAGAGAGGTAAGGAGGAATTGAAGTAGAAAAATATATGGTTATCTCTCTCTGATTCACTCTCTGTGTCAGAGATAAAATACCTGAGCATGTAGGAACGGTGATCAGCAAACAGGTTTCCTCACACTATCTCTGCTGCTCTTTCAAATTCTTTCTGTTTCTGACAGTAAGAGGGGGAAGATACTATATGTCTCTTCCAATTTTTCAGGGCAGAGGGAACTACCTACAAGAGAAAATAATATTCGATAGTGTACTATTATCAGAATTCTGTTCTGATAATGACTTTTCTAAGCAACCATTGTATCCCCAATAGCTTCTTTCTGCTGTCGGTAACTCTACTCCCTTTTTAAGGTGGGGATAATAAACCAACACAGTGTGGCTGAGAGATTCAGAAAATCTGCAAATGTAAACTATCTGTAAAGTACTCAGGTACTAGCTGAGTAGAGAGAAGAAATTACAACCTAGAAGAAATATAAACTGCATTTCCATTTCCAGGGCTTGTGTGTAAGGCCAGTGTACAACTTGTCAGTGAGTGACACCCAGCAGCCGTTTGCTGATGATCCTAAACAAATCTCAGAGATCAAACAAGGCACCATTCTGGCTAATAAACGAGGTCATAAAGTGAACACACTGATTTCCAAGCAACCGTTTTGTGTGGGGAAGATTTTTTTCTTTATGAACTAAACACATTAAATTTTATGGCAGCTGATTTTCTTCTGAGAGCAGTCCATGTGTCCCATTTATCAAGACTGTGTGGTGCCTCAAGATGTCTGTGGTGTGTTACCAGGAGACTGAGAGTTAATAAATATAGTGCAAATTAAAAAGAGTGGCTCACTATTGGGGAGGAATAAATGAGACAAACAGGGTGATTACAGAAAACAAGCAGCGTCCTCAACGCCTGTATCCTGTGGCAAGATCCTACCTGGAGACACGAGTGTAAACAGTAGAAAGGTCAGAGATTAGCCCCCCAGTAAATATCTGGTGACTTCTAGGGCTTAGCCCAGGAGAACACAGGTCAAGGCTATTGCTGAAGTTATTTCTGCACAAAGCACACATATGAGAGTCTATGCTTTCCTGACATTTATACTCTATTTAGGGAGACAGATTGTGCACAAGAAGGATGGGATGGCATGCCCAATATTGACATGTAAGGGCTGAAGGAATTACTGTCCTGATGTGGGACTCAGAGGATTGCACTGGGCTTGGATAATTGGGGAGAAAGAGGTGTTTTTGAGCTGGGCTTTTCAGAGAGGGTTGGGTGGGTAAAAATGTGTGAAGGGAAGTCAGAGAGGGAGAAGAAGACAACAGATGAGGTGGCCCCCCATTGATTCTGGGATATCCATGGGCCCCCTTGCATGTGCACAAATTATTCCCTCATCTCTGCTTTTCAATCAACAATGTCATATATAAATGATTGGAATGAATAAAAAAGACAAAGAGCCAAAGGAGCTTCTAGAAATCCTTAAATACAACAATTCTACTGCAGCACTGGCTTTCTATTACTTCTATGTGTATAACTGCTTTCTCAATGAAGAAGATAAGAAAAAAAGGACACTCCAGACTCTAATCATGACAGACTCTAAAACGCAACCACCGTTCTCAAGAACGCCACCTGAGATCTGCATTCTCTTCAGTCCCATATAAAATATTTTAAAAAGAGTTTTCGGGCCATCTCCTTAGCAGGAGACTTCAGATCAGAAGTTAAATTAAGAAATTAGTCATTAAGCACCAGGACAAATCCATTTACATGTCAATCTTTGGGGTCATCTGCCATATTGCAAACATAGGCCTCAAGGTCATCATGGGGACAGATGGGAAAAAATGATAATATGGGAAAGGATGACTACATCTGCTGGAAGTGTCACAGGTCCCGGAGCTCTTGCCTGGAATCGCTGAATGGTTTCCATCTTCTTAATGAGCAACACCTCTTTAGGAAGGCAGTTGTTGATGTCATCCGGACTATAGAGTCCTATTAAAACGAGTTCAACATCAACTCAACTGCCTTTTAAGGTAATAACCTCCTCTTCACTTGAAATGTTGCAGCCATGTGTAACAAGCTTAAGTCACGATGTTATTCTATTTATTTCCTTCCTTACCCATAGGGCAGGCTCTGCCAACCTCCCATCTTGTAGAAGGGCACCGTCTATCCAATGACCTAAGTTAATAACACAGATGCTTCTGTTTTTTCCTCACTGTAATTCCCACTTTTTTCATTTCTACTCTCTCAGTGTTTCTTCTGTCTGTCCCTTCCACCCCATCCATATTGCTACTGCCATTGATCAGATTCTCACCTTGTGCCACTGGGATATTACAACAGTCTCCTAACTGACCTCCTTTGCTCTTCTACAACCTACTTTCCATAACGAATCAGGAGTTATTATTCAAAATCACAATGCTGTCCATGTAACTCCCCCAGTGTAAGTCTGGCCTCTTCCTGTGTGCTGCTGTTTGGCTTCTCGTCTGCTTCCTGTTCCCGTGAGCAGCACTCCAGCAATGAATGCTTCTGTGCTTTCCTGTAGTCACAGAGGAATCCACTTGGCAATTTCTCCAGCCCTTGAAGAAAAAGCCTCATTGTGTCCCCCAAAGGGACTACAGCATGGGTCAGCACCCCCTCCTGAGAAGTCTGCGTCCTGGTCCTTAGGGACCCCTCCTCTAAGCTTTTAAGTTTTAGTAATTCCCACCTCTTTCCTTGTTCCCCCATAGAGGTGGGAGCTGCTTTCTGCAGGTGCTACCTCATGATGTTATCGAGTTCTTTTTTTTACATTTTTAGTTACCGAATTAACAACTACATCTGCTTAACAATTCATTATATTAAATTGACTCTGTTAAAATTACTGGTGTGGTTTCTATTTTCTGAGCACACTCAAACACAGTTACTGAACCAAAGAAATCCTTTAGCGTGGGGGTGTCCAGTTCAGGTTTTTTCCCATAAAAATGGCGATGGATTAAAACATATTTTACAAACACGGATCCACCGTCTACATCCCAAACATGCGCTGAACCTACAGTGTTTCTGCAGGTAACTTGATTCAGTATACCTTCCCTCTCCAGGGCTTAAATTTGACATCATTGTTTCAGAGAACTCCCGGCTAATTAATGTTGGTTACTTCCTGCAGGGCCTAGGCCAAACCTTTTGTTGCTTGTCTCACTCTGGCCCATTCATGCTCTTGCTTCTCATTCCAGGCCCGTTGTGACAGGACCCACCATCTTAATTATCTGGTCGTATTCTCTACTGGTTTGTCATTTGTATATGTTTCCTGCCCTTTTCTCCCCCAGCCTGGCAGCAGGATCATTTCATCTGTTTCTGTGAATCCCCCACAGCTCAGTAAACGTTGTACAAACAAGCAATCCAATGAAGGAATGAAGTGAATAATTGGGCCAAGGTAAAATCCATTTGCTTTGAGTTACCACTATGTATTAAGTGAAGGCCTTGGGCACAACAGCACTTGATAAATATTAATGATCAGTCACTAGTATAATTTAGGACCCTAGTATCTCATGAGTGCTCCTGACTGTTTGGCTACTATTATTTGGATCTAGATATAGGAAACATTATATCTTATAGGCAACATTATTTTAATTTCTACGAATTGGTGACAGAAGCAGTCGTAGCAGGAAGAGCATGAGTTAGGAGTCAGAAAAACCTAGATTCAAAATTTGAGGGCCGGCCGAGTGGCGCATTGGTTAAGAGCTGGTTTTGGGATGCCAGCGGCCCCGGTTCGGATCCCACGTGAGGGCCGGTGACACTGCCCTCTACAGCTAACAACAGCTCCACCTGGAGCTGGGCTGTGCGAGCCCCGGTGATGGTGTGGGCTGCGGCCCCTGCTGCAGTGGGCTGCCGTGGGCTACAGTGAGTGGCCCGCAGCCAGCGTGAGCGGCTGGCAGCCAGCGTGAGCTGCCAATAGCCGCGGTGAGCGACATCCAGAGGCCAGCGACCGATCTGCCTCATCCGGGAAGAGCGCAATGAAGATATCAACAGTGAAGCAACATCCTCCGCAGCTGAACTGAAGAACAAAAGGACGGCAACTTGTCTGTTCCCCTTCCCCGATTCCCCAACGCTGTTCCCCTCCACCAATTCCCCAATAAAATCCTTAAAAAAAAAAAAAATTTGACTCTGCTACCCACTATCTGTATGACCTTGGGTAGGTTACTTAACCTTTCAGAGCCTCAATATCCTTGTCTAAAAGCTGGAGTTATAATAATAATGAACGCTTATGAAGTATGACATGCTGGATCTGTTCTAAGTGTTGTATATATATTAACTAATTTTATCTTCGCCACAACCCTCTGAGGTATTTACCACTGTGAAACACTTTTAGAGACAAGGAGACTAATCTTGGAGAGGTTAAACAGCTTGCCTAAGATCACCCTGCTAGGAAATCTTGGGGTCCAGACTAGACCCCAACAATCTGGCTCCAGAGCCCAGTTTTCTAACCACCTGCTCTGTTGTCTCTTTTGTATCATGATTACCAGGAAGCTCCTTCAAAGAGCTAATATATGCTGAGGTTGTGGCCCATCAAAACTCTGCAGAAATGGTGCTATTCCAGCACCTGGGAAAGGCATTCAGAAAGAGCTTGGATTCGGTAGCTTAGAGACAGACTAGATTTACCGCTGAAGCGACCTGGCGGGTCCGACGGTTATTTTTGTTACGGACAATTTGGCAAAGCCTCTGCCTTGCATAGTAGCAGAACAGTTTCCTGCCATCCTCAGTGGACAACTTGGTGAAAGCTATTGGGTTTGTGATGTTTATTCTGTATTCTGTTGCTAAGGAAAAGATGATGGCGTCAGATAAAAAGGCATGAGATGAAAATGGAGCCATGCAAAGGAGGCTTCCAGAACCATCACTAACATAGCACAATGGGCCCTTTACCCTGCTTTGGGTGCCTCCCCACTGCCCATCGCTCCCTGAGAATATATTTCGTCATTTATGTGTTGTCTGTCCCATAGAGTGAAAACTTGATCTGTTTAGTTCCCTTTGCCTAAAACGGTGTCCTACTCAGAGTGGGTTCTCAGTAAATACTTGTGGAACGAACATTGGACAATGGCTTCAGCATCAGCTTTCCAGCTAACACAGACAGATTCTTCAGATACTATTGCTCACACCCATTTCTGACAGGAACTGATGATAGAATTTTAAAATGAGACCCAGGGAGAGCAGTTCCAGACACAGGGCAGGATCAGAGCTGCTGTTTCCTTTAGTGCTTGAGTGCAGGGTGCAATGTCCGATGGGACAGCCAGGAGAGCTCAGAGGATACAACGTTTGAAGGCATCTGAATGAAATATGGAGATGGTGCTGATGTTAGCACCTTGAATAAGGCCTATTGTGAGAAATTCCTTTCAGAATTTAGTACCAGGAAAAATGTGATCTCTCTCAAAAAACAAGGAGGACTAGAGAATTCTGTGCTGCCCTTTTTTGCTTTGGCTACTTGGAAGCTTAGAACTACACATAATGCTCAGTAATAATAGTGACATTGGCCTAGGCTATGGTTTTAGAATCTCAATCTCTCTCTCTCTCTCTCTCTCTCTCTCTCTCTCTCTCTCTCTCTCTCTCTCTCTTCTCTCTCTCTCATAGATTTTTCTTTTAATATTAATAACTTACTGTATTTCTGATCTATACATAATCTGTTTCTATGTTAATACATGTATATATGTTTCTTTTATTGCAAATCACCTCAAATTTAGAAAGTAAAGTATAAATATAAATACGCCAATAAAGAGAGAAATCCTAAAGAAAATCAGGCACAGCAGGTCAGGCAGGGGGCCCTGGAAGACTCTCCCTTCCTTTCCTAGTCCCCTGCATGCCATTCATTTCTGTCCCTTCTTGCACCCTCGTCCCCAATCATGTCCCCAGCTCTGCAATGGCAAGGAATGTTCTCATTCATCTCCTTCTGTCTCTTTTCCTGTGTCACCCATACCAGCTACACATCCAGCAAGTCTTTTCCTGCATTCTTCTATTTAAACTTCATCAGGGCTCCCCACTGCCCAGCAGGGTACTGGCTTAAGGAGCTGGGAACAGGAGCCTGGGGACAAGGAGATAGCAAGAGTATGGGACAGTGAGGGGCCACCAGCATCCAGACAATGGGACCAAAAGGACTTATTCTAATGAACTTCAAGATGTAAAGAAGAGCGAGCCTTAGGGAGAACCTTAAGCAAGAGGGTGGGAGGTGCCTTGGCCTGACAGAAATCTGAGGCACATGGTCGTTACTCATCTTTGTTAAGAATGAGGAAGACTGCTCAGGGCATGGTACTGCAGAGCAATACAAAGTGTACTTTCCAGACACTGAGCTCTCAGCCCAAGGAGATATGGCGTTTCTGAAAGGCTGAGAACGACTGGCCCAGAGGATGCATTGTTCCAACTCTTGCCTTGTTTCCTGGTTTCCAGATGGCTGATTCTCCAGGGGTCTGTTCTTGTAGCCTCTACAAGATCTCCCCAGTGGTAAGAGCACTAAGGTCCCTAATCAGTGTCTGCTGGGTGACAGGCTGGCACATCCCAGTCCCTCCACCTGACAGGCCATACTGACACAAAAAGGGCAGCAAAGCCTCCTAGTTATGATAATTATGGATAATCATAGTACCTGGGTGCCTAATGGGTTCTATGTCCCTTAAATCAGCTTGAGACTTCAAAGGTGTACCTGACATAGCTAAATACAGAAACATCGTCACCATCATTCATACATGCAGAGCATGGTTTCTATACAATATTCAGTATCTCGGACCCTGCATCATCGATAAGATGGGTATTATCATTCTCATTTTAATGAGGGCTCAGAGGCTCAGGGAGGTTAAGGAACTTGCATAAGGTCACACAGCTAGTAAGAAGCAGACAGTCATTTGGGCTTCTGCCTTCTGTCCTTGACCTTGGATAAGTTTCCTCTCATGAACACTCATAGAAAGCTATGTCTACAGAGGAGAGGAGCAGGGATGGGGGGTGAGGGTGGATTTGTCTCATCTTTTAGCAAAATTCCCAGGTGTGTACATCGATCCTGGGGTGCTCCATGCATGCGTCTTTGTTCTCTAGGTAGAGTCCTCCATCACTGGTCTCAAGGGCTACAGAACAGAGGATGAGAAGGTGTGCTCTGGCCCAAGCCCAGCAGGGCTGCAAAGGGCAGCACCTGTGGGGAGGGAGGAGAAAAAGCACCGGAAAGGCAGGATGGAGGCAGCCAAGATGATATTATTGATTCAGTCTCAGTGTCTGAGCCTCAGACCTGCCTCCTAACTCTTGACCAAATCACCTTTGAGCTACTGTCTCCACTTCTTCCTGTGTGGCTGCCACAGCCACACATGGCCCCTGGCTTAGAAATGCTACATATGCTCCTAATTGATACGTGACGAGGCGTCTCACAGTTACGACAGCAGCACTTTGGGGGCTGTCTCTCCATAGAGAGAAAGGCAGATGACAAGCGAGCTTTTGTCTTTCAAATGCCATCTAGACTGTGACATGCCCCAGTGGACAAGCCAGGCATCAGTGGTTCTCCCCCTTCAGTGAGAGATGTGACATGTGTCAGGAAAATGAGCTGCCTCCCTGTTCCTTTTGAAAGCTTGCGTCCTGCCCAGTGTCTGGGATGGTTACCAGGTGGCTCACTTTGCCTGATGAGTATACAAAGGTGAGGCAAATCCCCCAATGCTGACCCCAGGGCAGGTAAGTGGATATTAAAGATCCTAGTCTCAGCTAGACACTGAATTTACCCTGTGGCCTTAAGCAAGTTGCTGAACCTCTCTATACCTCTGCTTCCTGGATTATAAAATAACAGTTCCGGAGTTTGTCAATCGTCTTGGGGAAGAGTTAATAAAATGAATTGTGAAACACGCCAATAAATATTCATCGAAGCTGATGGTGATGATGTTTTTTCAAATATTAAAATAAATGCTCTAGGAAGAGAAGCTTGTCTGATTCTTCTGGGTGATTTCTATCAAGTTGGGCTGGCTCCCAGATGATATCATGGAAGGGTGACACAAAGAGACTGGTATGTGCAACTGATTCTTTTAGCTCATCCTGCTTTATTTATATTTAGATGGCTATCTAAGGGGATGCCATCAATAGCCTGTTAGTCATGAGTTAGAAAAGGTGTCTCTACGTCAGGGTGAGCTGTTAATCTGCAGTATCAGTGTCATGGCAATACCAGCATGGCCCACCAACTGGGATGTCAGAGGAACGGGCTTCGCCATTCCTCTGACCATTCCTTGGACTGGAGCGTCCCAGTCCAAGAGTCTAGTGAACCCCAGCAGCTGAAAGGTCAGGTTCTGACAAATGAAGGCAGAGCTATACTCCTTGAGGAGAAACATGTACAACAAGTTCAAAGCCTTCTATCCCCATCTTCTTAAAATTCAAGAAAGTCTATTGCTGCTAAATTTAAATCAAGGAATTTTTTCCAAAGCTGAAGTTAGCCATGCATTCTATAATCTTTTATTGAGCACGTTGTATGTGCCATGAGCACTGCTCTCTTAGGCACTGGAGATGCTGAGGATGAACAAGACATGATGCTTCACCAATCATTAGGAAATGCAAATCAAAACCCCACGGAGATACCACCTCACATCTGTCAGAATGGTTATCATCAGAAAGACAACAAAGAATAAGTGTTGATGAGGATGTGGAAAAAAAGGAACTCTCGTGCACTGTTGGTAGGATTGGGAAGCCACTATGGAAAATAGGAGGTTCCTCAAAAAATAAAAAATGGAATTGCCATATAATCCAGCAATCCCACTTCTGGGTTATTTATCTAAAGAAATCCAAAATACTAATTCAAAAGATATATGCACCCTTACATTCACTGTAGCATTATTTACAATAGCCAAGATATGGAAACAATCTAAGAGTCCATCAATACATGAATGGATAAAGAAGATATGGTACATATATAAATACAATGCTGTATTACTCAGCCTTAAAAAAGAATGAAATCTGGCCATTTGCAACAGCATGAATGGATGTAGAGGGTATTATGCTTAGTGAATATGTAAGACAAAGACAAATACCATATGACTTCACTTGTATGTGAAGTCTAAAAAACAAAAACTGAACAAACAAAACAAAATAGAAATAAACTCATAGATACAAAGAACAAACTGATGGTTGCCAGATAAAGGAGAGTAAAGGAGATGGATGAAAAAGGTGAAGGGGATTAAGAAATACAAACTGCCACTTGTAAAAGATGGTATAGGTCAGGCTGGCCGAGTGGCGCGGTGGTTAAGCACTGGCTTAGGAAGCCAGCGGCCCCGGTTCGGGTCCCACATATGAGGGCCAGTGACACTGCCCTCAAAAAAAAAAAAAAACATGGTATAGGTCACAGGGATATAAAGTACAGCATAAGGAATATAGCTAAAATATCATAATAACAATGGATGGTGTCAGATGGCTATGAGACTTATCCTGGTGATCACTTCGTAAGGTATATAAATATATAATCACTGTGTTGTACACCTGAAACTAATATATTGTACATCAACTGTAATTAAAAAATAAAATTTTAAAAATCCTAAAAAAAAGAAGACATGATGCCTGAATTCAAGGAGCTTACAGTCCGGTCCTGAGGACTGACCAGAGACAGACCATCTCAGTACAGGGTGGCACACACTATGGAGAGGCAAGTCCTGCTGTGGGAGACACACGAGAGGCATCTGAATATGGCGGAAGGAGTGACTTCCGGTTTAAGATGACCGATCAGCCCACATAGTTAACTGTTAACATCTCTCTGTTTCTTAAGAGATTATAACCTATGATTATAATGGAATGAAATTATATAAGCAAGTCTACACCCACAATGATGTACAAAAAGGGGAGAAGTGTTTTCAGAAAAGAGACGTTTAACAAATCTATGGGAGAAAGAAAGTGGATGGAGGAGAGGCGCTAAGGAGGCAGGATGGAGGAGCAGCTGCCCAGGGCATCAAAAGGTCAGTGGTGGTGGCGGTTGAGGGAAGGGGGGGAGGATGAAAATGAGAAGGGAGGCTCAGCGAGGCTCGGAAGTTAGAACTCAGGCCTGACAGAACTGAGTGCTGGAGTATGACAGGCAGCAGAAAAGAGGATTCACTGAAAGTCTTTATGAGACCGGCAGCTCATGAGACCACCTCACTCTCCTCCAGCACACTCAGCAGCTGAGTGTCAGTCTCCAGAATAAATTACTGTGTCCTGCAAAGCACTGAATGGCCCCAGCGAGCAGACCTGCACCTTCTAGCACTTAGAGGTGCTTCTAAGGAAAGCAAGGCATCTGTCCATCACACAAATGTGGTGGTTCTCAAGTGAGCATTTTGCCCCTGCTCAGGAGACATTTGGCAGCGAGTGTAGGAAGTGTTCTTTGATCATCTGGGAGAACAACCACTTAGGGAGATGCTACTGGCATCTGGAGGGTGGCGGCCAGGGATGCTGCTAAACACCCTACAGTGCGCGGGAGAGGCCCACCAACAGAGAGTCCTCCGGCCTCAGATGCCAAAGGTACTGAGTCTGAGAAACCCTGCACTCCAGTTTATAGACCGCACACCCAGGAGCCCCACTCAGTGCTCCACAACCATGTCAGCCTGTCCCATTTCAGTCCCCGGGATCTACTACTCAACCGACAGCCTGGCCAGAGCAGACTGCTGTGGCAATGCTTCACGGCAGGTCCATGAGATGGAGCATGGGGAAGATGGGGGTTTCAGTGTTGCTCGGACAACTCTGAGACAGTACAACCACATTTTTTAAAAAAAGAAGGAAAAGAAAGCATGAGAATTAGGACAGAGCAAAAAAAACAGCTCCTGTTAGGGGCTAAGAGTGACAAAGGGTTGACCACAGTACCCACTGATGGCCAGCAGAGGGCAGCTGGGGCAACAGAGCAGGAGTCAGGGAGTTTTCTGCCCTCCAAGGAAGCAACTGCAATGATGACAATTCCATATCAGAGTTTAACTGGAACTCAAAGCAGGAGACAAAGAAGGCATTGCTCACTGACTCCAGGACAACACGAGTTTCGCGTGGATGACATCAGAGCATGGAAGAATTAGGAACCAGGGGTGATTGGCCAGGGCCTGCAAGCATGGGGCTTGGGGTAGGAGAGCCCAAATCATTTCCAGGAACTGGGTTCACCACAGAGTGAGGGGAAATAATACTTTGAGATGCTGCCAGCTAAAACCTGGGTGCTGGCAGGGTTCGCCGGCTCCTCCTCTAATCAGCCTCTACAATGCTTCCTATAGGTCCCAGGCCCAGTATGACAATTAGAGGACAGCTGAAGGCTGGGCAGGGATGCGAGCGCATCTGGAAGACGTCACTCAGAGCAGGTGGGAAAGCAGATCCTGGCTGGCTGCAAGCAGGCTTTTCCACGTGTGAGTTCCTGTCCGCCAGGCCCGGGGGGCCTGCAAACCCACCACCATATTCCCAGGTGTTCTGCCTGGAAAAACCTCCTTTACAAGTCACCCCATAGGCACTTTTACTTTGTAGAAATTGAGCAACAAAGAAAAGTTAAGATACATCTAGGGGAGTTTTCAGAGAAGGCCTGGCGGTATTCTGGGACTTGGCAGATGAAATTCTGACCATCAGCCAACAAACAGGGCCATCTTCCAATATTCATTTTTATTATCGCTGATGATAGTTACTTATTCATTCCCCAAGTTTATTTCATGGAAGTATGATGTAGAGTCAAGTGTGACTATCTCAGAAGTCTCACTTATTCACAGGTACTTAGCCAAGTAGATGCTAAGGAGAAGGTTCAATGTCCAGGGAATTTGGGCTGCAACTGCTATAACATAACTCCTTCCAGGCTTGTAGGGTATAAAATACTGACCTAACCTGGAAAGCCCATAAAACTGATAAACAAAATTCAAGTGTACAACTTTCTGATTTATTTGCTGTTTTTTCTAAAACAAAACAAAACACAAATACTTTTTGCTTGACATCTATCGGAACCAAAAATAATTAACACTCCCATACCAACAAAGGAATAACACGTTATGTAAGTGCTGGGCGCTGTCCTGTGAGCTAGATTTGTTCTGGCACTGAATACTCACAACCGCCATTTCAGATAGTATGATGCTTCTTTATAGGTGAAGAAACCAAAGTTAAAAGATTGTGCTGGAATAACCTAACAAGTTTTTCTTTTTTTTAAAGTGCCTTCTATGTAAGGAACTGAGCTATACTCTGAGGGAAATAGGCGAATTGACAGTCTGTCTCCCCTGCCTGTAAGGATATAGATATATACACTGACAATTACATACTAGAAAAACTATAATAGAAGTGGGAGCTCCCATGATTTGCCTGAAGGAGTCAAGGACAATGTCACAGTGAAGTGACAACAGCTGAGTGTTGAAGGGATCGGGATTTTCCAGTCCTTCAGCCTACTTGATGCTGGATGCCTCTACTGCTGCAAAGCGATATCTCCAATTTCCATGGAAGCTTCCTGCAAGCTAATTAGAGTCCAGTTTATAAGTTTAACATAGGTAGGGTTTGATAGTCTCTGATGCATGCCAGCGTCTACTTCCTGCTGGTAGAGTTCTGTGGCCCATCAAGAACCTTTAGGGGATCCTCAAGCTGGGACAAGACCAATGAAATATTAGACCAGCTGGATGTCACCACTATTTCTTCTTATCCACAGGCTACACCCACCTGAAATACCACATGGGGCAACTGAGCCACGGATCTCTTCCACTTGCCCTAAGCTGTTACACTTTGAGGTTAACGTGTCCTCTGCCCCATGGCTGGTGATTCTCAGACCTACCCCGGCCATCCCACCAGTGGCCTTGTCTGAGCCTCCTCACTAGAGCCCATTTCTAAAGGACAGTCAGGGAAGCCAGGCTAACATCAGGGAACCGGGCAGTTCCATGATGGCAGGATTTCTTCTAAGGTTTCTCCAGTTACCAACATTCCCTTTCAAACACCAGGTGAAGCTGAAAGGAAAAGTCAGGGCTGTGTGTGAGAAAGCAGATTTTAGCCCTGGGTGTTCCATGGTGAAAACTGCCACCATCACAGAGCCAGCTCATCACTGTGTTATTAGCCAGAACAATATTTACTGTCACAGCACATATCATAGCATGCTTCTCACTCCACTGGATTACTTTGAATAAAATGCTAGTCCATAATATAGCTCTCATGCTCTCATTTCTTTTCAAGGCTTTAAGTCAAGAATTGTTGGTGAAGAAGTCAATAGAAGGGCAGCAGACATAGTGAAGGTGGCTCATGGACTCTGACTCCACCCCCTCCACCTCCGCCTTGGCTTCCCTGGACCTTACAGAATATTCATGTAATGAGTTCATAATAGGCAATATCGTTCATTTTAATTAGGATCCCACAATTAAGTTGACAAAGGCCTATTAAGTCATCTGGCCTATCACCTTCCCTATCCCCTCTTCAATTCAGAATTGTTCCCTGGGGTCTACGCGCAAATGCACGGTTCGGTCTAAATTTAAATGACTGCAATGATGAGGTTTACGTCATTCCCCATGGGAAAGTATTACACAGCCTAATGGATTTCACCATGATTATTTTTTTTCCAGAGACTCAACCCATATTTCTCTTTGCTTGAGTTTGTCTCATTATAGACCCTCAGATTTAGAAAAATCACACACACAAAAATGGCAGTGAGAATGATCAAGTCTCTATTTTTCTACTCTTTAGCAATAAAGATGGGAATCTCGGCCCAGAGTACTTTCTCAGTTTCATATTTATAGGTCAGTTGGGAAATCCCTAACCCTTTTACCCATTCCTAACTGACACAAGATACTCTCCTTTCCTCATAAAAGGAATCCACAGACACACCAAGCTGGGGACAATTTTGAGTTCCCAAGGTGGTGGTGTATTTGACATGATTCATGCCACCCTGCCTGGTGTGACCGCCAAATAAACAAGGATACATTGGCCAAGGTTTGAGATACTCTGTATCTGTTGAAGAGAGGAAATGCTTCCACCTTTTGGGGGGATGGAAACCTAAGACTACTTTCATTAGCACCATTACCAACCAATTAAGCTACTGGTCCATATTACGTTTCCTTGGATGACACCCAAAGAGTCTTAGAACTTCAAGCTGGCTAGGTGAACAAAGAGATTTGGATCTTTTATGTCATATATTCCACATATCTACACATGGCATGCACAGAGAGAAGCAGCAGCACAGGAGGTATAAACCAAAGAGAAACACGAGCAGGGCTGCAAAAGAACACCCTCCTCCCCCGCCCATCCCCTGTGTTCCCATTCCCCTATTTATAAAGGAGAATTGAGTCCCAGGCATGGTGGGCCTGTCACTGATTAGAACTCCTTAATTAAAGAGGAAGGCCTCCCTGGTGACTTGACTTCCTTGGGTTTGTTTTGGGTTATTATTATTACGATGCTATGAGACAGACAGCAGGACCACACAATGCTGGAAAAACACTAACGAATTCAGAGCCCAGCCAGGACTGAACTGCAGCTCCCTGCTCTCCTGCAAGCAATGGTCCCTAAGAGCAATTTCCCTGAATTATGACACTAGGTGGCAACGCAGGTTGAGTGGGATGGATGGGAAGGAAATGACTCTCCAAGTGTAACTGAATGATCGAAAGGGCATATGTGTACGTACGACTGGGCCTCTATGGCCAACGACAGGCCCATTTGTCCCCATTCATTCTTTCATTGTTTCCACTTTCATTCTTGCTTGCTGTTATGGAGCCAGGCAATGTACTAGGTACCAGGGATAGCTGCCCTGGCCTGTTGGAAGGAGGTGGCAGGTTCCACATCAGCACGTTAACAGCAAACAATCATTCTTTCACCTTCCTTTGTGTTGGAAGTGAAAACCAAGTTAAAATCTTTTAAAATCGTTTACAAAATCCTGTAAAGATGTACAAAGTGAGGGGAAATAACATAATGAACACTTGCCTGCCCATCATCAAATTGTATTAAAGCTTAACATTTTGATTTATTTGTTTGAGATTTTTTAAAATAATAAATGATTACAACTATAATCAAAGTCTCCTATAAACGCCTCCTTTAAACCACAACTAGCCATCATCCTAAACTAGCCATCATCCTAAATATCCTAAATTTCATGTTTATCATTCCCATTCATATTTTATACTACTCTTCACATGTCTTACATGTGAATCCATGAATAATAAAGTCCTAAGAAGTAGGACTGTTTAACAGGCTTTTAAACGTTTTACAAATTGCATCCTATTATGCCTATTCTTCTGTAAATTTGCTTATTGTCATTCAACATTATGTTTTTAAGATGGTAACATTTTAATACATGTAATTCTAGTCCATTCATTTTAATTCCTACATAATATTCCATTGTATGACTAGACCTTCACTTCTTTATCCATTCTTGATGGTAATTTTGGTTGTTTCCCCCCTTTTTTGTTTTTCTGTTACTACCATTGTTGCAATCAACATTCTTCTATAAATCCCCCATACAATGTGACAGTTTCATTAGATTATATGCCCAGAAGTAGAATCCCTGGCACAAAGTGATTATAACAAAGGAGGATGGGACAATTTTTATCTATCGATATTCTTGTTTGTACTTACAGGATCAGATTTTAAACATTTTGGTCAACATAATGCTATTTTATGGTTGCTTTAATTTTAGTTAGTTAGTGGGGAGCTTAATCCTCTTTCTATGTGTTTATTGGCAATTAATGACTATCATCCTATGTTTTTGCCTGTTACCCTTTTAAAAAAAATCCTTATTGAGTTATAGTTCTTTTTAAATTCTGGATACTAGGCCTTTATCAATTCTCTGTGTTTTCAATATTTTCTCCTCTTTTCAGGTTTATCTTGAATCTTTGTTTATGACTTCATTCACTAAAAAGAAGTTTTAAATGTAATGTTAGGGTAGTCAAATTTATCAGTATTTTCCCTTATGGTGTTTCTTTTTTATGTATTGTCTAAGGAAGAAATCCCTAGCCCTTAAGTCAAAGATGCTTTCCTATATTTTCTTGTAAAAATATTACATTCTTGCTTTCAAGTAGAGCTTTCTAATGCACTTGGAATTGATTTTTTGTGTGATGTGTTTTTATTCTTCTCCATATAGAGAACTAATTGTCCATCATTTTCCTGCTTTGACATATTAAATTTTCACTTATATACGGGTTTTGTTGTTGTTATTCTCTAGTCTGTTGGTCGATTTTTTTCTACTCCTGCACCAGTACCATCTTTCTTACTTACTATAACACTCTAAGAAGACTTGATATTTGGTGAGGCAAGTTTCCTACCTTGTTCTTTTTTTTCTAAACTCCTCTCGTTCTTTGCTCCTCCATATAAATTGTACGGTCAGCTTGTCCAATGCCATGAGGCAATGGACAGACTAGACCCAGAACTCTAGACTCTGAGCTAGTTTATCTTTGCTCTGACTGTGATTACTAAAGAAATGCCAGATATATGCCAAGCGCTTTATATACATTGACTCATTTAAACCTAACAACCCTACGAGGTTGTTATGAACTATTATTCTGTTATTACCTTGTTCTAGTTGAAGGGACTGGGTATTGATGAGATGAAGTAATTTGTCCAAGGTCCTGGATTATTACGAGGCATAGCCAGAGCACACCCAATTAAATCCATTCTAATCATATGCCGGGGTTTACTTGCACCTCCAAAAACTTAAAAAACATTTTGCACTTACTGACAAGGCAAGCAAATTAAAGTGAGTATCCTGTTTATTTTCCCAAAGAAGAAACTAAAGCACAGACAAGGTACGCAATTTGTGTAATATCCTATACAGTGTCTACTGCAGAAAGGAACTTAACAGCGCTTGACCTTCTCTGTATGAAAACCCCTTCTTCCAGGCCACCACCCCTATTCCTGCCCCCACCAGCTCTTGTCCCTGTACCTTTCCAGGCCAGACAACTGGAATGCACATACAAGAGGCTACAGTGAGCCCTAATCTCCACAGAAGGCTCCTTGGCTCTCAATGGGCCCGGGTGCTGAGCGAGTGGAAATCAAATCTAGAGGTGAAATGTCTTCCTCAGCCTGTGGTTTCTGGAATGGTTAGTAACACTTGCACTTCGAGAAATTAGTAACGACGTGGGAGTGGAGACTGGCACAAGAAAGAGCTCTCTTACCTGTGACAGGGCTTGCCAAGTGGGGGTCGACCAGAAAGGTCAAAAATCCTTTCAGTCTCGACTCTGCAGTGGGGCCTTCACCTCTTCACCGCAGACTGAAAACAGCCTTTTCCTTCAGTGGTTGGGACATCGCTGTTGGGAAAGCGAAAATACTGTTTTCATCCCAGCTGGTTAAATCCCCGGATGTGAAACCCAACCGCAGATTCGAAGGGCCAACTTAACTGTATTTATTGAAAAAAAATCTGGCTGTAAGTGGACCTGCGCAGTTCAAACCCGTGGTGTTCCAGGGTCAACTGTAGTTAAATAAGGAAACATTGGTTAGGAGCTGTCAACGGAGCCAAAGAGAAAAGAGGGTCATAAGGAGATGCTCATTGAGCCAAGCTGGTGGTGGGAAGACAGGCCCATCAGCAACAGCTTTCCTTATAAATCTTAACTCGGCCACCAGTGTGTTCACTTTGAGCAAGTCATTCCTGACAGTCTGGGTGTCTCTGTGCCCTTATCTGGGAGAGGATGCCCATGGAGGGGTGGGCAGGGTTGCTAAGGGAAGGGAGTCAGTGTGGTCTGGAAGGATGAGCACAAGCCTGTGAGTGGGCTTGCGCCCTGCTAGGGGTCTGGGGACGCCGAATCTTCAAGAAGGCTCCAAGTGAGGAGGTGAGAGGGGCCGTGGAGGAGAGTCACAAAATAAACTAAGTGTACTCAGATTCCTCCAAGGATAGTGTGCATGCCTGAGTGCTTGGTCTCCTCCACGTTTTTCTTTTACCATATATATATAAACTAAAAAATAACCAAACTAAAAAGTAAACCAAAAGCACTTCACCCATTTCTCTTTGCCCCCACCTCTGGCAACCACCAATCTGTTCTCCGTATCTATGAGCTTGTGATGTATATATAATTCCACTTATAAGAGAGATCATACTACATTTATCTTTCTCTGACTTACATCACATAGCATAATGCCCTCAAGGCCCACCAGACATTTTGTCACATCACTTTATTATTTATTTATTTATTTTCACTGTCTTGTACTACAAAAAAGCTTTGGCAAATCACATCATTTCTTCCCATGTCAGTCCTTCATCTCCAAGGTAAGATGACAATACTGCTGGCCCTAAAATGGAGCAACAGCTGTGACAGCTACCATGAGGTACTATTAAGTTAGCACCTAAAGCAATTAGAGGAAGGTGAGGGCTGGAGGTGGTTTCAGATGAGGGCTCTCAGATGATCTGGGCTCCGCCTCCACAGCTGCAGGGACTGGGAAAAACCGCAAGCCAGCCCCACACCTCAGAGGAATTGCTATGCAGGCTGGCGGCCCCAGAAAGGAGCCTGGCCCAGCCCTGCCCCCCTGGATGAGCCTGTTTCCTACTAGTTTGATGTTAATGAGGTAATTATTGTGCATGCTTATGCACCTGTGCCTTAGTCACGGCCTTCCTGCGGTTCTTCTCCAAGCAATGTGGTTTCCTCTGCCTTTACCTTTCTCTAGCAGCAGGGGGTAAAAAGGAAGGGGAGAGAAAGAAAGATGGTTTTCCTTCCTTTAATTCTGGCTTTAATTTCTGATTTGATTCCTGGTCATAGTATTTCTAGTTTT
Organism: Aselliscus stoliczkanus; assembly: GCA_033961575.1. Lineage (NCBI taxonomy): Eukaryota > Metazoa > Chordata > Mammalia > Chiroptera > Hipposideridae > Aselliscus > Aselliscus stoliczkanus. The sequence goes on along the minus strand of CM066739.1, from coordinate 68,345,108 downwards.
AACCATCACAATAGTAGCAACCAGGGACTGTATTTCCTGGGTACCCACGCAGATCTCAGACAATCTTCCAGCGAAGTTTGAAACCCTCCTTCGGTGCAGTTGCTCCTCTGGATCATCTATGAGCAGATGAGATGACCAGCTGGGCTAGCGGACGCTGTCACCAACGCCACGCCCACAGGCAGCTGGGGAGTCCTCCCCGGGGCCATTGCACTGGTGTTCTTTAGCTCTGTAGCCACATGACAGGTTGCCAATGAAGAAACAACCAGAGCAGAAGTCATAAATATGGTTTACTCAGTCATCTAGCCAGGAATTATTCAGCATTAGTCTGTGCAAGGAGCTTCGCAAGGCAAGACATAAAGATGTACAAGCTGGGATTCCTTCCCTCAGGAACCTTCCTCACCGGAAGTGGAGAAGTGATCTCTCTCTCTCTCTCTCTCTCTCTCTCTCTCTCTCTCTCTCTCTCTCTCTCTCTCTCTCACACACACACACACACACATACACACACGTAACCAGACACCCTAGAATGTGATGTCCTATCAGTGGCACAAACCAAGTGCTCTAGGCCTGCCTGAAAAGGAGAGGGGTCAGAGACTACAAACCGTGTAAAAACTAGAGTCTGTCATCACTTAATGCTGACAAAGCTTTCTCAAAGCGTTTAGGCCATTTGTTCCTCACAGTAAGACAATGGTTAAAATGATCAGATTCTATATACCCTTTACATAACAAATGTTTTGTAATGTCTGCTTTACTATTATACAATGAAATTAATTGAAAATACAACTTCAGTACACATAAGATTTTTTAAAAGATAATTCTCTACAATAAAAGGAGAGTTACTCAAAACTTTAAAACCTGGTGATGAAGCGTGGGTTCAGCCACTCAATCCAGTTCTTCTGGTGTCACTGCCATCATAGTTCCAGAAGCTTCTAAAGTTATTTTTTAATTAAAAACAATTAAAATTAATATTTCAGAATTCTCTAATGTCATCATTTTTCTCTCTTCAGAAAACAGGAAAGCATTGTTTTTTGTTTTTTTTTGAGGGCAGTGTCACTGGCCCTCATATGTGGGACCCGAACCCGGGCCGTTGGCTTCCCAAGCCAGCGCTTAACCACTGCACCACTCGTCTGGCCCTGTTTTTTCTTTTTATCACAGCACCCCTTCCTAACAAGTTCATCTTGCTGTATTGGTCAGCACTACTCTAATAACCAACAATCCCCCATTCTCAGTATTTCACAGTGCCATTTATTGTTCACGCACATTACTGAGGGCTGTGGGTTGGCTGCATCTCTGTTCCAGTGCATGGCTCAGCTCCAAGCTGGAAGTCAGGTGCCGGCCTGCACCATGAATCCTTTTCCTCCTCGGTTCCAGGCTGAAGGATCTATTCCTGAGGCAGAGGGAAAGGGCCAGAGAGCTGCGATAACCCACAATGCCTCTGAGAGCTTTTGCTTGAATGATCCGCACACAGTCACAGGGCAATGATCAGAGATGCATAGTCGTCTTATAGAGAAGGGGAGGTGAATAATTTCCAACTGCAGTGCAGTCTCCCACCCCTGGTCACATTCATTGTGGTACTACAGGCGGTCCTAACAGACTTAAGTAGGCACATAGAAGAATGTGTTCACCATCTTTCTTGAGACCAAGAATCACAGATTCAACCATTAACAGGGAGGGGTGGGAACGCTGGCAAAGTGAAGAGGTCATTCCTCATTTAAAGGAGCTGCCACTTTCAGCCCCAGGAAGTGGCACAATGTGGAAATGAAAGCCCACATCCTCCAAGTTTCAAGAGAAGTCCAAAAATTGGGGGCAGCCGGTTAGCTCAGGTGGTTAAAGTGCATGCTCATAACACCAAGGTTGCTGTTTGGATTCCCACATGGGCCAAGGAGCTGCACCCTCCACAACTAGATTGAAGACAACGACTTGACTTGGAGCTGATGGGTCCTGGAAAAACACACTGTTCCCCAGTAAAATTTCTAAAAAAAAAAATAGAGAAGTCAGAAAATTGGATATTTATGTAAAACCTCCTAATTTTTAAAATTTTGGCAACCATTTTCATTTTAAAAATAACATTACTCTGCAGGCCAAATAAAACATCCAACATCCAAATATGGACCAACACTTAAAAGTTTTCATCCTCTGCTCTAGGGAAATTTTAGGGATGTGACAAACTGGGTGGGGGCATTGCTGTCCCAGCAAGGGGATGACAAAGGTTTTCTTATGTGTTTCAATGATTCGGAAAGAGTCAGTGTTCATCCAGCCCAGAGTCACTCAGACTCCTTTAGTTGACTTTGAACTCAGGTCACGGTCTCACTCATGGCCTTCAGTTTTCCTGTTCTGAGCTTGACTCTGAACTGTGCCATCTCCCAAGAGAAGCCTTTCAGGTTGATTGACTTAAAAATTAGAGCTCAGATGGTAAGAGAAGAGGGGAATAATAGGGCAAGAGATTGCACTCATTTGCCTCTTTAAATTTTAATACAGAGTGTGATTTGTTAAGCAGGGGGCGGTCCCGAGGTAGTGAGGGACATCAATAATTCAGCAGAGGCTGTCAAGCTGTAAATAGCCCCATGGTGCCCAGCTGATGCTCCTGGTTGTAACATGGGCTCTTTGAACTCTAAAAGAAAGGGTCAGGTTTCTGTCATCCAGCCCATTTCAGTCCTGTCTTTCCTCAGTTCCCAATTCCTAATGGAACCAGAGACCCTTGTCCTGGAGGCTGTGACCATGGACAGACCCAGAGGCTTACCATCCATAATGCTAGGATAGGTCAAATGTGGAAGTTTCCTGAGGATAATGATGGATGGATCCTTCCCTCCTTGGTAGGATCTTCAATGCTGCCCCCCAATCAGGTGCATTTAATGCCTACCCTCCACCCCAAAAATGAATGTCACTCCTCTCCATTTGCCAGATTTCATTTTTCCCTTCTTCACAACCAAACTCAGACTGGGCACTGACTATCCTGGAATGTAGCACCCTTTGGCCAGGGGCAGATGGAAATAATGGGATCCAGCCTCAGATATTGGAACGTTTAAGCCTTGAATCACATAAATCCACATACACCTCCTCCCACCTACATGCATGACTTGGGCAAGTTTCTGAAGTCTTTGAGTTTCCGTTTTCACACCTGTAAAACAAAGATGAAAATGCCTGTGTCACTTCAGGATCAAATAAGACAGCACATATCACATGAACATATTATTATTATTTTTACAACTTTCTGAATGGATTTCCAATTGTCTCCTTCCCCACCCACCTGTCCTCTGTGTGTTGCCATTTAAGACCAGATGTCGCATGGGTGAGACTGGGCATCTTTATGCCAAAGCACCAATGACTCAGCTTCTGTTTCTAATCAGGAGGAATAAAAATAGATGAAATTAATGTCAGCCAAACAGTATGAGGGGCTGCCTTGGACCTTTGTCTTAGGAAAGCAGGTGATAACAAAACTCAGTGTCCACAAACTTAGCTTCCTTTGGAAGACCCACCAAAATAGCAGCCCCAAAGGGCAATTGGCAGCGTCAAGAGATCACATTCATTTCCTGTCACTGTTGCTGGGCACACACAGAGCTTTGGACCCTATAGGGCCTCTTCGCCCAGCAGGACAGACCCAGTAAAGTGGGGAGAGCAGGAAAGGGGGCAAGTATTAACGCAGTGGTTCTGCTTAATGCACCACATTGTCTGGGATGGATTTCATAAAACGTTAGCAGTTGATGCTATTAGCCAGCAGTAGATCTGGGAAATGCTGTTCAATAGCTCTTCCATTTCTAAGTGAGAGAGCTGATGATTAATGCTGTGATAAGAAAAGCTTCGCTTCTGGCAAAGAGCATGTCTTCTCCCCCATGTTCTTTGGTCCCTGGCTTGGGAACAGGAGGCAGAAGCAGAACTGGAGATGAGAGTGGAGTGGAAGGAAGCATTTATCTCTTGGAGCAAGGTAAAAATCTTAGTCTATAATTTAAATCATTTGACACAAAACAGCATGTCAGTAAAGGGTGACGTCCTTATATCACTCTGAGAAGTGGTGTCATGTAGAATAAAGAGAAGGAAAAATATTAAGGGGTTATATATTCCCCTACTCACACCTTCACCGGCCCCTTGGTCAAGGAGGCTACTCTTACCTACTGGCCCAGGATTTCCAGGTAGCTATCGGTAGCGACATGAATGGTGGCCAGTAGTAAGGGTGGCAGTCAGAAAGCTGAGGAAAGACAGCCAATCAGTGCTCTTGTTTCCTCACACATACATGATAGCTGACCAACACAAGAATGAAGGGCTGGTAGGAGGCCCAGGGAAGGCAGACAGGCTGACGCTTGAGTTCTACGTTCATAGTGATAGGAAGAAAATCAACATATGAAGGATGGAATAGACATGGTGTGAATATATAATAGTTTTGTATTTTATATATAGTGAAAATCCTCTCTATTCAGAAATATCTTGACGGACCTGTCACAGTGCCTACCATTCCATTCGGTGTAATTTTTTGGTTTACAAGCCACTTCCACCTGGACAAATACTGCATGCTGTTTTTAACGCACAACAAATAAGAGTGGTAGAAAGGCAAGTACAAATCCCTCCGTCTGCCCAGCGTGTCCATCTCCTCAGCCCCTGCTTTATTCACCATCTCCTTCCTCAGTCAGCACAACTGCCCCTTCCTCGTGGAGCCCCCAGCCTCTGACTGTGCCGTGTTCTAGACCTTTCTCCACAGAAGTGGTCTCTGTTAAGGCTAGTCCACCTCTCACTCCCCTGCTTCAAACTTCAAAGGCTTTCCAACGTCCTCAGGGAAAAGGCTAAACTCAATGACACGGGCTGCGACACCTCTCCAGACTTCTAACTCACCACCATCGCCAGCCCCACTGTGTGAACCACTGGCAGCTACTCACTCTGGCGCCATGTCTCTGACCTGCAGCTGTCTGCCCAGTGCGCCTTTCCTGTTCTCTTACCTCACCTGGACAAGCCCTACGAAACCTGCTGGGCTGGATGTGGGCTTCCTCCTACAGATTCCCCGGGATTCTGCACAAAAGTCTGTGACAGTACATGGCTGTTATTGTCATGGCTGTTTCGTCACTTTTATCTCCCATAAGACTGCATGTTCCTTGAATGTTGTATTCACCGATGTCTCCCAGCATCTAGGTATGGCATAAGGTGGTTCGCAGTAAACACACTTTGAATGAAGAAATTCATTGCTTTGATGAGAAAGCTAATACTCAAAGGTGTTGGGGTTACTTAAGGTCACTCAAGCTATATTTTTATTCCAAGGGTCAGACAGGCATCTGCAGCTTTTATAGTTAAGATATTAGTCTTTTCTTTTTAAAGAGATACAAAAACTGTCATGAAGGAAATGTTTGTCTACATGAGAAAAAACACCATAATTGGAGATAGTATAGATGTGACTAATTGGGAGAAAAAATTTGCAACATATATAATAGGCACTTCTCTATATAAATGCATAGGAAAGGGACTGAAGGCTACACATTGGACCTGTTACAAGGATTAGCTTGAGGCTGGGAGTGGGGTGGGGCCTGGTGGTGAAAGGGACTCTCATTTATACTTTTATTTCAATTGTTTGAATCTCTTACAATGAGAAAGTGTACATGAATTATTTGTGTGATTTTAAAAAGCAAAGGCAATCAGAACTCAAATCAAACATCTGTTCAACTGTACACAGGGAATGTTTTCCAATTAAACCACATTTAGAAGAAACTGCTTTAAAAGCTGCAATACCAATATATGAATTTATGAGGAGAAAGATTTCGTTCTAGTGACTGGAATACCTATATCCACTCTCAAGGGAATATTTTCCTAATAAAAAAAACATGTAAGAGACCAAATTAGTGAACAGAAGAGATGTGTTGAGCATGAAACCAGAGCACAGCAAGTCAGATGTACTTGAGGGATGTTTTATCTGAGCTGAGGTTTTAACTCCAATGAATTATCCAATTGACCCTAACACTTGGGCCCCTAGGCGCAGCCTCTCTTTCTGATAACTGTCTCTCTCTGCTCTGAAGAGTCACTTGAGAATTGCAAGCAAACTCTCACTCTTCTACTGTCATTTTGAGAATCTACATTAGATCTACCTTTCGTCTTTATACAAAGTACTGCACCATCCATATCCACTGTCTTTTTAAACAGAGCCTATCAGACCATCTTCCGTCTCATTTGGTGTCTTTAGTTTCCTGGCAGTGGACAGAGTTCATTTGCATTCCCACAGTAAAAATAGAATAAAGTGGGTAACCTCAGGGGCATTTTCGGCTAAACAACTGAGTCCATTCATGGTGGAGAAAGAGCAGGAAATAGGACAAGATACAGAAAGGTATTCAAGGCCAAAGGGACAGTCTATGAAAAGGCATGGAAGCAAGAAGAAGATGACAAGAGTCTGATGAAACGTAGAGTGTGCTAGATTAAAGATAGCGCTAAATTCTTTGACACGCCCCATAAAGATGTGGGGTTTGTATTTGCATCTGGGTAGGCCCTGTGCCTACTTGGCCAATAGAATACAACAGAAGTAACACTGGGCCCGGTTTCAGGACTTCCACTTCCTGTCTCTTGGAACACTCTTGGAATGCAGCCACCATGCTGTGAGGAAGCCCAAGGAGCCCCATGAACAGGCCCAAATGGGGAGAAACTGAGGCTCCTTGGTAAACTCCCTGGGTAAACTCCCCGCTGACAACCAGCACCCTCTTGTCAGCCTTGTGAGTGGGTCATCTTGGAAATAGACCCTTAGTTAAGACATCCCAGCTGATGCCACATGAGCAGAGCTGAGCCCGGTCCAAATTCATGAACAAAACGAATGATTGTTATTTTAAGTCACTAAGTTTACATCAATAATCAGCAGTAACAGATAACTGAAACATGGAGGTAACAAAGAGGGAGAGAATCAGGGATGACTTCCGGGTCTCCCGGCTTAGGTGACATGATGAAGATTCCTTTCTCAAAGGTCAGATTTAGAGGTAGAACAGGTTTGGTGAGTGGAACGGGTAGAGGGGGGAATTGGAAGGTGATAATAAGTTCAGTTTGGGACCTATGGACTTTGAGGGGCAATGGGCTATTCAGTAGAGATGGTGTAGTTGGACATACAGATATAGAGCTCAGCCAGAGAGAGAGAGAGAGAGAGGGAGAGAGGGAGAGAGAGAGATCTGGACTGGAGCTATAGATTTGTAAATGATCATTGATGAAAGGAGAATGCATGATGGAGGCTACAAACACCTAGGGGAGATATACATAGTGAGATATGCACAGATGAGAAGAGGGCTCAAGGGGAACAACCACAGTTAGAGAATATGCCAAAAAAAAAAAAAAAAGTCTATGAAAAAGGCTCAAAAGCCGCAGGAATAGGGAAGTGGGGCAAAGAGTTCACTCTTTTTGCTCCAGGTGAGCAGGGCTTCTGATCACAAAGGGGGTGCTTCTTGGAACAACCCAGGTTCAGTTCTTGACATTGAACCCGATTCAATGTCAGGCAAGCCTTGGCTCTGTGCCCTGCCTTCCTGCTTATGTGTGGGGGAGAGGAGGGAAAATAAGCTCAGGCTGACACTAGGAGCATTATAACCAGCAAGCCAACTTCCCCTCTTCTCTCTAGCTGTGTTGGCCTTTCCTTAGAGAGGGGCCCAGGTTCCTCCCATCTAGGAGCCCTGGGAGACAGCCCTGACTGTCTCTGGGGAAAAGGACAAGACACCAAGGAGTGCATTGGTGTACTGCCCCTCGAGCTAAACATGAAGAGGTCTCTTCCCTTTCAGGGGAAGCTTTCCTTCTCTAAGCTGCCCATCTAAACAGATGGGAGAGCAATGGTTTATTGACGCAGTGGAGAAGTAACTGCAGGAAAGGGCGGATGAATATTTCATGGGCACCAGTGCAGTTAATAAATCGTGAGGTGTTGCACATGAGTGCGTCACTCAGTCCACCCCAGACGGTGGTGGCTCAGGCTGGCACATCCAGTCTGTCCTGAGTGTACAGGGAAGCTTGTGTGTCTTTTTTGGAGACCTTGATTTCTCAATTCAATGTATACAGAGGAAGGCTAGTGGTTCCATTTTTAGCTATTGTCAACTAGATGGATAGGCTTTAGGAAAATTTATTTAGGAATCAAGAGATTTGGCCTCTGGTCCCAGCTTTGCTATTGGCTAGCTGTGTGGCATTGGACAATGAACTTAACCCCTCTAAATACTAGCCTCTTATCTCTAAAATAAAGGGAGGGATGGATTGGTAGTCCTGAATTTTCCTGTGGGTTTTATGATTCTTGAATCTATGGGCTTCTTGAAGTGATTCAGGAAGTTGAGTGATCTGTTTCATAAATATTTATGGATAAGAGATTCTGTGCTGTGTGCTTTGTTTGTACTGAGCAATGACAACCTTTCTTCCATGTCTAGAAAACGCACCTCCATGCACTTATGCCTACCTTTTCAAAAGGGGAAAAAAAAAAGAGAGAAGAAAAGTAAAAACATAGACCTATTCAATAATTAGCTTTGGAAATAAGTACAAAAACAATAAGCACCATTTTGCCAGATAATATTTGAGGTTCACTTATTTATCTATTTATGATTTACAACTTTAACTAGATGTAATCTGAGCTGATTACAAGAGTAAGGAAAACAGCCAACAGCTCGTTACAGACACAGACGTTTCAGCCTTGTTAAAACTGCCAAGTTTAATAATAAAAGTAATACCACCACTACTGCATGTTGACTCTGTGCTAACCCCTCTTTTCAGATTTAAAGATGGTGGAGCTCCACATAAGAGCATAGAATTGGGGACCATCACAATCAAAACCCCCAACAGTGTTTCTTATACTGGTGTTCTGTGAATAACCTGCAGATGTGCTGTGATAAAATGGAAAAAATACTTTCAAGTCTTAAGATAAACAACCATTTGATCATGAGAGTGATAACTATTGGAGCAATTTTATTTCTAAGGCAACTTACCTTTCAAAATCAAATTACTTTTTTTTTTGCCTTTTTTTTTAGTCTGGATTACTTTGGAGTTTTTGTTGTTTAACAAAATACAAAGTTTATTTATTTATTTATTTATTTTATGTAGAGGGCAGTGTCATTGGCCCTCATGTGGGATCCGAACTGGGGCCGCTGGCATCCCGAAACCAGCGCTTAACCAATGCGCCACTCAGCCAGCCCCAAAATACAAACTTTAAAAGAAACATTTTCATAAGCCTATGTATAAAAATATTACTAGTTGGTGTTTTGTGATATGAAAATGTGAAGAAATTTTCTGTTACAGACTACAGGACATTTCATCATGTAATATAGAAAGTATAAGAGTTGAGTAGAGGTCTTTGTAGAAGCACAAAATCTAAACATTGTCCTCTCCTCTAGTTCTGGTGGCTGTAAAAACAGTCCCCACCCCTACCCCTAACACAGGGCTGAGTAGAGTAGGAGATACCATGTGCCAATTATCAGGAGGCTGCAACCTTTTACAGACAATAAGTTTATGGAGAGAAAAAGTATGTGCCAACCAGATAGCTGAAATAGCTGAAAACAATTATTGAAGATGTTGTTCTCAAAATCAGAACTTTAAACAACTGTAAGACAGAATTCTCTGCCGGTGGCATTAGCACCCTGAAACATAAGAATGACCATTCTAATGCAAACCAGCTCAGAAACAGAGCAAAATACACAAGATGGATTGACAGTTAAATGGTGGTGTTCTTTAAGAATCTCTATTATATGTCATCTATGTATCACCATATACTTGATCCCCTTTACCCTCATTTACCAACCCTTCCCCCCTTACCCTCTGATAACCACTAACCTATTGTCTGTGTCTATAAGTTTTGTTTCTTCATTTGTTTTTCTTGTTCATTTGTTGTTTTCAGCTTTATATCCCACATATCAGTGAAATCATATGGTTCTCGACTTTTTCTGTCTGACTTATTTCGCTTAGTATTATAATCTGAAGATCCATTCATTACAGCATTGTACATCTGAAATCTATGTGCCTTTGCTAACAATTGTCACCCCAATAAACTTTAATAATAAAAAAAAAGAATCTCTATATGCTGTGTAGACTCTCTCTGATCTTAATTCACACTCTGGGCTTCAGCCATTTTCCCTATGAAACTGAATCCCGTTTCCCATCTCCAACCCAGATTTTTCAACTGAGCTTCCGATTCTGCAGAGGAACTGTGGATGTCTTGCAAACATTAATATTTTTACTTCATCCTCCCACTTCACCCCTCAAGTCAGCTCTTCCCCTTAATTTTTCGTCTCGAAGAATGACACCATCATCCACTGAAAACATGGGAATTCTTAAATCTTCCTTCTTCACACACATTTAATCCATTACTAAATCCCATCTATTCTACCTCTTAACTATGTCTCCAGTACTCCCTTTCTTTTCACCCCCACCTGCCACTATATCAGATCAGAGCCACATAATCTCTCTTGGTTCCTTAAAGCTCATTTTAACTGGTTTCCATGTACACTAACTTTTAGTCAATTCTCACCAAGGGCAGACTGACCTTTCTATAGTTATTATCTAGATGTGATAATGGCATTCTACTTATCAAAAAAATCCTTCTGTGGCTTTCCATTGCTTTTAGGATGGCATATTTCATGATTTGAGCCCAGTTTACCAGTTCAACCTTATTTTATAAAGCTCCCATCCTACCATAGATTATGGTCCAGCCACATTCAATTGCTTGCAGATCCTCAAATATGACATAGTCCCTATGACGCTTGCAGCCCTTTGTCATGGTCCTTTTTCTGCGCCCCCCCCCCCCAATCCCTTATCCACTTAGCTAACTCTTGCCTCCAGGATACCTTCCCTGAACCCACCAGTCAGCTTTAAGTGCCCCTCTCATACATGCTCATGACACCCTATGGTCCAATCTATCAAAGCCCTTTGCACACTGCTGGAATCACCCAGATGGAGAGAAAGCATGTAGAAAGAAACGTCTATTTCTTTCCCGAGTATTTTCTGATACCCTGACCTTTGCCGCATTGCGAGCAGAAGGGCAGTCTATACTCACTGCCCTCCAGCCTGTCAAATAAAAAATTCAAAGAGCAGGAAATGAGTTCATATTAGCTTTTGGAGTTTCCTGAAATAGACTCAAGTTGGCAGTTCGTTATTTGAAAAAGAATATTTTTAAGGATCAAAGCCTAGGACCCGAATGTCTTGCAGCACAAAGTTTATGCCCTAAACAGCTGACTTGGAAGACGCTGTGGACTGGAGCCAGACCAAAGGGAGGCAGAAGGAAAAGAGAGTAAGTCACTGGCGAGTGACTCTGAGAGTGGGCGAGGGCATACAAGGAGAGGCTATGGGAGACGTGGCCCAGCGGGGAAGGAGAGCATGTCAGTTTGATTTCCTCCATACAGGAAGGAAACTCAAGGAGCTGGGAGGGGTTTGGAGGCCCTGCAGAGGCCTTTTAGTGGGGAATGGAAGGGCACCATGTGTCCTGCATAAATTGGTTAGCTGGAAATCAGACATGAGCCGAGCCAGGCACGACAGCAGATGCCCACGCATTAAGACAACGATGTTCCTCTCATTGATGTGGAACCAATGGAATTTGAGTGCAGCCCCAGGGAGAAGGGCAAGGGGAAAACCCTGAATTGTCTGTTAGTCTGAATTAACTTCTTACTATAAGCATAATGAGAGATCAAGACAGAAATCAGGATGGTTATAGGAAAAGCAGTTACTGTCTTGCTATCCTGAATTTGTGGCCTGGGACTCCCACTTGTGGCACCTACTTAAAAGCCAGCTTTCTCTAGGGGACTGGAGGCTCCTTGAGGACAGTGACCATTTTGTATTCATCTTTGTAACCTCAGTCCGGGCACAGAGACAAAATAAATGTCTGGTCAAATGAAAAAAAAAAAAATGAATGAATAAGCAAACTTGGATGAGAAAGGATGAGGGTCTAGACAGAATTCAGGCAGAGTTTTCCTTTGTCAGATGTGCAGCCTCTCACACCTGAAGGGAAGGTAAAAAAGACCAGGATAAACCCTCACAGTAGGGGTTCAACCCCTGACCCCAGGCCCTCTCTGGATCATTCAGACTCCTCCCCGTCCCTAACCACCACCGGCACCCCCAGTCACATCACTGGCCAGTCATTCTGGGACAGAATTTGCTACACTTGCCAGGTCATCAGAGTCATCTGGGGATACTTAATAAAAATACGCATCCTCAGTCTCCTCCCTTGGAAATTCTGGGATGGGGCCTGAATTTATGGGGCTAGGAACCTTTATTAAGTATCCCAAGCCAGTCTACAGTTGGGCAAGCTTGGGGACTATACTGGAACAGTTTTAGAATTTTATTTAGTTAGCATCAGAAGAACCCGGGTGCTTACTACAATGCAGGTTCCTACCCCTAACCCCACAAAAGATTCTACTTCCCAAGCTCTGGGCCAGGGTCCTAGGAATCTGCAATTTAATCAATTCTCCTGAGTGACTCTCATAGAGGGGCCCACAGGCCATACTGTGAGAAAGATTAGAGAGAAAACCCATCTAATTTCTCACTCTGCCTACAGCCAATATGATCTGGGAGTAGCCCTTTTCTACGCCATCCTGTGATGGGTAGGCCAGGGAAGGAGTTTGTCTTGGGGGAGTCCCAGGAGCCATCAACTGGGCAGGAGGGGCAAAGAGTTAAGAATGGTCACAGCATTAAAGGTAGATCTCACACACACACACACACACACACACACACACACACACCCCAGAACCCAGGTGCATTTAAATCAGGTGTGGGTAAACCAACCTTTACATATAAATATTAATAAGACAAGAAGAATTGCTTACTACCATGCTGAGGCTTTACTATGCACTAAATGCCTGAGGTATGCTCTCATTTAATCATTGCAAAAATTTAAATTTGTATTTTGGATAGGATAAGAAACTTATGTAAACACACAGCAGGTAAGTGTCAGAGAGCCTGTTTGCAAATGTTGGTCTTGTTGATGTCAAAGAACGTAGTTTTTACACACCGTGGTGTGCTGTAACTAGGAACATGCATTACTTCTGAAGTCAGAACAATGATATCCACAAATGCAATGTATTATGCACTGGGAGAAGGATGGGCTAATAAAAGGGATGCTGAATTGGATCACAAAATCCCTTTGTGGTAAAAAGAATCCATCCCCATCATTTAACAATTTTGTAGGCTCAGATTTTAACAAATGGCATTTTATTAAAAGTACACACCTGTATGGCTTAGGAAGGCCCCAGAGCTCCCCAAATGTGCAAATAATTGAAAGACACAGAAACGACACAAAAGGAAACCAGCTAAGGATCTGAAACTAAACAATTTCCCATTCCCGTGGAAATGCTGCCACTGAGCTAACTGGGACAGCTGTGGGCGCTGTGATGGTCCTTCAGGGATCCTGCTTCGTCCATCTTCAGCCCAGCCCCTGCTGCATGCGCATTGCAGAGGGGTCCTCTCACCCTGGTGTCACGGTGTCCCAAAGCCCTCAGGGTCCCATGCCCTGCGTGGTCCCCGAGAGGGCATGCATTCACAGTCCAGCCCGCTCCATCTGACCTGGCTCTCAGGTCCCTCCTGAGAGGCGGGGTCTGACCTCTCCTTTTCTGGGAACTCGTGCGTTGAGAGCAGACAGCTATAATCAAAATGCCTCCTGTTGACAGCGAAGCCTTGGAGAAAGAGTTTATAAAGGCTAAACACACGTTTCCAAATCCTCATCTTGGGAGCAATCCTTTAAGACGCTAAAAACAAAACGAACACACAAAACAAAAAGTCATAGATAAAGAAAATGTTTTATGGTTGCCAGATTGGGGGTGGGGGGGGTGCTGAGGGTTGGGTGAAAAAGATGGAGGGAATTAAGAAGCACAAATTGCCAGTTATAAAAACCAGTCACACGGCCGGCCAAGTGGCACGTTCGTTAAGAGCTGGTTTTGGGATGCCAGCAGCCCCAGTTCGGATCCCACATATGAGGGCCGGTGACACTGCCCTCAGAAAGAAAACAAAACCAGTCACAGGGATGTCAAGCACAGCATAGGGGATACAGTCAATAACATTGCAATAACCATGTATGGTGTCAGATGGGTTCTAGACTTATTGGGTGATCACTTTGTAAGTTATATAAATATCTAATCACTTTGTTGTACACATGACACTAATATAACATTGTATGTCAAGTATAATCGAAAACAATTGTAATTATTTAAAAAGATATACTGGGACACACATACTCATATACTCTCCTGTGAGGGGAGAGTATAGCTGAGGCAGAACTGAAATGTATGTGTCTCTCCAGCCCTCCTCCTGCCCTGTCCTTCACCCTCACCACCCCTTCATAGCTGTTCCTTGTCACAGAAAGAGCTTCGGATCCCTGAGAAAGGCCTTCGTTTTGCATTTGGTCTAATCCAGTCATAAACACAGATAAGACACAAGGGCTCTCTGCAGCTGTAAGTATGTTTCCTTAAGCTCTCTGAAGATGGATGACAAGAATGATGACATACAAGTAATCCCCAAAACACAGGTAACCTCAAACCTCCCGACTATCAGGAAGCAGCCAGAATAATTGGTTCCTAAACAATTGAACTCTCTGGTTCTTTCATTAGTCACTTTATCAACAAGTATTTATGGGCTACCATCTGTAAACCTATCACTGAATTGAGCAAGAATTAGAAATACAAGACCTGGGCCGGCTGAGTGGCTCAGTTGGTTTAAAGTGTGAGCTCTGAGCAACAGGTCACTGGTTTGATTCCCACATGGGCCAGTGAGCTGCACCCAAGCTGAGCTGCCACTGAGCTGCCAACAGGTGGCAGGATGGCTCAGCTGGTGAGAGCATGTGCTCCTAACAACAAGGTTGCCGGTTCAACTCCCACATGGGATGGTGGGCTATGCCCACCCTCAACTACGATTGAACATAGTACCTTGAGCTGAGCAGCCCTGAGCTGCCGATGGGCGGCCGGATGGCGACTGGACTTGGAGCTGAGCTAGCTGCACCACAACTAAGATTGAAGAACAACTTGGCTGTTCCCCTTCCTCCACTCCCCAATAAAAAAAATCTTTAAAAAAAGAAATATAAGACCTGGACGGGTCTTCAAGAAGCACACTGCTTAGAGGAGAAGGTCAGATTAATAATTAGGGGATAACCAGAGATATCAAAGGAAGCTTCATGGAGGAGGCAGGCTTTGAACTTACTAGGATTTGAAGAGTAAGAGGAAAAAGTTGCTGAGGGCATTCAGTGGTAGAGAAGACAAGAGGCGTCTCTTCTTTCCACTTCTCAAAATCCTTTTCAGACCTGGCTTGCCCTTTGTCTTCCACTGTGAGGACAATGAAGATTAATGCTAAGGACTCCTCCGAGTCTTCAGAGAAAACAAGCCTGTTACACGCACAGAGTTACATCCATGAGATTACATTACACGAATGGCAGTGAAAGTGTTACAGACTTTTAAAAAAGGGAACCACCCTCTATTCTAAACAGCATGAAATTGAAAAACTAACCACCAAACAAATACCTTTCACCTTCTCTTTTCTTGGACACATTTAACATGTCACTTCTGGAGGAAATAATGAATTGTATTGATGAGAGCAAAAAAACTGCTTATATGTGGTGGTGTATTTGGTCTGTACAATAGAAACCGAACAGCTGCATTGAGAACAGCTTCGGAAGATGCTAATTACAGACATTTCTGCCTGCCATTTTTCTGAATACTCAAAACACTGAAAATGTAGCTGAAAGGATAGTTTGCCTCTTATTTTGATTATGAAGAGGCAGTTTTCTGTGACATTAGGTGAAAGCAGTATTGAAACCCTACACCTGCTTGCAAATAGAATTTTAACTGGCAATTTGGCTTCTAGGTAGTGTATTATGACTTGTAAAATAAATTAATCTTTTTTTCTTTCATAAAGAACACAAGGCTCACAATTAGTGCCAAGTGTCTTCCCCAGATTTGCTTGGCAGTGTTCCCAGATGTCCCAGCAGTCTTGGGGCAGAAACTGGCCAAACCATTTGCTAGGTGGTGCTGTTAGGTTTTCCTTCCAGGCTAGTAGTATGTTCCATTCTGCCTAGGATCATTGGACAACAGCATTTTCTACTCTTCCTTGATGCCTTATTTTCCCAAACCTGGGGTCTTTGTAAGAGTGACCTTGTTATTCGAATCTGTTATTCTCTTCAGGCCCACATGGTTATACTATTCTCTTAAACAAGCAAATCAAACTCCAGTAGATTCAGATTCAACTTAAAAAGACGTTCCCCAAACTGTCAAGTTTCTCAAGATGTTAATAGATATTGAAGGAGATCAAGGTTCTGAGGTCAAATAAATAAAGGAAATGCTGCAAACCCACAACAGTCTATTTAGGGATTTATCATGCACATTAGCCAAGAAAAAACTTTGAGAATTCAAGTAGGAAATAGCCTTTAATTCAGTTCAGCAAAACTCATTGGACTACAGAATCCTTTCTTTTTCTCTTTTTCTTTCTCCTTCTCTTTCTTTCTATAAGATCCTTGGAATATAATAGGTTATAATCATAATAATAACAACAATAATGATAAATGTTAACATCTGTAACTATTTCTATTACTTTAATAATCAGCCTAGAAATTTTAACATGCATAATTAACAGTTTATTATTAATAGTTTTACTTTTCTACTGAGTCATATAAGAATCTGAGAATGTTGCCATGCCAGTCATCACCCTCCTTATGTTATATGCTATTCTCTCTTGATATGTAGTCTTACACATAAACATAATTTTACCATTGTACAGTCAATATGTACGCTTCCATTTTCATGTATCGCAAATCCTCCGTCTGACATGAAGCACTACCTTCATTACAAGTTCCTTTTGTGAAGATGCGTTGGTGGTAAACCGTCCTGGGTTTTTGTCTGAATGTGTATTTATTTTGCTGTTATTTTTGAAAAATTGTTATTGCTAAATATAAAATTCTAAATTGAAAGTTATGTTCCTAACAGTACTTTGAAAAATTATTTCCAATTCTTTTGAGTCGAACTGTTGTTTCTGAGACATTAGCTATCAGCCACTGCAGATGTCTTCCCCCACCTTTCTTTTTTCTTTTTTTCCTGTTTGGCTGCCTCTGTTTTTATTGTTCTGAATTTGTCACTCTGTTGTGTGTTTCTTTTTACTTATGGTGTTCAGCGCTTTGAAGAAGTTTCTTAGTTTGAGATTTGGTGCTTTCTTTGTTTTTTTGGTTTTTTTTTTTTTTTTTTTTGCTTTCAAGCCTGGGTCTTTATTTGTTTGTTTGTTTGTTTGTTTGTTTGTTTGTTTGTTTTGAGGGCAGTGTCACTGGCCCTCACATATGGGACCCGAACCGAGGCCGCTGGCTTCCCAAGCCAGCGATTAACCACCATGACACTTGGCTAGCTTATTTTTATTTATTTATTTTTAATCTTTATTAAAGTTACTGGGGGTGACATTGGTTAGTAAAATTATATAGGTTGCAAGTGTACCTTTCTATAATACATCATCTATATATCACATTGTGTGCTCACCACCCAGAGTTAGTTCCCTTTCCATCACCATATATTTGACCCCGTTTTCCCTCTTCTACCACCCTCCTCCCCACTTACCTTCTGGTAACCACTAAACTGTTGTCTGGGTCTATGAATTTTTGTTTGTTTGTTTGTCTTATTTGTTTGTTGCTTTCAGTTTTATAAGCCACATATGAGTGAAGTTGTATGGTTCTCAACTTTTTCCATCTAACATCTTTCTCTTAGCATGATAATCTCAAGATCCACCATGTTGTTGCAAATGGCAGTATTTCATCTTTTCTTACGGCCAAGTAATATTCCATTGTGTATATGTGCACCACACCTCCTTTATCCAATCATCTATTGAGGGTTTGTGTTCTTAATCCCCTCTGGAAAATAGTCATTATGTCTTTTAATATTGTGTTTGTCCCATTATTATTTCTTCTTAGAACTTACATTGTACATATATTGTGCCTGCTAACTCTTCCCTCTGTGTTTCTTAACCTTTTTTCATATTTCCCTTTGCTTTTACCTGTCCCAAATTATGTGTAACTTCTTCAGCTTTACATTCCAAAGCACTAATGCATCTTTAACCATGTTTAACATAATGTTAAGTCCACCCATCTAGATTCTACTTTCAATTATAATTTTCATTTCTGAAGATTCTTCCCAGAATGCTTTTTTTCCCAAATACTATTCCTCTGATATGTGAATTCATACATATTTATTTTTATTATATATTTGGTATCTGATCATTCTGATATAAGTCTTTGCATGTGAGATTCTGTGGTTTGCTTTTTTATTGATCTCATTCATGGTTGTGTGTTTCCTATGTGTGCAATGATATTTTGATGAGGGCATGGAACATGGAACCTTAACTATGGGATGTCTTTGAGGCGTGGTTGTAAAGTTTGCTCTTTCAGAAAGGAACTATTTCTACCAGAAAGGGACACCACCGTACAGGTACTATACTTATTATAAAGCTATAGTAATTAAAACTCTATGATGTTGGCACAGAAACAGACAAAGACAGCTCAGAAACAAATGTTTACACACATGAAAACTTGAGAGGTAGCATTGCAAACACTGGCCAAAAAATGGGCTACTCAATAAACTATGCATGATAATAAAGAAAAAGAGACCCAAATGGGACTACCCCTAGAACATGTATCCTAACTACGTGTGATTTTTGATGAAGAGGGATTGTAAGAGAGCTGAAGTGAATAGCAGTCATTGTTATATTGAGACCCATGTATTGGCTTCAGGATAGCTATGAACCAGATAGTACATGAAAAGGTTACATGTGTATTAATCAAAAATTATAAGGAAAATGAGGATAACACATGCAAAAAAAATTAAACTGTTTTTTAGCAATGATAATTGATAATGGTAGTGTTTGCATGCTTTCCTGTGACTATCATGGGTGTCATATGAGATAAAGCAAATGAATAGTTGTAGGATGTTCTAATTGTTATGTTTCCCTGTATCTTTGAGAACTAGGATTCTGAATGTGGAATAAAGGAGGTGGTGATGTAATAAAAGAGGTTAAATAAAAGTCCTGTATTTCTGAATTTAACTGGAAATATCAGAATAAACAGTATAAACTCATAACATATTCTATCTATCTATCTATCTATCTATCTATCTATCTATCTATCTACTTATCATCCATCCACTCATCCACTGAAAAGGCCTAAAAGTGATGACCAACGAGTAACATGGTGCATATTATAAGCCTTGAAATGCTATTTCCTATTCAAAGAAATTGGTGTTTCTTTAAGAAATGGGGCAGGAAATGAACAAGATGACCCTAGAACATCTTGACATAGCAGGTATTAAGAAAACTATTAACGTCCACCAGAGTATGGCAAAAGGACTCAGGAGCCAACTTTAAAGAAGTTCCCACTCCATTCCATTCTATTCCATTCCATTCCATTCCCACATTCTTCTGCCCAAGACAGGACAATCTGAATTTCAACAAGGATAAGTAATGCAATGGATTGGAACCATCAAATATTTTATGTCCATACATTTCTAGTGACATTAAAAAAACTAACTGGATAATAAGCAACTGAATTATTACCCTGAAAATAGGTTAAATAAAAAGAAATTATCAAACACCTATCTTTGTTTTTCCTTAAGAACTGTACCATCAGAAAACTAAATAACAGGTAAAGAGAAGCTTCTCTTTATAAAATTATTCCAGCCAATACATAATGAAATTTGAATATCATCATTTTGCTAACCTCATAAAAGAACAATAACTAGACATTAGGTACCCATCGATGAAAAAACATGCCATCCTTCGAGTCAAAAGAAATCAAACCTGAATCTGATCAAGCTCCTGGAGCCAGCTTTCAATTTTCAAGATATATACGGGTCACGTTGAACTGAACCACCGCTGGGCAATTTGCAAAATCCAGACTGGGGAAACTCAGTTCAAATGGCCAAGATTCTTCAAAAGAACAATGGAGGAATAACCTGTAGATTAAAACACTCAAAACACATATCAAGTTTTCAAAAAAACTCACACGGTATGTATATTTTTGTGTCTTGCTTATTTCACTCAGAATAATGTTTTTGAGATTCATCTCTGCGGCTGTGTATATCAATAGTTATTTCTTATTTATTACTGCATAGTAGTCCACTGCAGAGCTATATTGCCATTTGTTTATGCATTCACTTTGTTGATAGACATTTTGAGTTGTTTTCAGGTTTTGCTATCATGAATAAAGTTGCCAGGAAAATTTGTGTATATTTGTGTACATTGTGAAATATGTTTTCATTTCTTTTAGGGAAATCGCTAGGAGTAGAAGTGCTGATTTATATGGTAAGTCTATATTTAACTTTATAAGAAACTGCCAAACTGTTTTCCAAAACAGTTGTGCCATTTAACTTTCCCATGAGCAATACGTCAGAATCACAGCTGCTCCACATCTGTGTCACCATTGGTCAGTATTTCTGGTCATGTTAATGGGCTTGTAATGGTATCACACTGTGGTTTTAATTTGAATTTCCCCGAACACCTTCATCCCTGTGTAAGCTAACAACTCCTCAGCATTCTTTGCAGTTTTGTGCAATTTCCCTTTATGCATGTACAGCCCAGTGCTTAGCAAAGTTTCAAAGGGACCTTTAATACAAACTTTTGGAGTTTTTGTTTTTTAAAGCTTCCTCGTTTAGGAACTTCCTAAACATGTTTCTAAAATTCAATAAATTAAATTCATAATGACTGTTATTACTTAAAAAGTATGCTATAACACACGACTCATCTGATTACATCCGAATGATAAAATGCATCACGATGTTATTCATACTGATAACTAATATCTATACACTTCAGTCAGGAAAGTTAGTGAAGAAATAAGCATCATTACTCTGGTACACACTAATCAGGTAATTTCATTATTATCCAAGTGATAAAATACATCACCAGTCTCAGCCCTGCCATACTGCTCCATGCAGCTCAGTGACAATTTCTAGGTAGCAGCAGCAGCTACCAGCTCCAACATTCCATAGCTCCAAGTGCTTTTTCTTTTCAAGAGCAAGCTTAGGTCCAGGCCAAGTTAGGCAGCAAAACATGCCCCTATCTCAGTCTGGATTCCCGAAAATCAGACTCTGAGAAAAGAATTTCAGTACAAGGAATTTGTTTGGGAGGTAATTCCAGGAAGCACATTGAAGAAATACGACATAAAAGGGGTAAAGCTAATAAATTGTGAGTGAATGAATTGTGGATTAATGGGACTTCATACTTTTGTGACATTCTATGGAAAGGGATGGAACACACCTGAGAACCGTCCTGGAGTATTGGCTCCCAGCCATGTTGCCCTGCTCCACTCCTTAGAGCACAAGGAGCATGGCCAAGCTGAGTCTTTCAGCTAGACAGTGGCCTCAGGCAGAGTCACAGGAAACAATCAGAGTGGGTGGGAGCCACTGACAGTTGATGTCCAGGGAAGTGGGAGAGGATACGGGGAGGGGGGGCAGGCATGCCCAGGGGCCCCCTTTCCTTGGAAACAGGCACTCATTCAAATCTCCTTTTCTGTTTACCCTAATCAAATCCAACCACATGAACTTCCAGAAAGAAGGGTAATAGAAATCAGGTGCTCACTACTGGAAGCTCGACCCTGCACAATACGGTGGGGTGAGGAGAGAGACAAAACAGTTTCGAACAGTTGCTGAATGAGCAAAGGTTAACAAAACAGTCTGTAAGCAAACCAAACTCTTGGCCTCTCCAGCAGATTCCTTCCTTTAACCTTCTGTTCATCTGGCATGAGGCTTGGGATGCAGCTGGGACTCTATACACTCAGGCTCATGGCTACTGTGTTTGTATTAGGAGTGGGTATGTGGGGTGTGCTTTTGTAAGGAAGAGACACAGCCCCTAAGTGTGTTCCCAGTGGATAGTCATGGTCATTTTACTCCAGTTCTTCAGTTTTTCCTCCAAGAGATGTGAAGGAAAAAAAAGGGGAGGGGATTGCTTCCCACAGCACACTGAGTGGCACAAGGACTCTAGTCAAGCCAGTGGCCACAATGATCAACTTTTATTTTCTTTGTTTTTTTTTGGAGGGCAGTAACACTGGCTCTCACATGTGGGATCCGAACAGGGGCCGCCGGCATCTCAAACCAGCTCCCAACCACCGCACCACTCGGCCGGCCCAATGATCAACTTATTTTAATGCCTGAAAGAATGTTGCCCAAATCAAAGCAATAGTCACCCTTTTATCATTAAGTTGAATTAAGTGAACCCTTAGAGAAACAACCCTCAGGATAGATCCACTTGAAGGCAGGGCTTGGGACTCCATGAAGAATAATTTCATGGGTACATTCACCTTTGTCATATGTAAGTCCTGAAGTTCTTCGATAGGAGAAATAAAGTATTTCTGCAATGAGAGTTAAGTTTGAATTAAAAATAGTCCTATGATAGGTAACAGTCCTATGTAACTTCATTCATTCATTCATTCATTCATTCATTCCATAGTATCAGGTCCTGTTTGAGATGCTGGGATAGTACAGTGAACAAAATAACCAAAATCCTTGCCTTCCTGTGTCTTATAGTTAATTGTGAGAGACCAACAATAAACAAACATATAATCGTCAAGAGACCATAATTGCCACAGCTCACAATAAATCAAGTTAAAGGTCATCAGGAATGCATAAATGATGGACTTTTATTTATAGGAGGCGACTTCTCTAATAAGATGACTCTTGAGTACAGGAAAAAGTAAGAGTGGGTGCCAGCCATGCACACATCTCATGCACACATCTTTGCATGAGAGACAGCACATGCAAAGACCCCGAAGTAGGAGCATGACTCATAATTCAAGAACAGCAGGGAGACATAAGAGCAAGTGAGCTAAGAGAGGCTACAGGAGAAAGAGGTCAGAGACATATATATTTGGGTGGGGTCAGGACACATGCAAAGCACATAGAGCCTATGAACCAGTGAAGCAATTTGGTCATTGCTCTGAGTGACATATGAAGCCATTGGAGGATTTGGACTTTATGCTTTTAAAAGCCCTCTAGCCACTGCAGTAGGGTAGGAGAGGGGAACAGAGCAGTTGGGATGCTACTATAACAATCTAGGCAAGATGGCAGAGACGTGGACCAGAGCAGCGCAATAATTGTGGAGATGGCGACAAGACATTGAATTGTAGATATATGTTGGTAGTAGAGCAATAGGAGTTTTTCTTGTGAATCCAGAGATAGAGGAGTCAAGGATGATCTCAGGATTCTTGACTTAAGTAACTGGAAGGATGCAGTTGCCATTTACTGATGTGGGGAAGACTGTGGGAGAAGCAGGTTTGCTAGGGGAAACCACACCTTTGGTTTGGGTCAGGGCAAGTTTGAGATGTCTCTTAGGCATCCAGGTGAAGATGTCTAGTGGGCAACTAAACACATGTGTCTGGAGTTCTGGGACAAAGTCCTGACAGAAACGTAAATTCAGTAATCAGACTTAAAGCCATGGAACTAGAAGGAATCAGCAAGGGAGAGAGTGTGGTTATGAAGAGAAGAGATCCAAAGACTAACCTCTGGGCTTCGAGTTAGGGAGGAGAGCAGCCACCGAGATAGAAGGAACTTCAAGAAGGAATAGTGTACCAGAAGTCATGGGAAGACAAGGTTTCCAAGGAGAAGAAGAGAGCAATTGTGTCAAATGCTGCTTATGGGACATGCAAGAGGAAGATGGAGAACTGACCATTGGATTTGCATCAACATCATTTGGATGTTAGTGACCTTGACAAGTAAAGGACAAACAGCTGATAGAGGATCTTCCCCTGAAAATAAATTTGTTTATAATAAAAAAGGGGGTTATTGAACACCTGAAATAGATTAAAGAGGAAAAAGATGAACTTATGAAGAAGGAAGTCTGAAGGCAAATAAAACAAATTTCATTATCTATATGCAAGATTCCGTACCTCCCTTGGCCTCAATATTGAGGAATGGCAAATGAGAGACTTGGTCTCTGTCCTCAGTTTTCTTCTCTGAGTAATGGGAATATTGATTGTATCTACCTTATGGGGTTATGGCTGGGATTCAGAGTTAAAACATATGAAGCATTTGGAATACTTCTAGACATAGTAAGTTCTTAATAAATATTTGCTATAATTACTGTATCATAGTCATCACCATGTTTGATATTTTTATTTTCCCTTTAGCTTGGAAATTTCATGGATCTTTGTCATCATTGTCATCTTGCTAAGAACCAGCCATCTCCTGTGGCAAGTTCTAGCGAAGTACTGCTGTGGTAGGGTGGGTTTCTTTCCTGTCCAAATATTAGTCATGACTTCCTGTTGTCTTCTCAGTAAGAGTCCATTTGAGATCAGAGTAAAGGAGGTTTACGAAAAAGGAGCCGGGAATGCTTTCCCTAGGATGAGTGGTCCTTTATTAATAACCATGGATTGGTAGAAACAACAGGGCTTTAATCTTGGGTCCACTTGGCTTGAGATAAAACCTTCCCTAAGAAAACTGGTCCCTAAGTTTACTGTGGCTTTGGAAATGGTAATTCTCACAGTTTATATATATATTTTTTGCCTGGTTGTTTTTGAAGTGTATACACTGTTCTCTCCAGCTAAAATTGCTGGGTTGACTTTGTTTCATCTGGACTTTATATTACACCATAAAGATTAATCCACTTGGTCTGTGCCAAAGTCAGCTAGCATCTAAGTACCACTTGTATTTTCCACATCCAATGAAGTAATTCTTCCTAGCTGGAATTTGTACTTGGTAAATGTCCAATCCTTGTCTACAGTGCACTTGGGACCTCGGGTATAACACCAGAATAGTGAGAGGTTTTTACATTTAATGTCTTGCTCTCTCTTACTCCCTAGCCATTTTTCAAATTTGAGGAAGGGGCTTCATAGACATGGAATTGGGGTTAATAAAACTCAGAGGGAAAGAAAGGGTCAAGAGAATTCAATCTCCCCTGAGGCAAAGATAGCAGCACAGAGCCACTTCTGTGCCAAATCACACAATCCATGAGGTGATCACTCTGCAGAGGAGGAAATGGGACCTTTTGTAGAGAACTGGTATAATTTCTTCTTCAAAGGTTTGGTAGGATTCACCAGGGAACTCATCTGGGCCTGGCGCTTTCTGTTTTTAGAAGATTATTCATTAGGGATTCAATTTCTTTAGTAGAGACAAACCTATTCACAATGTCTATTTTTTTTGCATGGGTTTTGGCAAATTGTGTCTTTCAAGGATTTGTTCCATTTCATCTACAGTATCACACCTGTGCACATAGAGTTATTCATAGTATTATATTTTATTATCCTATAATGTACATGGAATCTATAGTGATATACATTATTTCATTTCTAATAGTAGTAATTTGTGTCTTCTCTTTTTTTCTTAGAGGGACTAGAAGCTTATTGATTTTATTGATTTTTTCAAAGAACCAGCTTTTGATTTTGTTGATTTTCTGTTTTAAATTTCGTTGATTTCTACTCTAATTCTTATTACAGAAGACTTGAGCAACATAGGTTTAAACTGCATGGGTCAACTTAAATCCATGTCTAAGTGGACCCACGCAGTTCGAATCTTAAGTTATACTCAGATTTTCAATTGTGCTATGGGCTGGTGCCCCTAACCCCTGAGGTGTTCAAGGGCTGACTGTATTTCTTCTGCTGACTTTGGATTTAATTTGCTCTTCTTTTACTAATTTTCTAAAGTGGAAACATAAATGACTGACTTTAGATCTTTTCGAAGATATGCATTCTGTAGTATAAATTTTCCTCCAGCACTGCTTTTGCTGCATCTGACAAATTTTGATAAATTGTGTTTTCATTTGAAATATTATTAAATTTCTCTTGGGATTTCTTCTTTGACCCTTGTGTTATTTAGAAATATGTTGTTTAATGTACATATTTGGGGATTTTCCAGTTATCTTTCTGTTCTTGATTTCTAGTTTAACTCCACTGTGGTCTGAGAGCAGACCTTCTTCTGGCTGTGGGGATAAAGGGAGGCAGGGAGGCCCGCCTGCCAGCTCTCAGCCCAGATACCCCAAAGCCAAGCCTATGGGTCAGGACCCTGATTTCACACTTAGGTGATAAGGCCAGCACTCCCATCACAGGCAGGCCCTAAAACAGAGACAATTCACACCAGCTGTCCATGGCAATCGGACCAGTTCTTCATTCACACATAGGAAGGGGAAACCATTAGCACAAAAGATAGGACCAAAATGAACAGCAGAGCAAATGGACATAAAGGAGATACATAATTCAGTTAGAGAAGAGAATCTTAAGTAATTAAGAGATTGCCTGGACCGACTGAGTGGCTCAGTTGGTTAAGAGTGCAAGGTCTTAGCAGCAAGGTTGCTGGTTCGACAACCGTATGGGATGGTGGGCTGCGCTCCAAGTCCCCCCACAACTAAGATCAAACATGGCACCTTGAGCTGAACAGCCACGAGCTGCCAACGGGTGGTCAGATGGCTCAGTGTGCAACAAGGTTGCCCGTTCAATTCCCACATAGGATGGTGGACTACGCTCTCCTCCACCCCACCCCAACCCCCTCAGCTGGATTGAAAGTGGCAACTGGACTTAGAGCTGAGCATGTGCCCTCCACAACTAAGATTGAAGGACAACAACTTGACTTGGAGCTCATGGGTCCTGGAAAAACACAATGTTCCCCTCACCAATTCCCCAATAAAAATCTTAAAAAAAAAAAAAAGAGATTGCATCCATAAAACAAGAAAATGTTTTATCTGAGAATAAGAAAGAATTCATAGAAATTAAAAATATCATTGTTAAAATAAAAAGCTCAATAGAAAGACTGGACCAAAGAGTTGAATAAATCTCCCAAACACACAAAAGAGCAGAGGGGCAAATTAAGAGAAGAATGAAAAAAATATAGATAAGCAATATAAAAGGGCCTCAATCTATCCAGTATATTTTCTAAAGGTTGGGGGAATTTATTCAAGAAAAACAATAATGGAGGACATTTTTTCATAGCTAAAGATAAATAACTTATGAATGGAGGAACCTATGAAGTACACTTAAATACATCTTTGTGAAATGTCTTTATCCAAAGCGATAGAAAAAAGTACTTAATACTTATGAGGAGGTAGGGTGGGCAAGACAAGCCTGCTGGACTAAAAATCAGGTTGGCATCACACTTTTTTCATTGGGACAAGAGAGAAATACCTTCAGAGTTCTGATGGAAATTAATTTAGAACAAATAATTCTATCCCCAGCAAAAACTATCTACCACATGGGAGAGTAAAATGGTAAAAATAAAGTCTTTATCTGAATACATGATGCTTCTTGAAATACATTATTTGAGAATTTATTCCAGTGCAATAAAGAAAAGAGAAAGACAAAGAATTCAAATAACAATTGACCAAACCCAGCTGCTCAATACAAAGTAAAACTACAAAAACAAAAAATCCCTGCAATAAACAAATGGACGAACAAACAAACAAAACCCCAGGAAGACGATAATGAAAACCAGGCTTCAAAAATAGTACCCCAAATTAGATTAACAAGTCAGGAAGCTCTGGAAATTATGGCTTCCAGAAGAAAATTAATTTCCCCTGAAGTGCTGAATATTATGGATTATCTTAGTGGGTATATGATAATTATACATTATAAAAATTCAGCGCCCTGCTTTCTCTACTTCCTCCCTCTCCCTCCCAACTTGGGTATGTACATTTCTTTTTCCATTGGCATAGATTAAATGACATAGTTACATCATTTTTTCTGTGAGTCCAAACTTACATTAAAAGATAAACTCTACGCAGGCAGGGATATTTTATCTGTTTTGTCAATGGATCCCTAGCACTTAGAACAGTCCTGGCACAGAGTATGTAGCCAATATATTTTTTTAATTTGAGTATAATGAAATTGATTATATAATGAACAATATTCATTTAATTAAAATATTATAAACTCTGCAGAGTTCTAGACTTAATAAACAGCCAAAACACAGAAAAATTAGCTATGTGAGGAAGTATAAATTCTATATGTTTTGACAATGTAAAGCGAACTAGTTTATGAACTGAAGCTGTGACATTGGAGGCAGCCACGAAGGAAGGCAGGGAAGCTAGAGAAATCAAGAGAGACTGTCTAAAATCGATGGATCAAGAAATGGAGGATTGGGGCTGGCCGAGTGGTGCGGTGGTTAAGCGCTGGCTTGGGAAGCCAGCGGCCCCGGTTTGGGTCCCACATATGAGGGTCAGTGACACTGTCATCAAAAAAAAAAAAAAAAAGAAAGAAATGGAGGATTGACTATAATGTGTAAAGCTTCAGAAGTAACTAACAGAATAATAAAAAATGAAATCTATCTGGCAGTGGTTGTTAAAAGGAAGTTTAAATAAGCCAAGATCCTCATCTTTCAAAAGGGGGCCCATCAGATATACTTTGGAGTAGATACATTGAAAATAAAGAGATAATAAATTATTGTTGTGGAGGTTGGCCTCAAAAGGATTCAAGATAGAAAAATTGTAAGCTGTTACCTCTGGGGAATGCCATAGAGAAAGACCTTTGCTTTTTTTTTTTTCCTAATTACTCTCCATTACCTACTGAATTTTTCTGGCCACGTGCCCATAGTGTAAAAGCAATATCTTCAATTTAAAAATAATTTCTAGAAAAAAAAAAGAATTTTTAGGACTGAAAAAAACTCATCCAACAGTTTGCAGTTACATACTGTCTACTAGCAAGGACCATCAAGCATTTTGCAAACATTATCTGATGGTGAGTGTCAGCATCTACATTTGCCAGATGGAGAAACTCAGACAAAGATGGAAGGGACTTGCCCATTTTCCATGCATCTGTGATCAAGTCAGTGATAAAACCCAGGCTTCCCTGATACTGAGTCCAAAGACACATTTGGGTTGATTTCTTCTTAGAAAACTACCACATATTGGTATGATGATAGCTAAGGAAGAAATCCAAACTAATAGATGGCGCACTCTGTGTTTAGGGCTTGGAAAAACGCCTGTATTTTTCCATCCAATAACCCATGCCAAAATGCACATGGCCTGTCAAGAAAAATACCAGGGCTTCTGTGAAGCACCTGATGGGAATATATATTATTTCAAGAAGTTGTGCCTGTAATAATACAAAATAACAATTTCTGGAACAATTGCAATTAATTTTTCAGCCTCACTGTGCACGTAAAGATTTCTGCCATTTTTGTGGCCACTTCGGAAATTACGCATGGTTAAATTAGCTTGATACGTAATTTTGATTACTCTGCCATATGCCTCTATTATTAATTCAGACTATTAGCACAGGTGGAAAGGACAGGGGAAAAAAAGTTGGATCTGGCATTATTTGACCTATTGGTTTTACTCTTAATGTGAATTTTTTTTTTTTTTTTTTTTTTTGCTTGACTTCCCTATGTAGTTAAAACTCTGGAGGGGAGGGAGTGGCTATTAAATGATTATGGTAGATTCCTCTTGTTTGGTCAGTAGTCTCCTCCTCCTTCCATCCTAACCCCCAAAACCACACACTAACACCAATGCCCATTCTCCTCCAGCCATATATAGCCTCTGGAAAGTACGAGTCACATCCCTGCCTCAGTCTTTGTATGTGCTGTTCCCTCTAACCAGAATACGCTTCCCAGACCTACCCCACTCCCAACCTGCATGACTTGATCCCTAACCTCCTTCAGATCTTTTCTCCAACATCCCCTTCTTACTGAGATCCTGTCTGGGCATAAGGAATGCAATCTTTTTCTGTTTCCTAGTCTCCCTTTTCAACTTGAACGTCCTCCTTAGCATTTGCTACTATCAAATATATTTGATATATTCCTTATCTTCCTTGTTTATTGTCTAACTCCTTGGGAGTAGGAATTTTTGCCTCTTTTATTCACTGCTCTATACTCACACCTAGAATAGCGCCTGGCACATAAAAGTAACACAATATCTATTTATCGAATAAGTAAGTGAATGAACGTGAATTCTTCAGGGAATGGTAGAGCTGTTGGGCAAATGTCTTCTTAATTTTTTAAAACCAGTCAAGTTAAAACTCCCCAAATTATGTTTATCTAACGTCTCTCCTCTACCACCAGAAACCTTGCCATAACCACACTGAGCTTGTGTCTGGCTGGCTGCGTCATAACTAGTATTTCTGCACCTATCTCTGCTCCCCACAGTCCCTTTTCTCCATTGCAGCTCCGGTGGTCTTTTTAAAGGGAAAACTTGATTGAGACCAAAATCGTGTGCATGGCCTAACAGGACCTACAGGACCTATCTCCTCCCTACTCTACATCTTCAACTCACACATGCTGTCCCATCATCCTCCTTGCTAGCTCACATGATCCCATCATCCTCCTTGCTAGCTCACATGATCCCATCATCCTCCTTGCTAGCTCACATGACCCTTCTGGCTTAGAGCCTTTCAGAAGCTATTCCCTTGTGATAAAGAACATCTTTTTTAGTCCCTTGGCCTAGTCAACTCCAATTCATCCTTCTGACCTCATGGCAAGGACCATTCCTCAGGAAAGCCTGCCCGGAACCCCCACACTCAAATTTCCTTGATATTGGGTGCTTTTTCTTGAAAGCACACAATACAGTTTATAACCCTATGCTTGTATCTTGTTTCGTGTCTGCCTTTCTCAACATACTGCAAGCTTAGGGAAAACCCAAAACTATTCAACAGCTCATTGGGCTAAGTTTGGCCTCAGTTCCAGATAAGCCTTTTGTAGTTGAGGCTTGCAGTGTCAAACAGGAAACCCCTGAAGAAAAGAGCTTTTGCATAATGAGTGAGTCTTCCAGGAAAGACTCAGTGCAGATATTTCTGTGCCTTTCTAAAGCCGCAAAGGTCTCTAAGCCACTTCTGCCCGTGACCATCACCAGCCCATTAGCAGAAGACAGAGATAATATTTACATTCTAAAGAGGCTGTATTGCAGAACTGCATCTCCCGTCATTCTTGCATTGCCATGATTTATGCAATCAAGTATTGCTTTAGTGACAGTAATTAGGAACAGAAATGAACTCAGCAAGAAGAGAGCAGTGCTGATTAACTCAAGGTAGGATATTAGCCTTCTATTGCTGTGAACAAATTGCTACAAACTAAGCGATTAAAGCAAAACAAATTCATTCTCTTACATTTTCCATGGGTCAGGAGGAGTGTGAGCACAGCTTTCCTGGATCCCTGCTTAAGGTCTCCCACGACTGCAGTCAGGGTCCCAACCGTGTTGCATTTCTCATCTGAGTCTTGGGGTCCCCTTCAAAGCTCATTCAGGTTGCTGGCAGAACTCAGTCCCTTGTGAACTAGTAGGAATGAGCCCCTCATTTTCTTGCTAGCTGTCAGATGGGGATCATGCTCAGCTCCCAGACGCCACTGGCCTTGTTTGTCACATAGTCCCCATAGGCCATTCACAACATGGAGTTTGCTTTCTTCCAGGCCAGTCACTTCTGTGACTTTTCTCCCTGTGACCACTGGAGAAAGTTGTCTGCCTTACAGGGCTCAGTTGACTAGGTCAGGTCCACCCTGATAACCCCACTCTTGCCATATAACGTAACATACCCATGAGAGTGATAGCTCATCTGAGTCACAGACCCCCTCCCCCATCATACCCGGGACCCTGCCTACCACAAGCGGCTAAGGCAGCTGATAGGAATAACAGTACACTATTGAGTACATATTCAGTCAGCACTGAGCTAAGTGCCTTTCAGCATTTAATCTTTAAAATAATCTATGAGGTCAATTCTACTGCTTTCCTTGTTTTATAGGTGAAAAAACAG
The DNA here is from genome assembly GCA_033961575.1 of Aselliscus stoliczkanus. Taxonomy (NCBI): domain Eukaryota; kingdom Metazoa; phylum Chordata; class Mammalia; order Chiroptera; family Hipposideridae; genus Aselliscus; species Aselliscus stoliczkanus. The sequence goes on along the minus strand of CM066739.1, from coordinate 68,313,565 downwards.
GCTCAGAGGCTAGGTGACTGTCGAATGTCACACAACCAGGAAGAAGTATTACCTAGATTTTGAACTCTGCTGTTTCTGACTCCAGAACCGATTCTTACCCACTTTTCCTCATCAAAGCTGGTCCTCCTATAACCACTGGAATGATGATTATCACTGTTTTATGTCTGTAAACAGTGGTTTGGGGAGATGAAGTAACATATTCCAGACCACCCAGTTAGTAAGTGACAGAGCAGCGGCCATCCATCTAGTCTCTCCTACTCGGTCCTCCCCCACTGTTGTCATGCCATGTAATTGAGGGACATCTCAAATTGCTTGTCTGCTACAAGAACACTTAGTACTGAGCCCTCCCCAGACACATGGGGAACCAGCATGCCTTCAGGCTCCAACGTATGATCAAATGATATAACACGCGTTTTCAGTTCTATTTCTTTTAACCTGTAGCGAGTGAAAGCAAGAGTGTTTTTGTCCCATGCTGAGGAATGTTATCTGAGCTAAGTGCACCTGAAAATCACTCCCTCAGAAGTTTCATGAGACTTAGCACCAAAAGGTGCTCTTCCCAAGATGGTGAAAGGTGAGTGATGAGGAACTTCCCTTCTCTGTGCACTTACACCTTTGAATGACAGGTGTCCCTCGGTGAAAGCGAATGATTATTCAGCAGTGAGGACTAACATCAGTATTTTGTTTTGTTTTGTTTTCACTGTTTCTTGCAAGGAGGTCACACAGCTTTGGCCCTGACCTCTTAACGAATACCATTCCATTACAAATGTCATCGTGGCATCCCCATCTTGTCCTTTGTCACCGGAGAGTAGTGTCCTCCTGCTGGTTTCTCTCGATGGTTCTCCCATCCAAGCACTAACCAGGCCCAATCCTGCTTAGCTTCCAAGGTCACATGAGATTGGGTGCATTCAGGGTGGTATGGCCATGACTTGATGGTTCTCCATACCAATAGGAACCTTGGTGCAGAAACAGCCCTGAAAAAGGCTCAGTTGTCTTCAGTGCCTCAAGCCTGATGCCTCTATCCTGCAACTGTGCTTCAGGCAAGAAACAGAAAACAAAGCTATTAGAAAAGTTTCGTCTCATTTCAATGCCCTGCCAAGTCAAGGTCTGGGTTATGACTGTATTCCCCTGTTAGCTGACACAGCTCCCATCAGGCATCTCTTCTCCCAGGGATGCAGCCCCCACAGGCCACCACCACCACCTTCGGGACTGGGGGTGATAGTGGCTGCCCACCAGTCCTCATCGCCGGGGGTTGTACCATCCTTTGGTGGTTCTTGCATCCCTGCCCACACCTCAGTAAGTAGCTTCTTCAAAAGAAAATATTCTTCATTAACCTTTAATTAATTAAAATGTGCCATCCATATTCTACCAAGAACCCTGGCTGATAATCACTTTAAACTCTTAATGGAATTAGTGACTTCAACAATAAGTATTAACTGGTGTTAAAAGCATAGGCATAGGGTTGATGAAACACTGAGCATTTCTTTATTGCTCAGTTTACTTTCCAGTCACAAGGGGGAAAATATAATTAGCCAATGGAACGTTCAGGCTGCTGTTTGTTCTAATGGATTAGTCAGTGGTGGAATCCCTAATGGCGGGTCAACAAGGACACACATATCCTAAGATAAAATGCAATATGAAGTCTAAGGCTCCTATCATATAATCTAGTCGACAAGGCTTAACTTGAATTTACCATGCTTCACATTTTAATTCCAGTTTGTAAGAAATAAATGGGTTAGAAAAACAAGTTAAAAGATACTGCAAAGAGGGCCGGCCAAGTAGTGCGGTGGTTGGGAGCTGGCTTGGGATGCCAGCGGCCCCGGTTCAAGTCCCACATATGAGGGCCAGTGACACTGCCCTTGGGAAAAAAAAAAAAAGATACTGCAAAGAAGCAACCAGTCAAATCCAAAGGGTAGGACATTCCAGAGATAATTGGACAAATCTATTCAATAAGCATGGTATGATGGTTATGCCTGGCAAGAGAGCACAAGAAATATCCATGCAATGTATTGGGTTGTCGGAAAAGTCATGATCTATTTTTTCTACGTTTTTCATTGCAAAAATGCGTCATGACTTTTCCAACAACCCAATACTTGCCTGAATTGATCCCTAATTGGACAAACCAACTAGAAAGGACTTGGGGGATGATTTAGAGAATCAGATATATGGACTGGGTATTAAATAAGATGTGTTGACTTGGAAAGTTTCACGTCATTAATTTTTTTAAAAAAGCAATTTACAAAATGGTATGTAAAAATTTACAAAATAGTATTTTTCTCATTTTGTAAAAAGGCGTGTGTGTGTGCATTAAAATGCTAGAAGCATATACAATAAGATACTAACTGGTAATCTCTGGACAGTGGGAATAGTGTATTTTTATTTTTTATTTTTCTTTACCTATACATGTGCTTTTTGTAATTATAAGAGGTTCTTAATTTTATATGAAGAAAAGCAAGTTCTCAGTATATAAATTGTAATCAAAGTCATGGGAGTAAATGGGATTGCCCAGGGAAGAGGCTTTGAAGAACCAGCAGAGGACTGAGGACATATCCTTCAGAAACATCAAGATTTCAGAGAGAAGACTGGGGAAGAGGAGCAGCTCAGGGACTGAGGAAGAGCCCTGAGAGCAAAGCAGCAGGAAGGCCAAGAGTAAACTTGAAGAGCATGTTTCCTGAAGGAAGTGTTTCCAGAAGGAAGTGTTCCCAGAAGGAAGTGTTCCCAGAAGGAAGAGAGTATTTCCAGAAGGAAGTGTTTCCAGAAGGAAGGGTTTCCAGAAGGAAGTGTTTCCAGAAGGAAGAGAGTATTTCCAGAAGGAAGTATTTTCAGAAGGAAGTGTTTCCAGATGGAAGTGTTCCCAGAAGGAAGAGAGTATTTCCAGAAGGAAGTATTTTCAGAAGGAAGTGTTTCCAGATGGAAGTGTTCCCAGAAGGAAGAGAGTATTTCCAGAAGGAAGTATTTTCAGAAGGAAGTGTTTCCAGATGGAAATGTTTCCAGAAGGAAGAGAGTGTTTCCAGAAGGAAGACAGTGTCTTCAGAAGGAAGTGTTTCCAGAAGGAAGAGTGTTCCCAGAAGGAAGGGAAAGTGAAGTGTACCCAACGCTGCAGATGGGCAAGCTAGATGAGGACTAAAAGGGGGCCACAGATTTACAGCAGGAAGCCCATTTGTGACTTTTGCACATGGAGGGACAAGGAGCAAGAGACAGCTCTAGGAAGAAGCTAGTAATAGAGAGAAGACGGGGTGCCCATCTTCGCACAGAGAGAAGGGTGAGGAGGAGCATCATTCAGATTGCATTCTGGGTAAATGAAAACCCTGGAGCACTCCTTTCCCAGAATACAGTGGTGCCCCTTGGAGGACAGAAAGGGAAGGCTCTAGGAAGCAGGCAGAGGTTAGCCTCAATTGGAAATGTAGAGTTCAACAGTTCATAGACTAACTGGAAAAGTCCATCGGGAATGGAGAGATTGAAAATCGAAGAGGAGAAGGAAAGATCATTAATGGCCCAGGAGGCCCAGGATGCAGATGCTCCCAGAGAAGGCGGAACAAGGTGGAGGGTCCGTGAGCCTCATGGGGGAAGCAGGCAGGCTTCCTCTGAGCCAGAAGGGAAGCAGCAGGACCCAGGCCACGCAGGTCTTGCCTCTGTTGAACTCACCAAACTGGTGATGATAAGCAATGATAAGTAGACTGTGAAAGTAGGTTTCTAGGTGGCAGTGTGCTGGTTTTGGAGTCCTGCAAAGTCATTAACAGTCACTAGATGGGGTGGGCCTCACATTATTGAGGCAGGGGGCTGCCAGCATGCTAGGATTTGAGGGGTGGCCAAAGACCATCACCCTAGGAATGTATCCAAAAGCCTTTTCCTAATGACAATACAATGAGGTGGCTAGACAATGCAAGGTGAGACAATGGGTAAATTTATGGGCCGTCCCTTCTGTCACATAGTCTTTGAACTTCAGTTTGACTGGCTTCAGTGAATATTTACCTAATACCCACAGGGCAAAAAGGCCACCACCGTTATCAGTACAGCCCATGACATTTCATTGGATCGAGAATCCCGAGACTCCATTTGGAGAAAGGGCTGGAATGTTCGGGGGCTGTGCCTGCGATGAGAAATACACTTCTCTGTGTGCCTGGCACAGAAACTGCCTCCCTAACAAAATAAGTCTGATAGAAGAAGAGCTATGATGCAATGTTTACTTACTACGGTCCTTTCTTTGCTCTTTCTATACTCTCTTCCCTTCACCCCATCACTGCCCCAGAAAGCCCTAATGTCTTCGGGTCTCTTCTGCCCCACAGAGTCCTGCCTTGTTGCTACTGACCACATAGCAAACTCTCCTGGGTCAGAGGGACAGTCAGATGTGCAGGAAATATTCCAAACCAGGGCTTTGAGGAGACCACAGCTGTGTTCCGGGCGACGCAGCAGCTGCTCAGGGTCGAGCAGCTCAGAGCGTGTTAGTCAAAGGTTATTATTCCCAACTGCTCTGCTTGCTGCGCCAGATGGATCCGGCACCAGCTCTTGGCTGGGGCTTTTCTTCCTGGTGCCTGTTTGTAGACGCTCATTTTCCTAATACTACGCTTCAAGCAATACCTTGCAGGAGAGGAGCGGTATCCCCTATTTCCTTCCCAGCTCTAGGAACTCTGGGCCTCTGTACAAATGTGTACAAAGTGTGGAGACTCCAGCCAAGAGATTAGAGTGGGAAGAAACACTGCAACGAGTGGGAGCGCTGGAAGGTGCTGGGCCAGTAATTACAGCTTGGTGGGGATGGGGAAGGAAACAGTAACTCAGAGTGGAGCTCCAGGGCCAAGGCAAACAGGAAGGTTCAATGAGAAAGTCCCTGAGAGGAAATGACTCAGTGGTTTGGAAACAGTGGGCTCCAGCAAGGCCCCATTCTTGGGGAAGGAGGGGAGGCAGCCCAGAGGGGGCCAACTGGGGAGGGGCAGGGCTTTCTTTCTGGGACCACGACATAGCAAGGAGCCTCATCCTCCACTCAGGACACACACACACACACACACACACACACACACACACACACTTCCTTGGAACAGGAAAATTGGGAAGGGGATGCACAAGGCAGGAACAGCTAGCTGTTCCATCTGCTCCAGGATTGAGAAAAGCATCTTGACTATCAGTATGGAAGGGGAGGCTGAGACCATGTGGTCAAGAATCTGTTTGGAGAAGGAGCTAGAATATTCTGGGGCTGTGCCTGCAATGAGAGAGAGAGACACAACAAACGGTTTCTCCAGTGTCTGGAACAAAGAACTTTCTCCCTAAAAAGAAGTACCAATAAAAGGGTAGGACGCAGTGATTACCATGATCGTGTTACAGACTTGTGCACATCAGAGAGGATTGTGCTTTCTGATTTAAAAATCACAGGGTGGCAGCTGATAAAAAAAAAAAAAAAGTTTCTGGTTTCTGAATTTGTGTACATGAAATGCCTTAAAATGGTGTAAAATGAGATCTGACATAGTCATAAAAGTAACAAACTGAATTTATTAAAAATGAGAATGCTACATGAAATTGGAAGAGCCCTGGAAAATCGGGCATGAATGAACACGGTGTTTTGAACCAAAGCGTATCTGAGAAGAGCTGGGGAACAAAACTCTTTACAAATCATGAATTTATTAGTTTCTTCATGAATCAGTGGCTGGGGGAAGAGAGAGGAGAATAAGTTCCTTCTGTGGGGTGAGGGTGGGGAGAGCTAAAGGCCCTAAAGTAGCTAAAGTGAAGAGGACTTGGGCGCTGGGGCCAGGGGCCTACAACCAAGCACTCATTCTTCAAGTCCTGGCTGTCTCTGGGTTCCCGAATCTGCAGCGAAGGGACAGCACTGAGCCCGCCAGGTGGCCCTGCGCATTCCAGCTCGTGCGAGCTCACTGGGCACCTCGCCCAGTCTCTGGCACAGAGGGGGTGTGTAAATGGCAGTTATCCTCCCTCTACTCCCCATCTCTGGGACATATGGAAAGATGCCCCAGCTTTGGAAAGAGGCCCGGTCACTGATCAAAACTTTGCAATTTAGCAGCCATTAGGGGGCCTTTCAGAAGCACACTGAGGCCCTGCCTCCGCTCTCAGGCCTGTGGGTGAGATCTCGGGGCAAGTCAGGCTGCCCATGGCTCTGTGCCCACCGCACACCAGTAAAGGGCTGGGCCCTTCACTGGCTGGAAAAGGGCATGGAGAGGAAGCTAAGCAGTCTGGGAAGAAAGTTCCTTGTTGAATGAGGGGCGAGCAAGAGTCTGGTAATTTTGGAAATTAGAACAAGGGCAATGACAAGGGGAAATGTAAACAGCAGTGAACTGTGGCACCCCCAGTGCATTTTGTCTGACCTGAGGAGCAGCCTTGGCACAAAGAATGTGGGAACCTCAATTATGCGACCAATGATGGATCGATGGATGGATCGTGAGGAAATTCCCAGCCTTGGCTGATTCAGCAGGCAGCTCCCTCAGCGACTTAAAAGGGCATTTAAAAGCCACTCGCCAAGGCCCTCCTGAAAGGGGAGTGGGGGAAAATGTGTCATTTCCACCCAAACCCAGCTCAATGCTGTCACTTCTTCATACCCTGGCTTTTTCTAAAAAGACCTCTGTCTTTTAAATTTCATCTCTTGCACCACTTGCTTCGATGACTCTGAACTTGGCATAGGGCGCCATGGTTTTGCTGTTCCCTGAGTCACATGTTTCGGCCTCCATTACGTAGTGGGGCTTGGAGTCAAGCCTCAGAAGAGGTTGCCAAAGCTCCCCACCCCCTCACGAAGGCTGGCTAAGGGCGCACGCGGTCAGAAACACACTTCTCTTCCACAAGTCTCTTTTCTAACTCTAAATTAGCCTTGAAAATAGTTCTCAGGCTGGGCGGTGACTACGTAAGAATTCAAGTCAATTCAGATTAATATATATTTGGGCACCTACTATGTGTCAGACATGAAGGAGATTCTGAGGTGAGGACCGTTCATTTCTACTCTGCGGGGCCTTGCTGTCTATAGGGGAGCAATATATAGGGGTCTTTATAGGGTCTATAGGGGGGACCAAGCCTCAGGGTTATGGAAACAGCTCATTGTTCTTATATCATTCAAAAGGTATTTACTGAGTGCCTCTTAGGTGCCATGCACTTTTCAATACCCTGAGGATAAAGTGAGGAACCAGCATGTGGGATCTGGGGTCAGACAGAACTGAGTCAAGGCCACTGTGTTTTTTTGTTTTGTTTTGTTTTGTTTTGTTTTGAGGGCAGTGTCACTGGCCCTCACATGTGGGACCGAACCGGGGCCGCTGGCTTCCCAAGCCAGCACTTAACCACCATGCCACTTAGCCGGCCCAAGTCCACTGTGTTTTATAGCAAATCTGTTAAATTCATTGAGCTCTAGCTGTTCCATTTTTAAAATGGAATCATAGTAATGATAATATTAATAATATTGTCTACTTTACAGAGTCCTTGTGAAGTCAAGAAGTCGTTATGAAGCCAGAGCCTTGTCTCTCACTCACTGCTGTCTCCTCTGATTCTGGCACATGATAAGGTACCCAATAAATATTTGGTGGATGGCTGAAGGAACTGCTTGGAGTCTCAGTTCTCCACTGCCAGGCCAGCCCTCTGGCCCTCAAATACTGGCTACCCTACCTCAAATTCTCCTCAATCCAAGTTCCTCCCATTGTGATTGGTATGGAAGATGGTGTTTTTCAGAGATGACTACCACAGATATGTCCGATCTCACAAATCAATGTTGATAGTATTCTGTTCTCTCTTCTTAAATCTGGGCTGGCCCAGTGACCATGATGGGACTGTATTGTGACATTATATGACTTCTAAGACTAGGTCATTAAGGTGCTATAGTGTCGACCTCATTCGCTTGTGTCTCTCCCTCTGGGAACACAGCCCCCATCCCTTGGGGATGCCCACGTCACATGGGGAGGCCATGGATAGATGTCCTGACAGACAGCTGAGCTGAGGGCCCAGTTGAGAGCTAGCGCCAACTTCCGGACATGTGAGGAAGCCTTCAAGATGACGGATGACGCCAGCCCCAACTGTTGTCTGACTACAATTGCAGGAGAGACCCCAGTGAGAACCACCCAGCCAGTAGGCCCCCCAAGTCCATGGGAGAGAATAATAAAATGATCGTTCTTGTTTTAAGCCACTAAGTTTAAGGATAGCTTGTTATATAGGAAGAAATAACTGAAACAGATGGGATATGGAGTTGTCTACTAAAAGAACTGATTTCTAATCTCTATTCTGGGCCACTCACATTCATCAGTCTCTCTACTTCCCAAGGACTCAGTTTCCAACCTACTAAACTATAGCAAGCAGGCAGCCATCTCTTCTAACCTTCATCCTGGTTTATGTGGTGAAACTGGTCATCCTCAGGAACTGTGCTTAGAAAAAAAGTGTGTGTGTGTGTGTGTGTGTGTGTGTGTGTGTGTGTGTGTAGTGAGAGAGAGAGACAGAGAGAGGGAGGGAGGGAGAGAGGGAGGAAGGAAGGGATTGAGAGAGAGAGAGATTTCTATTATTACAATGTAGAATTTGTCTAGATTCACCTACTCTTAAGATTAATGACTCACCAGGACAGCTGGATTCATGAATTTCACTCCACTGTCAGTCTCCTCAGCCTCAGTCCTATGCCAGTTCCTGGTGGCAATTCCTTTTCCAACAGCCCTTGTCATCTAGAAAGACAGATTCCATACATCTGTAGTCAAACTCACCTCTACAGCTGGGACAATCTCTCATAAGGCTGTTCAAATGCTCTGCCAACCAGTTCTTACTCAAGGGTAAAGGGCAAACACAGTGGGCAGTTGCTGTGCCCCATCTGGGAGGGTGTTTAGGGGAGTCAACATACTTGTAGTGGAGCTCGATAACAAGCCTATGGTCAGAACCCCTCAAATGCAATTAAGCATCAGATCCGGCAAATAAGCTGGAGATGGAAATATATGCAAAACTTACAGTGTCCATTGCTGGGGGAAGAAAACGGAGACTGGATGGGAGAAGCATCTAGAACTGGTCAGTATGGGGATGATGGTTGAGATCAGGAGGTCTGGCTGTAGATGGGACTGAGTTCAAACTCTGACTCTGCAAGTCCCTGAGCCTCTCCAAGCTTCAGTTTCCTTAGCTGTAACATGGAACTAGGAATAGAACCTCTCTCATAGGGATGGCATAGGATGCATATAAAAACCAGCACCGAAGGAGCAGCCATGTGGCTCAGCGGGTTAAAGGACGAGCTCTGAGCAATAGGGTCGCCGGTTCAATTCCCACACGGGCCAGTGAGCTGCGCCCTCCACAAGTAAATTGAAGACAACAGCTTGAGCTGAGCTGCCGCTGAGCTGCTGGTAGGTGGCTGGATGGCTCAGTTGGTTAGAGTCGTGCTCTTACAAAAAGGTTGCTGGTTCTACTCCTTCATGGGATGGTGGGTGGAGACACCTCCCCCATCCCCTCCCAGCAACTACAGAGAAAACGGCGACTGGATTTGATGCTGAGCTGTGTCCTCCACAATTAAGATTGAAGAACAACAACTTGACTTGGAACTGATGGGTCATGGGAAAAACACACTGTTCCCCAATAAAGTTAAAAAACAAAAATGACCCAAAGAGCACAGTATTAAAAAAACAAACAAACAAAACAAAACAAAAAAAAACAATACTGAAAACTGGCACAAGGGAAGCCCTTGGGGAACGGGAACCCCTGTCTTTCACTGACCTGGATCCAAAAAGCTGTATGGAGGGTTAAGACAGTGATTTACGGAGCTTGGGTGGGGGAGCACTTTGCCTCAGGGGTGCTGGATAAGAGCCTTAGGCCTTTTAGATTCTTCCCTCATCACAACCTTCTCCATGGCCTCTGCAGCTGCCAGCCCTGGATTGCTTTTGAGCCACTAAAAGTGGGGGCCCCTGGGACTAACACCCTGGGAAAACCCTGCCTCCTCCCTCTCCTGCATCTCATTTGAAGGTTGGCAGAAGGGCCAGCTCACCACACTTAGCATAAAAACCCAAAAGTCCACTTAAGGCCCTTGCTTTCCCAGGAACCAGCGGTGAAGCTGTCTCATTTGCACACACAGCGTGCCCTGAAATAGACAGTTTGAAATATTCCTGGCAGATGGTGCTAAATATAGACAATGTGACAGATCGGCCCCATCAGCACAGCTCTTCCCCCAAGCGTTAAGAACGTCCTGGAGCCAAGAAACGTCTCTTTTCCGGGAGACGGTGGCCACAGCCCCAGAATCTGGCCATGCCAGAAAGCTGCTGAGATTTAGGGAAGGGAGGTGCCTCTGAGAGTGGGCACCAGGATAAGAGGTTCCCAGGTTGCACAAGCACTGGAATGAAAACATCGGTGCCGATGGGAAGCTCTGGTGAACTGGAGGTCATGTATTAGTTCTCCTAAAGGATCAGCTACCCCTCCTGGGAGGCGTCTTCCATGAGCAAAAATGTGCTGAATGTTAGTAGAGACTGCAGAGTACAATGGTTAAGAATGGAGGTGTGGGGACTCAGAGTGCTCAGGTCTGAACCCTGGCTTTACTCCTTACTAGAGATATGAGCTTGGTCAGGTTACTTAACATCTGCGTGCCTCAGTTTTGTCACCTGCAGAATGGAATAATAATAATGCCTAGCTCCTGTGAAGATGAAATAACCTAATGTACGATGAATGTAAAGGCTGTGCCCCGTGCCTGGTACAGTTACTGTGGCTTAGATGGCAGCTATTTTCTGTAATGGACTAAGGAGGTACCTAAAACGGCTGAAGCATTTTAAGGCTTGGGGGAATAGTTTGGATAAAAACAAAGGCAAAGTTAAAAATAAAGTCAGGTTCCATATTCTTCAGTAGTTTCTCTATGCACCGAATTGTGTTTGGAATGCTACCTGGTGAAAGGGGTCATTCAGTGTATAGGGTGTTGGCTTTTGTGGGAGGGGGAGACCTTTTGGAGGGGCTCAGTCATCTTAAAAGGGAAGGAAAACTTCTTTCTTCATAACTGATAAGGACTAGGACTTGAACCATTATGAAATATGTTATCTGACTTGCATGCAGTAAAACGTGTTAAAAACCACGAGGATTTTCTCTTGAATTTTAAAGACAGCACCTGCTGCCTTGGCAAGTGTGGTTAGGGAGGCCAGGAGGGCGCCTGTCTCTGGTTCTGTGTCTGCTACAGGCCATGCTCTGTTGTGGCAGTGCCCCTGTTTGCTTCTTTCCAATTCTGTTCTCTCCAAATTTTGGAGTGGGAGTTTCCAAGTGTGTGGTGTTCTGTGTGCCGCGAGGACCACGTGTCACCGGCATGTCCCCACCATAAGAGTGGAATGGATTCGCCCCTCTGAGCCTAAGTTTCTTTGTGAATGGCATGGTGAATGAGAGCCTCCTTTTAAGAAGAAAACACCAATTATTCTTGAAAAGAAAGCTTGTTTTCCTTGATGCAAGACTCACAGTTCTGCACTTGGCGTCATTGCTGGGGTTTTCGTAGAACATGCTGTCAACTCCTCCAGTGCTGTTTGGACCTGTTGGCTCAACAGGCTGCAAAAGAGCCTCCCAGACAAAGGGAAAGAAGGAAAGGAAAGCGCTTCCATTTCTGAGAGGACCAGGCCTGTAATGACCACAGAACAGGCTCCCGGTGTTTACGTAGGAACTGCCAGATGCTGTCCTCATTCCTACTAAAGGAAGTTATATGCATGGATATAATGATGTTTGTATTTTTACAGCACTCTCTTACCTTTATGATCATTTATAAGGACATTAAAAATTTCTGCACTACGAATGAATGGAAATCATCTTGCTAGGGCCTTAAAGCCCTAACAAAAATTCCATTATAGTTGAAAATTGCAGTAATGTTGTTAAGTGTACTGTCTACTGTTATCATAAGATATGAATATAATAAAATTTAATAGGACAGGTTGAGTGGCTCAGTTGGTTAAGAGTTTGCTCAAGGGTGCGAGCTGAGCTCTGAGCAACAGCAGTTCAATGCCCAGCCTGAGCTGAGCAGCCACTGAGCTGCCAACAGGCAGCAGGATGGCTCAGCTAAAAAAAAAAAAAAATTTTAATATACAGTCTACCCTGTGCTACCTCTACCTGACACATCTTACACTCTACTATATTTAAGATTTCCACTAAACGTTTTCACATAGACCAACAGTTCTCAAACTTTGTTTTGCACCAGAATCACACAGAGAAAGAGAACCTGCTGAACATGATTCCTAGAAACCACCTTGTACCTGCTGGATAGGAGGGGTGGGATTGGGGCATAAGTATGTTTAACAAGTTGCCCAGGTAGCTTCAATGCACAGTTTTCAAAGCTTGAAAACGATGTCTGATGTGTCTTAACTCTCCCAGTGTCTGACATATAGGAGACACTTAATATATATCTGATGGATGAATGAATGAGTTAATGCACTGAATAAAATGTACTCTTACAAATAATCTGTCACTGAGTTTAAAGCAATAAAGGAAATATTCATTTGCAATTTACTGCTACATACATTAAACACAAAAATAAGAACTAATTCCTTTCCCAGTAAAGCTGCAATAATTCAGCTTGGTTGTATAATGCTTGTTGTCATGTTTCACTGATATGAAATATTCAAATTACTACTAGAATGCCAAAAAGTCACAGATGGATAATAGGGTCATCAGGAAAGAGTATGTCACACTTAGCAGGGAATGCGAAAATTGGAATAAAATAATTTTGATGAAAGCACAGAGTCTTAACAGAAAAATCTCCATTCTTCAGCATGCTAGGTACCTCTAGCTGAGTACTATCTAGTGTCAAGAACAATTTCAGCATTATCTACTTAATGAGAATTTATAATTAAATGACAGGCACTTTACTAGGAGCTAGACTCCCCCAGATCAAGGTGTGCCGTGAAAACTGGAAGTTTTCAGGAAGCTGACACATACCTTCCTGGATAGAAAGAAAATATCCTCCCAGTTTTCTTCCTACCTCTGGATGCTCCTTCTCTGCTTTTTCAGGCTCATCATCCTCTACTCAACATTACAAGTTAAATTCCTCTACGTTTTGACCTAGGTTCTCTCCCCTTCTTACTCTTTAGGGAATATGAGCTAACTCTACAGCTTTACTTATCATATATTTATACATAGTGACCAAATGGTTGTCTCCAGCCAGACCTTTCCTCTGAGATCCAGTTGGTTACACAGGCCCTATAAGAACAGTTTAATAAAACTTAGGCCTAACTTACTGAGTAAAACCAAAAATTGTCACTCAATGTTTTATTTTTAACTGATTAAGCATACAGACAATCTGGCATATCTAAGATGCCAGATACATATAAAATATTTAGATATCATATTACAAGCATTCATATTCCAAGCATTCAATAAATATTATGTGCTGGGTTGTTGTTGTTTTTTCTGATGTTGTTGTATAATATAGCCCTCCAAAGCAAGATAAACATAAAATTTCAAATTTATCTTAAGATGTACATCTGAGCCAATAGTATCAAAATCATGCTAAGATGGAATGATAGTTGGCTGAGATCCTGAACACCCAATCTTGGACCAGCCCCCCATGGCTACCTCACTCAGGTTCAGGAGGGAAAAATAAATATGCAGGGGAAACCCACTCTGCTTATTACTCTGAAATGTTAGCCCCTCCTTGTCCTCTCCACTGAAGAACTAACCCCCATTGAGCTGCACGGGCCATTGGACGCCAGAAGGATTCCTTGGCCTGGGGAAGGGAGCCAAACAGCCTGGATCAAAACCAAGCGCAGTGGCCCATTCCCTCAAGACCCACATCCAATCCTGCTCCTCAAGTGTCTATCACTTTGACTCTAGAAAAAGCAACAACAGATAAACTCAAAGTAAAGACATGAAGGGATAGGTAGGACTTCCACCTATGGCAAAAGCATGGGTACCCCTTATAACTCCCACTCCTTGCCTTGACTCTGTTTCAGCACTCCACTGCTATTGACCCATTTCAGATCTCCTCCAGACAATGGGGATGAGGAGTTTTGCATTCACTTAAGATAATATTTTGTTGGATGATGTATTTATTCATATAACAAATATTCACGAGTGACTAATATGTGTCAGAAACTGTTATAGGTGCTGGGGATACAGCAGTGATGAAAGATGACAAAAATCCCTGCCATCATGGGACATATATACTGGGTCCGACAGTGATAAGTCCTATGGAGAATAATAAAGCAATAAAAGTGAACAGGGAGTGCTAAGCTTTTACAATACCCTAAGCAAGAGATGACAGTGTTCAAAAATGACTGTTGGAGATTTAAATATTCCAGCGTATGATAGAGCAAGGCAGAAAATCAGTAAGCATATAGGAGACTTAACACTTGATTTCACTGATAGTTATTATACATTCCACCCAGTGACAGCAGAATGGACATTCTTTTCAATCACACATGGAACATTCTCCATATTAGGCTATGAAACAAGTTTCAATAAATTGAAAAGGTTTGAATCATACAAAGTATGTTCTCTAGCTACAATGCATTTATATTATAAACCAACAACAGAAGGAAAGTTAGGGAATTATCAAATACTTGGAAATTTAGGAAAACAACACTTCTAAATAATCAATTTGTCGAATAAAAACAGTGGAAGGAAAATTTAAAATTATTTTGAGCTGAAAATGAAAATTTAACATATCAAAATTTATGGGATGTAGCTAAAGCAGTGGTTAGAGGAAAATATATATCTAAAAATATCTATGTTATAACAGAAGATCTTAAATCAGTAACTTAAATACCCACTATAAAAATCTAGAAATAGAAGAGCTAATTAAATCCAAAGCAAGCAAAAGAAAGAAAATAATAGATTTGGATAGAAAACTATTAAATAAAAAACAGAGAAAATCAGTGAAATCAAAAGTTGCTTCCTTTAAAAGACAACAAAATTGATAAATCTTTAGCTAGACTGACCAAGAAATAAAAAAAAGAAGAAGACACAAGTAACCAAAATCAGAAAAAAGAGGGGCAATCCTTACCATCCTTACAAAAAATTAAAAGATCGTAAGTGAATATTATTAATCACTTATCAAATCAATTTATGTGAATATAACAAATTTCTAGAAAGACACAAATGACCTAATCTGACTCAAGAAGCAATAAAAAATCTGAATAGATGTATAATAAGTAAAAAAAAAGAAAAAAAAAGAAAAAGAAAAAAATTAATTAGTAATTTAAAATCTTCTCACAAATACAAAGTCTGGCCCAAATGGATTCACTAGTGATTTCTACCAAATATGTAAAACAGAAATAATTCTAATTCTTTACAAACACTAAAAACAGAAGATAAAGAAACACTTCCAAATACATTCCATGAGTCCAGTATTACCCTGACACAAAAGTCAGACAAAGTTATCTGAGGAAAACAAACCATAGACCAACATCCCTCATGAGAACAGATACAAAATTCCTTAAAATTTTAACAAATTGAATTCAGCAACATATAAAAATAATTGTATGCCATCACTAAGTGGAATTTATATAAGTTTGGTTTAGCATTCAGAAATCAATCAGTGCAATACACCATATTAATAGAATAAAGGACAAATCCCACATGATCACCTCAGTAGACACAGAAAAAGAATTTTACAAAATTCAATAACTATTCATGACAAAAATATCAACAAGCTAGTAATACAAGGGAACTTCTTTAATAGACAAAGGTAATCTACAAGCATAGCTAACATCATATCTAGTGATGAAAGATTGAGTGTTTTCCCACTAAGATTAGAACTAAGGCCAAGGATAACCTTGCTTACTCCTTCATTCAACATTGTATAAAAGTTCCAGTCAGTTTAATAAGGCAAGAAAAAAAATTAAAGGCATACCAATTGAAATGGAAGAACTAAAACTGCTTTTACTCACAGACAACACGATCTTGTATGTAGACAATCCTAAGAAATCCACACACAAAAAGACCTATTAAAACTAATAAACCAGTTTAGCAAGATCACAGGATACTAGATCAATGTACACAAATCAATTGCATTTCTACATATTGGCAAGGAACTATCCAAAAATGAAATTAAGAAATGAATTCCATTCACAATAGCATCAAAAAGAATAAAATATTTAGAAATCGATTTAACAACGGGAGTGCAAGACAGGACTTGTATAGTGAAAACCACAGAACATTGCTAAATGAAAGGAGATACACTCTATGTTCATGAATTGGAGACTCACATAATTAAGATGGCAATTCTCCCCAAAATGATCTATAGGTTTAACACAATCCCTAAAAAATTACTATCAGGCATTTTTTTGTAGAAATTAACAAATTCATCCTAAAATGCATATGAAATACAAAGAATGTAGAATAGCTAAAAACAATCTTGAAAAAGAATAGAAAGAACTTATATTATCCAATTTCAAACTTACCATAAAGTTCCAGTCACCGAGACAATGTGGTATTGGCATAGGATAATCTTGTAGATCAATGGAACAGAACTGAAAGTCCAGAAATAAACTCTCACATTTATGGTCAATTGATTTTTCACAAACGTGCTAAGGCAATTTAATGGGAGAAAAGATAGTCTCCCCACCTAATAGTGCTGAGACAATTGGTATTTACATGCCAACAAAATTAAAAATAAGAACCACACCATACACAAAAAATAACTCAAAATGGACCATAGACTTAATGTAGAAGTTATAAAACTTCTAGAAGAAAACATAGGGAAAAACTTCGTGACATTGGATAAGACAACGAGTTCTTATATATGACCCTAAAAGCATGATCTATAAAAGAAAAAATTTGATAAACTGTACTTTATCAAAATAAAAACTTTTGCTCTCCTAAGATACCAATAGGAAAATTAAAGGTCAAATCACAGCCTGGGAGAAAGGTTTGCAAATCACATGTCTAATAAAGGACTTGTATTCATAATACATAAATAAGCCATATAACTCAATAAGAAGAAGACAAATACTCCAATGTAAAAATGGCCAAAAGAGGTGGATAGACATTTCACCATAGAAAATATAGGAATATCTAAGAAACATCTGAAAAGATGCTCACCATCATTAAGTTACTTGGGAGATGCAATTTAAAACCAAAATGAGGTTCTGCTACATCCCCACGAGTGTGGCTATACCTCAAAAATGTATGCTAAGTAAAAGAAGCCACACAAAACTCTACATATTGTGTGACTGCATTTATATGAAATGTCCAGAAAGGCCAATCCAAAGATATAGAAAACAGAGAAGGGGTTGTCTGGGGTTGAAAGTGGGAGCAGAATTGGCTGCAAATAAGCACAAAGAAATGTTTTGTGGCGATGGATATATGATAAAACTGGATTATGATGACCATTACACATTTCTATACATTTACTAAAAATCATTGAATTGTAACAGTTACAATCAGTGGATTTTATAGTGTGTAGATTATACCTCAATAAAGCTGTTTAAAAAAAAAAAAGAGGTGATGGTGGCTTGGACCATAGGGCCTCAGAGGTGAGGTGGTGAGAAGTGATACCAGCAGATGGTGGAAGACAACACTACACTAGTGGGTGAGTAAAATCGGGACCTCAGGGTCTTGATTCTGGGTCACTGTGTTAGCTTTCTCCAGAGAAAGAGAACCAATAGGATATATACAGATCTATTTAAGAGGAAATTTATTATAGGAATGCGGCTCCGGCAATTATGGAGGATGCGTCCCACTATCTGTCTTCCGCACCTGGCTTGACAGTTCACTACCATGGTACGAAGTTAGATGCATGGCCTGCTGGGGGAGCATCTACAATGTGAAGCTCTGTGTCTTACCCATGGCCCCCAAGACTGCGTAAAAATCTTTGGAGACTCATTTCCCATTAAATTGAAGCAAAACAAAAAAAAAAAGTCAAGAAAAAGAAAAACAGAATAATCCTAATGTAAAACCCCTACATTCCTGTCTCATTAGCAACATGTAGCTTTTTATCTTTCCTTTGATTGTATATGCTCCCCTCCCCCATCCTTCACCCACACATTCATTTTTCTTGCTTGCCTTTTTGTAGTTAGTTTCCAATCTAAGCATCAGAGCTGGTATCGGAGATTCTGTGTTCCATTTATTAGTGTCATTGCAGAAGCCATCACATCTTCCTGAGCTCATTCATCATTCCCCCTCTTCTCTCAGCATCATTTTAAATATGCAAGGTCTCATCACCAGCATCGCTGTCCCAGCCACAGTCCCAGCTATCCTGGTCTGCAAAAGGCAATAAAGGAAAGCTTGCAGGAATCCAATGTTAGGCAACAGTCTGCCTTGGAATCATTCATTTGTTTTCCTTATAGCCAGAAAATTTTTACTAGGTTACTAATATGCGAAGGTCACTGTGGAGGTGCATCACAGAATGCTAAGATATAAAACAGTTTTTACCATCAAGGAATTTACCAGCAAGGCGTAGAAATAAGAGTGACATGAAAGAAAGGGGTGGCAGATGATAAGCAGCTGAGCGAGTGGGGGTTTCACAGAAGCACAAGATCACTGCAGCTGGTGTAGTCACAGGAGGTCCCCTGGATGCAGTGGCTTGGTGGTGGCATTTGAACTGAGTCTTGGAGGATGAGTAAGTCTTTGAGAAATAGAGAAAGGCGGGTAGGGGAGAAGGAATTCTAGGAGGAGGGAACAGTATGAACAAAGCCATGGAAATAGGAGAGCTTAAGTTATATTTGAGGGTGATAAAGGTGATTCATATATCAGGAACCACAAATGGACTCATAACTGGCCCAGTGATCTGACCCACAAATCTAAACCTAAGTCAGCCTGCACTTACGGGGTATGCCTCACTGTCGAGAAACATAATAGCAGTCATAATCCTCCAACTCAGCTTCAGCTAGCTTACCTCAGGACACAGGACCTGCTAGCCTGATCCCCCACCTCCTCATCAATCTTGCCCCGTGTCTGTATTGCCTCCTCTAAGGCTTTATAAACTTCCTCTTGCCCATAATCCCTTGGGAAAGGGCTCCACTGCTTATGAGTCACTGCACTCCCCCAATCCATGGACTATGGGGACATCAAACTCACTACTGAATTATTTTGGTTTTGTCATTTGAAAAGGACGTCACCAAGATCAGGGGCTCCTGCATCAGAAGCACCCAGAAAACAGGGTGACAACACAGATTCCCAAGTGTCACCCAGAGATTCTGTAGGAATGCTCTCCCCACTTCTCTCTGCAGAACTGGCTCCTTCTTGTCCTTGAACTCTGAGGTTATATATCACCTTCTCAAAAAGGACTCCTCTGACCAGCAGATGAAATAGGACTCCTTCCTGCTAATGTTATTTCTCTCAGCCCCCATCTTTTAAGTCATATACGTATTATCATCGCTTATAATCATTTTGTTGATGTTTGTTTGCTTGTCTGTCTCTGACAGTAGCATCTAAAGTCTCTAATAACTATTGGAGTTCCATGGTCCCCATTCCCAGTGCTCACACCCTCTGAAACAGATTCTAGGGCAGGCAATTTTTCCCAAGTTCCATCCTGACCCTAAGTAACCAGGTCAGCATGAATTTTTAATATTAGAATCAAGCTATGTTCCTAGAGCGATAGGAGTAATGGCTCTCCCTCTGGGTGGGATCTGAATAATCTGTCTTTTTTCTAGAAAGTTCTTCTTGGATATTCACTTTCTCACATTTTGCTATGAAGCCAGGGTATACTATCACAGAACCAGTATTTTATAAAGCAACCTGTGCCTCTGTTACCCTATTTGTAAATGGAGGAAATATTGCATACCTTGAGAGATTGTGGTGAGAATTAAATGACTTAATTTATATGCAGAAAAGTGTCTGGTTCAGAGTAAGTGCTCAACAAATGTTAGCTTTTCCATTTTTTACCATAGTAGCTCTCATTCAGAGCTATTATATATTTTTCCCCCTGAAAATAGAAATTGAACATTTTTTGCATCAAAATCATTTAAAGTGTTTGTCTGAATGCAGAGCCCTGGGTCTCAGGCTAGACCAGTAGAATGGAGCCGAGGAATCTATCTTTGAACAAATTTTCTAAGAGATTTTGGTGTCCCTGGAGTTGGACCCACTAGTCTACTGGGTTTATATAAAGTATGGATGAAATTTCAACCTTGGCCTCCATGTCCTGCTGCCTGGCTCAGCTGTGGAACATTCTATTATCTAGAAACCCAAGACCTGAGATGTGATGATTGCTCAAGACATGGTAGAGGGGGGTCAGGACAATGTCAGCAAGATCACTCTGAAAAAGACCTGCTCCGGCCCTCGGTCTTGTTCTAGAAACAGACTTCAGGATGTGTTCTGAGCAATTCCTGGCCTACAGTTGCTGCAGGAAGCCTCTCACAGCCATCAGTTTTCCTAGAAGGAGAGCTGTCTAGGGAACCTCTGATGCTTTGAGTACATCTGTCACCACATCAGTCAAGTCATATACACAACATACGTGATTCCTGCTGCCTCCTGGCTGTGAATTATCCATTTCCCTGGCATGTCAGCCTATTCATTGTGGACCACAACCCCCCTGGATGTGACATTCAAATGTGACCCCTCAGAGCACACTTACCCCAGAGCAGCTCTTGCATGTCTCCTATTTAAAGTGTGAGAATCTTGCCATCTCATCATAACAATTACAATGCAAACTAGTAAGTCTTTCCATTTCTACAGGACTTCATGGATGGTTGTCGAAGAACATTCAAAGCCATTATGCAGCATGCCTCACAAAGGGAGCAGGAAGAAAACAGGAGTCCCTTCTGCTTTTCCGGATGTGAAACCTTGAGGAATTTATGTGACTTACCTAACTTCACCCAACAGATCAGAGGCTAACATGGCCATGACTCTCCATGCTCTGACGCTGGGTGTGGCCTTGCCCTGCTTCCTACCACAGTGTCCACAGGGTATAGAAGAAACACAGAGCACTCGCTGGGGACCACTCTTTGAATCTTGAGCTGTGTGATTTTGAGAAAACACACCTCACAGTGGTGACATCAGGATATAATGTAAAGCACTGTGAGTGGCACACACCAGATTCTCCAAGGGTATTCCATGTTAATATTCCTGCATCATTATTAACCACAGACATCACTGCAAGGGATATTGGTGATTCTGACCAAAATGGCTCAGATCCCATCTGGAGCTTGTCTCCCCTCTTGTATGTTCTTTTAGGGGTAAGAGGATAAAATGGTTATTATGTTCCATTTTGGGTGTGTGTTTTTTTGCTTTGATAAAATAGAGAACACTTTTAGAACTTATTCTCCAGTTTTAAGAACTTTAGACTAAATTATTAAATGACATTATGTTTGACACAGGGAATACAAGTTTTTCATTTTTTTCCCCCGGAGAACTACACTTAAACTCTACTCTTGCCCCAAATCAAATGAGTTCAGTTCTGCTTTGCTCCATTAACTTTTTTTTTTTTTTTTTTTTTGAGGGCAGTGTCACTGGCCCTCATATGTGGGATCCAAACCGGGGCCACTGGCTTCCCAAGCCAGCGCTTAACCACCGCGCCACTCAGCCGGCCCATCCATTAACTTTTTGACCAAGTTTAAAATAAATGCTGACAAGATACAGTGGATCAGATATGACCAGGCAAGAAAAAGATAATGAGTGAATGAATTTTCCTGGTAACTGCTTAATCTGGTCAGTTGGTCCCTGACTAATTTCTCAACAACATCTAGAAATTCAGAATGAAATATTTAAAAATAAATAAAAATGTTGACACTCAGGGAATCATTAGCCTTAGATGACATAATTATTACTTTTAGTTAATCACAGTCATAGAGATTTTATGCTTCTTGTCATAATTACTTCCTGCGAACAATCCAATTCATTGCCGCCACCTTATGCTTCCTTGTTCCACATACACATACGGCGCTCACCGAGAACTTAACAGGCCCTTGGGGGAAGCTGCAAAGCGAGAGAGGAGCATGACCTACCTGCCGGGCTAAGGGCCACAGAGATTGAGTGCAGAACAAAGCCCCTGACAGAGACATCCTAGAGGACAAAGCATATTAACACAACAACCTGTATTCTGTATGTCTAATGAGGGTGAACTCTTCCTGCTGATCCCTGCCGCTCCCCATCCAAAGGACTTGCGCCCCTTCAGGCGGGGAATATGAAATGTGACACAACAGAAGACTGTGAGCACCAGAGTGGCCACCTGACATACAGAGAAGTGATCCACAGGGAGAATGTAACCCAAAAAATAACTCATCAGAAAACAAAAGTATTCCCAGCAGCATCATTTTTAAGGATAAAAAGCATAAAGAACTAAAAACCCTGCCAATGTGCAGAAGGGCCAAAAACACCATGATGGAAACCATGATGGAATACGACACAGCTATTTGAAAAGACAAGTTATGGACTACATACCTGTAGAAATGCTTATATAGAGCAGTATAAAGTGGAAAGTCACAATTAACAATGTCAAAATTCATGTATATGTCAGTATCTAAATACTGAAACTTGCTATATAAAAAAAAAACACCTCACAGCCCGAGAGATTAAATCTTCATACATGTATCCTATCTCAATTTACATGGACCACACAACTATATTACTACTTTTCCTTAGGAAGTTCATTCTTTCAGTCTTGCAGTTTCTATTTAATCTTTCTCCACTAGCCTCAAACTTCCCAGCTCCCATAACAGAATCCTAGGAGTCGCCTGTGACTCTTGCTCTGCCTACCCAAATTCGGCAACATAACCCCTCTCCTGTCATGTGTTCCAGCCACGCTGGCCTCTTACATCCTTGAATCTTCCAAGTGCTCGCCTCTCTTGAGCTCTTCCCCTTATGCACTTCCTGGCAGGCCTTTGCTCCAAGTCAGTCAACTCCGCTAAATCTCATATTGATAGACATCCACTATGATCCACAGGCAACTTTTTTCTTTGTAGCACGTAGCACCATCCTGATGGGTCACTGCTATGAGAAGTGATGGAGGGTGATGGCACTTCAGTCTAGGGGAAAGCCCTGGCCCTGGCCAGGTGGGGTTGGCACAGCGAGGCAGTGGGCAGTGAGCCTCAGGTCACTCTTTACATGCAACCCGCAGTTGTTCCATGCCTCGTTGTCGGTGTTACTCTGGCGATCAGGTAATAGTCGTATCAAACTATTGATCAATGATAATTGTACAGATGGTTCCATAGCCACTAAACTCAGATGCAACACAACAGAAAGGTTAGAGCATGGACTTGGAGACCAAGTTCCTAGGTGGAACCCCAAAACTGTGGTCAGAAAAGTCAAAAGACACAGGGAAGTCAAGGAGCGCCAACATGTATTATTTCAATACTGACTGTCACTCTGGCAAAGCTATGACCTCAGGCATCATATTGTGTTTCCTTTTTGACTATTTACAAAAATGTAAGCTTAAAGGACAGAGGTGTGATGAGGGAGGGAGTATGATATAAAAAGACAAGTAATCAATGAAGGCGTAACCCTGAAATTCTTTCCTGTGCCATATGCTTTTAGTGCACTCTTTCCATCATTTCAAAGTTCATATCTTGTTAAAGCCTTCGTCTTTTCAGGCCCTGTCTACAACAGGTTTCCAAAAAGAGCTTGGGGACAGTCGTGCCTGCTGGAAAAGCCAAAGCTTCATTGCTCTCTCTTAATAAGTACCTTAGAACTATACTTCCCACCACTTAACGAGGTGGGGTCTGCAAGGCCAGCAGCGCAGGGGCTGGTTATTTCTTCCCCGACAATGTCTGTAACTCTGGCAGCCGCCGGGCTAAATTCTGGCCCCTCCTCTCCATCCCCTCTGTGACCACTCACCCGGATTCTCGTAACAGCTTGTTCGGTAGCCTTCTCCCATGCTAGTCCATTCTCCCTCCCACGTCACTCATTTAGTTCATTTACTCATGCAGCAAGTGTTTAGGGAGGACCTTCTCCATGCCAGGTCTTCACAGGAGGCTGAGCTGGACACAAGTGAAAACTAGTCCTGACTCAATGAACTTAAAAGCCAGAGATAGCATGTGTATGTCACCCCCATAGTTCTAAACGAATGTTCGGTCCTCTTTACCAAAGTACCTTATAGTGTTCCCAGAAGGCTGGGCTCCATGGAGAAGAGAGAGTCAACTTTGCTATCAGGAGGAGGTGAACCACAACAACAGTTCCTGTCAGTGTGTGTGTGTGTGTGTGTCTGTGTGTGTATGTTGTGGGGTGGGGGGACAGGAGGTGCTGGAGCCCATGGGTTGCACCTGTGTCTTCTGGCCCTCAGGTTGGGTCTCGCAGGTGTACTGGGGGTCCCCTCTCCTGCACATTCCGCCCCTAGTACTCCACCACATTGTCCACCGTATTGTCTCACCATTGTTCCCTGTTCTCTGTGAACCCATCACACCTCAGTGCTTCTGCACAGGCTCTTCCCTTGGTGCGATTCTCTTTCTCAGCTTCTTAACCTAAGGCTCTCTTATTCATCCTTCAAAACCCACTTCAAATGTCCCTTTCTGTGACCTCTTCCCCATAACCCCAGACAAGTCAGGAGGTCCTTCTTCTGTCTGCCTACTGCTACCTGCTGTTAAGTCCAGTATAACACTCATTATGTTTACCCTAACTGTCTATTTATGTCTGCCTGCCTCCAGCAGACCGGGGCGCCTTCAGAGCAACTTCTTATTATTCATCATCATCATCACTCCAGTGCCTGGGCTATAAGAGGTCCCTAGTAAGTGATGTTGAACAGGTGATTAATGAATGATGGCTGGATGAATAAATGAGTGTACACGTATTTTGAAAGTGCCTGGCCTGTCTGCAGTTCCGCAAGGAGGCGGCATTGGTTCTAGAACTTCGAAATGGAATCACAAGACCATAACTATCCACTTACTCTTATCAAAAAGAAATTATTTTTCTTAACATTCTTATTTTTAACCTACTCTGATCGTCCCTTCTGCCCTCCTTTTTTCCTTAGAAAGACATTTTTTCTTTTTTGTTCCCACAAGCTTTCCTTTGTGGTTAACCGAAACTCAAGGGTCAAGTATTTCACCTTCAAACACCATGTGTCCCAGCGCACTGTACCTTCTGACTAGGGAAACGCCTCTGTGCAGTCCAAGTGCTGGCTTACTAGCTCCTTCCAACCTTCATGGTTAGGGCTGCTGCCAAAACTATTGTTCACACAACCTAACATTTCTTCATCATCAAACCCTATTACAGCATGATAAACCAACCTGAAACAGGCCTCTCATTACTTAATATTTCCCAGACCTTTAAAAACACAATAAAACCGAAGAGAAAGCTCGTGAAATAACTGCACAGAGGTTCTCTCCCAGGTCCCCTGGCTGCGATCCTCCCTTCACCCAACCAGGTTTTTTCTATGGATTCAGAGGAAGGAAGAGGGTTACCCTGGGCATCCCTCAACAGGCCAGTTTGACAAGCTAAGTGTTCATTAACCCATTCAACTAGCCCCTAAACTTTCTGGGATTCAAATAGGTTTTCTTGATATTTCAGGATGTTTTAAGTAAGCTGATTAATCTTTCACGTCTGCCTCTCCAAATGTCTCTGTGGACAAGCCATCTGAGAAGGGGACCTGGGTGTCTTTACCTTTAGGATACGACCCTCACTTCTTGAGCCCTCCATTAAAGCTTCATGCCTTCACTATAGGCTAGAAAACACTGGGTTGGGATACAGTTATAACCACCATTCTTGAGACATTATTTCAGGGGTCAGCTGAGTGGCGCAATTGGTTAAGAGCACGAGCTCTGAGCAACAGGGTTGCCAGTTCGATTCCCACATGGGCCAGTGAGCTGTGCCCGAGCTGAGCTGCGGCTGAGCTGCCAATGGGCAACCAGATGGCTCAGCTGGTGAGAGCACGTGCTCCTAACAACAAGGTTGCTGGTTCGACTCCCGCATGGGATGGTGAGCTGCACCTAATCCCCCTGTCCCCCACAACTAGATTGAAAGTGGCGACTGGACTTGGAGATGAGCCTGCGCCCTCCACAACTAAGATTGAAGGACAACAACTTGACTTGCAGCTCATGGGTCTGGAAAAACACAATGTTCCCCTTCCCCAATTCCAACACTATTCCCTTCCCCAATTCCCTAATTAAAAAAAAAAAAAAAGAGGGCCGGCCAAGTGGCGCATTGGTTAAATGCTGGCTTGGGACGCCAGCGGCCCCAGTTCAGATTCCACATATGAGGGCCAGTGACACTGCCCTCCACAGCTAACAACAGCTCCACCTGGAGCTGGGCTGTGCGATCCCTGGCTACGGTGTAGGCTGCAGCCCCTGCTGTAGTGGGCTGCCATAGGCTACAGTGAGTGGCCGGCAGCCAGCATGAGCTGCCAATAGCCGCGGTGAGCGACCATCCAGAGGCCAGCCACCTATCTGCCTCATCCAGGAAGAGCACAATGACGATACCAACATGGACCAGTGAAGCAATGTCCTCTACAACTAGACAGAAGAACAAAAGGACAGCAACTTGTCTGTTCCCCTCCCCAAATTCCCCAATTAAAAAAAAAATCTTAAAAAAAAAATTATTTCAGTTAGATTTGCTATTATTAATTACACAACAGCAATATTCTGTCATAAGAAAGTCCTAGTTGCTAAAACCTTTTACTAGTCATTTAATCAACAATGGTCAGAGGCTAAGTCCCATCTAGCCCTTGTTAAATCTGAGAGTTTGGGACATGAAGTTACAATCTTTGGACTTTTTAAATTATTTTCTGGTGAACTATTCTGATTTTAGAAATGGTGCAATAATGTACATAACTGTGATCAACACTGCATAAAGGGTGTCGTGTGTGTGTGTGTGTGTGTGTGTGTGTGTGTGTGCGCGCACGCACGTACACACATATGTATGTGCATCTACGTCTTTCCCTCAGGGTTTCAGTAGACATTAAACCATGACCAGGTCAGGGAGTTTTTGTAAAAAAATAAAGGCTCACCAGAGGCTCTGACTTCCTAACTCTGACTTTTTCCACTAAGGAGGAATTCCTTCCCAGATGGTGAAACTTTTGTTGACTTGTAACTACTGAAAAGAACTGATCTTAATGTGAGAAAAATTTTATGTGTTTCTCAGGAAAAGGTGTTATGTAAATATAGTAGTTGTACCTCATTATCATGGCTTAGCCTGGAAAAGCAGACGCTAGCGGTGACACATTAACCCACCTCAAGTATAGATACAGGACACCAGTATCTTAAGGAGGATACCAGACATTTGTTCTCTATCTCAGGGACTATCAAATAAGAAAAAAAAAGACTTAAGTTTCAACCAAAGAGAGAGCATGATGAGGCTTATGTGAGAGCTTCTTGATTATCCAGCTGTTTTATGCAGCTTTCCTAAACAGAGCAGGGAATTTGACATTTACTGAGTGACTATTGTGTGGAAGGCTTGGGTAGTGGATGATAGAAAGGAAAGTAAGACACCTAGAGTCTCTGCTCTTCAGGAGGTCACAATCTAGTAGGAGAGACAAGATAATCATTCACAAATATAGAATAATAACTTAATAAATAAATATTTATTTAAAATTTATTTAAATATTTAAATATTTATTAAATAAATAAATATTTAAATAAATATTCACAAATATAGAATAGTAACTTAAGATACGACCTAAGACAGTATCCATAAAGAACAGTGGGTGGGATAGTCCAGTATTCTGTGCACTCTGACCCCAGAAAGAGAGAGCCCCACAAGCTGAAGCAAGTGGAAAATCTTGGTATTGAGCCTTGAAGGATGGAAAGGGTTTGGAGAAGAGGGGAGAAGGAGATGGAGCAGAAGGGCATTTCAAGAGAGGTTACCAAATATTTTTAAAATGAGCTTGAAGGACAAATGTGACTCCACTTATATGAGGTACCTAGGGTAGCCAAATCCAAAGAGATAGAAAGTAGAATGATGGTTGTCTGCTGGTGGCAGGGAAATGAAGATTTATTCATGAATAGATATAGCATTTCAGCATGAAAAGGTGAAATAATTCTGGAGCTAGGTGATGGTGATGGTTGTACAACAATATGAATATACTTCATCCCATGGAACCGTACACTTAAAAGTGGTTAAAATGGTAAATTTTATGTTATGTATATGTGACCACAATTTTTTTTAAAAAGTTTGAGATCAATCATCATCTGTCCCTAGAAAACAGAGGGTGGGCTGATATTGAACTTTTGAGGTTTGTTCTTTCATGACTCTCTATTAACAGTATGTGTGGCCGAGCAAGTGTGAAATGATTACATGGAATCCATCCCTGGGCTGTTGCACTTTAGTCTGTTGGGGTTGCTATAACAGAATACCATAAACTGGGTGGCTTATAAATGACAGAAATGGATTTCTCACAGTTCTGGAGGCTAGAAGTCCAAGGTCAGGGTGCCAGAGTGGTCAGGTCCTCTTCTGGGTTGCAGAATTCCCCCTGTGTCCTCACATGGTGAAAAGAGCAGAGAGAGGAAGCAAGCTCTCTCGTGACTCTCATAAGGGCACCAACCCCATTCGCAAGGGCTCCATCCTCATGACCTCACCTAATCCTGGGCACCTCCCACAGGCCCTGTCTCCTAATACCATCACACTGGGGGATAGGCTTTCAACATATGAATTTGTGGGGGCACACATACTTTCAGTCCCTACAGTGGCTGACTATCCAACAGCTTTCTCTTCCTTCTTCCTTGCCCACAAAGCCTACTTCCACTATAGAGGCCAGTGACTCACTTCCCCAGTTTCATTGCAGGTAAGGACAGACATGTGACCCTGTCCTTTCCTATGGTACTAAGGGGAAACCTCCTAGAGGGTATATGTTTGGGAAGATTTTCCTCCCTTTTTAAAAAACGAAGAGGGAGCTCTACTGAGATGAACTTTCTGTCGGTCTTCCTTTGGATGTTGTTGTGTGAAGGGGCTAAGATGGCGATCTTGCATCCAGAAGGGAGAGGCTAGAGAGTGACAAATAAGTCAACCTGGAATCCTGATAACCTGCTACTTATTAATCACCCTCAGAAAGGAGATCCCTCCTTGTCTGAGCCACTGTTTGTCTGGCATTCTGTTCCCTTGTAGCCAAGATGATTCCTATGGACGATGGTGTAACAAAGATGTCCCTGTGGTACATTGCAGAGAATCCAGATTCAGCAGATTAAAAAAAAAATAAAAAAAAATAAAGGTGTTTATTACCCTTTCCTTCCTTATATGGTAGGCAAAAGAAAGAATGCACAGAGCAGGTCACCCAGGCAAAAAGAACACCTCATGCTGGGTTTGCAAAGACATAGGGCCATCATAAACAAAAACCAATATTTTGGCATGTTTTGCAAAGAATCACATTCTCCTTTGTAGCTGAGAAAGGTTGTATTTAAAGGGAACATACAAAGACTAAGGACTCTCTGAAGATGGTAAGGGTCAAGAAGCAATGACCCAGGAGCCCAGAGTGGGATGTAGACAGTACACGTAGGCTAAGAAGAGCATCAATGGGATCCGGAACAAGAGAAACCCAAGGTCAACATCAACCACCATCTTCTCTCAACTCAGTTCTGTGGGTTTCAGTAATTCTCCACTAAGCTTTGTGCTTTCCTTACAAAGACCCAGGCTAAGTGCCCCTCAACATATTGCTATACAGAGATGCCGGATCTGAGTGGGAGGGACTTCTTTGATTGCTAAAATAAAGATTCTGGTGCTCTTTTATCACATTTTTCTATCAAGGTGAACATCTTTCTGGGGGTATTACGATTTGGCTGTTTATTAAGCACTTCTCTTAGCTGGTGGTCTGAGAGCTTCCTCCAAAGTTGATGAAACGGGCACAGCCAAGGAAAGGAGATGGTTCCATCTGCCCATTAATGATGCTGGCAGCCCTGAGAGGTCCAGGCATGAGCCAATCTGTCACATCCCACTCTGAGTGTCCTGTGGCACTTTTAACAGGAACCAAGGTGTTGAGCTAGACAGCTGCCCTCTATGAATGGGACTCCTTGACCTGAGGCAACTAGAATTACAAGCCACTTATTTCTCCAGAAAAAAAGAGATGGGGAAAAAAAAAAAGAGATGGATTCCTTAATGAAACCAACCCCTTTCCCCAGATTCACACACTAGTGTTAAAAAAAGGGAAAACTCGAATTCTCTGGCGGGCAGCTGACCCTACTGCTCTACAAAGAACCATGATAAAACAAAAATCAAACAAACAAAAACCCAGCGCTGTGAATGAATGCATACAAATGCCCTCATAAACTGAAGCCCATGTGAAATATGTCCAATCCAACTCATCAGGGATTAGCGCGCCTTCCCGCCAGGCACAGCTTGCTTCAGGGCTAAAAATGGAATTAGAAACTCCAATTCATATCCTCTGATTCTGATCAAGGGCAGGGTCTCTGGGCTATTCTATCAGCATTCAAAGAACGCGGCACTATTCCCCAGATAGCACACAAATGCTCCATGAGTTGCAGAGTCCCAGTGGGGATGGAAGTGTTTGGGGTCGGGTGAAAATGAATTTCCATGGAAAATGTCACACGAACATTACCTTCTGGGATTCAAATGAATTGGGTTTTATA
The DNA here is from genome assembly GCA_033961575.1 of Aselliscus stoliczkanus. Classification (NCBI taxonomy): domain Eukaryota; kingdom Metazoa; phylum Chordata; class Mammalia; order Chiroptera; family Hipposideridae; genus Aselliscus; species Aselliscus stoliczkanus. The sequence continues at coordinate 68,283,305 of CM066739.1, read as the reverse complement.
CCAGGAAGACTTTTCTCATTAAAGCTGTACACTGGGGACATGGCTCTCACAGGGAGTGTAGGGCTTGTTGATGGTCCTCTAGGGCTTTCCTAGGGCCCTGTGACCTTTTCTGTTTCGTTCAGATTTAAGAAGGGGAACAATGCAGAGCAGTGGGAAGGGCGTGGGATATGGAGTCAGGTCTGCACTGAAATTTGGAGCCTGCTGCTTCCTCACTGTGTGATATCGGACAAATTGACTAACTTCTCGGAGCACCTAGAGGGTAGGTGTGAGACAATATATGTAAAGTACCTAAGAAAAGACAAAGATTGTTAGAGCAGGCTCATGAGAACAAATCTGAGCCAGGATTAAGCTTTCTTAATAACTTCAATGAAATAAGCGGTCACAAGGGTCAGAGACAGCAGCAAGTGGCCGGGGACTGACGCAGCTCCCCAAGTCCTTTCCTGTCACATCAAGACATTCTCCTGTGCAGATTAACACAGAAAACCTATGAGCCATGTATGTGGCCACATCATCTACACAGAAGAGCCATCATGAAGTATCTTCATATTACACTCAGTTACATAACTTACTTTACCTATTCCCAGGACCCATGCTCAGTACATCCATAGATTCCAGATTTGTTACAAACGAGCAATCCAGGCAGACCAGGTACTTCCTTCTAAAGGTATTTCAGAGGGAAGGAGCCTGCATTAGTAAATATCACTCATGTGTTTACTTGGAGGTCTATCATTAGCAGGTTTACATAAAGATTTGGTTGAGTTCCCGTTCTTCTTTCACCGCAGGCTTCCCTCTGGTAAAGAGAGAGGCCAGATTGCAGGCCTATTGCTAACCATTTCCTGCCCAGCACCTAACCCAGATGGGGCCTGACAGACAGTAGCTTTTATCACGTTATTAAAAATAATAATTATAACATGACAATGTTTATGCTCTATTTCTGCCTGGCTTTCCAGATCTTGCATAATTCAGCTTATTTCATCTAGGCCTCACTTCCCCAATTGTGTACAGTTCTCATCTCTGTCTTTCCCCCCTTGTTTTATCCCAGTGGTCTACCCGCCTTCCAAGGTCAAGGGCCCCCTTCCTCCTGGAAACTCCCAGTCCTACTGCTACTGTCTGATTTCACCCTTTGTACCATCTGTGATCCATGATCTGACACTGAACCTAGCGTACCTACATCGTACTGTTTCTCACTTTTGTATGTGTGACAGTGTTCTTTCTCCAAATAGATTATAAATCCCATTAGGGCTGAGAACTCTAACTGCAGCTGAGTCACTTATACCAGGAAGCATCCCTCGATCCACTTCCCTAACAGATGTGGTCCCTCTGGTATCGACCCATCAGGATCTCATTTTTCCACACTGTGATGTTCTCGGAACTTCTTGTAATTCCCGATTTAAGTGGTGCATCTCTTTATGGACAATAAGGCAGGAAGATAGCGTCCTGTCTCTCTCGCTCACTCTCATATCCCTACTGCCTGGCACAGCACCTGGCAAGGAGTAGGTAATTAATAAATATCTGTTGAAGAAGTAGGTTTTCTAGTGGTAAAACCAGGTGGAGCCAGGAAGCCTCTTAACTTATACAATGAACCTATGGAGCATCTGCTCTGGGTACTCAGGGTGCAAAGGTGAAGAAGACATGACCTCATTCATCTGATCTCTGGACTGCGAACGTCTGATCAACTTCTTTACCACCCTCTCTGGGTCTCCAGATATGTACAAAATAGCTATGCAGATAAAACTGGAACGAATCCCATTAGTTAAGCCAAATGAGTTTGTAGGAGGGAGGGAGAAAATACGGGAAACATGGCTCTGGAGGGGTGCAGGGCTCCCACTCCCCTTTATCCCCAGTGGCCATCACACCAGCTTTACTTCTGGCCCCAGTGCAGGAGAAAAACGCACAGCAACCCTTAAACTGAGCTTTGGCCTAGCAACTAGCAGATCTTTCTCCTGCCCCTCACCGCCCTGTGCCTTGTGTGCAGTGCCCCATTTGTGAAGATACATACTAGGGCACCTTTCTGGAAACCTTTTTTTTAGAATGACACATTCCAACTTGTTTATCACAGATTTTAACCACCCACATAACAAATTCAAATGAACTCTAATGTTCAAACCAGACAATAATATATATTGAATTTTTTTCCATCTTAATATTACTTGGTGTAATAAAAGACATCATATTCATCATTGCTTTTCTAAAGTCAACACACTTTTCATGGGTTTGGTGCAAGGTCAGTCTATTCCTCAATCCTCTGAGAAACAAGGCAAGTTAATAATTTGGTGTTTATGAGTTGTATCTTATGAAAGATTAAGGTAAACTATGGCAAACCAACCTCTCAAATCCTCCTGGGCAGAGGGGCTGGGGTTGTAGAACGGAGGCAGATGGATTCATATATGGTACTTTCTTAAGCATATAAGGTCCCTCCCTTCCTCCCTCTCTCCTTCTCTCCTTCCTTTCCTCCTCCCCTCCCTCTCTCCCTCCCTCCCTCGCTCCCTCCCTGTGCCAAATGATTCTGTAGTGCAGCTCAAGATGAGAAGGGCTCTTCCATTTACACTTTGACCTACTGAGGCTACTTCCTGGTCCCCGAACTAAAGTTGTCTGCAATGTACACCAACAGCATCAGCTGCCTTCAGCCATACATCAAAAAGATTGAGTCTCCCGCTGGTTGCTTCTTTTCCCCACTACATTTCCCCTCCCACTCACGCCCCTCTCTCTTGCTTCCCTCCTGGAAGGTCACCTCCACATCCCTTGGTACTCTCTTCAAAGCCTTTCTCCATGCTGTGTCCTCTGTGGCCATGTGTTCATAGCTATTTCTCTGCTTCCCCACTAAACTGGAGCTCTTTGAAGGCAGGATCTGTGTCTCATTTGCTTTAGCATCCCCAGTGCATTCAAGAGGGCCTGTAATATGGTGAGTGTTAAGTAAATGTTTGGCCTTAATGAACACATTGAATGAACAGTGAATCAGAAAACAAATTCTTAGTGTCTGAAGATACAAAAAGAAGTGGGTTTGGGCCGGCTGAGTGGCGTGGTGGTTAAGAGCTGGCTTGGGATGCCAGCGGCCCCGGTTTGGGTCCCACATATGAGGGCCAGTGACACTGCCCTCAAAAAAAAAAAAAAGAAGCGGGTTTAATGACGAGCACTTCATCCGTTTGTGACAGGAATAAAGGGTAAAGGATCCTATAGGCTATGCCACCCTACCCTTTGGAGTCCAGGTCGTTGGAGAGGCAGTAACAGGAAAGGACAATAGAAATTGCAACTGTGCCTTATGTAGTCTCAGGGGACAGTTGAGTAACACCGTTTAAAGGAAAACTTGAGGGGGAAAAAGTAGACAAAAGAACTCCTTCGACTGGTTTCAATTAAGCCAATGTAACCCCTCCCCATTCATCAGAAGTCAGCACATTCTTTCCTCCTTCTACACCATTTAGAACTCGGACCAGTGATCCCAGATGGTTCTGTTTTCCCAAATAGATTTTAGTATCAACTCGAGCGCATTCATCTGGATTGGAAATGGAGGCAGAAACAGCTGGCCGCTTCTGCCATTTCCCCTGTCTGTCCGTCTGAGGTCTACAGCCCAGAAGCCCACTTGGAGAGGGGGAGCTTTGTTAATCCTGTGCCTGGGGTTGTGCTTACTTGTATTCTGGCTTATCCAAACCCTCTGCTTTGGTTCCCCTGCTCCTAATGCTGAGTAAATGTTTGCAGAATTGATGGAATTGATGCACTGGCTTTGACGGGAAGGTTGAAAGCTTTCCCAGGACTCCAAGCAGCAAGTTGATATCTTCCTAGGACCCCTTAAATGGACCCCATTCCTCTCTTTGCTCACTTCTGCACACACCTGAGGAATGTGCACAAACCAGCACCTCAGAGTTTTGGTGAAAGAATGGAGTTTGGGAGGTCCTGCTCTCTGATGTGCCTGGGACTCAGGGGCACTTCTAAGAGATGGAACAGCCATCCGTCAAGGCCAGACTGAAGCAAAATGTCTTGTACTGTAAGCTCCGCCCTACAGTTCTTAGGAGCAACCAGCCTGACCCACTGTTAGACTGCATAGCCTGAACCACAAATGCGATTACGCCGTTTTATGAGCACCCCTCTGCACATGGCCCTGGCCTCGGGCACCTGGCTGTCTAAGACATGCCCTCGCCATCCTCAGGATGCAAGCATCAGCCTGATGGATACGTGGTTGGCATAAGCACACTGACTTCCTCAGAGGAAAGATGCAGCTATATCACTGGACACCAAGCGTTCTAACTTATATACAGAAATAAGATTGGAAAGTTTCAGTAAGTGCAGCTTCCTTTCAGCTGTCCTCAATTTCTCATGAGAAGTTTAAAGATTTGTGGACTGCTTAGTATTAGGATTTCCAGAATTCTCTTTCTCTCCTAGAAGCAGTAGTAATGGCAACAGTTAAACTTCATGTCTCCACCCTGTGGCAGGCGCTATACCAAAGCCCTCTATATGAGTCAGCTCTGTATTAGTCTGCGAGGGCTTCCATAACAAAATCCACAGCCTGGGGGCTTGAACAGCAGAAATGAATTTTCTCACCGTTCTGGATACTGATGTCTGAGATCAAGATGCAAGAAAATTTGGTGTCTGGTGAGGCCTCTCTTCCTGGCTTGCCGACAGCCACCTCTCACTGTGTCCTCACCTGGCTCTCCCTCTGTGAACCTGGGAAGGGAGGAGGAGGAGGAGGGGGGAGGGGGAGGGGACGGGGAGGGAGAGGACGGGGAGGGAGAGGGAGGGAGGAAGAGGGAGGGAGGGAGGGGGAGAGAGAGAGAGAGAGAGAGAGAGAGAGATCTGGTGTCTCTTTCTCTTCTTATAAGGACACCAATCTCATCAGATTAAGGCTCCATCCTGAGACCTCATTTTAGCTTGAAGACCTCCTTGGAGGCCCTAACTCCAAATGTAGTCATATTGTGGGGTTAGAGCTTCAACATATGAATTTTGGGGAGACACAACTCAGTTCATCATAACTCACTGAGTCCTCACTCCAAGCTCAGGAAGGCAGAGTGTTACTGCACCGAGCTCTGGAATTACAGAGACAAGTAGACAAGGTCACTGTCATCCAGGGGCTCACAGGCTCTGCAGCAGTGAAGGCAGTCTTCCTTCTTCCTTTTCAGGTGTTGATCAGAATAAAATTGAGAAATAGGAAAATGTCCCTTTGGGTCCCTTCCTTTTTGAAGAGATCCTTTTGGGTTCCCCTTTTGTGCCACTCTCCTTCATGTCCACTTCCAAGCTGGCAGCTAGCACCCAGATTATCTAGGGTTCTCACCCCTATTATTCTTCTATGACTCTGATCCCTGTCCACAACTTTGTCAGTATTTCTTCCATTAAAGCGTCTTTGTACCAAGTTCCACTCTCTTGAGGCAAGTCTCTCAGCTAGGAAAGGAAAAGTCATAGCAAACTTGTTACTTCTGGGTAATGGACTGACATTGTATTGGTGGCCTCTGGAAACCAGTGACTTATAGCACAAATTTCAGACACCATGCTGGGAATTTTTCGAGGGTAGGCGTGTCTCTCAGGGGCCGTCAAACTCACGGTGAGTGAGACATCCATCCGGGGCTTTTCACAAATAAGGCTGTTTCTGCAACCACACAGAACTGTGCTGAAGGGTGTGTGACAGACCCTGTCATGTTTCTTAGGTCTCACATTTCAGAATGAGGAAGTCAAGCTGCCTCCTTTTGCCTGCCAAGGACATCCCTGGGGGTAGGCCCTACCCATGGCTCTCCAGAGATGGGGTATAAATACCTTAGCTCTCTCCTCCCTGGGGTAGGGTCATTCTGAGCCATGGTTTATAATATGATCTCCTACTTCCTGTGGAGTTTTCAGTCACTCACAGTGAAAAATGGCATAACAACGTACCTATTAGTGGCTGCCTCCCTTCCCTGGATCAACTAACTTGTACTAAAATTCTTTTCCAGTGTCGGGTTCTAGAGGGATCCCAACTGAGACATGGTGGCCAGCAGAGGCTGGGCACCGGAATGCATCTAGATGCTGGGCAGGCCCTCTGATCATGCCCTGAGGTTGGGAGTTTCTTGTGGAGAGTCCTACCAGCACCCCCACTCTTCCCTCCTCTGCATGGCCATGGAAGGAGGGTGGGGACCTCAAACCAGAGCCTGTCTGCCTGTGGAGATGTCTGAGAGGACCACCCCAGCTAATGGTGTTTTCTTAACTGTAGACCCTAGCTTACCTAAGTGGAATATTCATTGGGGCTGGTTATGTACAGGGCCCCAGAAATTAAACTGTTTTAATAGAACATAGGATTTGGCATCAGAAATGCCTGTTTGGATTCCAGCTCTGCCACATTGGAGTTATGTGGCTATTTATCTTCTCTGTGCCTTATTTTCCTCATCTATAAAATGGGATCATAATTGCTGCCTCAAAGCATTGTTCCAAGGATGAAAATAATAGCTAACATGGTTCCAAGAGGATTACATGAAATTAATGTAACTCAAAATAACCCTATGAGGATATATCACAGGCTACTTACCTAAAACCTTTGGAGCCAGATAAGTTTGGGGATTCATATTTAACAAAGACAACAGGGTACATGTAACATACATTGCGGAACCCCCATCAGAGTCTAGGGGAGTCCCCTAGACTCAATCACAATATCTCTGCACCCAAAATAGGAAGATTTATACTAAATGGGATAAAGCTCATGAAAAGCCTCATTTTGGAGTTGCAGATAAAGAACTGTGTCCTAGACATCAATCAACTGACTCAAGATCACAGGATTTCAGCCCCAAAGACGAGGGCCAGAGCCTCTGCTCTAACCAATAGACTGCACAGCCTCCAACAATGAAACCCTCTCACCAGAATAAATGAAGGTCATAGGGACTTGCATCTGATTCACAAGGTAATGAGAGCTGCTTTTTGTTAATATCATAAATAATCTGAGCATCTGATTCACAAGGTAATGAGAGCTGCTTTTTGTTAATATCATAAATAATCTGATAGAAATAATTTCTCCCAGAAACAACATGAAAGATAGGATCACACTTGAAATATGAATGCTATAAAATATCAGCCTACAAAAAATAATAGCTACATTTCTTGAAAATGTGATGAATAATTGATGTCTGTTCATTTCATTTAACACCCCCCAGAGCCCTAAGATATGAATACCACCCATGTTAGATGACGGTAAGTAACTTACCCAAAGTCACCCTTAATAAGTGGCTGAGCAGCAGAGCCAATCAGAGTCTGCAGAAGCCTAGGCCCCTCCCACTGCCCTGCCTCCAAAGGGCACATAAGTGCTGCCAACCATCGCTATGGGGTTCACCTAAGGTCACAGGAGTGCCATCACCCTGGGCACCCGCTACCTCAGCCTGGCTGCCTCCAGAGGCCTTCCCGTGACTGACTTCCACTTCAGAAAGCTCCCCAGCTCAGTAGCATTCCTTTTTGCTGCCTACTCTTGCCATTCTGAGAAAAGAACAGTACCTACAGTGTTCAGTGAAACATGCAAGGGCATTGACTGGAAAGAAAATTTCATCTTCTTCCAGTCCTGTCCATGGTGTTGCACCATTCTATCTTTAGATAAATGTTCTGTGCAGCCCAAGAGGCAACCAAGAAAGCTAAAAACGTTCCTGCCAGGAAACAATCAGAAGCTGCAAGGTCTCATTCTTTGCCCAAAGAATGACTATTTAAAAAACAAGAGATAATAAAAACAAACAAGCAATCTCTGCAAACACACAGTGTTTTAAGGTCTGGGGCATTTCGTAATCTCCAGGCAGGTGAAGAAGGATGAGGATCGCAGGGTCCTTGTCTGTCCCTACAAAAATGAGACCCTAAGCGGGGAACCTAAACTATCGAGCTACTTAAAAAGTTAGGGAAGAATGCTGATAGGGAAGTCATGGGCATAGCGATCCCCTCAATGTGTCAGGTATAGCGACTACCCCAGACCAGAACTACTCCTTGGTATTTCAGAAAACTGAAAGTGACTTTGAGAGGTAACTGAGGTTCACTCATTCATGGGTCTGAGGGCTTGATGGGTACCCATGGTCCAAGATGCCCTGTCCCCTCGAGACCTCTCGGCTCCCCCAGAAGTTTCAAATTCCGCCAGTATTGATGGCAACATGTTTCAATCATTAACCATCTTCCACTGCATCATTTGCACATGTCATATTTTTGGGGAATTATGCACCCTTTGAAGGCAGGGATCAGTCCTCAGTTATTTTATGACCTCTATGGAAGTGAGCATGGCATCTACTAGATTGACATTTTTAAATGCACCCCCTGCTCAAAGCCTTTTCCAGTCATCTCCTCCTGGTCGGGGTCAGTAAGTAGTTTTCTTTTCTAATACTGTGAAGCATCAGATTTCTGGACTCAATCTAGTGCTTTTCATCTCTGCTCTCAAACAAACCGATTTTTGCCTGAGCTTATCTGTCTTCTTATACCTTGCTAAAGGTAACTTCTGGAGAAATCTGAACCAGAACCACCCAGCTAAGCTGCTCCCAAATTTCTGAACCACAGAAACTGTGAGATAATAAAAGTTTGCTGTTTTAAACAGCTGAGTTTGGGGTTAGTTTGTTACACAGCCACATATAATTAATACACCACTCACCCCGACATCCCTTCCCCATTTCCTCCTGAGGACAGGGAGAGAAAAGAGAAACTGCTAAGAGTTCAGACTTAGGTTTCACCTACTTATACGTCAAGATTTGCTTCAAAAGCATCCCCTCTATGAAAAGCTTTCTTAATAAACCCCAGTCAATTCCCACATGTTCAGAATAGTTTTTAATTTAGAAATATTTTTATACATTCTGAACTCAGTGTCTTACCTAAAAACATATTTTCTGTTTTGAAATTAACTTTTAAAAATATTTTTTTTTTGAGTAGAAACATAAATACACATAGAAGAAATTTTAGAACTCTAAAGAGAATGTAAATCCCCTGAAATGCAACCTCACTGAGAAAGACACTACTGATATTTTTAATATCCAGTTTTGGATATTTTTGCACAGATAATTTTGCATATGCCATTTTTCATCCTATCTCATGAAATAACCTTGCCTCTCTGTGCCTTGACCTTCACACTTCAGCAACTGCCTCCATCGTCCAAGTTCCAGACCAAAGCCTTCATCGTGTGTTCTATTCAAAGTATGGTCCATAGACTGACTACCTGAGCCTCATCTGAGAGCTCATTAGAAATGCAGAATCTAAGATCCCATTATGCTTTCACCTCAGGACATTTGCACTCCCATTTTCTACAAGACTAACCCTCCAGTTATTTGCATGGCTCACTTCTTCACTGCATTCTGGTCTCTGCTCCAAAGTCAGGTGCAGAAAAAAGCCACTCCTGACCCCCTAACTAAAGTTACATTCCTGTCCTGTCGTGCTCTATCCCCATATCTTTACTTACTTCACAGCACTTATCACTACTGACATTATTTTATATCTATTCATTTGTTTATTTCCTTCCAAACACTTATGCAACGCCCACTATGTGACAGACACTTCTCTAAGCTCCTGGGACAGAGAGGAGAACAAAATTAAGTCTCTACCTCTCCTGCTCTAATGGATTGCTACCCAAATACAAGTTGTAAGCTATTATTTCATGTTTCTTGATTTATTAATTCCTTCAAGAAGAGGCCCAAGCCCCACCATCCACAGAAGGCTGCAAGCCAGGTCTCATGACAGAAACTCCCCCTCAACAGTCTGGCTTCTGTTTAGAGGGAAATTTTCATGTGCTTTTGTACTGAGCTAAGTTTAAGTTGGTTGTTTTCGATCGCAGTGAATTGTCCAATACTGCTCCCTTACAGTGGAAGCTCCTGTCACTTAATGTAAGCTGCCAACTACATAGCTGGGAGTTGTCCTATTGTGGTACAGTTTATCTGACTACAAAGGATTCCCCAAAATGGAAACCAAGAAATCCTCGTCATCATTTCCAGCAGCAGCAAGGTGAGGCCCTGATACAATTTGCAAGGAGCCAGGTTTGTCCTTGGTGTCTTCCCACTTGCTCTGCCACCTTCGTCCTACCCTGCAGCACAGTAGGTCCCATTCTTGGAGGCCTGGCTGCCAGCTAGTTAGCCTGTATTCCCTCCTAAAGTGGCAAGCTGCCCATCAATGGGGAGTGACGGGAGGCTGCCAAGTGAGGGGACACTGATAGCTTATTATGTGCTAGGAGTCATCTCTCCCCTCTCAGTCATTTCATTATGTGAGGAAAACACAACCTCAGAGGATACATTTTGTCCTTCATTTGACAGCTAAGTAACGGAGGCTCAGCAGGATTACATAACTCTCCCACATCCTTCTGGATGGTCTCGAGTCCAAGCTCTGCCTTTCAAGTTTCCTGGGCCTCAAAAATTCAAAGGAGCACATTTCTGAAGGTGGATGATCAAACCGGACGGTTGGAGGACTTTTTTTTTTTTTTTAAACAGAGGTGGAAGTGGGAAGAGAGTGATTAGAATGTTGATGAAAAGGGAGGATCTGTGCAGGAAGGTCCTTCAATTATCGGCTTGCCAGAATCCACAGACAGCCTGGCTCTCCGATAATGCCTATGCCCACTCCTTCATCTCACAGCCGTGCAGCAGTAAGGCCCCAAGTGGTGGAATTACAAGTGGACTTGTTTAAACCTAAAGAATTGAGATGAGCACCTACAATAAAGGAAAAGCACCCCAACGTTACATTTACAGGAACCAAATTTTCTAATGGTCTTGTTTGCGATGAGAGAAGAGGTGACCGATTTTTCACCCATTTATAAAACCACAGTGTTCCCATCTGTAGTCATCAACATAAACAAATCACTATAATTTTGTAATTGTGAGTAGGGAATTACCAGTTCTCAGTAGTTTCCAAATTTAGTAGTGTTCACATGTCTCCATTCCCCTCTATAGTTAGATACATAAAAATGCACAGGTTTAGCATAGGAAAGGATATATGTAACAAAATATTAAGTATGCTTATCAGGCAGATATATTTTGTTTAGAAATCTCTGTCTTGGGCCGGCCAAGTGGTACGTTGGTTAGGAGCTGGCTTGGGATGCCAGCGGCCCTGGTTCGGATGCCACATGTGAGGTCCAGTGACACTGCCCTCTGCAGCTGAGATGGTGAACAACAGCTCCACCTGGAGCTGGGCTGCATGAGTCCTGGTGACGGCATAGCTGCAGCCCCTGCTGCAGTGGGCTGCCATAGGCTACAGTGAGTGGCCATCAGTCAGCGTGAGCGGCCGGCAGCTGGTGTGGGCCGCCAAGAGCCGTGGTGAGCAGCCATCCGGAGGCCGGCGACCGATCAGCCTCATCCGGGAAGAGAGCAATGATAATACCAACATGGGCCAGTGAAGCAATGTCCTCCACAACTAGACTGAAGAACAAAAGGACAGTAACTTGTCTGTTCCCCTTCCCTGATTCCCCAATGCTGTTCCCCTCCCCGAATTCCCCAATAAAATCTTTAAAAAAAGAAATCTCTGTCTTGATTCTTAAAACTACTAAAGCAAAGAATCAAAACATAATGGATCTCACAGTATGTTTAAAAGGACACAGAGCATGGGATGTCTCTCTCTCTCTCTCTGCCCAAGAAACATGGGGCTCCTCCTGTACAGGGCTGAGAGGCCAGAGGCAGCTGGTCCTGACCTTGTCCTTAGAATGGTGGAGAGAGAGGCATACATGAGAAGTAGTCCGTTTACAAACATTTGAACGCAATCAAATAAACCATTCAGGTGGCTCTGACTCTGCAACAAGTACTGTATCACAATAGGTAGGATGCAGCCTGATAGTAAGCCAGGATGTACACTAAGAAAATTAAATAGCTCTTGTGAGTATTAATATGCATGTGAATGATAATTAACACCCTCTGTTTACGAATGTAGCAGGATAATATTTTGATCTATAAACTGACATGTTTTCCCCTCTCAGGAATTCTTGTTACCTGTGACCCTTTTCACATCCAGGCTTCCTTGGCACAGTGCCTCAGGGATGGGGTTAGACTACAGAACAAAAGAGGCAAATTCTTGCCTTTTGAATTTCAAAGCCTGAAATCTTGGCAAAAACAATACATTTAAAAGAAAAAGAGATCTGGAAATAGTCATAGATTTTTTTTTTCTATTCCTAAGATAAAACTAGGGGGGAAAAACCTGGCAGGGACAGGTGGAGAGCAAAAGGAAGAGTTAGACCCTTAAATGGGTCACTAAGCAGAGGCCCGTGTTCAGTCTCCTCTGCCCTGACCCGTCTGACTGAGTTCCTGGAGCAGAGGACAGACAAGAGGAAATTGGGGAAGCTGTGGTCTGCAGCCCACGTCCAACCTCCTGCTGCTGCCCCCAGGCTCAGGTAAAGCCTCTGTGACCTCCACCCAGCATTCAGAGATAACAGGGAAGGTGTGTCCAGAGGGAAGGGACCTGAGACAGCCTGGCAGGTCCCTACGTGCCCACGGAGTTCAGAGACTTTCCAGGCACCCAAGTGGAATGGCTGTGAGACAGATCTGAACGATGGTGTGGCCAAGGACCAGGACACAGCGGTGACTTACATGGAACACGGGCACTGCACGATGATGCTCAGTTCAGCAGATGCCAGCATGGGCTGACGACAAACACTGAGGACTGGTGTCTACCCCCCGACTTCCTTTCCCTATCGCATGTTAATGTACCTCAAGAGCCCTCTAGACTCACACAAATACTCCAGATCCATGATCCCACTAGATAAATATCCATTCCAGAAAAGAAAAGCCCAGGTTCCTCACAAGCCCAGCCCCATCCACACATTCACGTTTAACTAGCATCATCCAGAAATAGTCTCACAGGGTCCAACTAGAACCTCTACACTGTAGACACAAATACTTTCTTTTTCTCATTCTTAAGACGAAAAGACTAGGTCCACATATGCTACAAAACAGCCCACGATGCATCAGAAGAGGAAGAAGAGGAAGGTCTACAGTGGTCCTAGGTTCTTGATATACATAAGAGGTCTCCCTTTTGAGCTCAGATACTAAGACCATAGCCTGAGCAGAGAAGTGGGGAAAGACTGTCTCCCAAACTCTCCTCTCCCTCCCAGCCCTCTAGGTAGACTCCTTTCCCACCTGAGTGGCTAAGGCCCTGTCCTTGCAATGTCCTCTTGCTATCTTTCCATTGCAACCTGAGACTCATCCACGTTAAAGTGACTCAGAACAGTTTGAAGTTAAACTCTTCCACCTTCTCTGTTCCCACGACAAATTGGTTGTTAAATCTACCTCCATGCTCTCTCTCTCCGACTTTCCATTACCTGGAGATGCTGTTCTCTGACTATTCCTTCTCCTCAGCCCAGGAACACGGTAGAATTGCACTTCCTCTCCTTTTTAGAGTTGATGATGGCCAGCCACGTGATTTGCTTTGGCCAATAAAATGTGGGCAGGGGTGCCATGTGTTTCTCCTGGTGGAAGCGTTTAATTGCAGACACTATCGTACTTGCTTCTTCCTGCCACTGGAACTGACAACGTTCCAGAAGACGGAGGCTCTGTTGACTTGATTCCCAGGGTAAGGACTCCACATCTATGTGAGCAAGAAATAAACATTTGTTAAATGAATTCACTGGTTGTTACAGCATCATAGCCTCACCCATTCTGACTAATGTGCCTAGCCTACTTTTGGGGTTCGGGCCCTCAGCACTGCTCATCTGAGCTCTTACACATGCTACGTCAAGTGGGGTCTGCATAGATTTTGTCAGTCCCCAAAATATAACATCACCAGTCTACAATGAGGGAAGTACAGAAACTGGGAATAAACATTTTGAAATTCTTATTACAATCGAAGTAATTTACATTCTCTGTTGAATATATTAATAAAATATTTGGGTTTATGTCCCTCCCAAATCTTAGCATTGTGCCTGGCTACTGTGGGATGCTACCTAAGTGCTTGTTATTAATTTAGATCAAATCTTCATGATTAAGTAGAAGTACAGTAGGATTTCAAGCAATAGCAAGCAGATCTGGGGGATATTTAGGGTGGCAGACTCTTCCTCAAGGAGGGTGAAATCATTATGGAAGAATTTCCCAAGTCTGCTCTTTGTGCCAGCACAAAACTTAGCTCTAACAAGCAGAGAACCTCTCTGAGCTCCTTCTCATTTAATATTAAACATTGTCTTAGGTTTCCCTACATAAGTGCATGGACATTAATATATCTTTTTTGTAACAACACTTGGTACATATATTGCCTACGAACATGGTTTTCCAAATTACCCACAGATTGCTGACATTTTGATACAGTTGTTTAAGAGTACCAGAGGAGGGCCGGCCAAGTGGCACATGGGTTCAGAGCTGGTTTGGGGACACCAGCGGCCCCGGTTCGGATCCCACATGAGGGCCAGTGACACTGCCCTCTACAGCTAACAACAGCTCCACCTGGAGCTGGGCTGTGCGAGCCCTGGCGACGGTGTAGGCTGCAGCCCCTGCTGCAGTGGGCTGCCAGGCTACAGTGAGTGGCTGGCAGCCAGCGTGAGAGGCTGGCAGCCAGCGTGAGCTGCCAATAGCCGCAGTGAGCAACCATCCAGAGGCCGGCGACCAATCTGCCTCACCCGGGAAGAGCGCAATGACGATACCAACATGGGCCAGTGAAGCAACCTCCTCCGCAACTAGACTGAAGAACAAAAGGACAGCAACTTGTCTGTTCCCTTTCCCTGATTCCCCAACGCTGTTCTCCTCCCCCAATTCCCCAATTAAAAAAAAAAAAAAGAGTACAAGACGATAACACAATTGATCCCTAAATCACGTTTCAATTCCCTCTAACACTGAGGCTCTTTGACACACATTAACGTATATCTCTGCACCAGACAAGAAAGGGGCAGCATGGTATTCTGAAAAGCACAGTGGGCTAGCTGTTAGGAAACCTAGTTTCAGTCCTCATTACTTACTTACTACACAAAGCCACTGCTTAACCACTTGGTACCCTAACTTCTCCATCTATTAAACAAAGATAATAAGTTAATAATAACAAGTAAAGAACATCAGTGTCATTGTGACAATCCAAATAAAGAATACTGAAGCACTTGGTAGTGAATAAAATGCCACACAATTATAAGTTAGCATTTATACATCAGACTGCCTTGGACTGCTCTAAAATTATCTCAAATACAGTGTCTCCTCTCTAGCAAGACAATAAGATCTTAAGAGGTGCACTGTGTAATATCTCTTTGTGTCCTATTCAAAGTTCAGTCCTTTGGGACAAACAATATATATATACAATAATTGTTTGAACACTGGTTAATATGCCAAAAGTAGTTGAAGTCCTTCACTCTTAAGTAAACTGTATAAACCTCACAGGCGTCCTGACAGGTATTTCTCAGTCACACTGACACCCTTTCAGGATTTTGGCAAAGGAAAGTTATAATTGGCTGAGTTTCTTGAGGGCAGAGGTCATATTTCATTAATCTTTGTATCCCCAGCACTTACTAGTCATCTAGGCAGATAGAGCCCAGTTAATGTCTGAAGATAAATTAATAAACAAATGAACTTTAATTAGATATTTCTTATCATTACCTCCATTCAGTTACCCTGAAACCTAAAAAGCCAATCTTTGTTTGAATTTGGTTAAATTGGTTTAGGGGAAGCTTTCCAGAATCATCTAAACATTTTTAAAAACACACCCACCCAGTAAGTCACATGATTTTTCCTTAGCCTTCTCATTCAAAGATCTTTAAGAGGCTTAGGCTGCAGGAGCCGGGGTGGTGAGGAACAGAAATGCTATTGGTCGGAAAGAAGGGAAAATTGTACTGTTAATTGTTCAGAGGATACATTATTGTGCGCATGCAAAGAGGCAAGGTGAAAATATGGCCGATGAATAAAGAGCTTCTGTGTTGAACTGTAACTTCGGCAGGAACCACTGTGCTTGGGTGCTGGGGCTGCAGTGGAAAAAATGACCTCAGAGAGGAATTCAGAGCAGAAATGCTCAGAAAGAGAAGATGAAATACTGTGAAGTTTTGGCTAAGTCCTTTGGTTCCAGGCCTATTAATGTATAAAACTGTTTCAATTTCAAAAACACAGATTACATGAATTTGTAGTTGACTATTCTTTTCTAATTGTGGCTTAGAATTCCGAAGTGCCACAGCACTCACGTTTTTCACAAGATCTATAGTGTTTAGGAAAACTTTCTTCTAAAGAGGTCCAGGAGGCAAGACAAAAGAAGTTAGTCTGGGGTCACTGGACTTCGATCCCCCAATGTTCCACTGAGCTGTCCAAGCACTGAGGGCATGCTGACCAGGGACCCCAGAAAACAAAGACATGCTCTCTGGAAAAATCACCGCAAGCCTTTCCCCCTCTTTCCTGCTTCCATCTAGGGAGGGCTCCCCCTTTGCAGAAAAGTTCATGGGTATTACAGCAGTCATTTGTCTTTCACCGCTGGTATTCAGCCAGTTCAGAGTTTCAGAACTGGGGTCTCTTGCTATGTAGATGTGAACCTGAAATTTACTTAATAAATTAGGCTTTTACAAGGAAAAAAATGAAATGCATCATCACACGTGGATATGAACAAAACCACAGTCTAGGAAAGAACAGCCACCCCTCCCACCCTACCCCAAACAAGCTTTATTTTTAAATATAGATCTACATTTTGAGCAAAGCATGAATCAAGTCACATATGTGATGACAGCAACGAATGTAATTTTAGAGGCAAGCCAGAAAGCGGGGGGTGTGAGCACACAAAACTTATTTATACTTTTATTTATGCCATTTCCCACAGATTGAAAATCAATTTGGAAGAGCACCACTTCTCAAGCTGATCTGCTCCTAGAGTCAGAAAATTTTGTGCTTATTTAGCAGTGCCCTCTGGCGTCCAAATGAATCGTTTTAGTTTGCCCTGAGGCAAAAAGTAAACCACTGTATAATTCAACAAGTTACCAGCGGCCGTCATCCACTCACCAAATGTTTATTAAGAGCCTAGTATTAATGCCAGTTACTGTGGAAGATGATGGGATACACAGATGTACAAAAGACGACACAAATGTAAATGCAATTACGAAGTCACTTGATTACACACACAAAAAAAATCACTTTACCTAGTTTTTCACTAAAATGAGACAGACACAGTTAGATTGTCTCCCTTTCTGAGCTGTTCTGGGCCATTATTCACATCAGCAGGTGTCTGGACAGCTTTGGACAGAACTCTGGTCAACTACACAGAGAACACTCTGAAAGAGTAAATATTCTGGGACGTGGTTTCAACGATGTCTGTCAGAAAGCTTTCACAGTCAACCTTCTGGTCTTGTAGTTACCGGGGAACCAATGGTCACCAGGTCTAACACACAAAGCTAACATTCATGAAGCTTTACATTGCTTCCTGAAAATGCACCATTTTTCTAGCACTGTGATGAAAAACCTCAAAAGGATTCAAGTGGCAGAAACCCTAAGAATTCATCATCCACTCTTTTTGGATCCTTAGATCTGCAAACGGCCAGCTGGAGTTCCAGAGGCACACACTGCTGTGAATCCGCACGTCTTCAGGCTTTCTGGGGGGAGCAGAGGTCTGAGAGTTCAGGAAGTTCCATCAAGAATCGAAGTAAAATCCAAACATCATCAAAAGTAATAATATCACTACTACATTCCAAGAATGATGCTTTTATACCATTTTGTAGTGTTCTATTTTTTGCCATTTTTCCGTTCTCGTTACTGTCGTTTTCTAGAGTAATTAGCTGTGACTTGCTTCTAACCACAGAACACAGCACAGGTGACAGGACGGTGAAGAGTACATTACGAGGTCCATCTTGCTGCGACTCTCCTTGTTGGCTTTGAGGAAGCAACTGGTTGAGCTGGCAAGACCCATGTGGCAGAGCTGAGAGGGGCCTCTTGGCAACAGCCCACTAGGAATGGAGGCCTCAGTCCAATGGCCGACAGGAACGGAAAGCTGCCAATAACCCCAGGAGTGAGGCAGCAGAGCCTTCCCCAGTCGAGGCTCAGATGAGACTGCAGCCCCGGCCAACACCCTGACTGCAGCCTTCTAAAGGACCCAGCTTTGAGACATTAAATGGGTGCTGTTAAAGTTGCTAGGCTTGTGGTAATATTATTATGCAATGATAGATAACTAATACAGAATTCAAGATACTTTAAAAAAACATTTTTATTACAAAATACAAATAGAGAAAAACTGAAATACCAAAGAAAGACCAAGTCATCCTTTTGCTGTGCTGCCATCCTATAATCAAATGACAAATAGTAATTTATTTGTCATCTTTTTGTTATATGCTTGATGTGCTATTTACAGCCATGATCTACCCATTTATACACTTTTGTATCTTGTTTTTTACTTAATATTTTCTCGTGTTTATTATATTCATTACTACTTTTAGTGAATACATAATGTACCATTCATTGGAGATATGTATCTATTGGGTTGTCAGAAAAATCATGATGTATTTTTTCTGGTTTTTGTTGCAAAAATGAGTCATGGCTTTTCCGATGAGCCAATATTTGTTGACTATTTTCCTAAGCCAAGAGTTGGTGAACTCTGGGCCTGCATTTGCAAATAGTTTTATTGGAACACAGCTTTGCCTATTTGTTTACCTATTGTCTATTGTTATTTTTATGCAACAAACTGCAGAGTTGAGAAGCTGTGACAGGGACTAGATGGTCTACAAAGCCTAAAATGTTAACTTTCTGGCACTTTATGGGAAAACTTTATTGACCCCTGCTCTAAACTTTTAAGAGGTTTATAATTTGGGCTATTACAAGTGCTGTCACTTCTAACACCCTTGCACTTATAATATTTTATACTTTAGGCAACTTAATTGGGATAGATTATAACAGAAGTGGAATAACTGGGTGAAATTCCTAAAGCTGTTTTTCAGGCCGACACCGTCCCTGGTGTTTCCCTGGCCGCTGACGACATGGTAAGAGTGGTGGCAACAGAAGGGAGAGCAGCCGCAGAACTCCTATGGGTAGCACTTCTCTGGTCCCTATTAATCTAGACACTTGAGCTTACCCCCTGGAAGGGCATCTTTTTAGTTTTGATTTAAAGTTAACCAAGAGGGAAGTCACAATGATTGCAACATTAAAAACAATTGGAAGAATTTTTTTTTTTTTGAACTTTCTACTGGAGACATAAAACACAGGCTGAAGTAAGCTCTCCAGGTGACCAGATGTACACGGAAGGCCACTCCAGGCTAGTTGATGTGGCCAAAGGCACTGAGGGGGGCTGAGTAAGGGACAGAGGTAGCAGTCTCAACGACGAGCTAGCAGGGGCAGCAACGAGCAGTGAGGCAGCTCTAAGTGCAGATGACAAAAGAGATGTTTATTTCACTCCCCTTAACACGGCCTAGGCATAAACCTGTACACAACGGTAATTAAACGGTCTCCAGATAAGAAAGTTCTAGCGCAACTACCCTATACTTTTGAACAACAAAAACATTCTTCCAAAGAAAGTTATATTCTTTAGAAAAAAACTTATGGAATGGGACCAGCTATGTCCACCCTGACTATCTCTGTGATAGAAGAATAAGCACGTTGATGGGTCTCAAATCCAGTCTTGTACGAATAAAGAAAGCATCAGGCAGTGTAGGTGTCATCTTCTAAGGGAAATATTCTGTAACATAAAAAAAAAAAAAAAGATCAGGATGGACCTGTTCCCCAATGAATAATGTAACTTAAAAGTAAAACCAGAAAGATGTTTAATATAATTATCCTAATAATGCCAACACAGTATGTAAAGACATCATAGATAACACATGTATTTCATTAAAATATTCCTGTCAAAATTTCAACCAACTGAACATATCCTAAAGAAGTACTCTTTTGATTAAAACTATTTTTAGCCTTTACATTCCACCTCACTTACTCATCAAATAATAAAATGCACTGTGACTTCATGAATTACACTGGGAAATTATAAAATTCTCCAAATTATAAGGAAATCAAACTATTTTTACAAAAACTAGGAACATGTCACTTTGAACAAAATAGAGCATTTTTCTGAGGTATGAAAATAGAGCCTTTTTTTTTTTTGTCTTGAATTTTCATACTGCAGAAGAAGTAGTTTTATGAATAGCTCGATTCACAATTACAGTCATGTCACAATGTTTCTCTTTTTCCACTGTTTACTGTTCGTTGCCTCAAAACTGACCTGAGGGTCTGGCAGCATAAATCCATCAGTAAGTTTATAATAGACGATTGTAGAATCAGACTCCACTATGGCCAGAGTAAAAGACATTGGCAAGTCGGGATCACCTTGCAATTTTCGAGACGCCTTCAATATCTCCCTTATCCTGAAAATAAAGTCACAGTACATTTAGGATTCACAGTCACTCGATTCTGTAAATTCTTGGGGAAGAGGCGGGCAACAACATTTGTATCCATAATGCTAAGGAAATGTCTAAAGGCTCAAATATAAGCATTTAAAGTTGTCTTCTCACACAGAAAACGCTGCACGGAAGGGCCACCCCCAGATTTTCAATCCTTGTCTCGTATTCGCTCCTGATCATCACACCTGACAGAATCAAACTGCACTTAGAAACCTGCAGAATGAGATTTTTAAGCGATTTAAAACGGGAATGAACTTCTGGAAAAGCTAAAACTAACAGTGAGAGTTCAGTGCACCTGAACTGGCTACAGACTATGGGTGTCATTTTCCAACTTTATCTTAGAGTGACGCAATTTGGTACTGAGGTGCGCTTTTTTAATAAATAGGCTGTAATAGGTATTTCCCCCATGGTGTTCATAATTACCACCTTTAAATGGCTGTATAACATTACTAATAACTTATCCAATCATTCCCCAATTGCTATCATGTTCTTTCAGGTTTGGGCGCTGAAGGTGCTAATAAAGACAAGCTGTGATCACCCTCGTTTTGCAGGTAGTTGCTTCTTTTTAAATATTTGTTGGGTTTTTCCAAGTATTAGAATTATTAGATCTGAATACAGATATTTTTATAGTTCTCAGTATGTATTCAGATGCTTCATAAGCTAAGAGAAAAATACAGAGAAAAATAAACCTTTTTTGGGTAAAATTATATATCAAGCAATCAATGTTATACAGGATTTCAGTTTGCTTGCTGTGGAAAATAATCTATTCAAAATCTAATATCTAAGTCTTCAAAGCACTATTCACTTTTGTTTATACAAACTAAAAATCCTTATTACCTACTCAATAAAGCCTGTGTTCAACAATTCAGTAAACGTAACCTTCAGAGCTTTTTTTAAAAGGCAAATAAAAAATGATCAGTTGCCTTTTCCACAAAGCTAACCAAATTTCCAGAAATTGGAAAAAGATTCACTAGCATATTAACAGGCTACAACTAAACACATTCATAACTCAACATTATATTCTCTTCAGCAAAAGTGTAATTTGTCCCCTTAAGTTCTACTTTCCATTGCTAAGTAAAAATTCTTATGGCTAGTCTTCACCCATCCTATTAGCTATGGAACCTATAAAGAATTAAAAAAAAAAAAGTCTCTGCTTTGAAATATTCTTACTACAATAATTATAATGCTTTATAAAAAAAACCAGTAGTGGAGATGGGACATTTTTAAGCTATTTAAAACAGCAATAACCTGGAAAAGCTGAAACTAAGCTGTTCTTGCTAAAACATCACTTAAGCTCTACATAATATGTCACAGAGCAATAACTGGTTTGTTAGGACATGGGTCACAGGAGGCTGCTTACTTACTACCTAGGTTTACAAAGACATGGAATAAGATGAGGAGAGAATGAGTTTCTAAGTTTATTTTCTCATATTCAAACCATTTCAAAAATGACCTTAAATCAACAATATAGCAATACTTCAGATGTTAAGCATAACTGTGACATAACACTTACTGGATGAATAAAGTCTGTCTCTGGAAAAATCTTAATTCCTTTTCAAGAGTCAGCAAAATGTCATCTTCTCTCTTTAGCCTTCCTTGTCACCTTTCCCCAACCTCCAGGTAAAGTTACCTGAGGCACCCTATGCAAACCTATATTACTGTAATCGCTACCTTGAGTTTATACGTCTAAGTGTCTGTTTTCCCCTGGGTTGTACTCATTTTCAGAGTCAAAGCTATTTTTTTTTTTTTTAATTTGTTCATGCCCAATCCGTACTAAACACCTGGGCAGAATGAATGAAGCTTTTTGAATGAAGGCTCCCATATGGCTACAGTAAATCTTTAGGAATATAAACTTTAAAATATATTTCTGACAAATGCTTTTCTAAAATGTATTGTGCAACTCTATTACACTAAAAAATTCAACTTGGCTTAACTCAGGCTCGTCACTTCTGGTACTTCTTATTGTAGATACACAATGGTAAATGGTGTATGACTTGGAACCAAAGAAGTCCCTAGAGTTTATTTCTTAAAAGTATCTGGTATTCACTTGCTTTTAGTTCATCAAAACATTCTAATTTTTTTTATCACTTGTCTCTACACCAGGGCTTGTCAAACAATGGTCACTCAATTATTTTATGGCCCATGATCAAAGAATGGTCTTTATCTTTAAACGGTACATTTCATGTGGTCATGTTAAGTACCTACATAAGAGCCTTGATTGTGCCACTCCTCCCACAAACCAAAAAGGTTTCCTATCTGGCTTGTTAAGAAAAGCTTTGCTGATTCCTATTCTACACTAGGAAAAAGGTTAAGAGTAAGAACATAAGATAGGATCACAGGACAGTGTACTTCTTTTTTCAATATTATTTATTCAAAATCAGAGCAGGAAGACGATCCACTTCTAATTAGGATGCAGGAGATCTCGAAAGACCACCATTCCTACCATAACAATAAGAAAATACCTGATTTACTTTAAAATATCACATTCTTCTTTAAAGCCACAAAAAAAGATATGAACACAAACAAGTTTAAAGGAACACAATTGCAAATAGAAATGAGCCCTTCCCAGGGAAGTAGAGACCAAGAGACAGCCACTTCTGTCCCTGAGTGCAATTACTAAGTCTGGGCACAAGTGTCTAAAGGAGTGAGCCTGTCACAGGCAAACAAACATCACCGAGACAAGGGGAAACCGGCACTACATGTAAGAGCCGTATATGAACTGGCACGGTGGCTTGGAATCTGGGAGGGCACCAGTCCCTCCAGTTCACCATGTTTCTCTCATGGGACTTTTGCTGCATTTAAGCAACAGCATCCAAAACTAGGAAAGGAACTGCAAAGCAATAAGCAAGCTCCAGTCACAATGTCTTGCTAAAGACAGGGGCCTATACTCTGTCTTAAGACATCTCAAGACATCTAAACCAGAATAGAACTGATATAACTAAAGCTGCAACTCAGCCATGACCCCTCTTGACTTCTGATAAGACTGACTAAATCAGGCCTTTTCCCCACTTGCCAGATTTGGAAAGGATAAGCTCTTTGGAGCTGAGGTACCATCAACATCAGCCTGTTATTTATACGCACTGTCTGGAATACAGTGAAAAATTCTAAGTGATGTGAAGAGAAGCAGGAAAATGTATCTAATAGCCAAGAGTAACAAGTCAACATAAGGCCTTCGGAAAACTAACGCTGAAAAACTCAGATGATGAAATTAATAGCTAAAGGCTCTAAAATAGCTATTATAAACACGTATGTTATAGTACCGAGGAAAACAGACAAAATGGGTGACAAGATAAAAAAAATTTAAGCAGAAAAAGTGGAAATTCTAAAAAAAATAAAATGGACATTCTAGGATTTTTAAATAATATATATTTTTAAAGTACTGACTAGACTTAATGGTAGACTGGGCATGGCAATAGCAAACTTGAAAATGTGTCACAAGAAACTAAATTGAAGTATGGAGAGGAAAAAAGAATTTAAAAAATAAAAGAAAAAAGAGAGGCCTTTGGTACAACATCAAATACTCAGAAGTTACCATGTGCGTAGTTGGAACTGCAGAAGGAAAGGAAAAAGAATGGTGTTTGTCTTAGTCCATCTGGGCTGATGTAAGAAAATACCCCAAACTGGGTAGCTTGTAAACAACAGAAATTTCTCTCTTCTAGTTCTGGGGACCAGAAAGGCCAAGACTGGGGTTCCAGCACGGCCGTGTTCTGGTGGGGGCTGTTTTCCTGCCGCGTAGCAGGCTCTCTTTCCCTCTCTCCCTCCCCGCCCCCTCTCACACTGTGTCCTCTCAGGATGAAGGAGGCAGAGAATCTCTTTATAAGGCGCTAATATCATTTATGGGGGCTCCATCCTCATGACTTAGCACCTCCCAAAACCATCATTTTCAGGGGTTAGAATTGTAACATATAAAATTGGGGGGACACATTCAGACTATAGCACTGTAGAAGCAATAGCAGAAACTTTTCCAAATTGGTATTTCTGAATATAAAGTGTGTCTCTTACAGACAGCACATAGTGGGATCTTTTTTATATATCCAGTCTTATATTTTCTGCCCTTTGAAGTGTTTAATCCATTTATGTTAATAATGGTATTGTTGGATTCATGTCTGCCATTTTACTTTTGTTTTCTATATATCATGTCTTTTTGTTCCTCCTTTACCACCTTCTTTTGTATTAGATATTTTCTAGTGCACCATTTTAATTTCTTTGTTGTTTTTATACTATAGTTAACTTTTTAGTTTCTTAGTGATAGCTTTAGGGATTACTATATGCATCTTATCACAATTTGCTTCAGATTAATACTAACTCAATTCTAACAAAATATAGAAACTTCTCCAATGTAGTTTCATTCCTTTCTCCCTTCTTTTTGCTTTTATTTACTGTCTGTATACTATCTATGTATTATAAACTCAATAATACAGCATTACAATTATTGCTTTACATAATCTTACATCTTTCTTAAAAGTTAAGAAGAGAAAGGATTAAAAAATAGATTAGTCATGTATATTAACCTACATATTTAATATTTCTGGCACTCTTCATTCCTTCAAGTTATTCTCTGATGTTATTCCCTTGCTCCTACACATCTCCATTCCTTCTCCCATCCTCTGTGTTTATATTGTTTTATACGTGTGTGTGTGTGTGTGTGTGTGTGTGTGTGTGTATGTGTGTGTCTGTCTATCTATCTATCTATCTATAAAATTACTTGTTATGCTGTAAGCCTGGTTGGTTGCATTTTGACAAAAGTACAAATGCAATTCAATGGAGAAAATTCTTTTCAACAAATGGTGCTGTCACATGAAGATAACATACCTCTATGTCCACACATAGGACTAGTGTGAGGATCGAGGAGGTAGCATACATATAAAAAGGCTTGGCAAACTGTCAGGTAGTCACCAAACACAAGTATCACTATATAGTACTATACCAGCTTTGCTACCTTGCAAATTGGGACATAATGTTTTTCCCCACCCCCTTCCCTTAAGAAATAATTTCTACCTTTGTTAAACTGCATGAAAATCAGCTAGATTCCTATTCATATCAGAGATTTACTGTAGAAAGAGATGATTTAGATGAAACAACCACAGATATGAGAAGCTTCAATACAGCACTGATGGGAAATGACACTGAAGTCACTGCAATACACAAAAGTTAAAAGCAAGTTTCTTTAAACCACCCTAACTGGCAGGGTATAATAAGGATGGGACACAGACAGAAGGGAAAAAACCTATTAAGACAACTTTTACATATTTTCCATTTTTCAAAATATGATATTGAAATCAGAATGTACTGTGTGTGTGTGTGTGTTTGTGTGTGTTTCCTTAGGTAAACTGCGTGGAAATTTTGGCCCATCTATTGGAATTTGGGATAGAAATTTCCATCTCATTCATATTTGTTTCCAGGGTTCTTTGATATAAACAGCAAAACATTTTCACTTTCTCAGAACAGCCATGTGGGAAACCCTAACATTTGAAAGTAGCTCAGAGTTGTAAAGAGGTATTTGTCTTCAGAGCTGAGGGAAAGGAGTGTCAGAAATGAAGTGGAAGGTTCCATCTCTGAGCCCTCTTATCCTGCTTGGTAGTGTGGGGGTGGGGGAACCTTACCAATGAATGGTCTGGTAATAACGGACTTAAATAGTTATCCGCCTTTGTTACTCAAAGCCCGCCTGAGAAGCCTGACAAAGATTCTGGTCCAGGATTTCTTCTAGTCTATTTTTAACTATGTTTTATGTTTAAAGTCATCCATCACCTTTCCCCATTTGAGAGCTTTCTTATTTGTTTCCTTTATAAAATATTGATAAGCTCCTAAAAATGTTAACTTTGCCTTTAAGTCAACAGACTGTGCTTTCTCAATCTAGTAATGACAACAACAAAAAGTTTCAAAGTTGTATTTTAAGAATCACGAACAACTGTAAAGATGCTGAAAACAATGAAACATCACTAAAATAGGATAAGCTCACTTAACTTGTAACAAACTTACATTTTGAAATCTTAATTTAGAAACCATAGAACAAAGTTTCCATATATGTATTTTAAAAGCTCAGTTTTTTGGAAAAATATTGTGAAGAAGTCTTATCACATAAATCTAAATAATTTAGATAATAAGTCATTATAGGTCATATTTGACAGAAATCCACCTATGAAAAACATAACCTATGTATTAATAAGAAACAATTCAACTTTCTGAGTTCTTTATATCTCAAGGGAAAAAAACCCCACCTGAAAAAAGAGATAAATCATAATCATAGTTGTTCATCAACATAACAGAATTTGATGTCTGTAACAGGATTTTCTTTCTCCTAAATGTTCAGAAAGCTCTGCATAATGAAAACAGAGTGGTTCCAACTTTAATAAAGCTACCTTGAAAACAAGCCGGAGGCAAACAGACAGGTAACACTCTGTGCCTACTGCCCTTCCTCCAAGCTACCTGAACACCACTCTAAACCTAAGCATTTGTTTTTCTGTAACAATCCTACAATCCAGACTAAGTCATCTTGCGAAATTTACACAGAGGACAAGAAAGTTGTAGGCAACATTAAACTTCAAATATTTGTTGAAACAGAATATGTCATGGGTTAAAATTATTATTAATTTCAAGCCAGAGAAAGCAATATTCTCCTTCTGTCCTCTTCAATGTGACCGAACTGGCATGTGCTGTAGCCTCATCAATTAACTCCTTGATCTGCATCATTATGACATTTTGGAACGACACCCCATAATCCAACTCTGAAACACAATGTAAATTTAAACTGGTGCCCAAGAAGCCTTATTCATCCAACAGGCTGGATCCTGAAGAAAACTTTCAAGGATAACAGACAGCCTCCTTGGGAACCATGCTAATGACTTCCTAGTGAAAAGGCAAGGTGGCTAAAATCTCAGGGGGCCTTATTGAACAATTAAGTGCCTGTGTAGCTATCCACCACAGTGGGAAGCCATTTTGCTAGTATAAACTGCAAGCTTTTGGAGGGCGAGAGAAAAAATGCTGTGTCAGTTCAAAGCAACTGCCAGAATTGGGGGTTTCACCAGCAACACACTTCCAACAGAGGCAATCTGAGGACACACACATGACATGACAGGCAGGCAAGGAGAATATAACCATCATTTTACCAGTTATTAAACTTTAGGCCTCAAATAAAACAATGGTCATTAAATGAATTTATAATAAAGAATATACTGTTGAAGAGTGGAATATATGCAAATAATTAATAGGGTATCCTTCAAAAAAACTGTAGCGTTTCAGGATTAAATCTCATAATTAAGAATACCTTTTAAAATGTTCTAAATATAGTTAATAATACTACATTGCATAATCCAAACTTGCTGAGAGAGTAGATCTTAAGTTCTTATCACAAGAAAAAAATTTTCTTGTAATTATGTAAAGTGATGTTGTTAATTAGTATTATGATCATTTTGCAATATATGCAAATATTGAATCATTATGTTGTACACCTGAAACCAATATAATGTTATATGTCAATTAAACCTCAATTGAAAATTTTTTTTTAAATCTTCTAAAGAAGGAACTCAATTAGTTCTAGTAGCCATTTACTCCACTATTAACATAAGTCCTTTTCCCAAGACACTAAGGAAAAAGAAGGGATGAAGGGAGGGGGATGGATAGAAATGAAAAAAATTCACCGAGAGGCAAGGAGGGTCTTCCTAGTGCGGGCAGAGCGCCTCCCCAGACTCGTGGTTCTTCTCTATCCTAGATGCATATTATAGTTACAGTATAAAGTGTGGGCAATAGTGACAAATAGTGCAAGCAGATGGATTTTGCAGGCATTCTAATTTTTTAGAAACTCTTAGAAGGTTGCTTGAGCACATCCTTATGCTCTTTAACACTGTATTTAGCAAGTCTCCACTGCAGGAACTTAGTAGTCTAAGAGAGTTCATTCAGTCATTCAACAAACACATAATGAGTACCAAGTACTAGCTACCAGGCTAGGCACTGGGAACATTGCAATGAACAGAACAAAGTTCCTGTTTTCAGATTTTCTAGTAGGGATAGGCAGACAGTAAACAATCCAAGGAAACTAACTATGTATATATTGAGTAGCAATAAATGTGTTAAGTGTTATAAAGGAGGACCACTTAGTAAATTGCAATAGTCTAGCCAAAAGAGTCTCAATCAAACCAACTAACCAAAGTTCTTAGACTTTTAGCCTTATGGCTGCTGAACTAGCAGATGACCAATTTGGTTGTGGAATATTAAAGCCTTTTTCCAAATTTCCAGAGTAATATTCAGATTGGAAGATGCTAAGAAAGAGAACATTTGGGAAAATTTTCTCACGTAAAATATCCATTTTAGAGGTTATCAATCACCAAAAATCAAACAAAACGCCACAAACATGTGGGGCCGGGGAAATAAAATAGCCACTGGAGGCTCCAGCATCCCATAAGCTCTTTACTGTCCTTCCCCAGCACCGACACGGCAAGTCGTTTATAGTTCAGTCAGGTCTAAAAGGATGAATGATTCATTGTACTAACCATGCAAAAAAGATTTATAGATCATTTCAAAAACAGTATCTTAACTGTCTCTGGATTTTATCATTTACAAAACACTTCACTCATCTTTTTCTAAAACTTACAACATGTATAAACACAGATAAGCTTAAAATATGGCATCTATGGTTTTAGTTTTTGGCACACCTCTTATATTTTACTGAAGAAACTAAATTGACATTGAAATTGGGAGACAACATAGGTTTTACCAGAAAAAAAACTGGTAATTAAAAAATAGGAAAGCATTTTTTTCCTCATGATTTGCTATGGGTCCTTGTGTAAGTTACTTAAGTTATTTTCCCATTTAGAATTACCTGTAATACTATTATCCTAACTTCGCTGTAATATACTTCTCCCTTTCAGGGACACTCAACAAACATCAATGGCAAAAGAAGTCCAAAAAAGAAGGTAATCAAGCTATCTGACCAGAAAGTTCACTTCATTTGCTACCTTAGCAATAAAAAAAAAAAAAAAAAAAAAGGCCCCTGGCTTTCAGTAGGATTCCTCTGGTTGTCTCATCTTTAAATTCATCAGATCTCTTTGACCTCTATGAATTATTAATATGATTCTATACCATTGCTGGGTCTCGGGAAACTGTCCTCACAACCTCTTCAGTCATTTACCAAACGTGCTACATGGGTTCTTAGGTTCACCTGAGTGAGAAACAATCTAGAGTACTTTCCCACATGTATGTACAATTCAAATACATAATCTAGTATTTTAAAATATAAGCTAAAGATTATTTTCCATCAGCATTAGGTAGGATTTTTAGATGAGAGAAAAAGAAGATGTGTCCTTCCCTTCGAGAAACACAAACCACCTCACACTCCATCAGCACAATTTTCCCACTAGGTAATCAGATATGGGTGCTTAACCAATTCCATTCTCTCACTGGAGATCCGCAATTAGCATGCCATCAATATTTTCACAAGGGAAGCACTGATGGTGTAAGTACCAGTCTGTAACCCTCCTGTCTCAGTACCGACAAGGCAGGTGAGCTGCAGAACTAGTAATCCCACAGGTTATTTCATACCAGTTTTAACCTGAAAGACTTCCTGAGACTTCAAAAACATGCTAAAGGGTTTTAACAATGAACATATACTATGTATAAACTGCTTTACAGAAAACACCGGTCACAAACTGTACTTCTGCTCAGAGTAGTGCATTCACTCACCACCATTCTAACACACATTCACGTTGTAATGGAATCTGACTGCACTATTGCCAAAAACTGTACATAAAATCACCAGCTCCAAAGCCTGGGAAAATAAGTGGAAAATGGATACACAAACTGTAGGAAGTCTTAGAAAAATCACAGATATAACGTTAAATCTTATCTAGAATTGTTATATTTTAAGGAATCAGCAAATCCATATACACCATAAAATAAATAATGGAAAGAATAAGCCATGCAAATATATATGCCACTCTGCCACTCAATAGTCAAGATAGCTACTGAAGTGGTTTTAAAGGATAGAGTGAGATTACTTACTGTCATCACTAGGGAAATATTTTATAATTAAGTTGAAGTTAACTATTCAAATGACAGGGTTTGGTCCAGTTTTATAAACTTGGGACTTTAATAAGGGGGATAGGTATAATGCCTTTTATGCTGTATGCCCTTTGTAAATGCATAAAATTGCACCTGCAGCAAATTGCTAAGTCCTCTGGCTCTCGGGCTTTGCGTACCACCCAGATTCCCTAGTAATTAAAATGCTTTTTAAAATTTTTGAGGAAAAAAGAACATTAAAAAAAAAAAGTACTCTAATCAGCTAAGCAGCATAGTCTAGGATAGTGATTTACAACTGCTGTGCTCAGATGGGTTGTGCAGTATGTGGAACATAATTTATTTCTAACAATGAAGTATCAAAGTTGTCATGTTATTTCTTAACAGAAAATTAATATTCCCCATAATATATCATCATTCTCATCCACTCACAGTCCACCATGCTTTTTGTTTTTTAATTGAGACATGAGTGACATATAACACTGCGTAAGCCGAAGGTGTACAATGTGATGAACTAACCTGTTGACCAAAGACCGAAATCCCCTGCCCACCTGTTATGGCTGAGGGAAGCGCTGATAGGTGTGGGCACCACCGTCTGTAAACCTTCTCCTTCTATCTCAGTGCCAACAAGGCAGATGAGCTGCAGATCTGGTAACCCCACACAGTTCACTTCATGCCAACTTTTACCTGAAAGAGCGTCATTGAGCAGACAGTAATGTTTATCAAAAACCAAAGATAAAAATTCCAAACTTCTGCCTAATACTCAGCTGAGCAAACATCACTCATAACGCTCTCCTCTCTTTACTTTTTCAGTATTTTCTGTTACCCAGTAACTTCCAATACAAATGAATAAATTACTAAATTGACAAAATTAACAGCAAATCCGTACATGCTGACTTATAATGTCAGCAATGCTATATCCCAACCCAACTTCCCGGCCCTTCACCACGGCCCCAATAATAGAACAATATAAACAAGTAACTTACTCTCCATGAGGTCCAGGTAAACCAAGAATGCTATATAAACTTGGGTGGCATCTCCTATGTCTAATTCCATCATTTCTAAATACTGAAAATCAAAAGGTAATTGTTAAACAGATCTCTTAATATTTTCTTTCACTCAATCAACAACTCTTTATTAAATATTTTATATGTAACATAAGACCTGATTCCAGAATCTAAAAAATTTGCAATTATTAGGATAAACACATTGCATACTTGTTAGGCAAATTAT
The DNA here is from genome assembly GCA_033961575.1 of Aselliscus stoliczkanus. Taxonomy (NCBI): domain Eukaryota; kingdom Metazoa; phylum Chordata; class Mammalia; order Chiroptera; family Hipposideridae; genus Aselliscus; species Aselliscus stoliczkanus. The sequence goes on along the minus strand of CM066739.1, from coordinate 68,251,888 downwards.
AATATATTACAGTAAGTAATTAAAAATGAAGTGAGTGGAATTTAAAAAAATGACACATGACACAGGAAAGCTCCATTCAGGTGGCATGGTTGATGAATGTCTTATGGCAAGGATGGGATACAATTGAACCCTGGAGGACATGTATGATTTGAGTAAATTGAGAAGGTGGAGTAATGGTGTAAGTAATCACACAAAGGTGAGAATAAGCCACACATATTCAAGCGCCTATAAAGACCTACCTGCCAGGAGTAGAGACATTTTTTAATAAGATTTTGGTTGGGACATGTCAGTGGGAGCCTCTGTTTCCCTGGTCTCTTATTTCCATGTGGAGAAAAACCTGTTAGAATACCACTTCTAGCCTCTTTCCCTACCACTTCTCACTTAAAAGTAGGCAGTTATTTAATTGCTGGATTTTAAAGAAAGGACCCAACAGCTGCTGCTGCTTTCAGACTTGCCGGTCAGCATTGGGGGAACCTTCTTCAGGGGGTCTCCTCCTGCAGAGGAAGCCTGAGGTTGTCCACCTGTGTCACTGACTAGGTGGGAAAGCAGGGCTAATGCAGAGGTGAGGGGTTAGCAGGCCTGCATGGTGGCATAGCTGAAGTCACAGTCTCCTACCGGCTTCATCGTTAAGTGTACAGGTGCAGGGGTGTTACTAGTTGTCTTCAAACTTCAAGTGCTTGAAAATAGCACTGAAAAGGTAATTGGGGACCAGGTTGCAAGGCCTTGACAGTTAAGCTAAAAGTCTGATTTTTACCTGGAAGGAAACACTGAGGATTTCTAAGCATGAGAATACTATAATGAAAGCGGTGTTTGAGGATGATAAGTTTGATACCATATTACTAGGTAGACTAAGTTATTTTCAAATTGAGTAATAAAAATGCAGAACTGGAAAAATCAAGAGCTCAATATATTTTCTTTTCTTTCTTTTTTTAATCAGTCAATTAGATCCTTCGAGAAGAAAATCAAAAGGGAAGATCTGATAGTCAGCACTTGTATAGCTATTAACTTCAAAGAGAAAAAAAAATCTACAATTATAAACACTGATAGCACCCCCAAATCCAGATGAGGTTTTTAAAACTTGTTACCGGTGTTTCATATATTAAATACTTAGATAGAGCTTGCTATATGCCAATTGCTTTACAAATATTAACTGACTGAATCCTATAATAACCCTATGAGGTAAGTACTCTTATCATCCCCATTTTACACATGAGGAAACAATGAGATTAAACAACTTGCCCCAAATCACAAAGCTGGTGACAGAACCAGGAATCAGACTCTGGCAGTGTGACTTCGAGTTCATGCTCCACTATGCTGCCTCTCTCTATGTTACGGTTCTTCTTTTTAAGGCACTGCATAACCTCTCCATATTACTGTTCGTTTTTCTTGCCTTGGGGTGGGGGTGGGGGTGGGGGGGAAATAAGGGAACAGAGCTGTAGGATAAAATTAAACAAGATAAAATGAAACGGGGTGAACGTTCCAGACTTGTATCTTCAAAATTTCCCTTTTCTTGACTGTTTTTATTAGAGGGACTACCTATGACTATTGCTCTCCAGCAGAAGACTGGAATTCGACTCAAGTTACCGGACCAGCTTCTGAGCTTCCTACAAAACCCCCATCGCCATTCATGGTCCGTTCACCGCTTGGCCCACTGCTGGCTGCAAGGCAACAAGGAGCCCAACAGAAGCAAGCAAGCACCTCTCGCTCTGCCTTCCCGCGAATAACGAAAAATAACACCCACACACGATGAGTAGCTCTGCTTTGGGGAAGCACCTAACTTTGCAAGACAGTCGCAGAATTAGGAATGTGCAATTCCGCAACATCAAGACGCGCACACGGCGGGCCCGAGGCTAAGCGCCTACCCCTTGATCATTACAGCCCCTGAGATCGTACCCAAGGCCCACACACCGGTTTTGCGTGGTTACTGCGAGGACGAAGGGAGAGTATCCCCAGACCCAGCCCTCGATGGCAAACTCAGATACGAGTGGGGTGGCTGGGGTCGGCCTCGGGCTTGCGAGGGGCTGGGTTTGTGTTCCCGGTAAAGGATACGGAGCAAATTGTGTGTGTGTGTGTGTGTGTGTGTGTGTCCGGCGTGGGGAGGTGATGCAGCGTCAGAGCGACAGTCAACTCATTTAAACAAGCCGCCCCCGCGCTGCCTGCGGCCGCAGTGTGCACGCGGGTCGCCTCCCGTGCAGCCCAGGTGGCGCGCACCCAGCGCCCCGGCCCCGCGGGAGTGGAGCGGAGTGCAGCTCGGGGGGTCCGCCTCCTGACCTTTGGGTGGGTGCCCATCCAGGCGTCCTCGGGGGCCCAGGCGTGGGCGCCGCCGCCGCGAGGGCCGCCAGGGCCCAGACAGCTGCCTCCCGGCGTCGGCCCGGAGTCGCCGCGCGCCTCCATGCCGGCCCGTGGTGCACCGCGCCCCGCGCCCGGCCGGAAGCAGGGGGCGCGCGCCTGGGTTCCGCCTCCCGCCGCGTCCGCGTGGGCGGGGCCGAGGTCCGTCCGCCCGTCCCTCGGACCCACGCCGTTGCAGCAACCTGCACGGACGCGCTCGAGCTTCGCTGTGCGTGTATTCCAATCTGGGCAGAAACGCGAGTGAAGAAGGTTCGCGGCCCTGAGCCCAGGCGCCCTTCACGCTTGACATCACGGCTGGTTTGCAGCTCTCTTGAGAACGGACAGAATCCTTAAGGCCTTTTTTTGCGTGCAGCCTTGGGTCCAGGGTCTCCAATTCCTGGGAACAGGAAAAGTCTCATTCAGTTTCCTGTCATGTAATCTTAAAGTGTGGAAGTGGACGAGACAGATCTCTGTAGGAGAAAGTTAAAAGAAGCAAGACCAGGCGGCCAGGAACCGTAATGTTGGGGTAGATCCACCTTTCAGGAGCAAGAGGACACAGAAATCGTTGGAGTGGTCAGACAAGTGGGATGCAAACCGGCATGCACGTGGGGCCAGGAAGCCAAGGCTCAGGAGTATCAGGCAGGCAGAGGAAGGCACTGTAAGCGTTTTGGGGTTTGCTGTGAGTGAAATGGAGAGACACTGGAAGTTCTGTTGGGTTTTAAAGGCATCTCTCTGGCTGATTGCTGAGACTAGACCTTAGGGGGCAAAGGTAGAAGCAGGGAGTGGTTAGGAGGCTACTGCATGAGGCAAGGCAAGAAATGCATTCAAAGTCCCAGACAGAGATGGAACATCTGCTTCCAAATATGACAAAGACCCTCCTGGACTATCCCCCAGTAGAAAACATCTATAAAACTTGGACATTATACAAAAAGCAACTACCAGAATATACTGAATGCGAACAGAAGCAGGCTGACTCTGGTAGGAGGGGCAGCTTGCTCTGAAGAGGGCAGATGAGGAACTACTGGAGAAAATTCCCCCTTTCCTTGGCATTTAGCTGGAAACTCAGTGCAGTTCAGGAGGCAGGCTCAGCAGCAGCAGGGGTGCATATGGAAAATCTCTCCATTGTACTTATCTGGGGGAACCAGAAAAGCGAAGCCAGGAAACTTTGAATGCTTAAGACATTAGGGAATTCCAGAAGGGAAGGCTCCAGAGAGGGTATTTCCCAAACTGTCAGCTCACATCTCTGACAGGTCCTGAACCACTAGAAACAGAATTCTAGCAGTTCAGTTAACAACAAAAGATCTGAACTGAGACCAGTGCTGTGCCCTAAGAAAGAGTTTGCAGTTCAAATCCAGCCAAGAAAATTACCTACTTGTAAAAGGAAATAACACTCATCATGGAAAAATAATAGACTCCAAAACCTCCCCAACTTATCATTCAAAAGGACCAAGACATGAATCAAAATTACTGACATATGAAAATCAAGAAAATGAATCACATTTTCTAGAGTCCAACCCTGAGATGAATCAGATGTTGGAACTGACAGATGAGGATTTGAAAGTAACTGTTAAAATGCTCCTCCATGAAGCAAAATAAAACTTGTTTTCAGTGAATGAAAATCTCAGGAGTCAAACAGAAAGTCTCAGCAGAGAAAAAGAAAAAAGAACCAAATGGAAATCCTGGAACTGAAAATTAAAATTTCAGAAATAAAAAATTTCACTGCGTGGATTTAACAGTCAAATTGCAGCGGGGGAAAAAGTTAACTTGAAGGTAGAACAATAGAAATCATCCTAGGTGAAAAACAAAGAAAGATGATTTTTAAAAAATGAACAGAGCCTCAGAGACCTACAACATGATATCAAACAATCCAACATATTTATAAATAGAACAGCCAGACAGAGAATGAAGCAGGAAAAAAGAGTTGAATAAAATATTTTCCCAAATTTGATGAAAGACAGAAATTTGCAGGTACAAAATGCTAAATGAATACCAAGTAAGATAAATACAGCAAAGTCCATGCTGAAGTCAAACTGCTGAAAGCCAGATAAAAAGTTTGAATGCATCAAAAAAAAATGCAATATACGAGTATTACATGCAGGGAGAAGAAGTGCATCTATTCCTGAATGTGATGTAAAACCACACATGAAGATCCATAGATTGTGCTAGAATGCATTGCGTTTGAATAAAGTCATTAATATTTGCCTCCAAAAAGCCGCTGCTAAACTCTAAAGAAGCAAATGGCACTGAAATTAGTAGGCTCCTTAAAGCACTGAACACTGACACTAATCAAAATAATTAGAAGTGAATAAATCTTTCTCTTTGACCTCTAAAGATCCCAATCAGTTTAGATGATGGTTTTTATTATAGAAGCATTAAGAGCATTTTGTTCCTAATATGATGGTAAATTTTATAAATCAGTAAGGAGATCCAATGGAATTAGGTATGTGAACAAAGCTCAAAACCATCTTCAGGGGAAGATTTTCAGTTTAAACTTCAGTTTAAGAAAAAGTGGCAGAAGTTAGGGAATCCCAGAAAGATGCAGAAAAGGCAACAGGCTAATGGTATCCTCTGGCAAACAAATGATGATCTATTGCTTACAAAAAGCAAGATACATTTAAGCACGAATATTAAGTGCTTACGAATTTCAATATCATTGTCTATTTTAAAAAGATGAAGAATGAAAATTGAGTATCTCTTGGCTTTTGTATTAAGCCATGAAATTTTATAAATAGACTGTGGTAATTGGGTATGTCTAAGAAAAAAGAAACGAAGGATTTGAGAACACTTAAAACAACCTAGTGTTTAAAGGATTAGAATCCAAATGGCTGCTGTGGCAACGTAGAGCAAAATCCACAGAGAACAGTTTAGAGTTTCAGCTTTTGATAGACTGAAGGATTTCTCCTTTTACAATTACTTAAATTGTGCTCTATATTAGAGAAGCAAAGTGGTTCGGCAAAAAAAGCTAGGTAAGTAACAACAAACAAAATCCCCCTGAGTATACTGGATGTGAGCAAGTTCAATGTAATCTGGCACTTGCTCTACTGATTTCCCATCCTGATATGTGAGTCAGACCATATTATCCCCACCAAAAAAAAAAAAAAAAAAATCTGTAATGTCTAGGCCGAGATATATTAATTCAGTTAGAGTCTCAAAAGGAAAAACGAACTTTGAGTTGTGATGTGAATTTTTCATGTGTTAAAAAGAGAAACTTTGTACAATGTATTGTATAAGACAATGACCTCAAGCTGAAACATTTAGGCTAGCATTCTGCACCAGCTTTAATGCATTGGTTGTAAGACTGTTCATATATATCGTGTTCCTTCCTTTGTACACAAAGCGAACAATTTCCCATCCTCTGTATCTCAAGGAGCGTATGTGAGATGTTTACACTTCTGGTAAAATATTTAGAATGCTATGACATTTTACTATTCATACAAATGAGCATATGTAAGGGGTTTTTATCATTCAGAAAATAATTTAGAGTAATCCAAAAATATATTCTCTCGAATGCCTCATAAATTTAAGAGTGAATTTAAATTCCCCATTTACAAACTCAGGATATAGTATATTTAAAATTTTTAAATACTGCTTATATTTGGGGCATAAAAAGAAAAAAAAACTTAAATAAGATACCTAGAAAAGATGAGCAAGCTCTTTATGGAGAATATTATAAATGTTACTGAAGATCATTAGAGAAGACCTTAAATATATGGACAGATGTACTGTGCTTCTGAAAAGAAACATTCAGTATTGTAAAAATGGCAATTTCCTCCAAATTGATCTATAAATTCTAGCAATTTTAATCACAATCCCAACAGGGACTTTCCTAATACCTGATAAGCTGATTCTGAAATGTGGGCATAAAGGGACAAAAATAACCAAGGTTCTTCTGATGAACAAACTGAAGGAGCTTATTATAAAGGTTATAGTTAAGAGTATGTGATATCGGCACAGGGGTAGATAAGTAAGCTGATGGAACCAAATATAGTCGTACAAATTTGGGCAGAAGCAATGTTGCAGATGCAGGGAGGAGTTGAGATAATGTATTTCACATATATTTACATATGTATGTTTTTATTTAAAAAAAATTGGATCTCTAATTGCACCATAAACAAAACCAATTCCAGATAGATTAAAGGCTTAAATTGAAATACAAGCATGTAAGTTTTTAGGAGAAAATATAAAGAATATTATGTGACCCTAAAATAGAGAAGAATTTCTTAAATAAGACACAAAAAGCACCGAAAAAAAAGTTTGATAAATTTGACTATATTTCAATTAAGAATTTTTGACACAAAGATAGGGGAGGACACAAAGCTACAGACTTGGAGAAGGCATGTGTAACACATAACTAAAAGACAAGATTCACATGCAAAATATAAAAATAACTCCTAATAATCAATTAGGAAATAAAACACTTTCTAGGGGAAAAATGGGAATAAAAAGCAAAAAAAAAAAAAAAGACTTATAAATAGCCAGCAAACATGATTGGTGCTCATTACATTGATAGAACGAGAAAATGTCAATTGAGACAAGAAGATACTATAACATAAATTGGCAACAAAAGCCCTAGAGTTGGCTGAAAAGTAGAACAGAGGAAAGATGAACAAATCTTATGATGCCAAGGCGTTCCTGCTCCCAGGTGCATAGCCTAGAGCACTATTTTTCAAATGGAGGGTAGGGATCCTCTAGTGCTTATAAATTAAATGGAATGCTTTGGACCAGTTTTTAAAAATTAATTTTAAAACAGAATAGGAAACATCACTGTGCATTGTATATGGTTAGAATAACTGTTACTAAGTATTGTCTCATGAATATTTTGTTGGTTACTTATTTATACCATACCATGATACCAAATATATTTCTAACTGAGGGTTATGGTAAATATATACCCTTTGGATCAGGAGACATATACAAGAATATTTATGGAAGTATTGGTTATAATAGAAAAAAACAAGACAAGCCAAATATCTATCAATAGCAGAAGAAATAAATCCATTGTTGTATATTCATACAAAGTATTATTATGTGAACATAATTAACCACAGCTTCAACCAACAACTTCAATGAATCTCAAAACACCTAATGCACAGTGCAAAATATTAGTCACAGAAGAATATATGAAATATGATTAAATTAACATAAATTTCAAATACAGCTTGCACATGGATGCTCACAGCAGCAGTATTAATCAGAGACCAAAAGTAGAAACAACCCAAATGTTCATCAGTTGATGAATGCATAAATAGAATGTGATATGTCCATATAATGGAATATTATTCAGTAATAAAAAGGAATAAAGTACAGATACATGCTACAACAGGGATGAACCTTGAAAACATTATGCTAAGGGATAAAAGACAATCACAAAGGACCACATATTGTATAATTCTTTTTATGTGAATGTCTGTAATAGGCAAATCCATAGAGACAGAGTAGGTTAGTGGTTTCCTAGGGCTAGGGTTGGGAGAGAATGGGGATTCACTGCTAATGAGTATGGGATTTCTTTTGGGGTGACGAAAATGTTCTAGAAGTGACTGTGGTGATGTTGCATTACTCTGTAAATATCATAAAAGCTATTGACCTGCATACTTTAAGAAGGCAAATTGTATGGTATGTGAAAAAAACTCGAATATAGGCAACATTAACACACATTTAGGAGGCATATTAGTTAGGGTCATCCAGAGAAACAGAACCAATAAAACGTGCATGTGCAGGAGTTGTGGAGAGGGGGTGAGAATTGAGGGTAGGGAGAGAGAAGGAAGAAGGAGAGACAGAAAGATTGATTTGTATTTTTTTTTTGTTAGAGGGCAGTGTCAGTGGCCCTCATATATGGGATCTGAACCGGGACCGCTGGCATCCCAAGCCAGCTCCCAACCACCGCACCACTCGGCCGGCCCAAAATTGATTTGTTTTAAGGAATTGGCTCACGCAAGTGTGGGGCTGGCAAATCCAAAATATGGAGGGCAGGCTGGAGACTCAGAGAAAGGACAGTGTTTCAATCTTGAGTCTGAAGGTAGCCTGGGGGCAGAATTCTATCTTTTTTGAGGGAAATCTCAGTCTTGTCTCTTAAGGCCTTCAACTGATTGAATGAGGCCCACCACATTCTAAAAGATAATCTGTTTTACTCAAAGCCTCCTAATTTAATTGTTAATTGCATCCACAAAATACCTCACAGCAACATTTAGACTGGTTTGACCTAATAATTGGGCATCCAAGCCTGGCTAAATTGATATAAATTTACCATCACAGAAGGTAAAGTTTTAAATAAAATGAAGACACTGATTAATGCAAAATTCAATCTTATGCTTATCTCTGGGGAATAGAGCAGAGATTGTGTCAGGAAGGGGCATACAGGGAGCCTCAAAGTTAATAGTCATGTTCTATTTCTCAAGGTGAGTGCTGGATATCTGGACATGCATTTTATTAGTAGTTAAACTATATGTTCATATACAGTAAAACCTTGGATTGCAAGTAACTTGGTTTGCAAGTGTTCTACAAGACGAGCAAACATTTCTAATACATTTTAATGTGGTAAATGAGCGATGTCTTACAATATGAGTAGTTTGTTTCTGGAACGAATTATGCTCCCAAACCAAGATATTACTGCATATGTATGTGTGTGTGTGTATATATATATATATATATATATATATATATATATATATATTCCATGTTTATTAAATATTTTATATTAAAATTTTTCTGAGATTTGGAGCACAAAGGGATAATAATTTGGCTATTTCTGTATACAAACAGCTGCATATATGCAGTCTTAAATAATATTTGGCTTTGTAACTGTGAAAAGGCATTAAAAGCATGTCAGCGTCCCCACAATAGTCCATCTCTTCCTCTAGATATTTGTTCAACGTTCGTTATCAACATGGGTGTTGAGTCTCACTAATGAGGAATGAATGAAACTATCCAAGTTGAAAGTGCCATGTTAAAATTATCCCAAAATATTAACAGTGGTTGTGGTGGGACAGTGGATTTGGAATGCCTTTTTTCTTTCTCTTCCCATTTTCAACATATTTTTTACCCTATAGTAAAACAGGCTTCAATGAATCATTGAATTTGGAGGCTTTGGCATAGAAGGACTAATCATACTTAGCTTGTTTGACATTTGCTTCCTTCCATCCCTCCTCCATTCCTACCTCCTTCCCTCTTCTTTCTCTTCCCTATCCCAAATGTCAAAGTTCTGTCTATGCTCTGGCCTGTATTCAAGAAGTAGATAATAGTTACTATAGAAAAATGTTTTTCAATTGCAAACAAATGTATACAAATTTAAAATATACTCCTGTATCTCATTTAAGAAGACTAGATGGGTCCCTTACACTGTATTCGCTCATTGATTCCAACATTTATTCGGTGCCTACTCTGTGCCACGGCACAGGTGCTGGAAATGCATGGATAACCAAAATGTACCGTATGAAAAAATTATATAATCAATTGGCATGTGTTGTGGTGTTATGATGGAAAAGGAGGTTAAGGAAGGGAGCAGAGAGAGTTAGGAAATGCCTCATTAAAGAAATGCCTTTGAACTGAGTATTGAAAATTAGTAGGAAAAGGACAGTGGGCAGAAGTGGATGGAGAGGTTGGAGTTTCAGGTAGATGAAACAGAAGCAAGGAGGGCTAGGGTTAGGGTTAGGGTTAGGATTAGGACTAGGGTAGATACAAAATTTTAAAAAAATTAAGGACAGGACTGACTTAATTTTGGGCTTAAGGAAAAGATACTGGTAGAGAGTTGCCAGTTGAAGATTCGGTAGAGTGGAGATAAATGATGGAGAAAAGTCATGGACTGGAAGGGAGGGGAGGGGATCAAAGGCTCTGTCATGAATAGGCTGCTGCAAATCAAGAGTAAGTTGGTAGAGATGTTAGAGACTGGGGTGGGAGGTTGGGACAATAGGGTGGGAGCTGGGGGGTGGGGGTGGAGGAAGTTCAATGAAGAAGGCGAATTCTTCTGAGTGAGTAAGGGGATCCAAACAGAATGGCAAAGCCTTCTGATAGTTGCAGAGAAGGATGGACAAAACCAGTAGAAAGACTATGGGACAGGCCTGAGGACAAGTTAGGGTAGGGGGCCATGAATGCACTGGTACCAATCGATCCAGAACATCGATGATCAAAGGCCACCCAGTCCCACAAAGAAGAAACCCCAGATTGTATTACTGGCTTCACTGTTCTATACTCAAGAACAAATATCGTTTAGCAGCATAGCCTCCTGATTTCATTTTACGTGCTAATTGTGCTCTTCCTTCTTCTCTTCTACCTTAGATCTCTTGTCCTCCAACAGGCATGGAGTTGCCCTCTCTTTGTTAGGGAAGAAGAAAACCATCTCCTCTTTTACATGCCATCCCGTCAGGAAGCTCAGGACCCCAGGTTGGGAGGCAGAATGGGGCTTCAGAACAGCGTCCCTCCAGGGACTTTCCTTTCATTTCAGGGGCTCAATCTCGCCCCAAAATTCTGCAAGTCTTCACACTTGGTGTAATCCAAGGTCTACTCAGTCCAGAATGAACTTCAGGAGAAATTGAGTGTATCACTATTAATACACGCAAGCACTCTGCCTTTGTGGAAGTTAAAAAATTGTTTATCATCATGAATAGTTGGGTGGCTTTCCATTTCAGAACTCTACCCATTTAGTCAATGGGTGCATTATGAAAAACTGGATACATTGCATCACTGTGAAGGACTTTAGACTGCGGTTTGCAAAAGCAGAATAAATTTTCTTGGAGTGGTACCCTTATGTACACACACACACACACACACACACACACACACACACACACACACCCATTGGCAGACAGGGCCACACCTCACAGCTCTGAGGGAAGCCACAGACCTCAGCTGTACAAGCTGCGCCTGGACTGGGGGAACTCTCCGCAGGACTCAGTACAAACAGCCCACAGACACGGCCGTCTGCGAGCCTGAGCCCCAGGTACGCGGTGCGCCTCTGCGAGCGGGCCTGGGCGGTGCGGCGGCGGCGGGAGGGTCCGGGGCCGCAGCGGTCGGTGGCCGTGTGCGCGCGCCCCCGGCCGGGCGAGCCGCGTCCCGGGTCCGCCCCTCGCCGGGCAGCCGCGCTCGGCGCTCGCGGCAGGTCCTCCCGCCGGCCGCCCCAGCCTGGAACATGGCTGCGCGCCCCGCCGCCACCCTCGCCTGCACCCTGCTGCTCTTCGGGGCTCTGCTCCGCGGCGGCTGCCCGGCGCGCTTTACCGCCGAGCCGGACTCGGAGGACGATGGAGAGGAGGCGAGGGTTTTCCCCGAGTCACCGCTGCAGAGACCCACGGTGCTGGTGGCCGTCCTGGCCCGCAACGCGGCGCACACGCTGCCTCACTTCCTCGGCTGCTTGGAGCGGCTGGACTACCCCAAGAGCAGGATGGCCATCTGGTGAGCCGGCAGGGGCCCCGGCCGCACAGCCCGGGCCGCTCGCGGAGACCCGGGCGGGGGGAGCGTGGGGCGCGCACCCCAGGCTGCCCGCGCGGGTCCTGGGCGGATGGCGCGTCCGTGGGCAAGGACGCGCTGGCCTGTGTACGCGTGGGGTGCTGACGGGGATCACCAGCCTCCCTGAGCTCCTGGTGGGAAATGTGGATCCGGGCGGCCTCGTCGCTCTCCCGGACACGGACTCGGGGAGGGGACCCCCCAAAGAGTGCCAGCTTCACCCCTTCCAACTCGGGAGGTTTCCTCAATTCCCCACCTTATTAGGAATGAGGGGATAAGGAGGCCGGTCATCGCCCGCTTCTCCAGACACGACATGAAACACCACTGCGACTAGCAAGTGGTCTGGAATCACTGGGGTGGCTTCCCCGGTGCCCGGCGCCTGCTCCCTCCCTGAGGCTGGACAAAAATGTCTCCTGGTTCTCGGGGGTTCGGGGTACGAAGAGGGGATCTGGATCCGGAGTTTGAGGCTAGGGGAGACCTGCCGTGTCGTCCCAACGACACCACCACCTTGGGCCCTGGGTCCTCTGAGCGTTCCAGGCTGTCCCCAACTGTGCATCCTCCTGGGATGCATTCGCCACCGTAGATACAAACGGCACAGGGCAGTCTTGGTTGGGTACTGCATTCTGGGGACAGAGCCGCCCTGGAGAAGGCACTCAGCCAAGTTTTATTGCCCTTAGAATAGAGCCCTGGGCCTGGGTCCTAGGTTTGCTATGGGGAGGGCCAGGGTATCCGTGGGGGTGGCTGCCCGCCCCAACTTTAGAACTCGGTCCAGTCCCGCAGCTTTATAAACGCAGGTATCATTGGGCGAGAAGCTGGTGGCCAGGTGAGCCGCCAAGGGGTCCGTGGAGGAGGAGGTGGGCTAGGGGAGCCAGGAGCCAGGTACATGCACAGAAGGACTGTCCCTGGGAAGACCCCAGGTCACTCTGGAGCAGTTTCTATCTCATGTTGATAAAGGGAGCTGTCCGCAGACAAGGCTTATCCTTAAAGCCACGTTTGGGCAGAAAAAAGAAAGATGGATAAAGCAGTAGCTGGGTTTGGCAGCCTGACGGTACCTGGTGGGAGAGGTGCAGAGGTGAGAAAGCAAACATGAGATTATAGTGCAGCACTGTGCTATACACTGCTTTACTATACACCCTGCTATACGTGACCGCCGCCACGGAGGAGGGCATGCTATGTGGAAAGTGGGAATGCTGGTGCAGCCAGGTTTGAAAGCAGAAGGAAGGATTTTTTTTTAACCACTTAAACACCAAAAGAACATTCCCCAAATGTCAGTTCTTAGATTTTTTATTATTATTATCATTTTTTTTTTTTGGCAAAAGAGATGGTTTACAATATGGTCTTGGTCTTGAAGCATTGCTGAAAGAACATTACAATAGTTACTATAGGAAGTAGTGAGGGGTGAAGCCGGTAGTAGGCATAGATTTTGCTACCTATACAGACATTAATGTACAGACATTATCTCTTTTATCACATACAAAACTTTTAAAAGAGATACTGTGATCCTTATTTTACAAACGAACAAAGTGAGGCATAGGTCAGTTCAACAACTCGCTTCATGGCACAGAATTAATAAATGGTAAAACTGGAATTTCAACCCAAGTCTGTCCCTAAACACTGCTCTAACATGGCAGTGGTGGGAACAGGGTATAAGCCAAACTTCTATAAACCTAGAAGCTACAAATTAGGAGACTTGAGTTGTTTGTCACTAGCATGAAAGGTGGTTTTGGGACAGTTGCTTGGGAGCCATAGACATCACTAATAAAAGGGAACTGGAATCAATTTGAAATCAGATTTTCAAAAATTCTTTCTGGCACTTGAGTTCATAGATTTTATGATGTGACCAGAATCAACCAGCAGTGATTGTATATCCTAGGTCCCCTTGGATGCTCCAAGTTCTATGGACACTGGGGTTCAGTTTAGGTGGGTAGTATTCCAATTCTGCATAGACCTTTGGGACCTCTGCACCCATACCCTCATTCATGGCCCATGTAACTGTACCTTGTCCCTTCTGGCCAGTGTTGGAGAGTTAAGGATGAAATCCAAGGATTGGGTCAGGCCTTGGGAAACGCATGCATCAGCCACTAAAACCTCTGCTTTCTGTTCTGGCTTAGAAACCTTAACCCAAAAGAAGTTTTTAAATAGTTCTTTACAGCTCTCAAAGTACTTTCATCAACTGTGTTATCTCATTTAATCCTCACTACCATCTGTAAAGAAAGAAAATTATCTCCATTTCATAGAAGACTAAAGCATTCTGTCTAAAACAACTGACTTACTCAAGTTACGTTTGTTTGTTAATTTCACAAATGGTTAATGACCAGAACTCACGGTTTTTCTAAGCACTTTACATTCATGTTCTGGTTTGATCTTCATAATAAACCCTATCAGATATATACTGTATTTATCCCCCTTTATAGATGAGAAAACAGGCACAGAGAGGTTGTACAAGTCTTTTATGACCTTCTTTGGCGAGAACCAGGCACGGTGCCAGGTTTGAGCCGAGAAAAGTTGAATACGATGTGGTTGCTCACAGACCCATAGGGCTTTTTGTCTGCTGGGCAGTGTAAGGTGATCTGAATGGCATTTACAGGAATCGGGGCAGTGACAAGGGACTTCTAAATCAGATTGGGGCATTTGTGTGGTCAGGGAAGGCTTTTTGAGGAGGTGACACTTAGTTTGAACTCAATTTGAAGGACAAGTAGGAATCTACTAAAGCCTGTGAAGAAGGGAGGGTTCTAGAAAAAGAATAAAAGGAAAAAAATAATAAAATAAAGGCACAGGGACATTCCCAGCTTTTGCTGTCAGGGGAGATAAAGTGGGGGGGGGGGCTGTCTACTTACAAATCTGCAAACTCGTTGCATTGTACCACTGGAACTGTTGACTTTGAGACTGCCCTTGGAGAGTATGTGGCTGGGAAGGTTATGGGAACCCTCCAGGAGGAGGGGGTACCTCAGTTTAGGCTGCTACAGCTTTGAGGGGCTTCTGCCAATCCCTTACCTCTAGTCTGTCAGTCCCAAGCTCTACTCAACATTCTGAGATGCCAGGCTGGTTAGTATCCACTCAGCAAAAAATGGCTGTGAGCCACAGAACCCTGCTAAATATAGAGCCTGGGTGCCAGCTTCTGCTTAATCTTTTCTCAGGAGCTGTGTGCTAACTCCCTCTTCTTATTCTTTGGCTGACCTCTAAGCACGGCTAGAGGAGCATCTGATAAGACTTCTTTCCTGGCTGGGTAATTGAGAGGCCTGGCTCATTGATCACCTTCAGACTTTCCAGTGATAGGATTTTTTTTTCCCCTCACTTAAGTTTCTGGACCAGGTCTGCATTGCACAGACAGGTAACATGCATATCAACAAATTGACCTGCAGAAAGTGAGTGCAGCAGGCTCAGCATCAAGTTTATTTAGACCAGGTTGAATTATGGAAAGCTTATATTTTAGAGATGCTTTGTACCAGCAACAAAGAAAACTGATCACATTTACCTATCTGATCTCAAAATCCCACCAAACTAATTGTTTTCCTTCAAATATCACAGTGTTGTGATGCAGAACCAAGGAAGATAGTCCTTACGTTCTAATTAAAGCCTGCTCTGAGTTCATGGGAACCACTGCTGTGCTGAAATGAAGGCAGCTGTGAGGCATTGGGACATGTGGCCATGCCCATTGGTGGGTTCTCTTTAATTCAGTGGAGCCATGAACAGTGGCCTTAGTAACAGAAGGAAGACAGATCTCATTCCCCTTCCCAAACCTATGATTATGGAGAGCAGTGCCAAGTATTATGAAAAATGGAGCAGGGCACAGGGAAAAAAACATTTGACCCAAAAAATACATTAAGTTTGTCTTTTGGAGAGCCTGTGGGAAGACGGATGGGATACACAGAGTCTGTGTACTCCCAAGACAGTAACTGCCATGTAATTAAAGAATGATTTGGGCATGTAATATACTACATTGGGGACCATGGTGTGCCTTTCTAAATAAGGAGATGAGAGTCTATTGACATAAACATTAACAAGGATAAGTGATCCCAACTTTCTGTATGCTACTTATCTGTGCCCTGTTTGGGGATTAGCTTGGGTTTATCTCTAGATTTTCATATTCAACTGGTAACATTTAGGTGAATGTTTAATTAGATCTGCTAATATATGTGTGTTTATAAAATATTCCAATCTACTGTTAAGGACAGCTTTCAGCACCCGCAGTGAGAATGATGTCCCTTTTTATTGTTCCAATCTTGCCATTAAATGTTTATGTTATTCCTATGGAGAGAAGATTCAGCTCATGGCTGGAAAAGCAGGTGATACTTCAGTCCCCTTCTCTTTATTACTCTGTTTTCCTCACCTTCTTTTCCTTAGTATTTCCAGCCTGGTGGTTTAGTACTGAGGAGGGAGGATGCTAGCTTAGAGTCAGGTACACGAGGGTTCCAATCTCCTGTGTGATTGTAGACCCATCAGCAAGCCTCTGAGTGTAGCTTTCTACCTGGAAATGACTCATAACAGCCACCTCCAAGATTTATTATAACAGCAAATGAGATCATGTATGGACAATGCCTTTTACATAAATGCTATGAAATAATAGTTGCTATTTCCTATCCTTATTTTCCTGTTTGCCCCATCTGTTTTACCTCTATCTTCCCAAATGAAGATTTAAAAATATACATATGTTTAAAAGGAACTCTACTTTCTTCCTTCCAACTAAAAGTGATCAGCATAATGAAAACTAACATTTATGGAACTGCTGTTCTAAACACTTTGGAATGGTAGCTGACTTACTCCTGACAACAACTGTAGGGGAAACGTGCCATGACACGCCTCATTTTGCACAAGAGGAAACTGAGGCACAGAGAATTTTAATAACTTCCCTGAGGTCACAAAGCTAGTGCATATTGGAGCTAGGATGTGACCCAGGCAGCTAATATCACAGACTGAGTATAGATGGTTTTTGGTTAAGAAAAGACCAATTAGTTCTAGGTTTTACTTCTATCAGTTGATCCGACTTAGGAAGAGCGCCAGTGTTTTTTTCAAGCAAGAATGGCCCTTTTTGCTTGAATAACATCACAGACTCAGTGGCTCCCTTCTGCTGTCTTGATAGTTTTGTCACTTAGCTTAGACACTTTCTAGTTACTGAACTCTAGTTACTGAGTGGACATGACTGTCATCACTGTTCTGCCTACCTTTCTATATTGGTCGATTTCACAGGAACAGAATAAGATTCAGTAGGTGGGTTGTGTATAAAGATGAGGTCGCTTGCTATGATCACAGCACCTCGCAACAGAAAGAAATGTATCAAGTATTGTTAGTGGCAAATGAATACAGCAGCACTACTCATGCATGTGGTGGCCGCAGCATTTGGGGTTTATATTGGCAAAACTAAAAACATCAGTTTTTCTCAGCCTTTTAATTTAGTGGTCTTAGATGTGATTGACCCCTACACTTAACTTTCATCCAATTGATTGCAGAAAACTATCAGTCCTTCCCCAACTCTCCAATTTCAAAACATGATTGGCCCTCAGCATTACGTATTTCCTTTGAGTAAAAACTGAAGTGATGAATACATGTCACCAAGCCTATTCTAGTTATGACAGGTTGCCCGCAGGGTTAGAAAGGATGCTGAAAAATCATCCTGGTTCTATTTTATTAATTAACTTCCATGGATGGGGAAAGTAAAGCACAGGTTAAGGATTTCACCTCCACACATTATATAGTGAAGAAGTGTCTGCATGAGATAGCAGACGTCTAGATTTTAAACCCTGTGTGGCTGTTTTAGTGTTGATTATGTTATCACAAATATCACTCATGGTGTAAAGGGGCACGCTAGTTAGTCTAAGCAGGGTTTGATTTTACAGATTTGTCTTCAGCTCCTTTCTCCAGTGACACCACCACTGAGTTTCTTGGGGACTCCAGGTCTCTAAGCTTCTTGTGGCCCTCTCCCCCTGACTTGCTCTTGTGGTCGTAGGAATGAGTAATAAAGGCTTTGAGGCCAGGAAGGCTGCTGGTTATGCCTCAGTCTTTTTCTAACACTTAAATGTACACATGGGTCATATCACTGTGTGGCACTATCTTCAAGTACAGTATAGCACGGCATGATACGGCTTATATAGGGGCCATAGCAGGGCATGATACGGCTTATATAGGGGCTCTAGTAGGGCATGATACGGCTTATATAGGGGCCATAGCAGGACATGATAAAGCTTATATAGGGGACATAGGACATGATACGGCTTATATAGGGTACATAGCAGGACATGATACAGTTTATATAGGGGCCATAGAAGAGCATGATACGGCTTATATAGGGGCCATAGCAGGACATGATACGGTTTATATAGGAGCCATAGAAGGGCATGATAAGGCTTATATAGGGGCCATAGCAGGGCATGATACGGCTTATATAGGGGCTCTAGTAGGGCATGATACGGCTTATATAGGGGCCATAGCAGGACATGATACGGCTTATATAGGAGCCATAGAAGGGCATGATAAGGCTTATATAGGGGCCATAGCAGGACATGACACGGCTTATATACGGGACATAGAAGGGCATGATACGGCTTATATAGGGGCTCTAGTAGGACATGATGTGGCTTATATAGGGGCTATCGTAGGACTCTTATAAGGCTTGTTTCTGCACATTTCTTTCAATAATATACAGTAGAATTAAAGTCGGAAAGAAAATGATTAGCCTACAGTATGGTTGTTAGTCCTATTCTATTCTCCAGTTACCATATTATGAAGAGCTTTCACTGTGTGTGTTGAAATCATAGTTATTATTCATCAGGAAATACAAAACCTGTGTATTGTGTATGTCCTGACATTTTTATTCTCAAAGCTTCATTCTCATTCTTCATGTAATTGCACTTATTTTGTTAGCATATCAAAAATTGCTGATTTGAAAATATTTTCAATATCTTAGGGTCCATTTAGATTTATTTAACAGTAACTTAAGTAATTTAAAAACTTGCTTTTCTGACTTTATCTTTGAAAAATCGAAACAATAATACACACCCACAGTAAAATTTCAAACATGATATGATATCATTTTGATATCATCAAACATGCGATAGGAATATGATAAAAAGTAAACCTCCCTTCTACGCTATACCACCTGCTGAAGGCAACCAGTGTTAACAACTTCTTGTGTATTCTTCTAGAAACTTTGTATGAATATACCTGTATCTAATATTCACCAAAATATGAGCATTTTATTCAGCCTGTTCTGCATAAGGGTGATGTTTTAAAATCAACCTCTCTATCCAAGTCTCTAAAACCTCTGCCAGCCCACCTACACTCATGCCCAGCTGTACACAACACCTATTTCCAGGTCGTGACTTTGAATCCCTCCCTGTTTACACTCATCCTGCTCTCTTGTGCTTATGTCTCTGGCCCCCAGAAAATCTGGTCCTAAATTCATTTTTAAAAAATTAATGAAGTGTCCTATGCATCCAAAAAGTTCACATATCACAAATGCATAACTGGATAACTTTTCACAAACTGAACACGCCCGGGTGAGCAGCCCCTGCCTCGCCAGGCCTGCACCTTACACAGCAATGACTGTTGGGGCTGAGTGGCCGTGGTCCCCCACACTTTATCCAGACAGTCGTGTCCCCATCAGGCCCACTCTCTGTTCACAAGCTGACACAGAGGCTTGCCTGGTCCCTGTTGGCATTCGGGTTGGGCGGTGACCCTTGTACTCACCTTGGGCTCCAGACTCGAGTAGCCGCTGCTGTCCCAAACCAGCAGGCTTGGCAAGCGGCCAGCGAGAGAACAAGAGCTTAAGGAATCAGGATCCTATTACTTTTCCCTCAGCTTTCCACCCATCTGGTAGGAAAGCTGTATGTTAATGTTCATAAAAGTAAAAGGAAAATAAACAAAAACCAACAAACAAAAACTATCTCATTCTAAGTCATTGAAAAGCCATGTAAAATAGAAATAGAGCGGCTGTAATTAATCACTGCGACTCGCTGCCGTTCAGATTGTGGGTGGCGGCATCAGCCAAGTCTCTTGCATGAATTAAACCTTAGATTTGAAGGGAGGGCATTTCTTTTCCTCTCTAGGAGCGCACCATACAAAAATCACGTCAAACTTAGACTTCTTATACCCGCTTCACGCCAGCCCGCCGGGGCTGAACTTAGGACTTCGTAACACGTTTCATTGAATGGAGGCCATTATTATTTTCGTTGTTTGGCAAATTCAGCTTGAGGCCTGTCCCTGACTTGATGGTTTAGCCGATGAGATGTTTGTCCCTCTGCAAAAACAATGCAAACTATCCGCCCCTCTCCCATACCCCAGTGTTTTCTAATGACTGTTTCAAGACCCCTTAGAAGATGTGCATTTCAGCAACATCGACGATAAACATATGTAATGACCCTGGGCTCTCCGCTCCTAAGAGTAGGGCCAGGCCCCTGCTGCGGAAGCACCCCCATGAGTCCCTGGTTTCATTGATAAATTGGCCGTCTTGTAAGAATTCTTTACCTTCTAGGTTGAATCACTTCAAAGGCTATTGAGGAATATGTCAGGCAGGAGAGTAGTTTCTGTAAATGGATCTTTCTCCATTTTGGCTGTTGCTGTGGTCTGAATGTGTCCCACTCCCAAGATTCATATGTTGACATCCTAATCCCCAAAGATGATGGTATTAGGAGGTGTGGCCTTTGGGGGGAGTTCCACCCACATGAATGGGATTAGTGCCCTCTCAAAGAGGCTGCAGAGAGATCCCATGTAAAGGGGACACAGCAACAAGTCTGCAACCCAAAAGAGGGCCTTCACCAGAACCTGACCATGGCAGCACCCTGACCTTGGACTTCCAGTTTCCAGAGCTATGGGAAACAAATTTCTGTTGTTTCTAAGCCACTCTGTTGTATTTGTTACAATCGTCAGAACAGATTAAGGCAGTTGTCGAGCCCAAGAAAGCCATGAAGGTAGCCCACAGTGCCTACATTTTAGACAATAGGGAGGTAGAGTGCTTTCTTTGCAGCCCCTTTTCTTTCTGAGAATGATTAGATATGGTTTAGAGGTAGGGAGGGCAGTGGGTGATGGCAAGCATCCATTTCTCCCAGGATGAGAGATGGTTATGGGAAAGGAAACTGTCTGGAGGCACATTGATTGGCATTCTCCCGAAGCGTCACGGTAAGTGAGAAATGGCTGCTTTTCAGGGTCTTGGGAAAGGTAGAATTTTCTGGAAACCAGCGGTGGAACTTAAATTGCTGGGTTATCTGTGGGAAATGTGGTTGTGGACAACTGGGATTGTGGCATTTCCAACACGGAGTTTCTTGCTGGACCGCGGGGCTGCTTTTTAGTTTCTTGGTTTCCAGCCAGCCCCAGAATCTGTCCAAGCTCCACACAGCACAGTGATTATGGTTTAGACCCGCCAAGATAGTGGAAAGTTGCTGCCAAGTGGAATCAGGGCTTTTCATGTCATCGCCGCACCGCTGAACGGTAATGGTGTATGCAGCTCCTGTGTTGCTGATTTCCCTCCGCTGGAAGCTGGGTGCGTGGGGGGTGGGGAAGAGTGTTCAGATAGCTGGACCGTGTCTCATGTTTCAGATGGATTTTGTTGAAACAGCCAACATCCAAAAATATTTTAGAAAATTATACATCTCCTCTCTGCCTTTCCTCGGTCTTGTTAGACTTTATGATTTACTGGGCACATCAGTTTCCATCCTAGAAAATTCCCTTTGATGTCATAAACTAAGAGTGTCTAAAGCAATGGAGTAAAAAATAGTATGTACATTCATTTATGTATTTGGCCATCTCAGATTGTCTATGTGGATAAATCCAGGTAATCATGCTGAAAGTAGTAGTTTGGGTGGCCTAAAAGTGACTCACCTCCATTCGTCGAGTTCATTGGCCTTGAGTGGACTTGACAGTCATCTGTCCACCTTTCGGTATAAGGCTGCTGCGTTTTGACAAGTGCTTCCTAAGTTCTGGCTTAGGGGCCACGTTCCTCACAACACCTAGAATCTGTGTTAGTTGCTTAGATTTCTGGGCCCTGTTTCAGCCACATTCAGTCAGATGGCCCATGGGGGAGGCCTGGGAATCTGGTCTTAAACACATACACAGGTAATTTGGATTCACCTCTGGGTTTGGGAACTGCAAGAGATGGGCTCCCAGAAGGCCCCTGGGGGAACAGGGGACTCTCATGGGAGGACCGAAGGCTATGCATGCCTATTTATATTTATTTATTTTAAATTTATTTATTTTTAAGCCGCTTAAGTACAGGCCATGAGATTTTCAGAGCTTGGCATAGGCATGGAATCTTCTAAATTCCAGGTTCTAGACGCTTAAATAATCCAGAGTCCAAAGAGTTTGCCTATCAAGTGAAGTACTGAGGTACAGGGCTACGTAGGAGAGGCTATGGCAGGCAGACATCATTTGTGTTTTTTTATTCGGTCAAGCACCTGTGTCTTCCTTCCTTCCAACAGTGGCTATTTAAAAAAAAACTTTTTAAGCCAGTGCCCCAGAACTGCCCACAGGAAGAAATGTCTTGCACTGGGGCTCGGTATAAAAATGACACTCCTTCAAATCTTTTTCTTCGCTCAGTGTATCTCACATCATGAGCTCATTAAGCATTAGATTTTAGAGATGGGGAGATAGCTATTAATGAGCATCTCTTAATAGAGTAGAGGAAAATTAAACCAGTGCATTTCCTTGAGATAAACAGTAGTCATTTGAATCACCTTGGTCCTCACATTTCCTAATTTTGGTCCCTTTGTTATTTGTATTTAATTTTCCTGCCTTTGATTTTTTCTTTGACATGCCATTAAACACCCCTCCCCTCATTTGGGAAAAATATAAACAGTCTATTAAATTAGCCTGCTTGTAGTAGTTGGCATGTCAGCCCTAATTATAAAATATTGTAAAGTCCTTAAGTCTGGTGTCTTCACTAGTTACGACATCAAAACTTTTCGTTCCAGTCTGCTATACAAAGGATTGTTTTGAATTTGTCACTACTGCGAGAAGGTATGTCCTAAGTCGATACAGTAGTGCTATTACAATCTCACGTACAGGCAGCCATCTCGGGGGCTGGTCAAAACCTTAGTTTTATTGTGTCTTTATGGTGACAGGTCTTTCAAAAATCCCACAGTGAAGGTTTTCAAGTATATGTGTCCGTTTTCTTTGTTAGTCCTTTTGCTTCTCAAACAATGTGAGTGGTAGTCTACAGCTTAGTGCATCCCGCCAAGAAAATAGTTACCTGGGGAGCAAGGGAGTCCTGGAGGGTGCATCCGGGTCTCCAGGACAATTGCTTCTAGCCCAAAGCAGCCTGGCCGTATTTCCTCCAGTGTGCAGCTCTCCTCGTCTTGTCATTTACCATGTTTCCCTGCAAATAAAACCTACCTGGAAAATAAGCCCTAGCATGATTTTTCAGGAGGCTCGCAATATAAGCCCTATCCTAAACATAAGCCCCAGTTAAGATCGTCAGCCAAGCCTGACTGTTTGAATAAATGTAGACTTTTATACATGAATAAATGAATAAATGTAGATTATTGGAGCAAAAATTCATATAAGACCCAGTCTTATTTTTGGGTAAACACAGTATGTTGTCTTGGGAAAGACTGGGAGGCATTTTTCATGCTGTGTCACGTTCAACAGGCCACTTGTTCTCTTGGGCCTCCGTTTCCTCTTCTGTAACATAAGGGAGATATGCTAGAGTTGTGGTTCTCAAATGTGGCTGCTTATTAGGAATTTGATGAGGTTTTAAAAAATACCGATTCCTGAACCCCACCCCCAGGCCATTTAAGTCTGATCTCTGGCCTAGGGCCAGGGCAAGTAACATATTTTGAAAACTTCCAAGGAAGTGCTAACGTGCAGCCAGGCTTGAGAACCTCTGGATGAGAGGTCCCCCGGGTTCCTTCCCGATCTGACGTTAGTACCCACTTCCTGGAAGTGACCATCTCTGAAGAGTCTTCATGAATCATGACTTCGTATGACTGATGTTTCCTGGACCCTGAGCCCAACTGGAGATCTTTTGGAATGGCCTAAAAATAAAGTCTGATTTTTCTTGGAAGCTGATTGTATTTCATACTGTTATATACTGTGCCCGAAGGTGTGCACTCTATGTTGTCTCCTGCTGAAGGCGTGTGCTATACGATAACTGAACTGCTAAGGGATGAGGCAGGATGCGGGCTGGCCTTGCAGGAGCCCATGCTGGAACTTCTCACCAAGGGGCCGTATGCTCCAGGCCCAGAAGCAGCGGTGGCCTAGGGCTTGCTTCCCGTGGTGCACAGATGCTGCCGCTTGGCTAAGGGAGCTGCGTATGTCCAGGCTTCTAAGCGCATCGAGCCAGGCTGGGGCACTCTGGATTCCTTCCCGCAGTGTATGTTTTGGTGTGTTGCCCAGTCTTGCTTTTAGGCATCTGTTTCATACGGGTGCAGGGCCTCTAATCATCTCTGGGTATTGAGTTTCTGATGTTACTTTTAATGGCTTTGGATTTTAGCTTCTTTTGTTTCTCCATTTGCATAAACAGTGCTGCCTTTGTCCTGTGGTCTTGACACAGCTTCAAAGCCTTGACTGGGCATGAAAGACCAACTGGCTCCTCATTTCTTAGGCATCAGATTGCAGCAATGGCCAGCAGGTGACTGAAGGTTACAGCTCCACTCCTGGGCCAGCATTCTGTCTCCCAAAGAAGATTAGATTCTGCCAAATCCCCTCTGATAATGGTCTTGAATCTTAATAGCTTTTCCTAAGGCCTGTGCAGATAGTGCTGAATTAAAGGGGCAATAATGGCATTTGTCTGATGAGGAAGGGACAGTAACTCACTAGTACTTACTGATCTCCCCCCATCCCATGAGAGGGTCTTTCTGGAAAGCATGGAAGCCCCAGGCCCATCGGCCAGTGCTGATTGATGTTGGCATGGTGAGGGCCACACCTTCATTTTCCCATGTGTCTTACCAAAATAAAGGCAGCACTCGAATGCTCAGTTTTCCATGTATTGCCTGTGTTTTGGATACACAGAGGCCAGTTTTTGATAACAGGTCAATCATACAGCGTATCCTGGAGCTGTATCTTTCTCTGAGCTGCCCAGTTGTTGTGTGGTACGACAACAGGGAATAATTTTTATCTCCGCTCAGAAACAAAGCTGGAAGGTATTTAGCAACATTCCACAGAGGTCATTCCAGGGCCAGTTTTATCTGGTGTCTTAGCTGTTTGCTCTTTTGTGTCACCTATGCAATATACCACCATATTTTCAGATTTTCTTGGATTCTCTGCCTTGCCTTGGTGTCCTCATCTATATGGTGAGTTGCTGGGTCAGCTGATCTTTAAAGACTTTTCTATCCAAAGCATGCTATGTATTTGCAGTTCCATCACTCACACCATGAACAATGAAACAGCTTACTTATTGCTGCGTTAAGATGGCCGCATTATTTATGATGGCAGTGGGGCCTTCATTTCTTTCTTTGTATGATACTTAGATATAACTTCTTCAGTAGTTTTGACTTATCCATGTCTCAGATCCTCGCTAAATAGACTGATGGTGCATATCTATATAAAATTATTTGCCCTTTGTGATGATTAATTTTATGTGTCACCTTGGCTGGGCATGGTGCCTGGATATGTGGCCAAACATGATTCCAGATGCTTCCGTGAAGGTATTTTTAGGTGAGATTTACATTTAAATCAGTGGACTTTGAGTAAAGCCAATTGCCTTCTATCATATAGGGGGACCTTATATAATCAGTTGAAGGCCTGAATAGAACAAAAGACTGACCTCCTCTAGCAAGGAGGAGTTGGGCCATCAGACTGCCTGTGGACTTGAAATGCAACACTGGTTCTTCCCTGAGTCTCTAGCCCACTGGACCACCCTACAATCTTTTAACTGGCCAACCTTCATAATTGCATGAGCCAATGAGCCAATCAATTCTTTTAAAATCTCTCTCTAACTGTAGATAGATAGATATAAATATAGATATTAATATAACCTCTAACTTGAAAGAAAATACCATCTCTTTCATGAACAACAGCAGCCAAAGAACAACATCATCTGTGATGAGAAGAAAAAGAACTCAGAGAATTATGTCAGAAAAGGTAGTTGCAGATCTGAAAACTGAGGAAACCATTGCTGCAACCCTTGGGAAGGAACATTTGCCTATGAGTATGCCTTGTGCGGGTGTTTTGTGTGATTTGACTTTTCTCCTGCATGCCGAATAAGTGCAAGGTCCCCCTTTCTTTGAAAAGGCAAAAATAGGAGTTTGACATTTGCCGCTGTGGCTGTGATGGGGAACAATGTATGTGTTTGTTCTTTGCAAAAGCTGCAGCCCAGCCTGCAAGCCCCTGAGTGAGGAAAGTAGCTTACACGTGCACTTTGGGGGTTAGGAGAACCTGGTAGTTGTAAGTTAAGTTTCACCAGGCTACTGCACTGTAGTGAAAGCCCCCCTGCCCACCCCTCTAGACACACACACACACACACAAACACACACCCCAAGGGAGAGGCTTCACTTCGCAGTGCTGTCATTATACACACCGTGGACATGCTAAAGATTGGTCTGTGCTGACCTTCAGAGGCCAGGAGAGCCAGTGCCTGTGAAAGGTCCCTGTAACTTGAAGCAGGGTGGGGCCATGTGCTTTCCTTGCTGATGCTTTTAGTGTAAGAGCAGGAGAGAAAGTCCAGGAGTGGAGCTATGGGAGACAGAATCACTTGTCTCCTGATTTTGATTTATAGGCTACCCACAGAAAGATAAAAATTACAAAGGCAACAACATTCTTTTTCAAAGAGCGTTTCCACTGGTGACTCTTTGATTTACATTTTTGGGATTCAGTCTCTAAAATTGAACTGTTCCTTTTCTGAGCCATAACCAGTAAATAAAGCAAACGCTACTGCTGAATCAGAATTATCTCAAGAATGCACTTCTCTGATCCTGGCTGTTCAGACGATACTCTCAAGCTGTAAGCTGGCTGCCTCTCTTCCCTACGAACTAGTACCAACTCCTCTGGGTTTCTGAAGTAAGACTCTTGTCGGATGCCTTAGTAATACTGGGCACAGGCACAGAAGCATAAAATACCCAAGTGAGTTTTTCTTCTGACATAACAGTGAGTGTGATTTAAGGGACTGGGGGTCAAACCGTTTCAGCCTTGAAGCAAAGTGGATTTTGTAGCTTTTCCTGTCTTCTGCATAACAAGGCGTCTGAGATTTGATGTTGTGTTCCCTGATCTGTATTTCAGCTGTCAAGTTTTAGATAATAAATTATGTTGGCATTCTGTTCCTTTGAGCTGGAAAGCTAATAGTTTCCCTAAATGGAACACTTCGTCTTTTTGATGTCAAAGGAGCAGAGGATAAATAAACCATAGGCTGTTTTACCTTCTATAGAGACTGAGTATGCATTTCTTCTTAGTGACAGAGTTCAATGAAAAGAATCATAAAATCATTTTCCCTTAGTAGATTTTTTTTTGTTTTTTGAGTTCTCATTCTAATCAAATTTCACTACTTTTATTGACGTCATGGATTTGGCCCCAGTCTCTCTTTTCCAATTCTTTCCTTTTTATTTTTTCAAGGAGGCATTTTTCTAGGTTGGTTTTGGTTAATTTATTGATGGATTGATCTGTTTATTATCAGAGGATGGGCAGCACTGGAAACTCAGGTGTCTTATCTGAAATAATTAGGAAAAACCATTTTTTGACATCACCTTATAAAAAAATGATTATGACTTTTAAAAATCCAGACAAGTAATTCTTATTTTCAGCCTCCGGAAAAAAAAAAAAATTTGCCTTCCTTGGCCTTTGATCCCTGAGAAGACCAAGGTTACACATGGCTACAGTCTGTCGTTAATTTCACCCTGGGTGGTAAAATAATGCACTGTAGTTTCCAGACCCCCAAACAATCAGCTGTTAACAAGTGAGGTCATTTTTGGTACAAGAATTGCACATATCGTTGTCTCAAAAGAGACATGGGCTGTAGATTCTGTCTGTCTGAGGACCTGCTTTCAAATGCTTGTCCAAACTCCTTCCAGCTTAGTTTGACCTTGGCCGTAATCTCACTTTTACATTTCAAAGAGCCTGAGTGCTGCACATGCCCAACTAAGTATAGAATAAAACAAAACCAGTAACCTGTTGTTAAACAAAAAGTGAAAGTGAGAACAGTAGTCATTTTATGATTCTTTTTATTGAAATCTGTCACTAAGAAGAAATGTGTACTTTTTCAGTCTCCACAGAAAAGCAGAAAACGTTCTTTCTTGAAAAGTGTTTTAAGTATTGAAGTAACATGTAAAAATATGAGGTTGCAAGGATAGTTTCTTTCCTAATCTCAAAGACTCGCTTTTTAAATCGCAATCTGTAACCAGCAGTGTGGTAACCAACCTCCACGATGGCCCCCAATGGCCCCCAATGGCCCCCAATGGCTCCCAATGGCCCCCAGTGACCCTTGCCTCCTAGTGTTCACTCCCTCTGTAGTCTTCTCCTAGGCTGAATCACATGAACAGTAGAAGAGGTAGAAATGAGAGTGTGTGACTTCTGAGGCCAGATCATAGATGACATTGCATTTTCTGTACCAATGATCTCATGGGTTGCTTGCCCTGGGAGATGTCCCCCATGCCATAATGACATTGAAATAGCCTGAAGAGAAGGCCCATGTGGGGAGGAACTAAGGTCTGCAACCAACAGCCAACACCAACTTGCCACTGTGTGAGTGAGCCACCTAGGAAGTGGACCTTCCAGCCCAGTCAAGCTTTCAGATGACATCTCAGTACAACCTCATGAGAAACTTCAAGTAAGAATGTTGTAAACACCTGAGCAACACAATCTAAGAACACAATAAATGTCATTATTTGAGGTGCTGGAGGTATAGGTATAGGCTCTGCTCCCATGGAGCTTATGTTGTACAGTATTGGGAGAAGGTTATGATAAACAAGTAAATACATAGACTAGATGATTTAAAAAGATATGTGCTAAGAAAGAAGCAAAACAGGATGTTGGGGGTAGAGCTTTGATAGGCAAATACTTCAAATGTAAGGTGGTCAGAGAAGGGCTTTTGAGAAGGTGATGTTTGAGCCAAGCCCTGAGTGACGAGAAGGAGGAGAGGGAAGGGTTGGAGGAGAGAAGGGGAACCAGTTCGGTTCCTACATCAGGGAAAGCCTTGCTTGTGGGAAGAAAGCAAAGGAGGATGGTACGGCTAGTCTACTTGGGATCTATGTCAGATTCGCCATCTGAATGGCTCTCTGTTCTTTTCTGGGCTATTTCTTGGAGGAAATGTGTTTAGTTTTCCATATCATCAACAAGAGTATATGTTTTTATTTTAATTCTTATCAATTGGTGTAACTATATAATTGAATCCCCACCAGTTAGTGGAAATAAGTATTATTGGTTCTATTAACCTTTGAGTATCATGAAAGGCCAATAAACTCAAATGTCAACAAATTCCCTGCTGTGGCATCCTCTGCATCCTGATTTCACAGTGGAATGTTCTCAAAAGACAATTTTTCTCTGTTGTCATCAATAGCAATACCATGACTAACAGGATTTGGGGAACAGCACTCCTAAAAAATTAGGGTGCTTTGACCTGTACTCAAAAAATTATTAGACACTGAAGAGACAAATCAAAGAAGACACAAATAAATGGAAATACATACCATGTTCATGGATAGGAAGAATTAATATAGTTAAAATGTCCCTACTACCTAAGGCAATACATAGATTCAGTGTAATTCTATCAAACTACCAAGGACATTTTTCTCAGAAATAGAACATAATCCTAAAATTTATATGGAACCATAGAAGACCCCGAATAGCCATGGCAATCTTGAGAAATAAGAACAAAGTGGGAGGTATCGCACTACCCAACATCAAATCATACTACAAGGCTATAGTCATCAGAACAGTATGGTACTGGCATAAAAGCAGACACATAGACCAATGGAACAGAATAGAGAGCCCAGAAATAAGTCCATCCATATATGGTCATTTAATCTATGTCAATGGAAGCAAGAATTTACACTGGGGTAAAGACAGTCTATTTAATAAATGGTGCTGGGAAACTGGACTGACACATGAAAAAAATGAAACTGAATCACCTCTTTATGCCATATATGAGAACAAATTCAAAATGGATTAAAGACTTAAATGTAAGACCCCAAACCATAAAACTCCTAGAAGAAAATATAGGCAATAAATTTGCAGACATTACCCTGAGTAATATTTTTATTGATATATCCCCTGGGGCAAGGGAAGTAAAAGAAAAAATAAACATGTGGGATTACATCAAACTTAAAAGTTTTTTCACAGCAAAGGAAACCATTAATAAAACAAAAAGGCAGCCAACCGAATGGGAGAAGATATTTGTCAATGATATATTTGATAAGGGGTTAATATCCAAAATTTATAAAACACTCATTCAACACAACACTAAAAAAAAAAAACAACCTAGTTAAAAAATGGGCAGAAGACATGAAAAGACATTTTTCTAAAGAGGGCATACAGATGGCCAACAGGCATATGGAAAAATGCTTCACCTCACTAATCATTAGAGAAATGCAAATAAAAACCAGAATGAGATACCACCTCACTCCAGTCTGAATGGCTATCATCAATAAATCAACAAACAACAAATGCTGGTGAGGTTGTGGGGAAAGGGAACCCTGGTGCACTGTTGGTGGGATTGCAGATTGGTGCAGCCACTATGGAAATCAGTATAGGGGTATCTCAAAAAGCTGCAAATGGAACTACCCTATGACCCAGCAGTTCCACTCTTAGGTATCTATCCAGAGAAATCCAAGACACTAATTTGAAAAAATATATGCATCCCTATGTTCATTGCAGCACTATTTACAATAGCCAAGACTTGGAAACAAACATAATGCCCATCAGTAGATGACTGGATTAAGAAACTGTGGGGCCCGCCGAGTGGCGTGGAGGTTAAGCGCTGGCCTGGGAAGCCAGCAGCCCCGGTTCGGTTCCCACATTAAAAAAAAAAAAAATACCTGTAAGAAACTGTGGTATATTTATACAATGGAGTATTACTCCTCTATAAAAAAAATGAAATCGTACCATTTGCAACGATATGGATGGACCTAGAGAACATTATGCTAAGTGAAATAAGTCAGTTGGAGAAAGACTAATACCATATGATCTCACTTATATGTGGAATCTAAAGAACTGAATAAATGAACAAAGTAAAAAGAAAAAGTCTCAGAGATACAGAGGAAAAACTGATGGTTGCTAGTTGGGAGGGGGGATGGGGAAGGGCTTAGGCAGCATAATTTGGTAACTACAATATTGCCACAGGGATAAGAAAGACAGGGGAATATAATTAATAATGTAAAGATTTTGTAGGGTGTGTCAGATGGGCACTTGTCTTATTAGGGAGACCACTTCATGGACGGTATAGATGCCTGACCACTGTACACTGCACTGTACACCTGAAGCTGAAGCTGAATAATATTGTATGTCAACTATAATTATATATACATAGTCATGGGATGTGGAGTACAGCAAAGGGAATAGAGTCAGTGGAATTGTACCAGTTATATACGATGTCAGAGGGGTAGTAGATTGGGGGAGGGGGTTTATCACTTTGTGAGGGGTGTAAATGTCTAACTATTACATTGTTTTTTACACCTGAAACTAATAATAATAATAATAAAGTGCTTTGTTTGAAAAATAATAAAATAAAACTGAACAAAACATATAACCTCAACAATAAATGAAAACGTCCTGCACAGCCTTCCAAAGAATCTAACAAACAAGCGATCGCTGGACATCATCACATCTGCGTATATTTCTTACCTAACACACAGCTTAGGAGTGATGAAAAGACCTTCTGCACTTGCAGAGCCATCACTGAGGTTTAGGTGAATTATTTGCTGGACCTTAATTTTCCTTGGGCATAAAGTGAACATTGGCAAAAATTTAGATTGCTGTGTTAGATCCTGCTCTGCCTTTTCCCACAGCAATCATTTGAACACAGTCTTCTTTTGATGTTCCTGGTCCCTCGGCTGACATCACAGGACATCTCATCTTGATTGAAAAGAACATTTCTCAGATTGGCTCTGGGCTAACAGACCAATTTGTTTTGGGTTTGCTTCAGTTTGTACTTAATATCTGTGTTTCCACTGTGGCGTATTATATCCTTAAAAACTCTTCTATTGTTTTCAGTTGTTTGAGGCTTTGATTTCTTTATCTCCTAAAACAGGAATGAGACCACCAAACATAAGAATGTGAATTACAAACGATCTGCTTTGGCTGAATATTTATTTATTTTTTAAATCTTCTACTTTGTCAATGTCTGTAACTAAGCACTTTGTGAGGTCCAAGGACAGGCAAACCATCCTGATTACGGATTTAAAAAGTAAAATCTTGTCAATCGATATTCGAGGTTTTTTTTCTTTTTTTTTTTCCCCCACAGAAAACCCATTAGTTGTGTCCTGGGGAAAAGTCTCAATGAGTAATTATTTCAGACCAGTGAGCTCATAGCTGTCTGCTTGGCAACGCTCTGTTCTGGTTTCTTCATGAAAAAATAAGACAACTGCCAGGATTTTTCTGTCTCTTGCCTGAGCCCTCACAAGAGCTGCTTTTCACCCCTTACGATTTAGATTCTTTAGGTTCATAACATTTCCGCTGCCTTCCATGTAGTGCTACCAAGAAGTGAGTGGACATTGAGAAGCCAAAAGTCCAAGTAGAGAGCAATGATTCATTTATTTCAGCTGGGAGAGCCACATTTGTAGGGGCTGTGAGAAAGGACTGTGGCCATTCAAATTCAAGTGCTCAAATTCAAGACGTTTCGAAATCTAATCTCTCATAAAATAATAATGGTAACCTGGTTTGCTGTAAGCTGATGTATGGCTCCACAATGATCTTTGTTTTTTAAAAGCTTCTCTCACTCCCCTACCTTTGGCATTCTTACTGCTTGCTACTGACAAAATATTTCTTCCTTCTCAGTTTATTCAGATCCCTGCTGTCTGGAGTATCTTCCAGCATATTAATTTATGAATTTGAAAGGATCATAGAGTCATCTTTGTAGGGGCCTCTGTGTCAAATTTGGCTCTAAAATATCTTATGCCTTTTCACTTGGATATTTTGTGCCATTATTCTATGAATATCTTAGTAAATATCTAGGTAAGGCAAATGTGTGTGCGTAAAGTGCAGAATGTGTGCAGCCTGAAAAAGGTTTATGCTGTTCCTTAATTTTATTAGCAATGAAAAGTTTCCTATGAATGAAATCATTGTTAAGATTTGTTTTCCATTTTGTTTACTTTGCTTCTGAAGATGTTTTGAAAGCTTGATTTCTGGGAATGGAATTCTTTATATGCTTCCTAGGAAAGGAAATACAACCCACCATTTAGAGTAATTAATACTAGAAAAGAAGCATTCTTTTTTCGCTTATTAAATACTACAGTGGAACCAATCACCCATCCCCCAGTGCAAAGTGAGGCGGAAAGAAAGGTTGTTCAATGTGTATGAGTTAAATCTCTCAAATATAATTTTTAAAAGTAGTTTCATTGTTTTAAAATACATCTGGTAATTTAATACAACACCATTGCCATCCTTAGAGAATCATTTTTAATATATGACAATTGTGTCTGCTTAATGTCTTTATTGTTGGTCTATGAATTCTTTTTCTAAACAGTTTATGATGTTACCGAGTACTCTGCCATGCTTTCACTTAATAATGAGAGCTAATATTTACTGAACACTTACTGTGTACCAAGCATTATGATAACACTTTCTATGAATCGACTCATTCAGACCTCACCCCATCCCATGAAACATGTATTGTTTTTAGTAGCCTCATCTGACAAAGCAGAAATGGAACTTCAGACAAATTAAGATTTTTCCCAAGCCCCAGGCTGAGTGGCAGAGCGGTGACCTGGCCCTGGCCCAGAGGCAGCTGGACTGAAGTTAACGAAGCTTGAGCCTCAGTCCCCCTGCTGGGGCCCCACTACAGGGGATTCACATCTATTTTGGTAAAAAATGTGCGAAGGAAAACATTTTATCTGCAATTGGCTAAAACCACTCAGCCAGCTTCTTCTCCATCCCCTTGCCCTGTATTTCGGGTGAGGGCAAAGTGGCAGTGAGTGTATGTGGGATATGGTTAAAGGGAAGCTGATTCCGGGATGCATTTGTCTGGGGTTAGCAGAATAATGTGATTCATAGTCACTTCCATGTGTAGTTCATTACACTTAGGGCCCACGTGACACACAGGTGAAGAACCAGACGCTCAGCTGTGCAGCTGGCATCAGATGTAAGGGAGGTAGGTATTAGAGGAGAAACCATGGTTGACATTTGTTTCTGGAAACTACTTCCAGCCCTCAGACCTGGAGAATTTTAAGTGAATGATTTCATTCTCATTAATTCCTGGTCAAAACAAAACTTCTATCAGAAACGTACTTGATAATGCAGTGAAGACAACTGATTATAATTATGCATCTATGGGACACTTTTCTGTTTCCTGTGGGATTGACAGGAAATAGAATATATCAGAATTGCTGCATCCGAAGAGCACAAACCTGTGACAGGATGTCTGAGAACATACGTGTTTTGTGCAATTGAAACACCACGGGTTGTGTTCTAGCAGACCTGATGCGTGTTGGGCTGACAATGTCAGGGGCAGTTCCATTTGAAACGGCACACAAAACTGTCACCAACACAGTGAAATGGCTTGAAAGTTTTCTAAACTATTAATAAGAAAAAGCAAATTTCAACTAAAAATCCATTTTGGTTGAGGAAAGACAATTATATTTCTATTCTCTCTATACAAAGAGATATTGTGAAATAATTGTCATGTAAAGAGGTGATCAGAAGGTAGTAAACAAAGCCCTAAAGAAGGCAGATGTAGAGAAGTATGGCAGGCAGTTAATTAATAAAGTAGTTTTTCTGGAGTTTGGATGTTTGGGCATTTCTCAGCTTTTGAAAAAACTTTGCTATAATTATTTCATAATAATTACTTCATTATGAAATACATGTATGAATTTGTTATAATTATTTATATAGCTATTTTCTCATTCTCAATGAATACGGACATTCCCTAATTTTACATTTGAAATCTTATATTCCTTTTCTTAAAATGGCTTCTCCTAAGTTACATAAGCATCAAGCCGCCAGAAAACCTTGACTCAATGCTGCCCAAGTCCTTAGATTTCAAACCCATTTCCTGCCCTTCTGCACCATTCTGCCACTTGAGTGCTACAAATCCTCCCTTGAAAGCCTTGTTTTTAACTTTCGATTGTCTCACAAACCAGCTGTTCTTTCAATTAAAGTTTCACATCAGCGCTTTCTGAACTAATGATGGTCTTCCTTATTTAACACTGAAATTGCACTCCTGACAAAACAAGGCAAATTTGTAGTTATAAACAGTATTTTCACACCCGCACTCATTTCCCGCAATGAAATGCTTTGAAACACTGTATGGCTTCTTTGCCACACTGAAGGGTAATTCTCAGCACAACATACCCCACTTGAGGCTCGCTGTCTAATTGCTCCTGGATCTTTGGTGTAATTCAGTGAATGATAAAAATTTTAGTGACTGGTAATTTAGAATCACAGTGGAAATTTTTAAATCATTTTGACTCTGAAATAGAGTTAATATTGAGTGTCATTTAATCCATAAAGAAACTCATGTTGTCACATTTTATTAACTGGGTATGTCCTTGGAGACCACCCCGCGCCTATAAAGCCACACGTGACAGTTTGAGGCCTGGAGTCAGAATTCATTTGCATAACATCACCTTTGACATGTTAAGTCATTCAGCATATTTACTAAAGTTAATAGCAACTGTCAAGAAATTATAATGAGTTAGAATTAGAATTTCTAATATGTTTGAATTTCACCCACATCTATGACGTCCACAGCTGGGACTTAATTAGATTTCTTCATAGTGTCACATATATAGCCTTTTATTTAATTGACCAAATCCTTTACACTGCTCAGAAGGTGCCCTGAGAACTCGGTGACTTGTCATCTGCCACTGAACATCAGTTCTTTACATCAGCCACGTGAGTCCTTCTGCCGTTGCCTAACTTTCAATATAATGACTTCATGGCCCAGGCCAAGCATGGATCTCAGAACTAAGTATGTTCCCTGGGTAGCTATGCAGGGAAAGGGAGCAAACTGGTCTGTATTGCACCAAATTGGAAGTCATGCAAACACGTGGAGATAGTCTTTTATTTTCTCATGAAAGATATCAAGAATCTTTCTAATGGCAGGAATTGGGCTCTCTGAAAGGGAGTAAAATAGCGCCTCTGACCCCACTGGCAGCCCGGACTCACAAGGAAGCATGGTGGGTTCAGGGACAAGGCGCCGTTCTGAGAGCCTGGAGGGCCACTGAGACCAGGCTGGAGAGGTCTGCACTGTAAAGGCCACACAGAGAAATAGTAGACTAGCTGCGTGTTTATCTTACAGCTACATAAGATTTTCCTTGAGAACAGGGTCTGTCTTCTTCTCATTGTAGCCCCTAGATCCTGGCACGGAGGTGCCTAGCAGGAAGGGGCTCAGTAAATATTTGGGAAACGGTAAATAATTCAGTTATTTTAATAGATTTTCACATCAATATCCACTTTATTTACATTTTATGATAAAATTGAGGTCCCCAAAGACAACTAATAGCTTCCTCTCAGTTCCTCGGGGGCCTGTCTGGTTACAAAGTTAAGATCAAAACTGAGATCTTGGGCTTTTTTCCCCCCAGAAGCAGGGGAATTAAAATTCTCTTCTGTGGAATCTTTTCTCTTATTTTGCTTATTCGATGATGGGAATAAAGAGCATTTTGTAAGGCACGGTGAGGATGAATTTCATGTTTATTAGACTCCCATATACACAATAAAAATATATAGTTTCTTTATCATGATGCTAACTTCAGTAAAAACAAACCGTGATTCATTGGTTCAAAGAGTGATCCACACTCATTATGAAAATTAGATTCCATCTTTTCTTCTCTCTTAAGAAAAAAGCGTTTTGAAATGTGACCCATCATTGTGTTTTCATGTGGTTTAGTAGCAAACTCTTTTTCTTCCAATAACCCTCGATGCTGTAGGATGCCACACACAGTTTGATTTAGACTCTGTGACGACCCAAATCTCTGACTAAGTAGTTTCTTTTCTATGTGTATATTAGTGGATGCTTTTAAACACTTAGAAAGACATTTGCACAAAAAAGCTTGTAAGGATAGTCGATTAAAAAAATCATTTGCACTCATCATCCTAATATTGGACAGCTGTGGACAGGTGAGGGGTGGGACTCGGGAGAGATCTTGGGGAAACTCTATTTCTGTCTTTTCTTCCTTATTCTATCTTTTTTTCTTCTTTTTGGGGTAGAGAGGGCTGAGAAATGTATTCTTGACAGGCATGAGGAAGAACAAAGAAATGTCATTCTTTTTCTGCCTTTTTCCTTTTTTTATATTCTTCATACAGGTAGTATTCTGAATAACAATACAGAATTTTATAATGAGAGCCAGTGTAACTGCAGAGAATTTGCATTTCCTGCCAAACCATACTGGTCAGGTCACATTTACTATTGGTTTATATAACAGCCTGAGAAAACATTAACTGATAAAAATCACACTGCTGCCCACTTGTGCCTCACATATGGGTATTATTACATAGGGTTTACACACTTTGAAGATGAGACAAGACAGACAATTGAAAGAACCTAACTACATAACTGCATTGAGAGCAAAACGGAAGTTTCAAGTTAGCACAACTTAGGTTATTGAGAGAAGGGTCCCTGACTGTATGTCAAATAGCATGACAGCTGATGGGAACCAGGAAGATGAGTTGGGAAGAGACAGGACATTGTAAATAGCAGAATGGTCTCCAGCCTGTTGTTTCTTTCTGGAGAGTTCCCCTTTTCCAGTTAAGTTGTCAGAGACCTGTGTTGGAGGCGGGTGCCGAAATGAAAGTTTTACTGGTCCAGATTCCAGCTTTCCTTAAACAGGCTCCCAAAACAAAACCACATGGCCAGCACTTGCCTAGCTAACATTCACTTAGAAGCGTTCACAGTGTCTCGTGTATTCGACTCAAGGTTGGGATGTGCACTAAAGAGGGAGATGACCTATGGGTGTTACTGTAATGACAAGGTTTTGAATCGTTTCTGAAAAAGGCTGCAACAGCCCTTGGAGCTCCACTAGTTTCCTTGGTAGGTCGCTGCTACTGGTAATTATATGTCAAGCAATGGCCTTCTCCCTACACGTAGCTTTTCACTGAGCCATAGCGTGGTGCCACCGAAAATTAAAAACATCTTGCTCCTTGCGAGCCTGCTGTATTTGCTTCCCCCGGCTGTCGGGCACCACCAGCTCCCTACTCAGTGGCTGTGATTCATCTCCTGGGAACTGATGATCATTTGTTTCAGTTGCCTAAAACCTGGCCACGAGATCTGTGAGTGCCGCTGTGACAGGTGGCCAGGACTTTTGAAGCAAAGGCTGGCCCGAGTCCAAAGGAGCCTTGAAGTTCTTCCCCATGGGAGCTGGTCAATAGCAGGGATTTGGCAATTCGAGCCTCGGATTTTCAGTTGTTCTGTCATTTTCCTTTCTGTCCTCACAATAACCACTGTTTTTGTGGATTACAGAACATAAGCAAGAGTGGAATGAATACAAATTATGCCCAAAAAATAGGGAGACAAGTTATAGTTTTAAATATGGTCATAATCACAAATTTTCAATGTAAACCAAAGCCTTTTCTTGTTTTTTAATTCTCTCTGCCCCTGTTGACTTATTGGGCTGTCGCTACAGTGTTCTGGTTGCTCAGTGATTTGAAAAAAGTAGCGTCAACTTCTGTCAAAAATATGAATGTAATCCCCAAGATGTACTCATAATTCTCCATTTAAAATATGAAAGAAGTACAAACACTAATGTTTAGAGGAACGAAGGGGGATTGATAGGGAGGGCAGAGTGTAAAGCAAGTGGGTGTAATTTGAAGGGTTGCCATGTACAGTCCAGTATTTTGAGGTTTCTGGAATAACTGGCCAAATGTAATACATGTGGCAGAGAAACAGATAGAGGTAAGAATTATACATCTGTTCATTTACTTATCCTTCATCTATTTCCAAAAAGGATTTGAGGGAATTATGTTGATGATGAAAATGTCAATCTCTTCATCAAATGCAATTTCAGGGAATGAGGAAACAGAGGGAAATTTTTGTTGCTTTGCATTCGCATGTAACAAATCATGTTTACAGCTTACAAATCCCCCTCTGGTCTTTACTTCCTGGAGAAGTGTGGGCTTCCTTAGTATTCATTCATTCATTCATTCATTCATTGACACAGCACGTTTCCAGAGCCCTCACTGTGTCACTCCTGCACAGTGCTATTGGACTGCCAAGGGCAAAGGGGCCGCTTGGTACCAGCATTCCATCAGGCCCTCTGTTTTCAGGGGCCTCTTGCCCTCAGTGTGGAAATTACTTTCTTGTTAGTCAATAAAACAACTTACTTTGGGTATACATTATTAATTATTCTCAGCAATTTTCAGACTTCATGATATGATGAAGCCTTTGAATGATATTCAGAATCAATTCCTTGACCAACCACTGATCCCATCCACAGGAAGTGACTCCCACTCCTCATGCCCTTCCCCTGTGCGAATGGTTTCCTGTCACTCTGTATTGAGACTGTCTGGCAACATAGCAAAGGAAAACGATTTTCTGCAAACATTCCCAGAACACTGATGTTCTTTCTCTCTGATATCCACAAAGGGCCGGTCTGTGCCTCAGGATGTTTGTGAATCATCCACTATGCCTATTTAAAAATTATAGAAATAGAAAGTTCTGTATCATCCATGCTATTGAATTGCTGAGCGATTTCTATAGAGAACGGGTTGCCTCTTGCTACGACTCCTCCTCAAAGGGCTTTGTACATTAAAAGAAATGGAGATACTTGAAAATGCTTAAGAAAGTTGTAGAACACGGTGAAGAACTTAAATCATCCTGTTTTGTGATTTCTATTCCTATTTGTTAGTATTGTTTGGAATAAATCCTCTGAGTTACTACTCACATCCCATTTTCTCTGTTAACTTTACAATTTGGCGAAGTGTTTAGGTCAGGGTGTTCTTCTGTCACTACCAGATTTCTTGTGGGAATTTCAAGGATGCATGCTTTCCTGCCACATTTGCTCAAAATCGACGGACAACCTTGCAGACACTAGGTTCTCCCGTGACTGCCCAGGGCTTCCCTGGGTTACACTGGACAGGGGTTTAAGACTGTGGCTAGCTGGCTGTTTAAAGGATGTGAATTGAAAGTGGTGTTCAACATATACCTTCATCTGTGATTAAAATCATACGCTTTTAGATCCTGGGCACTGACCTAGATGATGGTAATTTTCTTTTTTAAATAATAATTTATTGTGGAAAAGAAAAGACTGATAAAGGTTGTGTCATGTT
This sequence comes from Aselliscus stoliczkanus, assembly GCA_033961575.1. Lineage (NCBI taxonomy): Eukaryota > Metazoa > Chordata > Mammalia > Chiroptera > Hipposideridae > Aselliscus > Aselliscus stoliczkanus. The sequence continues at coordinate 68,211,862 of CM066739.1, read as the reverse complement.
CGAAAGACTATAGTTACTCAAGTTGGTAATGTATCCTCTGATTTTAAAAACTGGGAAGCCTGGAATATTATCTTCATTTTCTCTGGACTTTTTAGTGCATGTGCCCCTGGGGCATTGGGTTTTTACAGTCATGTTGCTCGTGGCAGCTGGCACACCGGCTTGCCTCTGGTATTACTCATCTTCCTAACAAATTTCCTTTTAAAATGCCTACTTGAAAAATACGATAACACATGGACATGGAAAAAGAAAAATTGAAATGATATGAAAAAGCATACAGTGAAAACTATGTCTTTTTCCCACTCGAGATCTCCTATCTCACTCTCCAGAAACAAGCGAGGATAATGGCTTTAATGTGGTCTTCTTGAAATGTCTTATACTCATAAAAAATGCTGGGCAACAAACCACCCCAAGCTTAGTGACATAAAAAGGCAACCATTTTACTATGTCACCCACTCTGTGATTCAGGGATTCATAGGGATTCAAGGAGCACAGAGTGGGTGACTTCTCTGAGGATCCCTGATGCCTGGATCCTCAGCTCAAAAGATTCGAAAGCAAGGGGGCTGGAATCACCTGAAGGCTCACTCATTCCCATTTTTGCTGTCTGGACTAGGTGGAACTGAAGACGGAGACTGCTGAGCACAGCACTTATATGCAGTCTCTCCATGTGGTGTCGCCTCCCCACAGCATGGCGACCTATTATGTGGTGACTTTGGACTCTGATTTGAGTCTGCTGCTCAACAAGGAGAAAGCCACTTCTCCTTTTTGACTTAGCTTTAAAAGTCACTCAGTGTCACTTCTGCTGCCTTGAGTCAAGAGGAGGAGACCTAGCCCCCATCACTTGGTAGGAGTGTCAAGGTCACATCATGAGATATAGCTCTCTTTGGGAAATACATATATAATCATTTTCCCCCAAATGGGAATTTACTCCACATGGAGATTATTTTCTCTCAGGCTAATAGTTTCATAGTGATCTACTGCTTGGGTATAAATCATTTATTTAGCCAATCATCACTGTTGCACATTTGTTTCCAGTCTTTTGATATCACAAAAAAAATTATGCAATACATTTTATTGGATCTTTTATGCACATATCCCAGTATTTAGGCTATATTTTTAGAAGTGGGATTGTTGGGTCAAAAAGTGTGAAATTTTAATTTTGATAGATATTAAACCTAGTTCTTTGCATCAACATTGTTTGGTTGAAAGTGAAAAGAACATAAAACTCAGTGGAAGTCATGTGCAGTATTTCTTATATGTCATTAGCCCAAATTTATACAAACATAGGTGCATGATTTTGGGGAGTATTTCCTATTATCTGAATGGTGATGTGCCCAGACAAAATTATAGTTCTTATTACCAGGAAAGAAGGGGAGAATGGATATGAGTAGGTAACTACCAATTTCTGTATCTTTTCTTTATATGTGTCATCTCTGATTCTCACAAAGGTGTCATTATTATTATGCCCAGTTTTCAGGTAAGGGAACCGAAGCTCAGACATGGTAAGAAGCTTGCCCATGGTCCCAAAGATAGAAAATGTGGAACGAGAATTCAGCCCTAAGTCTTTTTTTTTTTTTTTAATGACACCAGACTAGAATAGGACGTCAAGTTACAAACTCAGCATTTACTGAGCCTGTTCTGAAATCTTGCTTTTCTCAGCGATCCCAAGAAGGTGACTTGACCCTGTTTGCTTTGGGTACACAAAGATTAACTTTCTCATAACGATTATTCTTTCCGTGGAAAATTCTCTGCCTGCCACTACAAAGCAGCGGCAGCCTAAAACGGCCACTTTTGCACTTGATTTCAATGACTTCATTTCAACAGCTTTCCTCTGCTGCTCCTTTTTTCGGACCTTCGAGCCTCCTGCTCCTTACACAGTAGACCCTTTCATAAGGAACGGCTGAGTCATGAGAGCGAACCTCGATGGCCACGAGTTTATTTGCAGGCCTGGAGACCAACCCAGGTTGCTTCTCGCATCCTGAGGCAGCAGTCACCTGACAGCCATCCACACCAGGCCGAGTGGCCCCTGTTTGCAGAAGGGCTTAGGCTCTGAAACACTGCTGCGGGCAGGAGCGCCACCTGTGGAGCCTGGGCCTGGCAGGCAGGCAGTGAACACTGGGCTTCCTCCCAAACTCCGGGAAGACTAGTGTTTGCTTTCTGCAGCAGTGAAATGGGAAAAATCGTAGTCTTCAAAATAGACTGAGGAGGAGAAAAAGGGAGCATGGAGTAGCATAGTCAAATGGTTTAAATTTTGTCATTCAAAATCTCTAATTGGAAGAACCTTATAATTAAATGGACTTTTGTGCTAGAGAAGCATCAGACCCAAACCTGCAGACCTGTGGGATATTCCCAACCATAACAAAGGGTGTGGACTTCTGACTTGACCTAAAAAGATTGTAATGACTTCAAGATTCAGGGGTAAGAAGGCACTAGAGAAGAGCGTATCAAGGAGGTTTATAAACAAGGCAGACTATTTCTTTCTGATTCTAGCTGACTTTACTACTAAGAACGAGACTCATATGCTAAGTTCAATAATAGTTTTTAAAAAACATATAAATTGAATTGGCCTGTAATGAAAATGTTTCGTAAAAGTGATCCTCTAGGGATGTTTTAGTCATTTGCAGATATGAAAATAACGTTATAATAAGTTAGAAATGCAGACTAAATACAGCTTAAAAGTGAATTAATAAACCAGGAAATAGAGTTGAAGAAGTAGCCTGTATTCAGTACAGAAAATGAAGGAGATGGAAAATATGAAAGAGAGGTTTAGACACACGGAGGGAAAGGATGATGAGATTTAACATATGCTTGTTGGAATTCCAGAAGTCGATTTTAAAAAGAATAGGGGACCCTGGCTTGGGAGGCCAGCGGCCCCGGTTAGGGTCCCACATATGAGGGCCAGTGACACTGCCTCAAAAAAAAAAAAAAAAAAAGAGTAGGGGAGAGACACTATTTGGATAGAGTATTGCTGGGGATTTTCTAGAACCTGTAAAAGACAGATCCAGATTCCAGTAAATGCCAACTAAGATATAGAAAAAGAAATCCACAACTTGATACATCATAAACTGCAAAATATTTTTAGCAAAGAAGACGAGACCTTAAAAACAGCAAAGAGAAAGGGTAGATTTCTAAAAAAGGAAAAAGACAGTAAAGCTGACTTTTCAAGAGCAAAATCAAAGCCAGAAGGACATCTTTAAGGTGTTGAAATAAAACTGATATCCTGGAATTCTATATCTAGCAAAACTCCCTTTCAACAAGGAGGGTCAATGGAGACATTTTCAGAGAAACAGAAATTGTAAGCAAGGAAAATGGTAAACATGTGGGTCAATCTTAAATTATTGACTTTATAAAATTATAACAATAATGTCTAAAGGAGTAAAAAAATCAAGACAGAACTAAAATATGGTATAACAATACCATTTAGTTTGGGATGTTGAGTGACCGGAGTTAGTCATTCTAAGGTCCTTGTACTGGTTTGTAGAGAGTAAAGCTGTTTATTAAATTAAACTCGAGTGAAATTAGTTAGATACATATATTCTAATTTCTGTGATAACCACTAACTATTAGAGAGGGAAATAATGAAATGAAAGTAAAATATCTCAATCTAAAATAAATCAAGACAGGAAAAACTGAAAACAGCTAACAGTCAAAGGGATGTTAACTACAGCATAGGGAATATAGTCAATAATATTATAATAACTGTATAGTGTCAGATGGGTACTAGACTTATTGGGTGAATCACTTCATAAGTTATATAAAGGTCTAATTTTAAAACAAAAACTACCATAGCTGCATAATACATATTCTGTCTTAGACACCCATAAAATATTTACAAAGATTAAACACATGAAGGCTTAAACAGCAGGCAACTTATAATTTTTTACCTTTATACCTGCTGTCCAATGAACCTTTATTTTATAATTATCTTTCTAACACCTGCAGTTTTAGTCTGCAGAAAATAAATTTGAGATGTAAATATATTTGCTTGAAATTCCACAGTAGGTTGGCTGGGGCCAGATGGTAAGCCTTCTGTTCTATGGAGATATTTCTGGGGATTGTCACTCCCATGCCATGAATTCATTTGTTCGTTTATTACCTTTCCATCCATTCATTCACTTAATATGTATTATCCCCCTTCTTGACTCAGGCATTGTATTGAAATTCTTTCAAGGGCTAAAAGCTCAAGAAGTAAAAAGTTTAAGTAGTTAATATTCTCATTACCTGAGGGGCAGTGGCCTCTGGGCTCATATTCACTCTTTTTCTAATAGGTCATCTCCTTCTGCCTGCATAGTACAGACGGTCCCTGACTTACAATGCCGCAACCTAAACAATTTTTTGAATTTGATTGTGCGTAACTAGTACACATTCAGTAGAAACCATAGTTCAAATTTAGCATTTTGATCGTTTTCTAGTCTAGTGATATGTGGTTTAATACCATCTCGTATTGCTGGACAGCGGCAATGAACCACAGCTATCAGCCACGCTATCACGAGTGTAAACAACCAATACTCTGCAGTGCATTCATTATGTTACATGATTTTACCCAACTGTGGGCTAATGTATGTGTTGTGAGCATGTTAATGTAGGGTAGGCTAAGCGATGGTGCTCAGTAGGTTAGGTGGTTTCAAGGCATTTCGATTGACGCTTGTTTTCAACTCACAATGGGTTTATCAGGTCATAACCCCATGGTAAGTGGAGGAACATCTATACTTGCTTTTTCAGGATCTCAGATAACCTGCTGTGTGTCCAAACCTATCTGTTAGTTTTCTCAGCAGGTATTTCTCACTTGAGAGAAAACCGCCGTCTTGTCCAATTAGCGCTCTTGCCTGTGACTAAAGAAAGCCAGAGCCCTGAGCTTCTAAGGTGAATGAACAGTATGTCACTGGACAGGTCTTCACCTCTAGGCAGTCAAGCCTTGGTTCACAATGCGGAGAATTCACTGAGCCTGCAGGAGTGTCAAAACATTTATTTTGGTCTAAGGAGAGGTCACTTGGCAGAAAATATCTTTTCTTTCCTGGAGCTCTGGAGTCCAATGTTTCGAGCTAGATCTCCTTATTGCATCTTCAGAGAGTTTTCTCTCTACTCGTCTCATTGGTCCTGAGTTTTGGATCTCTTTACTGAACTCTAAAACCCAATCACTATCTCTATCTTTAAATCACCTGATCATTAGATGGACTTATCCAGCTTCTAATGGCTTCTAAACATTCAATTTGAACTCTCTGCCTTCCCATCCTCATACAGGTTTTCTTTTGTTAGCCCAAAGGGATCACATGTTCCCCATGGGCCTGGCACTGTATTAGCAATGGTGTGTCAAACCGGTTAGGACAGGGCTAGAAAGAATACTATAAGATTTAAAATGAAAGAAACCTAAGATTAGTTTAATGAGGTTACTTAGAGATAAATAGTTAAAAAAGCAAAACCCAGAAGTTTGAAAAGTTAAAAATATACGTCTATTGTACCTGGGGTTGAAGATCAAGGACAGAAATCAGGAATAAAACAGTAATAAAAAATGATTATGCTTTTAAAAGAAAAATGTAATAATTATAAAGAGATTATGGAAAGATGGTAAATTAGAACATCCCATAAAAGTACAATGAAAAGAGTATACACGAAGACAATACACTTAAATGTATTAAGATAATTCATATATTTGTAAGTGAATTGAGATAGTAAATGAAAAAATTGTGAGGGAAATCCAAAAGATTTCCTTAGGAAAACAAATAGACCAAAAGAGAGGGACGGAGAGAGGCAGGGGGAGAGGGGCAGAGAGAGAAGAAGAGGAGTAGGAGGAGGAGAAGTAAGGGAAGGGAGGGGAGGGGAGGAGAAAAGAGTGGAGGGGCGGGGAGGAGAGGGGGGAGGGGAGGGGAGGAGAAACGAGGGGAGGGGAGGGGAGGAGAGGGGAGGGGAGGGGAGGAGAAAAGAGGGGAGGAGAGGGGGAGGGGAGGGGAGGAGAAAAGAGTGGAGGGGAGGGGAGGAGAGGGGGGAGGGGAGGGGAGGAGAAAAGAGGGGAGGGGAGGGGAGGGGAGGAGAGGGGGGAGGGGAGGGGAGGAGAAGGGGGGGAGGGGAGGAACACCAGCTGGAAGCAAAGCTGTAATACAAGCAGCCTTTGAGCTTTTGCTGGCCTGATGTGACTCTGGCTTCCAGAGGCTGACTGTCTTCACTTGTGGAATGTTCCACCAGAAGAGGGTTGCTCCTGTCCCCCCCCCACCCCCCCCCACACACACACCCCGCCAGCTGAAGTGGATATTTCTTTTTCTGCGTTCAACACATTTGTTGTTTTCTATCTCACTAAGGTTTTATTTAAGATTTTTTTCATCTATGTCCAGACACAACTATATATATGCATATTTGGAATTGTTCATTATAGATTTGGGGTTCAAAAATCAGTTTTGCAAATAAATTCTATTTTTAAAGATTCTTTGGTTATTTGGAAGATTTTTCCCACTGAAGCAAGGCCAAATGCCTTCTTTGGATTACAGTAGATATTACTTTTATTGATGGGCTACTGTAGTCACAATTTCTTGCTATGTAAGCTTGGAAATTTTATATATTCAAAAAAAATGACTATTGGATCTGCTGAATGGCGTGTTGGTTAAGAGCTAGCTTGGGACACCAGCCACCCCAGTTTGGATCCCACATATGAGGGCCAGTGACACTGCCCTCCACAGCTAACAACAGCTCCACCTGGAGCTGGGCTGTCTGAGCCCCGGCGATGGTGTAGGCTGCAGCCCCTGCTGCAGTGGGCTGCCATAGGCTACAGTGAGTGGCCAGCAGCCAGCGTGAGTTGCCAATAGCCACAGTGAGCGACCATCCAGAGGCCGGCGACCGATCTGCCTCATCCGGGAAGAGCGCAATGATAATACCAACATGGGCAGTGAAGCAATGTCCTCCACAACTAGACCGAAGAACAAAAGGACTGCAACTTGTCTGTTCCCCTTCCCCGGTTCCCCAATAAAATCTTTTAAAAAAAATGACTTGATATGCATCCCTGTTATTATTTCCCTCCATTGTGTTTCCTTAAGTTTATTATTTCCATATGTTGTTTCTTAGTATTTATAACAATACAGATGAGGAAATGAAAGCTTAGAGATGTTAAATAATTTAGTCAGGAGTAAATAGCTGAAGGATTCCAGAAGCCACTTGAAAACACAGCCTCCTGGATAGAATGGAACTATCTGTAGAGGAGATGGTCAGATATACTTGAGTTTTTAAAAATTTGACCAAACATAAGCTTCTTGATTTTATGCTAGGTATCCTGTTATTCTTACCCTCGAGACCTTACCATAAGGAAATCTCTTCATCTGTTGCTTTTGAAAATTCACCTTTAATTTGTAGGTTACTTAGGTTTGGATCCTGAGTCCATCATTTATTAGCTTTGTGACTGTTTTCTCAAGCAACAGATGGGGAGAATACCTACTTCCTAGAATGTTGTGAGGAGTAAAGGAGAAAATACATGATTCCGTTTACCAAATCCTCATTTGTGAGCACCACATTGTGCCAAAGGGCTTCTGTTGTGTCTTCCTACGAATAGCAGTCCTGAGAAAAATTCTGGTTCATCTCAGGCTATGTCCTGCTCCTCTGCTGAAAACACATGGGTCAGTGAGTTTGAATTTGGCTCTGGTAATACCTCTCCAAACATCAGCTGTGTGGGAATTAAAAGGAGAATTTCACCAGTGACATATTGTGAGATAATTTACGGAAAACTTGAAACGTTGGTTGGGAGACTCCGGGGAAGTAAACTTGGAACGTTGGACATTTTTCCCATGGTTTCTCTAGAAGAAGATGGTGGCAGCTGAAGACTAAAGCATGGCTTCAACATGGCTGACTTGAGACTGTGGAGAGAAAAGCAAGAAGAGTGGCCTTGGGCCTGCGTGGTCCTAGGGAAGCCATCACACCCTCTTTTAGGTCTGAAAGGGAAGTTGCAGCCATCTCCCTGTATTGGCTGGAAGTGACCCTGTTTATAATGATGAGTGCCAAGTCCTTTGGCTGGATTTCTAATTTAGCTCAGAGGACACACCCTAATGAAAGCCAGGAAGAAGAATGACTCACCTGTTGTCATATTACCATCAACCACAATCACACTTGCTTAAACTCTGCCCTAGCCAAATGTCTCCTGGATGCTGCCTTCAAACCATCTAATCATGTTCCCCACTTCCTCCTGGACAGGTTATGGAGCTCCCCAAGAGCCTTCCAACAGCTCAATACTAAACAGTTACGTCTGACCCCATGCCTGTCCCCAGGGCCTGCTTGAAGCTTAGACTTTCCAGATACGGATTACGAAACAGATGGCAAGTGCGCCCAAAGATATTTCCCCAATCTTGTCTGATTGCATGTTTCATTTTTATAGGCAAAGTATCCACATGTTAAATACACAGTGATGAAAAAGCAGGGTGAGGACAGCAAGCAGTCTTACATGCACGAATTCATTTAGCAACACTTAGTACTGATGCCAAGAGCTTCCCTGGGCTTGAAGATACAATGATGAGCAAAGACAAACATATCCCTGAGCTCATGCAGCTTACAGATCAGAGGGAGAAACAGGCTACTCCATACTACAGAAATAAATGTCAAATTACAACTACGATAAGTACTACAAAGAAGAGATGCCTGGTACCCAAAGAACATCACCAGGGGATTTGACCCACGTGGGAGGTCAGGGATCCTTGTCCTAACTTCCAAAGTCACCAGGTGAAATTTGGGGCAGGTTTTTAAAAAGCTAGTGTCTGCCATCCCTTTCCTACCTCATTTCTCCATTCACAGAGAAGGGAAAAGATCCTTAACTCTATGTGTGAGAGAAAAGATAACCAAGATACAATGGAAAGTTTGAGAAGCATCAAAGAGAGAATTCAATTAGTTATTAAATGCCATTTGCTCTTCAAGACATTATTCAAAAGGGTGAGCCCTTGGTTGGGTATGTTTTTTCCTGAGGCATGAAAATAAAAGGACCAATGACCCATGGGGACTCAAAAATGTCCTGTGGCTGTGGCAATTTTATTATTAACATGAAGCCTGTTGATAGAACTAGCACTTTGAAGGTAAAATTACAATTTACTCTTTACCTTCTTTAAAATTTTTCCTTCTGTTTTAAAAGTCACTCCGAAGTGCAATTTCAAAACAAGACTCTTAGAGTAGGGGTTAACAAGATAGTCATCTGAGTCCTGCTGTCTGATTTTAAGTTTGGCTTTGACTCTTTATTACCCCTGAGGTTTGGGGCATGATGTGTCACCTCTCGGAACCTGATTGTCCTCATGTTCCTAATGGGATTAATAGGAATACTACATCATAAGGTTGTTGAGATGCTACAAGGAGAGGGTTCAAGTTCGGTGCCTGACCCATAGCAAGCGCTCAGCTGTTGGCTCGTGCTGCTCCCCTCTCTGACGTGTAGAGGGTAAGAAAGGAGGCAGGGAAAGAAGCAGTGCACCGTGTATTTGTACATCCTCCCGCCCCAGTCGTGTGTCCCAAACCGGCATGGACCCTGCAAATGTCAGGAGCACAAACTGTTCCTTCCCCCTGACAGTAGTTTTCCATAATAGAGATGGGAAAAAATACCATCAAGCACAGCCTCTGACACCGTGAATAAGCGTAAATAATTCAAAGCTCCTCAAAATTGACCTGGTTCTCTTAAGTTTGTTTCAGGATCAGTATAGAATATGAACATGGATCTAACACCTGCCAAACAAAATTTCCTACCCTTCCATCTCCTCACTCTTCCCCCCAAAAGTAAAAAAATCTCCTATGAATTGATATGGAAGGCCAACCTTGACATTTTCCAGGTAAATTCAAGGCAAACATTTTCTCTCTTGCTCTCTCTCCTGAGTTAGCCAGGCATGTTATTTCTGGAACCAAGACACAGGTTTGGGTAACAGCAACAGACTGGACAGTTTTTTTTTTGTTTTTTGTTTTTGTCAGCCGGAACCAAGTTCTCCTAGGTGACTCTGTGGGAAGACGGCCTTGAATTCAGTTTGCACATTGGATACTTTCTGTCTTTGTTCACTTTTCTAGCCCAGCTTTTTCGATGGGGAAACAAGTATTCTAGCAGGAAGACGTTTGAGGCTTTTTAAAAAATTAAAATTCTTTATGCCAACTTAGGATTCTTGTTATATTTGCTGCTTCTTTTTAAGTGGTAAATCTTTAATAACTATGGACAGTATTTTTATTTTGTCATCAATTCATGTCACTATTTATTTATTTACTTAGTCATCTGACAAGCACATGCTACATGTTTACTACATACCGGGCACAATTTTTGAGTGAGAAATTTGAGCACGTGGTCTGAGAAATATCAATGAAGTTTTGAAGAAAACGGGACAGGATGTTAGAATTCACACCTTTCCCAGAAAATCCATTATATGTGTATGAAAATGGAATAAAGTGGGCAAGCTTTTCCTGCGTATTTTGAGCTTTTTTTTAAAAAGGAGTTTAAAGAATTGATTCATGCTAAAGGCGGTACCTGCCACAACCTGGCAAAATGCATTATTGCAGAGAGTTAGTCACCAGTCTATTTTTTCAGGTGAAGCAAGATGCTAGGGTCCCAGGAAAGTGGGTCCCACATCTTCACTGCCTCCTATATGTATCCCATTCCTGAGGGAGAGCTGTGTGGTCCCTGATCTTCTCAGCCACCTCACTTCTTTGACCTATAAGTCCTAGACCAACAAAATGACACGTTGTTCTCAAACACATCACACTGCTTCATACCTCTCTGTTTCCACACATATTGTTCCTCCTTCTGGAATATTCTGCCTATCTTCCACTTCCCCTTAAATATTTGCTCATTCTGTAATCCTAGTTCAGGCTTCTCATATGGTGATCTCTCCCACACTTTTTTAGCCACTCCCTACCCTCTGGCAATTGGAGATCTTGCCATATATCCATCATTGCAAATGTGATGACAAATTACACTTATTTATTGATACACCTGTCCTTCCTGTTAAGCTCTGAGAAACTGAAAGCATCTTACCATCAGCAACAAAGTGTTTCCCAGCAGGTACCATGATGCCTGGCAGAGAGGAGATGCAGAGGACATGCACAGAGGTCTGTTGGGCTGAGAGAACTGTGTAGGTATTTTCACAGTTCTTATTAAGTCCAAGTTTGATGAGAAAAGAACAATTCAACAAGTATTTGTTGAGCACATACTATGTGTCAGGTACCCTTCTAAGTGCAAGGGATAGAGCAGTGAGTGGAACAAACATCGTGTGGTTATGGCGCTTATGACCTACTCCTTAAGCTGGATGGATGGTCATAGGCTTAGCTGGAAACTCTTTGACTCGGGAAGTAGAGGAAAACTGAGACTGAGACAATTAGCGGTCCTTGCCGCGCTATTCTTCCATTTTCTCTCTGTTTTAATGGGCAAGTGTATTTTTTATTCTTAAAAGAAAAGGTAGACTGGTAATTCTGGTTTGTTTGACTTAAATGTATCTGATGAGCTTTGTTTATTGCATGTATCTTAAGAGCCTATTTAACAGGCTGTCTTATTTCTTATTTGAAGGTACAGTAAAACCTTGTATTGCAAATAACTTGGTTTGTGAGTGTTCCGCAAGACGAGCAAACATTTCTAATACATTTTAATGTGGTAAGCGAGCAATATCTTGCAATACAAATAGTTTGTTTCTGGAATGAATTATGCTCGCAAACTAAGGTATTACTGTATTTTGTGTGTGTGTATGTTGTGTGTATGTGCGCGCATGCGCACGTGTGTGTGTGCGCATGTCTGAGTGTGTTGAGGACAGGTAGGGAGAAGCCAGCCTTCAACAGTAAGCGTTCTTGAAAGCTTTTACATGCTGTTGGCTCCTCCGAATAACCCACTGAGACAAGTACTGCAGCCCGTGCTATGGCTCCACTTTATATATGGAAACACAAGGCACAGGGAGCTCAAGTCACTTCATTGAGATTATAGAGCTAGTTGGTGGAAAAGCCATGTCTCCTGACTTCATACATTTTTATTTGATTAAGGATGAAGTTAGTAAATAATAGTGACAAGTAACTCAGGATCAATGGGTGACTAAAATATTTACTGTCTTGTTTAACTGCAATGATCTCCAGACACGAATGAACCCAAGTAAACCTTTCTGTACATTTGGAGCTCAGATCAGCCAGTTTACCTCTTCACACAGACTGTGGCTCCTGCTGGGGAGGTCCCCCAATAGCGCTTCCTGTAGCAAGCCCAGTCCTTGGGCTGTGACTTTCTCTGTGGTCACCCTGGCCCCTGTTCATCATGACCTCATGTTTTGTGGGCTTTGAGTTTCACCAGGGCACCGCCCTGCCAGGCTTGAGGGCCGACTGTGCACAGCGGTGCCATCTGCCCGGCAATGCTGCTGAGACCTGACACTTCTAGCATATTGGCACCTCCCCACCACACTCCTTTGTGGCATCTGTTCAGGTCACATACAATATTCCCATAGCTGAGTATAGGGTCCTCCTTTGCTGCATTGGAACAGAAAACTGAGCATTTCGGGAATTAAGAAAAATATGTGTCAGAGATGAAGTGCAAGTGAAAAGAGAACACACTTTGGGAAAGTCTCTAAGCCTCAGATTCCTCATTGTAAAATGAGGATAATAATACCTACCTTGAGAACTACTGTAAGGATTAGAGTTATATATGTAAAATGCCCAGCTTAATGCCTGCAGGTTCTCTTAAATGATAGAAAATAAAATAAAATCTATTTTCTTTATTTTCCATAATATTTAAAATGTGGGAAACAATCCCAGGGGTAGTGCCAATGTGTGCCCCCACAAAAATTTGTATATGAATGTTCATAGCAACAGTATTCATAATAACTAAAAAGTGCAAACAACCCAAATGTCCACTACTTGATCAATAGATAAACAAATGTGGTCCATCCATACAGTGGAATAGTACTCAGCCATCAAAAGGAACCAAGTACTGATAGATGCTACAACATGGATGAACCCTGAAAACATTATGCTCACTCTGTTAGCTCATATGGCCCTTTTCACTCCTTTATGTTATCTGTGCCCAGCCTTTGTAGGCATTTGGGTGGGTAGGGAAAAGTACCCCCCAAATTTTTCATTTGTTCATTCATTCAGTCATTCATTCATCAAGCCTTTGATAAGTTCCTGGTTCACACAATAAACTCTGATAGCTACTTGGATAGTCCTATCCTCAGGGAAGAGACTCTAGGAATGGAGAAAGACCTATAACCAGTTAATTATCATACAGGAGCAAGAGGAATGCTGGGAGTATGGGCAAGGAACTGCTGTAATTACAGGGATGGGTCATCAATCTAACCTGAAGCGTTTAGAGGTTGGAGAGGTTCAGGGGTCCTGGCGAATATGGTCTGGGTCCTGTCGTGCTCTCCCTTTATTTAGTTATCAGTGCTTTCGTTCTTGACCTTGCAGGAACATTTCACCAGCACCTCCACTTCTTCGGGGCACATCCCCAAAATAAAGAACTTAATAGAATTTGAAAACCTATTTCAAGGAAGAAAAAAGGGAAAATGAAGAGTGGGTAAGAAGAGAAGAAGAATTAAAAAAGGACTAAGGAAAAGAAAAACAGGAAAAAGAGTAATTAAACAAAAGAGAAATATATTTATCATACTCAGTCACTGCGGCTGATATTTTCATACAATTCTGAGGATTTTACTCCAAGGAAAATGATGCCGAATTGAAACTCAGCAAAGTTTATAGGGAAGCTGATGAATCTTCCCATTTTTCTTGTTTTATTTCCACTGGGACATTTCCATCCTTTCATTCTGAGATTTTCATAGTGGTCATGCTGATGAATGTCCTTGACAAGGCAGAGCGTTTCTCCCCATCTGACAGGGCATTCACTCTCTGTAGGTGAGGGGTGTGCGGGGAGTGTGAGATGAGGGTTGGGATGGGGCGTAAGAAGGCCTAAAGGAAGAGTCCAAGCTCTAACTCCCACCATTTGCATGACTCACAAGTCGTAACCTCTAATCCTCAGCCTTCTCTTCTATAGCATGGGGAGATACAAACAATGCCTAACTTAGCTAATCATATGGCTCAAAATGGGCTAGTGCATGACATATGGGTGAGCAATTCTTAACACCAAGAGAGGAGAACTATAGCTCAGAATCAAAAGTATTGGCACTTATTTGTAATATGTTTAAGTTCATCTTCATTTTACTAAGATGATATTGGGCTTTAGAATTTACTGTTAAATAGTCACTTGGCAAATTTTACCCGTCCTCTTTCTGGCCTTTTAGGAATGAAATTAATTCATTGGTTAATTGCATTTCCAGAATCAAACATCTCTTTTTACATCCCTCTTACCCAGCCTTCAGGTATGTGATGCCTGTTTGTGTTTCTGGGATTAAGTGGGACATATTGAGGAGGGATGTTGAAGGAGTATAAATATTTATTTTATTGGTGAGGAGACTTTCATGGAAACGGATTTTCCTAATTTCTTCATTCAGTAGGAAGAATTGCTATTAATGGACTTAGCAAGACTTAGGAGAAAGCTTTTGTTGGGAGAAATCTCTAGCTTCCCACCGCCCCCAGTCCTTATCTGTATCCTTATCCATATCCACACTTATTTTCCACCCAGCAGATAGATTCTAGATTTTAAACAGCTCTACACAATAACCAAGAAATAGGAATCCATCATCGTATTTTGCCAAGTGGCCAAGCATATCTCTTCCTGTTGGCAGAAAACAGCTGCTGGTCAGGCTTTCCCTGGGAACAGAAATAGACATGGAGGGACTTGGTGACATGACCTTTCTTGAAAAGGAATTTTACTGAGTTGCTTCCCAAAGCGGAAATTGATTTTAAGGTGGAGCCCTTTGTTTTCTACACCAGTGAGCCTTCCTTACTGGGTGAAAACAAGAGGGAGTTAAGGGGGGATTTAAAATCTCAAGTTGGAAATCCACTTTTACCAACTCACTAGTCATGGTATGAACTGTCCAGGGGATGACTCACTTTGTTGTTCATTCCATCCCTCTTCCCTTGAGCCTCTGGGGGATGTATCTGGAAGGTTCTGAGGCAGCAAAGGTCAGCTCTTACACAGTGGTACATTTATCCTGCCCCACCAATTACAGTCCTGTTGTCCTGTCGTGTCAGGAGTCTGGACTACGTGGGGTCGCACGGAAGCTGGGAACGGTCCCTGAGGCCAGTGCAGACGGCTCTTTCCTCAGCACCTGTGTTCCACCTGCTGAGAGTCCCGCTCAGCATCTCCAGTGGTCCCATGCTTACACATGTGAGTTTAGCCCTCACAACCTCAGAAGGTCTTGTAAAAATAAATGAGTCAGTGCTGATTATTTCAAGTTGGCTATTCATTTAAGAGCCAAGGCTGAGGAATGAAAACTGACCCGGAACAAGGAGAAATGTCAATGTGTTTAGGCATTGCTGGAGAAATCTCGTCTTTTTCTTGCCACAGTTGATGTAATATAACGATATCCCTCTGTAGATGTGTTTTGATTCACTGGTCTGCTCTCTGAGCTCTCCCTTTCCCTGTATCGGTGACAACGCACCTCCAGCAGGAACTTCATTAGCCAAGGAGCTCCCTGCACATACTGTTAATCGGATTTGTGAATTCCCTTTATCCAATGTGACTTTGACTCTGAGACCATTTGACTTTGACTCTGAGACCTTGTGATGTGCAGAGGAAGAGGATTAGAAGCAGAAGCAGAGAGAAAGAGGATGGGCAGCCTTCCGGTGAGAAATGGCCTAGACTTCCCTCTGAGGCCAAGCGGATTGCATCTGTTCCCATCAGTGCCTCCATTTCAGGGACTA
Organism: Aselliscus stoliczkanus; assembly: GCA_033961575.1. Lineage (NCBI taxonomy): Eukaryota > Metazoa > Chordata > Mammalia > Chiroptera > Hipposideridae > Aselliscus > Aselliscus stoliczkanus. Next base: position 68,196,157 of record CM066739.1, on the reverse strand, counting down.
GTTCCAAAGGATGCCAGCAAGCCCAGTGGACAGAGAGGGGACTGCCCATGAGCCCGCAGCGTATCAGGGCCACGTGGGGGAGGGAAACCTCTTAGACGCCGGCAGGTCCTGATGCTCCTTACAGATAAATGGAAGTCACTGTCCCAACGTGGCCTTCCAAGGACATTAACAACTGTGTGAGGACTAGCATGGCTCAAGCACTCAGCTCTCCTTGCCATCCTATCCTGAGCCAGAGGCCAGGGGAGAGGGAGGGCGTTGTTGACATAAGTGAGTCCACTCTGCTTGGGGAAACTGACCAGGAGCATGGCCTCCCAGCCAGCGTGTGCTCGTGCTCTCACCAACAGTGCTTTTCCAGTTTGATTAGGACACTAAATTGCTTGCAGAGCACCTCTCCAGATGTCTGTTCACGACATGTGTTTTCTTCGAGGAATCATTTAGCTATGTCTGTTCCCTCTCTGGGTGCCTTTCCTGGTCTGATCGGGAGGAAGATGGTAGACCCACGGCGGCGCTCATTTTCCATGAGGCTGGAAGGAGCTTTCAGGTTGGAGGGATGCCTGGGCTTCTCGCTAGTGGTTCAGCCTTCTGTCCTCAGCTTCCCAGATTGATGGAAAAATCCCTGTCAGCCGCAGAGCTTTTGCTGTCCAGTTGCTTGTGGAGTCTCACAGCAGGACAGGCCCTGCACTGTTGGATTCTTCTCCAGGGCTCTGAAAGCAGAACCCTTAACTCAAGCCTCGGGTTTCCTCCAGGGATCTTGCATCTGGGCCTGTGCTCTCTCCCTCTCCCCAGCTCTCTGAATGGAGCCGTGCCTGCGTACTTTCCTGATTATGCATTCAAAGGAAACACATTTTTGTTTGAGGGATAAAAAGGCAGCCCTTACAAGTGGCTGCCTGGATATTTCTGTTGACTGGCCTTCGCCAGGGGCGTGGAGGGGCAGGGCAGTGATTCCTGATGGGGGAGTGGGAGCCTTCCCCGGTGGGCTGCTTCCCTAGGCCCTGTTCTTCCTCTGGGGCAGCACAGCACATTGACCTGCATATCAGAGACTGGTGTGGATGGCCCTGGGTCCTTGGACCACAGCCAGAGGGTTTCCTCTTTTCCTTGGAAGCCTGAGAGTCTTAACGGTGAAAGAGAATCTTAACAATGCGGGGAAGTAACTGTATAGGAAATGTTTTCAACTCGATAAGGAGAGTATTTATAATCTATGCTTCTGTTTTTAATTAGACACAGCTATCTTTGCACATGCCAAGCAGCTCATATCTCAGGATGTTTGTCAATGGATACTCAGCGTTTGGACTAGTTCGTCTGGACACCAGGCAAATAAATTTTCATACAATAAGACCAACTTTGTGCAAATGATTAGCAAAATGTATCAATGTGGAGGGAAGGTAAAAAGAATTTAAGTCCTGTATAATGAAACAATAATCAAGAAACTAAGATGATGTATAAATTCTCCAACATATTTATAAGTAATTTGGGAATAGCAGAATTCTCATGACTTTTGGCTAACATGGTAGTCATTTTGTTTTAACTTACTCTGACTCATAACATTTTGAGTGAAGAATAATGTGCATGAGAGCTGATTCCGTTTCATGAATTGTTCTGTCCATCCTCCATACTTTGAGATGAGTGGTTCCATTCTCTTGGTGTCCTTCATGGCTATGTCGTGGACATCGGTGGCTTGTGGCCGAGTGTCACGGTGGATGTGATTCTCGCTGACATACTGCCCTTCTCAGCACAGTTGAAAGCTAGATGGAGCTCGTGGCCCTCTCCCACTTGCTTTCTGCTCTACTTTCCCACCTCCTTGTATTTCCCCATCTTTATCCCAAAGTACTCAGCTGGTGTTCCTCCCTGACAGCTGCCCACATCACCTCTCTTTCCTTCCAGGTGATGGAATGTCCAGGTGGGCCTCCTAGCCCTTGTTCTGAAAGGAGGAGCTGGTTCTAATCTGAATTCCAGAAGAGACATGGAAGTAGATCAAGTTGGCCAATGGTTTTTATTAAGTTCAAATATCCATTTTACAAAATAAGATTTTCAAATATTAGACACATATCTCTATCCCATTTTGCTATACTTTATGACTTAAGTGACATTATTTCAAGTTACTTGGTGTTTGACAGAAATGTATTCCCTACGTGACATGGGGTTCCACTGTGCTTTGCCTAACAATTTTTTCTCTTGAACATTCATGAACATTATTTTTCTTAAGGATTTCATTTGTTACTTTTCGAGCAGCCATGACCTCCAAAAGCTCAAATAGAAAGGACAAAAGCCATTATGGATTGGGCTTAACAGAGACTTATTTCCTGAACTTGCCATATATGGAAGAAGTAACTATGGTTCACAGCTCTTCATTTGCTCTTATCAAGGCTATACTCCCAGGGAACCTCTGCTGCTAATACCCATAGCTTTCCCTCCGAGAAGGAACTACTGAAGTGCCAATAAAATCTAGGCATTTTCACTCCCTTTAAAGATCTCATACATCTCCACCTTCCCATGACTCTTTTCTGTTAGCCCTTCCTTCCTGTTTTAATTTTATTCAGTGTGGTTTTTATTTTTTTTAAATTTTTTTATTTTTTTTGAAAATTAAACAATATACTTTTATTTATTTTTTTATTTTAATTAGTTTCAGGTGTACAACACAGTGCAATAGTTATACATTTTACCCCTCAAAATGACAACCCCCCACCCCCAATTCGCCACCCCACTCCCTCCCCCCATATCATATATATCTATTACTCTTCCTCTGACTCTCTTCCACAGTATAATCCACATCCCGTGACTATCTATATATATTCAATTACAGTAGGTATACCGCCTCCGCTTTAGTTATACAGTGCAGTGATCAAACCTCTACTCCATCCATGAAATGGTCTCCCTAACAAGACCTATGACCATCTGACATTCCACAGAATATTTACAACATTATTAATTATATTCCCCAAACTGTTTTTCATATCCCAGTAGCAATACTGTAGTTACCTATTTTTGCTGTCTAATCCCTTCCCCTTCTCCCTCATCCCCATCCCCCTCCCAATTAGCAACCCTGATTTTTCCTCTATATCTATGAGACCGTTTCTGTTTGCTTTGCTCATTCATACAGTTTTTCAGATTCCACATATGAGTGAGATCGTATGGTATTTGTCTTTCTCTGACTGACTTATTTCACTTAACATAATAGTCTCTAGGTCCATCCATATCCTTGCAAATGGTACGATTTCAACACCCGCTGTCACTAATGGACAGATCCTCCAGACAGAAAATCAATGTGGAAACAGCTACCTTAAATGATACATTAGACCAGCTGGATTTAACAGACATTTTCAGAGCATTTCATCCCAAAGCTACAGAATATACGTTCTTTTCAAGTGCACATGGAACATTTTCTAAGATAGACCACATGTTGGGCCACAAAACAAGTCTCAATAAATTTAAGAAGATTGAAATCATTTCAACTGTATTCTCTGACCACAATGCTATGAAACTAGAAATCAATTATAGGAAGAAATCTGGGAAGCTGACAAATAAATGGAGGCTAAACAATATGCTCTTAAATAGTGAGTGGGTCACAAATGAGATCAAGGAGGAAATCAAAAGATACCTGGAGACAAACGAAAATGAAAACACCACGACCCAAAATCTCTGGGATGCTGCGAAAGCAGTCCTAAGAGGGAAGTTTATAGCAGTGCAAGCCTACCTAAAGAAGGAAGAAAAATCTCAAATCAACAGGTTATCCTTACACCTAAGGGAACTGGAAAAAGAACAGCAAAAGAGGCCCAAGGGGAGTACAAGAAAGGAGATAATAAAGACCAGAGCAGAAATAAACAATATAGAGAACAGAAAAACAATTCAAAAGATCAATGAAACCAAGAGCTGGTTTCTTGAGAAAATAAACAAAATTGACAAACCTCTAGCCAGTGTGGTTTTTAAAATGCGGGAATAGGTGTTCAATTTTGTTAAAGACCTTTTTAGCCCATAGAGAAATAATCATATGATTTTTTTCTTCAGGACTATTAACATAGGTTACTATATTAATGGATTTCCTTTATATTGAACAATCTTAGGTCATGCTATATGCTATTTTCTTAATAGGATGTTGGATTCTGTTTGCTAATATTTTATGTAGGATTTTTGCAGCATATTCATTTAAAGATGGTCTGTAGTTGTGAGTGCGTGTGTGTGTGTGCCTGTGTGTGCGTGTGTATGTGTATCTCATTAGGTTTAGATATCAGTAGTGTACTTGCATTATTAAAAGAACTTGGAATTTTCTCATTTTCTCCCCCCTGTGTGCTGGAGAACAATCTATATAGCATTGGAAATATCTAGTCTATTAAAATATCTGGTGGAATTCCCTTGTGAAACTATCTGGGCCTAGTGGAGTTTTTTGTTTGTTTCTCTCTTCATTTCTTCCATGGAAATTGTTCTGTTTAAGTTTTATGTATCTACTGGAGGAGTCAGTTTTGCTAACATGCATCTTCCTAGGAAATCTTCCATTATGTCTAGTTTTCAACTTATTTTTTTTCACTGAGTTATACAAAGTAATTGCTTATGATTAAAAAAACGCTTCCATATCAATCATAATCCCCTCATCCTAGTCATTTCTTATTTTTTATATTTGTGTTGTCCTGATTAGATTAACTAGTGGTAGTCTTTTGTTAATTTTTCTCAAAAATAGCAACATTTTATTTGTTTATTAGTTCTACTCTTTTTCTGTTTTCTGCCTTGTGACTTTCTATTTTTATCTTTATTATTTACTTCTCTATGCTTGTTTGTTGTTCTTTCTTTAGCTTTTTGAGTGGGAATTCAACTCATTTATTTTTATTGATTTAAGGACATAAAACTAAAATTTTCTCTGATCACTAACTTAATTGTATTTCAAAATTCTGATATGTAGTGTTATTGTTATCAATTATCAAATTGGTTTGTATTTCTTCTTTTACTCAATAACAGTTTAGTAGAGAATATTTAATAGAATTATTTGTTTGTATTTCATTACTAATTTCTAGTTTTATTGCTTTATGATCAGAGAATGCTGTTGATGTTATTTATTTGTTTTTTTTCTTTTAGCTGCAGCTCAGCGGCAGCTCAACTCGGGCACTTTTGAGTGAGTTCTTAACCAACTGAGCCACTCGGCCAGCCCTTGTTGGTATTATTTCAGTTGTATACAGGCTTTCTTTGCAATGTAATTGTTGGTCAATTTTTGTGAACGTCTCAAGTGTACTTGAGAAGAAAAGATTGTCTCTATTAATGTGTTCCATAGAGCCTCTCTATGGAGTTACTTTTTTCCCATTTGTAGTCTTCAACTGAAAGTGGTATGTTCACATCTCTTATTATTGGTGTTCTGCTTTTTCTTGCAGTTTCTATACTTCCCACTCTATGAGAGGTTGACAGACCACAGCCTGGAGACCGGCTGGCTGCTTTTGTAAATAAAGCTTTATTGGTGCACAGGAATGCGTGTCCCTTTATGTATTAGTTACAATGGCAGAGTTAAAAAGTTGGGGCAGACAGTGTATGGTCTGCAAGCATAAATATTTATTATCTGGCTCTTAAGGAAAAAATTTGCTAACCTCGTGCTATAGGAAGGTACATATTCACATTAATTAAATCTTTGATGTGAATTACATCCTTTACAACTATGATTAGAATCCTTCTTTGTCGTGCGTGGTTAATATTTTTGGCCCAAATTCTACCTTATTTGATGTCAAGATTACAACCGCTGCTTTCCTTCTTTTTTTTGTTCCAGTTGACGGGTGTGACTCTGTTTTTCAGATGTTCTGAATGACTTTATTTTACATGTGTATCTTGTACACAGCATGAGCATGCTTTGCAATACGATTTGAAAATAATTTTGTTTTAATAAGGGAGTTAAGTTCCTTTATAAGTGGGTCAGTTTGATATGCTTTCAAGGTAGAAGAGAAGAAAATTTTGTATACATTATCTGCAGGCTTTTGAAGGTACCCTATTTTGTGTAAGTGATAATAAAATGAACCCAAAATAGATGTGTGAAGATACCTTAGATTTTGATTCTTGTACTGGGAACTGTTATTGTGGCTTTCCCCTATAGTGCATGTGATTAAAACAGCACTGACTAAAAATTTTGTCATGACCTGCAAACGAACTTGAAATGAAACTGCAACTGAATTATTGCTCTAACCGAAGGGAGCTAGTAGTGAAGTTAAAAGGCAGAGTTTACATCTTGGATAACTAAAAACTCAAACAAACAGGAAAATTTCCAAGAAGATTAATTGACTTACTCCAGTTTAATTCATTTTATGCTTATACTGTTTTAGTACAACCACTTATTGATACTGGCTTAGCCCTGTTTACGGGTCTAATGACACAGGGATGGTTTTAAGCAATATCTTGCACTTTAGAAATTCACTGTCCTATTTGGACCATGAATCATTATAATCCCTCTTTGGCATACTTATGTATATATGAAATATATATATACATATATATATGAATCATTTTCATATATATATGATTTCCAGAACTGGCCACTGTCCTTTCTGTTCATTTGAGGTCTCTTGGATTCCACCTCCTCCTTTGAATGACATAACTGAACTCTGTTGTGCTTTCTCTCCTGCAGGGCCGCCACTGATCACAATGTGGATAATACGACAGAAATCCTCAGGGAGTGGCTGAAAAATGTCCAGAGAATCTACCACTATGTGGAGTGGAGACCTATGGATGAACCTGAGTGAGTAGCAAGGGAACCTTTTGTGAACTCCTCATTCACCCTTCCGCCTGTAACCTTTCCTGGCCACTCAGGATGTCCGTCGTGGAGGCGCATGGGACCTCTCCTTGCCTTTCATCTGTGTATCTAGCAAGTTTCTTCCTTTGACAGCTCTCCATATTTCTCTCTTTCCTCTTTACTCCTCAGCAGGTACCAAGTTCGGGTTCTCATCAGTTCACAAGTAAATTACCACAGAGGTGTATGTTTTAGAATAGTGATATTATCTATTCATATTTTGAGTATAAAGCTTTTACACATGAGGGATCACAGTGAGAAGTGTGTATACTTTTTACATACACCTTGCTTTTTCACTTGTATCTTGGTAATCTTTCTATAGCACTAGTTAAGGAGCTTCTTCATTACTTTGATGACTGCTGAGCACCCAATGTATGGATGTATCATAATTCTGTAAGCAATCTGCCACCAACAGACATTTAGGTCAATTCCAGTCTTAACCATAGCAATTTCTTAGTTGCTTCCATCTTCAAGTCATCCGACATACCACACTGTTAAATCAATCTATCTAAAATACCAATAACATGGTTTAATTTTTCTGTTAAAAGGACTCCAGTAGCTCTCCAATACCTACAGAAAAAGTTCAAATACCCTAGACTTATATTTTTTAAAGTTTCCTTAAAGTTAGCACTTATACCTATGCACCCATATTTCCTACTTCTTCCCAAAAGAAAACCTGCTTTATCTAGATGTTTCCTTTATTCTCAACCCCAAGTTGTTGCTCCTGCAGGTTTGCTCTCCCCGGAAGACCTCACATCCCAAACCCCACCTACCACAGAAAGCTGTTGCTAATCATTCCAAAGATCTTCCTGTCTCTCAACACTTGAGTTGCTTATTTTCTGTAGCATCCTTTTAGACACAATAGTCCATTAACTAACATTAACTACATAATTCGTGCATTTTTTTCCTAACTGATTTTTGAGTTCTTTGGCAGGGACTAAAATATATAAATTACATTTTCTCTAATGCTATGCTTTTGGCAGGCATTAAATGAATACTTGTTGGGTGAACCAATAAGTGAATGAGAAAATGAATACATGTATTTAAAACTTACTGTTGTAAATGTTCCTAAGGTTGTTACAATTTAAGTAATTGTACAAGTAGAATGAATTGAGTTGCCTCAGGATAGTCATGTATTGAAAGCCAAATTTGTTTTGTAATAATAAGTGCCATTCTAGAATAAATTTTTGTTCTTCTAATCTCTCTGTATATAATGTGTGTGTGTGTGTGTGTGTGTGTGTGTGTGTGTGTGTGTGTGTGTGTGTGTAATTTCAGGTCCCTGTGTGTGATTCTTAGTCTCTTTGTATATGCTTTTATTATATATGTATATGCATATTTGTGTGTGTATATACATGTATATATCAAATCCCAGTGTGTGATATACATATTGAGCAAAATTTAACAATGAAATTTAAACACTATACAAAATTTTGAACACTCCTGTGTAGTTATTTTAACTTAAAAATGATTTTGTTTTAATCTCTGAAATATTTTCAAAATTTCTTTTTTTTATTATTATTAAATTTGTTAGGGTGACATTGGTTGCAGTTCCTTTTAATATTGGAATTTGCCCTAATTAGAATGGCCGAGAAAGACTTTACGTACCTAACTTGCATCCTGGTAATTTTCTCTGTAGCCAGATTTTGACTAAATATGCCAAGGTCAGTGTGAGAAATATTAGGGAAGGCTTTTTTGGGGCAATCTATTCAGAAAAACAGGAATTGGACTGGTTTTCATTGGAGCAATAATTGGGGGAGACATCCCAGAGAATTCCTGTGCAATACACAGCTTTATTCATTTTATTTGTATATTATAGTTACAGCCTCATTTTTCTTTTGTGGGTTTTTATTCACTGAGACACAGGTACTGCCAGTGCGGGTACAAGAACTTGAAGTGTGGCCAGTTTGGGGCCACTGTGACAGCAACAATGTCCACCCCAGTTAGGGGCTTTCTGAAAGGTTCTCCAGGGTACCCACCTGCTTGCCTACATGGCCATGCAGGAGGCCCGGCCCACCTTTTCTTTGGGTCTTGATAGACACCCCAATGACATTATGCATCTGCTCCATGACCTCACTTTACCTGGGAGATATCCATGTGTTGGGCTCCGTGGAATTCTTTACGGAAACTTGGGAAACTCATATTTTAATGCTGCAAATTGTCCACATTTTTATCTGATGGCAAAATGTATAAAAATGTGTCTAGGAATGTTAGCTTTGGGGTTATGCCTGGGTTCAGGTCCTTCTGAACTATGTAACATTAAGCAAATGACTTAAATTGCTCTACAGCAATTTCCTCCTCTGTGAAATGGGGAGAACAGTAATACAGGTGGCCCTCCCTATCCATGGGTTCCATATCCTCTGATTCAAACAATTGCGGATTGAAAGTGTTTGGGAAAAAAAATTGTCACTTTTTGCTGGCGTGCACTGCAATGGTTGCATCTGTACTGAACAAGTACACACATTTTTTTTTCCTGTCATTATTCCCTACACAATACAGTTTCACAACTATTTACATAGCATTTATATTAGGCATTATAAGTAATCTAGAGATGGTTTAAAGAATACGGAGGATGTCTGTAGGCTATATACAAATACTAAGACACTTTCTATAAGGGACTTGAGCATCTGCGTATTTTGGTATCCTGGAACCAACCCCCGTGAATACTGAGGGTCTACTGCACTTAACCTTGTAGGGGCATGGGGGGCTGTATTTAGAAGCCACTGAAATATTTCATATGAAGATTCTTGTGTATGGTAAACAGCACATTCCTCAATCTCTCCTTGCACCGTTTTTTTTTCTGTAATACGGGGATGATACTAACATTAATAGTAGCTACTTCCTAGTGTTACTGGAAGAGTAAATGAATTAGTACATAGGGCCTGAATAGATAAGCACTCAATAACTATGCTATCATTATTATTATATTATTATTATTAATTGTAGGTCCTATCCTGATGAAATTGGACCAAAGCACTGGCCTGCCTCCCGTTTTGCCCATGTGATGAAACTACGACAGGCAGCCCTTCGAACTGCGAGGGAAAAATGGTCAGACTACATTCTGGTAAAAACAGATGTTTCATTTCTTGACAACTGTTATCTAGAATGTATCCATATTAACTGTCCAAAAACTAGAACCCTGGGATCAATCAAAACACTCTTTTGTTTAGGCACCATCTTTCCTACTTTTTAAAAAGGCACAAAGGAAAATTTGGGGAATTTAGTATTAGAATACCTGGATTTCATCTGAGACCCACTCCTGACATGCATCTTCAGGAAGTAAATGAATAAGCTCCTGAATTATTTAAAATTTTTCATATAACAGGCATAAGAACCTTTGCATTGGGTCATCTGGAAAGTCATGACGCATTTTTGCATTGAAAAACATAGAAAAATACGTCATGACTTTCCCGATGACCAAATAGTTCATGGGGAATGCTGTAGGGACGGCAAAATAAAGTCCTACGAACTTTTTAAAAGACTTCTAGAGTTACAAGAAATTAATTATATAAAACGCGATTCAGATTAGCAGCCCTGAAACTCCACCCCCTTTTGCTCCTGAGTGATTTGGGGAGTGGCATCTCCTGCTAGGCTCCCTGGTTCCTCCCCACTGTGCTAGGCTCTCATGGAGACTTTCTCTCCACGGAAAGGTTTTAGCACTTTCCTTGGAGCTTTCAGGGAGGCCCAGAATGTGCTGGACTTGATTAGGAATCAATCATGTGTCCCATCCTGCCCTCCATGAACCCATCTCGACTGCATAGGACAGCTTCCTAGGTAGCTACAGTCCCCATTTCCATTTTCTGAATGTTGACAGGGACATTTTGCCCACAAGGTTATGGGAACCAAGTTCTTCACCTGTGGGCTCCAAAATTCATTCATTTCTTTTGGCAAATGTTTTCCAATGCAACACGAGAAATAACACCAAGAAAGCCAATATCGTTTCATTCAACGTATTGACATCTGCTCTCTGTCACTGGACTGATTCCTAAAAGGAGTATTTGAACCATCACCAGGCCCTCAGTTACAACAAAAATCAGCCCAAAGATTTATGACACACACTCTTAATACAAATAATTTCATAGATGTTTTCAAATTGTACTGAAGATACTTAACATTGTAGAACTGTTTCAATGTCACTCAAGTGTATGAATGCTAAACCACAAAATTTTTGGTAAACAGATTGACTGTCATAAGAATGAAAGCTCCTGATTATTGATATTTTTTGTGTGTGGCAGAATATGAATAACATAAAATTTACCATTTAATCATTTTTAAGTGTACGGTTTAATGTGATTATTTATTTTATATGATAGGCTATCTTGTTATACCGTCCCTGTAAATGAATCAGTGTTAACATGGACTTCTGCTAAGAATGGCACATAACTTCATTGGTTAGCATGGGTTGATATAATGTACTTCAAATAAAAAACACTACTTGTAACACTAAAATAGTATTGATGGATCTGTTTTGGACCATTGGGCATTACTATAGACAACATAAATAAGTCCGTCCATTTGTACTTATAGTGGGCACTTGTGTTTCTGAATGACCTTCACAGGGCTCGAGAGCCGTTAATACCTTATAGGTTGTGGGAACACCAATTTATTGCTTGCTGCCTTTTGCAGAGCTGACTATATGCAAGTTAGATTAAATGTAGTTTGCCTGAATGAAAACGATCAGCTACACTGGGTTTCCATAATGAGAACAGAGATGGCTGGTTCCCTATCTCATGAGCAAGTTTCTGTGATTGCTCAGAAGCGTTGGGTGACTCTTAAACCCATTATGGAAAAGTATCTCTTCATCTGACTTTATCCTTTTTTTGTTTTCTAGTTCATAGATGTTGACAACTTCCTGACTAACCCCCAGACCCTCAATCTAATGATTGCAGAAAACAAAACCATCGTGGCCCCCATGCTGGAGTCTCGGGGCCTCTACTCTAATTTTTGGTGCGGAATCACACCTCAGGCAAGTCTTTGGCTAATGACCTAAGGCTATGAGTTATAACAAGGCAGCAGCTGGGTGTCAACAGTAGCCCTGTTAACCTTTTCCTCATTTCCTCCCTTGAAACATACATGTCATTTTACAGTAAGCATTTTCAGGAAAGGAGGTAAATCCAGGTCTAATGCCACAACCCAGTGAGATCATCTGTATTAATGAATTTTGAGGAAAATGTGCTAATAGGTTTAGCATCAGAAGCTTTAAATTAACCAGTAAAGCTTGCTGGGACTTGTACTTTTCTTCTCCCTGATTCAGACATTTAAAAAAAATAATAATAATAGTTTTTTGTCATTAAAGTTAACATAAGAATACTATAGAAAAATATGAAAATAGAAAAAAGTAATAAAAAAAAAACAAAACCAAAAAACCAAACCATGTTAATCCCCATTCCTCTAAATCATAGGTAACAATTTGAGTTTTTTAAATAACCATATTATCAAGTGTCTATAATGCAATTAACTTAACCGTTCTCTTCATTTAAAAAAAAACATTTAAATTGTTTTCAACTTTTAACTATGATAATGACCATCATGATTAATATAAATTTTTCTGTATTTAATATTATTTTTTTAGGGTAATGAAGTGGAATAACTGAGTCAGAGTATAAATATTTGATGACCCCCAAAGAGATCTGATAATTAGAACTGATATGGTAGCTTGTTTTTACAAAATTCAGGTTAAAAACAGAATTTTTTTATTTCCATCATCTCTCTTTTACATTGTAAAATCTTCAAAGTCTAGAGTTCTCTTACAGTGAATGCATAAGCATATGGCTGGTTATAGTTTTTATTATTTAGTTAATGAATTAGAGAGATAAATTAACCTGATTATTGTAGTATATATCAATGTAGGATAAAGATGTGCTTGGGGTAAAACAATGGATGTTAAATGTGGTCTTGTACCCTAATAGCTAAAATTTTGAGTCCTTCTTTTATATTTGGTTTGGCTTTGGATGAAGAATGAGGCCAGTGCTAATAAATGTTTAATAACTGGCTCTCTGTGGGGAAAAATCCTGATTTGTAAATTTGAAAATTTTCCAATTTTCACGGTGTAAGTACTCCCACCATACAAACAACTTTGATGTTGTTTGAGCTAAGGGAAAGTTTGAGTAAATTGCAGTATAGCCACTTGATGAGATAATTATTCAAAATATGCAAAGCTGACATCTGTGGTGCTATTAGAATGGTGGGGATAAATTTGATTTTTATTTTTACAGCTACCAACATGTCAACTGGCTTGCAAAATTTCTGAAAATTTAACCATCAGTAGCTCTAGCTCACTCCAGGATGAGACATTCCTCTTTTATTACAATGATTTCCCACAGTACCAAGAGGTTTTTGAATGCATGTTATTATCCACACCTCTTTTAGGAAAGCATTAAGTTCATCTTATAAAAGTTATTCAGTTCTTGGTTAGAAAACGTTATACAATACCTTGGTTTGCGAGCATTTGTTCCAGAAAGAAACTACTCATATTGCAAGACATCGCTCGTTTACCACATTAAAATGTAGTAGAAATGTTTGCTCATCTTGTGGAACACTAGCAAACCAAATTACTCACAATCCAAGGTTTTACTGTATTAGGTTCATTTGAATTCATATACTCTCAGTTAATAATCTGCGGTGTTTCACGTGGCAGAATCACTCAAGGGTTGTTTTTAATGAATTACACGCTGACACCAGCAACGAGGGTGGGCTATTCTAGTGACGGCAGCCTCCGGGGCTCTCTTATCTCCTTATTTGCTTCCATCATTAAAAACAAACAGGAGAAATGTGCTCACTTACTGTGCACAGTAAAAGTAAAATTGAGCAACCTTGGGCAACTCTAATTTGTCTCCATCTGTTTTTGGCTGTCTGCCATCCCCAGGCAGGCTGCTGCTAGGGCAGCCAATGACTTCATAAGCGTAAGGCAGGCCCTGGTTTCCAGAGCTTTTAAACACATCCAAAACAAAACGACCCTGGCGTTACGGTTGAGCCAAAGAACAAGAATTACTACCTACCACATTCAATTTCTGTGGAAAAGAAGACACAACTATCTCCTCCTCCTGTCTGCAGGAGGCCCAGTAACCCCGGTTCTCTCCTCCTGGCCCCCAGGATATTCAGTGATTCATCCTTGTCAGGAGTGCTTCAAGCTTCTCACTCTGAGAATATTGTTCCTAAGTTGTCTAGAGCTGTATATTTGACAGGCATTCTTAGTCCTTTAAAGAACCAGTGTTTTGTTTTGTTTTTTATTCCTTGGAAGAATACTCCTAAGTTGAAGTGTTAGGACCTTAAAGATATTGAATGATCCTTGAGTTAAAGGCGAATAAAATGATAGTAGTAATAATACTTCTTATAATGAAGTACAGTTTTCAAAGCATCGTCATAGACCTTATTGTGTGGGATCCATTCTATAACCCTTTGAGAAGACAGTCAGGCTCAGGGCAATTAAGCATGAGCTAAGACCAAACAGCTAGAAGATGGTTCAACTGATTCTAAGCCTCACATCTTCCAAGTCTCAATGTGTGCTCCTTCCATGAGACCATGGGGTGAGTATTAGGGTTAGCTGAGCTGAACACTCGTCACTAAAGGGAAGGTCAGAAGTAAAAGAGGCTACAGTGCCTACTGTGTGGGCACTGGCATCACGACAGAAAATGTGACCACAAAGTAAGGGGACTGGTTATCTTGTATGCTTGCCCTGAAGGAGCTTTCAAAAGGAAAGCCCCGAAAAGTGTCGGGCAGTGGCAACTCCACCAGAATATTGAATAACTAGCTTCACTGAGAGAAGAGCCTATTTCTATAAGTACTGCATGTTTAGTTAAAAATATTAACCAATGTCATGGAGTAATTTTAATACTAGCCAATATTTGTTGATGTTTTCTTGGTGCTAGGAGCAATTCTAAGCACTTTTCGTTTTTACAGACAACCCCATGGAGTAGATAGTGCCATAATTCTTGTTTTACAAACATGAGGAACTAGGTTGAGTAACCGGACAATCTCTACAGACAGTAGTAGCTGAGAGGGGATTTGAACTCAGGCAGACACCAGAAACTGCACTCTTCACTGCTCTGTGTCACCCTTGCTTAATACTCATACTTCATGTTCAATCATAAGTCAGCATAAAATATACTTTTAAGGAATTCTTAAATCAAGAGGTATGCTGAAAGCAAAAATATTTCTGACAACACCTTTAGTGCTGTTTTATATGGAAGTCGCAATTCTTGAGCGCAATTGGAAATTCTTAGGCTAAAAGAAGAAGAGTGAAGGTGACTTTGCTTGCGGACTTTGACTTAGGTGGTGATGACTTAGAAGGAATCAGCTAGCAGATGACTGCCAGAGATGAAGTGCTCAGATCAGAGAACACAGCTCAGCTATTTGCTTTTCACAGGGCTTCTATAAACGGACCCCAGACTACCTTCCGATTCGAGAATGGAAGAGGCTGGGCTGCTTTCCCGTGCCCATGGTCCACTCCACATTCCTGATTGACCTTAGGAAGGAAGCCTCCGACAAGCTGATGTTCTATCCCCCACACCAGGACTACACCTGGACCTTTGATGACATCATCGTCTTCGCCTTCTCCAGCAGGCAAGCAGGTACTGTTTTTATCTGGTTGTACTGCCCCCACAGAAACACTGCAAACAACCAGCTCCTTTGTTTGTGCATCTAATTAAAAGCACTGCTATATGTGGAAGAGGGCTTCCTCTTCAGGTAGTGTTAGAGGCAATTAATTGTGCAGTGACCACACCAGCACCCTCTACATTGCTGTCCCTGTGAGCACCAGTGGCCAAGAGCCAAGAGTGGCCTTTACCCAGGAATCCATTCTTTTCTTCTGAGCCATGTGGGAATGGTGGTGGTGGTGGGAGCCACGGTCAGGTGATTGGTTCTCTGTGGTGCCACTACATTATTTTGTACATTACAGGAGTCCTTTTATGAATTAGAAAACAGTGGCAGAGACCCAAGCAACACTGGCAGAGACCCCAGACTTAAAAAATGGAAGTTTATTTCTTCTCAAAGAAGTCTGTTCCACAAAGTTTGCAGAGACCCAGGCTCCTTCTCTATTTCTTTTCCACCCTCCATGAGGAATGGTCCTTACTTGTATGATCCAAGATGTCTCATTAGTATGGATTATGGATGCATTCTTCCATCTGATGAAAATCAGAGAGGTGAGGGCACTGTCCTTCCCTGTACCTTGAGGGTTACAATCTAGAAATTGAACACATCACTTCTATGCATATCCTATTATCCAGAATTTAGTCACAGAATGACATCTAGCTATAAGGGAGACTCAGAATGTTGTCTTTATTCTATGCAATCTAGAGTCCCAAGTCTCTCATTCTAGAAGAAAGAGAGGGCAGATTTGGGGAGGCAAGCAGCAATGTATGCCACAGTCCTCATGGAAGGAAAGACAAAGCCAGACTTAAATTTCCAGTGGAATCTGTAGACTTTTTGAAGAAGACAAGTTAGTAGGAAGGTAAGTCATTTCTCATGTGTCACCTGCACATGCAGTCAGGGAGGACGTAATTCATTAAAACAGTCCCACAGGAAGATACACGACATTCCTAAAGCAAAGGTTTATTCTCAGGATCATTCAGACCTTCCTCCCAGAAGGCAGGTCCCATTATCAATGAGCTAAAAACAGGACATTTAACCACTAGCCAAAGTGAGTTTGGGAACCAGGCAGATGGTGAATAAACTCATTGTGCCCATCTGAGTTAGGGTGAATGATCATGCAGATATGCCAGGCAGCTGAAGCAGGTTGTTGGCAGGTGAGAACGCTAATACAAACTCAAGCTGCAGCTCACTCCTCAGACCCTCCTTCAACCCACACGTGTCCCACTCATCTGTTGTAGACTTGATCGGAATGAGAACATTTAGTGGAAATGTGGCAGGAAGGCTGATTTTTTTTTTCTCTTAACTGCTAGGGCCATTTAGACCCTTTGGCAAGGTGTAGGCATTTTTTAGGCCTGTGACAGGGCAATATAGCAAGGTCCTTATTCTCATGTGGATTGGAAGTTTTCAAGAAGGTTTCTGTGTCAATGTTAATGGAAACTGCTTCTTTCAACTTGGTCTGTGATTTACTCTGACCTCTCCAGGATTGGAAGCAGACTCAGGACCTTCTCATTTCTCTGAGTTGTGCCAGTCCCTTCACTTCAGAGCTTGAAGTGAGGATGTTCCAAGAAAGTGAACTATTAACATACAGTAATGATCCTTGCCTAACAGAGTCCCCCTTTATAGCCATTGCACAAGGCATTATTGTGACTCATGCACTAAATTATTATGATAAATTCTTTTAAACCAAGAACTGGATTTAGGGCTGGATGAGTGACACAGGCTAGGTAGGAAATTTTCAGCTCTGCCCTTTACTTGGCCTGTTCACTAGGCCTTCATTCTTCATTGGTCAAACTTCTCAAAACTCCTCCCCAGACATTGAAAGCAAATGCAGAGGCCCAAAGCTGTTTGGTGATTCAGTTGGGGAGAGGAGAGGTAGAAAAGGAAAGTGAGAGGATCAGTGCCCTGGGCAAGATCTTTGTGCCTAGCATTGTGTTAGGCTCTGTGTTTGGGGAGGTAAGACCTTTACATGTGGAAACATAACTAATAGGTATGAAATAGTGAAAGTTGAGAGTTACATGGGTGGTACAAAATGTGAACAGGTCAGGAGTCAAAACAGGAAAAAAATGACTGTCATTTGAAGGAGTAAAAAAGCTTTCCTAATATCTGAAATTTATAAAGAACTCATATAACTCAACACCAAAAATAACCAAACAATCCAATTTAAAAAATGGGCAGAGGGCCTGAATAGACATTTCTCCAAAGAAAAATTAAAGATGGCCAACAGGCATATGAAAAGATGCTCGATGACATGAATTATCAGAGAAAAGCAAATTAAAACCACAATGAGATATCACCTTATACCTGTTGGACTGGCTCTTATCAATAAATCAACAAATAGCTATGACATCCAAGATGGCAGAGTAAATAAGCACTGTGCTTGCCTCATCCCCTGAATACATCAAAATTATGGCATAGATAAACGCTGTGTTTGCCTCATCCCCTGAACACATCAAAATTACTAAATTGTATAACAATCGAACTGGAGAACCATCTGAGTCTAGCTGAACAGAAGTTTTATAATTAAGGATATAAAGAAGAAGCCACATTTAGACTGGTAGGAAGGGCAGAGATGCAAAACAGGGCTGGCCCTAAACTCCCATGTGACGGTTGAAAATTGGGAGCGATATCTCAGCCACAGAGGTTCCCCGTGAAGGACAGAGGGACCCCAGTCCACCACACCAGACTCCCCAGCCCAGAGTACTGTTGCCAGGAAAAGAGCCCCCATAACTTCTGGCTGTGAAAAACAGTGGGGATTCCAACAGCCCAGGTGGACAGAAGGCTGTGGGAAATCCAGACATCCTTTTAAAGGGCTCACACAGGTACTCACCCTGGGTTCTGGCGGAAGGACGGTGACTCTGGAGGCATCGGAGACATATGGGAGAGACTAAGTTGTGTAATTTCGAGGCAAGGACTGCAGGGACGGTCCCCATTTTCCCTGTGTGGAGCCCTGCTCCCATGCAGCTGGCAGGGGGGCGCCATCTTTACTGTGTTGAGCCCGCCCCCTCACGCCAAATCTGAATCTGATTGGCCTGTGAGCTCTGCTGCTCACCCTGCTGACTCACTGAGACCCTGCCTCACCCAACTTGCGTACCAGCTGCTAAGCCATAAGGCAGCCGGCAGTTTCCTCTTCTGGAAGGCAAACACTTTTAACTTCCAGATGATGATACAAGTATAATATTTATACCCATGTTTCTAAATAACATGCTTGTATTGCTACTTCTTGTTTTTCTGGTTTTACTTGAGGAATAATCTGTTGACTCTCCACTACAGAAGATGAGAAGCTAGCTCTCTCTCCTTCCTTTGCCTCCTGCACGCAAACACATTCTTCCCCTCGCCCTGTCCTTTCTATATAGTTACATGGTAATTAAGATAGATCAATGGTCAGTTGCTATAATCATGTGAACCTAATTCTAAGCTGTGCCATTTATGGGCCATGCTTAGTTTTCCTTTCTTAGCTAACTGAAGAATTGCCTTTTTGGGGCTTAGTTTTATTATCAGTAATACAATCCAAAACTAATCCCTAATTGTCTAAAACTTCTCATGGAATGGTTAGATTTATCAGATGTTCTTTTTGTATCTGTGAAGGTATCTTTCCTGGAATCTCTAATATACTCTCATCCAAATGGTGACACAGCTCTCAACCCCGGACCCCTTTCACTTCTTTGCTGCATTGACTCTTCTCTTTCCTATGTCCAAGGCCATCCTTGTTCTTTTTAATCTTCCTCCTCTTTTTGTCCTCCCCCTCCTCCTTTTCCTTCTCCTTCTTCGTCTGCATCATCTGGTAACTTGCTGAGAAAGTGTGATGAGAAGTAAATATTTATGACCTTGCATGTCTGAAAATGCCTCTCTTGTCCCCTCACACTTGATGGATAGCTTGGCTAGGTCCCATCTCCCCTTCTTCCTGAAGCTTTGGAAAAGTTAAATGGTAAAATGATTGACCTAATTAGGGTAGAGAGGCTGTCTAAATATGAAATCATTTTCCTTTGGCTTCCTGAATTCATCACGACTTTGCAAGAGGGTCCAGTTCAATTTGAAGTACCCAGCAGCACTCATGTAGGCAAACAGCAGAGCTAATGAGTTTGCTTGGTGAAGGCAAGAGAAGTGACAGTGCTTGGTGGACGAGGCCCGATTCAAGCCAGATTCAGCAAAGGGGAGGATGAAAGCTCTTTTCTTCTCCTGTTCTTCTCTGTTAATGCCACGAAACAGCTTCACCTGATTTGGCAGGTGATACAGCTGACTGGAGGAAATTTCATCTGCACAAAACAGAGAAGGCCCTATGCAGAGAATTCTCTGCCTGGAAAGCATAGATGATTGTAGTAATTAACAAATCAGAAGCTTGGACACATAGACCAGAGCTTGGCAGACGCATCCTTTTAACTAAGCATGTCTTTTCATTAGTCAAGACTGTCAGTTCCTGGATCTATATGAGACCATCTTGATTTCTATATTAGCTACCTGGTTGAACACAGATGCTGTATAACTCTTGGAGTCAGGCAGCTGGGGCTGTGAAGACCAGTGTTGAATACAAAGGAGGGCCGTGGCATATTTCTGGCAGTTTCTTAACAGGGCTTGAAATGCAGACTTTCTTTTGTTCCTTTATAAATCTATTATAGAAGTTTCATATCCATTGGCTGGTTCCAAATCCATGCCTGCTAAGGGAAGAAATGAAACCAAGGAGAGTCATGGAGAATTTTAAATTTCCTTGTTGTTTTATTTTTTTAAATTTTTTTGTTCTACATATGCCTAGATTTAACTTTATTAATCTGTCAGCCTTACAGGATTTTCCCATTTGCTTTCATATCAAATATGCATTTTATTCCTTATTTTCTCATTATTTCCTGTTAGGTGGATTATAGTGTTCTATTCTGTTCTCTAGCATGGGAATTCCTTGCCTCCCTTCGGATCCCGTCATGCCTTTGTGTTCATTTTCAGGCCACAAGTATGCTTTTTCTTCAGAGAGAAAAAAGTCAATTTCCTCTGAGCTGAAGAATGGCCCAGGGTTTTATTAGCCCCCAATGCTGTGTTATCCTTTCTTAATAAAGAGCATTTTTGAGGTCTCCAGACAGTGCCTGAAACAGCTACTTGTTCCATTTCATTGCCAAGCCCAGCATCAGCCACAGTCCAGCTTCTTTTTCCATAGTTGTTACTGTAGAACTAAGAAGTGTGTTTTCTGATTGATTGCCTTTGTCCCTCTCTTGGGTCCTCAGGCATCCAGATGTACCTCTGCAATCGAGAGCACTACGGCTACCTGCCCATCCCCCTGAAGCCCCATCAGACCCTGCAAGAGGATGTCGAGAGCCTTATCCACGTGCAGATAGAAGCAATGAGTGAGTGACCCAGGAGCTTGCTGATGGCTCTTGTCCTACCGCCACTGTGACAACACCAGCCACTTCTCCCTGCTCCTAAGACTGCAGTCTCATAGCCATCAGTCTGTCTTGGCTATTCATTTGTTCATTTATTCTTAAACTTTTCCTGCATGAGATAAGAATATGACTAAGTCCTTGCCCTCAGGGAGCATCCTGTCCAGGTGAAGAGCTGTGTACACACTAAATACATTTCACACAATGTCATAAGGGCTATAACGGTGCTTTGTGGTGTGGATTTAAACTCTAACTTAGTTGCTTTCTAATTATGTGACTTTGGGCAAGTCATCTAGCCTCTTTTGTTGTGAAATGGAGATAATGAAAACAGTTTGGGTTTTTGGGAAGATTCTCCGTGATATATATAAAAAGATCTAATAGCAATGATTTTATTGTTTGAACTTAATAGCTTATGATGTAACAGAGAAGCATTTTTGTTTTGTACATGGTCTCATTAACCACTTACCACAACTCAACGTAAGGTGTTTTTTTTTTATCCCCATATTAAAGATGAAGAAATTGAGGTGTAATGAACTTAAGTAACTTGTTCTAGATCATTCTGCTAAACGAATGACAGCCTGGGACTTGAACCAATCTGATTATCTTCAGAGCTCATGTCCTTAAACACTGTGTTGTTATTGCCTCTGGGTCTAGCTTGAGGTCAGAATTGGTAGATGCTCAATAATCAGTAGCTACAGTAATTATTATGTATCATGTGCAATGGTGGCTAAAAGAGAAAATAACTGATGCACCCCACCTAGGGAAGGATGTCAGAAATGGCATCCCAAAGGAGGGAATATTTGCACACAGACCCACTTGCTTGCAAACACTCACCTGGTCTCCATTGGAGGGGCAGCAACTTGAAAGGACCATACAGGAAAGACTGAGTTGTGAAGCTTCAGTTCGAGGGCAGAAAGGACCTGCCTTATGTGTAACCTACTGGAGGGCGCCATCTTTTCTATGTTGAACCCTCCCCCAAAGGGCCAAATCTGAGACCACATTGGTCTGGTAAAATCCACTCATGCTTAACACCTTGGTGACACCATGGGTCCCCACCCTACACAGCTAGTACTACATTGCCCAGGGTGCTTTGAGCTATGGAACAGCTGGCCATGTCCCACAAGCTGTGGAAGCCTTTTACAGTAATGCTGCAGCCCAAGAAACTTTTGGTGCTGGGCAGTGACCGAAAACCTGTGCTGCAACTACTCTTGGGCAGCTCTCAGGGATTTGCATGCACGAGGCAAGCAGTGAATTATCAAGGTGTTTTCAGGGCATTTTTGCAAAGTGCTCACAGGCCCAGCACCAGTGCAAGAACAGAAACTGCATTAACTTTATAAAAACCACTGCCCACACCCTGTAACTCCCTGGAACCCAGCCCCACCAACCTAGGGCTGCATTACTGGGGCACTTTCAATACGGGGTCAACCAGCCTGGTCTGTGCACCTAAGGAGGCCCTTTTAATAGCTGAGCCTTATGGGCAGCTGGCAGGTATCAACAGGTTCAGGGGGCACTAGGCCTTTTGCTAAGCTGCCCCAGACCCAGTACTGGTGACAGTTGGCCTCGGTTCACAGTGAGGCCACCCCTACATGCCTCCAGGTCCAGCACAGGCAGCAACCAACCACATATAGCTGTGTAGCTCCTACTAGGTAGCCCAGGGCTGGTCACAGGCAAGGCTGAAATAGGCCTACACAGGGCCCCCTCAAAGAGACACCAGAGATAACACTGGTTACCTGGTTAGCCCCACAAATGGCACACCCAAAGGGTGAACTTAATAGGCACAAGAGCCCATGGGGGCAAACCCCACTCAGTGGGGTCAGTCCCCACCCAGCAGCTCATATTATAAACTCTGGGTGAAGCCAACCCTCACTGTCAGTCAACCTGGGAGTCAATTCACCCACTGATGCACCAAGAATCTAGGCTCAACTATAACAGGACAATACACACAGCACAGCACACACAAGGGACACTCCTCCTGGAACACATGCACAGGAGATCAGGGAGACTGTGCCAGAGGACCACATAGGACATACACTACATGAGGCCACCCAGCAAAGACTGAGAGACATAGGAGATATACCTAATACATAGAAGCAAACACAGGGAGGCAGCCAGAATGAGGAAACAAAGAAACATGTCCCAAATAAAGGAACAGGAAAAACCTCCACAAATAGAAATAAATGAAATGGAGGCAACCAACCTACTGGAAACATAGTTTAAAACACTTAAAACACTGACTATAAGGGGCCGGCCAAGTGACACGGTGGTTAAGAGCTGGCTTGGGAAGCCAGCGGCCCTGGTTCGGATCCCACATATGAGGGCCAGTGGCACTGCCCTCAAAAAAACAACAACAACAAAAAAAAAACCCCACTGGCTATAAGAATGCTTAAGGAACTTCAAATTTCAACAAAGATATAGTAAGCATAAAGAAGGACATAGAAACTATAAAAAAGAACCAGTCAGAAATAAAGACTACAATAACTGAAATGAAGAATACATTAGAGGGAATCAACAGTAGATTAGATGAAGCAGAGGACTGAATCAGCAATTTAGAAGATCAAGTAGCAGAAAACACCCAATCAGAGCAGCAAAAAGAAAAAAGAATCCAAAAAAATGAGGAGAGCTCACAGGGCCACTGGGACAACATCAAGCATACCAACATTTGCATCATAGAGGTATCAGAAGGAGAAGAAAGAAAGCAAGGGGTTGAGAATCTATTTGAAGAAATAATGACTGAAACCTTCCCTTACCTAGTGAAGGAACTAAATATACAAGTCCAGGAAGCACAGAGAGTCCCAAACAAAATGAACCAAACAGACCCACACCAAGACACATTATAATTAAAATGCCAAAAGTTAAAGACAAAGAGAATCTTAAAAGCAGCTAGAGAAAAGCAATTCATTACCTACAAGGGAGCTTCCATAAGACTGTCAGCTGATTTCCCAACAGAAACTTTGCAGGCCAGAAGGGATTGGCACAAAATATTCAAAGTAATAAAAAGTCAGGACCTACAGCAAAGATTACTTTATCCAGCAAAACTATCATTTAGAATGAAAGGACAGATAAAAAGCTTCCCAGATAAGAAAAAGCTGAAGGAGTTCATCACCACCAAACCAGTATTACAAGGAATGTTAAAGGGACTTCTTTAATAATAATAATAATAATAATAATAATAATAATAATAAATATGAATAATAAAATGGCAATATCTGCATATCTATCAATAATTACTTTAAATGTAAATGGATTAAATGCTCAAATCAAAAGAAAGAATGGTTGAATCAATAAGAAAATAAGACCCTTACATATGCTGCCTACAAGAGACTCACTTCAGATCAAACGACACACACAGACTGAAACGAATGGGATGGGAAAAAGATATTTCATGAAAATGGAAATGAAAAAAAAAAAAAGCTGGGGTAGCAATACTTATATCAGGCAAAATAGACTTTAAAACAAAAGCTATAACAGGAAACAAAGAAGGACCCACATATCTCACTTCTGGGTATTTATCCGAAGAAACCCAAACACTACTTTGAGGACACATGTGCATCCATATGTTCGCTGCATCATTGTTTACAATGGCCAAGATGTGGAGGCAGCCTGGGTGTCCACTGACTGATGAATGGCTAAAGAGGAGGCGGTACATATATACAACGGAATATTGCTTGGCCAGGGAATAGGATGGGTTCTCATCATGTGGCAGCATGGATGGACCTGGAGGGTATTGTGATAAACAAAGTATGTCAGATAGCAAAAACAGATGCAATGTGATTTTGCTTAATGTGGAATCTAAAGAACAGAATAAACAAACAAACAAAACAAAATGGACTCATAGATACAGAGAACAAACTGATGGTTGCCAGATGGGAGAAGGGTTAGGGGGATGGGTGAGAAAGATGAGGGATTAGGCAGTATAAATGCAGTCACAAAGTAGTCATGGGGATGTGAAATGCAGTATAGGGAATATAGTCAATAATACTGTAATAACCATGTATGGTATCAGATGGTTCTAGACTTATCGGGGTAATCACTTCATAAATTTTATAAATGCCTAACCACATGCTGTACACCTGAAACTAATAAAAAAAAGTATTGAATGTAAATATATCTATATCTATATATCTATTCACAGGATATAAAGTACAGCATAGGGAGTATAGTCAATGGTATTATAATAGTGATGTATGAATCAGAGGGGTAGTAGACTTATTACAGATCACTTTGTGAGGTGTGTAAATGTCTAATCAATATCTTTTTTGTACACCAGAAACTTAAAAAAAAAACTACACAGCATTCTTTTTTACTCTGGAAGAAAGTTGGCTTTAAACAAAGGAAGGAAACAAAGTTGGAGGGCTGGGGTGGCTTCACTGCTGTAGTCGTGGAATGCTCAGTTAAAGCAGGAAGCCCATCCTAAAAGCAGTAAGGAGCCAATGAAGGTTTCAGAAGAGAGAGTCAGGCTATAAGTATTTATGAAACACTATGTTCCATGGATTATTGAAGATGCTGGGGATACAGCAGTAATGGCAGAAACTCTGCCATTATGGAATTTATATTTCAACACACAGAAATAGATGATACATCAAGGAAGAGACCACGTGGATATTTGGGGGAAGAGTGTTGCAAGCAGAACAACACACATGCACAGGCTATTAAGAAAGAGCTTGAGGTGCCCCAGGACCAAAAGGATGACGTGGGTTTTGGCCTTTTGTACACAGAATGAGTTGTGTAGAAGGAGATGACGTCATGGAGGAAGAAATGTCCAGATCATGTAGTCTTGTGATCGCAGTAAGGAATCTGGATTTTAATCTAAGAGTAATGGGGTGGACGAGGGGGAATGGCATGATGTGATTTATACATGTAGAAACATCACTCAGACTGTGGTATGGGCACTAAAGTGTAGGGGGGGCCAGTGTACCTCTCTTGGTGAGAGATGGTGGTGGTTGAGATGCAAGGTATAGCAGGGAAGTGATGAAAAGCAGGAGGATTTAGGATATATTTTGGTGGTAGCATCTACAGGACTTACATGGGTGTGCAGCTCATGAAGGAAAGAAAGAAAGGAATCAAGGGTGGCTGCAGGATTTTGACCTGGTGTAAGCATTTAACAAAATGGGAAAGGCTTCATAAGAAAAGATCTGGGGAGAGAAGTCTCGGTGATGTAAGCTTGAGATATTTATTGACCATCTGAATGGAAAGGTTAGGAGATTTGGCTCTGTGAGTCTGGAGTTCGGGGGAGACTCCAGATGAAACAGACATTTGAGAGTCATTCACATTAAAAGGATATTGAAGCCATGGAACAGTGTGAACTTGTTTGGTAACAGAACGCTGAAAGAGAAGAGGGCAGGGAGGAGGACAGATCCCTTGGGGGAGATGAACAGCCAGAAAGCTGGAAGGAAAAACTGAGAAGTGTTCAAGAAGGAGCCAGATGCTGCTGAGAAATCAAGTGAAATGAGGATAGGGAATTGACGATTGGCTCTGTCAGGATAGAGATCTGTGATGACCTTGATAAGAGCCACTTCAGTGCAATGATGGGGACACTAGCCCATCAGAGTGGGCTGAACAGAGGACACTGGGGAGATGAGAAAGTGGAATCTTTTTGGAGTGGGGAGAGTAATAGAATGGTGGTTGTGAGAGAGTGAGAAATCAAGGCAGAAGTTGTTTTACTTTTTGTGTTATTTTCTTTTTCTTTTTCTTTTTTTTTTTTTTAAGGAGGGCATAGCTCACAGTGGCCCATGTGGGGATCAAACCAGCAATCTTGGTGTTATCAGCACCACACTCTAACCAACTGAGCTAACTGGCCACCCCTTGTGTTATTTATTTTTTAAGATAGGACTTTAGCATGTCTGTATGCTAATGACCCTTCTCCAACATATAAGGGGAGCTTGATGATGTAGATGAGAAGGTGATTGTAAAACTGAAGTCCCTGAGAAAACCCAGGAAAATTGGAGAGGTTTTCCTAGATAAAAAAACAGGGATGTTTCTTGCACTGTGCATGGCAGAATGTGGAGGTGCAGATACAGCTGAGTTTCCTTGAGGTCAAAGGAAAAGACAGGTCTAATTAGACTTTGAATATTTTCGCTATGACGTCTGTAGTCCAGTCATCAGCTGAAAAGAGATGCTGGTGATTTCAGGAGTGAGAAAATAGATCTCTCAGGGAGAGCAAGAGTAAATTTGCTATGAAGTGCAGTTGCATCATCTGGCAATGTCGAGTGCCAATTTGACATCTGTGGTTGTAGTTTTGAAATGACTCAGTCAAAACAACTGTGCGAACTTCTCTTGCAGTAGTTTTCTTGGTGCTGAGTAAATGGACAATTGAGTTTAACCAGGATTGGGGTTTTACCAAACAAAATCAATGGAAGAGATACAAGAGTCTTTACAAGAAACAGAGTGCTAGATCATGAGTTCTAGGTTGGGTACTGATAGAGGCAAGGGCATAAAATGGGTGTGATAGATGCGGACAAGGTATGGGGCACTGAAAGGATAATGATTGCTGCTAAGGTCAAGGATCTAGAAGCCCACAGGCTACTGAATGCGTCATCATGTGGATGCTGAGATTTCTAAGAAGATGGCAGGGCAGTGAGACCACGAGTTAGAGGCTGCAGTCATCAGTGGCTGAAAGGGCCTGATTACGAGGTCTAGGCTGCTAACATTTCTTCACTGAATCTGGGAGTTTTGAAGGATGAAAGAGAAACAGTGAGTTGAGGGGTATGAGGAAAATCAGTCTTCACTCTGACAGTTAAAGGGAGGCAGTGTCCTCAAAAGAAAGTGAAGAGACATTCAAAAAAAAGGAAGGGATTGAAAATGTCAGAGAGCTGCTTATGTATTGCAAATTGCAGGCTGGGGTTTCAGAGGTCAGACTGGAGGAGTTTCAGTGGGGTGGGAGATGGGGTATAACAACAATGGATGACACTTATTAAAAGCACTGTGCCCATTACTGTACATGTACTTACTCATTAGTATGTTAGGAGCTATACAGAACATTTGTGGCTGAACTGACAAAAGGCCATATCTTTTAAAAGTGATAGAAGGAGGGCCGGCTGAGTGGCGCGGTGGTTAAGCACTGGCTTGGGAAGCCAGCGGCCCCGGTTCGGTCCCACATATGAGGGCCAGTGGCACTGCCCTCAAAAAAAAAAAAACAAATAAAAAAAAAGTGATAGAAGGAAATGGGTTATGATGCATGAAGAGATGGGTCTTGCAAATCACAGCATGAGGCAAAGGGAAATCTTAGGTGCCTATTCTCAGTATCAACATTTGGTGACAACAGAATGTCATGTAAAGATTATTAAGAATATTGGATCTGAAGTCAGTAGGTCTAAAAACTGAATTAGCTCCACTAATCACTCACTGTTTGACCTTGGGCAAGTCTACACCTGGGTTGGTCTCAATTTCTTCATCTATTATATATGTGCTGCCGAAGTGAGCATTCAATTTATTCGTCTGTGAAAACAAACAACAACAACAACAAAAAAGTGAAGATATAAAATGATATAGTAAATATGAAAGCACTTAATAAACTGTAAAGCACATAAGTGTCAAGCTTGACTGTTAGGGTTGAGAACAGAGCTGTTCGTGAGGAAGAAAACTATTTTAACAACACTGTGCATAATGACCTGGAATAAGGCAAGATTAAGAGCACATGAATTAAAAATACTAAAACAGCCCAAGCACGGTGAGTGAGGTCCTGAGCTAGGATGGTGGCTGTAGCAATGGAAGAAGTTCAGGAGAAACTATAGAGAAGTGTTAGGATTTAGTCCAAGCACAATCTCTCAAATATTTTTTTGAGCATGATGGGGCTGGCATGTTGTATGCTGGATGGTGCATGCTCCAGTGAGACCACTGAAAGGGCAACAAGTGATGGTCACCCAGGAACAACGACATAGCTGACTGAGCTACTGTGAAGCCAGCCTAGTTGCCCAAGGTCAATTTGATGACAAGGGGGCAAGGTAGAGTGGGGGTTAAAGGTTCAAGTGCAGGAATCAGACCTAGGTTTAAATACAGCTCTCTCAGCTCTGTGACCTTGGGCAAGTTATTTAAGACTTTGTTTCCTTATTTGAAAAAATAGGGACACTCTTTACCTATTCCATGGTACATGCTGTGAAGATTAAATAAATGTGATTACATATGTCAATAGTGTAGCCCAGGAGATCCATGATGGCAGAGTAGAAAAACACTATGCCTGCTTCCTTCTGTGACAACATTAAAATTACAACTAAATTATAGAAAAATCAATCTAGCTGGAAAGAAGTTTTATAACTAAGGATATAAAGAAGAATCCACATTGAGACTGGTAGGAGCGGGTAGAGATTTGAAATGTACCGGCACAAAACCTCTGTGTGGCTGTTGAGAACCAGGAGAGATATCTCGGTGTTGGAGGTTCCCACCCCTACAGGAGCTAGGGAACCCAGCCCCACACCAGGTACCCAGCCTGGAATACTGGTTCCAGGAAGAGGAGCCCCCACAACATCTGACTGTGAAAAAAAGTGGGTATTCCCATCATTCAGGTGGGATGGAAAGCTGCTAGAAACCCAGATGTCGACTTAAACGGCTGGTGCACAGACTCACTCACTCGAAGGCACTCACCTTGAGCTCTGGCAGAGGGACAGTGACTCGAGGGGCATCAGAGGCATACGAGGGGCAGAATGAGGTGTGCTGCTTTGAGGTGAGGGCTGGAAGACAGTCTCCATTTCCCTGTGTGGTGTCCTCCTCCCATACAGCTGCCAGGCAGGCGCCATCTTTCCTGTGTTGAGCCCTGCCCCCATGGCCTAATCTGAATCTGATTGGCCTGGTGACCTCTGCTGGGACCCCACCCCACCCAACTCCCCCAACGCTGGAGGCACTTTCTTGCAAGCAGCCACCCCCACTGCATTGCATTCTTTCTTGGAAAACTATCGGAGTCCATGGGCCCCAGGCATGCAACGACTATCCTAAATGTGCTCTGAGACTTTTGGTGAGTAGCTCCAAGCTCAGCACTGGCACCAAACCAGAATCTACATTAACCTGGTGAACACAATGCTTCTCACTCTAGTGATTCCCTGAGACCTCACCTCACCCAACTTGCGTACTGCACAAGGCTTTATCAGTGGCTGAACTTGAAGGCAACAGGCAGGTGGTATCAGACCTCTGGTGTGTTCTGGCTTTCTGTGGAGTTACCTAAGGCCCCGTCTGGTGACAGCCATCCTTGGTTCCTAGCTTGGCCTCTTCCATGTGCCTCCAGATTTAGCACAGGCAGTGAACAACCATGGATCAAGTGGCTGAACCTTAAGGAACCTGGCAGGTGGCAGCAAGCCTTGGGGTGTCCTGGCTTTTTGCAGAACTACTCCAAGCCAGTACTGGTGGCATCCATCCTCAGTTTGTAGCATGGCCTCTGCCACATGCCTCCAACCTTAGCACAGGCAGCGACCAACAGATCGCTTTGTAGCTTCCACCAGGTAATCCCTGGCTAGTCACAGGCAGTGGGTGACCTGGGCCTGTACTGGAACCCCTCCCAAAAGGCTCGAGAACCAACATACTTGGAGGTTGGTATCAGACCATAGCAGAGCACCATCCATTAGCCCCACAAGTGGCACACACAAAGGGCAGTCTCAGCAGGCACAAGAACCCACTGGGGCGATTCCCACTCTGTGGGGTGAGCCCCCCACACAGCAGCCCATACATAAGCTGTGTATGTGGCAAAACCCCATAGCCAGTCAGCCTGAGGGTCAATCCCACCTATTGAGATGCCAATAGCAATCAAGGCTCAACCATAGCAGGAGGGTGCACATAACCCACAAAAGGGACACTCCTGGAGCACCTGGAGCAGGTGACCAGGAAGACTGTCAGGGCCCCACAGGGTACCTACTACATAAGGCCACCCAGCCAAGACTGGGAGACGTACATAGAAACACAGAGGCAACCAAAATGAGGAAAGAAAGAAATATGTCCCAAATGAATACTCCAGAAGAAGAACTAAATGAAATACAGGCAACCAACCTACCAGATACAGAGTTCAAAACATTAGTTATAAGGATGCTCAGGGAACTTAGTAAGAACTTAAGCAAAGAGATAGTAAGCATAAAAAAGGACATAGAAACCATGAAAACAACAACAACAACAAAAACAGTCAGAAGTGAAGAATACAATAACTGAAATGAAGAATACTCTAGAAGGAATCATCAGCAGACTTGATGAAGCAGAGAATTGAATCAGAGATTTGGAAGACAACACAGGCCAGAAGGGATTGGCAAAAAACATTCAAAGTGATGAAAAGCAAGGACCCACCACCAAGACTACTCTAACCAGCAAAGCTATCATTTACAATAAAAGGACAGATAAAGAGCTTCCCAGAGAAGAAAAAGCTAAAGGAGTTCATCACCACCAAACCCGTATTACAAGGAATCTTACAAGGACTTCTTTAAGATGGAAAAAAGGATAAAAAATATGAATAATAAAATGTCAAAGCTACATACATATCTATCAACAATTACTTTCAATGTAAACGGATTAAATGCTCTAATCAAAAGACGTAGGAGAGATGAATGGATAAGAAAATAAAACCATTACATGCTGCCTACAAGAGACTTCAGATTGGAAAACACACAGAGACAGAAAGGAAAGGGATAAAGAAAGACATTTCAGGGCCGGCCAAGTGGCGCGGTGGTTCAGAGCTGGTTTAGGACGCCAGCGGCCCTGGTTCAGATCCCACATATGAGGGCCAGTAACACTGCCCTCTAAAAAAATGGAAACAAAAAAGAAAAGAGAAAAAGTAAAACTGGGGTAGCAGTGCTTATACCAAACAAAATAGAGTTGGAAATAAAGGCTATATAACAAGAGACAAAGAAGGACCCAGTAATCCCACTTCTGGGTATTTATCTGAAGAAACCAAAATGCTACTTCCAGGGAACATGTGCATCCATATGTTCATTGAAGCATTGTTTACAATGACCAAGATGTGGAGGCAGCCTTGGTGTAGGTTGATGGATATATGGATAAAGAGGAGGTGGTGCATATATAAAATGGAGTATTGCTTGGCCAGGGAAGGGAAAGGGTTCTTACCATCTGGGGCAGCATGGATGGACTGGAGGGTATTGTGCTGAGTGGAGTGTTAGACAGAGAAAGACAGATGCAATGTGATTTGCTTATATATAGAATCTAAAGAACAAAATAAAGAAACAAACTCATAGATACAGAGAACATTTTGATGGTTGACAGGTGAGAGATGGGATGGGGGTAGGTGAAAAAGGAGAACAAATTATAGAAGTACAAATTTGTTGTTACATAGTAGTCATGGGGATGCAGGGTATAGTATAAGGAATATAGTAAATAATGTAGTAATAACTATGTATAGGGTCAGATAGGTACTAGATTTGTTGCAGTGATAGATGGGAGGGATTTGGGGCAGGGTGAACAAGGTGAAGGGATT
This sequence comes from Aselliscus stoliczkanus, assembly GCA_033961575.1. NCBI lineage: Eukaryota > Metazoa > Chordata > Mammalia > Chiroptera > Hipposideridae > Aselliscus > Aselliscus stoliczkanus. Next base: position 68,164,068 of record CM066739.1, on the reverse strand, counting down.
AAAAAGTACAAATTGGTAGTTACAAAATAGTTATGGGGATGTAAAGTAAAGCATAGGGAATAGAGTCAATGATATGGTAATAACTATATATATAGTGCCAGGTAGGTACTAGACTAGTCAAAGGGATCATTTCTTTAACTATATAATGTCTAACCACTATGCTGTACACCTGGAATTTTATAAAATAATATTGAATGTCTATTGTAATTGAAAAATTAAAAAAAATGGGGAAAAGAAGTCTAAATTTCCAGGTATAAAACAAGTACATCATGGAGATTTAATGTACAGCATGGGGAATATAGTCAATAATATTGTGATTGCATGGTATGGTGTCAGATTCATGCTGGACTTGTCATGGTGATCACTTCTTCAGGTTTATAAATCTTGAATAACTATGTGTACCCTTGAAATTAATATAATGTTGTATATAGCTATATTTTTAATAAAAAACTTTAAAACAAAGGCATGTAATGATAAAAAAAAAAGGTGTAGACAGGAGTTCAGTAAGTAATAAGAACTCTATAACAATAGCCATTATTATTCATAGATCTTGAAACTATCCAGGAGCCAATGAAGCTCCCAAATGAAGCACATTGTCCCAAATGGTGGTACAGGGAGGGCTGTGTATAAGGAAGGATTCAATGAGGGACTGGATAAGTTATTCATGATGGAGTCAGAAATGACCCCAAACAGAAGATGAAACATACCTACCTTCGAGTCCAATATCAGCAAAGACACGTCCTTTCTCCACTTAGTAAGTTTCTTAGGTCTAACTCGTATTATTTCCTGTTTTTCTCTATGGTTTACCTCTGTCTTCAGTGGCAAATCCCAGGTATATTGCTTATATTTTTGCTCAATGGTGGTTTTCACCAGCCAGCCACTTTGGACTTTTTTGGGATACTTTTCCTGTGTATGCAATGACTCCCCATGTTTGATGGAACAAAGTGGCTAAAAGCAGTCTCTTTGGCTGAAATGTTCAAGCCACATAAGCCATCTGACTGCCAAACATAGACTATGAGCATGGAAAGGGTAACTCAAAAGATACCCCCCTCCCAGGTCTAAGGCCCAAGGAGGGAGAGCTAGACAGTTCCTCAAACAACATCATGAACAGGGAGGAGTTGGTATGTTGAATTTCTTTTTTCTGTACACGGCGGACCCTCCATAAATATTTGTTGATGTTAAAAGAAACTAATGAGGAGTGGAGTGGATCAAAAAGGACCAAAACATTCTGGGCTGTGGATGGAAACAGTAACACATGCACGGTGTACTCACAAAAATGGACCTGGAAGGGTCAGGGTTGAAATAATGAGCCCCGCTCGTGTATTTGGCTTCGGAAACCTGTCTCACTACCTTCTTGAACTTCACATCTTTTGATCACAAATGGAACTGGATTCTCATTGTGTCTCTTTGCTACCCCAGTGAAGGGTAAGTTAATCACACCCTTTGGACAGTATCTCAATCTGGATGAGCAAAACTGTGCTAGTGTATCACACGGTGCCCAGATCTCCTTGGCTTCGTACAATGATGGCTTATTTGTGGCTATGCAAAGCCTGCAGCAATCCTGGTGTCTTTCCTTGGCAGTGCCCTCCATATGCTGGCACATTATTTTGGGCTGCTTCCAATTTGTGTCTTCTCTATATGAACATACGAAAAGATCAGACCATGAAATTTGTGAACTTTCCACCATGTAAGCGCATGGAGGAAAGTTCGCAAACTTAATTGTCTGACGTATGCTACTATGCTGACTGTGACAGGGCTGGGGCAGAGGTGGGAGGAGGGTTTGCTGAGCGGAGCGGCAGCAATTCACATGGTTAGGACTAACTTCACAGATGAGGAACTGTATTCCTTCTGTGTACCTGGAATAGATGAGAATGGATATTAATGAACAGTAATAATGACTATTACCTACAGCTCTTCAAGCAACACAGTTACTAGCTGTCATTTTAAGTTTTCTTTGGATTATTTCTTTAAGAAAAGCCATTCGTGTATTTCGAATTTATACAATACAAAAAAATCTTCAAGGACCGGCCGAGTGGCACGGTGGTTAAGCGCTGGCTTGGGAAGTCAGTGGCCCCTGTTCGGATCCCACATATGAGGGCCAGTGACACTACCCTCTAAAAAGAAAAAAAAAACAAATAGATCAACTTCTTTAAAAAGAAAAAATCTTCAAGACATGCTCAGGTTTTTTAAATCAACGTTGCTACCAACCCTTTAAAATCTATAGTCGTAAAGAAAGCTTTTGTTGAGTATCACACAAATAAAACGTTCCTACTTATGCTGTGATGTCCCTCACATCTGGAATCTTCCCTGTTAGCCCTGTACCATGCGCCGGGACAGGGGCCGGCCCTCGGAGCTGACTTTATGTTCAAATAAAGGACCTTTTGTGTACTGTAGCTAACCTACCTGGATGGGATAAAAATAGTCCTAGACTTCGACCATTTTAACCATATAGGGAGAAGCATTAGTCAGAAAAGGTCCGGCCTGTTTCTGAGCTCTTTCATCACAAGCCACGGTCAGTAGCAGCTAAGAGTTACTGAGCAATTGACTATGTTAATTTACTGTGGTGAGTGCTTCACATGCAAGTAGCATTTAAATTTTATAACATCCTAGAAGATACGCTTTCATCATCCCAACTTTACATGGGAAGAAACAGGCTGCGAGTCACTTTCACTGGGCCAGACCTTTACAGCCCTAAGTCTGGACCTAGGCCATTTGACTGCAGAGCCCTGGCTTTGAACCATTACCCTAAACTACCTCCCAAACGCTCCTATGATTAAGTCCTAAGGTAACTGGAACAAATACTGCCATCAGCATGGAAACGAGTGCCCTCGAAACCAGCACACTGAGCATGTGTTCTCACGGAGCCACTCAGTCCTGGGGGAGTCTGGGTACTTATTCCTGCCCTGGACACCCAGGTCGTGTTCCCAGAGACCAGTCATGTGGATGGAATTCTGTCCTCTGACTCTCACTAACAAAGCACTCTGCCTGTTTCTTGTCTTCCAGTTGACCGTCCTCCAATGGAACCCTCACAGTTTGTCTCAGTGGTCCCGAAATATCCAGACAAGATGGGATTTGATGAGGTAGGAAAGGAGTCTGTGTGTGTGTGCACGTGCATGAGTGTGCACAGGTGCAGCATGCTTCCATGGTTATATCGGAACGCACACCTGGATACATTCGAGAACCAGCACGACTGGTGCAAAGACACAAGGACCTTGGGGGAAATTACTCCATTTTTGCTGTGCCTCAACGTACCCTAAAGAAGGAGTATCATGGTAAAAATGAACGAACCATTGAGTCAGAAAGAAGTTACTATTTGGTAGTGAAAATCAACTTGATATTGTTTCTAAAATATCCCCAAATTTTATCAGCCTTTTAATCCAGATTCAAGGGTAGGGTAGGAGGATATATATTTTAGGTATCAAAGGACTTGAGCTTTACTCTGAGTGGGTGGAGACGCTTCTGGAAACTCTGCTTTATGTTCTCTCTGCTGTTTTTTCTCCTATGGAAAAAGGTTGAAGGGCAGTATTGAAAGGACAAAGAAAAAGGGGGAAAAAAAGAAACCTGTTTCAAAATTCCGCCTTTCAGCAGGCAAGAGCTTCATAACAGCTCTCGGAGGACTGTATTTATTATTGAGTTTCAATTGTATAAAGAATGAGGCAGAACTATAAAGAGATGCCTCCCTTGGTAACATGTACAACACATCTGATACAACACATGGCAAGGCCAAAATTGTGACTCCTAGTCATGGAATCCTTCTTGGTCTCCCATGTCATGTAGTTGCTGATCAGTATTGAGGAGCTCGGTGGTCCAGAGGTTGGGACAGTACCTCAGGAATCCACAAAGAGAGAGAGAGAATTTTTCATGGATCCTGGATATGTCATAGGCCGAGCTTGGTGCTCTGTGCTCACTGCCAGTGCTTCGTTGAAAGAAAATGCCTTGTTTATCCCCTGTACCACACACTGCATGTCCCCAAAGTACAGCCATCTTCAAGAGCTGCTGGAGCTGGGAATTGGGAGTTTGTTTGTAATATTGACTTGGAGCTGGAATGCGAAGGAGTGTTTCATGAATATTAAGCAGAAAAGAGCAAGCAGCTATTAAGCTGTGTCCACAGAGGGCAGGATGAGAAGAGATGATTTTATGTGTGGGAGAGAGGAATTAGACTGAAGTATAAACAGTTTTTGAAAACAATCAGGGCTGCAGAAAATGTTGGCCCACACCATGGACTGGACGGGTTTCCATGGGCTGCTGTAGCTTCCTTGCCCACAGCCCTCACCAGCTTAGCTGTTTAGGTAAAAAAAAAAAAAAAAAACCAGGAGAACATATATTCATTTTTCCCTCTAGAAACACATTCCCATGAGGACCAAACCAAAGCCAATAAAATGGGACAAAACCAGAATCTTCTAGCTCTGGTCTCCCGTTTGGATGTGGGTGTGAGGACTGGGCAACTCCTAGAAGACTTCTGAAAAAGTGCCAACTCTAGGAAGTGACATAGCCTCAGGGACTACTTTCCTGAGCCTGGGGTAATCCTCTCTCTGTCTGGAACAAAGAGAGGAGGGTGGCAACACAGATTTGCAGGGGCCTTTCCAACCCTCCCAGTACTCTGTGACCTTGGCAGTGGCGTCTGGGCTACATTGGGCCGTGTGGCTCTTTCTCTGTTTACCGTTCCCGAAGTCTGAGCAAGCTGTCTGTGTTTTTCCTTCGTAGCTACAGTTTTTATTGCACTTGTCCTTGCAGGAACTGGAACAGGATTATTATTTACTAAAGTCATCCCAGGCTGGAGGTCTCTGGCTTGAGGGGACTTTTTTTTTTTTCTTTGTGTCTATTAATGTTTTGTTTTTACTCTCCTGGAGTGATCCCAGGTAGCTCCCTGTGTACACATGAGCAATGCTGTAGCCCCCATCTGTAAAATTGGGGGGTGGAACATGCCCATAGCAGTATAAGTCTAAACAGGAAGAAAATGAAATATAAAAGAACACTACACATTAATTATAAAACCCCAAGTAGCAAGGCAGATAGAATCACCACAGAAATTGTTTAAAAAAAAAATTACCCAGGTAGGTAAACAAAGGAGGTGATGAAAACATGGCGCAGCTAAGCCACTTTGCCCTAAATCAGTTGGATGATTTCTTCATAAAGGACATCAGTTTCTTTGTGTGGACCTTTATAAATGGGTGAAAGTGAGAATATTTTGTAACATTTTAGTTAGGGTAGCTTTTGGTCCCAGTAAAACATATAGCTTATTGATGATCACAATTAGAATGATCCTGCGAACCAAAGCTTAACCCAGTATAATCTGAACTCCAGGATGGCTTATAAAACATAGTTTCTTCTTTATTCTGGAAACAGCATAAAGCCAACTTTATCATAAACCACATATCATAGAAGCTTTCATCTGTACTGGACTTGAGAGGTGAGCTTGTTCAACTCCCTCTTGTTATAAACGAGGGTTGGGGCCTTGAATCATTACACATCTTCCTAAAAGTCACCTAGATGGTTATTCAGGGTAAAGTTAGCATCATCTGACTTATTCCTATAGGTTTCTCCTTTCTCATCCTATGAGTTATTAGTGTTCCTAGCAGCTGAAGTTTCCCTCTCTTGGTGAAATAGTTTAAAGTTCAAAATGAGTGTATTACTGCTCATAACAAAAAGACCTTATTAAAATACTAATTGACCTGTAATTAGCAATTGTAATGACCTGCATTCATGGGGCTAGAGGTATTTCTGTGGCTCCTTAAATCCAGCACCAGGACAGCATCATTACCTGGAAGGCCTCACCATGGCCTCATGTATGTGTTTGGTGCAGCCATCAGGAATGTAGGGGCGAAAGTGAGGTGCTCCTGGTGGGCCCGGCCCTCATGGGAGGAAATGTGAATGTGTGCTGTTTGGGACGTCGTGGCCCAGTAGGGGTCCTCGCTCTAGCAGTTCCTATAGATCCACAGGATGTGGAAATAAAGCTTTTCCATTTCTCCCTTCCCTCTCCTCAAAGGGCTACCCTCTAGGGTAGAGCTCCTTCTCTTTACTTCTTTCAGAAAAATTCCTTTGTCTCTAAGAGAGTTGAATTCTGGCAAAGAAGCTACTAAAATTGAGACTGATCGTTCCGTTTGGAACCTTCGGAAATAAATTAATATGTGAAGACTAGCTTTGTCTTATTCTTTGAATGTTGTTAAATTTATCTACAGTAGAAACTGAGGCATAGGAACTGGTCCAAGGCAAACAAAACACTAGTAAATAACAGTCAGGACATAACCTCGAATCTGCTGATACACTTAACTGCTTGCCAAACTGCCTCCTACCCCTTAGTGCTTAGGCTTTGGCCTCCTGAAGAGGAACTCTTTCAACTTTCCTGTGTCAAGAGCAAGGCAAGCACATTCATCAACGAGCATCAGAGAAACAAAGAGAGGGTTAAGTCATTGCAAATGGCTACATCTTGAAAGTAATTCTGTTTGGATTCATGTCATTTGACTGATATGAAATATAAACAAATCTTCACCACAGTTTTGTCTATGGTCTCTACTCCTTATTCTAACAAAAACGTTAAAACTCCGGCCCGTACACTTACTTAAATTCTCACACAGCCTAAAATAAGACTTGAGTGACCTGTGTGTCTCTTCTTTTCTTCCTGCGTTAGATTTTCATGATAAACCTCAAACGCAGAAAGGACAGGCGAGACCGGATGTTACGTACCCTGTACGAGCAGGAGATTGAAGTCAAGATTGTGGAGGCCGTGGATGGAAAGTGAGTTGGGTTTTTTCTGGAACCCTTGCAGATGTGGTTGGAGTGGCCATGAGCCCTCTCTGACAGAGTAGGTCTGGGTGGGAGGAATCCGCAGTCATTAGAATATAGACCCATTTTTATAGCAGTCACATGCAGCCTACTTTGGGAGAAATGGAGATAGAAGTTAATTTCACCGTCTTGAACAGGCCTGAAATCCACTCACCATCCCGCCACCTCTGGTCTTCATTACACTGAAGGCTCACACTGGAAATGATGTTCCCTTCTCTGGGGGTTCTTGCTGTATTGGACGGAATGCATTCAGAGCCTGATTTAGAACAAATTGTCCAAACTTGGGAGACCTGAAGGAAATAAATGGAGAAAGTGCACAACCGTCTGTGTATCCTGTTGCATGAGATGCTAGCCAAGGTCTGCCTGGACAGATCAGTTTTCCTGATAATGCTACCGGGACACATTAGTTCTGTGGAACTCCTACGGAATGACAGGAAACCTGTGACGTTTTTCTCCATGTGCATCAAGACTCTGGGAATATGCAGAGCTCCCTTTCCAGCTTCTGTGGTGGGGACATCTCAACTAGCTAATTTTCACCCACGTTCTCTGTTGTGCAGGGCACTCAACACAAGCCAGCTGAAGGCCCTGAACATTGAAATGCTGCCTGGATACCGGGATCCCTACTCCTCCCGGCCTCTAACCAGAGGCGAAATCGGCTGCTTTCTTAGCCACTATTCGGTCTGGAAGGAGGTAAATGAGGCTTCGTTTAGATGTGCAGTTTTGCAATGAGGAGGAAAGAGAGTGAGTCTTGGTGAACGAGGGTCAGATATAAAGTGAACCCATAACTGTTCTGGAAGTATGCTGAGAAGTTGCTGTTGCCTCATGTCTTCCTCTGACGTAAGACCAGCAACAAATCAGGAGGGGTAACCTTGGGGCCACTTGGGATGATGAGAGGGGAAGATACTCGTGTTCTGAGCGCCACGCTCCTATTGATGCATTCTCATCCTTAGCAGGAATGTCTTGTATGTGTCTAGCATGTCATCATTTATTAAGTGATTTCACACAGGAAGTCACACAGAAGCCATGGGAGGTGGGTCAGGAGGGATGGGCCCATTTTACCCAGAGGAAATAAATATGTTGTCCAGGCAAGAAGTTGCAGTGCCAGACCTTGAACGCACATCTTACAGATTAGACATTGATGGGGTGGCGCTGGAATGTGGGGTTCCTGATGAAGGGTCCATTCTCATAAGAAAAGAGAAAACCTCTAATGAAGGCCCCTTGAATGCCTTTGTTCTTTGAATGATCAGTCTAGGCCAGGGGTCAGCAAACTTTTGAGACAGAAGAGTCCCTCTAAGTTTTGTGAGACCTGAAAAACAAATGAAATCACCATTATGTGAATAATAGCCTTTAAAATTTTTATAAATGAAACTATGACAGTTTTATTTTCATTTCAATTTTACTTCAGAGCCACATGTACGTACCCAAAGAGCCACATGTGGCTCGCAAACCGCAGTTTGCCAACCCCTGGTCTCTGTCCATCATTTGGGGGGGTTTAAATGAAATGTAACAGATAATGTATAAAAGTATGTAGATCATAAAATACAGGCCAATTAAATTTCACAAACAATATACCCATAATAACCAGCACCCAGATCAAGAAACAGGTTGCCGGTATCCCAGCAGCAACTTCTCTGTATTTCCCTCTAGTCACCTGTCCCCAAGGGTAATCTCCATCCTGACTTCACAACAGCACAGATAGTTTTGTCTACTTTTGTATGATTTTTTAAAAATTCTTTTATTCTGAAATAAACATTTTTTTAAATTAGTTTCAGTTGTACAACACAGTGCAATAGTTATACTTTTTACCCCTCAAAGTGACAACCCCTCTCCCCCAATTTGCCACCCTACTCCTCCCCCCATATCATATATATATATATCTATTACAATTCCATTGACTCCCTTCCACAGTATAATCCACATCCCGTGACTATCTATATATTCAATTACAGTTGACATTCAATATTATACAACATTAGTTTCAGGTGTACAGTGGAGTGATCAAGCCTCTACTCCATCCATGAAGTGGTCTCCCTAACAACACATGTGACCATCTGACACCTCACAAAATATTTTTTATACGATTTTTATATGATTGGCACCATATGGTACATACAATCTCTCAACATTACATTTGTGAGATTCATCTACAACAGTGCATTTAACTGTAGATCATACATTCCTATCACTGTAAATATACCACAGTTTATTGATCCATTCTACTGTCGACAGTCATGGGCTTAGAACCCAGTTATGGGCTCTTACATATAGTGCTAGTCTACTCTCGACGTTTTAATACTTACTGATCTAATAAAAAATAGGTATGGAGCTTTTCATAGGGTGTCTTCCTCCTGACCTGGACAGGTAATTGACCGAGAGCTGGAGAAGACTCTTGTGATTGAGGATGATGTGCGTTTTGAGCATCAGTTCAAGAAGAAGCTGATGAAGCTGATGGATGACATTGACCAGGCTCAGCTGGACTGGGAACTGATGTGAGTGACAAGACGAGCTTATCCGAGAGCGCCCGAGGCACCCAGGCCTTTCCGAGGGGCAGCGAGCCCCACCTCCCAGCTGGTGGGGGATACTGCTCAAGCTTCCACTTACCTGGTTTCTCTCCATAAATGTTCCCAGAAGTGAGGAGAAGGTAGCCACTGGGTTCTGCAGGGTGAGGACGCCACTATGGGATGTTCTTTATGATGCCTGGATGATATCCTGCAGATATCAGGAGCCTTCAGACTGAGCACTCACTGGGAAGCACAGCAGAAATCCCACCATGAAGCAACGTGGGACATGGACAGGCTGTGAAAACAGATGGATGGGGCGGGGAGGGGTGTTCACTCAATGGCAAGAGTCTTGGGGGTCACACTAGAGCCTCAGCTCCTAGAACAGCAGGTTCCCTCCCAGCCTCTCAGGGTGTGGGAGATTTGGAAGGGGGAGCGTTCCCCAATTGGGAAGGGAAGCTGTGCAAGCAGGGAGAGCACTGACTGCTGGGCTTGGTGGAAGGTCAGAGGCTGGGGCAGGAAAACCAGGTGGACCCAGCGAGGGCTGGCTCTGAGCTGACATGTAATTAAGGCTCACCGTCTGCTGAGCTCACAAATTGAGTTCCCTCTCTTTCCTCTCTCTCCCTCACCCTCCCTCATTTTCTTTTTAAACCAAAATGACACTTTTTACTTCTCTCCAGTGAGGCAGAAAGTTCCAAGCATTATGTTCATTCCCCAGCTGCACGTCAAAGGCAAGTTCATCCAATCAGTGTTGCTTTGGAGCAGCTGCAGCAGACAAGCTGTCCCCACTCCTCCTCCCCTTGGAGGGAAACTTGACGATGGGCCCAGGTGGAATACTTGTTCTCTCAGAAAATGTCCCATTCTGAGTTCAAAAGAAACCTAGCCATGGTTCAGCTAACTCACAGGAAATAGACCCAGAAATCTGTACTATGTGATAAAAAGAGACTGGCTTCTCCTCAGAGAGCAGTCATGTGATTAGATTCTGCCCTGACCCTGAAGATCACTGTTGTTTGTATGTCACCCAGAAGTCACCACACCTCAGCCTTTCTTAATCTGCTCTGCAGCCTGTGGCGCAGGTCCTCAGGCATGGAGCCTGGAAGCTATTTTGTCCTCACATGACATGTGCTAAGGTCACTTTCACTTAAGCCTCAGAATCACCAAGGACTCGACTCAGGGAGTCGAAGGCTTAGAACTGGCACACGTCCCCATTCATTTGTCATTTTGTTGGTGTATTTCTTGGGACAAAGTACCAACAGATCCAAGAAAGAAGAATGATTGTCCTGGAAGGATACAGGGGGGAAAAAAAGATGTTTTCTAAATTTCACAGACTTCTCAAGTCAAAATATTCCACTGAAATCTATTATGTGCTCTTAAAGAATTATAGTGGTTTCAAATTTTTCACCTCTCACTTTCTAAAATGAATAAGAAACAAATGTTACTTGAACTCCAAACGTGAAAGCTGATAGGCTGTCCATGACTGCTATATTAAACTTCCCCAGAAAAAAAGGAAATAGTAAATGAGAAAATGAGAACAAGCCATTGAATCATCCAGGGCAGTGCTGTTCTTTAGAAATATAACATGAGCCACATATATCATTTAAAATGTTCTAGGAATGACATGAAGAAGGTAAAAATAAACTAGGTGAAATTAACTTTAATAATACATTTTATCTAACCCAACACATCCAACTAATATTTTAACATGTAATCAATACTTAAAAACTATTATTAATGTGTAAAATATGTTACACATCTTCAATTTTAAAATTTAAATTAACTAAAATTAACAAATTGAGGACAAACGCAGTTCCTCAGTTGTTCTAGCCACATGTCAAGTGCTCAGTAGAAGCTTCTCTTCTCCTTGATGATACAGGAGCAAAATTCAAACTCTTTAGTCTGAAGAGACAGCGGCTGAGAGGACATATGTTTGATGTCCTCAGAAGAACTGAAGGTGAACATGGACTTGTTCCACAAATCCTGGGATGTTTTGACAAGAAGAATCCCTGGAATGTTGAGACAGTTTTAGGACAAAATAGAGGAAGTCAGCTTTCCTTAGCAGCAGGAAGTAGGCACCTCCTCAACTTGCTCCAGGCAAGTGGGAGACAAACATGTCCCAGACAGAAGTAATGGATCATAGATCCATGAGCGGCCAATGGGAAGGAGGAAATGGCTGAGGGTATATCTTATGGTGCCTGGGTGCCTTTCTCAGAGCAGAGCACTCAGGAGAGAGCATGGGTAGAGCTAGGGGAGGATGAGGGGTAGAAAGCCAAGCAAGCATTGTCATTCATTCTCCCCAGGAAGAACCCCCTTGGGTTCCTGGGTCTTTTACTGCAGACCGTTTCTTTCCCCAGCCTTTTCTGTCCTGTGTTTACCACCAGCATTTGGAGAGCTGTGCAGAAAACATGGAAGGCTAAAGCCCTGGGGACTTGAAAACGACAAACTCAGGATTCTCACATCCAGCCCTTTTTGTCCCCATTCAACCTCAATAAACACAGCTGGAAATCCCAAGCCACCTTTGGGAAAAGCTCTGAAAGATCTTTTAATCTCTCTACATCTTAACTTTCTGGCTTAAACACAGTCTGCTAGGCAAGAGTAGACGGGGTGTTGATAAATGGACCTGGGAAATGGCCCCACTCACTGTTGACAGATGACAGTCATGGTTGGTGATGTGATGCGCTTTGTGGCAGGAGACATTTACTATAAAAAAACACAGTTGGTCCAAGCTTTCAAAAGTTTGTGCTCCATTCTTGTAGCTATCTAGTCTTCAAACTGGAATTTTCTCTTCTGCCCATTTCCTTTTAGTTATATTGGTAGGAAGAGGATGCAAGTGAAAGAGCCAGAGAAAGCAGTACCCGATGTGGTGAATTTGGTCGAAGCTGACTATTCCTACTGGACACTGGGCTATGCCATCTCTCTGGGAGGGGCACAGAAGCTGGTGGGAGCCGATCCTTTTGGGAAGATGCTGCCGGTGGACGAGTTCCTGCCGATCATGTACAACAAGCATCCCGTGTGAGTCGCCCTGACTGCTTGCGGGTCACTTGGGCACAGCCTGTTCGTTAATTACCCTCTCAGTTTCTCAGTCGTACTTGATACTTTCTAAAGATGCACTGCGGGCTGGCCGAGTGGTGCGGTGGTGAAGTGCTGGCTTGGGAAGCCAGCGGCCCCAGTTCGGTCCCACATATGAGGGCCAGTGACACTGCCTTCAAAAAAAAAAAAAAAAAAAAGATGCACTGGTTTCCTAAATGATCTTTCCATAATCATGACCAAGAGAGAGGCTGACTCCAGTGATTATCTCCTATACAAATGGGAAAGATAAGGCAGAAACAGTGAGTTTTGCATGGTGTCCTCATTAATACCCAATGTGTGATTTAACTGGACATAATCTGCTCAGTCCTCTCTTTGCCCTTGATCGTCTTACTTCCATAAACTCATACACCTCAAGATGAAGGTCATTTTCCTAAGTACCTCAAATTTGTCAATTCGTTTCTCAGTCCATGGTATGTACTATTGGCCAGGCAGTCACTCACAATCTCATCGGGACCCAGACCAAGAACAGTTGTTGTGACATATTGTGATACCTGTGGTCACAAAGGTGTGATAGAGGCTCAGGGAGAGTGAGGTGGCCTCTGAGCAGTATCCATGGAAAAAAGCAGTGTACTGCTCTGGGGCTCTGTAGCCCAAGAGTTCACCCTGACCTGGCACTTATCAAAGGGTGTGATAATTGATGATTTACTTGTCAGTCTCCCCAATAACCTGTGAGCCCATGAGGCAGGAACAGCCTTACATCTCTGTGCCCTTAAAGCCTACACCAAACTCTACACATAAATAGCATTCAATCAGTGATTCCTAAACTCATTAATGGAGCAGGAGACCAGGTTCTAACCCTGGCTCCTTCTCTCAGTTGCTGGGAGATCGCTTCACTTAGATGGTCTTCATTTTAGTGGTTGAGAGTTCCTGATGTCCACCTTGCTCATTTCGTCTCCTGTCCTCAGTAGCCATGGAGCTCCTCGCCCTCTGTCATGTAGCACGTCAGAGACCAACTTTATCGCTGCATCCTGGCAGAAACATGGAGGTCAAACAGCATCCCTTTAACAGAAAGGACATTAATACATATGGTGTACTCACTGACCTAGGAGCCGAGCAGAAGCCACCTCATATAATCTGCACAGGAGCCCTGGGATGGAGGTCACATCAGCCCTCAAGTGTATACTCACAGGGAGCTGGAATGAAAACCCAAGTTGGCATGTCTCTAAGCCTACACCAGTTCCCTCACCCCCTTCACTGCCATCCAGTTCCAACTGTCTATTTACTAATCTAGTAATTGGGCAATTTTTACAAAGTGATCACATTTATTTGTTATTATATAGTCCACCAGAGCTTAATTCTTAACAATTAGAGTAAGACCCGAAATTCATCTTTTAAACTCGTCTATCCAAATACAATAGAAACAGCCTGACTTTTTTGGTGTGTATTTGTTGTGATCATCTGAAATCTTCTAAAGATCCTTTATTGTATTTATAAAGTTTTCCACAAAGGACACAACTTTAAAAATCATCAAAGGAGGGCCGGCCGAGTGGTGCAGTGGTTAAGCGCTGGCTTAGGAAGTCAGCGGCCCCGGTTCGGGTCCCACATATGAGGGCCAGTGACACTGCCCTCAAAAAAACAAAAACAAAAAAAAACAAAAAAAAATCATCAAAGGAATCCCTGACAATTTAAGAGATAACAAGCAGGGCCCCTAGCTCTTGTCCCATGTTCTGTACGTGTCTTGCCCTCTCACGCACCTGTGCACCTCTTGTTTTCAGAGCTGAGTACAAAGAGTATTATGAATCCAGGGACTTGAAAGCCTTCTCCGCAGAACCCTTGCTCATCTACCCCACACACTACACAGGCCAGCCAGGCTATCTAAGTGATACGGAGACCTCGACCATCTGGGACAATGAGACAGTGGCCACTGACTGGGACAGGACACATTCCTGGAAGTCCCGGAAGCAAGGTCACATCCACCACAACGCGAAGAACACAGAGGCCCTCCCACCGCCAAACTCCCTGGACACGGCGCCTTCGAGGGATGAGCTATGAAGGCTCCATGGGGGTTCACCACCCATTGGTTTTTCTAACGGGCTGTTCATCTCTTTGCTCCGATTTCCTCTTGTGGTCACAGTCATCTAAGCAAAGTGGTCTAATGTGATTGATCAAAATTAATATATTTTTGACAGGGGAGGAGAATAAGGAAACTAAACCCAAATTTCCTAGGATGGCTAGAAGATAGGTTTTATGGCAACTATTAAGATAAACTTTACTCTAGATACCTAGTCCTTCAGTTCATTACCTGTATGATACTGGTCCTCACATTAAGGTTGAAAAATATGGCTCAGAGACTCATCCAAGAGAAAGGTGATCACCACACTGTCACGTCCATAGATGGGCGGGCAAGGCGGCCACGCCAGCTGGACCACATCTGTTGGTCTAATGGGCCCATTTCATGTCATAGATGTGACCTTGAAAACATGTATGTAACAAGTTTGTGGGGGGGAGAACAATCATATCACTTAAAACAAGTTAATTGGGCTTTTTGTTTAAAGGAATTCTGTCATGAGCCTTATTGCAAAGTGAGGTTTTCACCGTAGTCCTTGTTATCCAACTGGGAGGGGTATTGGGTCTGAGATTTGGCCTTGGACTATCATGGCAATTGAAGCTGTCATAAAGAGGTTCCAGTTTGCCACATGGGTAAGGTTTAGTAGCTATTTGGGGGACTGTGTAGAAATTTGAGGAAAAAGAACTCAAACTTTGGCCTTTTTGATTGTGGTCCTTTGAGTTAGGATGCTCTATTTATGAAGATAAATTTAATATATAAAGGGTTAGGGCTGGTGTCTCATTTCTGTCCCAGGGCTTCAGGGTGTCAGACTTTCTCCTCCACCCCCGAGCCTGGGAATGAATCACAGGTGTGAGTTTTATGAGTCACACTGTTCAGAGGCAGAGCACATTTGTCAGGCGAGCAACTGTCCTTGCCTGGGTTTCTCATTCTAGTTTGAATTATTTATTTTATAAAATGTGGAGGAATTAATTATCTGTAGGAGAAGGCAAGGAGACAAATGTCTCAAGCTTTCATGGCACCCTGGGGGGCGGTCTGTGTAGACACATTGGTTTGTGGATCTGTTTCTCCCACATTTCCCGGGTGGACTCTTGAGTAGGAGATTCTAACCATCTGGAAACAAATGATTTTCCATTTCAGGTGAGAGACTTTGTTCAGAAACAGTGGACTGATCAACTGATGGAGGCCAATAACCAAGGAGGCTCTTGGAGTCAGCATCCGGGGCAGACTACCTCTCTTATTTCTTCATAGAGTGATTTTCTGGAGAAGGCAGTGTTGGACTACTTCGTCTCTTCCAAGTCCACAACCTGTGGCCTCGGACGTCTCATGGCGGCGTGCTTTGGGTCTATGTTCTCATGCCTGCAAGCAGTAGCATTTTGCCGCGGAAGTGGCCTCCCTGAGCTTCCTGTCCATACACTTCTCCCTCGATGTCCTCCATGTTGGAGCTTCCTGCTCTGGAGCAGATTCCCGGGGGGTCAGGGTTGCTGGTGTGCCAGATTAGTGCTCCCCAGGGAGGGCCCAGGCTACCGGACACCTGTCTCATGCTTCCTTCTCGACCTACTGCTCATCCTCTTCTACGTTGATGAGTAAACCAGGAGATGCAGGAAAGGGATAGTGGCCGACTCCCATTTTTACTGCTTAGACCTAGCTGTCAAAGCTTGACTTTATTTTTCTAGAAAAACAGAAAGAGCACCTGGAGAGTTTGTGAAAAACCCAGAGGTGATCCCCAAGGCTTCCTTGGGTATATTGTTTGCGTATTTTAGTGTGTGCAAGTGTGTGTGACATTCATGATATTTTTTGAATGGGGTGGGAGGTGTCTAGGATATTAGGAGTGGAGGAGGAATGAGTTGTTCGTGTGGTTTTGTGTCATAGAGAATATTTTTCTTTTCCTTTTTCTCCATCAGCTGGTCTGATGGGTTTACGGATTCCCATTCTTAAAAGACATTGGTCTCGCATTCTAGAATTTTAGATGAGGACTGTTCTACTGTGAAGAAAGTTCTGGCTCTGTTAGCCCAGCCATTGCTTCTCCCTGCTCAGGTCTGAAATCCCAAGCAGTGTTTTTGTTGTAAACACTGTGAACTGCAGACCCAGCATCTCTTTAAAAAGTCGTCTCTTCAACAATCTGGGACTTCCTCAACCTCATTAGTCTTCCTGCCTCCCCTGTAGTCTTCAGTCAAGACAGCTGACCTTTGCAGTGTCAGGGGCTTTGCCTCCGACCGTGCCACCTGCTCTCTGCCTTTGGAAGTTCAACTCTGCCTGGATCCCAGTCTGGATCTTGGGATCCGAGGTGGAATCTTCTGGACAGCCAACCCTGACTTGAGCAGTGCTGGTGCTGCTGAGGGTGGACTGAGCAGCTCCTGTTTGCAGAGGACATGCTGCATGGGCCTTGCTTTGGGTTTACTGGGTCCCACTGCAAGAACTCCGGAAAACAAGAATGGACCAGAACCCCAGCACCTTACAC
Organism: Aselliscus stoliczkanus; assembly: GCA_033961575.1. Taxonomy (NCBI): domain Eukaryota; kingdom Metazoa; phylum Chordata; class Mammalia; order Chiroptera; family Hipposideridae; genus Aselliscus; species Aselliscus stoliczkanus. The sequence continues at coordinate 68,147,234 of CM066739.1, read as the reverse complement.
GGTGTATCATGCTGTGTCATTTCAGGAGAAGTGATAAACTACTTGCCTTCTAGAGCTCTTTGTGAAAAATTAAAAACAAAAAAAAATTTGGCTCAATGCTATGACTGTTCATTGGTTCCCTCCAATACTGTTCAGTGGCCAATGTTGTTGGGGTTTCCAGGTCTGCGTAAAGATGTCGGAGGCCAGAGATAACCATCAGTGCTGCGGGATCCTCGTGGGAAACAAGAGAGGGTGGTCACGAACCTTCCTGTCCGGTGGGGGTTGTTTTAAACTGAGGGGTATAGGTGAGTCAGTTGAAAAGGGTTCTAGGCTACAGGAGTTCCCAGTGAGGTGGGGGTAGGGGGGTGGGGTCCAGTTTGCACTTTTGTGCTGTAGGTCCATCTATCCTTTCATCTAAAGGTACTGGGATGCTCGTCTAAGACCAAAGAGCTTTATCCTGGGCAGAAAAAGGAGAATCCATGTTGGCCTTAGTGACCCCCTGAATTTCAGAGCAAGCTTCCCCAAAACCTCAGATCTGGGCACTGCCCTGTTTCAGGCTCTCTACTGGGCACTGAGATGCTCAAAGGACAGGAAAGGCCCCTACAGCTGTGGGCTCCATGGTCCAATGGAGCTGCCATGACAGCAGCGTGGCTTTATTTCAGAGGTTGGGACAAAGTGGGCCCCAGGGCCCCAGATGACCTGGTTCTGCTGAGGAAGACTGGGAGGCAGTTTTGCTGGGAAGGTGGGAGTTGTGCTGGTTTAGGGGTTATGAATGGGAGTTCAGATGAGGGAGGAGGGTTGGCATGGGGGTGGGTGGGAAAGCTTTCTAGGCCTTCGAAGGTGCAGGGCTGTGACAGGGCCTGTAGCAGGGATGAGAAGCAGGAAAGGACTGAAGAGTGAGGTATGTGCTGGGACTGAGGACAAGGAACAAGATCGAGACCAGATGATGATGGCAGGTCGGTTGGCTAGCTTCCCTCTAGGCTGTCTCATCATGAAGGCAGAGGCCATTGTTTCTGGGGGAATTCTAACTTTGGTTACTCTCCTGACAGACCATGCAGAGGTTTCCAGTAAAATGTTGGTGTCTAAAACAAGAGAAATTCCCATTGAGCTACACACTTGGGAATCTTTTCAGTTCTTGTTGGAACAAATCCCTGTAACAAGTAACCATCAAAAAAAGGTGAGCCATCTACAGTATGCTTTTGAGACTTTTTCTCCTAGCAAACAGGTGGGCGAGGGGTGAGAAATAATCCAGAAGGGTCTTCATGACTGATGAGGAATTAATTCATCAAGGAGTTAACGAACGAACAAGTGAGAGTTAAAACGAGGCTGGTCATTTTGATTAGAAAATAGCGTGACATCGGTGACATAGAAAAGTAAGAGCAGGCACCTCGGAAATAATCATTACACTGATGTTTTGTGTTTTGGAGTGATGTTTATTATTTCAGAGAGTGCCTTCCTCCCCCAGGACGTTCTGATTAAATGTGGCAGAAGGATGGGGGCCCGGAGGGGAAAGCAGTGGCATGCGAGGTGACCAGTCTGTGCGTGGGCTGATGGCAGCCCTAAATCAATGCAGGGCGGATAAGACATGAACAAAGTCTGGCCAATGCTTGGAAAAGAGAAATAATGATGGTGGGCTTTAGCACACTGTGTTACAACAGATGACATAGAAAATGCACAGAACAAGAGGATATGGCTTGAATTATAGCATCAAGAGTTTAGGGGAACTTTCAGGAACAATTGATTGACAGGATCATTAAACTCTGAATGGGATTCCAGAGCATGTGGTGGAATGTCTCCATGAAAATGCATCATTGGGCAGGAGAATGCTTCCTTCTGCTCTGTGAATTTACCTGAAGTGCTCTGTGAATTTACCTGAAGTGGCCCATGGTTGTTGTTTTTTCCCCCACCCATAGATGCCTTCATCTTGAGGTGATCTTTGTTCCGATGGCTTCTGCAACACCAGCTGGGCTGCTCCCAGCCCAAAACCATCCTCCCATCTGCCCTCAAAAGGGGTGGAAAGAATGAAGACACTGTTGAGCATTGGGGTCTCTTTAATTTTAAGTTACAGGGTTTATTTTGATGCCCCTCCCTGTAGTTTCTTCAGTTTGGCTGCCTCTGGAATGGGGATTTTAATACAATGTCCACATCTGAGTGATTCTGGGGCTCGCGGAGCACCAGCGTCTCTGCCCCATCACGACTTAGAAGCGGCTTTGCCAGGTGTTTCCTGTCCTCGGGGCGGCTGGACAGACATCTGAGCTCTCGCTCATGCGGGAGCCTGACCTTCCGAGTGCGGTGGACAGCCGTCTCTCCATTCCTCAGAGAAGCTTAGAAAATAATCCATGATGAAGTGTCCTCTTCCAAAAGACAACTGACAGTTTGCAGACGAGCCCAGACGGGAGATGAGATGTCCAAGTGTTGGTGGTGTGGTCTGAAGGGTTTTAGCTGCTCTGAAAACTGCCAGCACGAGTTGTGGCGACTTGATGGGAATGTTATGGTTCAGACAGCGCAGGGAGGACTCCTGTGCAAGCTGAGTGGCCGCGGACAGATGAGGGGCATAGGCCATGGGGAGGAGAAAGAGGTGACTTCCAGGGCACGGCACACAGAGCCCAGGAGAGAAATGCAAGGACAAGGGGATAAGAGACAAAGTCAGGCCCATCAGCAGAGAGAGAGGCTGGTGCACAGGCCGAAAAGGGAGGCACCAGGGGGCAAATGCAGTGGAAGCCAGGTACCAAATGGCAGTGGCAGCGTGTAGACCTTTAATTGGAGCTGTGGTCCTGTTCTATCCTTGCAAACCCTTGCAAACAGGGGGAGGGAGTGAGGTGCTGTTTAGCTGGATGGTCTGCAAAGGAGCGGGCAGGATGTTGAGAGCTCCCGGTGCCTGTGGACAGCCCAGGTGACAGCCCTTGTGCAGGTGGGGCGTCCCTGAGCAGGGCTGTGGAAACAGACTGCCCCTTCCTGCTGGGAAAGACACAGGGGCCAGGTGGGCATGGGAGGGAGGGCCTGGGAGTGAGGAAGGTACCTTCTGGTGAGAGGACTGTCCCTCCATGACTACAGAGGGAATCCAAGGTGGGACACTCAAGGGAGTCACCTCTGGCTCTGTGGTGACAAGCTGTGGCTCTGAGGGACACTCCAGCTTATCAGGGCTGCATCGCGGCACATTGTGGGTTTGCTGTCCAGCTGGGAGGTGCATATTCAGGGTGGCACCAGGCCCACATCCCCCGCTCTGGGAGCCTCTGGCTCGTGGCTGTGGAACAAGCTGCAGCAGCCTGGCTGCCCTCCAACTCTGCGAGTCAGTCTTTCCCCAAAGCAGTAGTGGGCTAGATTTTCCCAGGGTGCTGTCCACGCATCTGAAGTCACACCTCTGAGAGTGTCACAGCTGCAGTGAGTGGCTCCTCAGTGGGAAAGGAGGTTGGAGGCTTCTGGGAAGACAGGACTCCCCTTAGGCCAGAAGCTCCTCCAGAAATAATGGCTCTGACTCTGCAGAGATGTGCCAAGGGCCAAGTGCTTCCTTCACGTATGCTGCCCCTGCTTTCAGGCGAGGCAGCAGCTAAGTGACTCCGCTAAGACAGAAGTGGCCTGGGAGTCAGGTCCCTCACACACCAAACCATCCATGCAAAGCTTCTGGTAGATAGTCCGTCTTGTTTCTTATTTTCCTCACCTGCATCTCATCCCTTCCCATCCCATCCCATCCCATCCCTCCCTCCCTCTCTCTTTCACACACACACACACACACACACACACACACACACACACACACAGCCTGATATATAAAGGAGCTTGCAGCTCCAACCCCTATGCTTACTTCCCACCTATGGAATCTCATATATCGACTATTCAGCTGATCAGACCGATTCTCTGATGATGTTTTGCTGGAGGCTTGGATGTCAGATATTGTATAAATGAGGATCACAACTAGATGTTTGGGGAAAGCTACCAGTCTCATTTTAGAATGCTTCTCCCATTTTGAAACCAGTGCCTTGAGATATATATATATATATATATATATATATATATATATATATATATACACACACACACACATCTATATACATATATTATTAGTAGTATTAATGCCTGGAGCAATCCAGAAAGTTTAAATCATTTGCTATCTTTTTTCTTTAACTTGGTTTACTGGTACCTCTTATGCAAGAAATTGGAACTGTAGCAGCAAATGTTGCTTTGGGATTAAACAATGATGCGAATACAGTGGTTTCTTCGGAGGAGCCGGTGATCAGGTACTTGGATACTGACAGCTGGTTTACAGAGAAGCTGACCCAGGAGGTCCTAGCTCTCTCAGTGACATCCAAGCCCCACTCACATCACTGCTCCTTTAACTCCTCCTTCAGTTGGTCCTTTCCCAGGAGGCCCGCCCCCTGCACCTGCCCTACCCTCGTGGGCGGCCAAGTTCAGGCATGGAAATGGATTCAAACCCTAGCTAGGGAGCTAACCCACGTCATCCTGGTTTTTACGGCCCTGTTTCCTCGTCTGTGAGCTGGATTAATGCTCAGGCTAACAGGTAGTCATGCTCTGACTAGCAGCAGAATGTTCCCTGGAGACTGAAGAACCAACCAGATGCCCATCTAGCCAAGATGTCATGGAGTCACATGGTTGGAAGGCTGGGGATGGAGCCGAGAGACCCCAGGCATTCTCTCCAGATCCGTGAGAATCGGGCGGAGCATCCTGATTCAGTGCCCTGCCCAATGTGACACGCACAGAGTGGGGTTCCATCAGGCAGACCTCTGCCCCTAACTGAGCAACTGATTTAACTGCCCTGGGCCTCAGGCACCACCTCTGTAATATGAGGGGGTGACTTCATGATTCGTAAGATGCCTTCCAACTCGTAAGGAAATGTTAACACATGGCACTCCTCAAATTGTTAAGTAAATCAATTGCTTCCACACGGTCTTTTTAGGTAGAGATGTTGAGAAACGACACCAAATAGTGGTTTTCAAATTCTGAGTCTAAAATAATTAAATTTGCCTGGTTTCTGTTAGATCTCATGGGTAAACACTTTAAATTTCCTAGATTTGTTTTGAACAAGTACTTCTGTAAAGTAACTCCTAATTTAATCCAAGTAGCGACCACATCAGAAGCATGTAAATTAGTGGTGACTGCAACTGAAAATGAAAAACAAATTCTTTAAGGCTAATAAGTGTAGACAAAATTTCATTCCTCTTTCTGGCATTTTCTCCTCCTTTGAGTACCTCTCTTACTTCAACCCTTTCTTCGCTCTCTGCAGCCCCCATCTCAAGTTCTCACTGCCATCTCTTCCAGACAGCGTTTTGGAGAAAAAAATAAACAAGCCCGTGCGTCCAAGTCAGAAGACATAACTCCTTTGTGGCAGAGACGGTCATGCCTCCCATCGACTCTGGGTGTTTTCCCAACACCCCCCCTGCACTTATATCGGTGCCATAGACAGACCACAGGACTGTGAATGGAAGTGACTGTCACTTTGGTCCAAGGCAGTTGGGAACAGTTGTGAGTTCTCTCTGCCATGGCTGGGACTTGAAGGAAGAGCCTGAGATGGCCGAGTTCCAGGATGGAAGCTGCCTGGATTCTGGAGACTGTTAGAAGAAAGTCACCAAGGAGAGCTGCCTGACTTGCATTACACGATGACGTGATGAAAGAGAAAACTGTCTTAAATGACTGAGATTGCACGGTTGATTACTTATGCCTAGCTTCATTTTGGGAGGGATTCTAGGGAAAACAGTAATGCAAAACACAATGGAAATAACTTCTCATGGCTGATACAGGTGGTAACCAGTGTCACTGCAGCCGCAGCGGTAGAAAAAGAGGACCGGCGTCAGGAAACATCGCAGTACCACTAAAATCAGGGTGCAGAGCTACAGGCCTCCTAGTGGTCCTAGGCTGCATGGCACATTTGAAAAGCCTCCAAAGAAGGGAATTTTACGATGTTATTCCTGTAGGCCCAGTTTCCAGACAGAGGCAAAGCAAGGGAACCTGTTTTCTAGAATGATATTGATAAAAAACATAGTCACCTAGTGCCAGAAATAGAAATCCTTTTTTTTCCCCTGCCCCATCCCACATTATCAATGATTACAACACCTAATCGGCTGTCTCCAAAATCCCACAAGGATCCAGAAAACTTGATCATCTGGATCCATTCAGGGATCGACTGGAAAATAATTCTGGGAACTTTGGGGAAACGAGATGATGAAAAGACATCTGTTGAGTGAAGCAGGACTCTGTCTGATTGCCTTTTGGGAAGATCTTCTTTCCTCCCTCCACGGAGGCCCTGCTGGCTTCCAAAATGCCATGGACAGTTTCAAGAATTTCGCAGGTGATAGCAAGTGCCAAGTCGGGGAAAGGCTGTCAGAAAGTAGGAAAGTACTACCTTGAACCCTAATTTTAAGTTCAACTTTATAAAAAGTGCCCCCCATAGCATGACTCCCAAGAACAAACTGGCAGCAAGGCATCCCATTGGATCACCGTTTCCTAAGGATGTCATTCTTTCCCCAAAACCCATTTGCCAGATCTGTGACACTGGCCAATTAGGACCCCCCCACAACTCAGCCACTGGTTTTCCCCTGCTCCCTCCAACCGCACTGGAGTGGGTGTCCTAAAAGCTTCCTGACGCATCTGGAACCCAGACCCCACCTGATTAATGCTCCAGATACAATCCCTCTGGGTCCAGCAGCACATGCCAAGCAAGTCCCAAACCAGTTTATTAGTTTAACCAAAAGGTCAACAGAGGATGGAGATGCAGAAAGACAAGCATGCGAGCAGCTAAAAGCATTGCCTGGCAGTCCACCAGGAAACACACTGAAGACATTTAAAGTGGCATTAAATAAATGAGGCTATGTTTTATCTACTTGGAATTTCCATTGTCTTTAAAAAAGGAAAATATATATATTTTTTACATCGCAGTATATAAATCTAGACTCTACATATACAGTATAAATACACAGGGCGAGCACACGGGCACGTGTATATCTTGGTAGCTACACTCTAAACCAGGCCACCGGTTCTCTAGCTCCTTTTTGACCTTCAAACCAAGAAATTCAGGCTGAGGGCACATTGAATTCCATTTCCGTGATGTGCTAGCACCCCGGCCACGTCTCCTCCAAGCACAGAGGCACAAATGGGATGAGCCTTGCAGAAAGTGCTTTTCGACTAGCCGGAACCCAGTCGGTCTTTCCGATGCATGGACTGATCTAGAAAGGCCTACACGAAATGGGAGGCCTGCCTGGCTCAGTCTTTGGTCACGGCCACAAATCTCGAAGCTGTCTCTGGTGTTTTTTACAGACTCACATGACTATTTACATACTACAAATCTCACACCACCTTTGGGAGCTTACAGGATTATGAAAAAAAAAAAAGCTCCATGTTACAGTCTACACTTCATATCTTGGCTTCATTCTCTTTATTTTTGGAATAAAAACTGGTATTATGAGAATTTTTTTCTTAAAAAGGATGACATTCTGAAAGTGCTTCTTACATATGTCAGCATCCCCCATATGGCTTTTTAGTTCAAACCCCAGCACAGCTCAGATTTGGAAGGGAGAGGCTGATGGTGTTACTAGAGACAAAAATGCCACTTAACAGCGACACTGTGATAGCAAATGTGGGGACCTGAAAAAAAAAACAACAACTGTGATTGACTCCATCTGGAAGAATGTCCCTCTTCAGGAATGATTTAGGTCATACACGCAGCCCCATTCCTTTCCCCATGAAGAGGCACAGTGATGCTATAAAAGTTACGAAGTACAATGGGATACTGCTGTCAGCAGGGAACACCTCCCGAGGGGCTATGAACAGAAATGGCTGCGTAGAAATCTTTCACAGGCTCAAAATGATCACATAAGGGTCGATCGCAGTAGAAATTTCTACACCTGAGGAACAAATTGCACATAACATAGAGGTACTCCAATCCGGATGGCACAAGGCTCCAGACAGCGTTTTACATGCAAAGGCAATCGGAGAAGGCCATGAAGGTGGGGCACCCAGAGACGGAGTACCCCATGAGTCACCATCCTTTTGCGATTTCTTTTCTGGGTGAAAAGTTACTGACTATTGGTGCCATCATGATTGTAATATGCTCTTTAGAGGGGGAAACAGATACGCAGTGCCATTGCCAGAAATCAAAATGGGCTTGTGTCGAGTCCAGAAATATCATGACGGCTGGACGGGTGGGTGGGCTGGACCTCCAAGCCCCACCCCCCACCCTCCTGGGGTAGCAGAAAGCACTGGATGAGGTCCAAAGCCACTGGCTCATCCAAACCCTTTCCAAAGTGGCCTTTCATTCAGCCCATGGCAGTTCCAGCCTCTGCAGTTGTTCTCTTCCGGTGACATTTCACTGAGAAAGCCATCCTCTCCCTTTATGAGAATAGTTTGGACTTCTCCTAATACTGGAACAAAGGACACGCCATATTCCTAGGATTGAGTCCATTTGCAATGAAAGGTATGAGACTACATTCTCAGTTCCTTCTATTTCCCTGTAGAGAGTGACCTCAGCTTCCCGGGCCTTTGTGCAAATTTGTTTTTTTCCATAGTCCAGAATATCCTAGAAGTCCCTCATATACTTACATATATATATATACACACACATACATACCAAATACGTGTAATACATATATTTATAAATGTGGATAATTTCGCATTTCAGTCTCCAATAGCTCAAAGAGTGTCAATGAACCGTTCATCCTTTTTGTGCCAAATTCCTCTCCGATTTCCCCACAATGCACATCACAGGACCTCGCACACAGAGGTACTCAATCAACACCTGCAGGCTTCACCGATGGTCCTCTAACACTGGATGGTAGTTGCAATCACCATGGCCTGTTCTCAGCCCCACTGCGCCTTTGGTAAGCAAGGGGCCGTGGGTCCCTCCCTTCAGAGGGTGATTTTGCTATGTCTGTTGCTCCAGCAACCCCGTTTAGCTGTCCTGGGCAAGGTCAGGCTGGTCCGGCTACGCAGTTTCACTTGTTCTTCCATGGAGTTCTTTTTGCGTAAAATGAAGTCAAAGTTCACTTGGCTGTTCATGGCATAAAAGACATTTGCCGAGTCTGGGATCACGAGCTCTAGAAATGATAAGGAAAGAGACGGTAGCCAGCATGTATAAGTCAGACCAGCACTGACAGTGGCAGGCGAGATTTTGCTCTGACACAAGGACGGACGATGGCCCTTTGTCCCTGGAATGGGCGTTGAGTAGAACAATGAGCACCCCCCAAACAATTGGTTCCAACAGCTTCTCAACCCCAATTTTTAAAAAACTAAGCACAAATACGATTTTAGAAAGCTAATGCACAAATGAAATGTTCAAATGCAGGATGTTTTAGCTGGAAGAAAGGACGGTGGGAAACAGAGGCCCAGAGAATTTAAATGACATTCCTGAGATCACAGTAAATGGCAGAGCTGGGACTAGAACCCAGGTCTCCTTCCTCCATTTTCTACTCCATCATGCAGCTTTTCTCAGGGACTAAGAGAGTCCAGTGATATGGGGAAAAGGAGAAAATCTACAGCATTTTCCAGAACTCTTTACATTGACTATTGAAATATTTTTTGAAGCAATCCAAAATCAAACAAGTATATTTATTCCTTTTGAGGACTTGCTGCATCAAGAACTTGAATTTCAATATTAAACAACATCCATGTAAAAGAATGTATATCTGTTAAACTGTTGTCGACTTTGATCATTTCCAATGAGATAGGTGCAATTTCTGAACAAGGGCTATTCTGAAGTATTATATGAAATTATCAAGTAAAGTTATTTTAATCCACTTTTTATTTTTAAAACAAGGCATATACCTTTTAGAACTCAGGGATACTGGGCATTTAAAAAATAACAGGGAATTAAAAAAGTAAAATGTGCAAGTGGAATGGGGTAGGCAACCAGTTGAGGCATCTGGTTTTGGAGCTGGGTTAAGTCAAAGTTATATTAACTTCAAACGCAGAGAATTCTACAGTAACACCTGATGCCATCAGGTTCTAAGTGACACTGGTACGTTTTGTACAAATGTTCTACAAAGAATAACTCCCTTAAAGCGTCTCCAATTTCCTGTCCACATATTCCAGGGTCAGCAATAATTTACTTCACAGCTACGCGTATGTCACTTAACATATCCCCAAGCACTTCTGGGCACATTATTTCCAGTTATCTTCACAATCACCCCGTGATGTATGAGGATCCAGTAGGGGGCTGTCTCCATCTAGCCAACTAAGGACCAAGGCCCGGGGAGGTTACGCAGCCCATCCAAGACCACACAGGGGTGAACGAAGCTGGGCTCCGGCTGCACCTCAGGATTCCTGGGTCTTCAGACCCACCGGCTTCACCTTGTTGTTTTGTCAGCAACATGGTAACACTCAAGATACCACTTTTTAGGCTTAGAATTTTAACTGTAACTACATTAAAAGACATAACTGAGAAAGGTTTGCCCCACAAGCTAGGGCTCATCTGAATGAATGGGGAAACTTCCAAGAGGTAGTTGAAACAGAATTTTCTCAGAGGTGATAGCTTTTCATCTCTGAGAAAAAGTGCTACTCTAATTTTAGTCAGTCTCCTCTGGACCCAACATCCAGGCCTGGGTAATTCATTGGTCAAATGGAGGATGAATAGCTGCTTCCCTTCCCAACCCCCAACTTGTATAATTCTTCCTTTCTTTTATATGGGGGCAGCTTGTTGGTGAACAGCCCTGCATTAAGAAGACACTTGCACTGGTCATTATTAGGCTGGTCAGCAGACAGGGTCGGCCTCACTACACAATATTTGCTGCACTTGGAGATGAGACTTACTCTGATTGAGTGACTTTCAATGATGTGACAGGGCATAGAGGAGTTATCTACCAGCTTATCTCCTCCTCTCAACAAATATAACCCCAATTCAAATTAATAAACAGGTATATTCAGGGTAATTATTTGCCCAGAGTTTTCATAAACATGAATTTCTATAAATAATGGGTTCCTAGGCATCTTGAAACGTTTCATAGTCTATCAGTTCTTTGCCACAATAAGTGTGAGATAAAGACCCTTCAAATTCTGGTGTTAGAAGCTCTTGCCCCTTGAGGATCAATCATGAATAAAGATAAACTGAAAGACAAGCTTACAAGCTTCTCAGAAATGATTAACTGAGAAAATGAGAAACATTACAGGAACTGCTACGTTTCAGGCCCACACACAACTTAGACACACGTTATTGGGCAAATGAGATGTGTGGCCACCTGCAAAGACCCAATAGGCTCTCCCCAACTACCCCGCCTCCTGATATAGGGAGACGCCTGACATAGGATGCGATGTTTACAAAGAACAGGCAGGAGGGATGCTCAGCAAAACTGTGGAAATAACAAGGGTTGTTGGGGGTCTGCAGCTTGAGACTCTTAATTCTATAAGTGAGGTGATGGCAGGGTGCCCCACCCAATCCCACCTTTGCACAATTAAAAACCCCGCGTGGTTCCATTTGAAAAATGGCCTTGTATCCATTTTCTAACTTCTAAAACTGGGGCAACCTGCCGAGAAGGCGCGCGGAGGAACACGTGCCCACCTTTGTCCTCCGAGATGACCTGCACCAGCTCGTACTCCTCCGCGGGGTCCGAGTCCAGGTTGTGCTTCAGCATGGCCCTCTGGATCACGGCAGGGGTTTTGTCCTGGCTCGTCAACTGCAAAGATAACGAACTGGTTTGGAAAGTATTTCGCTTCATGTTTCCTGAAAGACTTCTCCTGGCCCTCTTATTCTTGTGCAAGCCTTTCTGGGAGAAATGGCGCAGTGGCATGAGAACAGAACCAAGAGCCAGAATTCCTGGTCCTAGTCCTGGCTCCATCCTGAGTAATCAAAGGACGATGGGTCATCTACCGTCTCTGTCATCTGGTGTCACAGTGTCTTCCTCTATTAAAATGAGAGAAGGTGTGCCTTGCCTATCTCCCTCGCACTTGTTGAGTTTCCAATGAAAGAAGATATGTGAGGGTATTCTGTGAAAATGTATAACATTTTGAGTCTTGGGCCAAAATTATCCATGCCTGGCACTGGTTAGAACCCTGTGGGTTGGAAATGGCCATAGCTCTGCACATGGACCATTTCAAAAAACACAAGTGACCCTGTGACCCAGTAATCCTACTCCTGGGTGTTTACCAAGAGAAATGAAAACATATGTCCATAAGAGGACTTGAACGCAAATGTTCATAGCAGATTTATTCATCATAGCTAAAAAATCAACCCGAATCTCTATCAACAGGAGAACAGGGGAATGGATAAAGAAATTGTACTATATTCACAACAGAGCACCCTACTCAGCAGCTAAAAGGAACTGAGAACTGACTCACACAACAATGGGAATGAATCTCAACAACTTCATGTTGAGCCAAAGAAACCAGATACTAAAGATGACATCCTGTAGGTGTCTATTCTTTCCAAAGCCGGCTAAGCTAACCTGTGGTGGCAGAAAGCTAATTTTAACCTAAACCTGAGCTAGGTTCAAAGAGGGTTGATTGGAAGGGGGCACAAAGGAATTTTTGGAAGGATGAAAAATGTTCTTCATCTAGACTTTGGGTGGTGGTTACATATATAAATGCAGGTACAGATAGAGATATATAGGTATATAGGTATATAGGTACAGACAGTTATCAAGACCCAAAGAACTGAACACTTAAATCTGTATACTTAACTATTTTTAAATTATGCTAAGTATTTAAAAATCAGCTAAGTGTTTAAAAATAATAAACCTGACTTTTTTTATAAAAAAAAGTACAAGTAAAGTTCCCTCCCCACCAATTCTGACTTTCTCCCCAGCCATCTTTTTCCCTTTCAGGAAAACAGGGCTGACTTGTGTACCATCCCATGGGCAATTTCTTTACATTGAAAGAAAGCAATAGAAAACACAGATTATTCTTCCTTAAAAATAAAAGCTGTTCTCACTAGGAGGTAAGAGGAGAGATAGCCACAAAAACAAAAACAAACAAGCCTAATTTCCTCCAGGGAACTCTGTCATTGTGAGTCTAGGGATGGTGGGACCCAGATGTCTCCCTCTGGTCAGGGGCAGCAGCTGGTGTTTGCGATTCGATAAACAACATGCATTACAATGGAGTCCTTGTAAGCGACAATGACCTTGCTCCTTTGTCTGTTACCAAAACATCTGGCATATCCGTTTACAAGGGAGAAAGAGATGCATGCAAAATTTTCAAGAAGGAAAATATGTTGTTTGATAGTCTAAAGGAAATACTTCCACAACTGGATCAAAGTGGACCCAATGAGGAGCATAAACTAAAGGAGAACAGACACCACTTGGGGGGCGGATGTTGTGCTAAGGTGGTTCATGTTAGGTTAAGCTGTCAACTTGAAACCTACATAAGGAAAAAGCCAGGCTACCCTTATTTTCTTTACTTTAAACTACCCCAGGTGTGTCCAAATGAGGACATGATGGCCAAGGGCTTTCCTTCAGTGCTTATTACTTTGTACCATTAAAGCTACTGAGTGGAACTGATGGCATTAACAGCTCAATCATGGTGCCATATGCTGATATACTGAAACAGCACCGTCCTGTGTGAGTGTGTGTGTGTGTATGTGTATGTATGTGTGTGCCACACTTGTAATGTTAAACCTAGTAGCCACATTTAAAAGTTTTTTTTGTTTTTGTTTTTTTAAAGAGGGCAGTGTCACTGGTCCCCATATGTGGGATCCGAACCAGGGCTGCTGGCGTCCCAAGCCAGCTCTTAACCAACGCACCACTCAGCCGGCCCCACATTAAAAAGCTTTTAAGAAGGTAAATTAAGTGTAATAGCATATTATTCAATCTAATACATTCAAAATATTATTTTGGCATATAATAATACAAAAATTATTAATGAGCTCTTTTACATTTTTTTTTATACTAAGCCTTCGAAATCTGGTGTATATTTCACACTCACAGCACATCTCACTTTGGACCAGTCCCATTTCAAATGCTCACTGGCCACATGTGGCTGGGTGGCTACTCCACTGAATGGCGCTTCATGCATCCTAAATGGGGGGTACAAACAATTCCCCGTGTCCCTCCCCCAAGATTAGATTTCTAACACCATAGGTTAGGTTAGCCTGTTTTTGAAAGAATAGACTCCTACAGGATATAATCTTTTCAGTCTGGTTTCTTTGGCCCAACATGATGTTGTAAAGATCCATCCCCACCATTGCATGAGTCAGTTCTTATTGTTCAGGTTCAAGGGCACTGTAGAGTGACGTAGGTGGAACTTCTCTGGTGGGCATACGTAAGAGGAGCCAAGTGAATAAACCATGTGGAAAATACAATAACAGCATGGTGACCTGGCTTCCTGATGCTTCTCCCACCTCTCTGACCTTGATCAGCAGGTCCCTCACGGCCACTTGAGGTCTGTCTCAGCCGACGCTCACTCCCTGCTTGGCCATATCCACCCAGTAGGACTGGAAGGCTCCCAGTATTCGACCCCCGCACCAGTCTTGCACCAACCCATGTTTCTGACCATCTACTAGACAATGCCACCTGCGTATCCTACTGGTACCTCCAATTTAACTGTCCCCCAAGCCGCCTCCTCTGGTAATTCCTATCTAACTTGACAGGACCACCAACTGTCAAGCTACCTGGATAGCCTTTAGGCCTCCCTCTTCCTCATCCCCTACAACAGTAACCAAAAAGTTGATAACTAAATGAATCGATCCTATGATTCCACTTTATAAGAAAATCTTTCAAAAATCCATACTGTCTCCGGCCACATGACCATCATTCAAGCACTTATCATCTCCCACATGGGCTATGATAGCACCTTCTTCACTCACTTCCCCACCTCCATTCAAGCCCTTGCACTCTTAGCATCAAGTCTTCACAGTGCCAGTTACCTTTCTAACAAACAAATTTAATCGCTACTTAAAAGACCCCATTGCCTGTTGGACTAACAACTCCTTCCTGGGGGCCGTAGGCCCTTTATGATCTGATCTGACCTACAGTAGAGTATTTAGTACATTTTGAATAATGTATTATGCTCTCCCTTTTGATTAAGTTCCTCACAGATAGAACTGTCTCATTCATCTCCCTATCCCTAAAGCCTGGTTCAATGACTAGTACACAACCAAGTACAGGAGATACTTTGTTGATTCAATGAATGCTTTAGGAAAGCTTTTCTTTAGATCATTAGAAGATCATGCCTCCATATCACTATGTCATATTCAGAGCTGAGCTTGTCAGCACTCGGTGTGCCCTCAAAGATGGCAAGTGATGAAGATGAGGAGAGATGCAGGATTACCTGTGGGAAAAATCACTGCAAAGGAGAATCTGCTTTTTAATATATGACTATGTCCTATAAACTAATGAGTTTATTCTTACAATAAACACACGAGACCTTTCACAACACAGTGATTACCAAGACAGGCTTTGCATTCCGGAAAGACTGCCACTATTCAAAACGGGTTTGGGACTGTGCTCAAAAACTCACGGTTTCTCCAAGGAGCTCAAAAAGGTCAGCCTCATTTATTTGTAAACATAATTCCTCATGGACTCAAACTGTATTTCCAGCTTGATCATCCACTTTATTGAGTGTGATTCCAAATGATTGAAAGAAAAATTGGCCCCCATGGTGGGCACTGCTAAGGCTGCACGGCAATTCAATGATAAATCCAGACAGGTAAGTCTACATCTTCCCTGGAATACATTTAGATAGTCACCCAACGTGATAGCTTTGAAAAGGGTGACGACACTGACTGACCTGGAAGAGTATGTCGTAACAAATTTTAAGAAGTAAAAATTACATCCTCTACGCCCTGCGGGTGTGTAGATTTTTCAATATATGTGCACGTGATCAGTGCATAACCAGGGAGGCGTGCGTAGCCATTCGTGTGCACGCGCATGCACATGATGACGCTGCGCGTGCCTGGGCGCCTTACCATGATGCTCTTGTACATGTTGCCGTTGTTGTCCTCCACGCTGATGCGGATGATGCAGGTGTCCTCGTTCTGTTGGTTGTAAACGGGAGGCAGCACTGTCGAGGTAATGGACGTCACGGAGACGGAGCGCTTGTGGATTTTAGGGTGGTTGTTGCAGGAGGGAGGGGAAGAGAGAGGGTTGATGAAGGACGACATCCCTGAGGAATTTGTGTCCATGGAATGGACCGAGGAGCACGAGGAGGAGGACTCGGAGAGCTGGAAGAAGGAAACGGGGCTGTCAGAACCGTGGCCGGTGCTGTGCTTCCCAGCTTTCAAAGCAGAGTCGTTGACACTAAGACACCTCAGTCGTTTCGTCCGCAGCAGCCCACAGCACACACGTGTGCTGACCCTGGTGTAAGTACCCCCATGGCAGGGGCACTTGACCTAATCACTCTGCATCCTTGTGAGGCAAGGTTGTTGTCCGTTCTAGTTTTTAGCTGCTCTTAAAGAATTGAACCAGCAGATGGCAACAGACACCGGAAACCAGAGGCAACATGGGCTCCGGATGGGAGTCGGAGCTTACAGGGCAGGAGGGAACCTTACCAACAGTTTATCCAAGCCAGCTGCCCTGAGCCAGACTGATGCTGGACATGCCCTCGGAGGTTGTTTCTATCCTGATTCCACTTGGCAATCAGACTTTGCAGCAGGAGAGAAATGTCAGTATTTTTAGAAGTTTCTAAGGTAAGGGCCACAGATTGTAGGGCTCCTCATGGAACACTCGTCCAGAAAAGGCCCATGGAGAGCACCTTGGCCCCGTTGCCTTTCTACTAAGGAGGAACCCGAGGCCAGAGAGGAAACTGTGGACAGAACCACCAGACCAGGCTCTCCGGCGTCCTGACTCCCACGGCCTGGTTCACAGAGCAAGGGCGTAGCCAAGGCCCAGCCTGAGGCTGGTAACAACGTGGTGGTCAAACACAGTGTTCCATTCCTCGGTGATGTTACCACTGGGAGGTTTGTGAGAGCTGTTAGGTACCCTGTCAACAAACTGCAGAGCATTGTAAGGACGAGGGAAATAAGATTCAAAGAAACTGAGGGACTTGCCCAAGGGAACACAGCCTACGAGCAGCTCCAGCACTCTATTTGCTTCTAGAACCAAGGGTACACACTTTTATGTTGTAGGTCAAGGATAATTAAGGAATGCGGTGCTAGAGTCAATTTGCTTTTCTGCTTAATTACGTAGTTATCGTATGTGCAACAGCAGTTACGACAGAAATAGGACGCCCGAAACTCACTAAGATGGTGCTCCCAGAAGCCGTTAAACGGAAGCATTTGAAACATCAATGTATATTGTAGAAAATTACAAGTAATTTCTCAGAATTAGGTAAGCCAATTATAGCACTCAGTCCTATAAAATAATCTGGAAGTCATTTAAAAATAAATAACATTAATTTCTTTCATACCAGTCTACCTTTCCATGGAAACAGGACAGAAATTTAGCTTTCTGATGATATGACTTCCAAGTAAAATGGAGTCTAGTCTATTGCATTGCCGTTGGACTTCTTCCAACAGCAGAGCTACATGTTAAATTCTACTGCACGACTAGTTTCCGTAGAGCAGCAAGCTGATGTTTCAATTCTGATATGTAGGCATCTAACTGTGGCTCTATCATATCATGGGTTAGTTACAGTTTTTTCCTCATGTTCCCAAAAGAACCAACTAGTGGCTCAATTTGAGGACTAAGCAATGGTGGGTAATTTTAACAGCCTCACTTTTTTGCAGATGTACCACACAGCAGTCAAGAGGTCCATTTTCCAATTATTTCCATTTTTTCACCTGCCTTTTCCTCCACGTAAATCCTTTTTCCTTTGCTGGATTTCCCATGATTTTAATGGCATTTATAAATAAATACAGCCTTGAAGAGGCCTGGGATATAGTAGCTTTTAGCTGACCACCTGAGGAGCCCCCAAATTCTTATTGAGAATTTACTGTGAGGAGCAGGTGTGAAAATAAATGCTTAGCAATCATAATGGGGGGATGAAGAAAAAGGAATGAAGTTACATTTCACTACAAAGAACGGCCTCCAGTGTAGCTGGTGGGGAGGGCAGGGAGTTTGGAGGCTGCCGGACCTCTGAGTCAGAAGGGGCTTCAGAGGTCATCTAGGTTGGCTGAGCCCTGAGCAGAATGGAGGCCTTTTACTGAGCACTCGGGGATTCTATGCACCAGCAACTACTTGCATCCAGTTCATTTTTAAAACCAGAAATTCATAACTCTGAGAAAGGTTCATCCTAAGAGTAAAAATTCATGACTTGTGCAAGAAATGAAAGCACCAATGTGATCAGGGAGCGGACAAAAAGGATGAAGCAAGGAGTGTGCCAACGACACACATTGGGCTTGAGCAGTTATAACAGGTGCAAATGTGATCGCATCCCCTCCCTGGACAGGAAGAGATCCCACAAAGGTGTGGGCACTGCCTCGGCTGTCACTTCCCTACAGCCTCCATTATCAGAGAAGGGGCCTACAGAGCATCAGAACCTGTCAGAAGGTGAATAATGAGACTTCTCTCCAGGTTTTGACAAATTCAATGCTGAATGTCAGGACGTGGAGCTCACGCCTGTTTTAGAAAAAAACACACCTGAGAGAACGACCATATGCGTTTACAGAGATTTTCCTTAATATTTGGAGAATGTTTCCTGGATTTCAAAGCAGCCTTGCGAGGAATGCAGCTGGGACAGCACCTGAGCCCTCAGGCACTGAGTCCTGAGTGTGGTGTCTTCCTGCACTGGCTGCTCTGTGACAAGGTCACTTGAGGGTTCCGAGATTGCTGTTGTCGCTTATAACACAATGTGAAACAGCACATAGGTCCTCTTACAAAATACATACAAACAAAATGAAGGAATTCTTACCACACCCTCCCTCACTGGCCTAAGCATAAACTAGGGGACCAGAAGTCACATACATGGCAAGTTTGGCTGCCCCCAAACCTCCTCAAATGGTGCACATTCTAGTCACCTCAAAGTTGACAACTCTGATTCAAGCTCCTTGACCCAAGATTGAAGCAGATGTGTATAGCAGATTAAGATGGATCTTTTGTTTTCTTTGCATTTGTTTATGCAGCCATAGAAAACGGAAACTCACTATGGGAATTCTTTCATCAGCTCTCATCACTTTCCTTTGGTGAGTGGGTGAGGGACATGGCAGATTGTATCATTGTTACCACTTCCTTAGCCTCCTCTGCATCCATGCCCTTTGCCCTGTGACTCCCCAGTTCCTCCCACTAGAGGTGGAATAGAGCTCCCTGCCGTATTTATTTCTGTGGAGTTTGGCCACATGATTTGCTTTGGCCAATAAAATGTTGGTAGATATGACCCAAGTGAAACTTGATACGTACTTGTGTTTACAGGGTTGCAACTGCCCTCTTGTTCATCCGTCTTAGCATGCTAAGAACACACCCCGGGTGGCCCACATTCCAAAAAGGAATGAAAGGCATGTACAGGGGACCTGAACCACACCCACGGTAACCCAAATCCACCAGCCTGTAGTGCATGACAGAGAATAAATGGTGGTGGTTTTCAGTCACCGAGTTTTGGAGTGGTTTGCTACATAACATTATTGTAGTAAAAGCTTGGCTAAGACAAAGTATGACATCAGGATGCTCAACGCATCTCTGTATATTGACTTTGTGCTCCTTCTAAGAAGATCCTACCTTTCCTAAATAAAGTGTAACTCATGTTACAGATTACAATCCTTCCGTTGCCTTTGGATGTGGGTATGGAATGCGATTTCAAAGACTAAATGAAAAAACCAACATGCTGATTGCTTTTAGACCTGTTTCTGTAAGGAACAAGTCCCCAGATAGAACTCTGCTTTTGACACCTCTGCTTTTGACACCTCTTAAATACATGACTTTCAAAATACTGGAGAGTGATAAACGTGAACACAGACATTCCTCATGTGGCAAACACTGTGTCGTGTGCCTGAGTTAGGAATTGTGCAAAGGGATTACGCAGATATACCTTTTTTTGAGGCTCATCAGGTGTGTCCATGGGAGTGATAGAGCCCTCCTCAGCCTCTGAGTGGTTTGACTCACATGATGACACGCTGACAGAGTCCATGCTTTCGCCAGAGCTCCCACTGGCCGTGGACTTGGGCTGCTCCTTGGTGGGAGTGCTACTGGTGATGATGTCCGACCCCAGAAACAGCCTGCAGAGAACATAACGCCAGGCATTCAGACTCCACAAATCTGCAACCCATGATCAAGCACATATAATTGTGTTAATTAAGTCCTTGATGTTTTCTCGATCTTGCAAGCCCTGTCATTAGTATTTTAGGAAAACATGTGCTATAAAGCTTCTAACAGATCATAGTAAACATCGTGTCCACATAGGTTAGTTCAAACCTCCAAGAACACACAGTTTGCTCAGCTGAATGAAAGGCTCCATTAATCTGAAGTCTTTCTAGGTCAAGGGTTCTCCATGTTTTAATAGTGTATGGACCACTTCGGCAGGATCAAAATACCATCACCACACTCCTCTCGCTTCCCCCCATAAAATGAACTCCATGTGGCTGAAGAAGGAGGCTGGCACTCGTTGGACAAGGAGCCAAGCAGCAGGGGGACTTCTGTTTCCAACCATCTGAACAACTACAATAACCCAGACCCTTCACTCTAAAACTAGATCAGAAACATTCATTTTCTTTTTTTCAAGTTGGGCATGTAAGACAGTAAGGAAAATCCCTACAGGCCAGAAACAAACAGGGAACTGAAAACCAGAAGCATGTGAGCTGTTTCTGCAGCTGCCCTGGATGGGGAGTGGGAGGTGTGCCAAGTTTGGCAAACGAGGGATGTGGATCTTAACACATACGCGGCCCAAAGATGAAGGCTGCTGTTTATTTAAAGTGGGGCATTAGAACTCAGACCCCTTTGATAGAGCCAGGACCCTCCAAAGGCTGTACCCTTAGTAAAAGATGGGCTAGGGGAATAAATACCTTCCTACTTGCACAAGAGGACAACAGGGAAACCTAAGCCTGTCTGTCTTGGCCTGAGCTTGGATGAAAAATAAATGTCTTCCCCCTGAAATTATGTGTGATCCTGGCCAGCACCTCACTCGGATTTGCTACCCAAATGGTCTAGGAACTAGAAATTTCAGGCCAAGACAGACAAGTTTCCCTGTTGTCTTCTTGTGCCAGTAGGAAGATATTTTTCCCCTAGCCTATCTTTCAACCCAGGCTGCAGAGAATTTCCTGATAAAGATGAGCTCAAAGTACAAAATTGCAAAATACACACATATGATTTCACTGATATGTGGGATATAAAACTGAAAGCAACAAAGGAACAAGACAAACAAATAACGAAACAAAAACTCATAGACACAGACAACAGTTTAGTGGTTACCAGAGGTTAAGCTGGGAGGGGATGGTAGATGAGGGTAAAGGTAGTCAAATATATGGTGATGGAAGGAGAACTGACTCTGAGTGGTGAACACACAATGTGATATACAGATGATGTACTACAGAATTGTACACCTGAAACCTATGTAACTTTACCAACCATTGTCACTCCAATAAACTTTAAAACAAAAAATGCACACAAAAAAATATCCTGCCCAAAGCATAAAAAGAGTAGGTTTAGACTCCTGAGAACTTCAGACACAGGAACCGCCAGAAAGAAACTAATAATTTACTCATTCATTTGACAAATATTTGAGTGTCTACCATGGGCCAAATTATAAAATATGTATGTTTAAAAATATGAAATACATAAGAAAAGCAATTGAAAACAGGAGTTACGAGCAAGACACTGACAAAAGAACAAAACAATAATTTGAAAAAAAAAATTCCACTTCTAGAGTGAAAAAATGTACTTATTTAAATTAAAAACTCAGTGTAAGGATTAAATAACTGTTGAAGAAAAATAATATGAACTAGATGATAGATCTACAGAAAATTCTCAGAAATCAGCATCAAAATATAAACACATGGAGAGTAAGAGAGGTTAAAAAACATGGAGAATGTTGGGCCGGCCAAGTGGCGCCGCGGTTAAGCGCTGGCTTGGGAAGACATATCTGTGTTGACCAGGGACAAGCAAAGAGCAGTGATTAGGGCACATTGGACAGTTTTTTCATGGCAGAGCGGACTTGGGTGCCATGCTGACTGGACACATCCCAACCCCACCAGTTTGCTGTGTGAATTTCCCCGGTTCGGGTCCCACTTATGAGGGCCAGTGACACTGCCCTCAAAAAAATAAAAAAAACAAAAAAAACAAAACATGGAGAATGGAGTAAGAAATGCCTGTGTATGTACAAGAGAGTTCCAGAAGAAGCCAGTTGAGAGAAATGAAGAGGGGCCAATCTGAAAAGATGATGGCTGAGAAGGTTCTAGAATTAACACCTCCTATCGCCTGATATCAGGTAGAAGCCTGACCAGCTTCTGGTAGCAAGAGATGGTTCCATCCACATCCAATAAAAGCATTTATATGTTACACTGGGGAAATGACAATATCCAAGTTCATGTGGCATCCCTGCCTCCATGTCTCAATGTGACTCATTGAGGTAGGTGGAGAGACAGTGCTGGGAAGGATCAAAAACCCACAGAAATAGTCAGAATCCTGATTTTTTTTAAAAAAAGTGACAACCCACTGAGGTATACATTCTTATCCTCATCTCACAAGTGACTAAACAGAAATTCACATGTGAAACTGGTGGGGTTGGGATGTGTCCAGTCAGCATGGCACCCAAGTCCGCTCTGCCATGAAAAAACTGTCCAATGTGCCCTAATCACTGCTCTTTGCTTGTCCCTGGTCAACACTGATATGTCGCCGAAAAGATCAGACACAGGTATATGTACTCAAAAGAGAAGAGCAAACTTATTCATCAAATGATAACCCATGTTCCCTTGAACTAACTAACCTCTTTAGCCTTCATTAGCTGCGTTAGCCTAAGACCAACTTGAAAACAGCGACTAGGTTCTCCTAAGGCACTTATATAAAAATTGCTACAATCAAAGTACAAGGTCTAACTACATCAACAGTCTTTCTTTCCTCTGTTCCTTCTCATCCTTCTCCCTTCTTTTCTTCCTTTCCTCCCTCATCCTCTCTCCTCCTCCACTTTTTACCTCCCATTTCATCTTTCCTTCCTCTCTTCCTTCCAAAAGTCGTTTTCCAAGAGGCAGTACAGTAAAAAGGTTATATAACCTTGGCTCTAAAGCCATATTTAGTCCTCCAATAACTAACATACTATTTACCCTGTCTGTGCCTCAGTTTCCTGGTTTATAAAATGGGTTTATACTATTAGTAGTAGGACCTACCACTTAGGTTGTTTTGTGGATTGGATGAGGAATCCCTGTATTATTGTTCTTAGAATAGTGTTGGCACAAGGCTCAACTTATTCATTCAATAAATATTTATTAACTACCTACTATGTGCCAGGCACCGTTCTAGGTTCTGGAGATACAGCAATAAAAAAATAACAGACACAATTGCCTGCCTTTATAGAGTCTACATTCTAGATAATAAGCAGACACGCACAACATGCGGTAGGTATATCAGATGGAGATGAATGCGGTGGAGAAATGCAAGGCAGGCAGAGGTGAGACAGGGTGCCAAGGGCAGGTCAGGGGATAGGTTATGGTATTTAACAAGATGGTCAGGGAAGGCTCACTGAGAGGGTGCTGTTTCATCAGAGATCTGAAGAGGGTGAGGGGTTCTGGGGGAACAGCTTTCTAAGCAGAGGAAATGGCAAATAAAAATGAGCGTGCCCAGCCTGTGCAGGGAGGTCTGGGTGGCTGGAGTGCGAGGAGTAGAGTGAACCGGGAAAGAGGAGGACAGACAGGCGTGGGGCAGGTGGGTGGGGCTGGGGTGATGCTGCAGGTCCTGGAGAGCCTGAGGGCCACTGTCAGGACTCCGCATTTTACTCAAAGGAAGGCAGGTATGACCTGAGCTGTGGGCCTCCTGGATGCCTGGCACTGAGCTGCTCGTACAGCCATGAGTACGACGGCTGAGGTTCTTGTTTTCAGGTGGTTTACATTCCACTGGAAGAAACAGCCACTTTAATAGAGTGATCAGGGGAGACAGCAGCTCTCTCAGGAGGCAACATGTTTGCCAGCTATCTGAAGGAGCTGGCCACAGAGAGAGAGCATGCCAGGCCAAAGGAGCAGCTACTGCAAAGGCTCTGAAGGCGGGACAAGCCTGGCATGGTTCAAGGATGGCGAGAAGATGGGCAGATTTGGGTGAGCAGGGGAAGTCACCCAATGAGAGGAAGGGGTCAGGAAGGCCGGGGGAAGATCAAGCAGGGCCTAGAAAACTAGGGTAAGGAGTCCAGGTGCGTGATCTTAGAATAAAACCATGGGAGGTTTGTAAGCAAGGAAATGACATAATTCTGGTGTATGTTTTAAGAGATGACCAGGCTATTTGGTGGAGAATGGACTGTCGGGGCATGGGTGAGGCCAGAAGCCGGTAAGGGTGTTGCTGGAGTGGTCCAGGCAGGAGACGACGGTGGCTCACACCAGGGAGAACAGTGGAGGAGAATGCATGGATTTAGAAAACGTACACAGTGAGCTCACGACAGAAAGATAAACTATTTGACAAGTGAGTGAACTGTTCTTCCTTTGCAACCTGGCTCCAGGGGCTGTGTTGGACACCCTTCCTCTCCCTGACTCTGATGGAACCCTCTTGGGGCCCCAGGACCTCTGGGCGACACTCACAGGCTGAGCCTCTTCACCATGCTCTTCCGAGGCTTGGGTGAGGTGGCACTGGCATCAGGAGCAGCTTCAATCTCACAGGACAGGGCGTAGCTGAGGAAGAGAAGAGAGTGGGTGAGGTCAGGGCTTGAGCATTGAAGGGCTTGAAAATTCTCAGGATTTACTGGTTTTGTTTTAGAGGAAGGCTCTGATTATGCAAAGTAAATGTAAATGCTATGTTCCTCTATCACAAATGTCAGAGGGTACTAACTTAATGACCTAACTTTACAAATTTACATAGGTATCTCCTCCTCTCTTCCCCCCGCTGGCATATGGACTAAGACTGGTTAGTTCCATGTGCCTCAAAAACATGGATTTGTGTGCTGTGGAGCATCTAAGGCTGACTTCATTCTGCTTCCTGATCATTCTCATCCCACAGCTAGGTCAGTGGAAGAACCATCTCTTCTCCACTATCTCCCTGTTACTCTGTGTGTGTGTGTGTGCGCGCGCGCATGCACGCATGCACACGCGTGTGCACACACGTGTTCAACTTCTTCTCTAAGGAAAATGAAAGAAGAGACTTTTGTAAACTATTTACTCTTCAGTGAATACACACCACAATTACTGATAAAGACATATAAATATGGTTTTTAATCGCCAAAACATCCTAAATTAAAAACACTCCAGATTCCAACATCTACGTGCCAGGCAGATATATCTGCATAAGCACAAGAGGAATTTATATCTGACGTGAAAAGTCTTTTACGAAAGCTTGTTTGGGTTCTGGGTAGGTGGAAAGAGTAAGTGTGGCAAATATTAGCTTGGTAAGTTGCTCGTTATGTGTACTTTTTTTAAACCTAAAGGTATGTCCAGGTAGAAGTATCCATTGACATGGGACTTATTCAAATATTAACATAAGCTGTAGAAATTTTTATAAATAGCAAGAAAAAATGGGATATGTTTACCAAGATTCCTTTTATAGTTAACAAGTCAACTGCACAGCTGATATTTGAGCCTGGACTTTCTGATCCAAACCACCAACCAGCATGGGCAGTGTGTTCCATATGTGATAATGACGTGCATATAGAGAGAAGGTTAATTCATACAAACTGATCTTAGACCAGGAATTGTGAAGAGAGGCAATACGCTTTATTTTCTACATGGAAAAAAAAAATCTCACCAACTGATGAGTACTCTGAATCAAAGGTTTTGTTTTAATGTATCAGGACCAATCCACTCTGGGATTTAAAAAGAACTTAGAAACCACCTACCTTTCAAATGAGAAAACAGGCTTATAGAGGGTACATGATTTGTTTGACATTACACAATCACCTTCAGAGCTTAGGCTGTGGAGTCAAGAGATCTGACTTTGAATCCAAATACTATCACTGACTAGTCATAATACTTTTCTAAGCCTTATTTCCTCATCGGCAAAATACTTGTTTTGCTGTCGGTTTTGCTTTCCCTGATGAAAACATTCAAGGAAATCCCCTGGTCTATAGCAGGGGTCAGCAAATATTTTCTGTAAAGGACCATATGGATGCCACTACTTAACTCTGCCTGTAAAGCATAAAAGCAACCATAAATAAGGTGTGCTGGAATAGGGCGGTGTTCCAATAAAACTTTATTTGTAGATACTAAAATTTGAATTTCAAATAACTGTCCCATGTCACATTCTTGGGGTTTCCCCACCCCATGCAGTGGGCTGGGCATGGCCTGGACTATATGATAGAGGCTCCAACCCCGCTGGGCCAACATTCAAGATGCTGGAGTTGATGTGCCTTTCCATACTCGTCAACCACTCGACAGCCACCTGTCCCCTGTGTACCATCCACACCAGAGTTCTCACTGTTCCCCTAAATGCCAAGCATGTCAGGCCACCAGGCCTTTGCTCACGTTCTTCTGTCTGTCTGGAAAGTTCTTCTCCAGTTCTCCTGGTGTAACCTTCTGTGTCCTTCACAGCCCCACCCAAATGTTAACGATTTATGATAATTCCCCCTATTTCCTTGGCCAAATGAATTGGTCTCGCCTGTAGGTCCTGCTGCACTTCAGCTACTTATCATATTTCAATGAGTCTATCTCCCCTCCCCAACTGAAAATTCTCTGAAAGCTAATGCCAGTTAACAACAGTGACAAACATGGTGACAATATGGTGGTTGTGGTGGTGACAACGACGATGAAGACAAGCACTTTTCACAGGGCTTTCCCAAATATGATTTCATTTAATCCTCACCAACAAATATTTCCCAGGTGAGCATTCTAAAGACCAGGAAGAATCAGTGACTTGTCCATGGTTACAATGATCAACAAATGGTAGAGCAAGAATCTGAAAGCACATCCTCTGATACCCTCAATTGAGCTTTTCCTGCTATATCATGATCCTTCTAAAACTGAAGAACTAGTAGCTGCTCACGAAACTGCTGTGGACTAAATGGCCAAATGAGGACCTGGACACAGTATTCCTCTTGTCAACACCAGAGTTCCACCTTGATGGGCAGTGCATCCACCTACCTCTCCTCCTCTGTTAGGAGCTGCTGCCTCTGGAACCACTGGATGAACTTTTGGTCTGGGGTCATACAATAGCTGTTGCAGGCAGATTGTAAGAGCTTTATTTGGGCAATTACTTCAAATTCCTACAGCAGACAGAACACCAAGAAAGAAAGAGTGAATAATAACGCCAACGAAATATACATCTTTTCAACATGAAAACATGCCACTTTAGGATAAACGATGGAAAAAAAATCTTCCAGGCGGACTCAGAAGCACTGCCTTTCTCAGAAATAAAATAGCTGAATAACTCTTAAAAATTCTAACTCAGAATCTCTCAAGTCCTTATATGCTTTCATTGCCAATCCTCTGTTCTTGAGAAAGCAACTTATGTGAATAAAACAAGCTACCAAAGCAACCCAACATAGTTACATCCTAGAGTCAGAGTGGCTTCCTTTTTCTCTTTCCCATTTTCATTCTAGAGGTAGAAAAGGTTTTTATAAATTAAATACTTCTGAAGTATATTTAAAATTTCCATTTCTATATGCTAAAAGATAAATAAAAAAATTCCTTTAAATCAGGAATCTCCAAAGTTCCCCACCCCCATCTTCTTCAACCCTTACCCCTCAATAAATAAGTTTTGGTAGGATTGAATATCCAAACAGTTCAGGGCCTCATAAACTTGAATGTTTAGATTTCCCGAATCCTTGGGTTTTTACTACACCAGTAAATCATTTAACTAAAGTCTTTTAAAGCTCACAAGAGAGGCAAGTATATAATTATGTCCAAAATTATTTATACTTCAGATGCGTCAATAAAGATTTTAATTTTTAAGTCAGCAATGTGTAGAAGCTTTAGCCTTACTCAAACTTTCCGAGAGTTTAACATGATATTCTTAAAAGGAAAGAGGTTACCATTAGGGCTATTCCGAACTTAAAAGACAAGGATGGGTAACTGTGGAGTCAACCACTGAATGTTTTATCATTACAGGATATGACAGAAGTAACTCAATGACTGACAGATTCCATAGTGTCAACTTCCCATCCAATGACCTCAGTCCTTGGTCTCACTCAGTTTCCTCAGGGAACATTTATCATCGGGCTAAAAAAGAAAGTACCCTCTACCAAGGGACAAAAGATTTACATCTGTCTAGATTAGTGTATCTTGTTACCAATGAGCTAGCCTGCTTAGATCCTGAAATTTTAGTGTTTAATATCAATGTCATTTCCTCCCAGAAGTGTCTCTGAACCCACAAGTTGGGGATCGATGCCCCTCCTACATGCTCCTAGAATACCCACTAGTTCTGCTCGTAAGACTTTTTCAGGGTGTATTAGAATTGTCCATTGATGTGTCCACTTTTCTCTTGGACTGTGAACTTTAAGAGGTCAGGGAGTTCTGGCTTGTTTTTTCTGCTGCAAAACCCAAACTGATCCAAGAGCCTAACGCATCAGTACACCATCAGTATTTGTGAATGAATGAATGAATGAGTAACTGAAGAACAATGACAGTACCCTGGGGTGAAGCTATTGTTTCTCTCACTCATTTTCATTTGGATCCTGTAAAATATCTTTTTAAATACACCATGTTAACACTAAAGCCACAGAAAATTGTCAAAGCTCTGTTTTATCTTTTTTATCATAGTGCAGACCTATTTATTGTCTACACAAAAATTCCAGTTGAGGGCCAGCCGAGTGGCGCATTGGTTAAGAACTAGTTTGGAATGCCAGCGGCCCTGGTTCAGATCCCACATATAAGGGCCAGTGACACTGTCCTCTACAGCTAACAACAGCTCCACCTGGAGCTGGGCTGTGAGCTCTGGCGACTGTGTAGGCTGCAGCCCCTGCTGCCATAGGCTACAGTGAGTGGCCAGCAGCCAGAGTGAGCGGCTGGCAGCCAGCATGAGCTGCCAGTAGCTGCAATGAGCGACCATCCAGAGGCCAGTGACTGATCTGCCTCATCCCGGAAGAGCACAATGACGATACCAACATGGGCCAGTGAAACAACGTCCTCTGCAACTAGACTGAAGAACAAAAAGACAGCAACTTGTCTGTTCCCCATCCCCGATTCCCCAACGCTGTTCCCCTCCCCCAATTCCCCAATAAAATCTTTAAAAAAAAAATTCCAATTGATGTTGAACACCCCTTCCTATGCCGACAAGGAAGGAAAAGAATAATTATTTACCTGGAACAATGAAGCCCCCTTCCTCTCCTCTCTCAAATAGACCCATAAGAGTTAACCATCTGTATTAATTCTTCCATGTCATGTACTCTTATGAAACCCCTCCCCTTAATAGGATGAACCTGTTATTACTAAAGTGAATTATAAAGAAGGAGATGAGGAGGGGTAAGGAAGGAAATGTGGGCTTTGGAGCAGCTGGACAAGATACAAACCCCAGTTCAGCTACTGGGTGACTTTGGTCAAGTTACCTCATCTCTCTGAGTCCTGGTTTCCTCACGTTTGAATTGAGGATGATAAAAATCTACCTCACAGGGCTCTTGGAGGATAATACATAGGAATGTGCTAAGCACAGTGGTATAGGAAAACATTCAATAAATGCTAATTCATCTCCTTCTGCCTTTACAAAACACTTAAGCCCCCACTCCTTTCATTTTGTCATGCCCAGATAAATAAAGTAAAATGGAAAATCACAGCCAAGATCTCTACTTACCCTCCTCCTTTTCTCAAAGTTAATCAGCCCACCCTGAAAGAAATTTAAAAAAAAAGAGTGACAAACCAAGCTACTTTGAAATACAGCCAACCCCTGTGTTGTTCTAAGTCTTATTAAAATAGATCAAAGGATGTTAATTAAGATTAAAATAAACTCACAATTAATTAATGACACTATAATTATGGCTCCTATGGAGGAGGAGAGGCACTGTTCGCTTTAAGGAAAACATTCTTTTAAAAACTTTTTTCAATTACCACTGACATACAATATTATATTAATTTCAGGTGTACAATATAGTGATTAGATATTTATGTAAGTTATCAAATGATCAGCCCGATAAGTCTAGTACCCATCTGACACCAGTTATAACAATATTATTGACTATATTCCCTATGCTGCACTTTACATCCCCGTGACTGTTTTTATAACTGCTAATTTGCACTTCTTAATCCCTTCACCTTTTTCACCCAGCTTCCAACCCCCTCCCATCTGGCAACCATCAGTTTGTTCTCTGTATCTATGAGTTTGTTTCTGTTTTGTTTGTTCATTTACTTTGAAGAAAACATTCTGTTAATTATAATAGGGCAGGATAGCCAAACAGCCTTCTGTTAAAATGTCTGAAACCAACTAAAATAGTAATGACAAAGGAATTACAACTCAGAATCGAAATGCATTTGCAGAGCCAGGAAAGGCAAAAGCTTGAGCAAAAGTTCCATTACATTTTTTTTTTTCATTGACCAAAAGCAACAAAAACAGATGGTGCTTGGCTCATACTAGGAACCAAATTGTCAACGCTTTATCAAAACAAAAGTCACTTCTACATAGCATCATGAAAAGTTGAGTCTCAATTCTTCATCCCCTCAGCAACTATTCTTAGTAGGCTGAATTTAACTTCTAAATCATTGGTCACTCTCCCCAAATTCCCCAACACTGATGAGTGTTTCCTGAGATAAGCTGAGACAGAGGATGTGAAGAGACACAGAACCAGGGAAATGCAAAATGAATGAGCATGTGCACAACATTTATGACCAGCTTGGAGAGAGGTCTATGCAAAATACATGCTACTCCATCTAATTATAAAGACTGATTGCATGTGATAACTGCAGGTGAGATAAGCTTCACTACGTATAAGCAATCCTTAAATCTCACTTCAAATATCCAACTTCTTTTCCACTTAATATTTTAATACTGCTACTAACAAGTAGCTTATTTGATTGGGTTCAACTCTTTTCCCATAGACTGTGTGCATATACACCTGTGAGGGTGCCTCAGAGCAGAAAATGATATGGGAAAAAAAAAGGAATACTTAAAAATCCACACACTTAACTAACTCCCTACCCCACGAGACAGGGGAGCATGTTAGGGCTTGATTACCATCTCCCAAAGTCCGACTCAACCTCCAGGTCTTGCTCAAAACCCACTCCTTCATAAGGCCTTGCCATCTCCTCCCTCCTGTGGAACTCATCATGACCTCCCCTCTTCTGCTTGAACTCTCAACGTTTCTTTCAGTCACCGCCTGCTTTGATGGATGCCTTCCGCTGAACTGTGAGCCACTTCTGGTGTTATTTGCCTTTGTCTTCCTAGAGCATCTAGCACAATGCCACGTACGTGGTGGGCCCTCCAGAGATACAATAAAGCAGATTTCTTTCTTGGGGATCCAGAGAGAAAGCTGCCAGGTCCAATGTCACCGCCCGCACAGAACTCACCTCGATGTAGTCCTGGAGAGCAGTGTCGAGCATGGTCAGATCAGTCAGGAAGGTGCCCAGGTAGGGCACAGTGCCCTGCATCACACCCTGAGGAGCAAGGACAGCAGAACTGTCGTGGTTGTTACTGACAAGTCTGAGGGTCTCAACAACCTCCACTCTGGAGCAACTGGACCCTCTGTGGGCTACAGGCAACACCATGCCCAGTCGCAGATGGAAGCAGCCATCTTTGAATGGCCAAATGAGCCTTGACAAGGTTTGGAGAATAACTAAGGAGCATTCAAGGCCTCCTTTGGGGCCATTCGTGCTAACATCTATGAATGAAAATTTTAAAATTCCTACACAAATAAGATGAGAACTCCATCATCCAGTAGCTAACTTTAAGAGTTATGAAAAACATGCCTCAAAGCCAGAGGATCAGACAAATACATTCGTAAGTGTTAAAAAAGGGGCTTAGAGTTTGCTTAGGCCGAGGTCAGAGAGACATCTTTTCTCTTTCAGAGTGAGTGGACACTCTGGAAACGGCCCTTGAAAGGTATGGCCTCCCCATCAGTGAAGGAATGGACAGCTGAGCACTGGAGAAGACTGCACCACAAGCAGGGGAGATGTCACTATTCCAATGGCCCCTTGGGCAGACTTTCCGACGCGCTTCCAAAGAATACAGAGGGGAAATAGTAACCTGAAAGTGGAAAACCTGGCCAACCCTATCTTAATCAAGTAGGTAATGGTAACAGCACCAGTGACATCAGGTGTCACACTGATGTCATTCCCTCCTTGATATGACGTGATGAGAATGGCACTTCATGCTGTGATCTTCCCCCCTCAAACCCATAACCTCAGTCTAATCACGGGAAACAACAGGCATGCCTGGACTGCGGCACATTCTAAGGACTTCGGGACAGGATTCCTTAAGATTGTCAAGGTCACGAGAAACAAGGAAAGACTGAGAAACTGTGACAGACGGGAGAGGCTGGGGAGACGTGACAACTAAATGAGTGTGGTACGCTGGCTGATCCTGGAGCGAAAGAAGATACTAATGGAAAAATGGTGAGATTCAAAGAAGTCTGGACTTTCGTTAACAGTATGCCAGTGTTGGTGTCTTGGTATTGACAGATGTGCCACAGACGATGTCAACGGGGAAACTGGGTGAGGGCGTTCACAGACACTCACGTCTGTACTTATCTGTAAATCCCAAAATGCAAAAAGCTTCTTTTTAAGAAATTGGCCCTTGGAAATCAAGGTAGAAATATTTCACTGCAGGTATATACTATAGTAATTTCACCAAATTTCCATTGAAGTCATCTCTATCCTCCATAAGGCCACCAGGGCACTAACCATGTTGAAAAGAAAATTAAAAGGGGCTTCCACGGACACCTTATCCTAAATTCCACTGAGGCACTTACAGAAATTCAGGCAAGCAGACAGCCTCAGCCAGGGCGAGGCCAGGCTGCCTGATGTGAGGCTGGCCAGAACAGCTTCATGAGGCTCACACCAAGGTGGGTTTTGTCCTTCGGGAACTCACTGTCAGCTGGCTTGTCCTTCCCCATTATGCGTACAAGGCCTCACCCTGAACTGAAATAATCATCCTTGTTTTAACAGCTATTTTTAATTTGTCTTTGAACAACTAAAAAAGTCTGAAATGTTGTGCCGTTTTTACAGGCTTTATGTTACAGGAGAGTCCCATCAATTCAAAATGGTCCCTCATTTAGGTCCAGCTTTCCAGAGAAGGAGAAAATCCTCTCTAGGCCAGATGAGAACACGTAGAGTTTGTTGGTTTCTAATCTCCTCTCTCTGGTGTTCCCCCTTTCTTGCTAAAAGTTAGGAGAGTCCTTTAAATAAAGCTAATAATGATAATAACTATCAGTTAAGGAAGGAGGGGTGATACTCCTGTGAGTATTAGAAAACCAGAGAGATTTGGTTAAAAAATACTAGAGAGATTGATTAGTCCTTGGGGCCAGTAAGGAGAGCTGGAAAATGACTAAAGGGTTTGGAGCAAAGGAGATCTCCGAGTAAACAGACCAGGTCCTCCTGAGAGTGGACACTCTATTTCCTCAGTGCCCAGGCCCTGGGCCACCCTGGGTCCAAAGCTGGCTAAAGTGGGCATTCCCACCAGGGAACTTCAAGGCCAAGGGGTCTCAAGGCCAAGGCAGCAGCAGCTTCTAAATGCAGGAGTGGATGGAGGAAGACAGTAAGAGGCATGAGGGTCTCCCCGCTACAGACTTTTCCTAACCTCCAGAAAAAAAGCTGCTCCAGAGAACACCATGATTTGTGACTCTCAATGTTTATTTCCTGCTGGGTCAAGTGGGAGTGATAACATCTTTCCTACAGATCTCCCAGGGCTGCTGAGACAAACAAGGTAAGGAATGAGAGAACTTCTAGGAAAGCATGGACACCCTGCGGACTGAAGATACTGGTGCCACGTGGTGGCCCAGGCAGCCCCTATGGCCACTCTCCAGTGGGCCACTCTCCCGTGGGCTCCTGGGAAGACCATGGACTGTACCTACCATATCCTTCTGGAGCTGGAGCCGCCTCTGAGTCCGCTTCTGGTTTTCTTTCACACTGCTGTCCAGGTTTGCGAATTTTGAGGTCCCTTCCTAAGAAACAAAGCACACACAGAGGAGAGTGATGGAGAACGACACCAGGAAGAATCGAACTGGCGTCTGGTTTCCGGTACAGACCCTCCGCACCACCACCTGGATGCCAAGCACAGGGTAGAGGCCCGCAGCCGGCTCTGGGCTGAAGGATGCAAACACATGGCCGGCTTGGTGCAAGTGGTCTATTTGTAATAAAACCCTGTGGCCTTGGATTACCCTCTTTCCCCCACTACTCTCTAAGAAGAGCCCCTGGTTTGCTTATAAGATTGATCATCCATGGAGGGCAGGTAATTCCTGGAACTGGAGGCAATTTTTACATGTCCCAACAGTCACTTGAAGGAAAGACATGTCCTGGAAGTGAAGATCTCTTTCTCTGGCCCAAAATGCATATACCAGCATTCTGTGAAAGAAAAGGGACTATTTCTGTGGTATTTCTTAGCTAAAGGAAACTTGTACAGGAAGTGTTGTGAGGAAGTCCAGTACCGTGGCACCGCACCAATCTATAAAAGTCTGACCTTCATACATTTTTTTCTCCTTTTTTCTCCCCCAGTCAATCCTCTCAAATTGCTGCTCAGGTTTGAAACTCTCACAGATTAATCCTTCCCCTGGGCACCTAAGGACAGATTGCTGTCCTTTATCTCCTGCTCATCTGTTTAACAACAAAACTTTTTAAAACTCTTCTACATAATGACTAATCTTGAGTTTGCTGACTGAACATTAAGTGTTTTCGGTGTTGTGGTTTCAGAGTCTTGTTAAGTTCTCAATTTCCAGGAACTGTGTGAATGGGAGGCACATTTCACAATTTAGTAGTGTGTAACATCCACATTAGATTTTCCTGAGTTGGTTTTCTGGAGGTTTATTATATTACCATAGCATGTGATCTTTCGCTACTGTGCAACTGCAAGAGGATCTTTTTCAGTGACTTGGCCTTTCCGATGGCAGGGAGGTATCAATTATCTTCTGTCATGCACCAGCCTTAACCCAGGTCCAGGTACACAACTGGGGACAGAACCTGTAGGGGTTCGCTATCTATTTTAATTCTCCCAGTTACAAAGGATAATCAGGAGAGTTATCATTTAGTAATCTCCCACTTATAGTTTTTCCTGGGGATGAATGGAAGTGGCTTAAAATGTGCCATTTCCTATGCTAGGCGCCGCCCAAATTCTTGACACTCTGCTTGAAGTGAGAAATCAATTTAGTCTGACTTGGATGAGAGTGTCAATCTCTTTCACGTGCGTAGGTCCTGGTCCGTTTCACTTTCTTAATCACTGGCAGAAAGAGGTATAATGTATGAAAATCATTGCAGATAGACCTAAAATTCTTAAGAAGGATTTCTGAAAAGTGAAAGTCTCGTGGGAATCGCAGAATTACAGTGATGGGAGGCAATCTTCAGAGAGTATTCAGGACAACTTCTTCATTGGTGGAGAGAGAAAGAGCTGACACGGGGAGCTCAAAGACTTGTGGACTTCATCACTTCGTGATTTCGTGAGAAGGAGCATCCATCTCTGGCTGTTCTTCCAAACACGATGTCAACTGAAAATCCACTGTTTGCCACATCCAAAAGTTTCAGTTTTTCTCTTCCTGTGCTCTGCAACATCTCACAACACCAATCCTTTGAAACTTCTCGAAGCTTTTCACAGGTTTTTGTGATTGCTTCACTCTGCTGCTCGTACTTTCTTAGTGATTCTTCTTTCTGCCAAAGTCATCTTGATTTTTGCTATACTCATGTCTTTGGAAATACTATCCAGTCCCAAGACCTTAATCATAACCTACGTCTGGATGAATTCCAAATCTCTCCCTCCATAAACTTCCCACTACCTCCCACTCTCCTCTCATCTCTCCCCATCTGTCCTCCCTCCTTCTCTCTAGTGCAAATTTCTCACCTGTATCTCATCTTCTGTCTCCATCTTCAGCAGAGTTCAGCTGCCCTCATCTACACAGTTCCTGGGTCTCAGAGGGGACTCTTCAACTATGGTGCTACCCAGGCATTGGATCCATCTCAATAATGTCAGTTAAATTATGGCTCCAAGCTCATGGTTATTATTCGAATAGGTCTTCACAGCCCTAACAATTTCCTGCTCCAACTCTGACTTTAGTGCATT
This sequence comes from Aselliscus stoliczkanus, assembly GCA_033961575.1. Lineage (NCBI taxonomy): Eukaryota > Metazoa > Chordata > Mammalia > Chiroptera > Hipposideridae > Aselliscus > Aselliscus stoliczkanus. The sequence continues at coordinate 68,111,217 of CM066739.1, read as the reverse complement.
TGGGGGCTTGATTGAATAATGTATCTCCACTAGAGCCAATTCCTGGGCCTTTCTAGAAGTCCAACCAGGAAGAATTCTCACAAAGAACCAAGAAGAGTTGGTGGTATTCTGCTTTCCTGTTGTTTTGAAATTTGTGGTTTCTCTAATTTACCTGTTTATAATAATCTAAGTTCCAGAAGTCATATGGAGGTAACAGGTTTAAGATAATCTTTGAGAAAAAATTTTTTTTCCAACAATTGAAAGGCAAACCATAGATTCTTGCTAATCATTATGTTGCCTCTATATGTCATAATATTATAGAGGTGGCACATTATGTCTACCCAGACACAGAGGAGAAGAGAGGCCATTTAAGACTAACATTACCCAACCATATCAGTCTAGAAACAGAGGCCAGCAGTTTTTCACAGTGGTTCTTTGGAGAACCTACATACCTCAATTTCATTTTTTTACAACTGTGCTGAGAATGACAATCCAGAATTATATGTTTCATATGAAAGAATGATCAGCAAAGATGACTGCAAAGATACCGAAATAGACGCATACACTGCCCAAAACACTCCACTATCATAATGATAGTGCACAGACCACATGAGCTCATAGCCAAGTTTTTCATTTCTTTGGGATTTGAGCCATAGGTAAGAAATCTAACTTGGAGTGCTGGGGTAAACGTCTACCATTAAGAAAGGTTTATGGGACCTTTAATGTCAAGATACAGCTTTGTTTCTAAGGTTTCAGCCAAGAGACTGCCACCAGGCCATGAGCTGCATTGTATTCAATTTATCTGCTTTGCAAGGATGACTCAGAGCTAGTGGGATTTGAGTGTGTGGCTCCAGTTAGTCTAGCTTCGTATTATGGACAGGGAGACCACTAAGCCATCTCCTTCCAGCCAGATGAGTTTCTATTTCAAGTCCCCAAATCCGTGGAGAGGTGAAGCAGGGAGTAGTAACACCCAGGAAGCAGTGTGCATTGAGCAGTTACGCAGGTAGGCCAAACCAGAGTCACGCATCAGCATCAACTGCCCTGCTCATCTCACCTGGTCTAAGAAGAGCTAATAGTGGGCAAGGGGTTAAAAAGTCACGTGAATGATAAGGCCTGTCAATTCACACAATCAAACATGGTTTCTGAACTCTTGCTACATGCCAGGCACTGTGTTAAGCATTAGGCATTTAACAGTGAAGAAGATAAACCCAGTCCCTGCCTGGAAGAGGCTTACTGGCCATTAGGGAGACAGATGGAGTACAAGGCAATTCCAATGGCGCATAGGGGTGCTAGGACAGACGATGGGAAGGAACCTAATCAGACCTGAGGATGTGGAGGGAGGGTTCCAGAAGACGGGGAGTCCACGCTGAGACATGCAGCAGGAGTAGAATTTAGGAGGAGAACAGTCAGGAGGACCGTAACAGGAGGCCTTAAAGGAAGGACTCAGCCAACAGTTATCAGCTGGATGTCTTTTCTCAGTAACTCCATCTCCACTTGACTATCATTCTGACTCCAAATGTCTGCCCCAAGCTCACATATACAACTTACACTTTATTCATTTTCATTTGCTATGTATATGTTGGTTTCATATGTACATAGCTTGCCAAATACTAAAAATACCTTATATTTACATAGTGTTTTCAAATATTTTATCTTAGTCTTCAAAACACTTACAGGAGGTCAGTAGGCTAAATGCTATTATTGTCTCCAACTTACAGAAAAGGAAACTAAGGACAAGGATCTTATCTTCTCATTGCCCGATTCAGGGTTTCCCCCTATGATGGCACATCTCAGAGTCTTTTGGAATTGTCCACTTCTCTCCCTCCCCCATCAAGGAGGCTGTAATCTCCTTAAGGTCAGAGGCTGCTTTCAATATGGTTGTACTCCCAACACCGACCACATAGCAACTGCTCAATCAGCATTTCTGGAATTACTGATTTACCTTCTCTAGGAAATTTGACCTGATCTACCCTGCCCCCTACTCTCAAGTGGTCAGAAGAAACAGTTTTATGCCTCAGTGATAAAAGCACAGCCTTTTGAGTCCCATCCTAGCTCTCCCACCTACCAGGTGTGTGACTGAGGCCATGTTTACCGCTCTGAGTCTTGGCTCTCTGCAGAACGAGGCTGATAAAGGTACTTTATAGAAAGGCTGTGAAGACATCATCTGCCCTGTGTTTCCCTTCTGATGACTGTCCACACCCTGTGATTTGTACCTTTATGTGATTACTGACTTATTCTTGTTTACTGTCTATATCCATCTCTTGAAAGCAGGATCAGAGTTGGTATCTTCATAGTCCTAGAGGCTGGTCCAATGCTTTACAAATATTAGCTAAGCAACAAATGTCAGGAGCAATACAATGAACCATGCTATACCTTTTCTGAGCCTGCAGTTCAGAAGTCAGCACTCATTTAGTGTTCAATAAATATTGCTGACTGACAGGTTGTGCAATTGAGTCCAAATAAAGGATGTGGGATTGCTGGCTTGGCCTCTGTCATTCTAGGAGATGTTTTGCTGAGAAGGAATAATCCAGGCCCTCTTACCCACCTAACTGCCAGCACTTGGTATTTGCAGAGCAGCTTGTTAAAGAGGGACACACATGAGCACGAGTTGCACAATCTGGTTGCATAACAGTGAAGCCACGGAACTGGACTTTGAGTTTTCTCAGCCCTACGTTTCTCCGATTCAGCATAAAAGGCAAACACCAAAACGTCTGCCTTCTGGTCGCTTTAGGCTTTCTCATGGGACTGGAGAGGTTTAAGGAGCCCTCCAGCCACGCCTCCCTCTGATAGATTCCAGAGCTGTCAGTATGGCTACCCAGTCTCCTCATCACGAGCCTCACCTTCATCAGGAGTTCCCGGCTGGTCAAATGGTTATTATGGTCCGAGAAGATATCTGAAAGTTCTTCAAACATCAGCATTCGGTCCCTATAAGAGGCATTAAGAAAATATTAACAAACGAAGATTTAGAAAAAGCCTAATACCTTCTGCCCAGCTGTCCTCAGTACCTATAGCTACAAGGAATTGCACTGATCTCAGGATCAGTGGGCCCTGTGAGCAGATGAAACCACTGACTTTTCTCATGCGGGGTGGTTTGTTTTCAAGGTGGGTATGGTCACCTGTGTAAAGAAAGGGATATTTTCTAAACATGTATGTTATAACCATAAAGATGGATTATTCAATTGGGGCATTAAGTTGTTCAACTGGGACATGTTCTCTTCAGCAAGTTAAAAAAAAAAAAATCTGTCTTAATGATACACACAGCCCCATGGGAGCTGAGAAATCATCCACACAGCCCCATGGGAGCTGAGAAATCATCCACACAGCCCCATGGGAGCTGAGAAATCATCTCAGCGCATCCCCTCAGTTTAGAGATGAAGACGCCAGGGTCAGGGGTGTGTCCAAGTCTCCACTGATAACTGCTGAGAGGGGCAGATGTGGACCCAAATTGCCTTAATCACGGGCTACTGTTCTTACTCTCAGAGTCCAAGTAGATGATGGAATCAGGATCGACTCAGGGGTCAGAGGAGGCGGGTTCAAATTCCAACTCCGCCCCTCGTCCCCAAGTGATTTTGGACAAGTTGCTCATCTTTCCCGAGCTTCACTTTTCTCATCTGTACAATGGGAATACTAATAGTTCCCTGTAGGATGGCTGTAGGATCACATGTGCAAAGCACCGACTCTGTCCTTGTCCCTTTCTAGGACATTCTCCAGGCCTCTTGCTTTGCTCTGCACACCCCTCCATGGTTACTTAGTGGATGGTTTTGAAGGCAAAGCATTAACGGGGCAATATCATTATAGATACAGCATTTGCATTATCATGAGACAGCCATTATTAAAAACCTGTTTCAAAATGAGTGTAATGTTGCTCTTACAATTAAGAAAACCACTAAAGCTATTTACATTTTGGGAAAAAAATAATTAAGAACTTAATTACATGTGGGGGTAAATAAAGAGAAATCGATATCTTCTCTGTCCATAAAAGTTATTAGCATACAGGGTTACAGGGAAAGTGATAATCAAATAAGATGCCTTAACCCTGCCTCTTGAATGTAGCCATGGAAAATAAGTAGAGCTGATATGGAGGCATATTCTGAGGAACCGTGACACATATGTAGCGTCTCTGCTACAACATGAACCAGCCACCCAACCAAGAAACAAACCAGATGCCCACGTTGTAGAGAATGCAGCTTTGAGGTTTGTTTCGTGGGGGTTTTGTCTGTTTGTTCCAGGCAGCTGGAAGAATGGACTTTCTCATATGGTAACCAAGGAGATTAAGATACAAGCCCCTAATTTTGTTACGTGTGTTTTCACCTCAGATTTGCCGTGGAAGAAATCTTTGGCTGGCTGAGTGACGGACCATCGTGTTCTACTTAGCAGCCAGCAGAGAGAGACAGGGCAACCCTTCAATGCGATCAGAGAAGGCTGCCATCAGGCAGGTTGCCCTTTCGCCCCTGACCGTCCCTTTGCTTCTGAGACCGCAGTTGAGGCGCAGTGATAAGGGGTTAGGAGCTGGAGTCAGGGCTGTTGAGGATGAGCTCTCTGCACACATCTGATGTCCCCAGCTAGGTTCCCCACCTAATGGGTTTATGTGACCCATCTCTTTCATAACATTTACGTGCAGAGGCAAATCAGCCAACCAGTTTCTCACACACAGAGTCACCTTGATTATTCAAACTAGTCAAGAAGAGAAAGAACCCAAGGAAAGAGTGGTAATTAAGAAAACTGCCCTGGACTTTGAAAAGCTTATCTGCCAGTCTTCCTACTGATAGATAAGGGCGTCATAAACGGAGCATGAGCTTTTGAGTCTGAATGGCTGTGGCTTCTAGAGCTTTGGAACACCGGGTACTGACGTCATCCACGTCCGTTTTTCTCCTTACCTACCAGAGAATTATGCAATGGGTAATCGGCCTTGCCCCACACAGACTTTCCTCTGCCTGCGAATATGAGCTCACTGGTAAGCTTGAGTTCTCGGGCACTCCCTTTTCAGCATGAGCTGATGAAACTCTGGTTTACCAATCTGGGTCTCTTGCAAGTTGGCACAGTGTCAGTCCCTTTGCGCTTAATCAGCTCTACATGAAGTGATGAATCTCAGTACTAGACCTTCCACTCGAAGGACCAAACCCACCAATCCCACAAGAGCCAGCCGTCCCAGGGAGCCAGCTGGCCTCTCTCCTGACTGCAACTGACTATATTGTGTACAGCATAGACTATAAACAGTTTACACATTCTTCCGCGATACAGCCTGACTTCTGATTAGTTCAAACCTAGGCAGACTTGTTGAATGTAGCTGGCCTGGTGCGTGGCCATAAGACATCCCCCAGCCTCTAAATCTGCACGGAGATGGGACCAGGCTGTCTCCCCACTCACCCTGCCATCCTTTGCACGTTCTCAGGTCTACAAGTGAAGCTCTGAACATGGGTGGGGGGGCAATGGTGAAATCATAAGGACATTATATTGTTAATTGCTATAAAAGTGGCACCAAGAAATACTTAATAAATTTAGGTACCTAGGAAGGAACACTTAAGAGATTTTAGCATCACTAAGATAGCTTTTCATAGGCAGAAGCAGAAACTAACCAAACGGATTTTTACTGAACAGCAAAGAACTATCGGCACACATCATTCCTCACGTCTTGGAATAGCTTAGGGCTTTGGAACGTGGCTGAAATAGAGCCAGAAACAATGGCAAATTGCTGTAACTTCATCACTCCACATCCTTCTCCCTCAAAATCCAGATAATAAGCACATCCTTGAAACCATCCCTAAAGCCAGCGACTCTTGGCTTTTGGCGCCTTTGGAGAATGAATGTGATTTCTGCAGCGGCTCTGCCTCAAATTCATTAATGATTATGTGCAAAATGCACCCTGCCTGGAGCACACAGAGGCTTCCAAATATGTCTCTCTCGTTATATAACATGAGCTTTGAAGGTGGGGACCCGCACCATTGCTGCAGCCGCAGATCACCCCGGCCAAGAAAAAGAGAGCAGACACTTGGGGACTTACTTGGGGACTGCAGCCCAAGTCTTTTTTAGGCGATAGATGGAATTGGACTGCAGCGCCGACACGATGGCCCTCAAGGAGGAAAAATTCTTCAGGATTCTACATTCCTGTAGGGAGAGTGGTTCAAACATAAAAGGCATTTAAATAGCAATAATACAGTGAGTTTGGTGGTTTCCTGTTTGAGAGGTATCACAGCTGCTATGAATTCTTACCACTAAATAGGCAGCTGTATAAATACGGAACATCAAAAAGTGGCTCCTTCCTCCCACCCCAGTCACCGAAACACTTTATAGATTTTGGCACGGTATGCTTGTTTTTCTCTCCTTTAATATATTTTCTGCGTTGTTGTTACAGTGTTATAGTTTCCAGCTTTCCTAGTAAAAACACGAATGGAGGTGAGTCCTCAGAACTATGCTAGAGAAAGCAGACTTTCTTCTGCTCAGAGCACACAGATGCCCTAAAAATACACATGAAAGATCGCTGTATCCTTTGGGCCCACAAAGCGAATTGGACAGCAGCCACTTGGAGGTCAGATGGTATCGAGCATCTCATGACCAACCCCTGTCCAGAGAGGTGTATATAACTTGGCTGTAAAAATTCACCACAAGTTGAACTTTGGCTTTCATGCGCTTAGCCAAGAGGGAATATTTTTATACACATTCATTTAGTTTCAAATTGGTTTGTGCCGCAATCATAAACATTCAGAAACACCTTGGTACTTCAGTGTTTCCAAAATAACCTGGACTTTTCAAATCAAACTCATGTTGGCAGCATTTTAAAACAAAACAGAAAGAGAATAGGAAACATTCTGGAGGTTGGTTTTCTGGGAAAAGAGAAAGATTTCCTGATTCCAGAATTTCAGCTACCACACGGAGTCTGTGGCCTCTGCAGTCAGTGACGGTGGAGTCCTGGGCCTGCTGAATGAACAGCAGGGGCGGCAACCTGGTCAGGGAAAGGGTCCCCTGCTTGGCTGGCGTGGGGACAGTGGTGACATTGGGAGAGTGGCCATGCCTGCTGTCAGTGGAGATGATTCCTATGCAGGCGTGTGGGAGGGGAATACACACACTGTACAGCGCAGCACACCATGTGAGCATGGGATCAGCTTTGTGCACAACACCTGGGGCCAGAGGCCCCTGCGTGGTTGGCCATATTGCTCAGGCACATTGCTTAAAAGATGATTTCATGAAGTGATACTAATTCTGAATATAAAGAAAAAACAGCATTCTCTAACAGCATGCCAAAATCTGGCTGCTTAAAACTATGCCAAATAAACAAAACCCCAAACATTTTCTTAAGAGCAAATGCCAAAGTACTTTGCAAAAGTCATGCCTATTATTTTTAAATGCTTCGATGCCTTCCCTTTATTTAAAAGGGGGACAGGGAGGGGGGAGAGAAAAGAAAGAGGAGGAGGAGGAAGAGGAGGAGAAGAAGAAGAAGAAGAAGAGAGAGAGAGCGAGAGAGAAAACTGAATTACAGTCAGTCTGGAAACCATAGCCCATGAGAGCACGGTTCAACAAAGGTTCAGAATCCAAAAGTTATGTTCTAAAAATCAGGAAACTTGCAATAAATAAAAGAACTCAGGCACAGATATTTCATGCAAATTATAATAAACATATGGAACACATTATTCAGAAAGGGGCTTAAGCCAAAGGCTTAAAGGAGTAGAAAAGGCATCTGGCCCCATTTCTAGAAAAGGAGGTATCCTTCCAGGAGATATGATGCGAAAGTAAAAATGCAGCAGTTAGGCAGTCCAAGAAAAGATAGTCATGTTAGGTCAGAAATACTTTCTGTGTGTAAAACCGTCATTTTTTCAAACATCCTCTCAGTACAAATTCTGATTATAATGCAGGAAAAGTAGAATACATCTTGGCAAGAAATTACCTGTGAGTTTCACTGTTTTATTAAGCTAGCCTACACAATTTCAAGGGGCACAAATGCTCAATAGGAGGAAACTATATTGCCAAGAGTGAGGGCCCTTGGCTTTCAAGCACACACTATGAGATCTGGAATATACTTCAAATTATTCCACTCTTATTTCTTTTTATCACATCAATGCACAATGTACATTTAATTTGGACTAAAAGTCATTGAGCAAAATTGTTATATATACAGATGCTATATTCTTGCTATAGATTTTCTAAGCAGTTACATGGATTAAAGGTAGATAGGCTAGTTTCTTTTGAGACATGCAGAAGGCTGTAAATGATACAGCATTTATGGTTAAAAAAATATTTTCTCATTCTAAGAAGACAGAGAACTTCCATGCTCTGTCACACTTTACTAGAACTTCTTTTTGTAGCTCTTACCTGTTGAGAAATAACCTCAATTCAGAACAGGAATACTCTAAGTTGCATAAGATATTCTTTGTTTCTTACTTTTTCCATATGCTAAAAAGTCTGTGGTAACAGACCACCTAAAAACTCAAAATAATGCAGATTCTCTGACACTATTTTGGCCTTGCTCTTTAATCAAAGACAAGAGAGAATACAAAAAGGGAGAGAATGTGAAAAATTAGGCATTATGCCCTATTGCCAGTGGATCGTAGGAGTATATATATATATATATATATATATATATATATATATATATATAGAGAGAGAGAGAGAGAGAGAGAGAGAGAGAGAGAAAGCAAAATATATTTAGGTTGAGGGGTGACCCATATAGCCCAGAACATGGACTAACAATATTTTTCAACATTGTTAATTACATAGCTTTTGCTGATGTAATTTCTTCTGCCTAGAAAAAAAAAAAAATTGTCCCCAAACTTTAAATACCAAAAATCCTATTATTCAAAGCTAAATTCAAACGTCTTCATCTCCATGAAGCCTCTCTCAGTCACACCAGGAAGAACTGGTTTCTCCTCCCTTCACCCCTGCAGTGCTTCTCACAGGGCCCTGCTCTTCTGCCTGAGCTGAGATCGTTCTAGCATATCTTAGCTTCCTTGTTTGACTACAGGTTCCTGTAGGACCAAATTAATTGTGTTTGTCCTATCTATGTCCCCAAAACCATAAAACTGTAGCTTACAGGTTTTTTTTTACATTTAGAAGGTCATGAAATATTTGGTCACCAACTGACTAAATACCATTCACCTTTTCTCAATGAGGAAACAAGATGCTAAGTGAAGGGCCAGCCGAGTGGCGTGGTGGTTGAGCACTGGCTTGGGGAGCCGGCGGCCCTGGTTTGGGTCCCACATGTGAGGGCCAGTGACACTGCCCTCAAAAAAAAAAAAAAGATGCTAAGTGAAGGTCATATCGTATGTAAGTAGCTGATCCAGGAGACCAGACTGACACTCAGCAAAATATAATTCAGGCCTAGGGATCGGCTCTGCCTCTCCACCTGCAGATGGCAGGCCCTCAGAAAAGCCCAGATTAATGGGAAATCTGAGTATTTGAGTCCTTTAGAAAAAAAAGATTCTGGCTTCTGAGAAGGTACCAAATCTTCAGATCTGCGGGGGGTAGGGAAGTGGGCACTCACTCTGGGTTGGAGAGCAGTCTGACACTTAGACTATCAGTATATAGTCACTGAATACAGGGCAGAAACAGCACAAAGTCTGTGATTACAAAGGAAAAAGCAGATGGAACGTCTCACCCTGGAGAAGCAGCAGCGTGGGGCTCCACAGACAGAAAAAAATGAGCAACAGACCAACTGATTTTAAAAGAGGAAAAATAAATAAGCTCCCAAGTTAGAAAAGGCAACTTTCTTTCTTACTTCAGAGAAAAACTAATAACAACAACAAAACCCAAGGGCCCTCACATACGGTCTTTCGACTGCCTTTCAGTCAGGTGAACAGACCATTTCAACAGGATGATGGAGCAGTCTCTAGTATCTACTAAACAGAAAGAACCTTTATGAAAAGACAATTACGTGAGCGATGTTAATCCACTTCTCGATGATTCTGGCTCTCTGCTGAGTTTTGAGCTCTTTGCCCCCCAGGATGGTGCTGACAACGCATTTGGTGAGGGTATTAAATTGAGAGATGGTAGCACGGATGGTAGGAGCCAAATGTTTGTTTTCCTTCTTATCCCTCTGAGACCAAATGCAGCCCAGGCAGTGGTGGGGCACCACTTTCTTGAACAGTTGCTAGAACAAAAGAGAAATTGGCTGTAAGGACAACACAGACATTTCATAGGGCAAAGCATGTCATCTGGGTCACCTGTAAATTGGTATTTTTGTGACTACACAAATAATCCGTTTCTACTTGATGTGCCCCGTGGTGTTCATTTCAACAGGCAAGAGTAAATAATTAATATACTAATGGATCAGAAAAGCCCACGTGTTCTTCCTAAATCTGCTCAACGGAGCAAATGAAAATGACCAAAAGGAAATTTAAATGACCTAAAACATTTTGAGTTTTCTGTCAAAGGAAAGCCAGGTAAAAAATCTATACTACTAATCAAAATGAAGAAAAGAAAAGAAAAAAAAAAAGAAAAAGGTAGTTAAGATTATTTTGACATCCAAATCATATCTGTGGCGTGTTCTAGGCACTCATGATCCTGGGTTATCTGTAGCACACATGAATGTTCTATGACCACCTAAAAGTGACCCACCGAAGCACAACACATGTGACACTCATTGATGTCACTATTTCATGTTATTTAAAATGAAGAGAGTAAGAAGCACTTGAAAGGAAAAGCTATTCAATGTCCCACCGTAGAAGGAAGAAAGACAGATGTAAGGCTGGTGTCCAGGTCTTTGCCTAAAAGTCATCAGCAATGATGTTTTCCATCGCTCTCTTGGGCTGTCAGTTGTGGAGGAACAACAGTAACAAACCCGTTGAACAAATCAGACGTTCATTTGTACAACAATTCAATACAAGATGGGTAAGGATTTGTGTAAAGGACAGAACAGCAGGATATACTGTCCACAGACTGTCCGGTGTACTTTGGGGAGTTTATTTGCATGCTCACTATGTGGACACTCTGCCACGTTTCATGTTGCTGTGTTCAAAGGGGTGAGTACAGAAGAGCCAAAACCATTGTGATAATTCACAATAGACCGTTTTTCTTTAACTGGTATTTACCAGCTGAGATTCAGCTATGAAATGTGACTGACGTAATCAGCTAAAAAAAAAAAAAAAAAAAGTCCAACTTCAAAGGTACAAGCAGCACATGTGGAAACGAGCTGCCAGATAGTCACGTGTGGATTCGGCAAGTTTATTTTATCCTGACTTATACTTTGGCTCTTTTACAGTCCTCCAAATAAAGAGTCCAGATCTTAAAATATTTATGATTTTCAAGGGAGAGAACTATCCAGGGAACAGGGTAGGTTCTGTGTCACCAGGATTGAAATTCGTACATCCCTGGGTGTACTGTATGCCAAAAGAAAAACACCTTCGCCCAGAATTACAAGAGCTTAGGCCTGAATTATTCAGATGACCGATTCCAGTCACATCTTTCCTCTGCATTTACAGGCAGAGCTTTTCACAAAGATTTGGAAAGATGTAAATCACACTCCCCCACTGCCCTCCCCGGGCCACCAGCCCCGCCACTGCCCAGGGTTTAAAGAGAAGATGTACCGCGTCCATGTAGGTCAGCTGCTCTGCCACACGATCCTCTGAGAAGTACGTGAACTCTGCGGGCCCTCCACCCTTCCATGCGGACGGAGCCGGTTCCTCTTCCTCTTCCAGGCTGACGGAGCCAGTGCTGGGAAACCCATCTGGGAACAGATAGAAGAAGAAAATGAGTTATTCGGTGCCACTGCATATGACCTTGCTTACAGAGTCAAACTGAACTTTGCTTTAGGAAGCAGAGGGCTAATCCTTCAGAAAACCCCAAAGAGCGAGCAGGAAGCTCCATACCTCTGAGTGGAATGGGGGGCCTTCACATCCTCAGCTTGTTCTTAGAGCCTATTAAGTTCAGAGGCCTCTTGTCTTTGACCCACCCACGGGTTCCCAGGCCAAGGGCAGAGCCAGGTTAGGGGAAGTCTAGAAAAGCCGAGCTGGGCTACATTCAGGGGGTCACCTTCATCTTGGGCTCCTTCGTACCCTCTAGTCAGCTCAAGGACTAAACCACGACTTCCTGAACCCCCAAGTACACAATTTGTCATTTTTAATTATGGGGCTGGGGGTAGGGAGGGGATTTTACAACAGAAGCCTAGAAGGACAGCATAAAGGGAGGTCAGGCTTTGGGGAGGAGAAAGGGTTGTTTTGGTGTCGGAAATGCTGATGGAGTCCTCAGAATTCTCAAAATGCTTGAGGTAGCTTTCAACTTCCCCCTAAAGTTAAGTAAGCATGAAGCAGAATAGCCTTAAACTAAATTCGCCTGAGCCCTATTATAGATAAGATCATCAATTAGCAAATTACTTGGGGCACAGGCCCCAGAAGTGAGTAAAAATCACTACCTAGGACTCCGGACCAAAAGCTGAAGGCCTCAGCACGTGGCGTACGACCTCCAGTCTCCATCTGGAAAGATGGGAATTGGATGAAGTCTAAGTCGAGCCCCCAGCCTCCCTTCCCAAGAATCTTTCTCCCGTTCCTGGGTTGTTTCCGGTCTCCATCTCCTTCACACTCCACGGTCTCCTCACTGTTAAATCTGTAAAAACTAGCTGTGTTCAGTTATATCTTAGCAGAAATTTAAATCAGTGTGTTACTACTTCCTCAGAATGTTTACATTTTAAGCCTTTTCTCTCTTTGTTTGTCAAATCAAAGCCTTTTAGGACCTTGATCAAGTTGAGGTGGCCTTTTCCTAGTTTTCTGGAGGAAAGGGGTTGCATCACTTCCCCTCCTGAGGCACCACGTGACTCCTTGCCAGCTCTGGTGACAGGTATGTGGTTTAGGGATGGCCCGCTCACCCCCAGAGTTGAAGGTGCTGATGCGAGTGGGGCTGGGTTATGGCTGGAGAAGGTAGAAGGGGTTGATCACTGCCTTTCCAGAGTCCGGGACACAAAACAGGCACGAGTTAAGGGAAGCTAAAACCCCAGGGTCTTACCACTTTTTCTACACACAGCTCTGGTCCTCTCTCGTTCAGGGCAGGAGTAAGACATTTGAAAATCCCACTCTAAGGTTCAGAACGGGCCTCTCATCCCTCTTGCGAGCTGCTGTAGAATCCACCCCCATGACTGCAATGCGGAGGCTGACCCACTCCAGCCCAGGCGCATGTGCGGTTACGACTTCATCCTCTCATGCATTCAACACTCACAGCGGCCTGGGCTGTGCCTTGGATGTCGCTATGAATGAAGAGTGCAGGCTGCCTTTGCTCTGGGGCCTAGTCCATGCCTTCAGTGTTTCTGCTTTCGACTCTCCCAGAAGTACAGGAGTACAAGCTTAAAGCGAGATTTTGCTTGTGGGAAACATGGAGGAGAGCCTGTTGCTTTTGCCGGCGTGAAATTGGGTAAAATAGGCGCATGGGAACTGAGCTCCTCGAATTCCTTTGCAGCAATGACAACTGTACTTAATAATCACAGTTTCAGGCTTTCCTGATTAAAAATTTCCAAACTTAGAAAACCAATTCCTTCTTGGGCACTGCCTGAGAGAGAGCCTTTCACAAGCCCCGCAACCTCCCTCTGTCCAGCCTCAGCCTGCCAAATGAGCGCTGCCTCCTAGTCCCTGGGTCGGAAACAATGAACGACTGGTCCCACCGGTTCCCCAATTAGGCGCGGAGCCAGAGGCAGCCCCAGTGGGGAGGCTGGGCTCTCGCACAGCCTTTTCCCCTCCAGCACAAAGACAGGCAGGGAGGCCCGGAGGGGCGATGAGGTCCGGCAGCTGGAGGAGTGCCCCTGGTATTCAAACATTCCGGGCGGATGAAGTCACCCTAGATAGAGCGTGCTTGGCAGTCAGCGTCTAATGATGCAACTGCACGTTCCCCTCCCCAGTCCCCCATACACAAAAAAACTCAACAGGTACTGTTTGGAATTTAAGGTTATTTTCTTTGGCGCGGATGCAGCTTCCCTTATCGGTGAGGAGGAACCGTTTCCTTTCCCCTACTGAGGAAATTAGGCGTCACTTCAGGGAAATGCCTGTCAGAAGCTCCAAGTGGGTCAGCTGTCATGGCAACCATCACCCCGCACGCTGGGGAGGGGATAACACATCCCTCCGAATGCCTGTCCTAGCCTCTCTCTGGCTTTCTTCAAAGCCTGATCGTTCCAAGCACCCCACGACCGGCAGTGTTGGCTCTTCCTTTGTCCTTGCAAACAGGCAGTCAGTGCCTCACATAGGAACAAACAGCCACAGAGACTTCCTTTGATGAGGCCACGGGAGACACTCAATGACCGGTAATCTGCACTGGCGGAGGACAGGCGACAGTGGTGCTTTCTAGCTCAAGGAGAAACACCTCTTCCCAGTTTTGGGGAGAGCAGGAGCAGAACGGGGTGTAATTCCTTGCCTGCTGACTGGGGGTCACCCTTTGTGATGGATTTCCAGTTGATAGAAGGCGGAGCCATTTGGCAAATAATAAAGAGCAAACTCAGGTTGGGCACCATCCGTGTTCACACGGGAAGATAAAAGATCGCCAAGGAAATCACGCTCTCTATGGTTTTAGGAGAAACCCTAGGAATTACTTCACTTCCCTGAGCCGGTTTCCTCCTCTATAAAATGAGGGAGCCAGACTAAGTGGTCTGGAATATCCCCTTTGCTCTAAAACTGCAGGGCTCTGCAAAGAAGCACTTGAATAACCTTGAGAATTTTATTTTACACCCACCATCAATCCCCGGACATCAGGGTCTCCTCCTCAAAGAGCGTGGGGAAGCCATTTTCTTAACATGGCGGTTGCAGAACCAGAATCAAGCTTTGCCCCTGGGATGGAGCAAGTAAGTACTCACTGTCAGTTTCGACTTCTTGCTTGTGAAACTGCTCCAGCAGATTCTGCGCTCTTCTCTCAGGGTCAGAGCCTGGCATCATCTGTTTGAGATAATCCAGCAGTTTCTGTAAGCAGGGGAAGTGAGGGGGCTCTCGGAAGTCTTCTGCACATTGGTCAAGCCAGGCCCTCAGGATGGAGGCGATTGCACTGAAAAAGGGAAATGGAGCGTCACTGCATACAGCTGGCTGTGGGGACCCCAAACAAGCCGTGGACCACAGGGCCTAGCCCGCATATACCCCAGGAAACCTAGAGCAGGTGGTCAACAGATAATTCATCTATGAGTTGCTGGCAATGTCAGTGAAATTAAAGTACTTGAAAATAAGCTGACTACATTTTATTATTTTAAGTGGTGGTAGGGGAGCAGGGGAAAGATAAATTAAAAAAAAAAAAGGACTATAAGCTTTGGAAAATCCATACAGGGTAGAAAAAGACATGCAGAAGAAGATTTAGTGAGTCTTAAAGTAACTTCAAAGCGATCTGTACAACAAGACCGTGTGTTTCCAATTCTCAATTCACTCAAATCGGAGACCACAAAAATCTATTCTCCTAACATTTTAGCAATTAACTGACTGACAGTAGGCTAGAAATCCAATTGATGAAAGGACGTGCCTAGGTCTGGAAAAGAGAAATGCATATATTTCATTTTACAAAGATCACCAGCATTGCAGTGTAAGAACCAGAAATATCCTCACAAAAATTATCCTTTTGCTTCTCAAATTACAAGATGAGACTATGTTTCAAGTGGGAGAAATAGTATGAGCAGAGAAGTTATGTTTTGAAAGATAAAAAAGAAAAACTTGATGAGCAAAGCCATTGTCAGGGTTATTTCCTCTGATGGCTCAGCAGAGCCCACCTGGGGTGAAACAAGGTCCAGGACACAAAAAGAAACAGGGGTCATTGTGTGTGCACAACCCCCTCTGGACATGTCACGAAGGACACGCGCTGTCTAGGTTGGGGCATCCCCTCACTCAATGAAAGAGACCAATGGCTGACTGACAAAAAGGATAACAAGTGTTGAGTGCTGTTATTATATGCTTCATATTCACAGCCAACCCTGAGTGGGCACATGCTGGGCTGTGTCCCATGGAGAACACAGCACGTCACCCCATTAACACCCAACCACCCCCAGAGCCAAGGCATGTTCACTGATGATGGCTGGAGAAGATAACAGGGACTATAAATTAATCAACGCATGTTTTATTGACAGAGATGTGACACACTTTGTTTTCGCTGAAGACCTAGCTGACCTTGAAGAAAAGGTTTTTTTCAGCAAATTTTAAAATTATCTAATTATATTTCAACGAAATTGTTTACTGTACTTCACAAACTGTAAAGTGTCTAAAAGTATTACTATCCATATATGGGAAACTGCAGGTGTGTCTAAATTTTACCTGTCCCAATTTTATACCAGGGAGCTGGACTGTAATCAGGGCATACACACAGCTAAAGTCAATTTAACACTTAACTTTTGGAATTGAAGTACAAACAGGAGAAAAATGTATTAACTGTTTTTGCTGATGTGGAATATCATGGTTTTACTAAAGGGGACATGAGGGCACTTGGAACTGTAATATTCACATATCTGTATCACAAATGAATGACCTAAAACTGTCAAATAAAAGCTGGAATTTAAAACCATTAAAAACTAATAAAAATAAAAAATAAATAAAAACCATAGAAACAATTCAATATTCTCCAAATCTTTAGTCTGGAGTCAATAAAAAGATAAACAAAAGTTCCATTCCCTTCCAGAAAGCCAGAAGAAATTAATCTGGGCTCTGAGATTAATTGAAAACATGAGAAGATGAATCTAATGGATTTCTAGTCAGTGAACCGTCAATATGTGGTTCACTTGTTATATCATCTGTTATGTATACATGTTTGTGTCCCCCAGATTCATATGTTGAAACCCTAACCCTCCAAGTTGATGGACTTCTGGTTTTTGAGAGCCCATACTTAGCATTTGTCATTAGTTCTCCTTTCTTCACTAAAACCAAATATCACGAATTAAAGAAGAAAATGATGAAGAGGTATTCTAATATTTCATTTTTATAAGGAATATGACTTGTTCTAGGAAAAATTTCCCTTCTTTCCTGACAAGTATTGAGCTCAGAATTGTGGTTGGCACAGAGGTAGGATGATAGCCATGAACACAGGAAACCTGACATGTGCATACCTCAGATGGACTCTCACAAAACAGTGTTGTGCGTCTCAAAAGATGAGGGAATTAATTTCATTTGTACAACTACTCAGTTAATATTTCTTGATATTCCTGTGAGAGAATGCCCTTCCAATGACACCAATTGGAAAACCAGTATGGAGGGATAATAATAAACATCTCACCATCAAAATGAAAAAGAACATTGACTCACAATGAGACCAACAACCCTGTGACGTCAAAGAAAACCCAGGCAGAAATCCAAAATTCCAGGTAAAGGACAGGTATTGAAAAAGAATAATATATCATTTACTCTTTACTCCCCATAACTGTCCATTCTAAAATTATAAAGCTGATTATATTTTTGCAAAAATGTAGGTATTCTAAATGGGCATAAACTAAAACAACAAAATATCTGCTCCCCTTTCATTCTGATTCCATTCCCATGGCTGTCTGTTAACAGTTTGCAGTATATTTTTCTAGACTTTCCTATGAATATGTATACATATTTAAATAGATATAATATGCATGGATTTTTTTCCCTCATTGAATCGTATGTCACTGACGCCTCTCCATTCACTACTTCTGGGTCTTACTGTTTCTTGGGGCTACATAGTGTTCCCCTGCACGGACATATCATAATTAATATACTCGTAAGTATTCTTCTACTGGTATGCAAGCATTTAAGTTATTTTTAGGTCCTCACAATTACAAACAATTATAAAACATGTCCTTATTTCCATCTCTGCGCCCTTGTGCATTTCTACAGGGCACATTTTGCAGAATCTACTTCCGTGGAAAGCTACAGCCTCCGGAGGTCTAGGGGAGTGCTGAAAAGGGGCCTTACCTAGTCCAGATTGGATGTGCCTTGAGGTGCTAATTTTGCTCCTCAGTCTGAAGGTTTTAACTAGCTCTACTAATCTACCCATTTTACCCTTTGTGACAGCGCCCTTCCTGCAGTTTAGCCTAAGAGGGCTTTGAAAGTTCACTGAATTAGCTAGACAAAGCATTTTCACCGAGAGAGGAATGCAGGGGAGGGGGCGGGAGGAAGAAGAAAGAGAAGAAGGGAAAGACATACACAAACAGCACAACACAACACGAAGCAGACCCCTGCCCTCCTATCAGCAGAGCGTTTATCAGGACACCAGGGAGGGAGGCTTTCTGGACAGCCCTGGACCAGGGCCCACAGCTCACAGTGGCTTTCTGCGGGCCAGTCCTCAGAGGAAACTTTCCATTCTGGATAAACTAAGAAGCAGATAAAATGTGAAACTTTTAAGATTTCAAATAAAAAAGCGCCATCACAAAACCATGACAGAGACGACAGGATTACTGACCCTTGGCTTCTCCGTCTTACCCTTCTTGGTTCCACTCCTGAGATCTAACTTACATACTAACCAGAACTGGTTAGTTGGGAGTATGTAAAGAACCTTCAGATTGAAGGGAAATCCTGGTGTAAAGTCACAAAGTTACAGGAAAGGTGTGACTGTTAAACTAGAGAAGCTACTTGGCTCTGTACACAGAACAAGAAAGGAAACTGGAGAAGGAAATCCTGATTCTCATCGTGGCTGCGCCACCTGTGAGCTGGTGGCGTTGGATGGGTCACTTGAATCCACTGATCCCTATCTGGAGAAGAGACATAATAATGCCTGCCTTCATCTACCTGACACTGATCAGTTGTGATTTCAAATGACGTAATGTCAATAAGGACATCTTGAGATACCTGGAGAGACACGTAACTGTTAACATAACTCTTATAAGAAGTGTAACTCTTATAGTTACTTGCCATAAATCACAAAAGGAAAGAATTAAGAAAGGTAAAATGGCTCTGAAAAATCAATCAGCACTCATGGAAATCAACTCAAAGAATGTGCCACCTATCATAGAAAGAAGGACATAGACTACAAACCATGCTACCGCAAATATGGCTGCAGGCTGGAGGAACGCAATCACTGTGAACAACTAGCGCACACACTCACACCCACATACACTCACATCTACACCCACTCACGCCCACACCCACGCACGCCCACACCCACTCACACCCACACACACTCACACACACTCACAACCACACACTCACGCCCACATACACTCACACCCACATACACTCACACTCACACCCACATATACTCACACTCACACCCACCCATCCTCACACCCACACACTCACACACATACCCATTCACATCCACACCCTCACAACCACACTCACACACACACACACTCTCACACACACACTCACACACACACACACTCACACACCGGAGGCATCCTCCTTAGGACAAATCAATTTGGGGACATCCAACTGTAATACAGACTTATGAAGACTGAAGAAGTAATTTCTGAAGTCGAATGGAAAGATGAAGACTGTGACATAATCTAAATTCAGTAAGGAGAAAAGCCAGTCTATGGCCCTCCTTTTCCAAAGCAATCTTTTGTGGGTTACAGAGCAGAGCTCCTCAACCCCAAGGGGTGGTGTAAGTAAGGTATCTGAATAAGCATGCTGGGTACGTGGCCAGGGGCAGGGGCCAAACCTGGCAGCAGAGGGGATAGCCAGGATTGCTCTTTCCACCTCAGGCATACTTGGCAATGTGCAAAACGCCGTGGTATGTGAACCTTTCCAACTTGCTGCAAATGTCCGTGGGGGAAGGAAGACATGCTCAGAGGCTGACTGGAACTGACTGATGCAACTTCTAACACACTTCCTTCTAAGAAAACAGGCCTCTGGGGAGAACTCACTAATTAGTATTTAGAGAGTGCCCTTTATTTTCTCTATTCACAAGAACTATTTATGTTATGAATGTCACAATTGGAAGAGAGTCTAGGGTCCCATAGAAGGAGTTACCTTCGGAAAGAGCTAATCTAGTCAGGGCTTCAGGGACGATCTCTCTGAAGGATTAATGTTAACGCTGAGATCTTAAGCATAAGGAAGAGTTAGTAGGCTGATGGCTGGGGCAACAGCATATGCAAAGGTCCTGAGGTGAGAGACAGCAGAGACAGCAAAACGCTTTGAAGGGACGTAAAGACCGTTTAAAGGAAAGAGAGGGAGGTGTGGGGCATGATGAGATTTGTTATGCTTATTTGATTTCTTAGCCAAATAGAAATCACACTTAATACCTTGTTGGAAGATAATACACAGGTGTCTTAGCCGAGAGGTACAAAGAAATAGTACAAAACATCTAGTCACACCTGGGGACCTTCAGGCATGTAATGCAGAGTAAGAGAGCTGAGGTGAACATTTAGGCGGCTATCATGCTCAAGCCACAGATTTTCAATGTGTACAGAGATTTTTAGGTACATGTATTAAATCATATTAAAATCCCATAAGTCATAAAATACTCTAGAATTGGTAAAATGTTTAATAAAAATTTTCTAGGGATGAAGTAATCTCTCCCATGATTTGTAAGCTCCAAGCCAAGAAACAGGATTGCTGTGACAAAAGGAATAACTGTCCATTTAGAGTTCTTTTCTCTCCCCAGAAATCTGAGATAATAATTTATTGTTACTTAATCATGAGCAGAAGATAAGATGTGGAACTATGTTTCAAAAGCAGCACAATGTTTTTCTATTTTAGAATATTCTCCAAGAACTGGACCTTTTGGGATGCAGCTAATGAAATAAGATCTATGGAGAGGGTGGGCCTTGGAAGCCATGTGGCATGGGACACTGCCAAGCCCTGCGCGTCGGAGCCAATGCACTTTGCCCTTCAGGGAAAGAAAGCACAGTAACCTCGACACTGACTCGGAGCTGGACCCTCTCCTTTGTTCTCCTAGTCACAGAATAGTTTTCCTGTTTCAGAGTGGGTTAGCAGATAGAGGCTGCCTCTCAAACCTCCAGCTAGATAGTTTTCCTGATGAGAAAGAACAAAGGAAGGCACAGAGATTTTTTTTTTCTTTTTTTTGTTTTTATTTTTTTTTCTGAGAAAGCCTGGGATGGATGGAAACATTATTATCCGAACTTGTCAAGATCATCTTGCAATGTTTTCTTGTACTTTCCATTGTACATTTTGGTACTAGTGGTGAGTAGGGATTAGAACACTGGGAGGGGAAGTGAAAGAGGAATTACAAGATGCCCAGGGGTATCAATGCAAAGAAAGCCAGAGTGACGGCTAAGCAGCAGAAGGCAAGCACAGGGCACAAACACCAGAGAGGGGCCATGGGGTTGTTAAAGAAGAGACAAAGCTCTGAGGCAAGGAGGTGGGAGAAAAGGACTGTGACAGGAAGGACATAGAGAAATATGGAGTAAATATGGCGGGAAAGGGCCGAAAAAGGGAGGAGCTGAGCCCAAAACCAATAACCAAAGTCAAGAGTGTTTACACACCTGTCATTGATACCCAAACTACATGGACAGGCCCTAGCATCTGAAGGTAAATTCACAGAAACTGAAGAGAATTACTGTGCATAGAGTTAACCCTGTTATCACCAAATCGTCCTCCATGCGTCAGTGACTGCAACCTGTTAGAAAAGGAAGATGACTAAGAGGCCCCCACATGCCTGCTTTTCATGAGCAGCATAACCAGTGACTAAACACAGCCTCTGGAGCAGACTAACCGGGATCCTAGTTCCTTGGCTTACTAGCTGTAACCTAGCCTCATTATGCCTCAGCTTCCTCATCTGTACAATGGGATAGTAATAGACCCCTCCTCATAAAATTGTGAGGCCTGAGAGGCTATACATGGAAAGTATTCAGAATAGTTCCTAGGATAGGTGAGTGTTCAAAAAATGTTAGCTATTTTTATTATTAAAAAAAAGGAGAAATAGAAGCTGGCGCAGCGGTTAAGAGCTGGCTTGGGACACCGGCGGCCCCGGTTCGGATCCCACATATGAGGGCCAGTGACATTGTCCTCTAAATAAATAAATAAATAAATAAATAAATAAATAAATAAATACATAAAATAAACTTATTCAAAAAAAGGAGAAATAGAAATAAAGGCAAAAGGAGCTCCACACAAGCACTGTACTCTAGTTGAGAAAAGCAGTTTCCCACAGGTATGAGTTAACAGCTCTGATACAGCCCTACAGGTAAACTGGAACAAACAATTAAGTAACTAGATGGCCGATGATAGAAGCCAGTTTCCTCACTGTTGGAGAGGAGATTTACAAATCAGCAAGGGAAGGAGGCTAGAATGATCCATGTAATAATGGATTAAAGTTGAAGTCATCAGTAAGGAGTCATGTTTAACATAATATAGATACAGATGGTTATACACAGAAATATTTATAGACATATGCATTTACATAATTTGTATACACATATATTTCCTAAACCTGTTAGCTGAGAGGACTTAAAATAAGGGACACACACCTAGCACCCAGAGCTTGGCTTCTACTACCATTCTTCAATAAAAAGAACCAGGTCTCCTTAAAGAAACGTTATCCTCAAGAAATTCTAGGCCTGGGGCAGGAAATATACAAAATGAGCCTAGAGCCTCTTGTAGTGCCATACAGTGATGATGGGTCAAAAAAACCAAAGATACCCACAATGATAGGGGTATGTCAAATGAGTCAACCCAAAGAGTTCCCAACAGCCGAAGCTGGAACAATCCAAGCAACCAAGTAAATAAAGTAGCATTGCGTTAGAACCCAAATATAAAATCAATATCCATAAGGCCACACTGATTTAAATAAATAATTGAATAAATGAATAAATGGGAAGACAAATCTCCCATGCAGAAATTTTCCAAATGAATGAGGTAGATACTCTACCCTAAAAGAGGGGGAGCATAACTCTTTCAGTGTGGGTTGTGCGTGGTGACTTCCTCCCAAACAATATAGTATGGAAAGGAAGATGGGGGAAAAAAGATGTTTTCCATTGCGGAATGTGAAAAATACTACTTCCACCAGGTGATCAAGGCCAACCTCAGCAGCCATAAATCATGCTGATAGCATACATGCTTGATATCATGTGATGAGAAAGGCACTTGATCTCTGTGATATTCCTCTCAAGGCCTCATAAATTCAGTCTAGTTATGAGGAGAAACAAATCTCTGAGGAAAATTCCAATAAAGGGGCATCCTACAATGTACCTGACTGGGACTTATCAAAACCATCAAGGTCATCAAAAACATGGAAATTCTGAGAAACTGTCACAGCCAAAAGGAGCCTAGGGAGACATGACAATTAAATGTAATATGGTATCCTGGATGGGACTCTAGAAAAGAAAAAAAGGCATTAGGTAAAAAGTAAGGAAATCTGAATAAACTATAGACTGTAGTTAATTATGTATCAATACTGGTTCATTAATTATAACAAAGGTACTACACTAATGTAGGAAGTTAAAAATGGGGGAAACTGAAGGAAGTGCATGGGAACTCTGTACTACCTGCTCAAATTTTATATAAATCTAAAACTGTTGTTACAACACAGGCTTTAAAAAAAAAAAAAACAGAGGACCGGCTGAGTGGTGCGGTGGTTAAGCGCTGGCTTGGGAAGCCAGCGGCCCCGGTTCAGTCCCACATATGAGGGCCAGTGACACTGCCCTTAAAAAAAAGAAAAGAAAAGAAAAGAAAAAGAAAAAACAAACAAACAGACAAACAAGAGGGTTCAGCCTCAGTACTTAAAAGAAATATTCTCATCTGTATCACAGGGGGAGAAGCAGGGGCCACATCATGCAGAGGTTAAGACCTGGGTTAAATCCCAGCTCATTCACTTCCTCACTGTATGACCTTGGACGTGCTCCTTAACCTCTCTATGACTTGTCATCTGTCAAATGGGACTATTAATACTCAGAGTTATCATGAAAATATTAAAGGATACACAGGATTTAACAAGGGACTATTCCTATAAAGCAGTCAATTTATTCCAGTTATTATCATTAGAAAGGACATTGCCACTCACCAACACTCTTTTTCAGGGACCTCAGTAACTCATTATTCTCCAATTGCAGTCTGAGGAGGGAGTTTTTATGTTATAAATAGGCTTCTCATGAAAACCTTGCTGAGGCCTTCTATGGTTTTCTCACTGAAAAAGGAGTTCCCATTGGTAATGACAGATGCTACGAGGCCCCCAGAACAGGAAGCAGGCACTCGGACGGACGGCCTGACCCATCTGGGCTTCCTTCTTCTTTCCTCACATCCTGTAGCCCATCTCCTTCCCCAGGAAACAAGCCCAACTTCCACATTCCTAACAGCTGTTTGGGGGCCTTGCTCAAGGTGTTCATTCACTAATGAAGCCCCGCAAAATAACAGAATAAAGGAAATAATCCCCAATTCAAAGATCTCTGAATGCTCACAAGCTAAAACGTTAGTTATGACAGTGACAGTATAACCTAGTTCTTCATGCACTTCTGTTGGCAGCCCTATTACTGTGATATAGGCAAAGGTGAGGGGATGCCTCGAACACCTGGGGTCCCAAAGCTCTTTTTAAGATGGCGGGCCCAAGAGCCAACTGGTGAGAAGTCCAGGTCTTGGAGTTGGTTAAATCTGAGTCCCAATACCTGACCTCTCTTTTAACCAGCCGCTTGATCTTAGTCAAAGTACGCAACTTTTCTGAAACTTCGGTTTACACACCTATAATGAGGACAATATCGTGCAGCCTATCTGTGGTGGTAAAAGATACAAAGTGCCCAGCAGGATGCCTTGCACAAGTGAGCACACCTCAGACTGTAGCCAGTGGCGGTGGCCAGGGTGCTGCTGGTGGTTATCAACATCTTCACCATCTAGAAGGATGCAAGGTGAATCAAGTGACAGTCTGGCTGTGATGCTTTACCTTTCTCTAACAGGTAGAAAAATCCTAGGCGATTCTCACGTGGCTGGTTTTTCTTCTTTCCATATCACTGATTATTGATGTTGTTTTATTCCTCCTTAGCTGTCAGATAAGTAATTTCTGCTTGGGAGCCTACTCTCTTCCCTTAAATGAACAATTTGGATTCAAGATCGCAAGGACTTTCAAAACTATAATTTCTATTTTGCTTTGTCCAGTATGGATGTTTTAAAGACACTATCAGTTTTATTTATAGGGCACATTACTTCTCCATTTCTTTTCTTTTATTAAACATTTACTCTTTAAAAATATTCCTTTCACATGATAGCCTTTAATTCTCTAAATCTGGAGTTTTAAATCTTATTTTTGCTCTGTTCTCACTCCTCTTTATTTCTCCCATTTTTGTTACAACCACTCAGATTACTTTTGATTGCCTTCTTAGGGTATTTAAATTTGCAGTAATGAATACTGATTGCAAACCCTCTGAGAAGATTTTTTTAATAGTTTCCACTGTACTTTCCCAGGCATTGAAGAATCACAGCCAGCTCTCTTTCACTCATCTCCCTTTTCTTCAAAGTGCATCCAATGTCTTAGATAACTATTATTTACATGACTCTCTACCAGGGACTAAAAATCTAGTGTCACTGTTTACCACTTCTGGGAAAAGATTACAAGAATGACATGCACGTCATCTGAATGTGTGGAGATGAAAGCAGCAGGATTTCAACAGTTTAAAGCACTGCTATGGCAAAGTTGGCGAAAAGAAAACATGGCATTCCAGAAGGGAACTGATGAGAGTCAATCAAAGGAAACAGGAGCGATGTCAACATTGTAATTGTCATCAAAGGAAAGAAATAAAAAAGTTTCATTCCTGAGACGCTCTAAACCGCTTTTAATAAAGTTAGGTGTATGGAGAGAGAGAGAGAGAGATTCTAATCTTAGCTCCATGTCAGAGGTGTCAAGGCCCTGCCTGTATGGCAAATGTCCCTTCTGTACATTCTCTTCACTTCTGAATTCAATGATTGTAATAAATATGCACTAGGGAAAGTTTTCTTTTTCTGTCTGGTTAAACTTATTATTCTAAGCAGACAGCATCGCGTCATGTAAAAATGTCAACAGGAAGGAGGAAAAGGGCACAGGTAGAATGAATGTGGGCAGAGATGTTTTCTTTCGTCACGGGAAGTGAGTTTCCTGATTTCCAAATAGTGGCAAGTTTGGGGGCTGTAGAAAGAAACATGGTAGGCCTTACTTACTATAGCGTTCAGTCTAGTGCTAACCTCAGAAATCACCGGGTGGCAAAGGTTCCAACATCTAGAAGCCTTGAAAGTTGAATTCCTTGCAGTGGAAGGAATTTTCGTTTTAGCCAGATAACTTTAAAGATTCACAATATGGCACAAAGCATAAACTGGGCATATGCTTGGGGCTGGAATTACAAGTGGAATTCACGGCACAATCCGGTTCTTTCTGAAATGCATGAAGAACACTAGTCGCTTGTGGTCCAAGACACCAGAAACCAATCTCTCATCATGACTGTTTCATCTGTACTTCCACCTTTTCCTCCCTTTTAAGTTGTTTTATCCTCTGCAAGGTTGATTATATCCATATTCAGAAATACAGAAAAGACTGTTATCTTGGGACTTGGGAGCCTGTATAAATGGAAGCTTGCTCCGTGCTTTTACAGCAAAAACAGAAAAACCAAACGACAGTTGAGCCGTTTTCTGTTCCTGGTTAAACCCAAAAGGGATTCCCCAGCCCACCTCTAAAACTCTGCAAAACTGAAGGCATCTGCCCTACAATAGGATGTTTACTTCTTAGGTCACTGAATTCCTGCCGTCTGTTTCCCACCTGAAATCACAAGACAGATTCACAGCAAAGAAAAACCGTGGGTGTTCTGTCACTCGCCTTACCCCCAAAACCATGCTTTAGCTCAACTCTTTATCAATGAGCACAGCGAGCAGTTGTGATGCCATGATGAGCAACAAGCAAATCAAAGCAGCTGTCTATTTTGTCTTCCTATTTTGTAAGAACTAGTCTTTCCAACAGAGAAAAGCAGCTGGGGTTACTTCTCAAATATTTAATACAATATTTGGACCATATCTGTTTCTGATTTTCATTTTTAAATAAAGAAAGCTCAGTAAAATTTATCCCGAACATCACTGAACTTAAAAGGACCTCAGGGATCATATATTCCAAGCACTCATTTTTCAGGTGAAGAAAGTGAAACAGAGACAGAGGTAAAATGACCAGGTCGGAAGGCTGGTAACGGGCAGGGGATGTGGGAGGAGCTCGAATCGGAGACCTCCACGCTCCTTAGTCTGCGCCCTTCACCCTCCGTGAGGCTGGCTCCTAGGGCTGCTTCAGTATTTGATTCTCCTAATTATAAGAAGGGACATGAGGGCCGGCCGAGCGGCATGGTGGTTAAGCGCTGGCTTGGGAAGCCAGCAGCCCTGGTTTGGGCCCCACATATGAGGGCCAGTGACACTGCCCTCAAAAAATAAAAAGAAGGGATATGAATAATCGATTTCCAAATAGGCATGGTCTTATCTTTACATCTATTTATTCATGAAGACAGTTTCCACTGGAGGACTGGCCTCCTCGCCATAGAGCAGGGTTTCTTACCTAGCACTAGTGACACTTAGGTGAGATCATTCTCTGCTGGGAGGGAAGAGGGACTGTATTGTGCATTGTAGAATGTTTCACAGCAATCCTGACCTTTGCCCATGAGATGCCAATAGCATCCCCCACCAAGGTGAAACAACCAAAATTTTTCCAGATACAGTAAAACCTTGGATTGCGGGTGACTTGGTTTGCGAGTGTTCTGCAAGAGGGGCAAACGAATGATGGCAAAAACAGCAGTTACTTTTGCACCAACGTAATAATACATTCTGTTGATGAGTGATGTCTTGCAATATGGGTAGTTTGTTTCCAGACGAGATATGCTCGCAAACCGAGGTATTCCTGTACTACCAAATGTCCCCTGAGAGCAAAATCAGCCCCACTGAAAACTGCCATACAGCCATATATCCTACACATCTACCAGCCATCACGAAGCCTTCAATCATTGCTGCGCATCAGAGGCTGAGCTCTGGGGTGATAGAGGAGCTGTCAACATGTTACATATGGGATGGAGAGGGTGTTTCCCTGATTTCCTCTCAGAAAGACAAGGCAGTGACCCCATCTAGTCACAGACATGATCAGGAGCAGGGTAAGTTTAGAAAAAGAAAGCAAAAAGACAATGGTGAAGTGCAATGAAAAAAAAACAAAAGGAGAAGTGGGGGGAGGGGCACAGTACCACAGACAGCAGAAGGAAAAATGGAAGGAAGAAAGACGTCAGCAGAGAGAAAGGGTTTTACAGCATTCCTGTGTTTCCAGGACAGAGTGACCCATTATAACATCAAGTGGCATATTTTCATCAGGCATAATTTTGTTAAAAAGCCAGCTCAGTCTGAGCAAAAGGGTCAAGGACTTCCTATTAATTCATGGCGAGGCTTTAGGAAAGGACCACTGTCCCCAGATCATAGACCCCCTCAGGGGAATTCTGTGTGAAGCTCTTTGTTAAGGCCTGGTATGCTTAACGCTGTAATGCCCTTTAAAACAGCTAATGCTGAGTTTCACTCACATTACTGCTCCTGGTGGATGATGAATTTGAATTAAGTTTTATAGTAATAAGCCTTTAAAATAATGTGCATGCTCTTTCCGTCCCGGGTACAAATCAGTTTTCTTTAGCTGTTACTCCTCAGAAACCTACTGGATCTCTAAACGCCCCCTCTGGATACACAGAAGCACTCCGGATATTTTTTAGACGGTTAATGCTCCTCCAAGCGTTCAGGTGGCTGGTTGACTTGACTCAACTCCAAAAAAAAAAAAAAGTGGATAACAACACGCTTATTTCTGAATCTGGTCCCAGGTCAAATTTACATTTGACAAGCTGGCCACTCAATTCTTACAGTATCTCTTCTTTTGTCTATACTTAGAAATACTCATTATCAAAAAGTTCTTTTTAAAAAATTATTATTGCAGTTAGCATGCATGGATAAACAAAATTAACAACAACAAAACCCCTCTAATCCTGTGATTCTCAAACTTTACAGTGCGTAAGAATCACTTGAGGATATTGTTAAAACGCAGATTCTAATCGAGGTCTGGGGTGGCCTGAGACCCTGCATTCCTAATAAGTTCCCCTGAGACGCTGATGCTGCTGGCCTGTGGCCACACTTTAAGCAGGAAGGCACCAAGTCTCATTCTTTCTCCGATATGGTCTATCTTGTATTATTTTCCTCCTGGGCTGCCCGTTGAGGCTGACTGCCTACTGCTTACCAAGGAAAGTCCAAATTCTCTTGGGAGACATGAAAACTCTTCATGATAAACCCCAACCCAGCTCCAGCTGCACGTACTCCACTCACCCAACCCAACCCAAACACGGAGAAACAGCCAACCACGTCTACGTTGTTCCCCAAAATGTCAAGGACACGGCGTGTCCCTGGTTTGGACCCCCTGGTTCCCTCTGCCTGCATGGCTCTCTGACCAAAATCTTCACTATCCCTCAAGGCCCACCTCCAATGTCATCCCCAGGAAGCCTTCCCCAAGCTCTCCAGGAATAAAATATTTGTTCCATGTACACTTGGCATTCAAATATCTACCGTGTTGTGTCTGGTTTTCCGGAAAGCCATAGCCCATCCAAGAAAAGTAAAAAACGACCTGGAGCCTAATTTGGGGGTTAAAAAGACAGTTTGCTAACCTTCATATCTCTGGCTTCTGAAGAAAGGAGTCCATCAGTCTACCCTCGAATTTAAAAATTCCATAGGATTACCTCCCACAGTTTTGGTTCCAAAAGGAGTATTTACCACCAGCGGTTTCAGGCTCTCTGACATATATATACCTCATCGACTCAAGAACACCAGTGCTATGGCAGCGGCCCACACCCTCCATCATGGATGTTTCCTGCTTATTTCCAAGATCATTCTCATCAGCCACAGAGCCAAAGTAAGCCTTTAAAAATATAAATTAGGCATAATATTCTCAAGGTCCATCCGTGTTGTTGCAAATGGTAAGATTTCATTCTTTTTTATGGCCGAGTAAGACTCCATTGTGCCAGATAAGCACTGGACTTATCAAGGGGATCCCTCCAAAGACTGTGTTGATGCTGTACAACTGAAGCTGAAGTAGAATAATATTGTATGTCAACGATAATCAAATATACATACAGAGAGTGCCAAAAAATGTGGACAAGTGGACACTTTGGTCATCGTGGCTCAAGCAGTAGTTCACCATAATCTGAAGTGTCTGGACGCTGATGGGAACCACTTTGAGCACCTCTTGTCATTGCAGAAGTCAAATGTGACTTGTATTCATCTTTTGTTATCAGTATACATTGAGTATTACAATTTTAATACAGTTTTCCTTTCTTAAAATGTGCATACATTTTTGACACCCTCTGTGTGTGTGTGTGTGTGTGTGTGTGTGTGTGTGTGTGTGTGTGTGTATATATATATATATATACACATATATATATTCATAGGATGTGGAGTATAGCATAGGGAAGATAGTCAATGGAATTGTAACAGATATGTAAAAAGTCAGAGGGGTAGAAGCTTGGGGGAGGGGGGGCTATCACTTTGTGAGGGGTGTAAATGTCTAACTACTATGCTGCTTTGTCCACCTGAAACTAATAAAAGAAAACTAAATAAATAAATAAATAAAAATTAGGCCATAGCACTATTCTCTCCAAAACCTTCTAAGTGCTTCTTATCTTCCTCAGAATAAAATTCAATGTCTTTCCCAAGGCCCTCAAGTCCCCACATGATCTGGGGCCCCCACTACCTTACAAATCTTATCCCCTAGCATTTGCCCTACTGTTTCGCAAATAGCGTTCCTGCCTCGTGGCCTTTTCCATATTCCCTTTGCCTTGCACCATCCTCAGGTCTGTGCTACCAGCACATTGCTGGTCTCCCATGTGAATCGCACTCTCCATCAGGACCCAGCCCCCTGATCTACTTCATCCTTTTCTGTGTGGATTCTTTCATTTGTGTGGATTTTTTTCTCTCTCTCTTTCTTCTAAAGCATACACTTCATAAGAGGTAGGACTTATTTTGTTCATAGCTGTTCATCCCTTAGCACAGGGCCTGGCAAACAGTAGGTGCTCCATACATGTTTACTGGATGAGTAAATGAATATCAGTAGAGAGTAAAAAAGTAATTCTATGCTCTTCTGCATTATGGGAAAAAAAACATGGTGACATTACAAAGGAACAACAACAACAACAAAAATGCTACTAAATACCATTCTGTAAATACAGGGTGTTTTGAGTGAGAGCTCGGAGAGCAGAGAAAGGACTCACTTCCTGATCACGGTCTTGGACTCTGAGGAGCTCGGGTTTCCAGCCTCTTCACAGTGTGGGCTCGTCAGATTTCCATACCTGTACGGATCAAAACAAATAAAACCCAGTCAGTGGTGCTGGAAAGCAACCCTATTCAATCTCAACCACAAAATAATAGTTACACTCTTCAGAAGTAATTAAGGAAAACTATTCTTTATGAAATAGCATTAAAAACGAGACTGTATGGTTGATATTTACTGAATGGGTATGTCTGTATATTCTAAACACAAAAGTACAGTGAGTCACACTACTTCCAACTTCCTCTCAATATTTAACATTGATGTGAATTTTTAAATATGAAATTAGGCTTTTCCTCTTAGTAGGAGAATCATTATTGCACGATGGGTCATGAACCCTGGAGCACACTGCCTTACGCCCTGCCCCTCTGCCGTGTCACCCGACATGGCTCTGCCTGAACAACTTCCACACCCACGTCACACAGGAGCACAGAAGTCCACACTACACTGAGTGACTGTGGCCTCTTTGAGGAGAAGCCCTGTTGGGAAAGGGTTACGGAGATAGTCCTGGACCCTCGAGTAATGGCTGAGATAGAGACCAGAAACGAGGGACCGAGTTCCTGTGACTCAGTATCCAGAAGAGCTGCCGTGGGTGCAGAGGTCAGGCCCATCTAGACACAGCAACCAGGGAAAGGGGGACACAAAGGGACAACTTTTTGGAAAGCAACAGGTACTTAAATTTTAAAACCTGACTCATTACATCCTCAAAATGCACTAAATAATTGATCCGTCCCTAATTACACGTTCTGTATGTCAGCAAGCCTATTTCATGCAAATACATCACGTTTTATTTGGTTCAGAACAATACATTTAGTAAATTTACTTTCAATTCTTCAGGCAGAGTCTTTATATTAACTTAGAAGGCCTAGACTATTTCTACATCAATAAAGAATGCAGAGATTCCTTGGAGTTTCCCAAGCTGGTAGTTTGTCCCAAAGTTTTGATAACAGAAATTTCATAATTGGTGTGTTTAAATTTTTAAAGAGCACACTTTTGTCTTCTACTAATAGGATTAAAGGCCCCACTAGCCTTATGGCTCCTGGTTCCTAGGATTTACAAATCCTTTAAAAGTAAAACCCCACCATCTGTTTTGACCAAATGCCAGTCCATCTGGTCTCCCCATTACCCTGTCCCCGGGGGTTCCAGTTGTGCCCTTAGGCATTACCCCCCCTCCCCCACCCACCCCACCCACCCACCTGCTCCTTCTTGAGTTCATCAGCCTTATGGACTTCTTGGCCTCCCAAAGGTACTTCCCTCTGGTCTCCACCCTCCCTGTTCCTCCTCATTCTATCCTGCACCTGCAATTTAGAGGGCTTCCAGGGTTACCCTTTGCTTTTCTGGTAAGAATTCAGTCAGATTAAGATTTACTTAACCCCATGTGAGTAAAGCAGGGGTGGGAAATGAGATTTCTAGTAAATAATCCAGTGGAATTTTTGGCTCTCTCCTGGGCCACCATCATAGTGAACCATGCCCTCATGTTCTCTCATGATAGGTTTTGTGGCTGATTTAAGTAGGAAAGAGCAGGGTGGGTGCAGTGAAAAGTGGGGCTCTCAGAGACCAGCGGAAAATACCTTCCACCTATCTGACTAGATCCATACACTGCCAGTCCTCAATGGCTCAGTGTGGGACTTCATCTTTGTTTTTGTTGCATTCCGTGTTAGTCCATTCATTCTCTCTGTCATTATTCTGGAAATACTGTATCTTTTCTCTCCCTACTGGGAGCTATGAGAGAGAGAGAGAGAGAGAAATGAAAAAGGAAAACTCCTTACAAGGAAAAGACACACAGTTTACTGCCCCTGGGATTTTTCTTTTCAGATGTGTCTGTACTGAAAGTTTTCTGACATTCCTATTCCTTGACTTGACTTTAGCGTCTCAGGCTCTGCTGCCCTTTCTCTGCATTTTTCAGACTCCGAGCTGAGATGCCGGTTGGGATGGCTCCAACCCCTATCACAGCCCCTTCCCTGGAATGTGAGGCGCAGCGGCAGCCAGGTGGTGTCAAGAAGGACTAAGCAACCTACTCCGGCAAGCGGGGTTCTCTCTCATTAATGAGCCGAATGCCATCCTCGCTTCCCAGCATGTGCGCTGTGAGAGCCGTCGGGAATGGGGCTCGTGCGGCAGCGCGCGTGGTCCAGACGCCCAGGCTCAGGGACCGCAGACACTGCTGACCCTTCTCCGCCCAACTCGCCAGGAAACCCTTTTGACTCTGCCTTTACCACACGTCCTGAATCCGAACACTTACCATTTCCACCGTGGCTCAAGCTACCACCATGTTTAACCTCGAGCAAATCAACAGCCACAGAGCTAGTCTCGGCTTCTGCCCAGCAGGCAAGTGACCCCACTCCGTGTCACTGCTGGGTTCACCTCGGCCCGTGGCTGCCATCTCTCTCCGAGAAAGGGCTGATGTCTCACCTGTCTCACAGGGGACTGCCGCTGATGGCTCTGACCCTGTCTCTCGCTCACTCACTCTCCCTCGCCCTCAGTGGCCTCCTTGCTGCTCCACCCCCACGCCAGGTGTCCTTGCGCCTCAGAATCTTTGTGCCACCCCCGTCTCTTCCCACGCCTATGCCAAGGGCACACTCCCTCAGCTCCTTCAGGTGTCTGTCCAATGTTACTCCATCCGTGCGGCCATCCCTGGCCATCCTACTTAAAACACAAACTGTTCTATTTTTCTCCACGGCCCTTAACACCTTCTAATAAGCAGTAATAATACCTTGGTTTGCGAGCATAATTCACTCCGGAAGCAAACTACTCGTATTGTAAGACATCGCTTGCTTACCAAGTTAAAATGTATTGGAAATGTTTGCGCGTCTTGCAGAACACTCGCAAACCAGGTCACTCGCAATCCAAGGTTTTACCGTACTGTGTAATTGACTTGCTTATCGCGTTAATGGTCCATTAGAACATAAACTCCATCGAGCAGGATTTTTGTCTCTTCTGCTCGCTCCTCTTTAGAACTTAAAAGAGGCATCCGACCGTTACACCTATGGACGCTTGTTGGGAGCAAATGGATGGTTTAGTGGACTTCCCTAAAGCAGGCATGAAGACCTCCCAACTACTAGATTCATATTTGTCTCTGCAAAGGCACCATCTCGCTCCATGCATATACAGTGTCTTAACCAGTTGGTTCCTTCCTTTCTAAAGGTTTAAGGAGCATAAGAAAGCTTTAGGATAATTCTAATTATTCCAAAAATCTAAAATTAAAATGCAAAAGTAAGGTTTTCCAATCCTAAAGCTGAGATCGCGAAGGCATGAGCAGTATGAGGATGCAAAAAGAAAAAAAGAAAAAAATGTATATACAATTTTACTAAGGAAAACTATATAAGTGACATAAAATTAAAGTGCCTGTAAGCCTCTAACTTCATGAACTGTGGATTATTTTCCCCTGAACTTTTCTTGTCATTAAGGAGAATTAATACTTTACAGTAAAGAAGTTAGGCCAGCACTGGAACCAAGAGCTCTTTAATGTTCAAGCTAGGTCACTGGAGTCAGTTTTACAAGATTAACAGTGTTTCTTTGATGTTTCCTGGACCCTCTCATAGCTTCCCCTCAAAAACCTAAATCAAGTTCAATTCATTTACTCCAGAGGAGTAAATAAAGGGTGTGTATATATGTGTGTTTAATTAATGGCAGTAGAATAGCTACAGACAAAACTGTCAGCAATGTCACCTCCAATTTCTGCAAAGCCTCCCTAGGATTTAAGATCAAAGTTCCAACCTCTTAAGAAGGCTTACCAATGAGAAACTGCCCTTCTTTAAACGGTAACTCATAAAACTTAAATTAAAACACAAATTGTCAGAATGACTTTTGACACGGTGTCCTCTGTTTCACAAGGAAAGAGATAGATTTACAAATATCTCTTGAAGTACATTACAGCCTTAAGCAATTATTGTAGGCAGGCTAAACATTGCTAGAAAAAGAAAAAACAACAACACATGTTTAACTGGTTGCTAATATTATATTTAAACAGGAAACAGTTTTTTCCGGGGGGGATGGATGTATTGTTTGGAGCCCATCTGGGCAGATGAAATGTTTAATACGTGTTTGAAGGGAGAACCAGGGATATTTGTGGTTCAAAGAAACCATAAGATAAAGTTGTCACCAGGGACAGTCCTTCTGGTGGTGGGGGGGGCCCTTCCTACCATTGGCTTCCCAACGGAAAAGTCTCAGGAACACCAGACAGGGATGGGGTAATCCCAAATAGCTTTACAGCTCTGCTTGATTCTGGCAAAGGATCCCATAATAGTAGCAATTAATAATTATCAAAAGCTTATTATAGGCCAGGCACTTTATATGAATTTTTACATTTAAGTATCACAATAATCCTACAGGGTGGTATCATTATTATTCCGATTTAACAGATGAGAAAACGAGTCCCAGAGACCTGACGGGATTCGCCCTTGGAAACACAGCTCATCAGAGGAGCAGGGATTTCAACCTTGACCGTCAGACTTCCCAGCCTCGGAGTCATTGCCCTACCACACAAGCGACAGCAATTTTGTTTATTTTATGTCTTCCCCCACCTGGTTATAAATTCTTTGAGGTTAGAAACCTTGAGCATTTTATTCATTCACACATTCATTCTTTCACTCATTTCCTCCTCATTCAATGACTATTTCTTAAGACCTATGTCCAGGTGCTATCTGCGCGCTGAGGATACAGCAGGGAACTAACTGAAGTCCGTTCTCACGGAGCATCCACTGGAGTGGAGGGACACAGACCAGAAACCAATCATTAGTTGATCTATATACTAAGCCAGATAGTGCCAAGTGCAGCCGAGAAAAAGAAAGCTGGTAAGGATGGCATGACTCGGGGGTCAGAGGTGGTTGCTTCATGTGAGCTGTTCAGGGAAGGTCCAAGGTGAATGTGACATTTACGTAGAACCCTCCAGAAGGCGAGGGAGTGGCCTCTATACCTAAATCCCTCCAGGGAGAGTCCTCCACACAGAGAGGAGAGCCGCTGCCAAGGCCTGGGAGCGGGAAAAGCAGGATGTTAGCTGGATGCACCCAACACCAAGAAGGCCGGTGAGGAAGGGCTAGGGCGGAGTGAGCGGAGGGACAGAAGGTGAGGCGTGGAGGTGACAGGGACGGGTGACGCGGGCCGGGTAGGTCACGGTAAGGACTTCGGTTTTTACTCTTTGATCTCGCTTCCTGCTCTGTCCCCTGGGCCTGGAATAGAGCCTACTCTTAGTAGACACTCAATAAACATTTGCTAAATGAACTAGTTGACACCCTCACTGCCAGGAATAAGAGGAAGGCTGGGGAGGGAAGAGGAGGGAAGAAGCTACATGCTGGGGATGATGAAAGGACAGAGGAGGAAGTCGAGAGAGAGACCTCACATGAAGCTGCTGACTCAAGGGCCTCTGGGAGTCCTCGCTTTCCTAACAAACCCCAACCTGTGAACAATCTGAGGCATTTTTTCTTTAACTGACCTACAAGAACACAGGTCAGGTATGAGAAAAATGTTCACAAGCTGACCTTGACTCCGGAGAATGACACGGGGGAAATCGCCTGCAGATGTCTGGAACACCAAGTGAAGCCTTGAGCTGAGACTGGACTGTGCGCCACAGATGCGCAAGACGGTTGTTGTTAATCACACTGAATAACCCCCTCCATGGCAGGCACCTCTCCACCCAAGTCTGACCTGAGAACTGGCTCATGGTCACCAAGCCTCCCTTGGAAAGGCCTTGTTACCACCGTGGAGTTGGTTATTCAAAGACAAGACAAAGGTCAAAGACAACAAGGCCAAACCTCCTTGTTCTCTTGAGAGAAAGAAAGGGGCCAGCAATGCTGAGCAGAGGACCCAGCAGTGCGCTTTCTGTTCATAAGGTCTGGTTCTCTAGGACAAGTTTTCCCATGATTAGAAAAAGCTACAAGACCCAGAAAGAGCTGCCCTTGTCCTGTCCCGGCTTTTGCTGTGAGGAGCCCACCACCTTCCCTGCCCTTCGATTCTCTATGTTCTCTCCAGAGTGGCCCCTGACAGTTAAGGCAACGGTAACTGCAAAAAATAATACCTGGTATTTCTGTTTCACTGACAGTTACAAAATGCAATCAAATTTTCCTTGAGAATACCACCTTCACCCCCTCAGCCACAGCCCACAACTGTCTAAGGGAAGACCAAGAAAAGGATAAGATTTTCTAATTACTATTCATGCAGGGAAAGCAAACAAAAAGGCGTCTCTTGCCATAGCTTATTTCTCACCCAAATTTCAAGTTACTTCTTAAGTGTGATGGCTTTCACACCCTTAGGCTGTAAGGTCTCTTCCATTTTCCATTTCAAGACCTTGTCTTCTCTGGCCCGTTTTCTGCCCCTAAAGCTTGGTGGCACATCCGTATCTCCTCCTTCCACTTCCCATTCATAACAATTCTAGGCAATCAACTGTAAATACGTCTTGTTAGCATACTACAATGCTGAAGCCATGATGAAGGGATGACAGAAGACACAGGGTTAGGACTGGTGGCCAGGGAGCAGGCACACAGAATCTGTTAACAAGTCAAGATTTTTCTCAGGTTTAAGATACACTGATGCATCATTAACAAATCAGTCCAAGCCTGTGGCTCGGTTTTCCCCAACCACAGAAAGCTGCCTATCAAGAATCCTATGAAATACGCTATGTGTTTCAATGAAGCCACATCAACGAACATAAGGTGACAATCATGGTACCCCATTTCTGTGAGGACTACTTCTTTCTCCATGTTTACAAATACTCAAAAGAGCATCGCTCTATCACTTTATCTGAATGGGTGCTTACCAGCATGTTTAGTAGAGACCAAAGGCAAAAGAATTATGTTTCTCAGGACTAGAGTGACGGCTAAGTTCTCACACACACACACACACACATGCACACACACACAAGTGAACACACGTGCACACACAAGTGAACACACACGCACGTGCATGCACACACGCACACACATGCGCACACATGCACACACAAGTGAACACGCGCGCGCGCATGCACGCATGCACATGCATGCACACACATGCACATGCACACACGCATGCACACACACACAAGTGAACACACACACACACAAAGAAATAAAAAAAGAAATGTTAAATAAAAGTTACTTAAAAATACATAAAACAAGTCAAAAACAGCCAGTCCCTTTTCCTTTTAAAGAATCAGAGATACACCTTTTTATTAAAGCATTAAATTTACTTTAATAAAACCATTAAGTTTACTTTAATGAAATTAATGAACTTACTTTTTGGAATTACACTTAAGGTATTTGCCCCATCATCATATAAGCTGGGAGGAGTGCCCTCCTCTGACGGAAAATGACCACCTACATGACCCTTGTCACCCACGGGGGGTCCTAACCCATGGTCATGTCTGGATGAGCTTAAGGAAGTCAGGGAATCCCTCAACAGTATGCAAAATCTGATGATGAGGTTTTTTTTCTTTGGAGAGGGTCCACAGTTTTTGGCAAATTCCTAAAGTGGTTCATGATCAACCCCTCCCACCAACTGCTGGAAAATGGTCAAAAACACTGCGTTAGATTATCAAAGCTGAATTTAAATGTTTCCAGTTACCACTCAGAATATATGCACCTTGCCTTTTAATTTTTCATCAGTTGTGTTTTTTAGTTTCCAAACAGAAGCACCTTATTTTGAAACTTGCCGGGCAATTTGGTATTCTTTTCTAAAAAAAAAAAAAAAAGAAAACAAAAGAAAAAAAAAATGTATGTCCTGCCCCCTTTTTCCAAATGAAAGTTTTTTTAAAAACGGCTACTCTACAGAAACATTTTTATCTCATTTCGAGAAGGGAAAGCTAGCCTGGTTATGATCTGTGGGCAAGTCTTTGACAGCATCCCGTTAGCATCTACTTTAGCAGAACTATCACTGCCACTTCATAAAGCCAGGGCTCTGTAGTCACCCCATCATCCTTGAGAGGTTTCCCACAGTGCTGCTGGGTGACATGGGGTCCAACTGGAAAAAATAAAGATCTACCAAAGGCAACCAACGCAGCAGGGAAGAAAATTTCTTTCCATTTTCCCTTGTGTGATTACAGTTGGATAGAATTCGAAAACAGCACCCAATTAAACTTTTCTGGTGAACCCAAAGCAACGGCATAGATACAGGGAGAAGAGGAACAAAGTCTGTCATGTCGAGGCTAAGCCCCCTTCCTTTGTTTCCACCGATGCTGCCAAAAGCTAAGTGTGTGGGCCACGGCGGAACAGGGCATGACATCCTGAACAGAACAACGGTGAAGGTCAACCCACAACTGACCTTCAGCTTCTTTGAGCCGATGAACACTGGATTTTTGGAGTCAATCTCCCTCACAAGAATTTCTTGTTTCTTATCAAATTGTGAACAACTTCTCTTAATAGACCAAAAATTGTACTGATGTTGTATTAGTTTTCTATTGCTGCCACAACAAATTACCACAAACTTAATGACTTAAACAACACAAATTTATTATTTTATAGTTGTGTAGATCAGAAGTCCAACAGGAGTCTCACTGGGTTAAAATCAAGGTGTCGGCAGGAGTTCCTTTATAGAGTCTCTAGGAGGCCATCCATTTAATTGCCTTTTCTAGCTTCTAGAGGCTGCCAGCATTCCTCAGCTCGTAGGCCCCACCCTCCATCTTCAAAGCCAGCAACAGAGCATCTTTCTGATCCTGTTTCCACCCTGGCATCTTTTCCTCTGACTCTTTTTGCCTTCCCCTTGCGGATTGAATGACACCTGTGATTACACTGGGCCCACCCAGAGAATACAAGATACTCTGCTTATTTTAAGGCCTGCAGACTAGCAACCTGAATTCCACCTGCAACTTTCATTTTGCTTTGCCATGTAACCCAACATATCCACAGGTTCCAAGGATGAAGACCGGACATGTTTGGGGGCCATTATTGTGCCTGCCACGGTTGGATTTGTAAATTATTACAAATGTTGTATCCTCTATGGTTTTATTATCTAAACTGTTTTTCTCCACCTGATAAAGCATGAGCCAGCAAGAGTGTGGGACCTTTTATAAAGGTCATGCCCTACAAAAGTCTTCAATCTTCTCTTTTATGTTGGAAGCATTTCGATACTCAAAGATTGTCAGAGCCCTGTTATAATCCTCTTTTCTATTGGCAAATACTTTCATTTTCCTAATAGTCACAGGAAATATGATCTGAGTCCAATTTATATTTTAGCAATCTTCCCCTTTTTGTTAACCCACAACATACACACCATCCAAGGGTTTTCTTGCCTATGCGGTCATGAACACTCAAACCTGGAGAAAACCTGTTTCAACTCATCGGCCATAACAAAAACCCTAAGCACTGGCCTTCATTTTCTAAGAAATTCTCACCCTAGTCAGGATATCCAATGTGTCTGTATTTTGAGCTACAAAAGGAAACAGAGCAATGTTACGATTTCCTGAACATTTTCCCATTCTGTGAGTGGGATAAGCATCCTGCAGCCAACTGACCAATAATCTCAACTTTGTCATACGCAGTGGGACAAAGACTCCATGGATAAACCAGTCTATTCATTTCCACTTGATTTTGTGGGGAGCTGGGGGTGGGGGTGGAGTTATTAAAATAAATTTGAAAAATGATACCACATTATTTTGAAAAACTCTCCTACGTAAGTGATAGGAGTTACACCAAAATAAGTCTTCAAAGAAACAAAAGTGTACGAAAAATCATATTACGAGTTTAAGGAGTTTAAGTGTAACATTTAATGTGTTACTGCTGTAAGAAGTGTGAGCTGCTGGGAGGCCCTCGAAGCAAGCTGGCTTCCAGTGCCTTCTCCCTGGGGTACTCTCTGCTCACACACCCCCTCTCCTTGGGCTTGGAAGAGCAGAGGGAAGATATTAGGACTCTTGCCTCCGCCTCAAAGAGAAGGAAGTAAGGAAATCTCGTGAGCACTGCATGCCAGCATGCATCTGGGAATATTTGGCAAGGGCCCAGTCTAATTCCAGAACTAAGTCAAAAAACTTAATTATGTTTAAGTGAGGTTTAACAAAAAGTAATCTGGAACATATTGTATGCATCCCAAAAATGCTTACCCAGCTTTTCATGCTCAGAAAGCATCTGAGACTGAATGGATTTGTGTTACATGCTTTCGAAGGAGGTTTACTAGGACTAACCTCACAGCCTCCAGGGGAAAAAAGGTGTTTCTTCAAAGTGTACATTCAGTCAAGAAAATGAGATCAGCCACAGACAGATAGAAAATATCAAGAGACATATCTGATAAAGAACTGTTATCCAAAATATATAAGGACTCTTAAAACTTAACAGTAAGAAATAGAACAAGCCAATTAAAAAATGGGCAAAAGAGGACTCCAGTTCCCCATCCGGCATGTAAGGGGCTTAGATGTAGCCACGCCATCCTAATAAAAAGTCAAAATCCGAACCATCTGAAAATCAACAACTCTTCTTACAGTGATCAGAAAAGTGAAGTCAGAGAGCAAACCACTCTCCCCCAAAACTGAAGAGATATAACATACAGAGAATTCCAGCTTATCAGAGTAGAAACCTCCTTGGGAAACAATGTCAGGGCAGGAAAATCTGAAACTGTAATCAATGAATTGCTGGAGCTCAGTGTGGACAAGTCTGAGAGATAAAAATGACAGACAAGCCACCACACTTCTCTGAGTTTTACCTCCAGGAGCTTTACCAGGAGCACAGTAGATATCAGAGAAAAAAATCTCCTGTGCCTCCAGAAAGAGGGAAGGGGGACCATTTTGAAATACATCAAAGCATTCCATTCTTCTTATCAACACCTGCCCTAACCTGCTGGGGTTTTATCAGAGCTTAACATACCTAGGGAAGGAAAATAGCCTTCTCCAGGGCCCCTTACTCATCCTTTCCCTAAGGGAGAGAAAAACAAACAAACAAAAGAAAACTCAGAAGCACTGATGAATTCACAGTCCAGGAGCACAGGCTTACCATAAGACCGAAACTTAATCATGGGACCATACACCAACGGACAGTCAACTGATCTTGGACAAAAGAGCTAAGGCACTATAATGGGGCAAAGATAGTCTTTTCAACAAATGATGGGTGATGGATGAAACAACTGGACATCTTCATGCAAAAAAATGAATCTAGACACAGACTTTGCCCCTTTCACAAAAGTTAATGCAAAATGGATCACAGACCTCATGTAAAATATAAAACTGTAGGGCCGGCCGACTGGCGCGGTGGTTAAGCGCTGGCTTGGGAAGCCAGAGGCCCCGGTTCGGGTCCCACATATGAGGGCCAGTGACACTACCCTAAAAAAAAACAACAAAAAAAAACACATAAAACTATAAAACTTCTAGAAGTTAACATAGGCAAAAACCTAGATGACCCTGGGAGTAACAATGACCTTTTAGATACAACACCAAAGGCATGAATCATGAATGGAAAAACTGATAAGCTGGACTTCATTAAAATGTAAAGCTTCTGCTCTGCAAAAGACAATGTCAAGATACTAAGACAAGCCACAGCTTTGTAGGAAACATTTGCAAAAGACACATCTGGTAAAAGGCTATTAGCCAAAATATACAAAAAAAAAAAACAAAACAAAACAAAACAAAAAACCTCTTAAAACTCAACAATAAGAAAATAAACAGCACAATTTAAAAATGGGCAAAAGACCTCAACAGACACCTCAGTAAAGAAGATACACAGAGGACATGACGTATATGCAAAAATGTTCAATATCACATGCCATTACGGAACTGCAAATTAAAAATACAATAAGACACCACTATACACCTATTAGAATGGCTAAAATCCAAAACACAGGCAATATGAAATGCTGGCAAGGATGTGGAGCAACAGGAAGTCTCATTCACTGCTGCTGGGAATGCAAAATGGTACAGCCACTTTGGAAGACAGCTTAGCAGGTCCTTACAAATCTAAACAAACTCTCCTCATGTGAT
Organism: Aselliscus stoliczkanus; assembly: GCA_033961575.1. Classification (NCBI taxonomy): domain Eukaryota; kingdom Metazoa; phylum Chordata; class Mammalia; order Chiroptera; family Hipposideridae; genus Aselliscus; species Aselliscus stoliczkanus. The sequence goes on along the minus strand of CM066739.1, from coordinate 68,068,334 downwards.
CCAGCATTCTCGCTCCTTGGTATTTACCCAAAGAAGCTGAAAACATATCTACACAAAAACCTGCACATGGGTGTTTACAGCACCTTTGTTCATAATTGCCAAAACTTGGAAGCAACCAAGATGTGCTTCAGTAGGTGAATGGATCAACTGGGGTCCATCCAGACAATGGAATATTATTCAGCATTAAAAAGTTATGAGCCATCAAGCCATAAAAAGACATGGAGAAGCCTTAATTGCATGTTACTAAGAGAAAGAAGCCTATCTGAAAAGGCTACATACTGCATGATTCCAACTACATGACATTCTGGAAAAGGCAAAACTATGGAGACAGTAAAAAAAAATCAGTAATTGCCTGGGATTGGGATAGGGGCGGGAGAGATGACAGGCTTTTTTACGGTAATAAAACTATTCTGTAGACACTATAATGATGGATAGATGTCATTACACATTTGTCCAAACCCACAAAACGTACAACACCAAGAGTGAACCCTAATGTAAACTACGGTCTTTGGGTGACAGTGATGTGTCAGTACGTAACAAATGTCCCACTCTGGTGGGGGATGTTGACAGTGGGGGCAGGTGTGGAGATAAGCATATGAGAACTCTCTGTACATTTCACTCAACTTTCCTGTGAACCTAAAAACTCCCTAAAAATGAAGTTCATTTTTCTAAAAAAAAGTACAGATTAAGTCCCCACTACCTTGACAGTATTGGTTCAAGTCTATAGATTCATTTGTCTCTCCCACTAAAAGCAGGCAGAGGTTGGGGAATGTTCCAGTGCAAGTGCTTACCATAGGCATGAATAATAACCAATTCCAGTGTTTATTTGTTAGATGAATAGTTCCTAAAACCTTTTGTGAGGTACCATTCCTCTCTAAGGGTACAGAACTGAACAAGACAAACATGGTCTCCAAGTCAAGGAGATGGTCAGAAAATGAGCAAGATAAATAAGAAAGGTAATTTCAAACAGTGGCATGTGCCATGAGGAAAGAAAAACTAATGGTGATCATTTAACCACTTAGTACTTGACAGCCACAATACTAAGGACTTTATATCATCAAACTGAAACCTCATAATAACCCTATAGATGAGGGTTATTTTTCAGTCTAATTTTACAGATAAGGAAACTGAAGCTAAAAAGATAAAGTAACTCGCCCAATAATGCAGAGCATGTAAGGGGTGCATAAATGGAATCAAATTCATTTTCTGACTCCTTAACCCATGCTCTTAACCACTATACATAAATCTCATGACTAAAAGCAAGCTGTTTCTCCCATAAAGCATCCTAAAACTCTGAAAGGAAAGGAGAGCATATTTGGCAACAATCTCTATGAATACAAATGAAATGTTTTCACTTTATACTTCATCAACTCTTGTCTATGCCACAGAGGGTCTGGCTTCCCTAGAAAAGGCATTTCTTGCTGGCTATTGGTGCCCCATCTTTTACATAAGAAGGTGTTGCTACTCCAGGTGTCATACAGTATGGATTTAAGATTATTATCTTCATAATGGTAATTAATAGATTTGCATAAATCCCCCCAAACCTTCTCATTTGCTAGAACCCTATCCTTCAAGAAGAGTTCTCTTTGGAAAGAAGCTGCTTCTGGTCAGAGGGCTTGGCCTGAGGACATCAAATAAACAGAAACATTCCAGATACACAGACCCAACAGTGACCTTTGATGGCCCATGACCTATCTAACCTCTTAAGATCACTGGCCAACATCCAGTTTTCTTTGGGTAATCCCCTACCCCAATCCTTTCCCATTGTCTGTCAGAGAACCAAGCTCTTATCTCCCCAGGATTGTGCCAATTTTAATTATATACATTTATTTGTATGCTGATTTAATGTTACTCTCCCCTGCTGACCATTAAACATGAAGAGGGCAAGAGTCATGACTGATTTGTCGACCATTCTATACACAGCACCTTCTACAGTACATGGTACATATTAAACATTTGGTAAGTGTTGTTTGAATGGGTGAATGAATTAGGAGCATTGTATTCAAATGAATTGTTCACAACTGTGTGAAGGGCATAACCCTGTAGGAAATGCCCGTTTCCAAGGAAAATCAATTGAAGCAGTAGAGAAAAGGGTAGCTGAGGAGGAATCCCAAATCACACATCCTTCAAATATGACATTGACAGGTCACACTTGAAAAGAGCTCCCAAGTCAGAAAGAGATAAGGTTTAATTCCAGCCCTGCCACTTGCTGACTGTGTGTTTCTGAGCCTCGATATCCACATTTGTAAACATGGGAGTAATGCAATGATAAATGAACTAACTGAGATAAAGTCTGTGCAAACGCAGGGCGAGCAAACATGGGGAGAAGAAATAAGTTCAAAGATCCACTGAATTAGTCTCCTGTGCGTGACCTCAACGAGCACATTCAAGCCAGATTGGTCTTAAAGCCGCATGTTTATGGATGGCTTCAACCTCGATCCTCTCCAGGCGTCCTCCGCTCGAAGAAGTTACTTGAAATGCAGGAGTAATTCAGATTATTGCTCCGTCCTCTCCAAACTGTGACCTGGGTGCCCTGAGTGACTTAGTGATCGTTTCTGGAGACCTCGCTCGCCCTACCCTGCTTGTTCTTGGCATTTTGCTTCTTTCTGATATCAGAGATGCAAATCGGAGAAAGAACAATCAAGAAATATTCCCAAACTAGCTACTGAGACAGCTGTCTGAAGAAAAGTCTAGAGATTTGTATAAACACTTCTCGGTTCTCAGTGAGGGTCACTAGCTGAGTTAGGTTTTTCCTTCCATTTGATGTTGAGTATTTTCAAGGGAACTTAACTCCCATAGTTTTTTTTTAATGGTATGGTGGGAAGAATATATCTTTAAGTAGAGTGTATGTTTGAAGCTAGAGAAGGTAAAATCTCCAAGCCCCCACACAAATAGCTAAACCGCAATTCAAAAACTTTCTCTTAGACTGAGAGGAAGCCAGTGAGCCCTAGAATTAACTCTGAGCCGTGGTGAGAAGCCCAGAAAACAGGATTCCTTGTGAACTGTTGATCACAAGTTCAGGAGAAAGCAAACACAGGGTTTAACCGCCTGGGACTTCCAACCACTGCCTACTGATCAATCACGAAGGCTCACATAAACAGAATAATAATAGTAATAAAAACTATAAAAAGATTTTTTTTTTTAATCACAGAAAGCAAACACACAGTTCCATGAGAGAAAAGCCACATGATTGGAAGTCTTAAAGAAAATCAAAGCTAGACTTCAAACAAGCTTTTCTCTGGAGGGAAATAATATAGCAGCATATACCTTCCATCCCTTCTCGACTGGTTAGGATTAGCACATCCTACAATAACTTCTCAGTATTCATTACACAGAAGACAAGTAATCTACTCCTAAGAAACAGACAGAAATCATTTTCAAAAAAATCACACCAGAGACTCACAAACAAGTCAAGCACAATTTCCTCACAAGAAAATAGTATATCAAGTTTATCTTCAGAAAAGGTAAGTTCGTGCAAGTTAATTGCTTACCTCCCAACCATAAACACTAAAATCACCCAAAATCAATTTAAGAACCCAGTGTTGCATTTTGGTTAAAATGAAACCCAGATTAACATCTGGTCACAAGATCTAAGTGTGAGGAGGAAATGGAGTGAGGAAGCCATGTTCATGTTGAAGCCTATATATATCAGAGCAAATCCAAATTTCTGCAAAGGAAGCAAAATCAATGAGATTTACTTCTCTAAAGAGCATGTTACAGTTTCATTTCTACACCATCTTAAGCGGTTGTCTACTTGTTTAATAAATGTAGGCCTTATCTTTTGCAGTAAAATATTCAGTTCTCAGAGTGGATCCACGTTTTGCAAAGCCAGTCTATGTAATTTGAGGGGTCCTGTCTAAGAAAAAGAATATGAAATTCTGAATAGAAATTATGCAGAGGGAGCTGCAAGTGAGGGTCCCTGGAGGGTGAGCACCAGTGGCTTTCCAGTAAATCCACCAAGTCTTGAGAACCAGCCAAGTCTTAGGTTTCTGTTTCATCCATATGGTATTTTGCCGCACTGGTACTTTATAGGGGGATTGTTCTTTGGTGTTTTTTGTTGTTGTTGTTGTTTTTGTTTTGTTGCGTGAGGGCAGTGTAATTGGCCCTCATATGTGGGACCGAACCAGGGCGGCTGGCTTCCCAAGCCAGCGCTTAACCCCCGCGCCACTCGGCCGGCCCAGCACTGGTACTTTATAGGCATTTAGTGTTTGCTGATTCCACTCACTTCAGAGACAAGAAAAAAATATACTAGGAGACTAAATTCAAGGCCACGCCTGGGCCCTTCCTAATGATTCAAAATAAACCTTAACTCTTCATTCAGTTACACCCTAAATAACAGTTTGAGTTCAATGTCATCTGAATTCATGTTGATTCTGTTAGTTAATAATTGTCATCTAGTGAATATTTTGAAAATCCAAAAATGTCTACGACTATTGGAAAACAAAGAGAAGGTTTTCTAGAACCATTAAATAAAAGCTGGATGTACACGAGTCACAGACTAAACACTGGAGTTCCTGTGTGTATGTCCCCAGCTTGTGATGAACAGCTGGAATTCACGTGCACTACGCTACTGACATGGCCATCTGTGCCTATTATCAATACAGTTACCCCAAAAGTAGGAGAGGTCCCCCATTCCAAAGAAAACTTGACCTCTTTCCTCACACTGCCTGCCAACAGTTAGTGCATTGCATCCTTTTTATAAATATAAAATAGCACAGAGAAAATTCACATAATTCTTCGGGTTCTATTTATAGGGGAGAGGTATTCTACAAGCAAACAAACTACGAAAGAAATGACTCACTAATCCCACAGGTTTATACTCCAGGCTTAATATTTCAGGTACAGCTATGCAAAAATCTACAGAACTTCCTGTCTAAATCCAGAGTTAGCATAACCAGATAAAGTATGATAAAGAAGAGACATTTTGAATGTTCCTGAACATGAACATATGATCCCAATGATTTCACTCTATATGCATCTATGAGGAAAAGACCTTGAGAAAACCCCACTGTTGTCATTAAACTTTTTCACACTGGAATAAAACTTGATTATTAAAGGCCATTCTTAAGACTGAGAACTGAATAAAAATATGTAAATGTCTTCATAAAAAAAGAACATTAATCAGCAACTTTTAAACCCAAGGAAGAAATTAGGAAAAGTATTTCCAATATATAATAAGCAAAAATCTAATTTTATTAATACACAGAGTTATTATTAGATGATTGATAATCAGATGACAATGGTCCAAAATAAAAATAAGTCAAGGATACGAAAAGACAGTTCACAGAAAACACAAATGCTTGAGAGGTATTTTAAAGGGTTCTAAACCTCACTTATACATGGAAGAAACCTACATTTTAAAACAATGAGCTATTTTTCAATGGACAGATCATGGTACAGGTGGTTTCCATGGTAGAGCTGAAAATATTCACAGTGGGGAAGGTGAGGAAAGAGGTGCTCTCATTCTCTGTGGGCAGGAGTTTGGTTGGGGCAACCTTCTGGAGAACAACGCAGCAGTATCTTTCACCTTGTACAATGTTTATATATTTTGACTGATCAATCACTCTTCCATGAAATTATCCTATAGAATTCTCAAACAAGTACCCAGAAGACACATATTCAAAGACACTCTTCACAGCATTGTTTAAAAATTCAAAAAACAAATTGAAAAACTGGTGAGAGCTTAACTGTCCATCTAGAATGATCAGTTCAATAAATGCTATAAAGCCACTAAAAAACATACGGTAAATCTATGTGACTGTGCTCATTTTGAAATTAACAATAACATGTTTCTTGAGCTTTCAAAATGCCAGCCACTGTTCTAATAAGCCCTTCACATATGTTAATTCCCTTAATGAACAAAAAACTCCAAGATACACAGATAAGTAAAAAAAGACAGTTGCAGAACAAACCATGTACTGTGGTTCTATTTGTATCGTATTAGTATATATGATATATATAATAAATATCATATGTAAAAAATTATCACATATATAATATATAGCTATATAGATATGTATGTATATATGTGAGTGTGTGTATGTTTGTATGTGTGAGTGTGTGTGCGTGAGTGTATGTGTGTGTGAGAATGTGTGTGTGAGTATGTGTGTGTGAGAATGTGTGTGAGTGTGTGTGTGAGTGTATGTGTGTGTGAGAATGTGTGTGTGTATTTGTGTGTGAGAATGTGTGTGTGAGTGTGTGTGCGTGAGTGTGCGCGTGAGTGTGTGAGTGTGAGAATGTGTGTGTGAGAATGTGTGTGTGCGTGTGAGTATGTGTGTGTGTGAGTGTGTGAGTGTGTATGTGAGTGTGCATCTGTGTATCCAGAAACTTTTAGGGAAAAGAATGGCTTACAGTGACTACTCAGGAGCAACAGGACTTAGAGAAAAGGTAATTTTTCCTTTTTATTTTTATAATCTTCCAAATTATTTGAACTTTTCACTACATACATGGATTGCATCTATTTTTTAAACGTTAATGTGTGTTATCTGCCTAATTAGATTATGGTCTGTTTGTTTTTTTTCTTTCTATTTCTGTATATTTTTTGAAACCTAATAAAACTTATTTGGGAAAAGGTAGCAATATGAGAAAAGATTCATATTTCTGTCTGTTTGTTTTTGTGTGTGTGTGTGTTTTTGAGGGCAGTGTCACTGGCCCTCATATGTGGGACCGAACCGGGGCCACTGGCTTCCCAAGCCAGCGCTTAACCACCGCGCCACTCGGCCGGCCCTGGTTCATATTTCTTTTTATGCCTTCCTATAGTATAAGAATTTTTCATATGAGCATACATTACTTGCAATTTTTTTTTTCAGAAAATCAGTATTCAACAACTCCAATGAAAACATCTTATCTCGTTTCCTTTCTGATGCAGGAAACCCCGGAATATAAGGTTTTGGATGGGAATGCTCAGGATTCTAAAACAGTTGTTTGGCTTACGGTTTTCTTCTTCCCAATACCAAGTCATTTTGATAGTAATTTTTAAAAGGCCAAGTTTAATTACAAACAAAACAAAACTAAGGGGGGAAACACAATTATCGATGTATGAATTGTGATGTACGCTGCTCTGCTATCTATACCATGTGACTTAACTACATAGATCGAGGATGATATTTACGTGTGTTCCATAAAGCAGCTGACATATGGCGACTGTTGATTGTTGCCATCATCATCATCATTATTAAAGCCACTGTTCATTAGCTCCTTCCTATGGATCTAATACTGAGCTCCATATGTCACATGTATTAGCATATCTAATTCTCACAACAACCCAATAAGAGTCCTGGTTAATTATTTACTGGAATTATCTAAAATTATAAAAATATGGGGAAAAATTTAGGATGGCAAATAGTTAACTGAAATCTATAAACAATTAAGTCTAGATTTATGGTATGTACTCCTAACTCTTTCAGAGATATTTTTATGCAATATCTTTATCAGAAATAAGACCATAAAGTGGCTCCTGAATAATCTCCTTGCCATTTGTTCCAAAGGTCACTCCTTCCGGGTAACCGTTCCTCACACATGTCTCTCACACACAGGCAGGTAACTCAGGGCCTCAGGTCTTCATCCTGCACATGGCCTTTCAGTCCTATCAGGGCTCGCACATTTTTAGATCCTCACCTGTCCAGCAGCAGTTCCAGCACTTCTTTAGTGGACGCAAAGCCTCTGTACGTTGACAGGAAGATGCTGATGTAGGTGAAGTCATTGTCCCCAAAAGCTGTCAGCAGGTTCTCCACCAGCTTCTCCAAGGTGCCAGCTTTTATGGTCCTGATCTTACAGGTCTCATACTGACTGACGGTATGTCCTGGGGGCAGCTGGTCCCCTTCCACCTGCACAATAAATTCATGGTCATGAGCAAGAGAAATGATTCACCAAAGTAAAACTGAGAACACTGTAACAGCAGAAGCATAGCTTGTCAGGTTTGCCCTTGCTCTGATTTCCCTACAAGTCACGTAAGGCCATCCCCCTGCTTGTGAGTAGAGTGATGGGAGTGGGGGTAGGGAGTGGGGGGTTCCCTCCCCCTCTAGAAGTAGAGGTATCACTTCATCATGGTCATGTTTGCTCCTATGTACTATCCTATCAAGAACTAGGCTGCTGGCATATTTTATCAAGGATGATTTTCATGATCCCAGGATTGCATTTAGTAAATGTTATCAATCATTTCCTTTGGATTGTTCCATGGTAATTTTTCAAACTCATTCTTAAAGAGAGCTCTCACGGCGGTGTGCTGGAACCAACTCATACAGGCTTTGGAGAACTGACTGTTACATTTTTAGGATTTGTGTGAACCAGTGGACATCATATTGATAGCTTGAAAAGTCAGCCTGGTGGGAATATGTTCTCCATGGAAATCTGTGGAGATCTAACCATGATCTGATGTTCTTCAGTCGGTGGAAAGCATTATATTTTCTGATTCAACAGCAACAGCAATCAACAGAGTTGACTGAGAAGTGGCTGGTGGCTGTACATAGCAGCTCTGGGCTAATCTCCGGGGAATAATGGCAGGGTGGGTGAGTGAATGGCCCCTGCCTTCTGGAAACCTGCAACGTACAAGAGAAGACATCTGCTCATGAGAAGTAGCTGTGGCATGAGAATGAAACTGTGAATAAAACTGGGAAGTATAACTGCACCTTGGGGACATAAACCATAATAATGCTTCAGAAGTGATTAGTGATAAAATCTGTAAAGCTTAAAACTGAAGATGAGGAAAGAGAATTAGATGGAAGAAAAATATGGGTGTGCCTTAGATTCTGCAATAAATTTGTGCCTAACAAATTATACAGAGATGCAGTTTTCAAAGTTTAACTTGTCTTTCATAAGCACTAGGGAAGGGATCTAACCAGAGGGTCTTCTTCTAAAGCAAACGATCATTCTAAGTGATGCCAAGAAGTTTGAATTGTCAGTTTGAATTGTTTCATACCAATTTTCCTAAATTGAAATAATCAGACATGTGAAAATTAAGGGAGGGGGGCAGAGAAGAGCGAACTGCATCTCTAAATGATGACATTGTGTTTACTGAGCGACATGCTCGCCCTATGTTCACCCTGCCTGTGAGACATTCAAGCAATGGAAAGGAGTTAGCAGGGCAGACTGCTTTCTGCAAGACCAAAGTGGGAGCAATCGCTTTCAGAGAGGGGTTCTAACTGTTAACAGGAATTAATATGAAGACTCTAGCTTATATGGTTGCTGACCTTTTTTTTTCTTCTTTATTTAATTTTGAAAGATACTTTTAGTTTACTAAGGAGAGGCGTCAGGTTCAGGCAAAATACCCAATGTTTCTTTAGGCCTGTTACAGCTATTGATCAGATCATGGCCTAATAACTGTTCTTTATCACTTATATGTATTGTAGTTTTAAAACAGGCCTAATAGTACCCATCCGTTTCCCAGGAGTTTCAACTAACTTTAACCAGGAACAACAAATGAAAAAGACATATTGGTCCAAAGTCTAATTACATTGTTAGCTACTTGGAACAGTGTTGCCCTGAGTTTGTGCTGTAAAACATTAATTCCAAAACAAAAAAGTGCTGAGTTCAAGTTTGGGAACTACGGAGTTAAAGTCAAATACATGACTTTAGAATCTCTTTAAAGTCCTTAACATGATAACATGGTATGAAACTCCAAGAGAAGGATGTGGTTTATGACATTTCCAAACGGGTTTCCCTTTATTCTCAGAGCATCTTACTGAACATGAGAATGAACAAAGTTTGCAAAATGTTAGCTTAGAAAGTCACCATGATGCATTTAAAACTTAATTCCCATTTGCCACTTTCACTTAATGAAAAGAAAAATCAAGATTTACAAAATACAATGTTAACTTTTCCCTTCTAACATCTATATATTTTTTAATCTCTTTCTTAGTACCAAAATGTAGGAATGCTTGGTGTGCTTTACTTTGTCATTTCAAAAGACCTGGTCAAAATAATTATTAGCCTGATCACATTAAAAAATGGTCATCAAAAAGTATACTTCAATCAAATCTTAAGAACAACAAAAGGAACTGCTTCTTAGTCTACAGGAACATTCGAACTCTAATTCTAAATCAAGCTTCCTTACCTTGTGGCAATGTCAGGGAACCCTTCGCAAATAATTCTTTAATTTGATGATGCTTATTTTACTCACAATGTAAATTCCACTTTAAATCTTTTCTTACTGAAAGTAATCACTATTTTAAAAGAACTGATTTTTCACTGAGCATTGATGTGGCCAAAAATTCAAACAGAGAAAAATGCCTGTCAAAGGACCTGATGAAGTGGGTCCCTTTTCCTGCCAGAGAGCAGATTTGGCAGGAAGCCATGTTCTCCCCCTGGGAAGGGAATCACGGCACTCATTAACCCAGTCACTTCCTTTCGGCCCTCCTTCTGCTCTGAAAAAAATCTCAAGATGAATGCTTGATCCCCATAAGTCCCTCTAATGGTTTTTCTTCCTCAGTGTTTGCATCTGTAAGTTAGGAAGAACCATTCTGGAGCTAACAGAATGACTAATAAAATACTTTGACAATTTAGATTTAAAAAATCAACCTCGGACTGCAATGAGCTAGCATCAATTACAATACAAAGTGCAGGAACTGCTCTAAAATCATTCTCCCCCAAATTAATGACGCATGTGAAAGTGGAGAACCCTTGCTCACTCTTCTGCACATTTGCTAGGCACCCGGATATTGACTTGCCACAGCAAGGGGAAGATCAGGTTTTTGAAGATGGGTTCTAATTTACCAACACTCGAATCACGTACATTTTTTAATAAAATGAAACTTTAAAAATGATCTGCTTCTTACTGGAGTTATTTTAACATAAAATTATACAAGAGTGAAACAAAAAAATATACTCTGCCTTATGGTCAGAGTGGAGAAGCTAAACCTTAGTTTCATTTTTGCAGCCAAATATTCAAAAACGACATAACCCTGTTAAGAGACTTTAGGATCTTTTTTGTTTGTAATATCTCAATACCTTTGAATTCTAGTTTAAAAGAAAAGTGGGAAGAGGTGGGGGGAGAGCCTTGGCAGACAAGTGTTTAATAACCCAGACTTAGAGGCAGAGGGCTGAGTCTGCCCTCTAGGTTAGCACGCTAACAGGAAACAGCTCAATCTGGATTTAATCAGAGACCATCGCTTTACTGACAAGATCATGATACCGAGGCCACAAAAATGTTTCATGACTGTTTTTCTGGCCAATCTTTCTGCCATTTGAATTCAGCTTTCCTTAAGAGAACATGTCTGACTCCTATCTAAAACTCTGTCCAACTATCCTAGCCGAGGACTATCCATTGTGCCCTGAAGGGGACAGGAGGAAGAGAATGTGAGAGATGAAATGTGCCATATTTCAATTCTGTTGTCCAGTCATGGAGAAATACACTCTTTCACCGTCGAAAACATAAACTGCTAACAACTTGGGTGTTTCTAATGTGGAAAAAAAATTTTTTTCCTTCAATCAGAATCATACTTCAGTCATCTGATACTTTTACCAGGGAGTGTGCTAAATAAACAACCTCCTTAGCCTGGAGGCAGTGCGAAGTCCTCTCCAAATCATGCTCAATCCTTAGCACACCAGTTCTCAGACATCCTGACCTGAGCAAAAAAGTATATAGTGAGAGCTATTCCAGTCTTAACTTCCAAAGAAAATCTAAAACCCACATCCAAGGTTTTATGGACTTTAAGAAGGAACACATTCCTATCTCTTACATTCATCCCAGAAGACCAAGGGTACATTTTTATACTCTCTTTTCAAATGCCTTACAACCACCATCTAGCAACAAGAAACCACCGTCGTATAGGAAATGCCATGAGTGACTCACAAATCAGCTCTGATCATCTGTCCATGTTGCCCAATTACATATAGATTAAATGTCCTTGCTGTGCAAAGAAAAAATACATGTATGTAATGGTACACAGCAGAGCATTATGTCAAGGCTAGTGCATCTGAGTCTAGTGAGCTAGTTACATATGGTACATTCAGAGATGTACGGCAAGAGTCTCTATAAAACCCTAGGGCATATGACCTCAAGCTCAGTATGCACGTATGCATTGTGTGAACTTCTACTTTGGGTGTGAATTCTTTTTTGTTGTTGTTGCTAGATTAAGGTTACCAGGATACCCACTTAAATTTTAATTTCAGGTAAACAATGAATAATCAAATAATTTGGGGGCATACGTATATCCCAGGAAGAATTTCGGACCTACTGATACTGAAAAATTGTTTGTTCTTTATCTGAATTTCAAATTTAACTTGGCATCCAGTATTTTTATTTGGTAAATCTGGCAACTCTGTGCTAAGTGCATACAAAAGGTACAGAATGGCTCTCTCTTTTATTTATTCATCTACTTAGTCAGCCACACAGTAGCTCAATGGTACAATGGGTTGGGTGCTGTAAAGACAGTAGAGATATCCAGGTAAATAGAATGCAGTTGTTCAGTATGGTGGAGGAAACAGACACAAAGAAACCATCAAATTTCAGTGTGAGTAAAGTGATGGAGAGAGAGGCAGATATCCTGGAAGGACCCAGAGGGACCCAGCATAGAGGCAGCATCAGAAAAGGCCTCCTGAGTAGGTGGTGCTTACACTGGGTTTTGAATCATGAGTGGGAGTTAACAGTGTAGGAAGGGGTGGCTGGCAGAGGGACCAGCACAAAGCCATCAAGAAGAAAAGAGGTGAGAGTGGGGAAATGTGATTTCAGGAGCGATATGACAAAGGGAATGACAGCTTGGTTAGGGAGTCAGCACGGGACTACCTGATGGAGGAGGGCTCAGGTCAAGTCAGACCTTACGGAGCATAGACACCATTTCCTAGAGGTTTAAGCACCGTCCGAGAAATCAAGTGTGGAGGCCAGATCTGACGGGAAGTTCTGAAGCTGAGAAAATCTGTGGGGAAGTTGTTGATACTGCAGATGAGCAAACTGTAAAGGCCTTTCCTTGTGCAGTGGTAGGTAATAGGGACAGAGGAAGTGTTGGGTGGGTGCCATATTTAGGAACTATTCAGGAATGGTCAAGACTTAGTGATTAATTGGATGCAGAGGATGAAAGATGAAGGAAAAGAATCAAGTATCTTTACCTAATTTCTAGTGTGGATGACTGGCAAGATAACGGTGTGAACCACATGAAAGAAAACTGAGGAGGGGGAGGCAGGTTTTGGGGGGCAGAGGTATTGAAATGCACTTTAGAAATGTGGAACTTGAAGTATCCTTGGGGTTTTCCAATGCAACGGTCCAATGGGCAGTTAGAAACTAAAAGAGGGGGAGAGGTCTAAGATGGAAATATGTAGAAGGTGCATCCATGAAAACAGCTTCATTATTCCAGGCAGCACGTGTAGAACGGGAAGAGTAGTGGGCCACGGTGGCAACTGGAAGAATACCAAAATGAACAGGGCTCCAAGAGTAAAGGTACCTAGCTCTTCGAAGAGGTTGGAGTGCATGTGGCATATTTACACATCGCCTGATCCATGATGGCATTTCTGGGCAGAGGACCCAGAAGAAATCTTCACCACCAGGTTCATACATATGCCAACATATGCACCCTCCATCTCATTTGAAAACATATTCAGGTCTGGCCAGCGTTGTGCTGGAGCCAGCTGGACTGCTTGCAAGAGACAACTGTGCGCACGCCTTCTCGCTTCCGAGTTCAATGACATCATGTTGGTACCATGAACTCGGCCGTGGTGGAAACAGTTACACAATGGAAACGGGCAAACTGGATGCAAGTCGGGGCTGTTCTTCTGGAGGGCTGACTTATCAGCATGCCATTACCCGGGAGTCCCTCTCATGTGATGTCAATGGTAAACGCAGACAGACAGACCTTCATTCTGGTTGAACATTTTTCTCTCCTTCTGTGTTCATTTCCATGAAGGGATATGTATTGTCGCTATGACGTTTGCCCTCATAGAACACAGAAAATTATGCCTCTGAACTAAGATAAAAGTAGATAGAAGAATGTGTTTATGATGAATGAATGTGCTCTAAAACACATGACAAGATTCCCGGGAGGTGACTTTGCTGGAAGCCACACATTAGAATGTGGTCAAGTTTCTATGGAGAGCACCCCTCATCCTCAGGAAAAAGCTAAAGAAGCTGTAATAACAAACCACAGCCAGTGTTCTAGCCCAGAAATCCCAGCCCCTCCCCCATCCTGTCTCAGCAGGGTTTCCTAGACTGCCCCCTCGAATCCAGGAACTGGGGGTGGGGGTGGGGGTGTTGTGACAGACGGACAGGAAGTTGTGTTTTCCATTGCCTAAAAAATAGTAGCCCTCCTGACTGTGAATCTGCCGGGTCCAGTGTTAATCCATAACAGGCTCAATCTTCCATGACACGATTCCCCATCTGTGACATTCTGGTCCTCCTTTAAGGTTCCCAAAGACTTCAAGGGGCAGGTTCAAAAATTTAAACGGATTTCAGGGAGTTTGCTGACTACATTTCTCAAACCAAATAATTTCACTTTTATATGCCCCTTTTCTGCTTGAAATTCAGAATGCTAATGAATGGGATATTATGAATTAACCTGGGGTGTCCAGTTCCATTTCTGAGGCCAATTGACTACCGGACATAGGGCAATAACTTAAAGTTTCACTGTCTTGGCCAGCTACTTTAGAAAATGAAGAAACCGCACGCTATTTTGAGTAGTTCAAGGATTCAGAGTTACGTGGAGAGGAGAGAGGTTGGAACTAAAATAGTCACTGTTGCATTTGCCAAATAACATCGCATATGATTTGGTATCCAGAGCGAACTGGCAAAATTCACAACTCCCTCCTCTCTCATTCAGAGCCTCAACTGCCCCAGGTCTTCCTATCCTGAGGTCGCAGGTTAGCAGGTGCCCTGGCTCTCTGGACGTCATTCTGTTTTTGTGCAGCGCAGCCAACCTCCATCTGAAAAGGTCAGCAGGGGGTAGTGAGCGCCTGTGGGACCTAATATTCTCTGTGAATGAAGCCTGCTATGAATGGAAAGGCTTTCCCAGCCCATCATAAATCCCACAGACAGTTCCATGGGGCTCTAGTTCCTTGGGAGAGTTAAAGGGCCCCTGCACTGAACCTTGGGGGATGAGGGGAGGTGGAGAGAGGGCAGGCAGTGGGTGGTGACTGCCTGGTATTTCCAGACTTAATCACCAGTTTGATTTTGACTCCGCATACCACATTATGAAGTCTCCGATCCGACCCACTTTTCCTATGGGATTAGTTCAGTTTTAAGCAAGGTAAACAGTTAGTCCATGCTATTATTATCACCTATTATCATAATGATCAAGCATAAAAATCAAAGCCCCATTATCAAAATGCCAGTAAAATCATTACTCCCCTAGATTTCAGGATTCCAGGAACGGCTCTGTCCAGGTTGTTCCCTGTACCCTCTAAAACTAAATTTCTAAAGTCTACGTGGATTTACAAATTCAAATGTAAAATTTCGAGTTCCCACAGAGCTCTGAGACATGGGGCCTCTGGAGAGTGCCCTATCCCGTGGTGCTCCGTTTGGCACAGGTAATGTTCCCACATCACAGAACTGCCGACTGAGAGAGCAGGCAGGTATCTTTCAACATACTATCAGGGTGATCAAATCTAGGGCAAGGTATGAAGAAAAAAATTCATTTATCTGGAGTACATCTTGACAAGGAAAAACATTCTGAGATGTTCTAAATTAAATGACAGCGGGCCGGAGAATGAAAGACAGGACAGTTACGCTGTTAATTGCTGGGGGCCAGCTAATAAGACGGCTCACATTCCTGAGTGCACATTGAAACTCTGAATTGACTTCCAGGTGGTTAGTTCTGTGGTTATCCAAAAGAGAGAATAGCCATGGAATCCCAGGAGCCTCTGCTCCTTGCTTACACATGAACCTCCAAAGAAGACAGCACTTCTTCCCCACAGACTCTGTCCCAGAATTGGCCCTGCTTCCCCATCTCCCACCTGCTTTGTCTGTAGCCAGCGTACATTCTTTCAAACCATCTTACATCTTTCTCCCCTCTTCTTGAGGAAAAAAAAATGCTCACCACCTCCAAGATGGTGGCCAGGTTGCCTTTGCACCTGGGGCTGCTGCTGCTGGTGGTTTAGACTTCATGCACCAGGACCAGCTGTTTTTCTTACTATCAACAGCCTAAGAAACCCTTTCTTTTCAAAAGACTTTCGGCCACGGCAGTGAAGATTTTTGTTTTACGGTCTCTTTGAATGATGCACTGAAGTAAACTGGCTATTTTTTCTTAATAGGTTTTCCTCCTCATAAGCTGTAAATGAATTCTAAGAAAACCACCCTTATGCCCTCCATGAAAAAGAAGAGAGAGTTAACGTATTTATACTTTTGGGTCAGATGCTCAATACTTACAGAAAAATCCTGTGGTACAGGAATTATTTCCACGTTACTTGAGGAAACTGAGTTTTGGAGAAGTGAGGGGTCTGACCCAAAGTTACGCAAACAATTGGCACAATTGACAGAGTCAGGATAGAAAACCAGCCCTGTCTTTCTTCTATCACAGTGTGTTGTGTTAAAACAAAGAGCCGCAATACTGGGTATTCAGTCTCCATATCTGTACACCCAAGGCTATCAGAACTCAAGCCCAGATTCTCCATACTTCATAGGATTCTTATAAGAAAGAGATACTAGATCTGAAGTCATGTTGAACGGTTACAAAAACTCTTCAGGATTCTACAGATAAAAGGAAATATATGTGTATTGCAAAATCCTTCTCTTTTTATTTTCTTTCCCAAAGTTAGGTCTTCTTACCTCAAATGTTCTCTGGTATTATCCATCCTACCTCCTGACACTGACTGAAATCTTAATACCTGAGGGTGAAAAATGGTTTGGTGCTAAACACCCTCACTGGAGGAAAACCCAAATCCCGTTCATTTTACAGATTCTTAAATGAGTAAATTAAGTCTAAGAAAAATGAATGATCGCACCCAAAGGTACAAAAAGAAGCTAGGAAAGCAATAGCTGTGTGAGAAGCTGCCGGATGATACAGTGTTGGAACCCATGGGGAGCACTCATGTTCTGCTCTGATTTCCTGATTATAAATTAATTTTTCTATCTGCTGGATTTATAAATCACTCTGGTCAAGAGATAATTTCCTCCTATTTTTAGAAAGAAAAGGAAACGAGTGCAGGATGACAACATGATTGATTATGGAAAACAGCCAGATGGAGTGGCAGGTTTGTAAATGCTGGCACTTAACACAAATAAATAAAGGAGGAGGTAAGAGTATAGACAAGACTGAGAGCTGGCAAAAAAACATAGATCCAATTTCTCCAAATGCACAGAACCTGAAAAAGCAACCATTTTGTTCGCTAGATTTTAATGTGTCAAAACTATGTGTAAAAGGATAGGCATGCCAGTTGTAAAGAAAATATTTATCCTCCTAATGATATGCTCCTCACTCCCACGGCTCATGACCCACACTTGATGTCAGTCAGTAAAAACAGTATTCAAAGAGTCTCCATTGTGCAAAGAACCCAAATGAGGCGCTAAGGGAATCTATGAAGGAAATGAAGGTTTCGAACTCTTTAAAGACCTAACAGTAGAGATTATAACATAAAGGTGAACTTTTTGATTTAATGGCATGAAAGAAAGTGGTGTGGAGAGTTTAATACAAGTGCATATTTAATATGTAAACACCAGATAAATAAGCAGGGGCCTTAGAGAGAGAATTTTAGAATTGACAGGGATAAAGACCTCTTACAACCCTGAAATTCAATGATAAGGAGAGCAGGTGAGAAAGAAAAACAAATATGGCATGGAACTAGGCTCCTTCTCGAGTTCCAGTTCAATTAACCATCGAGTACCTGATAGTGCTTTCTATGTTTCTCACTGGTGAGCTAGAATAACTCTCTTTAATGTGGTTGTTTTGGTAGTTCCTAAGTACATTTGAGTGGATTCATTCATTCAACAAATATTCGTTCAGTCCCTACTATGTGGCTACTGGAAGCCAGATATCACAAAAGAGAGACAGACAGACAGATGCTAACTCACACACACAGGCACGTCCTCTACAACCAAAGGCGCCGTCACTGCCTGGACCTGGGTTTCCTCTTCGGGGGCTCCATTCCCTAGAGTCAAATCCCTCAAGTTCCCAGATCCTGAGAGTTTGATGCTGCTCTGCTAGACATACCATAGAGAGATAGGGCTGATTTCATCATCTTATGCAAATAGAAGCTACTATGGATAGTAATTGCAGATGGGACCATCGACCAAATTGATGTAACTATGTACAGTCCCCGGCCACAGCTTCTCGGAGATACCTTCAGCAGAGCTATGGTAATAGACTAAAGGGTTGTATCATTCATTCACATGGGTCAAATCAGTTTTACTGTCAACCAAGGCACTGCTCGACCCCACAAAGATAATACATCAGACGATATGTTCAGAAAAAGGTTCTCCAGTTTTGGTTATAGTAGTCTGAGTTTCTGAACATGTTTTAAGGTGGTTTTGTGGAAAATGTCACTAAGAACAATGTACATTTGGGGATTTACTTTTCTGTTTCCTTGAACACACAAAACAGTTCGCAAAGGAATCGCCTGGAGTGCTGGGTAAATTAGCTGATTCCTGAGCCCAAGTTCCAGAGATTCTGTCTGAGCAGAGGGGCTTCGCACTTTCACCAGCATCTCAGGTGATTCTAAATGTAGAAGAGCCACTTTGGGAAACACCGTGCTTGACGATGTAAAAACAAAGGTGAGTAAGGTTTACTGATGGGATAAAGGAGATGCTGATTAACCCACATAAGCTTAGACAAAGCTATGGGAACTGTCTCAGTTTCCTCATCTGCAAACTGGGACTAATATTACCTGTACCTTCTTTAACTCATCTTGATGATGTGAAAATGATTCAAAAACACACTGTGCTTTGAACTGCTTGATATCAAAGGACTGTATAACAAACTAAGGTATTATTACCGCTCATGTCAATGACTGAGATGCTTTCAAGCAAGCCATGTGATCTTTCTAATGTGTTTAGCCTATGAAATTCAATTGGTTTTCCTATAAGACGGGACAGTAGTATTAAGACTTATTATTATTAAGTATTAGCACATATAGCTTTCTTCTACTCTCATCACTCTTCTACCTGGTTGTCAATCCTATGGAAACGCTTTGGCACCTACCTCCTGTGGTCGACCCTGGAACTCTCTGCCCCTTTTGCTTATGAACATCATTTTCGCAAGAATTAATAATTCTAAGTGGCATGTATCCATGATAATCTTATAAAGGAGATCAATTTATTACCCCGATTTCACAGATAGTTCGCAGAAAACTGGTACCCCGAGAGGCTAAGTGACTTGTGCCAGGTCACACAGATAAAAACTGTCCAAAGCCAGGATTCCAATCGAAGTGGTCTGGACTCAGAGTCACATTTCACCACAACTCTGTCTCATCTCCCTCAAGGCTCTCCTCTCATCCTCAGGCTGATCACTGGCTCCTCATCCTTCACGTACCATCAATATGGAAAGATTTCTAACCTCAAGCTTCTTCCCTTCTTGGTCTATACACTTTCTGCCCATTATATACTTATATGCATACAGTTTCATCTAATACAAATAGTATATTAACTCCCAAATCTGTATCTCCAGTTCTTACTTTTCTTCCAAATGCTACACTTAAATTTCCAGTTGTCACGCATCCACCTGGATAATCCATAAGGAACTCTAATTCAGCATGTACAAAAAAGAGACTCACTTTATTCCTCTAAAATCTCACCCCTTCTCTAGCCTCTGACTTAATGGTCCAAGTCATAAGCCTGCAACTCACCCTTATTCCCACCTTATCTCCCCCTCACCACCAAAATCCAGGCTGTCCCATTCCCTAAATATCTCTCCGCCCTGTCCTCCTTCCCCAGCCTCACTGTCTTGCCTTAATTTAGATCTCATTTCCTAATGGGTATGTGTAACAAGCACTGACACAGCCTCATTTGCCTCTAATCTTGCCAAAATGATCTTTCTGAAGCACAATTCCTACTTTTAAACTCCAAGTATCTACTAAAGTGAAGCATGCCTATATATGACTCAGCAATTCCATTCCTAAAAGATATGCATGTATATGTCCCCCAAAAGATGAGGACGAGAACATTTTCAGCAGTTTTATTCATAATAGTCATAAAAGCCACACACTCCCCATAGTATAACTATTTGTTTACTTACAGGCATCCTCTACTGCACTGTGAAATCTTTAAAGGCAGGGACTAGTCACATTTATATTTATCTCTCCAGAAATTAGCCTATAACCACATCAATAAGCACTTCATGAATATTAGTGAATTGTATGTTTTTAAGATAAAAATGAACTTTTTATCTAATAAATCTTTCTAATGATATTATGGTCCCTAAATAACCTTTACTCGATTCTTCCAAATTCATTCGAATAAAAGAATCTCTACATATAAATGAGAAAAGTCTGTACACATACAATGAAAGCGTGTGATGCTTGATCATCACCTCTTGGCTGGACTGCTAAAGTAAATACCCTTTTAAATTGTTCTCATGGCATCCATAGCGATCTTGTAAAAACACAAATCAGATCGTGTTACTCCCCTTCTTACCAGTTCCCACTGGCTTCCCATAACACTTGGAATAGTAAATACGCAGACTTCTACCAAGGCCTGCAAGGCCCTTCCTGTCCGCCTACAGCTTTGACCCACCACCACTTTCCCTAAACCCCGGCCACACCAGCTGGTTCTGCGAGCTCATTCCCACCTAATGAGCGTTGCGTTCGTTGCTTCGGCCTAAAAGGCTGCTCAGCCTGATCTTCTCATGGTGGATCCTTCTCCTTATTCACTTCTTTTCAGCAGATGGTAGCTTCTCAGATCACCCCGACTCCCCTGGCCTATCCCTCTAGTGTCACATGACCCATCTTCCCCTGCCAGGCCAGACCACCTGATCCAGGTTGAATTTTTTATAGCACCAATCCTTTACTTGCTTGCTGTTTGTAAACTACAAAACAGAGCCCTTCTCAGCCTTGTTCACTACTATCTCCTCGGGGTTTAGAGTAATGTCTAACACTCAGGAATCTCCATAAATGTTTGTAGGAATGAGTAAAAAACGAGTTCATGTTGTAATTCAATTGCAAATGATGTAAAAAATCTGAATCAAAGACTTACTAAATTCCACAGATCTACTGAAAAATACCAAACTCTGTCCTCTGAACTAAAAATCTTATGTAAACGAAGTTAACTGATTTAATCTCTTCACAGAGGTTGAAAACTGAAGGGAATTTATCAGAAGGTTCTAAGCTGCTTTTGAATCTCAGTTCCATAGTGGTTATCATGATTTTAAAAATGACTGAAGTCATGTGGGGGTTTTTTTCCTCCAGAATTCCTTTCCCATCAAGATGGAGACGCTGAATCAAACTACACACAAGGATCTCTCATTCCCTGAGCCTGACATTGCCCTCATTGTTCTATCAGATGTAAATGCCACTCAGCCAATGGCTGGCTTTGAAAACAGAGAGTGGGCATATGCTCTTGTTTTGACTTCTTACAAGTGCAAGTGGGAGTATCAGAGGAAGTGAATACACAAGCTAATCAACCAGCAACATGATATAAGTGTAAGTTCATTGCAAGAAGTTTACTTGTGGGGTGTTAGACTACCAACAAGCTTCCAATACTTTCTGTGTGAAAGACATCCTAGAAAGTAAGGGTTTCACTTGAAGCTTTTTAACTTTCCCTTTTCTCCTCTGCCAGGTTCTAAGCTTTGAACACTAACAACATGGTTTGAGGACTCTAAATTTATAATAGGCTTTGATTACTAAAATAAATAAATGCTCTCACGCCTCATTCTAGAACACTAAATGATGGTGGCTTCTACCTTATGACAAGGCTCACTGGCTACCTCGGTCATTAAACCTTTTAAAGTGGAGATCTAGAGCAATGCTTCTTTACCACAAATCCCACTTTCATTCATTTATTTATTCAGAAATATGTATTGAGCTTTTACTATGTTCAAGGTGCTATTTACTATGTTCAAGGTGCTATTATAGACACTGCAGATACAGAAGTGAACAGAGATACAGTCCCTATTCTCAGGAGGCCAGTATTCAAGCAGAGAAGACAAATATTAAACAGGTAATTTAACAATTATCTAATGACACTACAGATCATTGCTTCCCCTAAAAAGGAGCTAAAAGGACATACGGGGATCAGATTTTCTCATGGTGGTTAGGACAAGTTTCAGTGAGGAAACAGATCAGAATAACAGTAGGTGTTCATCAGGTAAAGGTGAGACAGACAGTATTTCAGGTGAAGTAACTGCATGTGTAAATGTCCTGAGGTCAGAAGATACGTGGCATCCTGGAAAGATAGAGGGAAGCTAATGTGGCCAAGGGGAGGGAGGCAGAGGAGGGTGGCAGGAGATGAGCTTAGCCAGGAGAAGAATTTTCATCTTTAATTTAATATCAATGAGACGCCATTAAAAGATTTTAAATAGGTAAATATTTCAGGGTCAAAGATAACATGGGTCCACATGAAGAATGAACTGTAGGAAAATAAGAAAGGATTCAGTTAGAGGACTACTGGAAAACGCAAATCCACCTGCATCCACCCCAGGACTCACCTGGAGTGCTTGTTAAAGCAGATTCATGGGCCCTGCCTCCATCCAAATTCCTGCAATTGGGGAAGCTGTATTTAGCCCCAGGTTGTTATAATAAAACATGAATGATTAAGAAGCACAGTAACAATACTAGAGGAATTCCAGTAATCATTAAATGAAATAAACCATGATAAGTAAAATAATCTGCTTTTACTTGGGCATGACTTCCCTCTTCTAAAATTTTGGCGTTACCACTCTCCTCTCTAACTCTGTTTCTTCCTTACCCATAGCAAGGGACAAGTTTTATTCTTTTTCCATAGTCATCAATTGATATTAGTCTTATTCATAGTAGTAGCATACACATACTTGTCATGTTCCTGATTGAAGCAGATCAGAGGAAATTAACACATAAGCTAGTCAGTGTTACTATACAAATTCAATGCTGACTAGAAAACTTCAGATTGGGAATAATGTTCTCTTTTAGTTGTGTAGCCCTTTTTAATAGTCAAAGCTCTTTTATATGCACACTCTCATTTGGTCCCCACAATAAGCCCAATTTACAGATGTAGACACTGAAGGTCTCGAGGGGTTAAGTAATTTACCTGATCACATTCCTAGTGACTGACAGGCCAGAGTCAAACCCAGACCCCTCGGCTTCCAAAGCCACACTGGAAGGTGCAGTGCCAGGTGGCTCCAGTCGGTCAGACCCCCATTTTTCTCATGAGGGTCCCCCATGCATTGCCCTCTACCCCTCATTCCACACATGGCAAACAGGGAGAGCCTACTCCATGTTAGGTGCTGTGATAGATCACCAACTCTCAGGTCCTACAACAAGTCAAAATTCCCTCCCTGGGGGTATTGAAAGGGAAATGATACCTGTAGGCAAATCAGCACATCGCTGTTCCGTGTCACCAAAACTATTTGAAGGCAAATATTTAGATTTCATGTGAACAGGACAGAGGTCACGGGACTATGGGAAATTATAACTGTCTTCATCAAACAAAACATAAGCTTCCCTTGTCAAAGAGGTGTAATGGTCATGTCGCCAGTAGTAATTGTATGTTTGGATTTTCAAAAATGCATTCTCCTCTCCCACTTAAAAAAAAAAAAAAACTGCAACATTTCCCTTTCCAGGAATGTGATTTAACTTAATAGCTAAGCTAATAATCACTGGCTGCTTATTTAGTGCAAACAAAGAAAGCATTGTCTCTGCAAGTGGACACAATGGTCCCGAATGTGAGATGGATTTAAGTGTCTGGCTGAGAGTGACCATTATGTTATGTAACAAATGGAGCTGCATGAATACCTATTACATAACTCCATACTGCCGTGTTACTCTGCAGTGCGGGGGGCTTTCCCTTCACATGAAAAAGCTCTCCTCGGTCACTTCCATAGCTTGTAGGGTTAAAACAGTTAAATTATACTAAGCCAGGGAAATCGTGTACACAGCTATCGTGTCCAAAGAAAATAATGAAAGAGGAAAATAAGACAAAACAAAAACTTCTTCAAGGACTAGAAGGCAACTGTGGAGGAGGGTAGAATGTGTACAAGGTGACCAGGCTTAGAACTGAACTGAAGAGCTATGCTTTGTAGCTATGTCTTCATGGGGGAGAAATGACAGCATTTTTCAAATCTACTTATGTGAGTTTGATGGGCACCAGGCCGTTAGTTTGAAGCACATACTGGTTCATTTTGCCAAAAAGGCATAAGAGGCACAAAGAGGGCACTGATGTCACATGACAAAGCAGTGGTCAGTATGGAAGCAACACCAGTGACAATGTTTCTAGCTCAGCCATTTATAAGTTCATCCCCCACATATTTCTCTGCTAATTCCACACCTCTGGTCAAAGGTCTCTGAGGTTGGGAAGGAAAGAGGCAATACCTTTAACATTTCCTCTCAGTGGATCTGGAAGGAAGTTGTTCAGGGTGTGAATGAGGTCAAGGAAAAATCAAATTTTTAAGAAACCAGTATATTTAAAACACACAACAGTGACCCTTTATGGGGGAAATTTAATATTCAACAAAGGAGAAGTTATTTTCCCAATGAGGGACCCTTTAAACCCCAACATTCTAAACGTTTAGTGTTTTTTTTTAAATCTGATGGCCATGTTTCTGCAATGTGTTCTTTTTCTGCCTTCAGAAGTAGGATGTCCTGAGCACCATTTAACCCTCCATTCATAGCTCAGTAGGCCACCAAAGCTACGAGGGACTGTACTATCTGCTCCTGAGACACTGACATAGACAGTAGGTCTTATTCCATAACTCCATGATCCCATATGTCTATACTTTTCTAGTTCTTATTCCTGGTATTTAATCATCACTGTTTTATGTTCATTTAGTAACAAATATTGATTGTACCTTCTGTCTGCTAGGTGCTATTCTAGACTCTGGG
Source organism: Aselliscus stoliczkanus (assembly GCA_033961575.1). NCBI lineage: Eukaryota > Metazoa > Chordata > Mammalia > Chiroptera > Hipposideridae > Aselliscus > Aselliscus stoliczkanus. Next base: position 68,043,476 of record CM066739.1, on the reverse strand, counting down.
AAGACAGCAGAGGAGAACAACAACCCAAACCCATGTCCTTAAGGAACACACGTTCCAATGCAGGAAAGGGACAATCAATGGATCAATCAATTACAAATCACAGGGTACGTTAGACAGTAGTTTAGTGGCAAGGAGGGTGAAACTGAAATGGAGGGATAGGCAGTTCCAGGGTTGGATTAGAGAAGGCCTCGCTGAGAGGTGACATTTGAAAACAGCCTTCCCCTGGGACTGTCAGTTTTTGTTATTATGAGTGTGTCTGCCTCTAAAAGCCCTACCCAACCATAAACAAAAAACTTCATTATGATTATATATAGATAACCAACTTTGCTATATATTAGGAATTGACATGGTATGTATTAAGAACATGGCCCTTCCTAAGATGTGAGAGCTATTTGGGCTACTCAGAGAACTTTTATATTAACTTTCAGTTTTTAAACATGCTCTGGAAAGTTGAGATAACCAAAAGCAACAGGGTATTACTATACTTGTTTTTTTAGAGTACATAAGCCTCTAAACATCTTCAAATTTTGGCCTCCCTCATATTCTATGATAATGAGCTAGCCTGTTTCCCCGCCCCCTTACCTCCCAAACTGCACTTTTTCAGACTCCTAGCTAACTGCGCTCTGCCTTCTTGCCTCCTAAATGAGACATTACCCAAGCTTGGCCTTCAACTCTCTTCCATTTATCATTATCATTCACTCTTACTGCTTCATACGTGTGAATAATGCCCAAATGTATTCCTCTAATCCCAGATCTCTTCTAATCAGAAAACTCCAGCACACTAGGTCTAAAATAGAAATAATCATGTCACTACCCTCCCGCCAGGACCACAAAGTGCTGTTCTTTCCAGAATCCCCATTTCTGCAAATTGTTTTAGTTCGACTACATCAAACACCTTAGAATCATCTTGGACTCTTCCCTCTGACTGTACAGGCAGTCACCAACAGCTATTGATGTCTCTTTCTTCTAGGAATACATGTCAGATATGTGTTCTAAACGTTAGGAAAACAAGGTTTTTCAGAGTTAATAGATACCTTCTCTAATCGGGAAGAGGAGTCAGGAAAGGTAGGACCAATATTTCAAACATGAAAGAAAAGAAAGCATCTGAAGACACTGAGGTGGTTGTATGGGTACTCCCAATGGTTAGAGATGGAAAGAAGGCCCCATAATTAGGACTGTATACTTAGGGTAGCATATATCTAAAAGCATGGTAACACGAGAGCGCATAGTCATAATGAGCTGAGTCTTGTGAAAACATTAAGGGCAAGTAAAATAGCTTTTTTTAAGCTATATTAGGAGCAAGAATGAGGAAGGGAGCGGCTCGCTGCTGATAGGTGGGGTAATGTCTACTGATAACAGAGAGAAAAGAGAGCTGCTTCACCAGTCTCGGGCTTCTATCTTCACTATCAAGGAAAATGATCTTCAAACTGGGGAGGACCAAGGGTAGGACCAACATGGTGAGGGGGAAAGTGGAGCCCAAGGCAAAGAAGGTGACAATAAGAAAGCGCACAGGGCCGGCCAAGTGGCGCGGTGGTTAAGCACTGGCTTGGGAAGCCAGCGGCCCCGGTTTGGGTCCCACATGTGAGGACCGGTGACACGGTGACACTGCTCTCAAAAAAAAAAAGAAAGAAAGAAAGAAAGAAAGAAAGAAAGAAAGAAAGAAAGAAAGAAAGAAAGAAAGAAAGAAAGAAAGGAAGGAAGGAAGTGCATAGCCCTGTGAGTGATTTCATGTCTCCAGAGCCAGATAAATAGCCTGAAAGGACACTGAAAGAACCAGGGATGTAATCATAATATTGATGAATGGAATCTCCATGGAAGCATAGAGTCACAGAAGTGTCTAAAGGCTGGCAATAACAACAACAAAAATACCAATTTTCAGACAGGAATTACATTAGACTGGAAACAATGGGCTGGTTTGCCAATATCCCAGATGGTTTGTAAGCAATGATGACTAGGAGCTACCCTGAAACCACTGAGAAAAACAAAATCCTATCAAGCGAACTTTCCATCCTACTCTGACCCTAGGCAAGTAACATAGAGTGCTGCAGAGATGATGTTCAGAGATTCAAAAAAACATTCCAACAACTCTCTCCTTAGATCTTTACAGATATGATGAAGGTCTATGAGTTGAATAGTTGTAGAACTGGCTAGATTTGTATCCAAATCCAATAGTCAAGGAATGCCAAACGGTGAAGCAATGTTAACTAGTGGGTACTGATAGGAGTGGGGAATGTCTTCAGCAATACAACAGAGTTTTGCCTTTGGTCATGTTGATTAAATCATAACTGAAGTGGATAATTGTATAGAACTTCATTAAACTGAATTGAAAGTGATAGCTGATCACATTCACTTACCGAATCAGAATTTTAGAAGATTTGGGAAAAAATAGCTAAGACTAACAAAATTCAATTTAATAATAAATATTTTCTACATTAAATTTTTTAAACCAACTCTCCAAGTACAGGTTACATGAGACTTAGTTTTATAACAGTTAATGTGACAAGAACTATAAGACCAAGGAATCTTAGCCGAATATAAATCCTGAGTGTTTACATTTGCTAAGAGATGTAATTTAAGTGCCATAGGTGAATGAACACACTCCTACTATTAAAAAGAACCATATGAAATTGCCAATGTCCAACCATTTTTAACTTACAAAGATGGTAATCTCATACAGTTCAACCTTACAGAAGATTACATGTGGTGTCACAAGAAAAGTACAAAAGACTTTGGAGTTCAGAAAAGGGCAACTTACCGCCATTTTGGAAACTGGATTGGACACACGGAAGGAAAAAGTGGCATGTGAACTAGAATGTGAGTGGTGGCTGCAATTTAAATAGAAGGAGATTTGGGGAAAGGAGGGCGTTTCAGACAGAGGCAATGGTGGGGAAAAAAGACCCTGGGACAGGAAGGTAGTCTGGTGAGGCTGACGTGCGGAATATGTAAAGGAAAGATACAGGAAGTAACACCACACGGGGAGACTGAAACTAGACTTTGCAAGCCCTCAAAGCCACTGTGACAAGTGCTCTAAAATTCTGACTTTCCTACAAGGGCCAAGAACCAAATTTGGCCCATTGGAGGGACTCACATTTGAATGAATAAATGAATGAATGAATGCATGATTAGTGAGAAGTGCAGGACAACAAGAGGTCACCATAAATACAGCTCCTGATTGCCAATTCAGTCTGTCACTGGAATCGCAATACTTTTCATCTGCAAGGGAACTTAAAGATCCTTGGTCTAACGTCCTCAAAAATTCTGGGTGACTACCAAGAGGACTGGAAATACTCAAGCAAAATCGAGGCGAAAGGCTGCCTGGCCCTCTGCCAGTTCCTGGTGTAACCTAAGTCACCAGGGCCAAATCTCCAAAGATTTCAGTTCAGGAACTGCTAAACAATGTGTTTGGGGGCGCTTTCCTAACAACGAATGCCATCGAAGTCTCCAAGTTTCCGAAACAAATGTTTGGTGGCTTTTGTGGGCAATTGTGTTCTAAAACATCAAGCATGTCTAAGGTATAATTTTAAAGAATCTGGCTCCAGAAGAAAAAGTTGAAGTATTAGTCACATGTTTTACATTTCTTACTCTTGCCTGCCAGATTTTTTTTTTTTAATTAAGGAAGGAAAAATGGGTCAGCCCAAAAGAATTTTTACAACTGTCAGAATAAATACAAGGCCCATGCAACCCCATAAACTTCATTTTTCAAGTCCTCCCCCTTCACCCCCCCACCCAGTGGCTTGAAGTGTCCTTTATTTAGAATCCAGCCAAAAGCATAGCTGGGGTGACTTCCTCCTCCCCATTTTGTGTACTGTGAGGACATGTTTTCTGTCTGGAGGGAGTAGGACTGATGTGATCCTAGATCACTATACAGTCTCTTGTGATTTCAATAGGACATGGTGGGTGGAGGACCTCAGGGTCAGAGGGAACCCTTGTTCAACCAGCTTGGCTCCAAGGTCACTAAGAAACCACCCTGCTTCTTAGAAACTATCACCACTCATGAGATACTTCTAAAGAAGTCTTCAAGAGGCGACAAATCAGACAAAAGCGACTCTGAGGCACAAGGGACACTTTAGTGCTGAGCGCACAGTGGACAGAGCCGCAGGCCTCCTGGGTTCGCCCTTCACCCCGGAGTCTCCTGAGTCCCGCTTTTTGGGTGAGCACCAAAGCTCAGGTTCACTGCCATGCAGGGTCTAATTTAGTTGAAGAGTCCCGGAACTTGCACCAACCAGACCTAAAATCTATAGGGTGTTCCTGGTCCCGGGGTAAAGCTTTAGATTAAGCTGACCACTGCAGAACAGTGACTGTCAAACTTTTTAACGATGATTCAAGGTAAAAAGGAAAAGATGCATGCTACGTGTGACCAGTCCACACAGGCACCTATTTAAAACAAAAAGTTTCCCAATAATGCCATTCTGATGTTTTCTATTCCACCCGGTTCCAATTTTAAAATACTGATTTCTGACCCACTAAACTGATTTCAGAACCAACTAATACACTACCCCTTGTGTTTTGAAATGCAAGGCCCTAGAGCAACACTCTCCATTAGAAATAGAATGCTGGCCACAATATATGATTTTTTTTTAATTTGCTAGAAGTCATATTAAAAATAAAGTGAAAAGAACAGATGAAATTAATTTTAACAATATAGTGTATTTAACCCATGATATCAAAATATTATCATTTCAACATGTGATCACTACAGAAAATTACTGAGCTATTTTACATTATTTTCTTCATACTAAGTCTTCGAATCTGGTATGAATTTGATATATACAGAACACTTCAATTTGGACTAGCCACATTTCAAGTGCTCAATAGACACAGGGAGCTAGTAGCTACCATACTGAACAGGGCAGCCCTAGAGAGTTCTGGTCTCCCCACATCCCCCAGGACAGCAGGACCCACAGGGGTGCCCAGCAGTGGAAGGAAGGGCACCATCCACTCCTGCTTAATTGCACTGCACATTATCTCACATGCCCTTATCTCCTACTGTACTGTCAGGATCCTCATGAAAGTGCCACGGCCCAGACACAGGATGGGAGATTTCACAGGGAAAAAGTACAGAAACGAAGCTTGTTAACCAACAAGAAGCATTATCACTGTGAAACATCTCAAACATGACGACTTCCAAATGCATTCTTTTGTCTCCAACATCTGAAATATAACACATGTCACAAAAGACCCAAATGAGAAAGTAACTTTTAGAGAATTTGTTCTGAAAGCTGTATCTTGCTGATTACAAAACTGAATAAATAGCATGATTGCAACCATGTTAAAAATATGCGCCTGTGAGCAAAGATTGGGAGATAACAAGCAAAAGTTTAAAGAACCATGTTACAGCAGTAGGATTATGGGTGATGTTTTTTCTCTTCTTTAAAAAAATATGTAAAACGTTGCTGTATCACTCTTTTAAGAATAACATTGCTGGTAAAAGGTTCTTTCTTCTTTTCCAAAGCAAACATATATGCCATGGAATCCCAAACAATATGCCAAAAAAATAGATAAGGAAAGCATGTTCTGACAAAAGGCAAGAGGGGTCAGAAACAATCAGAAACTTTTTGACAGAGCCAATTACACTGGGACAGTCTGAATGAACACCCCTAAGCAACAGGATAGAAACCACCTAATAACAAAATGCTGAAAACTTCCAGCACAGGCTTTCCATCTTGCCTAACGTAGAAATTTAAGGGTTCAGAATGAAAAACCACAGAGCAGAGGAAAGCTCAAGAAGCTAAAAGAGTAAAGAGAGTTGAGTTTGACTAATGAAAACTGAAAAGTATCCAGATAATATTACATAATGTATGTCACTTATTTTTTTTAAGCCCCTTTATGCCAACGAATCCTGGCAAGAGGAGCACAGTCCCAGGAAGTGTCCTCCACAACAGGCCTGCCTCCAAAATCTCAGAGAAGCAGCTTCATCGTTATGTGTAGAAGGATGTCGCATCCCTTTACAAAAACGTGTTATGCAGAGCAAAGCCAAATTGGCCTGATACTGGATTAATCCAAGCTTGAAGCAAAATGCGGCCCTCCTATATAAGAGAGGAAGATTTGTGAAAACTGTAAGAAACAGAACTTTGGAATTCAAAGCAGAAATTGAGTTTGCAGAGGTCTATCCTTGACCCATGACTCAAACCTATATGTCACTAAGAAACCTATGGGTTAACTCTAAATACCAGACCATCCCATCTGTAGAGGTCGCCATCATAGTTAAGTCAGTTTTCATGAGATCGTGGAATGTGTAGATCAAGCAATGATGACAAAAGTTTAAGGCAAAAGCAGCATTTTCCTTTTCTTATTGTGTCATTAGTTGAAGTATAAAGTATAAATTACATCTAGCTTACTTACTCAATGTTTTCCCTTTTGTTTGAAATAATGGAATGTACATTACCAAATGCCAAAAATATGTCTTAAAGATACATATTTTATAATAGAAATAAAGTCAAACGATTTATAAGGGCTTACTGAGTACTGACTATGGCTTACACATGGTCGCAGGTGATGAGAATACAAAGATTGATTAAAAATGGTCCCCACCCCTGAGGCACTCAAACGAACAGGACAAACAGAAACATAAAAAAAAATTTAAAAAATGGATAGTGTGGTAAGTGCTGTATTTAGAGCTTTTGGTAAAGTTCTAAGGAGACCAAGATAAAAGGGTAATTACTATAGAACAGGGGGTGGGGAAAGTAGAAGAGTAAAGATGACGTTTGAGCTGGGACTTGAAAGGTGAGTAGGAGTTCACCAGTCAGTGAGCAGAAAAGCACTGCGGGCTGATCCAATGGCACAAGCAGTGACACATGAACCTGGACTCCACTCACTACGGTTAATGAAACTTACAACTCTGGATTCTCGGCTAAGAGGCGGGCTGGTTCCTTTCATGGAGGCACAACCACACGGGGAGCAGAAGGGAGAGATGGAAGGAAGCCTTTCAAACTTTCCTCGGCCGCATAGAGGAGTATTACCGACCCTTTTGCTGTAACTCTAAGCAGAAGAGGGCTAGGGGCTGAAAACAGAGCTGCTGCCGTCAGTTCTTTCTGCCCGGTCATCTCAAGGTTTACAAGCCTTTGTCCCTCAAGCAGACACTCATTTGTGGACTGTCTAGGTCAGCGTTGGCTAGAAACTCAGTTTTGTGAAGCATATCATAATCATCCAACTCTAGCCAAAGAACGTTCATGAAGAAACACTTGAATTGACTTCACTTCCCTGAGAAACACTGCTGTGGGGGCAGAGGGGGTGCTGGTCCCCCCGGGACATCCTCAGCAGCGTGCTGGATGAAGCTGGGTCCTGGGGCTCCGCTGATCACGGTATCACCACTTTGCACATAGATGACTGCGAAACATGCACCTCGAGCCAGAGTATATGAGTTCCTTCTCCTTTGGCACCACACGATCAGCAGATGCAGACACAACTCAGTGTTTGTCAATAACACTTGACTTGGGCAAATCGCTTATTCAGTCTCCTTGTACAAGAGATTTAATTTTCAGTTACAGCTGAGTACAAGGGTCAGGGAGCCCCACAAGTCAGCCAAAAACAGGAGCAAATACCCGGGAATGGATGAAGGGGTTTGACTATCTTGAGAGAGTAAGAAAGGATCTTAAGACACTCAGGGGGACCCTATATGAATAGAAGGAAGGTCAGATTTGTGGGCAAATAGCCAAAGGTCCTGGAGGCTATTTTTAATCCGGAAGAAGGACAGGAAGGAACAGGAACAAAAAAAGGAACTCACCCAGGAGAAATGGAAAGCAAGAAGGAAGCAACTGCAATAAGCAAATGGAAAGACAGTGAGAAAAATAGATCCTAAAACTAACATTCAATTGCTAACAGGGAAGCCAGGGACGCTGCAGGAAAAGGCTGAAAGAGGAAAAAACACAGAAGGCAACAAGAGGGCTACTCAAAGGAACGATTGTAGATGCCTATGTCTTACGGGGGTCAGTGCGGGTCGACTGGCAACATTCTTGCTTCTAGCATTAGGTCATGAGTTCAAGTCCCACATCAGGAATTGGCCCCAAACCAAGCTTTGATTTTCTAACAGCTCTGGAAGGGTGGAGGCACTTTCCACTCTTTGGTGCGTTCATTTTATCACCCTTCTCTGCCGCAAATTAAAACTACTAGAAAGAAGGAAGAATCAGAGAGAATCAACAGTTATGAGCTCAAAAAAAAAAATTAAGCTGGAGAGAATAAGAAAGAAAAGGTAGAAAGTTTATTCATATGCAAGGTATTCACTGCATCATCTGTCTTTAGAAACCTGTGAGTGTGGGGAACTTTTTCCCACATCCAAACTGTAGAGAGAAGCCTTGTCTGCATTTGGTTTTTAATTTTTTTTTTTATTGGGGAGCAGCCAAGGTCACTAACCTTTGCTTTCATGCTACAATGGCACAGTTGACTCTTTTAAGGAGGGCACAGCTCACAGTGAGCCATGCGGGGATCAAACCGGCAACCTTGGTGTTATCAGCACCACGCTCCAACCAACTGAGGTAACTGGTCACTCCCGTATTTTCAGTGTCACCTTAGAATACCAGGGGTGACAATGGTGGTGGCATTGGAACCACTGCTCTTTGCTGAACATGAAGACATCCTTAGGTAATCAGCAAGTGGGAAGAAAAAAAAAAATAAAGAGAAGATGGCCTCTAGGATGAGGGAAGAAAGGCAGGACTTAGGTAGTTAAGGAGAGAGAGAGAGAAAAAAGAAAGCCTTAGGTTAAATAACAACACGAAGAATATCCTTATACTTGTATAAAGATTTACATATTAAAAAGGACTTTTATAGACATTAGCTCACTTGATCCTCACCAAACCCACAGGCAGAAGGAAAAGCTAGGTATTATCCCCATTTCACAGATGAGAAAATTGAAGATTTAAAAAGTTAAGTGATGTTCTGAAAGTCATGACCTCAGGAGCAAGTCAGCTAGGTGTTAGTTCGGGGCTCAACTATTGCATTAGCTGATCAACACGTGGCACAGCGAGAAATTTGACCTTTATTTTAACATAAGCAGTTTAGTCCAGAACTTGAAAGTTATGCTTATGGTTATGGGTATGGTTCAAGTTATGGCAAGTACAATTTGCTAACATCCTAAATTATGCCCAGCAAAGAATGATGAACATAATGCTTACTGCACAATTTTTAGAAGAATTGTTTCCTAACCTCCCATTTTTCAGTCACAAATAGCAAACATAGGAGACAGAATATGGCTCATTGCTAAGTAGAAAAGTGTTTTTTAAAGCCTAAAAATAAGAACAAATTAACTCTATAGGAAAACTGAAGGAATTCGACATGCAAAATACTACAGCCCACGTGATCCTTGTCTTTCACTGTACAGGCAGCCAGACAGTAGATATTACTTGTAAGAAACAAGGATTGCTAAGCCCTGCCGTGGCCTTTCCTCCCAGACGTGCAAAACGGGAGATGTGCAAAACAGAAAGATGCCTCAAAGTCTAGCTAATACTATTTCTTAACCAAGCAATCTGGTTTACATACAACCCCACGCTTCAGGGGGCACATGTAAGAAAGGTACCCCCGCCTCTACAAGGTTCCACGGCAGGGTTCCAAAGTCGGGTCCTGATGTGAGCCCCCCGCCCCTCAGGGAGTGGGTGCCCACCATATCCTCGGCACTGTGCCAAGGACTCTCCATACATAATGCCTTCACTCCTCACAGTAATTCTGTCTGGAAGATCCTGCTATTATCCTCCCTTCATAGGTGAGGAACTCAGGCTTAGAGAGGTTAAGGGACGTCAGGGCTCACACGTGGCAGATGCGAGTCTTGTATTCAGGTCTGTCTGGCTCCAAATCACAGCCTCTTGACCACTGCACCGGGTTCCCTCCCTCAACTGGGGCTCCTGCTGGAAATACTCCTGGACAAGGAAGAGCAACCAGGAGGTGTCAGCTCCTGCAAAGGCCCCAACTGAGGACAGAGAACCATGAGTAAATTCTCCGGGAGGTCTTCATGGCCCTGGGCCCTGCTAATACTTGGCTAGTCATTTTTAAAATAGATGTGTTCAAGGGCCGGCCGGGTGGTTCAGTTGGTTAGAGCACGAGCTCTGAGCAACAGGGTCACTGGTTCGAGTCCCACATGGGCCAGTGAGCTGCACCCGAGCTGAGCTGCCCCTGAGCTGCCAAAGGGAGGTCGGATGGCTCAGCTGCTGAGAGCATATGCTCATAACAAGGTTGCCGGTTCAACTCCCAGATGGGATGGTGGGCTATGCACTGCCCCAACTAGACTGAAAGCGGCGACAACTGCACTTGGAGCTGAGCTTTTGCCCTTCACAACTAAGATTGAAGGACGACAACTTGACTTGGAGCTGATGGGCCCTGGAAAAACACAATGTTCCCCTTCCCCAATTCTTCAACACTGTTCCCTTCCCCAATTCCCCAATAAAAAACCTTTAAAAAAAAAACTAGATATGCTCATTGTGTTGTGTAATGAGAAGGAGTCCACATTTGGACAGAAAACAGCAACTCTTTTCCCTACACTTCAAAAGCTACCCGAATGCTTTGATTTCCTGAACGTTCTATTTAGGAGCATAATTATCTCAATAAACAATTTCAAGTGTTGTGACTTTAATTGGCAAAGTCATGACTATAAAGCATTTTATTTTTAGCTAATGTCTAATCCAGTTTCAATTATTTTTACCTACATCCATGAAATGTTCTGTAATTAAAAACTGCCCACAGAGTCTAACTCCATCACCAGCGGTGACAGAAGTTATGAGCATGAAAATGGCACATAAGCAGGGGTTAATAGCAAGAAGGCCACAGAGAACCGTGGTTGATATGACTGACGAAAGACATCCTACTTTTAACAGAAAAGGCTTGTTTTTGGCCTTCAAATTATCTTTAGAATTATGAAACTGGACGGACTCAGCCTTGGCTTGGCTTTTATAAAAGATGAAAATGGGTATTTAAATCAGCAGGAAACAAAATAAAGGAAAGAATTGAATTGCCCAATTCTTTGCTGAAAAGAGCAAACAAACAGAAAACGTCTGGGGGAGTGTACATGGGATAAGATTAACTGTGTGGAAACGAATTCAAATGAATGGACCACAGATGGTACAAGCATTTAAATGCTAGGAAATGTAGGGCAATGAGTCTATGAGGATGAAGAAAAATAATGAAATCACCAACGACACAGCATCCCACCCAAACCACCACCTGTATTACCCTTGGAAGTCAGACACTGTACGACATAAAGGAGAAGGTGGCTTTGAGGAACCAAGGCTGAAACGCCAGTCACCGGAACGCAATACACAGGCAAGTCAGTGAAGAGGCACGAGTATTTCTTCAACGTTAAGCCAAAAGGATCAGTAGCAAATGACACAAGACTACCTGAGCTTCCTCCAAGGTGCTCACCTCTACCTAATGTTGTCAGCTTGTCCTTCCTTCATTCCTCCCTCCCTCCCTCCGTTTATTTCTATTCTTTTGTAAATTTAAGGCTGATCACGCTTTAATCAACTATATAGAAGAGACCATGGAGCGACATCACAAAGATGCGCCAAAACCTAGAAAATAAAATGTGAAATTTGAATTGAGGTTGAGACACAGAGAGAGAGAAGATTGAGAGCATAGTAGTGGTAAATTAGGGAAGCATTAGATCTTCCAATTTTTTTCTTTTATAAAAGGAGCGGCGTTAGCAATTACAGTGAGCCCCCAAGAGCAGCAATGCCCGCAGCGGGATAAATGGTGTCAGGATTTAAATACATTGAGTAGGAGGAGGGAAAAAGACCAGGACACCTAACCATAAAGTTTCTTGTGTCCCAAACAACGCAATTATAAGTTTAACTGCTGTTGTCTAAAATACAACTCTGTAATCACAGTCCTGTGGGTTCCATATTTATTCTCCATGGCCTACAGACTCAATTTGTTTCGTTTGTAGGGGAACAGAAGACTAAAAAAACAAAAGAAAGAAACCACCAGATCTCCCAAGTCCTCTGGACTCTGAGAAGTAAGCAGTGCTTGCTGCCTTGCTCACGGTGAGCCTACACGGAGATTTCAGAGATTTCGTCTCTGTTCATGACACATCAGGCATGCCGGGTCTGGTTATTCTGCAAGGCCTCTGACAAGAAAAGAGCCATTTGCTAGTGTAGATACAGAGGAAGCCTGACTTGAATCCCCAGGACATTTCATCCAGTGAGAGGAAGATGCTGCTGAACCCAGAAAGCATCTGAACCCAGAGGCTTCTGACCTGCTCCCGGATACCGGGTGCCAGGATTCTCACCCCCCATGCCCATCACTCTCCCCTCCCACCCTCTGTGGGCTGCCGCCACCGCTGCCACTCGGGTCCTCGTCCCTTTCCTCACTTCATTACCATGTTAGCCTCCTCCCCTTCTGCACACCCCAGTCTGGCTCCTTTCCAGCGTATCCACCCCTCAGCTGTCAGTCATCTTTCTAGAAAGCAAATCTGACCGTGCCAGTCTGCTGACAGCCCGTCAGTGACTGCCCTGGCATTCAGGACAAAGCAAACCCCACAGCTTAGCACACCAGGTTCTCAGGGACACGGCTCACACCATTCTCTCCAGCCTCCCTTCCGGTCACTTTCCCGATCCAGGCATCCTTCCCTCTTCCCCAGGTGGGGCCCCACACAAGGGTCTCCTGTCCAGCCTCCATGCTTCCCCCATGCTGTGCTTTCTGACTGAAATCCCATCCCAGTGCCCCACATGCCCTGCTGTAACTCCTACTCATCTGTGGACTCCCCACTCAAGTGCCCCCTCTTCCTTGCTGCCTTCCTGGAATGCCCACGCTCCCATTCCCATCTGATTTATGAGCTCCCCACCAGAGCTCACAGTGCAGAGATGGCTCAGACAGCACTGATCGCACTGACCACAACACACTGTAATTAGTTTACATTTCTATCTCCCTGTAAGTTCTTTAACAACCAGGGATGTTTACTTTCACTTTGGAGTCTCAAGGTTTAACATGGGGTCTGGCACAAAGGAGGCTTTTGATGAATGAATGAATGCTATTGAAGGTGAGGTTGACAAACTCCAATACAGATGACAGAATCCTACAGAGACACACACAGCGGCAGTGAGGGAGTTCACACCAGGTGTCTTTGCTAGCAAATGACCTGGAAACTGCCCAGAACTCCAGACTCCAACTCAACTCTGTGGAGATATCCACACCCATCAGCCAACTAGCTAGCTGAGCTCCTCTAATATTATTATTATTATTATTATTATTATTATTATTATTATTTTGAGGGCAGTATCACTGGCCCTCATATGTGGGACCCGAACCGGGGCCGCTGGCTTCCCAAGCCAGTGCTTAACCACTGCACCACTCGGCCGGCCCAGAGCTCCTCTAATAAAATGAGGCAACATTTAGTATCTTCTCCCATTTAACCACGATGTCCTTGCTTTGTTTACAGAAATCTTTCTTTTTCTATAAAAAGTATATCATGGCAGAAATTAAAATGTTTTACTTATTTGAGCTTATTATTGCATGTTTGAATATAAAATGTGTAAGACAGTCACTATAAAATTCTGATTATTTAGAAGGGGAAAGCATAAAAAGATGAATTCCATGGACAAAGGACACTAAAATAAGGAGGACAGTGAAGTGACAAATGCCAGCTAAGTGCCAAGTACTAGGAGAAAGGTACAGTATTTACCTACTGTTCTCCTTTTTTTTCTACATTTAAGACTCCAAGAAACTTTTTCTTTATAATTTCATGGAAATAGGAATGAAACATGCTTATAATATTGATTTAACAGAATGTATACTTTAAGTATAAGGAGTTCATGTGCCTCTTACATTTATGGTGTTATGTATTTGCTGAGGCTAGACATGTATTTAGAATTTGATTAGATGTCCTCTTGATGGATGAAATGAAATGGATATTCTTGATAACATGCTAAATATTCCTTACACAGATCCCAACAGGTTTTGGAAACAGTGAAAAGACCCAACTAGCTCCGGCAACTGAAATTTACTATATTCTCTTGATTGGTGCAGGCTACCATATTGGATTATTTTAGAAACACGTTCCCGAAGTCAAAACGTATCACACCAGTTGGTTCACGTACAGATGGTTAGGTTACTGACTTTTGAAATTTACTTTCTAAAGCCTAAAATAAACATTCCCATAGGCAAGAATGATGCAACCCAAGGGCCAGCTCTCCTCGATGAAAACAAGGATGGCCAACTATAAACTAAGGGCTCCTCTAGGGCTTATCTCCTTACAGTTCTAAAATCCTGCTCCTGAGCTTTCCAACCACACATAATTATAATGCTCGCCAACTTTCTTTAACTCATGCACTGCCTTTCTTTCTTCAACATTCAGCAATAAGACAAGTACAATTGGACCTCTTGCTTTTAGAAGGCACTGGAGAATTCTCTAGTTACTTCACTGCCATGACTCTTTTTTTGGTAAAAATGAATAATCACTACCTTTGTTTGTATCCTGCTCTGTTCCAGAAAGGATGTGAGATAGCTGTAATCATTACCTAATTGATTTTTCTCACTCCCACATTCCCCTCCTCTTCTTTATAAGCTAATATCTTTGTGCTGATTTTGTTTTAAATGAGGAACAACCATACACTCACATTTATCAAGACAATATGAGTCTCCCAAAAAGGGATGAAGCCTGATTGGTTCATTTAATTGAGTTTCTGCCAACTAGATGGCCACGCTTCCCGCTTCACCAAGCTGACAATCTAGTGGAGGACAAAAACAAATAAACAGATGATTACAACAGAGTGAGGTAAACGCATGACAAAGAGATGGAAAATGCTTCTGGAACACACAGAAGGGATGCCTCCTCCAGACTTGGGGAATCAGAGAAGCCTCCTAGAAGTGAATTTAGTTGAAAACTTGAGGAATTGTATGCCATTTGAAGGCCATACAGACAGCAAAACCACCAGAACACCATGTGGGGTCCATCCAAATAGTGTGTCCAAGTGAGAGTCAACGTCTAGATCCAGATGTGACAAGTGGTTATGATACCACTGCCCCCATATAACCCACGGACTGGCCCCAAGTCACCCTAAATGCTAGGTTCTATGACAGATGTCTAGTTCTTTTTATTTCTGAAGTTATGCTGCTTTCTCCTGTTAGGAGATCTTTACCAGCCTCCCAGCTATGAAGCATTTCAACTCAACCCAGCAAGGACCTCTGTGGGAGATAGTGTGATAAATATGGGACTTAGGGAAGGGAGGTACTGGGCCCCCACCGCAAGGACCATATAACCACAGAAGCGTAGAACTGAGAAAAGCCACGTAACTATCCACTGATTGTTCCACTCTCCACAAACCTTGCAGGGGTGACCCTGCCCTACCAATCCTGTGTGTGAAGCAAATATCCCCACTCTGAGCTTACCTTAGGTTTGACACATTTTTCAGGACCCTGTGCCTGTCATATTCTAAACATAGCTAGAGTGGGCTTTTGACACCAGTGCCCCTTCTCGAACCATCAGAACCTTCTCTTCTGTCCATTTGGGTATTCTTCCTAAAATGGTACCTTTCCTGCTTCCAGAAAATATTGATATTTTCTTAAGTCACTTCTACATATCTTGTCAATGGATAACCACAATACTGGCACCAAAGAAAAATAATAAGTTTGGACCATCTGCCCTTCCAAAAATCACTGAACATTCTATAAGCTAACTGAATGGTTGGGTGAAATTCATTTTTAATGACTCCTCCAGCCCTGAGATTTTATGATGCTGACATAATTGGAGCCATTTTTCTTTGAGGGCTATAGCCCAGTAAAATTATCCCAGTCTAGGACATTAATGTAAAGGGACAACTGGGTCAGTATTTCAAAAATATTTGGTTTTTCAAAGTTGTCCAACATAACCTCATTGTCAGTGGGCAAAGCCGCAGCTGCATATACAAGTAAACCCAGCCAGGGCCATACTGGGTTGCATATTTTACAACCAAAGATGGGGCGTTTTACTTCAAAAGATCAACTGAACATGAAATTTAACAAACAAAAAAGCATGCCCTAAGGATGTGTAATCATTTTGCTATTCTTTCCAAAACTGAATCTTAGTTATGTTTTGAGGTCTGAGGACTAGAAAATACCAAAATTGTACTCAATCTTTGAGGCTTTTTGAACAAGTCTTACAGGCTTGTAATGAGAGCTGTGCTCACCCTCAAGTGCTGCATAACCTCGTACGTATCTTTGGTATGCCATACTTGACACATCCAAAATGGGAGCTTACCAATAAGATATACCTCTTCACAACAAATATCTCAATTTGTAGCTCAAGTTATCATTCAAAATGTCAATAAAAGATGGCTGCATCACTCAAGTCCTGCACGAGGTGTGACGCCTAGTGCAAGTGCACCATAAGCATCCTGCCTCTTCTCATTGTCTTCCACTACTCTGAAAACAGCTTTAAGGTCCCAGGCAGTTCCTGACAGCCAGAAACTAATCGTCTGGGGTTAAATCTGACCTCCACCACTTCCTAGCTGTGTGGCCCTGGCAAGCCACGTAACCTCTCTGGGCATTAGTTTCCTCCTGCAGATAAAGAGATAATCGTGGTATCACCTTTCCCATAAGGCTGTCATCACCTCAGTCTCCAGTTCACTCTAAAACTGGTTGCTTTGAAGTATTTTGAAAGGGTTACTGGAATGTAGGAAAACAAATATGGAGAAGCCACCAAATCCTAAAGTGAAAGGTTTTGTAATTGGTATGGCTCAGTGGATTTCCCAAGGACAAAAACAGACCTTCCCAACAGAACACCTAAGATCAAAAAAAAAACAAAAAAACAAGCCAGGTCAGAGTTGGAGAGCTCCTAAGAAGCTGCTCTTGAGGACTGGGGTGGTGGCAACAAATCACACTGGGGTGAAACGGGAGGGAACGGACCAATTCCTCCACCAGCTAGAAGCCATCTTGTCACGTTACCCTCCCTCTCAATCTCTCCGCTCTACTGCTAAATCTTGGATGAACCAACTCTAAACTCTGTATAAATCTGAGAACACTGGGAGAGCGGGGAGAGACATGGAGCCCCATGAACAGAACAGTCAGTGAGAATTATTAAATAACTGTGAACATCCAAACGAACCATAACTTGTGTGTTTGGTACCTATGGAGCCAACCCTTCCATTTCCCCATGACTTACTCATTCACTGCTATTGTGTTTGGCTAAAAACTAAAACTGTCACCCAAGCAACATCAGTTTCATTAGAAAGAGAAGAGCGACCCGGCACCGGAAAATGCAGCAACTCTTGAAGGCAGCTGATTCAGAACCTGTGAGTCATTTTGAAATACCCAGACAGTCCAAGTCACATCAACACCACATTTAAATAAAATGCATATATATACAACCACCAGAAACAAAGTGATGACTTGTCAGAGTTCTAGTTCTTCTTTCCCTATCAGGCCTGCGGGTGATGCACCTCATTTCAGAATCATTTTCTGAATATGGGACCTACCGGCTCAGTGAAGACCTCAGGTCAGCCCACCCCGGCAGATGGGGCCTAACAATTTACTAACAGTTTACTCTGTGCTTTAGGTCTTGGCCCAAAGTGCAGAGCAGGGAAGACCTGAGTTGAACCAGCTAGGGAAGCTCAAGCCAGGAAGGCCTGTGGCAGAGGAGCTCATCACTGCTGGCCATCCTGCCTTAAATGCCAGGAGTCACCAGTCACATGTTGCCTCTGGTCTTCCTCAGAAGTCCTGGGCAGTTTCGTTTCCTGTCCTCCCTCATATCCCACCTTTGAATGCTGCTCAAAATGCTCAGAATTTTCCGACACCCGAAGCCGATAAAGATGGATGCACAATCCTCACGGCTGTCAGGCCCATCGCCTGTGAAGCCTGAGCGTGGCCAGGGTACGGCCCCGGGAACCACGCTCATGCCCTCTGTTCCACCTACCATGAGTTCCTCTCTCAAGGCTCTCTGTGTCTCCTCTCTCTGGGGATGCCTTCTATCTCCAGATCAAAGATTCCTTCGTTCTTCTACATGTTGGTGTTTGCTCAGGTAGTGATCTGGCCGCCAAGCTTACCATTGCCCACATTCCCTTTCTTTGGGACATCCCGAAGGATCCATTAGTTGATAAAAAAAAAAAAAAATAACCTCACATGATACCACCCAATATGTGAGACTCTCAGTGGAAAAAAATCTTGCCTATGGAGGCAGCATCTCTCCACAGAGCCAGCACTCTCTGCACTCTACACATGAAGCCATGGACCCTGGAGCACGCATCTGCCTCCTCGTGGGCCATGGGCTGCAGAGATGGGGTGACAGTGGGAAATGTGCCACCTTCCCCAGGAAGCAGATTTGGAATGGTCTGTTCCCTGAGCATTCTGGGTACTTCAGAAAAATGCAGGAGTGGAACTGAAGCTGTCAGCATCCGTAGGGGGAAGACTAGGCGAGAAAAAGGTGCCATCTGGGCAAAACTGCTGATGGCTCTGACTCTTGTCTATCAGAGCGCTGCTTTCTGGTCCTGTGACTCTGTGTCACCTTCTGCCCCTCCATCCCCGCTCTATTAGCCAAATACCTCAAGATGTTTCTAAGAGGTTCTGAATTATTGACGAACCTAGGGAAGATGCTTTAGGAAACATTAAGAACAAAATCAGACCTGTACAGCTAGTACAAATGCTGGGTCATTGGCAGTTTCCTTTTTAAGGCCAAAAGAGAAGGCAGGGGAAAAGAGCCTGCCTCTGCTCAATAATAATGATATTCACAGAACAACACACACTGCAACTCCAAAGTTCACAATCTCTCCGGCTTTACTCACCCCTAGCCATCTTGCTCCTTTATTGGCAGCCTGTTGAATCTGGACTCTTTTCAGGGTAACATGGTAAACAGCTCCTTCCTCTACCTCTTCACCCCAGTCCTGAATCGAGCTCTGCCAGGGGATGGGATAAAGAGAAAGAAAAAGAGTGTATTTTTGGTGTGTGTTTTTTCCCCTCCTCTCTGCTAACCACAATCTATCCCAGCTGCTTTGCTGCTTTACCCCAGCACTCAGGGCACAAGATGGGCTGTTCAAAATAAATATTACAATCAGAGCAATACAAGACACACTGCGATAAAGGGAATGCTGAGATTTTCTTGGCCCCCAGCCCTTTCCTGTGGTATCAGAATCCCCGGACTTTTCCATTTAGTTATTTTTCCTAGACTTGCTCACGTATCTTAAATAGGTTTTTTTTTAAATCTTTTTTTTCTCTCTTAGAAAAAGAAAGAAACCGTGGTTTAGTCCTGATGAACTTTTCCTCCTTACGTGAAAGGAAAAAAAAAATTCATTGGTAGAAAAAGTTTCTACTTTTATAAGTGGCTCAGTTATTTCAGCACAACTGCCTTTTAAACTCACACGCAAGCATTTAAAAGGCCAAGTCCTCAGTCCTTGGGAAGTCGAACGCTTCCCGTGTCTTCTTCTCCTCTTATTGTTTGGGGACCCAGAAAGTTAGCAGGGGGTGGAAAGTTTTGATTTCCATAAAACAATCTGCCAAGTGCAGGGAACGCCAGGAGAACGCGTGCATGGACGCCCTGGGTTTCCATGTCCCGGGCTCAACTTGGTGCTGGAGCCGCGGGGCAGACCAGCGCTCCGCACGCACAGCCCTTCTCCCGTAAGAGTTCTCCTCGGCTGACACACATCTGCACCCCCGACACACCACAGGCAGTCGCTGAGAAGGTAGGCATCGCTGAAAGGGAGAAGGCAGCAGCGAGGGAGGCGTACAAAGCAGAGTTAAGAAAGCTTGAAGCTCCCAAGCATGGGATCGGAGTGCCCCGTTCGCTCCGAGTGAGTCCAAAAC
Source organism: Aselliscus stoliczkanus (assembly GCA_033961575.1). Taxonomy (NCBI): domain Eukaryota; kingdom Metazoa; phylum Chordata; class Mammalia; order Chiroptera; family Hipposideridae; genus Aselliscus; species Aselliscus stoliczkanus. The sequence continues at coordinate 68,023,793 of CM066739.1, read as the reverse complement.
ACACGCCCAGAGAAAGCGGGAGAAGATTCCCCAGCAGAGAAGCAGCTTCGGGGGGGAAGGCAGGGTTCGCGTTACCATTTTAGCTTGCCAAAGCAATTTCATTCTCAGTGTTCCCTTCGGTACGGGGACGCGGCATGATGCGCCCGGCTCCCAGGCCCGCACGGCGGCCGCGCTCGCAGCACCGACACGCGCCCAGCCGCCCCGCCGCCGCTGCTGGGGCGCGCCACTCGGGCCACAAAGGGAGCGCAGCGAGCGAGCAGCAGCGAGCGAGGGCGCCGCAGACTCCTCCCCGCGCTGCTCCGTGATGTCAGGCTTTCCTGTTTGTGCTTGGGAGCGCACTCTCCCTTTCTCACATCCCATGGATAGATGGAGTTAGCGCGAAATAATGTCTCCAGCTCCGGAGGTGATGGGGGGCGTGGGGGGGGGGGAACAACCCTTTCAAGTGGATCAGGTTTTCCTGATGGTCAACCTGGTGCCGAAAAATGAATCGGATGTGTGATATGGAGGTTACAAGTGTATGTCTCCTTCCTTCGCTAAGAGAAAGGGGGAGATGGAGACAGGGCAGCCTGAAAGGGATGGGAGGCAAGGGTCAGAAAAATGTCTATCATCTGCCTGTTAATTTACTGAATGTTGATGAAACCAGAGCGACCCCAATAAAAGTAGCAATCCTAGAAGCCAGGACGTTTTTCATTAGGACAAAAAAACAGAATTGCTCAGAGGGTATTCCAGAGCCCAAGGCCAGGGTCTGTACGCTCTGGGCATCAGCACACCACCAACAGTCAACCGGACTACTTTCTACCACCCATTCGGATAAGACTCTTCCAACAGTAACCGGCCATTGTGGGAGGGCAGGGGACAAAGCACGAAAGAAAGGGCTTTGGCTGGAACGGACTGACAGCTTGGAAAGTGGGTGGTCAGTGGCCCTGGAGGGCCTGTGAGTCTTTGTGACTTGTCACCATCTCCAGTTGTCTGTACTGTAGGGACACAGACGGATAATACCCATAGGGAAAAGCCATTCATAAGGAGAGTGCCAGGGGCGGGTTCTGTCAGAACAGAAAGATCTGCTGTCAGGACAAAAGATTATAACCATTTTTAGATCCAGTTTTCATAAATCGACAGAGATATACCAGATGATACTATAATCAAACTTTGGCACATGACAGAATTCCATGCCAAGGACAGAACCTTTAGGGCTCATGTCTTTGATGCTATTCACCCCTAAATGAATTTAATCATCTTTCTTTTTTTTTTAAAGGCCTCTCACTAATTGCCCGGTTCAGGCATAAGGCATAAGGCGGGCTGTGGTTAATAATAAATATATCATGAGCTGGAAAGCTAGAGAATCAAGTATACAGATGTTCCCAGGACAGCAGAAGAGATGGCACCGAGAGTGCACCAAGGAAGAACAAGAGGATCTTCGGATGCTTGAGAACATCCATGTTCTCCACACACAACAGGAACCTACGGGGCTCAGTAACTGTGGAGAGAGGGAGACTAGATCCTTCTGTGATCACCTGGACAGTGTCCCCAGTGTCCAGAGGAAAATACTGTGAAAACCCTACCCCCCTGTTCTTGAAGCTACCCTCAGGCCCCCAGGGCCACCCCTGTCAGGGATCGTGAAGACCACAAAATACACTGCAGGACAGTTCAGAGGCCCGTACGATTAATTCCACCACAACTTTAACTTAATTTTTGGCTGTAAATTTGGAGATTACTGAAAATTTTCCACTTCAGGGATCTCAAGCAGTTTGTTCAGCCTCGCCTCTCCCAGGAGGCCTTCCTGGACAGGGCAGCTTATAATTCATAAGGCCCCACTCAGGTTTCAGATCTCAGCACCCTTCTGTCTGTCCCACCAATTCCCTGGCTGGCCACCTGGCATGTAAAGGGAAAAGAACAGGCTTTGAGTAGATCCAGCTTCAAATCCATGTTTCTATGGAGTGAGCTTGGGCTCTGCTTCCCTGAGCTTTCATTTCCTCATCTGCAAAATGGGACAAACATCTACCTCACAGAGTCTGAAAAGGGATTAAGTGGGACATAATGGCAAATCATCTAACACATGGCAAGTGATCAAAAAAAGTTCCATTCCCTTATTATTGCACTTCCCCCAAAACTGTATTTTCTCAGACTTACTGAAAAGTTGTGTATGTATGCTGTGTGGGAAAACCTCAAATGATGTTTTCTCACAGAATTACATTATAATTTCAGAAAGCTTTTCCAAGAATAACTACTTGTATTTATACCTGATAATATAGGTAATTTTGTCCAACTGCTAATCCAAAAAGAGGGGAGCTGGTTTTATGCTACATTGAGCAATCAAGTGTTGCAGTTCACAGTTTTTTAAATATTTATTTTTAAATATTCCATCTGCAGGAACTCAATCAGTGTTATCTTATTACACATACCTTAGAGTTAAAATACTCCTGGTCAATATGTGGGAAAGATAAACCAATAAGCTATTTATAACTAAATTTGAATTTGTGTTACTAAATTAGCCTACTCATGATCTAGTATGGTCCTAAGAAGACAGGTCAAATTTTGTTAAAAGGAGATCAGTAATGTTTTATAGTTTTTGGTGTCTTTGATCTCCTAACTAAGTTTATTATTAAGTATTTTATTCTTTTTGATGCTATTATAAATGGGATTGTTTCCTTAATTTCATTTTTGGATTACTCATTGTTAGTGTATTGAAATGCAACTGATTTTTATATATTGATTTTATATCCTGCAACTTGACTGAATTCATTTATTAGTTCTAACAGTTTTCTTGGGTGAGAGAGCACAAAAATATGGAAAGACATCCTGTGTTCATGGATTGGAAGACTTAATATTGTTAAACACATTACCCAAAGCAATCTACAGATCCAATGCAATCCCTATCAAAATTCTAATAGCATTTTTTACATAAATAGAAAACAATCCTAAAATTCATATAGAACCACAGAGGACACCACACAGTCAAAGCAACCTTGATAAAGAAGAACAAAGCTGGAGGTCTCATTTTCTGATTTTAAAACATAATACAAAGCTACAGTAATCAAAACAGTATGGAACTGGCATAAAGACAAACATATAGCCCAGTGGACTCTAATAGAGCACTCAAAAATAAATTCATGCATATACAGTCAACTGATCTTTGATAAAGGCCAAGAATTCACAATGGGAAAAGGACAGTCTCTTCAACAAATGGTGCTGGGAAAGCTTGGATATCCACATGCAACAGAAGGGAATTGGACACTTATCTTACACCATACACAAAAATGAACTCAAAATGAATTGAAGACTTAAACATACCACCTGAAACCGCGAAACTCAGAAGAGTACACATGGAAAAGATTCATCACATTGGCCTTCACAATGACTTCATGGATATAACACCAAAAGCATAGGCAACAAAAACAAAAACAGACAAGCAAGAAAACTACATCAAACAAAAAAAGCTTCTGCACAGCCAAGGAAACAGTCAACAGAGTGAAACAGCAACCTGTGGTATAGGGAAAAAACATTTGCAAACAGCAAATCTAATAAGGAGTTAACATCCATTATATGTAAGGAACTCCTACAACTCAATAGCAAAAATAATAAATAACTGAATTTTAACATGGACAAAGGACTTGAATAAACATTTCACTAAAGAAGACTTACAAATGGCCAAGAGGTATATGAAAAGGGAAAGAAGTATATAATCATCAGGAAAATGCAAATCAAAACACAATGAGATATCACCTCACATGTGTCAGGATTAAAAAAAAAAAAGTTGGCAAGGATATGGAGAAAAGGGAACCATTGTATACTGTTGGTGAGAATGTAAATTGACGTAGCCACTATGGAAACCAATATGGAGGTTCCTCAATAAGTTCAAAATAGGACATATGATGCAGCAATCCCACTTTTGGGCAAATATCCAAAAGAATTGAAATCAGGATCTCAAAGAGATCTAAGCACTCCCATGTTTTTTACAGCACTATTCGTAATAATCAAGATGTGGAAGCAACCTAACTGCCCATGAGTGGATGAATGAATAAAGAAAACGTGGTAGATACATACAATGGAATATTATTCAGCCTTAAAAAAATACTTCCTATCATATGCAACAAGATGGATGAGCCTTGAGGACATTATGCTAAGTGAAATAAGCCAGTCACCGAAGGACAGTGCTGCCTGAGTCCACTTATATGAGGCATCTACAGTAGTCAAACTCATAGAAGCAGAAAGTACAATGGTGGCTGCCAGGGGCAGGGGGGAAGGGGAATAGGGAAGGAGATGCTGGTCATTGTGTACCAAGTTTCAGTTAGGCAAGATGAAAAAGTTCTCGAGATCTGTACAACAGTGTGCTAATATTATAAGGCACCGTACACTTACAACTTGGTCCAAGATCTGTACTGGAAGCATTCAGAAGTTGCTAGGAATAGTTTTATAGTACCATATTTGGTGGTCACTTAGAGTAGCAATAGAAGATTCCTAGGATATAACAGAAAAGAGGGAAGAGGTATGGAAGAACCCCAAACTGGAGAGAAAGAAAATTTCTTGCTTTACAATTTCACCAGAGTCAATCCATAGAGAATTGGTAAGAGCAAGCATAAGCAGCTGGTGTGCAACTTCTCTCAGAGAATCCATCTAGAAGTAGAAATGTGTAGCTTGTATACTCCATTCATTCATTCATTTATTTACTCACTGGCCTCTATGACACCACACTTGCCTGGATTTTATTCTACCTCTCTGGCTGCAAGAAAAAGTGAAAAATATTAAAATTATGACAGCATATACTTATATATCTAGGGTGACATGGCATAATATTTATGTGCCTGGGTAAATGATGGGACATTTGGCATCTGAGAGCCAGGGTTTGCATTCCAGCTCTAGACAACTTGTCAACCAAGTCAGACCCTCGCTTCTCACACTCTTAGTGTCCTCATGTGTTTCCTTTCGTGGTTATCATGAGTGTTAAATTAACTAACTATACCATAGAAAACATCTAATAGAATACTATATAAGCACCAAAAAAGTGCTTGGAACATAGGGGGCCTTGAATAAAAATGTATCTCCTTCACTCCCTACCCCCAGACACGTTCCCTTTAATGTGATTCTGTATTCATGTACTACTTTTGGTCTGCAATCTGCATGTATTTTATGTGTTTCTGGGTAGTAGATTGTATTATGTGACAGAAAAGTAAGAGTAGTGTAAATATAATGGACATTGTGCTTGGAAATAAGTAGAGATAAACTTGTCTCGAAGATGGCAATATCAGCATAGGGTGGTAAGAAACCGGACGGCCTGGGTTTTGTCCTCACATGCAATGCTGGTCTAAAATGTCCTATGCCCAGTGAAAAGTTTAAAGGAAAACAGTTCTAAGAGAGCAACAATAATAATAATGATGATAGCAGCAACAGCCACAGCAGCTATGGGAAGAAAGCTAAGTGAGTGAGATGGCAGGGTTCTCCTTCCGCACCTCAGGGCTGTTGAGTGCTGCTTGTTGCCTCTACAAGCCCACAGTGTTATCTAAACAGATAACAGAGCTTGAAAATTATTCCTGCTTTTAAATGGACTTCATAATTGCCGTTTTGCAACATTTGATTCTTAAACAATACCTTCAGCTATGTGTAGGTCCTTAAAAAAGACTTTTGGTAGGGGACATAAGCAAATCAATGTGTTACTTCTTGACTCCTTCCCCCAACAATATCAAAGAATTATCAAACTGCAAACTACTTAATCCTTTGAATAGCCCAGTGATGTGGTTCTCTCTGTTCTTCAGACTTACAGGCTGTGCTCATTGATATTATACATTTCATGTTCAGCATCCCACTGTCAGCTAGGCATCCTGGTATGGTTGTTTCTAGCTATGCTAAATGGGTTGTCCTATTCACCTACTCTTTGCTTCAACTTTCAACCTTGCTTTGCAAAGGGAAGAGAGCCAGTCATGCTTGGTTAAAGATGAAGAGTCCTCTGAGCACTCTACTAATCTGTAGACAGTTGCTTTCATTTTCTGAGGGTCCAAAGTGATTTTATTAATGATCACAGAGACACAAAAAGACATAAGTTAAAATGCACAATGCTCTGTTATTGGGTTCTCTTATTAGGCAAGCAACTTACAAGCCAATTTTAGACGCACCTACTACAACTAAAGAAGAGGCTGCCCTAGGGGGTAGAAAGTGGAGATAGAAGAAACATAAACAAATAGCACTCAACAGATGGCGGGCCAAAGGCAGAACCTCCTCTGGTCATGATGACAAATTTTTCCACGAATAATTTACCAGTTATTGGTGGTTACTCATAATTGTGAATGCTGCTCCCCTGGGGAGGAAATTGGTTACTGGAATACTACGTGTAACTTGAGCTAACTAAGCATTATTCTTCATCTAATTATAGATTTCACAAAAGACAAGGACAGCTAGAAGTTTGTTCACATGGTTGAAACCTACAATAATCAGCTCAGATGTAATGCCAGGTCTGTGTGATACATAATATAACATTCTGCAAAATGGAAGATGGCTGACCTGATGCCATGAAAGGCTTTGACCAAGATTATGGAAGGACTTTCTGGGCAGTTAGCCACATCATATCTTGTTTCAGAGCTAAAGGAACTTCCCCTTTCCATACTAATGGTATTGAAATGGCACAGAGAATCCAAATAAGTTAGAATGGCTATAACATAGTGGCTAAGAGTGATGGCTCTGCAGTCAGGGACACCCATAGAATTGAATTCTGGAAGCATCCCTTCTCTCTGAGGCAAGGTCTTTAATGACTCGAAGCCTATAACAAATAGAGATATGAACACCATCCTCGTGGGCTCATAGTGGGAACTGAATAAGAGAATCCTTCTCACGGTATCTGGCACCATGGTTATATTCCATGTGGTCTTGCAGTAGTGAGTGATAGCAGTGGTGATAATGGTACTGGTGGTAGCAGCAGCCTTGAACATATCTGCCCCTCCCCCACCACAGAGCCTTTACTCACGTGCTTCTCCCTTTTGGGGACACCCTCCCCTCGTCTGGGTTAAATCCCCCAATGATGTGCTCTCATGGCACCATGTTCCTTTCTTTGTGGCTCTATCACAGCTGTAATTTTACATTCCATTGTATGGTTATTTCATAAATGTCTCTTTTCCTCACACTCTATGAAGGCAGAGGAAATATCAGCGTTTTCTCACCACTATATTCTAGCACCTCACACAGCACCTGGCACATGACAGATGTTCAATAGCTATTTGATCAATCAATAGATAAATCTGTAGATAAATGCCATGCTGTATATTCAGTAAGTGCTTCGTAATTACCGCTGAGTGATATAAATAAATCACTCAATGCTGCCTCTACCTTGAAGTTGCTTGTACTCTAAAGGCAGAGAAAGGACGTGAAGGGAATACATGAGAAATGACTTTACAAAGCCACAATCAGTAAGTGCAGGTTAGGCGGGCAGAGCAGGCTGAGCAATGTGTCATTGAGAGGACACTGGGAAAATCGGTCCGCAGGCTGTCATCTTAAAGGACTTGCGGATAATTGCAGTTTTTTTATTAAGGCTGTGCCAACTACTACCCTTGAAGAAAAAGAGAAACACAGACTGGGAGGAAGAGAGAAGGGTCTTCCAGGGGAGAGGATGGCAGGTTCAAAGGATGATATTCGGTTGGAGAAGTGACTCAAATAAGTCAGGGAAATGAGGTTTGGATAAAGTAGCTGATTGTGGAGATTCTTGAATCGTTCTTAAGAGGAAATTGAAATGATGAAACAGAGTGTGAATGAGATGATTCTAATACGTGCCCATAGGTTACGTATGGGGGGAAGAAAGCACGGAGGCAGAGCCATCTGAAGGAAGCTATCAGAGTAACGGACGTGCCAAATGATTAACACCTAGGCTGAGACAACATAAGGGTTTTGAAATAAAGAAATGAATCTGAGTGACATTTTGGGAAAATTAATGCTGCAGCTTAATGACAGGCAGCAGCTGAGAGTATATGAGAGGAGGAAGAAGAAAACCTGCAAGGTTTTAAGACTGGGACAGTGGGGTTGTAGTGGGGACGTGAACATAACAGAAAAGGGGACGGACTCTCTGCCTTAAGGGAAAACAAAATGATCAGTTCAGTACTGGGGAGAAAGAAACTAGAGATATTAAAAAGTGATAGGAAGGGCCGGCCGAGTGGCGCGGTGGTTAAGCGCTGGCTTAGGAAGCCAGCAGCCCCGGTTCGGATCCCACATATGAGGGCCAGTGACACTGCCCTCAAAAAAAAGTGATAGGAAGGAAAGGTAAAGACTAGAAATGAAGAAAGAGAGTGGTGAGTAGATATATATTTAAGAAAGTTGTTTGAAACCGTGAATCATATGATTCCTCCTCAGTGGAAGAGAAACACTATAAACAGTCTCGAGATACTCCCACAACTGAAGAAGACCAAACAAAACTAAGCAGAGAGAAAGAAGAGAAAGGGGGAAAGAAGGATTCAGAGACCTTGAGTTATGGAAACCACGCTGAATTGTGGTTGAAATTCTGTGATTGAAAATTCTCAAAAGCGCTACAATCAGTCTTAGAATACTGTTGGTGGAATGTGAAGAGATTTATTTTCTGTCACTATCACAACATGTGATAGAGGGTGCCCCCTGTTTAAAAGCATACAAGAGGTTTTTTTTAATTTTTGACTAGTTATTCTATTCAATGACACTCTTCAATAAAATGTAACCCAAGTTAATTGAAAGTCTAAGTGTGGTCAGTTACATAACACCAGAATTGCTGAATAGCTTAAACTCAGTGTTTTCCCAGAAATATTTGTCTTTTGGATGAAACCAAGAATGGAAAGTTTCTGCCTTAAAGGAGAAGTTTTGAGAAGGTGGAAAGAAAAGAAAAAACGTATATAACAGAAATATAATTTTAACAATAATTCACCAAAATGCTGTAAATATCAGTCACTATTCATACAGAGATAGACAAAACACAAAGAAAAGTGAATTTTCCCACTTGAGAGAGTTGACTGCGGATTGTATATCAGTTAGATAATGTCTTTTTAAGGATCAGAAAATACTATTGCCTTTGCCAGGAATAACTTCAGACAGATCTCTGGTTCTTTTTATTTTCCTGTGAAACTGGCAGAATCAGCTCATACTAACCCACACTGATCCTGTTTTGTCTAAGGCACTGAAGGAAGGTCTATAGAATGAAAATGTGTTTAGTTTGGGGCAGGAAAGGGGGAGACATCATTACTTGGTTTATTCAGCTTCTTCTAGTTAGGCCAATAGCTCTGCTCTAGAAAGCTGCATACAGCTCTCACTCCAACTCTGGCTTTTCTCCCCTCCTCCTCCAGAGATTGTGTGTGTGTGTGTGTGTGTGTGTGTGTGTGTGTGTGTGTGTGTGTGTGTATTGTGGGATGGGAGAAACAATAGAGTGTGTTGGCCTTCATCTCAGACCTTAATCATAAAATCTAATGACTTCTCTCCAGAATAACAGAATCCCAACAGAAAGGCACTGCAAGAAATGATGGTGCCATCATAAGGTATGTGGCAACCTTATAACAAAGTAAGTGATCCATTTTTTCTTATAGCCAAATAGGTAATTTGGTTAATATTATTCAAAGGGATTTCTCTCCTGTAACTTGCCAGAATGCCCAGCAGTGGGTCCTGTATCTGTGGATACCACACCACCCTTGGTTGATGAGCTTGGCATGAGGACCAGCTGGCATCCTTGGCATACATACCCAACTCGGGCTAAGTTTTTGGTGCACCCCACATAAAAAGGCTTGGAGGTAAAGTGGCGATTGGGAAATCAATGAAAAATCTCTCAATTTGATAAGTTCTATAAATTCATAGCAGACTCATGATGCCCTAAGACGGTCCAGGAGGTCCTAGAATCAGTCCCAGGTACCAAAAAGAAATTAAATTCACCTTGGATGTAGGTTTCAAGGATTCCAAGACAAAACTGGACCTGCTAGGATTTTGCTGTGACAGTGAACCATGTGGACAAGGGACACTAGGATAGTAGAGCCTAAGATACATAGAAAAGGTCTAGCTGTGACTATTATCTCATGGAGCAGAGCTGCCATACCGGTCCTGGACTGCTTATCTCTGGACCATTTTGTGTGAGAGAAATAGAATTCTTTCTTGTTTAAATTGTAAAATTGATTCTCTCCATTACAAGCAGCCAAACCTATATCCCATACCTGTTAAATAGAACAGAAGTCATTGGAAGTAAGAGAGTCACTTAGCCAAAGTCTACATCATAATCTTCTAAGATTTACTCTGACGTACTCTGATTCTAAAATTGTTCTAGGCTCTGAAAAAGATTCCTTCACCTCCTTATTAACTCATTCATGCAATGAATATTTGTGGAGTGTCCACTTTATCAAGGACTGTGCTAGGCATTGCAGAAATCACTTTTGACAAGACAGTTGTGGTACCTGCCTCATGATGTTACAGATTAGAGGGAGAAAAAGACAAATTGCATGCATGACAGCATGATAAACACTGAGAGAAGGGTTACTGTTGGAATATAGGCATACAGCCTGAGCCTCTAAGATTCAGGGATGCTGTCCCAAAAAAATGATCTCTATGGTGAGGTCTGAAAGATGAGATGGAATTAGAAATAGTGGAGGAAGAGGGCAGGGGAGGGGGAGAGAGCAATGGGTGAAAGGACCAGAATAGGGGAAGCACCAGGACTTAAGAGGGATCCCAGACTGAACAGACTCCTAGGTGAGGCTCAAGTTCACCAAACAACCAAACAAGGGGGTGGGGGAGGGTTGCTGAGTCAGGTCTGACTCCTGGCGACCCTATGTATGAATGAGTGACATCCACAGGGTCCTGTTCTCAACAGCCCTGCTCACTCCTGTAGACTCGATTATGGCTTCTTTTGTGGAATCAATCCATCTCATATTTGGTCTCCCTCTTTTCCTGCTACCTTCTATTATTCCCAGCATTGTTGTTTTTTCCAAAGAACCCTGCCTTCTTATGATGTGTCCAAAACAGGACAGCTTCAGTTTTGTCATTTTTGCCTCCAGCCATGTTTCAGGCTTAATTTGTTCCAGGACCCACTTGGTCATCTTTCTGGTGGTCCAGAGGATCCACAGAGCTCTCCTCCAACCCCCCAAATGAATCATTTTTTGTTATTAGTCTTCTTCACTGTCCAACTTTCACACCCTTAACATAGTCATTGGGAATAGGCTGTACATTTTTTCCCCAAAAAAGAAGCAATGCCGCATCTTCACCTGTGGAGCACCAATCTGTCTTAATACACTAACTGGATGTATGTCCCTTGGAAACATGATGTAGGCCTTTGTTTTCTTTTATGTAACCCCATAATCCCTTAACTAATCCTCTGTAAAGGCTCAGGTAAATGAATAACTAATTTAATGACTTTAACAGAACATATCTATGTATAAGGCACTGAACTGCACATACTGGTCCTGGATCCAAAGCAAGGGAGGCAAACAAGGGAATGAACAAAGGAAGCAGGCAAGGAGGGAGGGAGAACTGTGCACTTCTGTGGAGCCATCCAGATTCTAACTTCCAAATCAGGATGCGGTGTCACGTACACGTCCCAGGTAAGAGTTTGGCACATGTCGGGGCAGGAATACAGACTGGACAGAAGGGTCTCTTTCAAGTCCCACCTTGGAAACAGGTGGTGCCTGTGCTACCTCTGGCCACGGATGAGAAAGATCAGATAGACAGATTTTTTTGTAGGGGGAGGGTGGCAGGGAGGAAAGCAATTTTAGAGATACTAAATTCTGTGAACCACCTGAAGGAGACTTGAAGTATGAATAGAGTTTCAAGGCAGTGGGAAAGGGGTTGAGGGAAGCCGGGTGGGAGCAAAGGAGAGAACAATCCAAGCAGAGGGAAAGGCATGAGCCCAAGCTTAGAGGTCAAATGTGGGGTCATCACAGACCAGGCAGAGGGAGGGACGCAGCCCAGCCCAGCCACACTGCCTGGACACATACCCATTACATTGCTTGCTCACTCTCTCTCCAGAGGATTCCATGAGTCACGTTGATAAAAAATATGTAACTTCACCCAGTGTAAACTGTCCAAGTTCTTCTGTGTTAGGGTGGTTTATTTGAGAGTTAAATTCCTCAGGGTAGGTCAGGATTATGTATAATTTAGTTACTACAGCATGGTTACCACCTGTTTGCAGGTGGAAATGTTTCTGCAGCGGTAAACACTAACACTTTGTCACTTTGCAGTTTACAAAGTGATTCTACATATATTAGTTCCCTTAATCCTCACAACGACCCCAAAAGTAAATGTGTTATACTCATTTTATGATTCAAGAAACTCAAATGTCAAGACTACAAAGACAATATAAATGCAGGGGCCAAGTATTGAACCCAAGTCTTTTGACTCCAAATAGCATGTTGCTTTCAAAAGAATGCATTTTTGCTCTTGCAGCATTTATTGTCATCTTCGCTATTGCTTATATTATTTAGGACTTTAGGGCACTTGATGAAGTACTTTAGTTCTTCACACCCATTAATGAGAGATGCATTCCCACAGCTGCCAGCTCTCAAGAATTATGTCCTTCCTGGCTCTTTCCTACGTGACTTGTCCTTTTCATTCCCAGTGCCACTGTCCTGGTTCGGGTTTGTACTGCCTGGCACGATGGCCCCATTTGTTCATTCGTACAGTCACACAAGCAGCCATTATGCTCTCAGGACTGTACCGGGCGCTGGGCATCTGTGGGGATTAATGCAGAGTCCCTGCGTTCAGAGAACTAAGAGTCTAGTGGGGAGAGAGATGAGTAAATAGGACCTCACAAAGAATGTGAGGTTGCTATGATGGAGCAGGCCCATGGCAGAGCCCCAGCATCAAGGAGAGGCACCTACTCCAGAGTCAAGCAGTCAGAGATGTCTAACGCGGAGACTGAAATGGGAAGCCAAAGTCGGCAGATGAAAAGCTCAGTCCAGGCAAAGGGATGGTGTGAGCATGGATGCCAAAGAGAACAAAGCAATTTCGCGGACAGAATTGAATATAGCTTGATATGCCTCAAGGATGACTACAATGGGAAGGGGTTGTTGAGAGATGAGGTAAAGAGTAGGATGACAAGGAGCTGAGGAGCTGTACTAAAGAATCTGGACTTTATCCTAAGGCAATGGAGACCACGGAAGGGTTTCGCAAAACCATGGAGCTACATGAGGAGACTTGCATTTTAAAAAGATATGACTGTGATATGGAGAAAGGATCAGAGGAGCAATGCCCCACAGAAACATAATAGGAGCCACTTGCGCAATTTTAACTTTTTTAGAAGTTACATTAAAACAGCAAGAAAAAAAAGAGGTGAAGTTAATATTTTATTAATGAATTCACTTTACCGATTTTAATAATATAGTTTATTTAACCCACAGTATTAGAAAGAGGAGTGGGGAGCAATGAACACATTGGAGAAGTATCCAGGAAGGGGAACAATAGAGATTTGGTACAGGCGAGGAGTCACTTAACTTTAGTTCATTTTATACACTAGGATCAAAGTAATCTTCCTGAAATACAGCTCTCAGTAAGATACCCTCTTGTGGGGCCAGCCAAGTGGCTCAGTTGGTTAAGAGTTGGCTTAGAGCACGTACTCTGAGCAACAGGGCCGCCGGTTTGATTCCCACATGGCCCAGTGAACACTGCGCCTTAGCTGAGCTCTCGTTGAGCTGCCAACAGGTGACAGGATGGCTCAGCTGGTGTAACAACAAGATTGCCTATTTAATGGTGGGCTCTGCCCACCCACAACTAAAGATTGAACTCGGCACCCTGAGCTGAGCTGCCGCAGGGATGGCTCAGTGAATAGAGTGTGCGCTCTTAACAACAAGGCTGCTGGTTTGACTCCCGCATGGGATGGTGGCTACGCCCACCAGCAACTAAGATTGAACACAGCACCTTGAGCTTAGAGGCCACGAGCTGCCGACGGGAAGCCAGATAGCGACTGGCCCACAACAAAGATTGAAGAACAAAAACTTGGCTGGTACTTCCCCCAGTTCCCCAACACTGTTCCCCTTCCCCAATCCCCAAGTAAAATATATATAAAAAAAAAAAAAACATACCCACTTGTTTTAATTTTTCCATTTTTTTGCCATTAACATACCAAATAAAGCCCCAGCTCTTTAGCCAGCAGTGGGCCCTACCTTTTCTGCAGTATCTGCACCCTTCCCCACACACAGCTGGGCTGCTCTGTTCCCACCTGTAAACCAAACACCTAAGACCAGACATAACCTTACACAGAAGGAAGAAAAAGACCCCAGCTCAGCACTCGGGAACAGAGCATCACACCGTTCCTACAGCTGGTCAGGCTCCAGGTTCCAGGTCCAACTCCTGGCCTGCAACTCTGCCTGGTCCCTCAGGGGAGGGGCCTGCTTCTTGCTTTCCATTCCATTCTTTCCTCCTTGCAGAGCTTGGAAGTCTGCCCATAAACCTGGGCTTTAGCGGCTGGAGCCTGCTAATTGCTGACAAGTTCCTTAGTTCCTTATTTCTGATTGATCGCATCTCTCAGTGCCACCTGTCCCTGGGTTGCCCAGTACCAGCACTTCCCAGCCTGGAACTTGTCACCCATCTCCCAATACCAACTCTACTTGCCTGGCTGACTGCCTGTCATCTGTTTTGGTATCTCCCTCCCTATTGCTCCTAATGCCTCGTCTGCCACCCTAGACATCCTTGCAGCTCCTGCCACATCCCTGTGGGCAGATCTCGCCACTTTGCCCTGTCTTTTGCAGTGAACCAGCCCATTTCTAACAGTGTCCTGAGCTATGACAATTGACATTTCAAGGCCCTGCAGATCAGAGCCCCACCCTACCAATGAACCTTCTTTCTTACTACGTTTGTGGATTCTTTACTCCAGTCAAAATAATCTCATTGTTGTTTGCTACTCATGCCCCACCCTTACAGGCCTCCCAGATTCATTCCTGCCAACTGCTGAGTCTGGAACAGGCTTTATCCCATTCCATCCCCATTTACTGAGGAATTCTTAATAAATACTAAGCCCCAAAATATGACAATCCATAATCTCCTCCCCACCCTGACTGGAAATTACATCTCCCTCCTCTGAGCTCCTGTGGCTCATTATCTAGACTTCCATTACGGATTTTATTGCATTCGTCTTTATTTGAAATGTCTTATCACCCTAACCATATAAATAAACATGTTGGAAATAAGATCCATGTCTGGCTACTTAACAAAGCAAAACAGCTAGGGGAGAGGGAAAGAGAGACTTGGATTAATTTTACAAAATGAGCAATGGTCCATCAAGGATTATAACTGAACAAGCTCTCACTGTGAAGTGCCTACTTAGCATCCTTAATCAAATCATTCCTGAAACATAGGGGATAAGGGCGCCTGCCCCTATGAACTTGAGGAAATTCACTGAGAGTCCCTTAGGTAATAATATTATTCATATATATTTTTCCTTATTTTCTTCCTTTTTGCCTAGTTGGAGTTTATCTCTTTACCTCTCCCCTTCCCTCTTCCCTCTCTAAATGCACCTGAAAGCCCCCACCCCAAGGTTCTATGATTCCCAAGAACAGAGCTGGAATAAATTCAGTCACCTAGTAGAAATCCCTCCACTTCTTACTTTAAGCACCTACTGGGTCCGCAGGTTTGATGATGGGGGCACAGCAACTTTCTCCCCTGATAGAAGGAAACTCAGGGATCCAGAGAACACAGCTATATCCTCCCCTGGTCACCTTTTAAACATTCCAGGATCCCTAAAAGGCATGGGTAGGGAAACCAGACTGACAAGTGGGTGTTTCTGCTTATGATTAGATGGGCAGTGGGAACTCTTGCATCCTGCATAACACTCAGCCTCTTGCTCCCTACAGAGCAGTACATCTAGACATGAGATCCCACTACCCCCTTATTTGGCCAATGTCTCTGCCACAGTGCCATGAGGGAGAGGTAAGCAAAATGTGCATCAGTATTTTGCATTCATTTTCCAGCATTCCTCTTAGAAGGAATGACAACAATCTGACTAAATCCCTGTACATAGCTAGTGTACATTCCCAACAAAAATAAAATAATTGTAATCCACAATGTCTGTTCTACCTGCATGATTCTGTAATGTTAGACTTCTGAGTAGAACTATATAGTGCCAAATCCTAAGCCATGAGGTTTAAAGGCCCAATGGTCAGGTGTCTTACGATGCTACACAGACATTAAAATATAAGGTTTTAGGGAGAAGCATTTAATAATGATCAAATATGCTTCAAAGTACTTTGAAGAGGTTAGTCCTTCCTCCCTGCATCCCGGTCTGGGCAATGAGAGCCACTTCCCTGATGAAGCTATACGTCCTGAGGTCCCTTTAGAAGCATCAAAGAAGGTTCTCTCTTGCCTCACAGATTTGATGGGGCAGCAGAGTTGGTGATAACCTCTCAAAATCCCATGTGTCCAGGTTGAGATGAAATGGTCAAGCCCTGTCTTCCACATGCTTGGCCTGGAATTGGAGCCCTGGTGTCCTTCTGACAGGTAGCTGGGTACAGAACGCTATCAGTGGACAGTCCTCATAACTGGAACTCACATCTTCTCCTGACCCTGCACACCTTAACTTTTAAGGTGTGGGACAAAAGTTACTCTATTGATTAGCTTCAGAGCTGGATGGATGCTTGAAGTGGGGGATGAGGTGAGCCTCATTTATTTATGTATCAAATGTCCAGAAGCTAAAACAAGAGAGCAATTTAAGAATAAAAACAGAAACCAGCTACACAAGTCTGAGAAAACATTATCTTTCTTTCTACTCCAAGTTGACTTTTATAATCTTGAGAATATAAATGAGCATAATCTTTTTTAGAGCAATTTGACAATATCGATCAATATTAAAAACACACATTCCCTTTGAACAAGTAATATCACTGCTAGGAATTTATCCTATGGATACACATGGGACATTTCAACAAAACTATGTTCAAGGATGGTCACTGAAGCATTATTTGTCATGGTTTTAAAATGGAGTTCCATTCAAGATGGCAGAGTAGGTAAATGCTGTGCTTGCCTCCTTTCATGACCATATATATAAAAATTACAAATAGGGCCGGCTGAGTGGTGCGGTGGTTAACAGCTGGCTTGGGACACCAGCGGCCCTGGTTCAGATCCCATCTATAAGGGCCAGTGACACCGCCCTCTAAAAAAAAAAATTACAAATAAACTACAGAACAACCATTACTGGGAATTACTGAAGTCTAGCTGAACAGAAGTCCTACAATTAAGAACATACAGAGGAAGCCACCTTGAGACTGGTAGGAAGAGTGGAGATGTGGAACAGGGCTGGTCCCACACCCACCTGTGGTGGTCAAAAATACAGAGGGATATCTTGGCTGCAGAGATCTCCCCTGAGGAGTGAGGGGTCCCAGCCCCACACCAGGCTCTGCAGCCCAGGATTCCAGTGCCAGGAAGAGAAATTTTGGCTGTAAAAAAAAGCAGAGAGTGTGGCTGAGTGAGGCAAGGGTGACTAAAGTCCCAGGTGTTGCCCATGCACAGACTTACTTGCTGACAGACTCACTCACTCCAAGCATCAGCACTGGGCAGCAGCTCAAAAAGCACCAGGGACATACAGAGAGGAACTGAATTATCTGGATTTAGGGCAAGGGCTAGAGGGGCACATTTCTCCCCAATAGAAGTACTGACAGAATCCATTGTTTCTTTGTTGAGCCCTGCCCCTACCCAGCGTGCAGATGCAGGCAGCCACATATCTGAGTCCCATCGACTTGGTTAACATGGTTCGCCCCGCCCCGGTGATTCCCTGAGATCCTGCCCCACCCAACTTATGTGCTCACTCAAGCCTCTTCCAGTGGCTTTTCCATACAAACAGCCTGTCTTGGCTCATGCCACAGACTTTCTTAAAATCTCTCAAAGGTTCACAAAACCCAAACAGGCAGCATCTAGCCTTGTTATGCCCCCTACCTCTTGCTGAGCAGCCCCGAGCCCAGCACTAGCAGCAGCCAGTCCTAGTTCACAATTTAGCCTCTCCCAAGCACCTCCAAGCCCAGCACAAGTGGCAACCACCTGCAGATCATTTTGGCCCTGGGGCAGGGCACAGGCAGCAGCTGACCTTGGCCTTCAACATAGCCCCTCCCATGAGGCTTCAGGACCAACACACCTAATGGTCAACTTCAGACCACACCAGAGCACCACCCAACCACCTCCACAAAAGACACACTCAAAAGGCAGACTGGACAGGCACCAGAGCCCTGCTAAGGTAGATCCTGCTCCATAGGGTCGGCCCCTGCACAAGAGTTTATCCACTGTAATCACAGCCAGTCCTCACAACCAATCAGCCTAAGGGTCAATCCCTACTATTGATATGCAAAGAGCAACCAAGGCTCAACTACAAAAGGAGGGCACACACAACCCACACAAGGGACACATGTGAAGCACCAGCTTAGATAACCAGTGAGACTGTGCCACTGGGCCCCACAGGATACCTCCTACATAAGGCCACTCTACTAAGACTGGGAGACACAGTCTTAATACACATAATACATAGAAACAAACACAGGGAGGCAGCCAAAATGGGGAGACAAAGAAACATGTCCCAAATAAAAGAATAGACCAAAGCTCCAGAGAAAGAACTAAACAAAATGGAGACAAGCAATCTACCAGGTAAGATTTCTTACTGGTTACTCATTGATCTCAGGGAGAACTTCAACAAAGAGGAAGAAAACATAAAAAGAACCAGTCAGAAATAAAGAATACAATAACTGAAATAAAGACTATATTAGAGGGAATCAATAGTAGATTAGATGAAGCAAAGGACTGAATCAGCAATTTGGAAGAGAAGGTAGAAGAAAACACCCAATCAGAATAGCAAAGAGAAAAAGGAATCCAAAAATATGAGGATAGTTTAAGGGGCCTCTGGAAAACATCAAGAGTACCAACATTTGCATCATAGTGGTACCAGAAGGAGAAGAGAGAGAGCAAGGAATTGAAAATCTATTTGAAGAAATAATGATGAAAAACTTCCCTAACCTGATGAAGGAAATAGACATACAAGCCCAGAAAAAGCAGAGAGTCCCAAACCAAATGAACTTAAAGAGACGCAAACCAAGACTCATCATAATTAAAATGGCAAAGATTAAAGACAAAGAGAATCTTATAAGCAGCAAGAGAAAAGCAGTTAGTTACCATAAGACTGTTGGCTGATTTTTCCACAGATACTTTGCAGGCCAGAAGGGACAGGCATGAAATATTCAAGGTGATGAAAAGCAGGGACCTACAAACACGATTACTCTGCCCAGCAAAGCTATTATTTAAAATTGAAAGACAGATAAAGAGCTTCCTAGACAAGAAAAAGCTAAAGGAGTTCATCACCACCAAACCAGTATTACAAGAAATGTTAGCAGGACTTCTTTCAGAAGAAGAAGAAGAAAAAAGATAAAAAATATGAATAATAAAATGGCAATAACTACATATCTATTAACAATTACTTTAAATATAAATGGATTAAATGCTCCAATCAAAAGATATAGGGTGGCTGAATGGATAAGAAAACAAAACCCTTACATATGCTGTCTATAAGAGACTCACTTCAGATTGAAAGATACAGACTGAAAGTAAAAGTATAGAAAAGAGAAAAGGTATTTCATGAAAATGGAAATAGAAATTAAAAAAAAAAGCAAAAACAAAAAACTGGGGTAGCAGTTTAGGCTTAGGTTTTGTATTCGTACTCCCCATTATTAAAATACTAATAAATATCCCATTATCATTTTAAAGGGTTTCCAGTTAGTGTCTTCAACAGCAATGAGGCCAAAGAAGAAAGAAAAAAGAGATGCTTCACATAGATCAATAAAACCCTCAGCCAGCTGAGCTAAAGAGGAAGTAGTCCAGTCTGCATAGAGGAAGACCTTGGCCTCTGCAAAAATGTTTACTGTGTGTGAGGGTGGAGGAGGAAGTGGAAAGAAGAAGAGTAATCATTGCCTCATCTGGGTTTTTAATTGAATTTAATTTTTTCTACTTATTTTACTTTGGAAAACGGACTTTGATAAGAGGAACCAGCCCTTGCCTGAGATGAGGAACCAGAATGTCCCAGCTATCCAGAAAGAGTCACAAGGAACACTTTTGGCCAACCAAAAGGCCAAAAGAGAGGTATTCTGAGGGAATGGTGACAAGGGCTACTTAGCAGTAGGCCTTGAAGTAGAAGGAATGTAAACCTGCCTCAGAGACCAGTCCTTCAAGAGCTGCTCATGATTCTTTTACTACTGAACAGCATGAATTCTTTGTTTTCTTGGGCCCAGGAGAGAAAAAGAAAACCCTTTTGCTTTCGCAAAAGTCTTATTAAACTACAGTTTCATTAATCCATGTCACAGTCCAGGTTGGTATGGCACATGCAGTTCTTTACCCCGACGGTGTGAAGAGATAAGGCAAAACTGAGACTCAAGAGTCCACTGCACTTGAAAGTCTCAACTGTGACATAACTTTTCTTTGTGATACACACGGATGTATTCTGTCGGCCAAAACCTCCCTCAGTAGCTTTCATCATGGAGCAAAATTTATCTGAATAAAATGTCAGTGGGCATTGGCCTAGATACAAATCCTATAAAATAAGCATGTCTTTCACATTATTTCCTACCCGATGGCGATCCTGGGATCACCAGTCCCAAGGGTAAGCACAGGATGTTCCCCTCTTCTCACTCACCATCCCATCAATTATCAGCAAGCAGAAGATGGTGGTCAACATGATAAGCCTTGTTGAATAATTTCTAAATACTGGAGCTTCTTCCGCCCCCAGGGCAGGTTCCTTCAGCTAGTTACAGCACAGGGCTAATGAGGCCAAGGTCATGAGCTTATTTACCTCGAGGGCCAATTAGCTTCGACCTGTTTCATGGCCTCAACCTATATCCCTCCACCCAAACAGCTGTTTCAAAAATGGACACCCTTGATGTCCATTTTTCAAATTAGTTCAAATTTATCATGTTCCTGGAAAAATGACACAAAGCATATCAAAAATATTAAAATTACATGCCTTGGTATTTGCTCCAAAGAGATCAGGAATTATAAAACCAAGCAGATCTCAAAGATCTACACAACTGCTGGACTGGTCATTGGATGAAAATAGCTACACAGTCAGAGACAGCCCATTTCTCCTTAAGAAGAAGGTTATCCTACCATGAACCCGTTTTTCCAGTAAAACACTTCTTTAAAGAAAAATATTTCATTTTAGCACGTAAGGAATGTTCTACTTGTTTACAGGCATTCCTCCAGGGAAGAAACTGCAATCAAGATGAGTTGTATCAAATTCCATGCCCTTTAGCATCTCACTATGGATTTTATGTAAAAACTAAACTAAATGCATTTTAGTCACTACTTGATCTGTGCATTTTCCACACCAATCTTGGACTGATTTCTTTTTTTAATAAATTGAGAGTTCTGCAAATTGTTCCAGTTCTTCCCTCACAAATACGTTCTTCACCCACACACTGCGCATAAAATACCTTCTTTTTTTTTTTTTCAGCTGGGTCACAGAACCCAACACTGAGGCTTAAAAACTATCTATAAAAAGAAACAAATTTACAAACTGTCTTTCCTCACACTTCAATCTACCTCCTGGTATTTGACATTTCCAACACAATCCACAAACATAATCTCTGAAATACCACATGCACCAGTATTTAAAGCACATAGAAAGACCTAGACTTGACCTTGGGGACAATCTCACGTTCATCTTGCCTGACCTATAGAATTAGCCTTTGGGGCCATTTTACGTACCTTGAAACCTGAGCACATCTGCAACCGTAAGCTCTCTTATCTCAAGGTAATGAAAGTTTGCAATACTACAAATAGGAATCACCACTGGTAATCCCTGATCCCAGAAAATGAGCAGCTACACAGCTCCCTTGCTGGTATGAGTCTGTCTTCTGGGGGAAGAGAGAGTCCCACCTTCTCTGTTCCTTCCTACAGGTGTCCCCTGAAAGACTGAGTCTACGGGAGGCTCCCAGATCCAACAGTGCCAAGTGGACCACTCTGCCGGGGGGGGCTTGAGACAGGACCTCTGCTCTCAGAAACTGCTCCACCTATCACTGCTCATTTGCCTTCAAAGGAGCCAGGCCTCCGGAAAAAGATACAACTAATTTTCTAGAGATTGAGCCTACTTTGGAAATGATCTGAGAAAGTAGGCCCTACTCAGAGAGATTTATGCTGAACCATGTATATTTTTTATCTAAAACTTGAGAGAAGTAGTTTAGCCATGGAAAACATACATCAAATCCGACTGAGGAGTGAGGTTCTAGGATATGGAATCCATGCCCTTTTTCATTCCTAGAATTTCTATTCTTCCAAAATTCTTTCAAGGACCTCTCCCAGTTCTTCATGAGTTATCAAGCTACCCCACAGTTTCTCTGTTTACCCCCACAGAGGACAGGAGCATAGTATATAAAACAAGGTACCCCCCCAACCCCTCCCAACCAAGGAGGATTATATACAAACATCATTTTACTTAATAAAACTGTGTAGAATCTATTTCCCCCTTACTACTTGTTTATGAGGCCACTAGAAAACCCTCTACTCTTTTAATGTCTTTCCTCTCCTGTTTATCTTTGCTATCCCCCCTCACTCCCTAGCTTTTCGCTTTTCCCTTTTCCCTTCTTCTCTATCCTATAGTACAGAATGAGTTTTTTCTTTGCTATAGAATTCTAAACACAGCCCCTGCCAATAACCCTAAGCTACTGCTGCATCCTGCTGATTTGCGCCAGCTGTGCCTTCCGGTGGTTGGCCCATACTTACAACAGGGTCTCCTTAGATCTTCCTCTGGAAACAAGATTCCACATATACATCACAAAGTCATAACCAGTGGGATGGAAACTGAGCCAAGGACAAATAGACCCTGCTTTGAACTGCTGATCACATTAAATAAGAAAAAAAATTACAATTGGAGGGGAGGGGGGCCGGGAGAATGCTATCCAGAGTTGTAGCTTAAAGATTTTCTTGGACACATACAACAAATCATAAAATGATCTGTCCCTTCAAACATCCCACTTGCAAATTTAACGTTAATTTCCTCAGTCTTAATGGGGGAAGAGGCAAGTCAGGGCAGGGAGTGAAGGGAAGGAGAGACTGTTACCATGAAGAACACAAGTGACAATAAAATGCATACTCCCAAATTTACAAAGAGTCATCAGCAACTTTATGATGTAACCAGAGTTTGCAAAGCGAAGAGTCTTTGAGAATCTGATATAATCATGAAAACCCAGAGCATGGAGCAACAGTTGGGAATTCAAGTCCAATGATGTTATTCTGCAACTTTGGGTGAATCAATCTTGGATCATCAGTTTTCCTATCAACTCCCTCCCTGAGGAGTCACTGTCAAGGTCACCAGATGGTTTGTGTATGCTGAATTGTCTGGCCTGTTTATTTTCCATTATGAAACCACGTGTAATGGTCGTGCATTTGAACATGATCTTATATTGTGAATGACTGTCATTAGAATGTAATCACCCTCTGTCTCTGCCCCAGTGGCTATGTTCCAGGTTCTCCAAACCAAATTCCATTCATCCTAGCACCATAGGATAATGGACAAATGCCATTGGTTTTGTTAAAAGAAAAGCCTTCCAGGTTGTAAAATTATTTATTAGTTTCAAAAACTCTGGCTAACCTCAAGATCAGGGACACAAACATGATCCATCTGACGCAAGAAGACACCAGCAGTCTAAGAAGAGCATGATAAAGTTAACCTTTTATTACAAAGCTCATTGACTTACAAGTTAGGTTTGCAAAGGCTTTCTTCAAGCCCTTTCTCTGTAAGTCCAGGAGGATGTTAAATAAGCCACTGCTGGTAATCCCCTGTTGATGGCAGGGAGAAATGGAATACTTTGACCCAGGACAGCATCAATCCATCTGAAAGTTCTTAGGTCAAAAATGTAGAGGAGACAGAATTTCTAGACTCATTTTATGCACTTGACATAGTTAGAGTGAGTTTCTGCCCACTGAAAAGAGCAGCAACATGATTTCAGGCTCCCGAGAAAACGCATTATTCCATCAAACTTCAAGCACCGAATCATCAGTCCCTCAGCAACAACATTAGTACAAAAACGGAGACCCCGCCAACGGGGCCTTGATGTGTTGGTGGACGAGCTCTCCCAGAAGGCACAAAGCCCACATGGCCTTCATGACCTAACCCCTCCTCTCCTTTCAAGCCTCGTCTGCCCTACGCCTTCTACTTGGAACCTTCTCTTCCATCCACGTTGACCTTGATCCCCCATCCCCTAGTCTGTACACCTCTGCCTGTGCAAAGGGCTTTCGTCCTCACCGCAGAGTGAATAGTAGTTCACTCTACTCATTCTCCAAGTCTCATTTACTCCTCCCAGCACATCAATTACTCTTAGCTTTTCCTAACGTCACAAATTCAGGTAAAATGTGCCTCACCTATGCTCCCCTTTAACCTTGCAATTCCTTTCGATTGCCCTGATTATATGCGTGATGTCTGTTTAAAAAGCCTGTGTTCCCCACTGTGCTGGGAGCTCCGTGAGGCTGGGGTTCGAGCAGTCCTGCTCACAGAGGTTACTCAATCAGTGTTCATTGGGTAAATGACTCAATTCACTGCTACATATTTATTTAGGTAGGAATTAATTCATGTTGGATGTCTTCTTTCTTTCATGATATTTGTCAGTTTATTAAACCCTTTTGGCATGTTTAATTTTTAGAATCATAAAAAATACAAAATAAAACATAACTATAAATAAATATATACATACATTATATATCTATATATTATATACACATACACACACACACACACACACACACAAACACACACCGAGGGTGCCAGAAAAATGTATACAAGTGGACACTGGTCAGCATTGCTCAAGCAGTAGTTCACAGTAATCAGAAGTGTCTGGATGCTGATGGTAACCACTCTGAGCACCTCCTGTAAATGCAGAAGTCAAATGAGACTTTTCATCTTTTGCTATCAGTATACATTGAGTATTACAATTTTAATAGTTTTTTTCCTTTCTTAAAATGTGTATACTTTTTTTGTACTGTGTGTGTGTGTGTGTGTGTGTGTGTGTGTGTGTAAAATCATGTTCACATTACCACCATCTGGAACTGATAAATGTTAACAGTTGTGCATATTACTTTCAGTCTATTTAAGACTATTTTCAAAAGGCCAAAATTCAAATGGTTTTCTGATCAGTTAATTAAAAATAGATAAATGGAAACAATATTATTAAGCACTTGCTATGTGCCAGTCATTGCCCTGCTGGTTCATACATTCAATCTTCCCCAAGGAATATTATTGTTCACATTTTATGGATGAAGGAACTGAGACTTACAGGACTGACTATGACCCAAGATCACACATTCAGTAAATGTCACTACCATGTTTAAACCAGATTCTATTTAAATCCAAACTCAATGGGGCTTTCCCCTTTATCATCTAGATCCTCAAACGCTACCCATATCTGGAAAAAACTTGAACTTTTTGATCCAGAGAATGTGCTTTCATATTTGTTCTTCATCTTCATTTTTAAAATATCAGTTAAGTGCCTACTATGAGTTCTGTGCTGTTATCTCATTAATGTACAGAAAACTAATTAACCAGGGCACTGCATTCATAAACATTCTGGTTAATTTAGCAGTAGAGTAAGAAAGAAAGTGGATATGGAATGGATGTTTCTCCACTGCAAAGAAAACATCCAGCTATCAAGGCAATGAGGAAACAGCATTCAAAGGCTGGATAGACCCCTACTGGCTAAGGATGACAAATGACAAGATATATTCAGGTTAGATGACCGCTGGAGTTTCTCCTGGTTCTGCCATGACTATAATGTTGTGGTTGTGGTATGAAAAGACTTCATAAGGTGTCTAGATATTTTCGAGTCATATTTAAAAATTGGCTATCATTTATGATTTCTATAGTGCCCTATATTTTTGTTTTCACAATTTAAAAAAAAATGAAACCTAGGAATGAATAATTTAGCTCCTCTGTCCATGCGTGTCTTTCTTCTCTGTTCTCAGTTCAGATTCTTACGGTTGCTTGATTGCTGGCACCGCATGGCTCTACAGTTCAGGTCTGGCACAGGGCAGCCTCTGCACCTCTTCCTGGTGGTCCCTGCCTCCCTTCCAAAATCAATGACACCTTGGTCCCTGTCCAAAAGAGATTACTTGTCCTTGTATGTGTACTTTGTACAGAGGGCCTTGCTACATTTCTCTCAGTAAGTCCTGAATGTTTGGGAATCATTCACTTTCTTTGTGACAGTATTGTCAGCAGTTTGGACTTCTCTGAATAAATTACAACTTCTGGACTTCTATTTGAAATCCTGGCTCTTTCTTGCCTTCCTAGATCTAGCCCTTCAGTTATTCCTTAAAAATAAATTCTCCTCCCTCTTTGATACAGCATGATTTTTCTATTACAAAGTTTCAAGTCTCTCTGCCATTTTTAGTTTACTTGATCAACATTTTTAATTTGAAACAATTCACATTTGTTCTTGCATTGTATCCATCCTACTTAAAATGAATGTTTTAAGGCAACAATGAGTTAGTTTGTAAGCATCACTTGTCCACAAGGGTAAACAAGAGTGGGTGGAGGGGTTATTTTGCTTACTGAAGACTCTTTTCATCAGATTATACATGTATGCTTTTATTGTCACCAGATTTCTGCTATACACATATGTTGTTGATTTCTACAAATCCAGTAAAAATTGTAATGGTCCCTATTATTGGCAAGTACAAGCCACAGAACAAAATATATGTCCTTTTGTGACATCACAGCAAACACTACTAACCCCCAGAAATTCTGCCATTTGCGTATTTCCTCAGGGTAAGCACCAACATGTGAGACAGTTGTTTATCTGTCTGTTCCTTTGCTCATTCATTCATTCATTCATTCAACAAACATCTCAACAGTATAGTGATGTAACTTTGAATAAGACAAAGATCCTCATGTTAGGAGCTCATAGATTACTGGAAAAATATATAAAATAAAAGATTGGTATATAATGTGATAAATACACACAAAGAAAACACAAGATGTTAAAAAAATATATAAGAAAAAAATGATAAGGGCATCCAACATGGTCTGCAGAGATTAGGGAAAATCCCCAGAGGCTAAAGGATGAGGTAGAGTAAGCTAGGAAAAAGGGAAGGAAAGGCATTCTAAACAGAGAGAATAGCTTGATGTGAAAAGGCACTGGGGTTACTGATATCGGAGTGCAATTTTTTAAAGAATGCTAATCCCTTCCTATTAATGGTACCACCCCCACCCCCAAATCTCTACCTCCCTGAAATATTCTTCATCTCTAAAGTTTCTGAGATTCCTAGACCAGGGTTTCTCATCAAGCAAAGCAGGCAAATTTCTCACATGGAGGAAGAGTTTATAGTGAAGGTTTTCAACTATTTCCTCTTCTCAGACCCCAAGAAAGGATGGGCCTTTGAACCAGCCTGTCACAGGTATGGGAAGAAGTGCTACATCTCCCAAACGGCCTACATTTGTAATCCAAGGACAAATTTAAATACTGTTCTTTCTTCCTTATATTTGCCCCCTCAAAAGAGGGAGAAGTCCAAGGTATGGAAGACACTTCCTTTCCCTTTCCTGGGAACTATTTCAGTTTGTAAGTTCTTCTCCCTCCAGCCCCTGCCTCTCTTGACTCACATCAAGCTTGTCCTGGCATGAAGGAGTTTTCAAGGAAACAAAAAGAGACCCTGAGGTTTACATTGAATACATTTTGGAAAACAGTGGGCTGAAACAGAACTGCTGTGCAAACTTTTTCTTGGAGATCTAAGAACCCCATGAATGCATGCTCCATGAAACTGGTCTTTTTCCTTCCTTCCTTCCTCCCTTCCATCCTCTTCTTCTTTCCTTCCTCTCTCCCTCCCTCCCTCCCTCTCTCTCTCTCCCTGGCCCCCACTAAATTTACCTAGTTTACTTTACTCTCCATGCAAAATGCAAAGGAATAAAGAAATGTCCACATCACATATGGTGAAAGCAGGGTTTATTCTAGGACTCGGAGTCCAACAGAGCAGCTAAATCAGATGTAAACATCTAAGAGCTTTTTACAGGAAAAAGCTCTCTATATATCAATCCTGTCTTAGTTTATCTTCTTAGAGGGGTTTGCCTTTCCCATTCAAATGTTTCAAATGGTCGCCCGAGCAACCTGAATCAGCAGCCAGGATAACACAACAGAGAACCCAGCCTGTCCACTGTGTCATGAACACTGCCCGAGGAGCACACGGCTGACTAACGTGTCACCCCACCTCACACACAGGGGAGAGGGAGCAGAGCTGAGTGGTTTGGAAACACCCTTACCTGCCCACCCCCTAAAAATTGATTTGTCTATGTCAACACAATGATGTTTAATTGGGGTGAACTGTCTCCCTCCCTGGAAGGCTACCCTGTGAGAACCTTAAAGATGGCAGTCTCATTGAAGCCAGGCAGTTATGTCTACAGTGTAAATTAAAAACAACGGAAGGTCCTAGAGTGTGGGGCCTTCCAGAATGTGGGGTAAATCTTGAATTCAGACAGCAGGGGTCAAAAGCAATTGTTATACAATTGGCAGATCAATATGGCATAACATTTGTACTCTTCCTACCTCACTGATTCACTCAATAATAATAAAACTCTACATCTAGGGCCAGCCGAGTGGCACATTGGTTAAGAGCTGGCTTGGGATGCCAGCGGCCCCGGTTCGGATCCCACATATGAGGGCCAGTGACACTGCCCTCTACAGCTAACAACAGCTCCACCTGGAGCTGGGCTGTGCGAGCCCTGGAGACGGTGTAGGCTGCAGCCCCTGCTGCAGTGGGCTGTCATAGGCTACAGTGAGTGGCCGGCAGCCAGCGTGAGCTGCCAATAGCCGCGGTGAGCGACCATCCAGAGGCTGGCGACCGATCTGCCTCACCCGGGAAGAGCGCAATGATGATACCAACATGGGCCAGTGAAGCAACGTCCTCCACAACTAGACTGAAGAACAAAAACACAGGACTTGTCTGTTCTCCTTCCCTGATTCCCCAATGCTGTTCCCCTTCCCCAATTCCCCAATAAAATCTAAAAAAAAAAAAGTCTACATTGATTGCTTACAATGTGGGAGGCACTGTTCCAAGAACTTCACATAGTATAACTCAATTAATTCTCACGACAACCCTATTAAAATACCCTTTTTTCACAGATGGGGAAACAGAAATACAGAGAGGTTAATAAAAAATTTGATGAGGTCATATAGCAGGTCTGGCTCTGGAGTCCATGCTCTTAGTTCCTCTATATATTTTCTGTACTCAATAAATATTTATTAAGGGTCTACTATGTGTCAAACACTGTGACTAACATGGGACATGTACAGATAATATGACAGAGCCCTGTCCTTGAGGAGCCTCCATTCCTGTTTAGGAGCTAGCAATATATAAACATACAAGTACCATTTGTGTGGTGAGTCTTACGACACAGAAAGGCAGAGGTGTTACACGACCACACAGTACGGCCACCCTGACCAGAGGGATCACGGATGTCTTCCACTAAGAGGTGACACTTGAGTGCCTTCTAACAGCAACAATGCAATAGAACCATAATGAAAGGCTTTGATATCCAGTGTATCCCTTTCAGTTTAGACTGTGAAACTTATAGAAAATGTCATGCCGTAATTCAAATGGTCTGACCCTTGGAACTTGGGACGCTGGCCACAAAAGCTGATGGATAAAGATAAGAAATAAAGTCGGTAGATTGGAGCGAGAGGTGCTTCCCTGACAACAGGTATGTGTGTGCCCCGTGGTGAGAGCAGACTCGTGAGCGGTGCCCCAGAGGCACAGGGAAACTGATGTGATGCTGGCAGGCCAGGGAAGCAACAAGAGCGCAGGGAATGGGTTCCCAACAATGAAGCTGTTCACAGTTGGACCCCAGTCACTCCCATGGACCATGTGGAACTGAGCTGAGTTACACAGCAAAGAGAGCTGCAAAGAGCTTAGCGGAGTCTGGGGAGTCCATTTAAATAGAGCAGAGGTAAGGGCCGGGTACAGTCTCCACGAAATACTAGGATGCTGTATGAGAGGACGGAGAGGGGAGGCCCACTCACACACACTGGGACAACACTTTGAGGAACGTGAGAAAGTTATGACTCGATGGGTGCGTTAGTGCGTTGCAGAGCCGAGCTCCATGAGAGCACGGTTGGTACCATTTAACGAGCTGAGGGCGCTGCCCTGGTGGGGACTCACTTATGTCTGAGCAAGGACACCAAATAGAGAGTCAGATCGATTGCAACAATTTTGGGTAGGCAGTTTCATGATGAGACAGGAACAGAAAGTGAAGAGAGATAAACTTGGGTTTGAATCTTGCTCTGCCATGTATCTTTGTATCTATAAAGCTATGTATCTTTGCATATGTGCCTTAACCTCTAATCTTCAAAATCCTTATGAAAAACTGCACTATGGCTCTGAAAACTAAATATACTGATGAATATGAAGGTGCCAAGTATAGTTCTTTGCACAGAGTAGGTGCTCAATAAATGCTACTTTCCCTCCCTCACAGAC
The DNA here is from genome assembly GCA_033961575.1 of Aselliscus stoliczkanus. Taxonomy (NCBI): domain Eukaryota; kingdom Metazoa; phylum Chordata; class Mammalia; order Chiroptera; family Hipposideridae; genus Aselliscus; species Aselliscus stoliczkanus. The sequence goes on along the minus strand of CM066739.1, from coordinate 67,993,424 downwards.
CCCAACTGAATATCATTGTCTCAACATTCCGTGTCTCCCCATTGGTGATATATCTACTTACTCATCATAATAAAAAAGATTTCAAAGCATTTTTATGGAGTAATAACTTCCTTGGCAGAACATTTCCATCCCTTTGCCTCATATTAAAATTTGTGGCAGAGGGATAAAGAAACTCATTCAAAGTCACAAAGAAGAACCCATGCGTTCTCATCGCACCACAACCTGTAAATTCACAAAGAGCCAGCTCCTCAAAGATGAACGCACTGCACTCCCACTGCTTGTCCAAATCGTCACCCAGCTTTGGGTGTTTTTTTTTAAATTCTCTCTCTTCCTGTCCCTCAGATGAGTGTGAGTTAATCTCCAAAGCATGCGTGATGAACACACCACTATTTCCTCCTCCAAGAATGTGATGTTATGCTGTGGGGCCCCATTCCTGAGCTGGATAGAGGGGGAGAGGTCAGATGTCCAGTCTCCACACAAGCACTTCGTTTCATTTCACACAGAGAACATCTCTGTTCCATAGCCACAGAGAATACTGCGTATCTTGGTAACCTTCTTACAAATGTAAAACACTGGACATAAATAAGTCCGGTGCAGGGTGAATGATTCAGATTCAATCGGCAATAACAACCACAAAATCTGCACCACTTAGTGCTTTCCAATGATGAATCCAATGGATCACCTTTTTACCCAGAGATGGCAATATTCTGGCGGATGCTACAATTTAGGGAAACAACATATTACTATGAAATCATGATTATATGATTACAGAATTCCTATGACAATGATCCATCCATCAATTATCAGGTATTAATTTCAACCTATGTCTGGCAGTATGCCAGTGCTTTGGGGTTTATAAGTGAGGTAGAATTAAAACTAAGGGACATGATCTCAAGAACAGACAGTATAGCTAGAGAGAGAATCCCCATCATGAAAAGCAAAGTGGAATCCCCAGCTGAGCATTACCAGTATGGTGCAGACAGAGAAGAGAGTGACCACAGTGGATCATAGCGGTGTTGACGTGTCCTAGGCCACCCTTCTCGTGTCTAACAGGGTAGCATTTCTTTTTTTTTTTTTGAAGGCAGTGTCACTGGCCCTCACATGTGGGACCGAACCGGGGCCGCTGGCTTCCCAAGCCAGCGCTTAACCACCGCGCCACTCGGCCGGCCCTAAGGGTAGCATTTCTAAAACACAAATCTGACCATGTCACCACCCCTGCCTAAAACCTTGATTGACTCCCCAAGTCCTGCAGGATAATTTCTGAATTTCTGATGAGGCACATTAGACCTTTCGTTACATGGTCCTCTCAGCCCATCTCCTGCCATTCCTCTTCTGCTATAGATGCTCCAAGCTGCAGCGCACCACCCTTTACGCAGCTTTCCCTCTTCCGGGAATAGCTGCTCTGATTCCCCTTCTAAAATCCCATTCGCGGGGCTAATGTCTACTTTTCCTGTAAGAGTGAACTCAAGTATCACCTCAGTGGCAAGCCTTCCTTCCGTGACACCCACCCGTACAGACTCGTAAGTAAGCCTGCTCACACCCAGACTGGATTACAGCGTCATGCCCAGACTCTCAAAATACCTGTAGGCACATTTATTAAGCACTCATCCCCATAGATGGAATTATTGATTTACTTAACTCTGTTCCCCCATCCTATTGTCCACTTTTTAAGATCAACTTTATTGAGGCATAATTGACATATAATAAAATATGTTCATTTTAAGTGTATAGTTCAATTAGCTTTGACAAATACATACACCCATGTAACCAACATGACAATCCAAGGACAGAACGCTTTTATCACCACAAAAGCATGTCTAATCTCCTTACTGCTCCCTTGCTTCTTTTAAAAAATAAAAGATACTGAGATTTTTATAAAGACTTTTATTTTTCATACTTGGCCATTCTGCTATATTCAAGTATTATTTATAATTTAAAAATTAAATATTTCAATTTTAAGGGTATATTTAGAATAATTAAAAATGAATCACTACATTGAAGATAAAATATTTTAATTGCAAATAAATTTGACAGATTGAGTTGTGCTACACAAAATCTGTAAATAATTATGTCAGTTATGAATATTCATGTATAAGAAAGTACTTACTAAATGTGGCCAACAATAATAAAGACTCAACATTATCTAGATGACCGAGTAAAATAATTGTTAAAAATATTTGTAAATTTTAAGATCATACTTTATTCAAATAACTTGCAGCAGAATGTAGGACTAACATTTCCAGCAGTGTTGTGGACTAAATAGCCTAATGAAATGTCTCACCAAAAATCACTAAAAATGATTGGTAAAATAAAACTAAAAAAAAACTTTTAGATATAGTGATAGGCTGGCAAGACATAAGAACTCTTAAAAGTCAAAGCCTATACGAAAGCACAACCTACAGAGACAAGCATTAAAATCAGCTTCCCCTTGGAGCGCATTGGCCAAACCAGATAAACCGAAGCTTTATTTTTTGTAACAATTTTTTAACTGCCTACCAAAATTCTGCTTTGTGGCTGCCATTTCACTCTCCTCATCGCCCTCATATCCATGTGCAGCAGTAGGACTGGTTCTCAGTGATAGAATGCAAAGTGATACAATGCATGTCACTTCTGGTCCAAGAGTGTTAAAAACTAGGTGTGTCTTCTTCAATCTCTTTTTCTGCTAATTACTAGCTGAACACAGAAGATTCCTAGGCCCCAGAGGATGGGGGAGCTGCGAGAAGGAAATATTCTGAGTCCCTGAATCACCACATGGAAGAAAGCTACACTCTCATGAAAAACACCTAAACTGGACTAGTATGAGATTGAGAAATAAACTTTTATTATGTTACACCACATAAATTTTTTGTTGTGTTTGTTACAGCCTTAGGTCCCCTCTAACTAATATAGATTTTATTACTTTAAAGGACAAGGGGAACAATAGACAAAGTACAGGACTAGCTCAGGAGAGAAAATCTACAGGAAATACCCACTTGCAGAAAAGTGGGGCACCAAAATGTTATTCCCTCAGCATTAAGGTGAACTGGGGATGAAACGTCCTTCATGACAACGCAAGGAAGTTGCTTTCTTGAAATGTTAGCTGAATAGGGGCAGGGAGTGGGGAGTCATTTCCCCTTAGAATTAATTGCCACAATTGTACCCATCTATAGGTTTCTAGCCTATATTCACATTGAGTGTCCTGAAAAACCTCAAGCTAAGAATTTACTTTACAGTGACTTCCAGCTGGTAGTGCTCCCCAAAGTAAATGCAAATTCTCTCTGGAGAAAACTCCCTTCATTCCAAGAAAAGTGACCCACAGTCAAAAACCATAACACTCACAAAGAAACAAAACACCATGTGCAAGAGTCAACAGAAAGAATAGATAGTGGAATAGGACCCATAACTGTTAGAACTGCCAACTCAGGATATGAAAACAATATATTTAATATTGTTGATAAAAACTCCTCCATGAGTCTCTCTTGTTCTTGCATGTCTTGCTTTGTATGCCAAAAAGTCAAGGCCCGGGCTGATCTCGACCAAACTATTTTTCATGTCAATGTTTGCAGCAAGTAACCTTAAAGAATAAGGTAGTATCTCCCACTAGAAGAAAGTCTAGCCTTGCTTACTTTCTACTATAAACTGGCAAGTTTCTCAAGGTCAGTGATCCTCTCCTGTGTTGACAGCTATGTAGGTCCATCTCTGTCACCCCTATAGAAACTGGGACATAAAGAACCAAAACAAACATGCTGACACTCTGGCTACTATTAATACTTTATCTGTGAACAAAAAGTCTTTTATCTCTGAGACATATCTTTTTTCAGCATCTATGTAACTGTGGCAAGCTCATTTGCAACTAACAGGAAATCTCAGACCCTTCACAATTCTTGACAGTCTTAAAAAATAAAAATATGAATAGAAAGCAAGAGTAAATAAACTGACTGAAAGACATTAAAAGAACAAAACAGAACTTCTAGAAGTAAAAAATATATAATAATTGAAATTTAAAAATTAATGGTTGAGTTAAAGGGCAAATTAGATACAATTGAAGAGAGAATTAGTGAATTGGAAGATATATCTAAAAATAATCAAAATGCAACACTGAGAGAAAAAAGATAATAACCCTGAAAGAAAAGTTAAGGGATGAGCAAAAAGTGAGAAAGCAAACAAAAATCTTATTGAAGTTACAGAAGGAAAGTGAAACAAAAGCAATTAATTAAAAAGAAGATTACAGAGATGTTTCCAGACTGATGAAAGACACCAACTCATATATTTGGGAAGCCCTATGAATTGCAAGAGTTTAAATAAAAAGAAACTCACTCCTAAACACAGAAGAGTAAAACTGCAACAGCAGAGATCTAAATAGTTAGAAAGATATTCTAATATTCAAAGGAATAAAATTAGACTTTCAGCTAACATACAACAGAAAAAATGGAAGGCAGAGGACCATGGAATATTCTCAATGAACTAAAAGAAAGTAGAATTCTATACCCATGTAAACTATCATTCTAAGAGTGAACTCAAAATAAAAGCATTTTCAGACCAAGAAGAAGAAGAAGGAGAAGGAGGAGGAGAATGTGGTGGAGGAGGAGGAAGAGGAGGAGGAAGAGAAGAAGAAGGAGAAGGAGAAGGAGAAGGAGAAGGAGAAGAAGAAGAAGAAGAAGGAGAAGGAGAAGGAGAAGGAGAAGGAGAAGGAGAAGGAGAAGAAGAAGGAGAAGAAAATTTGACATTTGCTACAGGCTCAGAAAAGTAAATTAGAAACAAAAATGGAAAATTATCTGTGATTTAGTTGAGATGCAAAGAAAACTTGACAAGCAAGGAATAAGATCATATTTTATATCAACTGATTGGAAAAATTAAGAAGTCTGACAATTCCAAAAGTTGGCAGGATGTGGAACTGGGAAAACTTTATGCACTGCTGGTGGGAGTGCATAAATTGGTACCACTTTGAAGAACAATATGGCAATAACTTGCAAAACATAACTTGCACATATGCAATTCAGAAATTCACCTATTAACCTAGAAAAACTTTTACACATGGGACACTCTTATACTGGTGCACAAGACATGTATAAGTATGTTCATAGTGGCATTATTCCTAATAGCAAAAAAACAAACTATAAATAGTTGAAATACCCATCAACATAACTATGAATAAATAAATCATGGTATAACCATATAATGGCATATTATTCAACAGTGAAAATTAATGAATTACTACTATATATATTAACTTGGCTGAATCTTAAAAACCTTAGAAACTATGTTAAATGAAAAAAGTGATATTTGGACTCCAAACACAAGTGCTGTGAGGACTTGGTATAATGATTTCTCATGGCAGAGTCTTTTTCTCTTCACAGAAAAGTAAGGCATGTGACTAAACTTGGTAGTAAGCCCCTCTCCCATGGCTTTACATCTTGAGAAGAGAAATGTGAGAATAAGGAGAGGGTGAGAAGTTTGGAATTCATACCAGAGGTACTCCACTGAGCAGTTCCTACTGATTTGGTTCCTGTCCTATTTCCAAGCCTACTTTTCCAAACTACTCATCAATTCTGTGAGCCTCCCAGAATCCTCCAATAATTTCCCATCTTCCTTGAATGAGTCAGAGTCCATTTTGTTCCTTGCACCCAAAGAGCCCTGACTGATATACTTAGCCTGATGCTATCAAACAATGAATTTGTGTAATTTCATTTGTTACCTTTGATTCTTAGTTATCAACTTTCTAACTATGATTTGATTTCCCACTCAGGTTTGGTTGGATTCTACAAGGAAAATGTCTACTGTATATTTTAAACCCCAGCTGTCAGCACTACCTCCTTTAGCTGAATCACTGTGGAGTTATTAATGTCCAAGGGACATACTCCTGACTTATTGCTCTCCGCTCATGGTTGTGCCTAAGGCCCCTGAATAAAAATTTCCCAAGCTGGCCTGTGGTGCTGGCTACACAAAGGGTTAGTCTCAAGTGTCAGAAAATCCATTCCTGTACCAACTGTGTCATTTAGAGTTATCTTACCTCGTCTGTCTTTAAAACTTCCCATATTCGAGCATGATCTTCCACCAGCCAGGGTCCGGCACTTTCCACCTTGGTGGGAAGTTTGAATTTAGACGCCACTTGAGTAGGCTCTCCCTCCATCTTGAAAGAGCCAGGCAGGAGGCATTACGGATCTGTGTGGAAGAATAAAGTGTGATCCAGGTTAAAACATTACAAAGTATATATATATATATATATATATATATATATATATATATATATATACACAATAGGCATTAACTTTTATGGCCACTTTTTATGCTTTAAATATTCATTATTGTTTGTTGTTGTTTGTTTTAAAGATTTTATTGGGGAATTGTGGGAAGGGAACAGTGTTGGGGAATCGGGGAACAGACAAGTTGCTGTCTTTTTGTTCTTCAGTCTAGTTGTGGAGGACGTTGCTTCACTGGCCCATGTTGGTATCGTCATTGCGCTCTTCCCAGATGAGGCAGATCAGTTGCCGGCCTCTGGATGGTCGCTCACCATGGCTATTGGCAGCTCACACTGGCTGCCGGCCACTCACTGTAGCCTATGGCAGCCCACTGCAGCAGGGGCTGCAGCCTACACTGTCGCCGGGGCTCACACAGCCCAGCTCCAGGTGGAGCTGTTGTTAGCTGTAGAGGGCAGTGTCACTGGCCCTCATATGTGGGATTCGAACCGAGGCCGCTGGCGTCCCAAGCCAGTTCTTAACCAATGCACCACTCGGCCGGCCCTCATTATTGGTATTTTAACACAGGCTTCTGGAGGCAGGCTTCTGTCCATTTTGATCATGGATGGAGTGATATGAATTTTAGAGTCGAGTAAAAAGCATCCTCTGACTGTTCTATCTGCTTGTCACTTTGCTCTTGCCCCCTCAGGAGGGGAGATGGAAGTGGGCAGATGTAAGACAAGCCTGAGTCATGTTTTCATATTTCCATGCCATGTACCGCATGGAGAAGCAGCACTGGCTGTGACATCAGGAGTTTTACTCTTCACACGTCTATTGAGCACTTGTTTATGTGAGGCTCCATGCTGGGCATACACAAATAATTCAGTGGTTTGGTTCTTAGCCTTACGCAGCTCAGTGAGTCTGGGCAGAAAGGGAGGTAAACAGGACATCGCAGTGCAGTGTATCACAGTACAGCCTGCGAAATGCCACACTAATCATGTTTCCCAGCTGCAATGGACGCACAGAGGAAGGTTCCCTTCGGTATTTATTGGCTGGGTTACTTTCTTGAGCCTTAGTTTCATCAACAGCTGCTGTAAAGACAGTATTTAAAAATTGACACCTACTCTATTAAGTCTGCTTGTTTGATATCGTTCCATCACCACTGCCTTGTTCAGAATGACATCACACCTGCTCAGGACCATACTGTTCTAAGGAATCTCCTCGGCTCCATTCAAGATCCCCTGAAACTCTCCTTCTCAGGGTGGCTATTTGAAAAAAACAAATCTGGTAGTGATGTTCCACCTACCTGAAACTTTTTCCAGAGGATAAAATCCAAATTCCATAATGTGGCATCTAAAGCCCCTGGTGTCTACCTTCCTCCACCTCCCTCCTCCCAGCATGCCCCGCTGCCTTCTCAGCCACTGTTTCAGCTATTTGAAGGTACTTATGGATCTCAAACGCATCCAGTGCCTTTGTCCTTTGTGACACCTCCGCTTCACCCCAACTCCAAGAGAATAAAGACCACTGCTTTGTTAATCTCTCTATATACTCAGGCCAGATTTCTATCATGTCATGTAGTATATTTACTTTATATATACACTTTATTATATTTATTTGCTTTCAACTCTATTTCCACCTTCTGGCCTTTTTTTCTTTTTTTTTTTGAGGGCAGTGTCCCTGGCCCTCATATGTGGGACCCAAACCAGGGCCGCTGGCTTCCCAAGCCAGCGATTAACCACCACGCCATTCAGCCAGCCCCACCTTCTGGCCTTTTAAGCATCTTGACACTAGACATGGTATCATATACAGAATGAGTACCAAACAAATGTTTGATGAATTGGTTAGTTCAGTAAATTATGAGAATCTAGTGAAAATGAGGCCACCAATCTAATATATTCAAGTACCAGATGTAAAAGTCAAGTGACCTCTTTTCTTTAACTTTTTAATTGATTTGGTGGGCTGTGAGCTTTTCATAAGAAAGGGTCAAGTCTAACATTCATCATGTACCCTCAAGCAGCTAAAACTGCAAGCTGCAATCGCTCATTCGTTAACAACAGACTAGTTTTCATGGAAATGTCTTCAAGGAATGGAGCGTGTCTGCAAAAAGCAGGTCTTGGGCTCACATAACCTACGGCCTAACTAAAAGTAAATGGAAATTGGCATTGGTAAGCCAGACAGGGATGGTAAGTCAGAGGATTTGAGAAAAGCGTTCTCTGCTGCGGAGTCACTTTCCTGCTTCACATTTCATCTCTAAGCCATGGAGAGCCAGCCGTGTGCTTTCTGAGAGTAATGATGAAAAAATGGCTATCCAACACCCTTTGCAGCACTAAGAAACCCGGAGCCCAGAACACACACCCACTAGGCACTGGAAAACAGAACCTTTATAATGGATGAGCAAAGTTCTTCTGAGTGGACATGCTAATAAATGATGCTGACACATACACGCAAGGAAATAAACAAAGCAGAGTCACGTGGAGGTTTCAGTCCTGCAAAAAAAACAGAAATTAAAATAAACAGGCAAAGTGGAAACAGGCCAGGTTAGTAGGGAAGGAAATTCCATTGTTGTTATTGGAGATAATACTGTAAACAACAAATAATAAATCAAAACAAAGGAAAAGCTGCGTGAAGTGGTTTTGGCTGTAGCCTTTGTATATCATGGAAACATAACAGGATAAAACAGACTACAAAATTTCAGGGTGAATGATGGGTCATCTTTAAGCCTAATGTACTCCAGTGACCCCACGGCTTTTACTCTAGTGTCTGCACACACCCTGCCTTCCCATCTGCACAGTGTGGCTGAAAGTTGGCACGTTTACAGTGTTGGAGACTGAACTCTACTGCGCCCTAACTTCCGGCAGACTGTTACTCCCCCTGTTTGGGAAGAAGATGCAGTTCCGGGTTTTAAACCATCCAAAGCACTTGGGAACTGAGGGTGGATGCACAGAGGCAGCCAGCTTTATGAGGCTCTTCAAGCATTCTGAGATCCTCCACTCTAGCTGAGACTTAAGGACTTTTCACCCATCTTCACTCAGTATATCTCCTCATTCACACACACAAACAAACAAACAAACCCATATATACAATACATATATATTGAGCTCCTGTTGCATACAGGCCACTGTGCGAGGTATTTTCCACATTATCTCTAATCCATACAATAATCCATATAATAACACCATTTTCCAGCAGTGAAAGATCAGATTCAGAGAGGGTAAGTAACTTTAATTACACTGAAAGTTATGGAGTTCCCAAGTTCGTGCTCTCTCTCCTAGGTCCCGTTCAGAGGACCTTCAACACCCCTACTTCCCACCCATCACTGGTGTACTGGGACCTCCCTCCCATGGACAGGGTTAGGGTGTCAATATCATAGCTAACTGGCACAACAATGCCCCCTTGAGAGAGGGTCACATCTGATGAGCACATAGTTAAGAGTGGGATACAAAGAGGAAGGGAAACATGGAAAAATAGATCATTCCTTTCTTCTGGTTACTCCCATCTCAACTGCTGACCAGGGCAGGCTTTGTGAGCATGACCTGTGCGTGTCACACAGAGCCCTGGGCCCCGTGCTTGGTTGAATGCTCTGTGGTCAGTGTCTTAAAATTCTTAATTTTTGAACAAACAGCCCCGCATTTTCATTTTGCACTGGGCTCCACATATAATGTAGGCAATCCTGCTGCTGACCCATCTTTTCCCTCTTCAGGTCTAAAGCTCCATGCTTCTTTAAACAATTCATACATTGTGTGTTTCCTATCTATTTCCTAAAAAGAGTTAGAACTCTACATAGTGGAGCCATTTTTTTGTTAGAACTGAAACAGAAGGCATATGTAGACCTTCTCTGCCTCGGATGGGCTGCATGTCTTCGACTTGAACTACTAACCTTTTCCTTAAAACACACAGTCATACAAGCCAATTTCTATGCAAATACCACTAAACGAGTTCGCTCAACACACAAGATGGAAATATTGTGGATTTAAAAGGCTTCTAGAACCTTCAATTCTATAATAATTGGCCTAAAATATCAAGCCTTATGAGCTCCTTTGGAAATCAGTCTTGAAGAGCAGTCATCCCAAAACACCTGATACCCAAAGCAGAATCTTTTTTTAAACCACTGGATGATGAGATCATCCTTAAGTTGGAGGTGGGTAGAGAAAGGAAGCTGTATGTCTATAAAGGCAAATATCTGATCAGAGAATATAAAAACAAAATGTTGCTCAACATAGTATCCCTGCTTTATTCCCTTTATACAAAAAAACTCTTTCTTCTGCCTGAAGACATTGTTTTATTTTTTGACTCAACTCAGATTTCTTCTAATCTTGAAAATGTCTGGCAATTGCCCTGTTCCAGTATCTTCCCGTGATGGCTGGTCTTTCCACCATTTTTTTTTCTCCTACCTTTTCTCACCCTCATTTTCCCCCCTAATGAGCTGAAGTCCTATCCAGATGAGACAGGTTTGTTTATGCTTGTTTTCCTATTATCTTCAACTCTTCCACCTAAAAGTCTATCTACCGAGAACAGTCTGTGCATTTACTCAAAGTTTCGAATAGCAGAGTACAAAAAAATTTCTGACTAAAATTCCAGTCAGAAGACTGGGGTCAAATCATGAGGCTACAGTAAATTCTCTCTGTAACCTTTGGGCAAACCAGTTCACTTTTCTCAGCCTCAATTTCTTCCTCTTTGACATGAATAGAAAGTCTACAAGACTGCTGAGACTGTTTACAGATATAAAATGAAGCACTCATCTCCCCGCTAATGCAGAAAGGATAACTAATAGGCACAGAATTATTTTTCCAGTAGAGCTGAGGGATTTACACTACTAAACAAAGCAGTGAAAGGTTGTGATTTCTGTCTCATATACTGTACTGATTCCCAGATTATGCATTATTCAAAAGTCAAACAGTATGATATTATAATAACCCCTTGGCATTCATGGATATAACATCTGAGTTTTGACTATTCAGGAACAATACAAGATTCTGACATGTAGCCAATTGTAAGTTTGTAGTAAGTTTGCTAAGGCTTTGTAAAGCTGATATTTGGTGTGCTCACAAATCCTTAGCATCATCCTCATCCTGGTTCTCTAATCATGATTGCTATTGATGTATTTACAAATTGGAGGATCCATGAAGGTCTTAAGGATGTAGTCTTCCCAGCTCTGGGGGTGCATCACGGTGGCCTCGCCAATCTATTCCTTCAGAAAATAGAGACAGAAGAAGCTGCCCAGCATCAAGGATTCCTGTACAGAACTAAAGACTGGGGCACAGACAGAGACATCAGACAGCAAGGACTCCGGGAAGCCACAGCATAGAGAGACCCCTAGTGCTGGGCAGCGTTTGTCCCGGGAAAGGAGGCCCGTCAGATCATCTCAGAGCAATACTAAAAGTCGGCTCTGTTTAAAGTGACAGTCTGTGTCAACGCATTATCTCTTTCTCTCTGGAATCTCAGCAGCACTCTAGTCTGTTTGCTTTCCTCACTTTACTCTGGTCTCCCCTGCCAGACTGCCTGCTCTTTGAGAGCAAGACTGGACATAAAAATGTATTATGTTGCTTCAATTTTTTAAAAAAAACTCAATCACCTTTTTTAAAAAAAATGTTATTTTCATTGAAAAAAGACTAAACGCTTCGCTGGAATAGAAGATGAAGTATTTGCCATTATAATGCACTTTGGAACAAATGTCAATCATTGGGCAAGCATTTTGAAAGGAATTTTAATTATGTACTGTGTCGCTCAGTATTGAGCAAGGTTGCGCCACAGACTCTGGAGTCAGAAGGGACTTTTTCTAAGTGCAACTGTCTCCTGTTAAATGCAAAATTTAAGTGCAAGGCATTTCTGCTTCACTCAAGTTGGTATTTTTAAAGGCTGGTCCAACTGTACTTCAGGCTTTATATACTTTTCCTTCTTCATTGATAGTATTTGGCAGAAGTTTTTAATAATAATTCAAAAAAAAAAAAAGAAAAGAAAAACCCAGACTGAGTTTATGCTCCCCTTGTGAACCTCCCTGGAGAAACGCTGCTCTTTGCTCAGCAATTCCTGATCAGCACGGAGCCAACACAAGGAAAACAGCTGGGCGCCCTTCCTCGCCTCCATTCAGCCCCGGCAGTCTGGAAACAAATCTGCAAAACAGACGTGGGGGAGGGAGAGGATACCTAAACAGATTAGAGGCGGAGATCACAAAGCATCCTTCAGCCTTCTGAGAGAAAGAATGCTAAGGGACTGAATCTTTTATGGCCTGCATTTTTATGACAATAAAAAGCTCAGCGATTGTGTCACTTGAAAGCTTAAAATGCGATAGAACTGAAAGTCACATGACTGTCCCAGACTCCATTGTTTCAGAATTCCGTGGATTCCAGCTCTAAAATGGCTGAAGGAGGGCAAAATGCAACAACGATTAGGGGAGCATCACGCACTTCAGTAGCCACAGGCTAATTTTTATCTTCAAGTTGAAGGAAGTCAAGCTGATTCAGGTCCAAACCATCCTTGAGGTCCCAACAGTAAGAACAATATTGATAACATGTCCCCGGCCACCACAGTGAATTCAGCATTCACCTGTGCCAGGCTCAGGGTGAGCTCCCATCAAGAGACATGAAGGAACAAGCCCTGGCGTGTCTCTCAAGCTGCCCTGACCCCAGAGTTATGCCCTCATCACTACACTACACTGCTCTATGTGAACAGCTGGTGTTCCACTTACAAAATGCTATCATGTCAATGTTGAAAAATCTGAATTCCCAAGGAACCTGAGCTCCTGAAAGGATTCAGAGGTGGGCTTCTCATGGGAGGAAAGCACAAATCTGAAAATGTTAGGTGCAGGGAAAGAAACCTGTTGGGTTGATCCATTAACACACGAAATCATTTTTAACTAACTTCCAAATTGATTGGCCTCTCCACACGTCAGGTTAAAGAGCAGTCTGTTCTCAGTCTTTCACTTGACCCAAAACAGAAGTCTAATCTATTTACAGTCACTTTACTAGGCCATAGGATAATGGCAGGTCCCCATGAGGGAAAATCTCTTTCAAGAAAACACTTCAGGGAGAGGCATGTATGGTGAGCTGGGACATGGCCAACCCTTATCCCCTCTCTTGGTCTCTAAGCAGCAAGGAAACCATGATGTCTACATATACCACACATTCTTCGTTATAATTCCTTTCGTTTGATCAGATGACATCGTGCCCACAAGCAGGATTCTGACTAGCTTCACACAGTAATGAATAAATCTAGTTGGAACTGCCGAATACCCAGATACCAATTTGCTAGACTAACCAGATGCAGGAAGCTTTACATTCAGAGCAGCATCTTCATTTCCACCTAACTATGTTGTTCCTTTCCTGATCTTGACCCCTGAAATAAGAATAACTGTCTATATATGGTGCTAGGGTCAAAGGAATGGGTCCAGTATTCATCCAGCATGGCCGAGGGAGGGACCTGTGTTGCCTTATGTTAGGGGGGAGTTCTACCAGTGGCTCACATTTTTTACTTTCTTCTCAGCTTTTCTGACCTGCCCCTGTGATATAACATGGCAGACCCATTCCATGTGGGATCAAAAACTCAATGGCCCAGATGAACACAGGAACTAAGAGACAATGAAATCAAGGGGAAACCACTAGAGACACTGCTTCCCAACTCTGACTCTCACATAGATCTCATGGGCTTATCCCATAAAGACCTGTGTGCCCAGAGTAAAAACAACAAAATAAAGTCAAAGCCATCTCTTACACAATCCTAAAAACCCTCCCAAAGGCTCAAGCTTGCTATAGTATAGTGACATTTTCATCAGTACGTGCAGTTCTGTTGGCCATGTTCCATGTATATTGGAAAAGACGCAATTATTATTTTCAATGATTTTCAGTATTTTCAACTGTATTCAAATAGTCTTTTAGTGAACTCTATAAGGACACTCCAACTTCTTTTTTTCTTAATGTCGTTCATTTTTTTCTCTCATGTCAAGCTCTGCAGGGTATGCCATACAGAATACGTCCACATTCATGTGTATATTGGACAAGAGGCAGCTATTGAATTTGCCCTCCAGAGTCCATTAAGGATAGAACCCTCACCTTATTTTGGAGTTGAACCAAAAGACCTTAAGACTAAATGAAGCACCTGAAAATCAAATTCTATTCTCAGATCTCAGATAGGTTTCCAAAACATATTTGAAAACTGCTTTGCATAGTAACAGAGTCAGCTATTTTCAACTCAACCTGAGGAGAACCTCACTGGGATATTTTAAATATTTACAGAGTTAGAACCTACTTTTTCTTTAAAATTACAAATATCCCTAGTAGGAGCAAGCCTGGCTTTCTCATCAGGCCTTCAGAGCAGCACCAGCCAACCACCACAGTCTTTTCAAAGTCTGTGTTAAATGACTTGTGTACATCTGCAGGGTTTCTATGTTTGATCCCAGATTACGTTTTCACTAAGGTTAAGGGTTAGAGTTTTAACAGATGTGGCTGTGGTCTAATGGCCCATTTCATCTGCCCTTTGGCCACAACCATATAGTACTTCATAGCCAAATTTGTGAACTGTCTCAGTTCTGATACCAAGAAATGAGGGGTGGACGGAGCTTGAGGCTTCAGTGCTCGGTTAAGTGTTGGTTTTAGTTTCAGAGTCAGTATGAAATCCACTGCAGCATCTGTCTACGGGGAAATAGGCTCATTTCATTCTGTGCCACCATTTCATTCCAACTGGGTTATAGTTTCTTTTCTCTTTCTTTTATTTCTCCTTAAACTTTTACAGGACTTTCCACTTTCTCCATTTTTTTTTTTCATTGCCACAGCTTGACCTTGCTATTTGCAATAAACCAAATGAAACTGAATAAGACTGTGTTTTGGAGTCAGACATCTTAGCATGAGAGCAATTATGCACATATACAATTTAGCACCCCTGACTTCCCAGCGGAGGAGGTCAATGGGCCAGCCTGACTTAACTGCCACAAGATGGCAAGCTTCCAGTGATATGACAGTTAGGCTGCCGAAGCCATGCCCAGCACCATGCTGCAGCAAGAAGGAGGGGAGGGAAAGTCCCTAACATTTTACTTAGCTGGAGCCTAATCATTGCGCCAGGTGTGTACGAGGCAGGGAGAAACAAAAATAAGTAAGCATGTGTCCTCCTTTAATGGGCCTACATGCTGGTGGTTCTTCATCCAAATCACTGGGGATGTCCACGGTCATAGGAAGAAAAGGGTCTATTTCAAAATTATAAGATATATTTCACAGATACATTTCAAAATGATAGGAAAAGTGTTAGAAGAGAGATATGCACAAATGCATTCCATGGAGAATGCCGGGAGGTATTAATCTGCCATGGAAATGACACTGAAGCTCAGAGCAGTTAAGCAAATTGCCCAAGGTCACACAGTAGAATGCCAATTGGAAAACAGATTGGAGACTCACAACCAAGTTTCCCTTTCCATGCTGTCATGGCCTTTCAAATTTTTCACTGAATTGTGGACATGTTGATTTTCTGGCTTTGTAACTTTAAGGCTTAAAGAGAAACACTAACTCTTGACACTCAAGTAGCCAGGGAAAGGCCAAGAGGATTATCTGAAATGCTGCTTCTTTGTCTGTGCTTCTTTATCTACCAAAGCCGAGTCACCTTCTTTCTACCTTCCTCCTGTTCCTTCTGCCAGCTCCTTTGCATTCTCTGGTGCCTCTCTTGCTTCCCCAGCTCTGTCCTCCCAGAGCTAAACAAACAATTATTCCACTATTTTTAAACCGTGGCAGAAAACAGAAGCAAAAACAATTGACATTATCAGGCCTTTCATGTCTTATTCATATATGTAAAATTTTGCTGCGAAAGTATGGTGATCCGTAAGTCTAATTATTTTTTAAGACTTTCTTTAAAAGAGCATATGGAACCTATTACAGTGCTTACTGGTTCTTCCCTTGGCTGCTGCTTGGGAGGGTGATGGGTTTATGATTTACAGCTCTGGTGAGTCCAGGCTCAGGTTCATCGCTCCAATTTGACTGTGGTTGACACTGGTTCTGGATTCCAGGGAGATTTTAATTGTTAATGCTCCTGCGGACTGAAACATGATTTACATACTAGTGAAGCTTAAGCTCAGAATCACAACTTCTAGGCGTTCCATTCATTTTTCCACTTCAGCCTGGGACAAAAAGAAAGTGTGGGGTTTGGGTTTTTTTATTATTTTGTGTGCCCTGAAAAGGAATTCAAGCTAGTTACTTTATAAGGATAACATTGTGAAAAGGATGAAGTACAGTGAAATCAGGTCCAAACAATTTTGAGAGCATACCTGAGAAATAGGTGCATTGATTAAGTCAGCCTAGAAATCTGTCAACAGGCTGCCTGGGTGAAGGTTGATTAAATCTCTCTCCCCTCTCCGTTTCCTTGCCACAGACCTCCAAAGTTGTTTAGATTCTACCCCAGTTCCTACTGGACCAATTAGTCAAAAATAAATTCTGTATTCTCCAAATTAAAATCTGGCAACACTAGCTTTCCATGTATAACAGGCTGTCATAGCTGGTCTCACATAACCAAAGAGGAAATTGAAATAGAAAAGCAAGACTTTGGATACACTCAAGCAACACATTAGCAGTGACATCAATTTGAAATGTAAGTCTCTGGCGCTTCAGTTTGAGCCCCTGAGCCAACCTAACGCACTCTCTCTCCTGTTTCCCATCATTAGCTTAGGGAGAAGAGGTATGAAGTGAGCTAAATGCCTTGGTGATCCTCTCCACAGGGGCCAGAACATCCTCTGGGTCCAGCTTCAGACTGCTAGCAGGGAACCCCTGTCTGTTGGTCTCAGCCATTTTTTAAGGGCTCTGGGGGTTGCTTTGTGTCAAAATAATTCACCAAGGTTTGTGCCAAAAAAGTTCAATCTTGCTTCATTTGAATTATAATAACCTTCTAAGGCAGGGCACCACAGTTGTTAATCAAGGAAGTTTCACAAATATTGCTCATCATGAGTCATTACTTCCAGGAAACAACAACAAAATCTAAATAGAAAGAAGAAGGGAAGGAAAGAAGGGTCAGTGAGATTTCCCCAAGGTGAAGACCCGCCCACCACCTCTGTACTCCACAATCCTGCAGGCGGCCCACAGATGCTGTCATACCCCAGGGAGTCGAAAGTGGACTGCACATGCCCTACTGGGAACCCAACACTAGGTACTGGTGAGCAGGAAAAAGTTACAACTTTGATTTCTATGTCGAGCTCATCTTCTTTTTCTATTTTGTCAATGTTTTACAACGCACATAAATGTTAGGATAATAGGGTATGTATACAATTTATAAATAATTGTATATAGACTGAATACTCAAAAAAACTGTACTGAAGGGGGCGGCCGGGTGGCTCAGTTGGTGAGACTATGTGCTCTTAACAAGAAGGTTGCTGGTTCGATTCCCGCATGGGATGGTGGGCTGCGCTCTCCCCGCCCCCCGCAACTAGACTGAAAACAGCGACTGAACTTGGAGCTGAGCTGTGCCCTCCACAACTAAGACTGAAGGACAACAACTTGACTTGGAGCTGATGGGTCCTGGAAAAAACACATTGTTCCCCCAATAAAGTTATTTTTAAAAATGTACTGAAAACAGTATACCCCCAAAATACTTTCAAGGACACTCCCTTCCATCAAGAAAGCTTCCATTTCTATATCTTTTAACTCATTACGGAAACCTTCTCTTCCTCATCTATCTCCTGTCTCTACTAATGGCAATACATTCCATCCACCCAGATAGCCAAGCTGCCAATCTCAGTGGCACTAAGACCCTTATCCAAGGGGTCAGCGAGTCCTATTAATTCCTTCTTGGGGCATCTCCGATTCAGAGCCTTCTCGATAGTCCACAGGTGGAACTACTGCAATAGCCAGGTTACCAGTCCCTCTCCTTGATCCTCCCTACTCTTCCTCCACACTGTCATGACAGTAGGTTTCCTAAAACCCATTTTTTCTTTTTTCTTTAGGAAACTGCCTTGCTTAGGAACCTATAATAGGCACACCATCCACAGGATAAGGTTCGTGGTTCTCAGTACAGGTCGCCATGGTCTGGCTGGATCCTAACCTTCGAGTCATGTTTTCCCCCTGCCCTACTCCAGTGCCTCTGCTTTCCCACATCACTGAACATCCCACATCTCACCATGCTCCAAACACGGCCCTTTCATGCCTTGGTTTATGGCGTCACTTCTACTCAGAGCACTCGTCTTCCTCTCCCCTTCTCTTCGTCTTAGTTACAGCAAGCTTACTCCATATCTTCCCTAATATAACAGCTTTCATTTATTGAGCACATACGTGCCTGACGCTGCGATACATTATCTCATAGCATTCTATTTCAATTCTCATTTGACACAGAGAGTAGCACAGAGCCAGAACTCCAATCTGCCATCTGTCTGGTATATGAGTTTCACCACTGGGCATTAAACTTAAAGCAAGTGTCACTCCCTCCGTCCCAAACCCGTCAGGGAGACTGAATTACCCTCCAGATGTAAGTTGTTCATCCTCCAATCAAGGCATTTATAATACTGCATTTTAGCTTGCATCCTAGAAGACTGACCTCTTAGAGGTCAAGGGCTATTTGTATTCCTCTTCATATGTTAACTACCTAGCACATGCTGGCATACAGAAGATACTCAATATAGATCTGTTGAATAAATAAATTTACAAATCTTCTGTCCCTCATCGCTTACTTTTATTCCTCAGCCCACTGTGCCCATCACCCCTTAAATATAAATGCAAGTCACAGGGATGTCTGACACAGCACCCATCACAGAAGAGGCTTCATAGAGTGGAGAAATTGTCAACACCTCTATAAAGTTTCCCCACACTTTAAAACTAGAAGCAACTAGTTTTAAAACTAGTTGCAACTACCCCTCAAAACTAGAGCAACTACCACACACAAGGACGATTTTAATGAGCTAAAATTTCCATATCTCACATTAAGGGTATATTCTATTACTTTTGACAAATGCATACACCCATGTTATCAACACTAAAATCAAAGTACAGAATATTTTCATCACCCCAAACATCACTTCTTATGCCTCCTCCTAGCTGATCTCACCGTATTACTGTACCCAGGCAACCACAGATCTGCTTTCTGTAAATACATGGAAATTTTTTCTTTTCTAGAGTTTCATCTCATTGAATATCATGCATTATCTACACCTTTTTGTCTGAATTCTCTTACCATACTTATCTTGAAATGGATCCATGTCGTTGAGTGTCTAAGTTCACTGATTTTTATTGCTGATCTTTCATTTATATAGTCACCTGTTGATGGACATTTGTGTTGTTCCCAGTTGGGGTTACTTTAAACGAAGATGAGAGGAATATTATGTAGACATATGCCTTCACTTCTCTTAGATAAATACCTAATCGTGGAATTGCTTGATCATGTGGTATGTTTAACTTTATGAGGAATTGCCAAAACTCTTTCCCAATGGCTGTAAAATTTTGTATTCCATCAAGGGTGTCTAAGAGCTCCAGTTGCATCATAACTTCGCCAACAGTTAGTATTGCTGGTCATTTTAATTTTACCCACTCTAGTGCTCTAATGGATGAGTACTGATATCACACTGTGGTTTTAATTTTCATTTCCCTAATGATAAATTATATGGAGCATCATTTCATGGATATACAATCTCTGTATAACTGGTGAAGTTTGTTCAAATGCGCCCGGTTTCATAGACTTTTTATTGGTTGTCTTAGTGAACTGTAAGAGTTTCTTATAGATTCTGGGAAGCAGACCTTTGTCAGATACATTGATAGTGCAATATTTTCTCCCTGCCTTTGCATTTTCATTTCCTTATTGGTATCTTATGAGAAGCAGAAGTTTTAAATGTTGATGTAGCCCAATTCAAACATTTTATGTTCATGCTTTTTGTTTCCCAAGAAATTTCTGCCTGCCTGAAGGTTACAAAGTTTCTTCTAGAAGTTTTATAGTTTTAGAATTTACATGTAGGACCATGATCCATTGCAAGTTAGTTTTTGTAGGTGATCAAGTGAGGGTTGAGATTCTTTTTTTTTTTTTAATGTAGATAACAAGTTGTTTCAGACCATTTGTTGAAAAGTAATGCTTTTCATATTGAATTACCTTGGCATCTTTGTTGAAAATCAGTTGACCATATATATGTTGGTTTATTTCTGGACTCTCTACTTTTTAATTATTATTTTTATTATTATTATTAATAGTTACAGATGTACAAAACAATGCAGTAGTTATCTTTTTCACCCCTCCCCCCTCGCCTGTCTCCCCACACCCGATATCATACATATCTAATAAAATTCCATTGACTCCATTCCCACACTATATTCCACATCCCATGACTATATATGTGTTAAATTATAGTCAACATCTAATATTAATCAGTGGCAGCTTCAGATGTACAGTGCAGTGGTCAGACCACCACACCGTCCATGAAGTGGTCTCCCTGACAAGACATGAGCTGGACTCTCTATTGAGTTTCATTGATCTATGTGTCCAAACCTATGCCAATAACATTATTATCTTGATTACCGTACCTTTAGAGTGTCAAAATCAGTAAGTGTAAGTCCTCTAACTTTATTCTTCTTTTTCAAAATCGTTTTGCCTATTCTAGGCATTTAGATTGCCATATAAATTTTAAAATCAGCTTGGAAATTGCTACAAGAAAGCCTAGTGAATTTTTATTGGGATTTCATTGAATCTATAAATCAATTTGAAACAAAGTGATATTTTAATAATACTGACTCAATAATAATATTGATTTTATTGAGATTTCATTGACTCTTATTAATAGTAATTTGGAGAGAATTGAAATTATAATATTGAGTCTCCTAAGCTATAAATATGGTAATTCAATCCATTTAGGTCTTCTTTAATTTCTCAGGGAAATGTTCCTAGTTTTCAGGGAAGAAGTTTCATGCATTTTATACTTTGGGATGCTTTTACAAATGATATTATGTTTTATTCCAATTTCTATTTGCTTATTGTTAATATATAAAAATACAATTTATTTTTGCATATTGATTTTGTATCCTGAATATTGTTAAAAATTACGTATTACTTCCAGTAGTTTTTTTTTGTAGATTTGTGAAGATTTGCAGCACGCTTGATCATGTCATCTGGGAATAAAAATGCTTTTACTCATAGCTTTCTAATTTGTATACCTTTTACTTCTTTTCCTTTTCTTATTGCACTGGTGAGAATATCCAATAGAATGCTGAATAGAAGTGAAGAGAGTGAACATACTTGTCTTGTTATTGATCTTAGGACAAAAGCATTCAAGTTTCACCAGGAAGCAATAGTTTTTGTTGCTGTCTTTCTAACCAACATCTTATTGAGATATAATTCACATGCTACAAAATTCAACCAGATGTGCAATCATCAGCCTTTTATCAGATTGAGGCAATTCCCTTCTATTCTTTGTTTTCTAGGTGATAGATGCTGGAAATGCTTTTCCTGCACCAATTGAAATGATCATATAGTTTTTCTCTTCTATTATGATAGTAAGATGAACTACATTAATTGATTTTTATTGTTAATCAACTTTGTGTCCCCGGGAAAAACACCACTTGGTCCTAATACATTATGCCTTTTTTAATATTTCATTTTAGTTAAATATTTTGCTAAAGGTTTTTGATTCATGTTCATGAGGTATATTGGTCTGTAGTCTTGTTTTCTTGCAATATTTTTGTGTGGCTTTGATATCAGGATAATTCTGGCCTCATAAAATGAGAGGTGAAGTGTTTTCTGCTATATTTTCAAAATGAGTTTATGTAGGATTGGTAGTATTTCTGCCTTGAATGTTTGATACAATTCACCAGTTAAGCCATCTGAGCCCACAGTTTTCTTTGTGGGAAGGTTTCTAATTATGATTTAATGTCTTTAATTGATATCCAGGTTTTTCGTTGATTTTTGAAATAGTTTGGATTGTCTTTCAAGGAATTTGTCCATTTAATACAGGTTGTTGAGTCCATTGACATCAAGTTGTTTATAATATTCTGTGAGTTACCCTTGTAATGTGCGTAGGATCTTAAATATACTTTAGATATACCTTTTTCATTATTGATATTGGTAGTATTTGTATCTTTTTTGTTTCTTGATAAATATAACCAGAGGTTTATTTATTATATTGATCTTTTCAAACAATCAGCTTTGATTTCAGTTCTGGTCTTTGTTATTTTTCTGTTTTCTATTTCATCATTATTTGTTGCCTACTAACTTGGGATTTAATTTGCTCCTATATTTCCAGCTTAAGGTAGAAGCTTAGATTATTGTTTGTAGAGTTTTATCCTTTTCTAATACAAGCTTTTAAATCTAAAAATTTCCCTTTAAGTTGCATTTCACAAATTTTAATAATGTGAGTTTTCTTTCCATTCAGCCCAAAATATTTTCTAACTTTCATGTGATTTCTTCTTTGAATTATGCATTAGTTAGAAGTATGCTGTTTAATTTCCAAATGTTTTGGGATTGTCATGTATCTTTCCATTACTTATTTCTAATTTAATTCCTTATGATCAGAGAAGTATCATTATCCTTCTTTTTTAATTGTGGTATTTACATATACATATTCATTTACATGTACAACATAATGAGTCAGTATTTGTACATGTTGCGAAACAATCACCACAATACATCTAGTTAATATCTGTCACCACACATAACTACAAATTTTTTTTCTTGTGTTGAGAACTTTCAAGAGCTATTCTCTTAGCAACTTCCAAATATGCAACACAGTATTACTATGCTGTACACCCTGCTGTACATTACCTCCGAGGACAGTTATTTTATAATTAGAAGTTTGTACCTCTTGACCCTCTTCACCATTTCAACCACCCGTCTCCTCTGGCAACTGCCAATCTGCAATCTATATCCACGTGCTCAGTTTTGTTTTGTTTTTAGATTCCACATACAAGTGAGATCATATGGTATGTATCTCTGTCTGGCTTATTTCATTTAGCCTGATGACCCCAAAGTCCATCCATGTTGTTGTAAATGGCAAGATTTCCTTCTCTTTTATGGCTTAATAATATTTCATTCTATATGGATATCCTACAATTTCTTTATCCATTCATCCGTCAATGGACATTTAGGTTGTTTCCATATGTTGCCTATTGTAAATAATGCTACAATGAACATGGGGGTGCATGTAGCTTTTCAAGTTGATGGTTTCATTTGCTTCAAATACCTAGAAGTGGAATTGCTGGCTCATGTGGTAGTTCTATTTATAATTGTTTGAAGAACCTCCATATTGTTTTCCAGTGTATGCACTAGTTTACGTTCCCCCCACAGTGCATGAGGGTTCCCTTTTCTCCACATCCTCTCCTACATTTACTCTTGTCTTTTTGATAATAGCCATTCTAACAGGTGTGAGGTAGTTTTGACTGCATTTCCTTGATGATGGTGATGTTGAGTATCTTTTCATGTACTTATTGGCCATCTGTATGTCTTCTTCAGAAAAATATCTATTTAGACCCTCCACCCATTTTCTTTTTATCATATTGGGGTTTTTTTTCACTATTGAGCTGTATGAGCTCTTTATATATTATTTCACATATTATATAAATTATATATAATTATGTAAGTTATATACACTTATAAAAATTTATATATAATGTATATATGTACATGTAGCTTACTGTGAAAAACAATTACACATAAACATATGTAATTATATATTATATATAATATATTTAATAAATATGTATAATATATAAATATTGTATAAGTATATTTTATATATAATTATCAGATATGTGATTTGCAAATCTTTTCTCACATTCAGTAAGCTGCCTTTTCAGTTTGTTGATGGTTTCCTTTGCTGTACAGAAGCTTTTTAGTTTGATGTAGTTCCACTTATTTGTTTTTACTTTTGTTGCCTTTGCTTTTGGCTTCAGATCCAAAAAGTCATCGCCAAGAGTAATATCAAGTTGCTTATTCTCTATGTTTTCTTCTAGGAGTTTTATGGTTTCAGGTGTTACATTGAAGTCTTTCATCCATTTTTAGTTCATTTTTGTGTCTGGTGTAAGATAGTGGCCCAGTTTCATTCATTTGCATGTGGCTGTCCAGTTTCCCCAGCATGATTTATTGAAGAGACTGTCCTTTCCCCATTGTATATTCTTGACTCCTTTGTTGTAAATTAATTAACCACATATCATGTATGGGTCTCTTTCTGGACTCTATTCTGTTCCATTGATCTATGTATCTGTTTGTATTCCAGGACCCATACTATTTTTATTACTATAACTTTGTAACATAGTTTGAAATCAGGGAGTATAATACCTCCAGCTTTGTTCTCTGTATACCTAACTGACATCTCAGGCTCTCCACTTGGGTATGTCAGGTTTTTTTACCTCCCTCCTAAACTTCCTCCCCTCCAGTGGCCCTATTACAGTCTCTTACACCATCAACCATCCAGAGCTCTGTCCAGTTCATCCTTGATACTCCACTTTGCTTAATACTCACATCCAACCAATCTCTGAATCCTGTTCTGTCATTGCAACATATCCCCTAAAAGTCTCAAATAGACACTTCATATGCTGCAGCTGCCAACTCCCTAAATCAGGTCACGTTTAACTCACCACAACTGCTTCTTACCTGGTATCTCTACATAAACTCCTACTCCCTCCCTATCCAACATTCCCCACACACCAGGTACCAGGACTATTACACAAGCAAAATGGCCACAGTCCCTGACTCAAAGGGCCTTCAAATGAATAAAGGGAGATCGCTCATTAAAAACTTGTTATATGGACGAGTCAGTAGTATGACAGGGGAAAAGAGCAACTGAAGCAAATTGATCCTTTGCCAGGAAGGGGCAGCCCAGAGATGCAGATCCTGGCACCATGGCAACACCGCTGGGTCAGCTCTTACCGGGGACTGCATGGTTTGGGGGACAGAGGGAATGAATAAAAGAATGGCAACAAAGCATGTGTTTGCAGTGGGAGCATAGGGGTGACATGAAAAACTTTGTTTCAGGGCCCACACGCTTGCTGGGTGCCAGGGGCAAAGGAGCTGGGGCTTCTGTGGTATTTTTTACGAGCCACACACAGGCAAGCTCTGTACTTGCAAGTACTATTTTTATTCTAATATTTTGGCATTGAACTTTTATTAATGATTTTTAAGAGCCTTGCTCTATCTCCCTGGTGATTTATCAGCTGTGCTTTCCCTTACTTCATTTCACATTTTTCCTTCTGTTATATATCTTCATGAATCCTTCCTTTTGCGTCTAGCAGACTCTATTTTTTAAAGGTTAATTTTTCTACCATGCTTTTGCATTCATCTTCCAGTTTCTTTTCTTACTCCTTCCCTCGTGTAATTCTAAATCCTCTCTTCTTCTAATGCCACCTTCATTCAGTGTCCCTTCTCATCACCCCACCAGATCATGTGAATTTGCTTCTGAGCTCTCCTTTCCTCTACAAACATTCACTTCTCCTGGATAAACACCAGGTGTGTCAAATAAAGCCACTATGGCCTTAAATACATAAACAAACAAACAAAGCCATATCAGGAGATAAAGCCCTCAGCTTCTCCCCAGGGAGAGGCCACTCGCCTCATGACTGTGTCTCATACACTCTAGAAAGGGATACATGTGCCCTGGAGAGGGACAGAGACAGAAGGGGAATCTCTGATCTCCTCAGCAAGACCCCCTCCCCTCGCCTACAGAGAGGAGAGACCACAGGGAGTCTGAGCAAGGCCAGCAGGGGTGCTGGCCATCTCCGCGAGTATCTCAACATACGCTCCGCTTGGCCTGTCCAGCAATGAACTCTAACTACTCAGCCAGGAGCACTTGCATTCAGAATAGAAACATTACGATCACCCCCATTTGCAATAACCATAATTCGGCATTTGCCCTGAGAGTTCGGGGTAGAGAAGACAAACACATATGAAACAGAGGCAGTATAGAATACAGATATAAGAATATGCTTGAGAATTAGAAAGACCAGAGCTGTCATTGCAGCTCCATCGGTTGCCAGCTCTAACTCTTCTGGATGGGTCATCTTGGACTTGGTATTCAGCCTTTTGGACATCAGCGTCCACTTCAGCTAAACAGGGAAAATCATAACTTATATTGGATTGTTGTGACACCTGAAGCCATCAGGAAAGAACTCTAGGAACAGGTGGATGGCCTCTAGGTGTTACCAAGTCATTAAAGGGCTAGACTTGACAATGTATCTCTCGGCTTGCTCTGCAACCATAGGAGTGATGACAGAGTCGGATCAGCCCTATACAGTTGAGAGTAAAGCTGTAATGTTGATAATACAGATAACATTTGCAGGGCCCTTATTCTGAGTTAAGCACTTTATATGCATTATCTCACTTAACTTCAAATTCTTCTCTATGTAAGGTATTGTTTTGTAGATGCAGAGACTGTAGCTCACAGAATTGACTCTCCATTACACAACCAGTAATGGTGGATCCAGGATCCCAACCCCACTGGCCTATCTCAGAGCCAATATCCTAAACCACCATACAGAGGTCTTGAAAGTTCTTCACTCATGCGTCCCTCAAAGAACTTTCATAAACAGTTTGTCACTCATACATTGTGCATTGCTATAAAAAAATTTTATTATAAGCTTAAATAATTGCAAATGACATAATATCTGGTATGTGGGAAGTATAGAAACATTTTAAATATATATATATATATATTAAAGATTTTATTGGGGAATTGGGGGCGGGGAACAGCGTTGGGGAATCGGGGAAGGGGAACAGACAAGTTGCTGTCTTTTTGTTCTTTAGTCTAGTTGCGGAGGACATCGCCTCACTGGCCCATGTTGGTATCATCATTGTGCTCTTCCCGGATGAGGCAGTCGCTCGCCGGCCTCTGGATGGTTGCTCACTGCGGCTATTGGCAGCTCACGCTGGCTGCCGGCCACTCACTGTAGCCCATGGCAGCCCACTGCAGCAGGGGCTGCAGCCTACACCATCGCCGGGGCTCGCACAGCCCAGCTCCAGGTGGAGCTGTTGTTCACCATCTTAGCTGTAGAGGGCAGTGTCACTGGCCCTCATATGTGGGATCCGAACCGGGGCCGCTGGCGTCCCAAGCCAGCTCTTAACCAATGTGCCACTCGGCTGGCCCTTAAATATTTTAAAATAAAACTTAGATCATTCTTTTAAATGTGTCCATTGGAATTTGAATACCACGGCAATTTGATGCCCAACAGCATCCACTTAAAATACATGTGACAAGATCTTTAACTGGGATAAGCTCTGCTCCCCTTCCCACTCTGTCCTTACCCCCAGCTGGGAGGACATATTTATTCAAAATGACAGATTACCTATTTTGTATCTGTACCGAATGTCACCTCCTCTGAGAGACTTTCGTTGACCACCGTTTACTTTCTTCATAGCATCTATCATGATCTAATACTGTCTTGCACATTTACTAATTTATTCATTTCTGTCCTGTCTCCCCCACTAGTATATTAATCCATGAGAGCAGAGTCTGTCTCAATCATCACTATATCCTGAGCACATAATTGTTCCCTCAGCTCCTTGAAGTTGTATTTCTGTTTCACCTTTGCTGTAAAATTTTATCTTACTGCAAAGTAGTTTCAAATTTAAAAGTATTTTTATATATAAATCAAAAGTAATTTTTAAAATTTCTGTGACTATGTAAGTTAAATAATATTTTCTTAGTTGTGTTTTCAATTACTAGTAGTACATAATTGATAAAAACAACATAAATACATACACATTTTCATAAATTATTAAACATATAAAGTAAAAATTCTTGGATCTCCTAACGAGAAAGATGGAAGAAGTATGTTTAATACTTTGAATATAAGTGATGCCAATTATTTCAAAAAAACACTTTTGTTTGATGCCCTACAGGTTTTTGCACTTGGAACAATGATCTATGTAAGAATCAGAACATTAAGCAGCAGGCTTTTCTTTGTAAAGAAGGAGAAGCGAGAACTGACAGAAGGGAAAAATTCCTTAACTGTAGATACTCCTTGATCAGTTTTAGGAAACATATCAACATAAAAATGTTAAAGATAATTGATCCCCTTGAAACTCTGCTAACACCTTACCCTTTGGAAAATCTTCATGCATACATTAGGGTCAGCCGTGTGACTGAGTTCCAGGCAAATGAACTGGATGCAAATGATGTATGCGATTTGTAGCCTGGTTCATAAAACCCTCCAAGTGGCACTTCATGTTCTTTTCCAATTGGCTGCAATGGAGACAACCCCCAAGATGACCTCAGAAACTGAATATTAAAGATAAAAGAGCCTCTTTCAACTGGGGTCTCCCTGGCTTATTTTGCCCTGTTCTCTCTTCTGATCAAGAAGTAAACCTGTACTATGCTTGAGCCATTATAAATTTTGGAGTCAATTTGTTACAACTACTAGCCTTCCCCAACTAACACACAAGGTTCTATATAACTTGCCACCCTTCCTTTCTTTGTTTTGCTGAGTCACTTCAACCCCTCTTGAAATGTAAGAAGGTAATTGTTCTAGTATATGGAGATAACAGTTTGGTCTATGGACTAAAGGTTGCTTGGACTAATTGATAAAATAGTAGCAATTTTTAGCTCTTTGGTGTTGTAAGGTGAAAATGCTTGTAAAATGTCAACAGCACTCATCATCTAATTGTTTGAGATGCTAGTGATACGGTAGTTCCCTGAGACCCAAGGCCTACACCTAACAGAAACAGCTCTGCAGTCTCCAGTGGTTCTCTTACCACACTATCCCAGGAGACGGATGTATGAACATATCAGTTCATAGTCCAGGGTGAGGGAGGGGGATGATGAAGGGGATAAGTTAAATCTTCAAAGCTAAACATCAGTAAAGAGAACAGCATAAAATATAGAACCTCCAGAATTTGAGACCAAGGAGGAATCTCAGAGATCATCTAAACACTTTCTCTTCACAGTTGGGGCACACAAGGGGAAACTGCACAGTGACTTTTGGGTAAAATTACACAGTCCAATATAGAATTAAATTGTCTCTTGTCCTGGAATTTGGCAGATAGGGTTTCAGTCCCTTTCCGTCCCCACCATACTGCCTCCAACTCCTACTTTCCAGCCTTTCAGCAGTGGTTCTTCAAGTACTTTCTGAGATTCATTGATGAGGGTCCATGAGGCTCTTTCAGGTGGCCTGGGAGGAGGCATGCTGTGCAGTGCAACTATAAGAACTGTGAACATCTGCACTCTTTTTTCTGGCTTTGATCATTTGATATACAGTTATTTTAAAAAATACAAAGACATTAGCTCCCTGTGGTTTGCCATGGCGGTATTATGGGCAAATTTAATAGTGAGAGGGTTTAAGTCCTAACTCCAGCTCCTATTCCCATACTTCCTTGCTCTGTGCCCCTTTGGGCCTTGGCTTCCTCAGGTGGAAACCAGGGGGCTTAAATTACCTTATCAGGCTAAGAAAATTGATTCTAAAAGTTTATTTGTTCATTGATAGCTCATCAAAAGCATCATCTTTCCTAATTCTGGAGTACACTTCTTGTTTCTGTGATTCTGTGGCATTGTTTCTGTGTATGCTGGCAAAACAGAAGTACTAGGTGGAATAGGTTCTATATCTGATCTTTTATACTAGAGTGGTCCTCAGTTTAAAAGAAAATAAGATAAACCCCCTCTCAAAAACTGCACGTAGCCATCAGAAAGCTAAATTTCATTGCTCTCTGGCACAGGGTGGAGTGTGACTCAGATGCAAAAAAATGAAAAACCTGGTAGTTAGGTTAGGTTAAGCATCACAGGGGACAACTCATGAAATAATAAAGGAAACAAGAATATAAATCAGTGTCTGCTCAAAAGGAGGAAAAATTCCCCATCCATGATATTCATTCATTTAAGAAATATTTACGGAAAAGGGAGGAAAGAAAATTTGGGTAGTGTTTTCACAGAAAATCACTGTGGTAGAAACAAACTTCTCATTTCTTGTGACTTAAGATTTTAGCACTTGTAACATTATGATTCATTCGTTAAACAAATATTTATTGAGCACCTTCTATATACCAGGCTCAGCTTCTTCTATATACCATGGGCCTGGGGATACACTGGTGAATAAAACAAGCAAAATTCCTGGATTCGTAAAAATCACATTCTAGTAGCTAATTTACCTCTTGTCCTAGAATTTATAAGATAATGTTTACAAAACGGTTGTGTAAAATGGGAGTACTATACCTCTAGACTGAAAAAAGAAAGAAAGAAAACAAGCAATAATGCTTCCTTTATAAATCTCCATCTATCCCACTGGCATCCAATCATCAAAGGCAAAGGAAAGCCATGCTTGCCTCTGGGCTGCAGACTGCCCGATGCCAATTGATAAAAATCACATCCTCACAGCTGGTTTGTTGAGCAGGGACGAATATCTGCAAAGCTGGAATCATTCATAACGTGCAATGGCAAAATTAAGGCTCAACAGGTCCTTCCCAATTCGTTTCTTTATCAGAATGCATTTCTTTATTGTAACACCATAAAACTTGATTCCACAACTCCATTCTTCTTTAGGAGTTAGGATGAAGGACCAAATCAGACCTCCATCTTCTATGGCCCTTGCTACCATCCAACACCCACAACAATGAGACATAAACTAAATTATTATATGATTTATTGTGTTAACTTCCTTGTCGAAAAAAAAACAGGTCATCCTAGCACAGTTTGCCTAACACCAAGCTTCAGAAACTCATGACAAACGTGGCCGGCTGGTCATCACAAAGTGAGTGCACAGGAATGGTTTGCATGAATGCACACAGATGCACGCACATACTCATTCATCAAGCACACAGGGAGAGTTCCAAAATCACAATATTAAATCCCCAGCAGGAGTTACTGCAGCTGAACTAAAAATGAACCACTTGCAATCCACGGCTGTCCTTCTAGGCACTGATGTCTCCGCCCACCGTAAGAGTTGACAATGGCAAGCTGTCAAGCAAATACCTCACGGCCTCCTCCCGCTGTCCCAGGCCTCACATTGCAGCTTTACAAAGATACAATAATAACTATGTGTCAATCAGGCCTTCTTCAGTGAGACCCCCCAGGCCAGCTCCTGCCAGGAAATGACCACTGCCCAAGGAATAGCTGACTGTTCAAGCAAGCATAGCCCCTCTAGGGAAAAGTATTTTGCCAATTTCCATGACTCTTCAAATTTGGAAGACACTTTATGATCATGATTTAGGGTACTTTAATCCTAAGAACAGCTCTGCCAAGTAAATCAGCACTGCTATGCTGGTTTTATAGATGGGAAAACTGAGACACTTATACAAAACCACCCCGCATTTCACATCTGTGACTAACCATTTAGTTCTTAGGTAAAGTGACTTATTTGCTATCAGAGGTGTCAACTATTAATGTCTCCTGCTTCTCAGCTGCCTCCTCCCCCTTTTCTCCTCCCCCAGCCAGTAGAGTAGAGACCTGGAAGGTAAGTGAAGGAGAGAGTGACCAAGATATCAAATGTAGTTGATGGATCCCATGAGGTGAGCATTGAGAACTTATGGACATGTTTTGTACATCTGTAACTAATAATAATAATAATAAAGTTTAAAAATAAATAAATAAATATGTTTAAGGCATTAATAAAATGTGATGAAGTACTTGCTCCTGAGATAAGATATCCTGTGTATGTATAATTAAAGATAAAATAAAACTGCTCTGTAAATTAAAAAAAAAAAGAACTTACAAACATATTTGGCTACATGGATGTCTAGGGACCTTGACAAGTGCAATTTCAGTAGATGGGGTTGGACTCGGTTTAAGAGAGAATGGGAAGAGTGAGGTCTGCTTAGGTTAGAGATACATGGTGACTCAAATTGAATTAAAACCTTCCTAGTAATCATTTTTCAAGCTTCTGGGTCAATCTGACTGAAGAGTATTCTGAATCAGTGTAGCTGTTAAGAAAATTTGCAAGAACTTATCTCTTAATCAGAATTTATCTCAATGCTGGCAATCAACAAAACTTAAAAAAAAAAATACATCAGATATTGAGTCTCCAATTGACCACATGAATCCAGATTTCAAACATTTGTGCTCATCACAAACGTCTGTTAGCGTTACTGGTTAACTTGAAAGTAGGTAGTTATTAGACAATGGAACTTGTAAAATCACTTTATGCTAATAGCTTGACATATTGGGCTTTCACATAAGTTTCATTTGTCAAAAATACTTAAAAATCACTGATACAATCCAATCATTCCTATTCTTGTACACATTACATATATGGACAGTTTCAGCCATGTTAAAGTTGGCAGCTAATCACCTAACATGTACTGTTCTACAGTTCTTATGACCCAGTGGTCTGTTGATATGCTTTGTACAAATTGCACACATTCTCTGAACCTTCGTCTCTTTTTCTATAGACTAAGAATGATAACACTGGATGGTTAAGAGCTGGCTTGGGGCACCAGTGGCCCCGGTTCGGATCCCACATATGAGGGCCAGTGACACTGCCCTCTACAGCTAACAACAGCTCCACCTGGAGCTGGGCTGCGAGCCCCGGCGACAGTGTAGGCTGCAGCCCCTGCTGCAGTGGGCTGCCATAGGGTACAGTGAGTGGCCGGCAGCCAGTGTGAGCTGCCAATAGCCGCGGTAAGCGACCATCCAGAGGCCAGCGACCCATCTGCCTCATCCGGGAAGAGCGCAATGACGATACCAACATAGGCCAGTGAAGCAACGTCCTCCGTAACTAGACTGAAGAACAAAAGGACAGCAACTTGTCTGTTCCCCTTCCCCGATTCCCCAACGCTGTTCCCCTCCCCCAATTCCCCAATAAAATCTTTTTAAAAAAATGTTTTTAAAGGACCAGCACATACAGTGTCTCCATAGTGACAGCGCGTGACATTAACACTGGCCTACCTGGGTCAGTTGGGAAGTTTGAGATGCTAACGGATCCAGACAGTGGGCCCAGCTGACTCCAGTGAATGGAACAAAAAGGACCTAAAATAACAGAAAGTAGAAATACACTGTGCAGAGCTCCTGTATAGGACTTTTTGGCTGCTTGCTGTGGAGCCTACACTCTCCCCACAGTCTCCAGGTGCCATCAGCATGATGTCATATCTGAAGGAGCAGCATCTATACATGGACTATATCATGCTCACCTGCACTTACGTGGCTCCAGCTCTTTCCTACTTAAATCACCCAAAAGCTTTGGTGACTTGGGCATGGGTACTTGAGAGTCTGTGGACTGCTTTGCTTTTCATTTGTGAGGCTTTCTGAAAACAGCTGCAGAAACACCAAGACCTTTGGAAACAGGCTGGTCTTACTACATTTTCAGCCAGGCTGTGAGCTGAGAGGAGTGGAAATATTACAAGCCTATTTTCCTGAAATCCCTGTCAGAGCTACTCCAGGAATTTCTTGGCTCTAAACATGACCTCAAAGCAGAACAATCTCCTCTTCCAAATCCATCTGCTTTTTTAGCTTTAGCTCTAGCCTTACATTTAAATATGCAATTAAATCATATAAGTCCTAATGGTACCCAGATTTGTAAATCTGAGCTATGAGATAACCATAGGATAGAGAAGTGAACTCAAATTACGAATGCTATGCCCAAAGATTCAACTCCAAGAAATCCATTACCAGCAACATACTACAATGTATTTTTCAGATTAGCTGAAAGACAAATGCTTTATGTTGAGATTATATTAAGCAAGGGTTGTGGCTAGGTTTGGCAAATGTCAAGAGTTTCAGTTGACGTTATCTCATACATAGCTCGAGTTTTCAAATCCAGAAGAACCTAGAGGAAAGATAGAAAGAAAGAAAATGTGGTGACCAGCCTTTAATGTAAAGAATGTGAGTCAAGAACTTCAAATGAATCTCTTATTCACTCAATCTGTTATTAGCCGACCCAGGGAGCTATTGTAAACAGTTGGCACTGGTTCGTCCACTCCTGCCTGTGGACCTCCATGCACTAGCCACAGCCCAGCACACCACACTCTCCTGGGGACCGTGGTATCAACAATACACACAGCCAGTGCTCTTTGAAATAAAAGTTAACATTTCCCTTCCCAAGAGATATGTAATAAAACTATCTTCCATGATCCCCCATCCGGAATGGTTTCCTGGGAAAGTGACTAAAGGAACACCCATTCAGAAAACCAGAAGTCAGCTTGCCAAGGAAATGAGATGTTAAAGAGACAGTGCCATGTTGTCAATGCCTTGCCTTAATAGCCCTTCAATATATCTAGAAGACTGGTTTAAATTTCTTCCAGGCCCAAGACACAAGTTTATTCTTTCAATGGGACAGAAAGCTAACTTTGGACAAGAGTCATCCTGGGAGGTCCAACCCAAAGAACACTAAAAGGTCAAGATCAACTTAAGGGCTACTCCAAGGGCCCTCTGGGCTGCATCCAACTTCTCGAACCTTGCTCAGCTCCAACTCAAACCACATGCTCAGCTCCAGGGCAACGGTTAATATTGTCCGAACTAGGGTGGTCTACATGTTGGGTTAGACATCACAGGTGCATTCTGGCGAGCAGCAGGGCTTCTCATTTTGTTTTATTTTGGCTCAACTGTTCATCAGGAGAGGAACAGAACTAGACCTGCTTCTCATTCCCCCTCATTTCATGTCCTTTCCATGCAATCTAGGATGCCACTTCATCACATCAAATGGCATGATCTTAAGAAAGAAAGGGAGGAAGGATGGGGGGTAAGGAGGGAGGGAGAGAGACCTTCTCTCATTCCCCTGGGTCCCTTTATTCACCCTGTGCTTAAAAGCCCTCCAGTCAGCCTCAATCCAGAACTGATGAGGTCTACGCTTCATCTAACTCTGACCTGCACCCTCCTCCCCTTGGACATGGACTGTACTCACTCCTTCATACCCTGCCCTCCTGGGTTCTCTAGTTATTCCTGGGCCAATCTCCAGCCTACACACCCCAAGCCCCAGGAATGGCCCATTAGACCAACACGCTTTCTCAGTCCAAGCTGGTCCCTGAGCAAGGGGCAAATTCAGAAGATGGTACATTACAGGACAATCATCTGAAATGTTCACATGTATAACATGTCTCAGCCATGTTCAGGACTGTTCTAAAGGTATAAGATATTAAGATCTCAAAAAGTATATTATACATATATCACTATATTACCATGTCATTAAAATATATATTATAGTATATGATTCTACCACTCTATATACACATATGTGTGTGTGCGTATATTACCAGATTCAAAAAATGGGATTGGGCCACCACAGAAATGATAATACACTTTGAACATTAACTGAAGTGGCCCGTTATGTAGAATTTTTATGTGTTGAATAATGACCTATTTCTCATAAAATTATATGATCTGAGAATTTCCATAATATGTCTTTCTTAATACTTGACTGTAAGGCTGTTAAAATCGAACATTTATTAAATTAACATTAAAAAAAAAAACATTAGTTATGCATTTTTTAGGTTTATAAAGCTAAATCAACAAGTTTCCAGTATCATCAAATCACTCAGCTCCTCCAATTAAACTGAATTCTATGTAAAAATATGGTTTACTGACATTGAAGATATAATTGAGGTTTATATGTCTCTTCCTTCTCTGAACATTATGATCTTCCTTATTATCAAATTAGTTAATTTCCCAAAGAAAGAATTATACCAAAATCCCCTGTTGTATTATTTCTCTGCTTAAACTTAACAACTGCTTTGCTCCTCAATTACTGAACTCCTATCAGTTCCATTAACCAATAATGTGAAACATCTTTTCATTGCAATCCTGTTTGGAACCAAAAACAAAAGCCAAAGAATAAATGAACAAATTTCTTTTTTTCATGTGTCTCTTTCCTTCCTTGTTAACTCACATCATGACTTACTTGAGCTTCAAAGAATGTTTGTGATAGTGAAATGCTCACTAACCCAGAAGTGAAAATCCATCATTCTTGTCCCTTATATGTTAGTATGTTAACCTCCAATTGTCAACGGCTAAAAATGGGCTCCAGTCTAGGTGTTTTTGATATACATTGAGTACCCAGTATTTTAAAAATCTGTGCCTATGGCAAATAACCAAGTCAAGTTCAATTTTTATGAATACAGATTTTTCATTAAGAGAGAAATCCTTAATTTCAAAAGGTGAAATAGAATAATTCTTTTTAAAATATTAGTTGATTAAAAACACTGACATTAAGCGCTGGCTTAGGAAGCCAGCGGCCCCGGTTCGTTCCCACCTATGAGGGCCAGTGACACTGCCCTCAAAAAAAAAAAAAAAAAAAGACACTGACAAATTTTAAAAATAAATAAATAAATCCCATCCAACTCTACAGAACTACCTCCCTTTGAATCTATTACATTTTCATTTGGGCAACAATGGGACAAATTTTCATTCACTTTTAGTTCAGTGTTTGATGTCCCTCAAATAGACAGACTTAGCCCCAGAATTTTGGCCTTCATTGCTTAGATGATCTCTATTGATAATCCACTGAAAATGCCTCACAGTTACTGATACGCTTCAGGGAAATATCATTACTAAGTATTAATATCTATATTATTATTTTGCCTCTTCAACATTAGCTTGAATCTCCTTCCTCTCTCCCTTTCTCTTCCCTTTCCTGTCCCTGAATTCTTCCTTTTTCCCTCTCTGTAAGACTCATAAGAAAACAAAAGTTTAAAAGGCTACCTATTCTTGATTAAACTTAGAAGATTTAGCATTCTTTTAAAATTCTGCATCTTTAAAAACTGAACCTTATCCCTGGAAAACTGCCCATATATATACACACACACACCATTTTGCAAATAATTCCAGGGGTTCAAAGCCCCTCTAAAGCTTATATGTGGTGTACAAAGGGTCTGCAGTGTCCCCAGAGTGAACCTTGCTCCATGAGCCGATGCGCACACAGTCAACCATTCAGTTCGCCCCTGGCCCAAGACTTGCCACCTCCTCAGTCCTTCCTTTGCTCAATGCTGAGGAGTCCAGATTAACTTGTGTCTCCCTTGTGCAGCCTCCTGCAGCTCCTTTGCTCATATAGCTTTCTGCCTTTTCTGGCTTCCTGAGACACACAGAGTCAAGTCTCATAATTTGGCATTCAGTTTCCCTCTGAATGATTCATGCAGGTAAATTAGGCCTTTAAATCTAATTGGTAAAACCCTGAAACCAGACTTCCATCTCTGTAGTTTTCCTCACGGCCTTTGCCACAGTGCCAGAAGCCCAATGAATACTTACGAAATGACCAATCCACCTCTCTGCTTATCTTCTAGGTAGCTTCTGCCCCACCACTGATTCTTAGGCCAAGGAGAAGGATGGGGCCAAGAACCATATCTTTTTGAGCAGACTCTAGGTTATGCAAAGTTCAGGGATTATCATTTGCCATTTTATTCATTCATTTAGCAAACATTGATTAAGTGCCTGCTATGTGTCAGGCACTGAGCTCGAGATATAAAGATGGCAGAAAGGTGACTTATGCTGCATGCAATAACAGAGGTTCACATAAGGCAACAGCAGAAAAGCATCTACTGAGAGACGTTTGTAAAGACATCCCTGAGAACAGGATGCTGGGAGTATCTGTAGAATCAGTATGAATTTATCAGATGAGCGAGGATGGGAACAGCATCCCTGGAGAGTAACAGCAAATGCAAAAGTGCAAACACAAGGGAATAACATGTCACTTGTACCCCCACCTCACTCTCCCTAGTCAGCACCGGATGAGGCCCCATTTCAGCAAGGCCACCTCACCTCACCTTCAGGATTATTTACTTGAACGAAGCTACAGAGATTTATTTTTAAAGTTTGACTAAGGTGCATGGCCTAGCAAATATGAATTTCATAACTGTAAATAAATTTAGTGTTTTGGATTTGGAAAGCCAATCCAAATCCAAATTATGGATTTGGAAAGAAATCCATGTGACTGACTCAACATTTATTTTATTAGGTTACATATTTTTATAGAGAAGATTTGTAATACAATTTTAATTTTTTTTTTTTTTCAGGGCAGTGTCACGGGCCCTCATATTTGGGATCCGAACTGGGACCGCTGGTGTCCCAAGCCAGCGCTTAACAAACGCGCCACTCAGCTGGCCCTACAATTTTAATTTTAATGATCTGTCTGCCTTCAAGGGATAAAATAACATCAAGAAAAAAAATGGTTTTTAAGTTATTTATTCAGTGTTTCCATTCCTGTATCATGTACTTCTCCAAGTGAGCTTTAGTTTCTCTCTCTGTCTCCTGGCTTTATAAACCTCTCTTTGGGCTTTAACAATCATAGAATCACTTTTCCTGTGAAGTTTAATATCCTGCTTTAAAATCCAAATATGATTCACATATTGCATCTTCAGGATTTCTAAAACAAATCAATCAGCTTGGACTTAAAAAAAATTTACTTGTCTCCAAAACCCTTAAAAACATGACTTTCAATATCTGGAAATGAAACTTAGTGAAACTCATGCAATGATACTGCTTCCAGTTCATTTTCCTGCCTTATATTTGAGAAAGAAAAATTAATAACACTGCTAAGCTGCTGCTATTTAAGAAATACTAATGGTATTAAAAGGCATCAATAGTCTGGCTTTAAAAAAAAAAAGTTTAAGAAAAAAGTCAAGAACACATATTGCAGAGGTGCCATTCCTGGCACGCATGACTTTTTCAGAAATATGAGCCTGTAATTGCTTTTAAAGACACGAACGCTTTCATTCTCTCTCCCTGATATAGCCACAGAAAGCGTCTGTGAGCCTAGGGGATGCTCACAAATGTATAATAAAGCTTCACTGACGGTTCTACAGAAAAGGTATTTTTATCGTTGTTGATCTTAGAGAATACAGAAACAACAAAACAAGCTAGCAAAAATTTCCCAGAAAAGTCACTTACAACTACGTTGGTTTGTGAAACTCTGAGTTCAGACCTTGGCCTTTTTATAGACACTGGAGGTCTGGGACCCCAGCCTTGACAACAGCAAGGGAATGAAACCTGGATGCTCACACGAGAAGGGTGAGATCATGACAATCAAGATAATATATCATCTTTGTGGCATGCTTTATTCTTATTAAAAATTCTTTCCCAAGATTCACCTCACATGTCATCCTAAACCTCCAACAGGGATAACAAACCTAGATTCCGGAAGCGACAAGTCCAAGAAGATGTGGCCGGCTAGTGGAAAGACTAAAATCAACTCCCAGATCTCGCTGGTACGAAAAATAAATAAATCTTTTCCATTAAATCAGGTATGGAATGACCAATCAATCTCTCTTCCCCCACCCTTCCCTCATTTTGTTTTGCATTTCTTAACAGTAATTGATTTTTATTTTTAAATATAGTATTTCAGGATCCTTAGACCTTCATTTTAAGTTTTAAAAATGTATTAATCAGCCCAATATCCATTTCCTCTTTAATCAATGTTAACCTTATGGAAGAAGGGAGGGTCCAAAGCAAATAAATATGTTTTTCATTCCCTTCTCTGTTTTCTCTTTTATATCACTGCTAAAGTGTACATGTACTGAATGCCTCTCTCAAAAGTGCCTCCCCATTCCTTTATTAGGCCAGGCCTCTCCCACAAAACACTATGACGGTTTCCTTTTCAGGTTTCCACACACACAAAAAATCTCTCAGAAAGGTCTTAGGGAGCACAAGTTGCATGCAGCAAGGCCCAAATGATACCAAAATTTAAGATTCCAATATCAATCTCAAGAACACATTACATATTAAATAAAAGTCTTTCAACACTACAAAATAGCTGTAAGCAAACCAGCAAAGGAGTAATTTTTCCTGAATCCCCAGCTACTGATGAAAGAGCACCAGGTTTTTCCTTCCCTTCATTCATTTGTTCATTCATTCATGAATTCCTTCAACATGAAACACTGTTGCCAGCAGTGTCCTAGACCCCAGGAATTCAATGGTAGCGAGAAAAGCCTCTGCCTTATAAAGATTACACTCTAGAGGGAGTAAAACAAGCAACAAACCCACAGACAAATAATATCAGCTATTGGTAAGCATACTGGAAAAAGGAAACAAGGTAATGGGGGACAGCGTGGAGGCAGGGAAACCAAATGGGAAGTGATTATGGTAGTCCAGGTAAGAGATGAAGGTGAAAGGCAGTTAGATTTAGCACTTGCTGATGAATTTGATGTTAAACAAGGAAGAGAGAAATTGAGAATTATTCCAAGATTTTTGCCTGAGCAAATGAGTGGCTAATAATGTCATTAGCTAAGATGGAAATGACCTTGAAAGAAACAGGATGGGTTGGGGACATCAAAGATTCTCTTTATTGCTCAGTCAAGTTTGAGATGTCATCAAAGTGCAGATGTTAGGAGAGAGGGAGGGAGAGGAAAGGAGAGGAGAGGAGAGGAGGGGAGGAGAGAGGAGGGGAGGGGAGGGGAAGGAAAGAAAAGGAAAGAGGGAAGGAAGGAGGGAGGGAAGGAGGGAGGGAGGGAAGAAGCAAACAAGCAAGCAAGCAAGAAAGAAAGGCAGTTGGATAGACAAGTCTGAAGCTCAGGGGAGAAGTCAGAGCTGGAAATACAGCTTTGAGAACCACCAGAATTTACATAGCATTTAAAGTCATGGAACCAGATGAGTTCACCTCAGGACATGTGTAATCAGAAGGGTTCAAGCTACGGCTGTGCCATATATTGGCTAACTTAGGCAAAGGTTAATCTTTCTATAAGCTTTCTATGTAGGGTTGATATATATCTGAACATGCTAGGAAATCTGCACGACCACTGCACAAACATAGGTTGTTGTCAAGCTCCTCAAAAATTAAACACCATAGAAACACAAAACAGTAATAACAGAAATGAAAATGCAAATTTCCTGACCATGGTAATAAATAACCAGTTACCCTAGCAGAGGAGGGAAACAAATTGCCAGCAAATTCCTGGGAATAAAGCGCCTGGTCCACTGAATAGAGAAAAGGTTTTTATTAACAAATACAATGGAAAGTTGTATGCCAAACTATTAGCAGTGAATATTTCCAGGGGCTGAGATTATAGATATTTGAAATTTTATCATAAACATGTATTACTGTGATAATTATAAAATGAAAGCTACACAAAATGGTAATATAATAAATAATTATAATTTCTGAAAATATGTTGATTTGGTGTGACATATACAACTAATGGGAGAAAAAGGGCAACTCATGAACTATTTTCAAGAAATTCCAATATGAGTCTTGAGATTACCAAAGCATTGATAAAACTAGTCTAAATGATGATTCTTACTAAACTCTTTATAAACTAATGTGTGTTGGCAAAGTAAAATAAGAATCAAATGAATATTCTTACAAGTGCTGTGGTTTTAAACTACAGTTATTCTAGACATTTCAAAGATCCCATACATTTATCTATTATGAATTTAAAATTAATGTGTAGGTAGAGTTTTTTTCCTTGCTGAAATCAGTATTTGTTTACTGTTGGAAAGGATTTTTTTAAGGAAGCAGATAATATTAAGGATCATAAAATTACTGTATTACCATACAGTAAGTATGGAGGAAGCAAATTACTATCTGATCAGATTCTTTTTTTTTTTCTTTAGCTGAGCCATCCTGCCACCTGTTGGCAGCACAGCGGCAGCTCAGCTCGAACTGGGCATCGAACTGCTGTTGCTCAGAGCTCAGCTCGCACCCTTGAACGAGCTCTTAACCAACTGAGCCACTTGGCCGGCGCTGGATCACATTCTTGTCATGCTTTTCTTATTTATATCTGCTTACCTATTTATGTTATAGATGTTTCCAATTCAATCTATAATCCTGGGTTTTAGTAGAACACCCAGAGAGCTGCTGCTACAGAAGATTTCATATAATCTTTATGAAATTATAACTTTTGTTTTTGTATGTAATGGTACAAAACACACGTTACTGTACAAAACATACATGTTACTGTATGTTTTCAAAAATTCAACACTAAGGGGGCCTTGGAGAAAACTGTAGTCTTTTCCATGTTTGAACTTAAAAGAAAACCCCTTCCAATTTGATAAACCTCAAGTCTTAGCCTGGTGAGAAATACTTTTATGCAAGTCACTGAACATAGAGTAGAATTTCTTATTCTCTTACATCCCTTGCTGGCACTTCCAATTGTAATTCAAGATTAAGCAGTAAATGGCATTGCTGATTCATAACCAAGCAGTTGATTTCTACATTTTATACTAAACTTCAGAATCTTTGTTATGAACAAAGTTAAAGTTCTTCAGTCATTAAAGAAATATTAAACATTTCAAAAGGGGAAAAAACTCTAACTTATGGTGTTCTATACTATATACACCTTTCACTAATCGCTATTACTCTAAATCAAGTCTCCATATGAGGCTTTAAATATGTAAACTATGTATAAATATAAATGTCAATATAAAATATTTAAATCAAACCTTGGTGTACTTTGAGATGATAATTATAGTTTATGTGGAAAGAAGGAAGGTTCTCCAAAGGAGACTCAGCCTTCAGCTCTGCTAAAATAACATCCCAGGGACAGGAGAGGTGGGTAAGGAACAAATTACGGGTTTAGCCTTTCATCTCTACAGTGTGCTAAGGACCTATATATACAGGCTCTTCTGTCCTCTTTGGGACCGAAGTCTCCTGGCCTTTCCACTCGAAAACCAGAAGTGTCAATATGGCGGATGTCCCACCCCTGCAGTTTCCCTAACTATTCTGGGGTAATAAAGGGAGACTGCCAATGACAGTGACAGGTCTCCCATCTCACCCTTGCAAACGCTCACCTCTACTCCTGTTATTCAGACAAACAGTGGGTGCTGGGACCGGATCATCACCAAGCTAAGAAACTCCAAGATCAAAAGTGGTAGGGAGTAATCTTGCCCTTTCAAACATCGCAACCTTTTTTTTTTTTATAGGAATCCTGCGTTTTTAGAAAGAGATAGAAAGTAATTTTTCAACTCTCCAACAACAAAGGAAATATAAGTGATACAGAAAATCTCTTAAAGCTAACAGGAAGATTGCCATTCACCAATTCATTCATATATTCGATGAATGTGGCGGTGTGGCACGAATGGCTCTCAGAGCTAACAACGTAGTAGTGACCAGGAGAGATGTGTGTTCCTGTCCTTATAGGGCTTACTGTTTAGTAATCTAGAAAATATTTTTAATGTTACTAATAGGTCGATTTGAAGAGAGCATCTAGCTTCTCTAAGAAAGCTTCAGTCTCCTGGTCTAGCCAAACTATATTTCAAGATATGGAAAGAACTTAGCAAATGAGATCACTGAGCCAATGGCGGGGATCTTTAAGGAATCCTAGTAAACAAAGAAGCTGGCAAAAAGACGGAAAGTCCCAATTTTCAAAACGATAAAGAATGAAAGTTCTGCAAACTACCTGACCCCCACATTCTAGAACAGACTATTAAAATACATGGTTGCTTACAAAATGCTACTGGGCCACCATTAAGGATGCATAGTCCAAACACATCATTTCCTTCTTTCACAGAGGACTAAAAAGTCTGGGAAATAAGACAGATATGGCAAGAAAATGGCCTTTGACAGTAGGTTTATACTGTCCTTTGGACAAAAAGAAGCAGTATAGGTTGACAGAAAATACAAACAGGCTCTGTCTATTAAATGGTTGCCAAATGCTATTTTTTAATGAATACGTATTTTTAATCCAGAAGAAAGTATCCAGTGACCAGCCTCAGGGATTTATATAAATCCTATTCTGGCAACTTCCATTTACTTGGATTAAGACACAAAGCAACCTTTAAAGTATGTCAGTTCCCTAGGAGACAGGACATGGCGTCTGGTCCCCTGTTTCATTCCTGGCTCCTAGAATAGGACCTGGTATCCTGTGGATGTTCATTTAATATTTGTTGAATGAATAAAAAGAAGTGTGGATAATATGAAGTTCAGAGGATTAATCAATACCCTGAATGATTTAATCAGACTCTAAAAGGTCTTCACAGAACAGAATGATGGGCCCAGTGAAACTCAGGTAACTGGGCCAAGTGGGGAAAGTCTAGCCTTCGGAGTCAGGCGGCCTCTGCCTTCAATCTCCGTTCTGCCATTTGTCACAGAGGGAAAGAGGTGGTGGGAGGAGAATCGAGGTGTAGTTTCAATAGGAAATAAAAGTAAGGTCTTCCACATAAATTCAAAATTAATTAAGTACTTAGAGAAGGCGTGGCTTTTGGCTAAGGTGACATACAACTGGGGGAAAATATTAATTCCTACTACAAAAATATAGTGTAGAATAATCAGACATGAGGTTCTATGTGAGCCACATTTGAGAGTGAAAGGGGGCACTGTTAATTATGCTGGGACACCGGTGCCAACTGGAGCTGCACGTGGCAGACTGGGACATATGATCACACTATTTACAGCACACACCAAAAGCTCAAGACATTTGAGTTGATGAACAGTTAAATGGGTCAACAATTTGCTGTCATTGCTTTAAAACTATATTAGCTCACTAAGAGTGTACTATTTACCTGGCACTGTTTGAAGTCCTTTACATATAGTAAGTCATTTAATACTTACAAAAACATTATGAAGTATTATTATCCTCTCTACAGATGAGGAAACTGAGGCACAGAGAGGTTCAATAGCTTGCCCATGGTTACTATTCAACTGACTCTATGGCTTATATTAACTGAACAAATAGACTCCATGGCCAGTGGCTCTCGGGTCTCTGCCTTTATAACCATCATCCTTGGGCTGCACAGAAATGCACTGAAGTGCAGCCTGGTGCCCAGGAAAAGGAGACTCCATCTTGCCTGTTTCGGTCGGAGCACAGCTAGGCACGTTGTTTTGATTACAGGTCCGTATTTTTATACAAACTAGTTAAACTAGAGTGTATTAAGGATGGCAA
The DNA here is from genome assembly GCA_033961575.1 of Aselliscus stoliczkanus. Lineage (NCBI taxonomy): Eukaryota > Metazoa > Chordata > Mammalia > Chiroptera > Hipposideridae > Aselliscus > Aselliscus stoliczkanus. Next base: position 67,948,695 of record CM066739.1, on the reverse strand, counting down.
GGAGATATGAGACTATGATACATATGGATGGATGAGTGGGAGGACATGTTTAGCTTGAGAAGAAAAGACTTGCTAGGGCGTGAGAACAGCTCAACTGTATGAATGGCCACAGGAAAGAAAAGTTAGAAACACTCTACTCGGCAGCTTTCAAACTTTTTTTAACCACTGTGACCCAGTTCACATATGTAGTGACAAATGTACTTTACTACTTGTAACACACTCTGATATTTTCTATTCTGTGCTACTCCCATTCTACTCTATTTCTTCTTCTCCTTTTTCTTTTTTTTTTTTCTTTTTGAATGCTGGTCATATGCAACTAAAATTATTTCACAACCCTGGATTTCAACTTAAAATCTGAAAAATACTGCTCTATATGGTCTCAAGGAGAGAAACTAAAGAGCAGTAAATAGATGCTACATTTTATAATTCAACTCAACATCAACAACAACTAAGTAACTGTCAGAGCTGTTAAAAGTTGTAATGGGCTCTTTCAAGACAAAGGGAATTCTCCATCATTGTAGGTGATGTAGGTATCCCATCATAAGCTGTGGATGGAGTAGGAGGGATTCAAATATTCATTAAATGGCTAAAATAGAAGAAAATTAAATTTTATTTCCAAACCTGAAAGCTCATTAGTCGAAACCACATTTTTATAATAGAAATAATACTTTCCCTTCAACAATGTCTAGTTTCCAAAATATTTAGGTATATTCAAAGCTACCAAGACATAAGGAAAGAAGAACATTTGGAAAGAAGGAAGAAAAGAAGAGAAAAAGGCAAGGAAGAGAGGGATGAAGGAAGGAGGAAAGGAAAGACAAGAAGACAAGAAAAAAGAACAAAGAAAGGATGGAAGGGAAGCAGGGAGGTAGGGAGAGAAGAAAACAAGAGAGAGAAAAGAGAAATAAAACCAAATGGACTCTAAGTGTTCCTAAGTAAATTAAAAAATTTTGCCTTCAAAATAAAATCTAAAACTCTACTTTCCCAATCCCAACAAAAATGTAAATTGGGTTCAACCAGGGTGCAAGATTTCCTGACTACCCTGCATGAGAAAAAGAAGAGGAAAAAAGGCATCTGAAAATAACTCTGGGCTCTATAATTAACTCTTACAGTTTTCTTTCAGATCATTCTGGATGATCAAATCATAACAGAAGAGCTGAGACTACTTAGGACTTGTGTAAAATAGCTTTCAACAAGGTTTGGTCAATCTTTTTTGACCGGTATACATATTGCAACAGTCTTCAAAGGCAACTTCTGGGAGTGCCTCCTAATTCCTTTTAAAGATACTTCCAAGAAAGGGAACAGAGAAAGTAAAAAGAGAAATCTAAATAAGGACAAATGATTGAAAGGCGGACATTAGCATGAACCCCAAAGGATGCAATTGATAAATATTAAAGATTCTATTGGACTACTGACCAACCATTCAACCCACAACTTCTGTGGGCTCATTACTAGCACTTAGTAATCTCCTGCCACCAGATTGTTCAATCTTCAGAGCCATGCCCATAATCAAATGCTAACATCATTGACACAGGGCTAGGGATTGCTCTGAGTAAGACTGATGTTTCAGTGGTAATCTCACACTAAAAGAAATAAGAAAGTCAAAACTGGGGTAAATGATCCATTCAATACTGCCAAGAGTTTGCTGGATGCTTTTCACAAAACTCAGTTTTCTTACAAGGCTTCTGAGTAAAAGGGTGCATGGACTAACACAGCCACGACCCAGCCACGGCTGCTTATATGTGGTAGACAGGGAAATGGCTACTCATGAATTAAGCAAATAAAAGTAAATCAAAGGACATCCTCAGCTGTAAACTCCTCCTTCTGACAAAATGAGTAATTGAGTGTTTATCTTCAATTAATACTATTGGTGCATATATTATCAACATGTAATAAAAAGCCTTTGGAATTTACATACTCAATAAGTTTAGTGTTGTTTTAAATGAAGCGGAAAGTTAGAAGCTTTTTGCTAAGACCATCTGGGTATCCTAGAAATCTGAATCTTGAGTTGGACCCCTTCCCACATTGCTATAAACCACACTACAAACTCTCAAATCAGGAATAGAGTCCTTTGTGGGAAGATGAATCCAGGAAATAAACTGAAACCAGACTTAAGTTTGGCAAGTCAGTAAAGACAGAGACTTGGAAACAGAAGAAAAAGAATAGAAGTTGACATAATTCAGGTAGGTTGGAATTCAAAGCATGCCGGGGCCTTGGCAACACAGACCAGCTGGAGCAAGATGAAGCCAAGAGCAGGCCGGGCACAGTCTGGGGAAACACATACAAGATCCAGAGGTCTGTCTGCCAGGTGGATGCTTGCACTGGATTTCAATGTACCATGTAGCAAGCTCACACTTGGTTCAGGCATTGGAATGAGAGGATGAATTCAAGGGCAGAGCATCACCATGAATTTACAAACTCACAGTGATAGCAGGACTTCTATTTGCAACAATATTGTGATCTAAGTCCACAGAAAAACCTAGAGTTCTTGGTTTAGTAAAAAGAAATGACAAAGAAACTGTCTTTCTCAGTAGAGATGCTTGGTAGGGGGAAAATGCCTCTCCAAACACAAGGTTCAAATTTATACTACCTAAGTGAAGAGAAAGGAACATTTCCAAAATCATTTTAGAGGTCAGCATTACCGAAGCCAAACAAAGACACTACAAGAAAATTACAGGCCAATATCCCTGATGAACATAGATGTGAAATTCTCAACAAAATACTAGCAAACTGAATTCAAGAGCACATTAAAAGGGTCATACACCATGATCAAGTGGGATTTACCCCTGAAATGCTAGGATGGTTCAACACACAGAGATGATTAATAGAATGAAAGATAAAATCATATGATCATTGCAATAGATGCAGAAAAAGCATTTGACAAAATTCAACATCCTTGCATGATAAAATTCTCAACAAATTAGGTATAGAAGGAATGCACTTCAATATTATGAAGGCCATATATGACAGGTCCACAGCTAACATCATACTCAACAGTGAAAAGTTAAGTCTTTCCTCTAAGATCAGGAACAAGATAAGCATGCTCACTCTTATCATCTCAATTCAATGTAGTACTAGAAGTCCTAGCCATAGCAATTAGGCAAGAAAAATAAAAGTATAGAGACTGGAAATGAAGAAGTAAAATTATCTGTTTGTAAATGACATGATCTTATAGATAGAAAACCCTAAAGGCTCTACCAAAAATGTTTAGAACTAATAAATAAATTCAGTAAAGTTGCAAGATAAATAAAACATACAAAAATCAGGGTCGGCCAAGTGGCTCAGTTGGTAAAGAGCTTGCTCAAGAATACAAGCTGAGCTCTGAGCAACAGCAGTTCGATGCTCAGCCCGAGCTGAGCTGCTGCTAAGCTCCCAACAGGTGGCAGGATGGCTCAGCTAAAACAACAACAACAACAAAAAAAAAACATACAAAAATCATTTGCATTTCTTTACACTAACAATGAGCAACCTGAAAGAAATTAAGAAAGCAATCCCATTTACAATAGCATCAGAAAGCAGTTGAGGAGCCAGCCAAGTGGCTCAGTTGGTTAACAGCACGAGATTTTTAACTTTTCACTGTTGAGTATGATGTTAGCTGTGGGCCTGTCATATATGGCCTTCATAATATTGAAGTGCATTCCTTCTATACCTAATTTGTTGAGAATTTTATCATGCAAGGATGTTGAATTTCGTCAGGGTCACTGGTTTGATTCCCACATGGGCCAGTGAGCTGTACCCAAGCTGAGCTGCCAACAGATGGCAGGATGGCTCAGATAGTGAGAGCATGTGCTCCTAACAACAAGGTTTCTGGCTCAACTCTCACTTGGGTTGGTGGGCTATGACCACCTGCAACTAAGTTGAACACAGCATCTTGAGCTGAGCTGCCCTGAGCTGCCAACAGGTGGCCAGATGGCAACTGGACTTGGAGCTGAGCTAGCTGCGCTCTCCACAACTAAGATTGAAGAACAACAACTTGGCTGTTCCTCTTCCCCAATTCCCCAACACTGTTCCCCTTTCCCAACACTGTTCCCCTTCCCCAAGTCCCCAATAAAAAAATCTTAAAACAAAAAAGCAGTTGAAAGACCAGTACATTGAAAATTATAAGCCAATGAAAGAAATTGAAGAAAACACCAATAAATGGAAAGATATCTGTTGTTCTTGGATTGGAAGAATTAATATTGTTAAAATGTCTATACTACCTAAAGTGATCTACAAATTCAATGCAATCCCTATCAAAATTCCAAGGCATTTTTCACAAAAATAGAAAAAAATATTCTAAAATTTGTATGAAACCACAAAAGATTCTGAATAGCCAAAGCCATCTTGTGAAAAGAATAAAGTGGGAGGCATCACACCTTCCCAATTCTGAACTATATTACAGAGCTATAGGAATGAAGAGTATGGTACTGGAACAGAGAGCAATGGAACAAAATAGAAAGCTCAGAAATAAACCTATGCATATACAGTTAACTCATCTTTGATAAAGGCACCAAGAACATACAGTGGGGAAGAACAGTGTCTTCAACAAGTGGTGTTGGGAAAACTGGATATCTAGGTGCAAAACAATGAACTTGGACTCCTATCTTACATCACTCATAAAAGTTAATTCAAAATGGATTAATGACATAAATGTAAAACCTGAAACCACAAAACTCCCAGAAGAAAACATAGGGGAAAAAGATCTTTGACATTGGTCTTAGCAATGATTTTTTTGTTTGTTTTGGAAAAGATGCCAAAAGCACAAGCAACAAAAGCTAAAATAAACAAGTGAGACTACATCAAACTAAAAAGCTTCTACACAGCAAAAGCAACAATCAATAAATTGAAAACACAGCCTACAGAATGGGAGAAAATATTTGCAAACCACATATCTGACAAGGCATTAATATCCAAAATATATTTTAAAATCTCATAGAACTCAATAACAAAAAGAGCAAATAATCCAATGAAAAATGAACAAAAGACCTGAATAGACATTTTTCCAAAACAGACAAATAAATGCCCAATAGGTTGGTGAAAAGGTGCTCAACATCACTAATCAGCAGGAAAATGCAAATCAAAACTACAGTGAGATATCTCACACATGTTAAGATGGCTATTATCAAAAAGACAAAAGACAACAAATATTAGTGAGTTTGTTGAGAAAGGGTACCCCTATACGCTATTGGTGGAAATGTTAATTGTCATAGCCATTCTATTAAAGATGAAAATTAAAGATAGTACCACCACATGATCCGGCAATCCCACTCCTGTGTATTTATCCAAAAGAAATGAAATGAGTATCTCAAATTGGTATCTGTACTCACATGTTCATTGCAGCATTATTCACAATAATAAAGATACAAAAACAACCTAAATGTCCATAGACAGATGAATGAATAAAGAAAATATAGTAGGAGGAGGAGCAGTAGGAGAAAGAGGAGGAGGAGGAGGAGGAGGAGGAGGAGGAGGAGGAGGAGGAGAGAGAGAGAGAGAGAGAGAGAGAGAGAGAGAGAGAGACAGAGAGACAGAGAGATCTAATGGAATATTATTCAGCCACAGAATAAAAGGAAATCCCGCCATTTACAACAACATGGATGAACCTGCAGGGAATTGTGCTAAGTAAAATAAGACAGATAGAGAAAGACTAAATATATGTAGAACTTAAAGGGGTTGGGGGGGGGGGGGCGGGAAGCTGGTTTCATAGAAAAAGAATAGAATGGTGGTTATCAAGGGTTGGGGCAGGAGGAACCTGGCAGATGTAGGTCAACGAGTACGAACTTCTAAGTTCTGAGGATCTATGGACAGTATGGTGACAATAGTTAAGAATATGGTATTGTATATTGTTTATTCATGAAAGTTCCTGAAAATAGATCTTAAGCATTCTCACCACATAAAAGCGTTAATTACATGAGGTGATGAATGTGTTAATTAGCTTGACCTTGGTAATCATTCCACAATGTATATGTATACAAAAATCATCACGTTTTACACTTCAAATATATACAACTGTATTTGTCAATCGTTCCTCAAAAAAGTTGGATAAAAAAACAAACAAAAACAATTGAATTAACTTTGTTGATATTCTCTATGAAAAATGTTTTTCAACTGTTAAAAACATGTACACTACCTATGTAGTTCAGGAACCCAGAGCTGAGAAATTAATATTAAAGTGATCCAGAGCTGGAAACACACTCGTAGGGCCTGTAAAAATTAAAGTCGAATTCTCTCTAGAGCAGTGGTTCTCAACCTTGACTGTGGTGCTTTAAAAACACTAATGCCTCGGGCCAGCCGAGTGGCACGTTGGTTAAGAGCTGGCTTGGGACACCAGTGGCCCCGATTCAGATCCCACATATGAGGGCCAGTGACATTGCCCTCCTCAACTAAGATGGTGAACAACAGCACCACCTGGAGCTGGGTTGCTGTGAGTCCCCGGGACAGCAGAGCTGTAGCTCCTGCTGCAGTGAGTGGCCCCACAGCCAGCGTGAGAGGCCAAGAGCTGCTGTGAGCGGCCGTCCAGAGGCCAGCCACTGATCTCCCTCATCTGGGAAGAGCGCAATGGCGATACCAACATGGGCCAGTGAAGCAACATCCTCCGCAACTAGACTGAAGAACAAAAAGACAGCAACTTGTCTGTTCCCCTTTCCTGATTCCCCAACGCTGTTCCCCTCCCCCAATTCCCCAATAAAATCTTTTGGAAAACAAAACAAAACACTAATGCCTCAGTCTCACACCTGGAGTATGTGAGTTAACTAGTTTGGGATTCAACCAGCTATCCTACTTTTTAAAAGCGCATTAGGTGATTCTAATGTGCAGAAAAAATTGAGAACCCACTGCTCTAGAGAGACATGCCTTCAGTGAAGGCCACACAGAATCCCCAGCAACCGTGACTTAAAAAACACAATTTTATAACACTCAACGGAACAAGCCACCACAAGCAAGAATAGGCAGGACTAACTAAAATCGAAGTTAAACCCACAAGAACTTTGGATAATAGAATTATTTGTTACAGACTATACAATAAGAACATTTAAAATAAAGCTAAAAAGACCAAAAATATGAAAATGGATGAAAATACAGCTACAAAATAAAACTTCTAGAAATTATAAATAACTCAATAAGTGGCTTAAAGACAGATTAATAGATCTACAAAGGAAAGTACAGAACTGGGTGATTGACCTTGGGAAAATACCAGAATATAGCACTGAAGAATGAAAAAAAGGAAGTATAAGAGACAAATTAAGAGACACAGAATAAGTGAGAAGGTTCAACATATACCCAATCAATTGTTCCAAAAGAAAAGAGAGAATGGAGGAGAGGAATGTTTCAAGAAATAATGGCTGAGTATTTTCCACCTGGAAGATTTCAGAGTTCACCATATGCTCCACTGAGTCCACGTCCATAATATTTTCTCTCGGCTTCCACATACTATGGCTTAAATGAGGGACAAGGTTGAACTGAATTCAGCTCAGCACTATCAGTGACTTGATTTGGAAGAGATTGGGACAAGAGGAGCTGAAAGCAGTGATAAGCTAAACATCATATTTCTTTTTTTTTTTTGAGGGCAGTGTCACTGGCCCTCATATGTGGGACCCAAACCGGGGCCACTGGTTTCCCAAATCAGCGTGTAACCACCACACCACTTGGCCGGCCCCTAAACATCATATTTCTTGATAAGTATGGTGCCCTTGGAGATTTATTGGGGATTAGCTGTCCAAATGAAGAAACAGAAGAACTACAGAACCCCAGCCACTGTTCACCCCTTTCCTGTCAAATGACAAGCTTAAAAAGAAACTAGTCTTTCTAAATTGATATGTTAAATATCCTTTCACTGACAATACCAAGTGTTGACAAAGACATGGAGCAGCCAGAATGCTCACACCTTGTTAATGGGCATACAAAATAACCAATCACTTTGGAAAAGTTTGGCAGTGTTGGGGAGGAAGAAACTTTCCTCTACCCTTCTAGGTTCTTTTGGCTGATCTAATCATTAAATCTACATGAGACTGGGCCAGCCGAGTGGCACATTGGTTAATAGCTGGTTTTGGGATGCCAGCGGCCCCGGTTCGGATCCCACATATGAGGGCCAGTGACACTGCCCTCCACAGCTAACAGCGGCTCCACCTGGAGCTGGGCTGTGCGAGCCCCGGCAACGGTGTGGGCTGCGGCCCCTGCTGCAGTGGGCTGCCACAGGCTACAATGATTGGCCGGCAGCCAGTGTAAGCGGCTGGCAGCCAGCGTGAGCTGCCAATAGCCACAGTGAGCAACATCCAGAGGCCGGCGACCGATCTGCCTCATCCAGGAAGAGCACAATGAGGATACCAACATGGGCCAGTGAAGCAACGTCCTCCGCAACTAGACTGAAGAACAAAAAGACAGCAACTTGTCTGCTCCCCTTCCCTGATTCCCCAATGCTGTTCCCCTCCCCCAATTCCTCAATAAAAATCTTAAAAAAAAAAAAATCTACATGAGAAAGATTAGATTAACAAGAGAACCAAATTTAGTTACATATTCATGTAAGGAAACCCCACATACATGAGCAAGTCTGAGACCCCACAGGAGAGATTCAGAAACAGAAAGGGAAAATAAGGTACATGTGGCATTCTGAGCAAAGGATGAGGTAAGACACTGTAGGGCTTAGGAGGGGAGAAAGGCCATTAGCAGGATGATAACAGAGCAGATGTTCAGTAATTAGATGCTTGCCCTTGCCCTATAGATAGGTCATAAAACATTATCTGTGGTAATAACTCTTATTATGGGCAAGGCCCTTGATTTAAATTCTTTAAGAGGGAGGTAAAAGCTTCTTGTGAGCCACAGGGTCTTGACTGCCTTCAAAATAATTAAATGTGGAAGTGGCACATCTTAGGGAGACCTGTTCTGAACCCCGTGAGAAGCACCTAGAAAGGTGAGATGTGTTTCCTATACAACTTGAGTATTTGTCCAAGGGAAATATAAACATTTGTTCACACAAAGACCTGCACATGAGTATTCACAGCAGTTTTTCGTAATAGCCCCAAACTAGAAATAACACAAATGTCCATCAACAGATAAATTATAGCATATTTATGCAATGGAATATTACTCATTATTAAAAAGGAAAAATTACTGATAGATGCAATCACATGGATGAATCTCAAAAACATTATGCTGAGCAATAACTGAAAAATGTCCAAGTTCATACTTTATGATTCTATTTATGTGACACTTTAGAAAAAAACAGATCTAATCTATAGTAACAGCAAAAAGATAGTACTTCCCTAGAGCCATGTGGGAGGGTGATTGATGGGGAAGGAAGGGATATGGAAAATTTGGGGTTGATGGAAATGTTCTATATTTTTACTGTAATGGTGGTAACATGAGAATATACATTTGTCAAAACTTATAAAAATGTACACTTTAAATGCGTGCATTTTATTATATGTAAATGATACCTCAATAAAGTTGATTTTTTTATTTCTTTCCTTTTGCCAGAAACGTTTTCAGCTATTTTCTCACACTTATCATGAGATACTTTTTCTACATTCTCTTCTACCATTGTCTCACTTTTGAAATATGATTTTTCCCACTTATCTTAAGACTCAGTTATAAATTTGAAATTATTTTCTATTTGTTCAAAAAATAGGGTGTGATGGAGGAATTATGGTATAAAGAAAAAGACTTTTAGAGTGCTCCGGTTTCAAATCCCAGGTCCACCAATTACTAATTATGTTATCTTGAGCATCAAATATTCTGAACCTCAGTTTCCTTACATGTAAAATGGAAATTGTAATAATACCCGCCTCTTTGGGATGTAAGACATGTCAAATTTTTGGCATAGAATAGGCATTCAATAAATGTTAATCTCTGTTCAACAAATGTGACTGTCATTTAAATTCTTCATCATTTGTATTTATTATAAATTAGACAGAGGAATTACATTAAATAAAATTTAGTGAACTTAGTTAATAGAATCACTACCTAATAGTGACTTAAGTGGGATAGAAATACACATAAGCAATGTCACTCAAAGTTAAGTTTGTGAACCAGTGCTCATCCATAAACTGATACCAATGTGAACAAGGTAAGTACAGAAACTGAGAGTAAGTATTTAAAAACTTTTATAGAAATTTGAGATGACCTTGTAGGATCTGTATCAAAAAATGTGATTTAGAATTCAAATCTTGTATACAAGGTTTTAGAGGAGTTGCTCAGATTAAGGATCTTAAGCCAGAATGTAAAGCAACACACTGCTTCCTTCACTGAGAAAATTGTACTATGAAAAAAGTCAGCTGAACTAAATGTCATAGCAAAAATAACCGTTCTGTTTATAGCTTTTGAAATGTAATTTAAAATTTTATACACATTTATCATCTGTTTATATCTGTTGAACTAATTATTTTTTAAGTGGGCTTATATTTCTTATGTCTTTTTGTCCATTTTTTTCTATAAAATCGTTTTCATTGAATTTTACAAAATCATTAGTGTATGATGGTTTGGAAACTAAATTGGTCCTTCCCACAGATAGTTTGAAACCTTTTTTGAGCATCTATACAGACTCTGGGAATAAAGATGGTGCCTTCGCCCTACACTTTTTCTCAGCTTAAGTTTTCAGAGTTACCTTTGATTCTAAACATCTGTTTGTGTTTCCCTAGGATAATGGAGGAAAACAACACAGAGGAATTCTGAGAGGTCTGATTTTAGTTAAGGGGTCATCCACCAGAAAGTTTCCTCACAATTAAGACTCTCCTGCCACCCTGTGGCCATTCTGCTTATGACCCCAAGCTAGAAGATCCATCCTCTGCTTGTCTTCCTTTCCTCTGGACCCTATCACTTAATCTTTTTGTTGTTGTTGTTATATTTTATTTTTTATTAGTTCCAGGTGTACAAAACAATGTAATCGTTTAGACATTTACACCTCTCATAAAGTGATAACCCCCCCCACCCAATCTACTACCCCTCTGACATTGTATATTGCTGTTACAATTCCATTGACTCTATTCCCTAGGCTGTACTCCGTATCCCTTGAATATAATTATAGTTGGTGTTTGGTATTACTCAGCTTCAGCTTCAGGTATACATTGCAGTGGTCAGGCATCTACACCATCCATGCAGGGGTCTCCCTAATAAGACAAGTGCCCATCAGACACCCTACAAAATCTTTACAACATTATTGATTATATTTAACACTTACTCTTATCCCATCTTGCCCAATTCCTTAGTGAGATCCATGAAACCTACTGAATTCTCTGCAGTTCTTTATTTCATGACTGCTTTTTTTCTTCAGTTTGGTTCTTTCTTTAGGTATTGGGTCTTCGGAAAAGTCATGACACATGTTTGCAACAGACGGCACTAGTTCATTTTTGGAAGTATTAGAGTCTTTCACATCTATGTTATTGCTATGTCATCTGATAGCTGACAGTTCTAGCTTCATTCTAAAAAAAAATGAGTGATTTGGTTGAGTTTTAGAGATTTTACAAGTTGAAGATGGAAGACCAACCTGCATTTTTGCCATATTTTACTGTTTTACTTCCATAAAAGGAAGAACATGCATCAAGCTTGCGAAAAGTTACATAAAGTTTATGGTGACAATGCTCTACAAGAATGTCAATGCCAACGATGGCTCATTAAATTCTGTGCAGTGATTTTGATCTCAGCGACGCTCCTTGGTCAGGGAGGCCCACCAAAGTTGATGACAACAAAATAAAGGCATTGATTGAGTCAAACCCACTTTACATGACATGAGAGATTGCAGAAACATTGAACATCCATCATTCAAGTGTTTACGACTACCTGAAGAAGCTGGGATACATAAGCAAGCTCAATATTTGGGTTCCGCATGAACTCAAAGAAGTTCACTTGACGACGAGTATAAACATCTGCACTATGCTCATTAAACGTGAGGAAAACTATCCTTTTTTGAAGCGACTGATAACTGGTGATGAGAAGTGGATAGTTTACAACAAAGTGGTGCACAAATGGTCTTGGTCCCGATGTGATGATTCGTCTCAAACGACATTGAAAGCAGATATTCATCAGAGGAAGGTTATGCTTTCGTGTAGTGGGATTTTTAAAGGTGTTGTGTTTTTCGAGCTCCTACCAAGAAACCAAACAATCAATTCAAATGTGTACTGTCGGCAATTGGACACTTTGAACGAATCCATTATCCAGAAACGTCCAGAGCTTGTTAATTGTAAAGGAGTTGTGTTCCATTGTGACAATGCAAGACCACATACAAGTTTGATCACCCGTCAAAAATTACTGGAGCTTGGATGGAATGTGTTGCCACACCCACCATACTCACCTGACCTTGTGCTGTCAGACTTCCACTTGTTTCGCTCTCTTCAAAACTCCTTGCATGGTATAACGTTCAATTCAGATGAGGCTGTAAATCAGCACCTTGTTCAGTTTTTCGCAAATAAAGACAGGTCCTTCTATGTTAACGAGGAATTATGAAGCTCACTGAAAGATGGCAAAGGGTTATCGAACAAAACAGGCAATATAGGACCGGCCGAATGGCTCAGTTGGTTAAGAGCTCGCTCAAGAGTGCAAGCTGAGCTCTGAGCAACAGCAGTTCGAGGCCAGCCCGAGCTGAGTTGTCGTTGAGCTGCCAACAGGTGGCAGGATGGCTCAGCTAAAAAAAAACCAAACAAACAAAAAAAAACAACGGGCAATATATCATTGATTGATCTTTGTTCTTTATATAAATAAATGACCTTTGAAAAACATAGATAAAATATGTCATGACTTTTCCAAAGACCCAATAGTTCGTTACTGCTACGTGACCATGGGCATTATTATTCAGTGTCAACCAAACTGCTATGAAAGCAGTGAATTATGTAAATCTTTAGCCACAGTACATTCAAATAAAAGTAAACAATTTTAGCAAGAAAATATAAATTATTTTATGTCTTGCTATGCAAAGAGAAAGTCACCTTATGTGTAGCAATCAGCAATACACAAACCATCTTGGATATATCCCAAATTGGATGTCAGAACATAGATTAGAAACAATTTTTGGAGTGTTAAACTAAGGTATTTTTAAAATATATATCAGTGTAAGAGAGTTTTGCCTTTGTAAAGGTTCTTCATTATAATTGCATATTGCTTTTCTATAGATAACATAACTCATTTGAATGAAGATGAAGCATGGCAGGTTAACAAAGGAAGACAGATAAAAGTAGTTTGTTTGGGAAGCTAGATGTTTCTTCAAAGCTTTTCCTTTCTTGTAAATGTCAACTTAGCAGTAAGAATTGTGAGCAGGTCCTTGAACCATGATCAAGGTCCTTTGTTTCCTTGTGACTAAGTTCAATTTTAAAAGTCATTCTGTACACCTAAATGGAGCTTTGCAAAGTTGACCTTCCCTCAGAGTCTTCCTACACCCAACAGTAAAAAATAGTGGTTCAAAAAATGGTGGCCCATGCAAAAGAATGAAATTGGACCCTTTTCTCACACCATATACAAAAATCAACTCAACATGGATTAAAGACTTAAACTTAAAAGTTGACCACATAAAACTAATAGAAAAAAACATAGGGAAAACGCTTCTTGACATTGGTCTTGGTAATGATTTTTTTGTATATGACACCAAAAGTTCAGGCATCAAAAACAAAAATAGACTAGTGCAATGACATCAAACTAAAAAGCTTCTGAACACCAAAGAAATTTAATCTATAGAATGAAAATGCAACTTATAGAATGGCAGAAAATACTTGCAAACAACATATCTAATAAGTTAATATCCAAAATACATAAAGAACTCATACAACTTGATAGCAAAAAAAAAAATCTGATTTTAAAAGGGGGAAAAGACCTAATTAAACATTTATCAAAAGAAGACATACAAATGGCCAACAGGTATAGAAAAAAAGGTGTTCAAACATCACTAATCATGAGGGATGCAAATCAAAACCACTAAAGCAAATCAAAACCACAATGAGATATGACCTCTCACCTGTTAGGATGGCAATTATCAAAAAGATAAAATATAACAAGTGTTGTCAGCGATATGGAAAAGGGAACCCTTGTGCACTGTTGGTGGGAATGTAAATTGGTGCAGCCACTATGGAAAATAGTATGTGATTCCTCAAAAAATTAAAAATAGAACCACCATATGGACTAGCATTACCACTTCTGAGTATTTATCAAAAAAATTGGAATGAGGATCTCAAAGAGATATCTGCATTCCCATGTTCACCATGCCATTAGTCACACAGTCAAGATATGGAAATAACCTAAATAACCATCGATAGATGAATGGATAAAGAAAATGTGTTACATATATACAATGGAATATTATTCAGCTTTATAAAAGGAAATCCTGCCATGAGCCACAACATGGATGAACCTGGAGGAAATTATGCCAAGTGAAAAAAAACAGTCACAGAAAGACAAATACTGCATGATCTCATTTATATGTGGAATCTGAACTAGTCAAACTCATGGAAGCAGAGGATAGAAGAATGGTTGTTGCCGGGGGCTGGGGGAGGGAAAAGTGGAGTGATGTTGGTCAAAGGGTATAAAATTTCAGTTATGCAAGATGAATAGGTTCTGGAATCTAATATAGAGTATGGGACTACAGTTAACAATATTGCATTGTATATTGGAAATTTGCTAAGAGGGTAGATCTTAAGTGTTCACACACACACACACACACACACACACACACACACACACCAAAAAAGATAAGTGTATGAGGTGATGGATATGTTAATGAGCTTGATTGCTATGCTCATTTCACATCGTATAAATATATCAAAAGATCAAGTGATACACCCTAAGTGTAAACAATTTTTATTTGTCAATGATACCTCAATAGAGCTGGTTTTCTAATTGCTGGCTAGTTAGAATTGCCTACCCCTGTAGTCACCCTAAAACGCAATTGGTAAATATACTAATGGACAGAGGCCCATTTCCATGGCAATATTTTTAAATGGGATATCTTTTGTTAAGATTAAATATCAATAAAAGATGAACTTTGAGGATCAACTTCTGGTTTTATATTTACAAGTTCATGGAATTAGAAGGTACACTGAAAATATAGGCAAGAAGTGGGAACAGTAAAGACGTGATCCGTGGCAAATGGTGTGGAAGGAATGGGATGCAATAGAGCGAGCATGTACCAAAGAAAGCCTGAAGGAAGGGAAGTGTAACTGAAAAATAACTGGCGGAGGAGTTCCTGAATATACTTGCGACCATTAAAAGGCACAGAGAAAACATAAAATAGCTAAGCTAGAAGGGGCCCTCTAGAGGAAAAAGGACTGTTATTTGGAGGCTGGAAGTTTCTCTACGAGAAACAAGCGCGGTGAAGCTGCTGCAGGAAGCCATCTAGGTGCTTCCATTATCCTTGATGGGTACCTTTTATCGTATATATGCTTAAGAACGTTTGATGGTAACTAATGGAAACACATAATAGTGATCACCACTCAACGCCTTCAAGTGGCCTGAGGAAAAGGAAAGATGGAATAACCGGGAGTGGGCATAAACGGTGAGTCATGACTATCCACATGGCTCCAGTCCTAGGAGATGGTATGGAGATGAAGGCAGGCCGGGCAAAGAACGGAGAAGGATGCAGCCTCCTGCAGCTGCCACGGAGTCTCCCAGGGAACCTGAAAGAGGAGGAAACTGCAGCACATACTATGTTGGGTTTGGACAAAATCAAGAGCTTCCCCTTCCGGGACTGTGGGCTTATTAGCAGAGAGTGCCCCCCTTTGGGGAAGTGAAGTGCCTGCTTCTCACGGGGGCTTCTCTCTCACTGAGGGGCAAACCTCCAAGGAGAGGCCCTGGCGCCTCCACCAGACACCAAACCAACAAATCTTGTCCACATACCCAGCCTGGCACCTATTCTAGATCAGGACAAAGGCACTGGGGAGTATGACCTCAGAACTTGATTCTTACAGCCAGAGGGAGAAAAACTCCCACACACGGGCACTTAAATAGTCAGATATTACACTTTTATCCAGCCTGCAATATGTGTTCGTGTGTATTTTCATCTTCAGAACAGGTGGTTTGAAATGCAAATAAAGTAATAAGTGTCAGAGCCGTATCCTAGCAGTAGCTCCTTTGCAAACGTTACCATGGCACCGATTCAACAGTGTTCTTAGAGGCGGCCACACCTCAGCACGGTCTTTCTAACTGGGGACAGCCAAGTTCACAGGAACTGAGGGACACAAACTGCGAAAGAGTCCTGAACCGGCATAGGAGGTCATCTTTATAGCACAACTGCCCTCCGCAGTGACCCGAAACAGGCCATGGGACTTAAAGAGGGAAGAAAAAGGAAACAGACCATCTCCTAGAACACCTGGAGTGTGATTCAAGGCTGGAGACTACATGATGGTAATTATAACTGCTACCATTTGTTTTTAGCTGCTAACAGATTGTGCACAGATTGGGAAGGGCAAACTCCACTCTCCAATGTCTCCAGCGCCAACTGTGCTTTACCAGTACTCACGAAATCCTAGGTGGGTGAAAAGAGAGCAGATTGTCCTCATTTATGTTCAACCAAGGCTGTCCTCCCAGGGCTGCAGTCCAGGGGCCACGCACAACCTGATGATGAGCGGGGCGCTACAGATCTCCCCTTCTCCCCGCCAGTAGATCTGCTGTGCAGAGGGCAACATGCCTTTCCCAAGCTCAGACAAAGCAGAAGGGAAAGGACTGGGTGGTAGGGACACAGGATGCTGCGGAAGCAGGTCTGGGCCAACCTGGCCTGTGAACCCATCATGGTTCCTGAGTAGGTCAGCCCTGGGCTAACCAGGGCACGTCTCTGTCTGGTTAGGGGAGAATGAAAGGATAGACACTGAAGCTTAACAGTACAAGGCAGTGTGTGAGCAATGGCAAGTTGATGATATCAACCATAAATTCTGTAAGAGTTAAAGGGGGCAGTTTTTTCCTGCCTCCCCTTTAGATGAGGGAGATCAAAGAACAATCACAGAGAGGTCCTCCGAAAACGTGAAGACCTCGCCAGTAGAGAACCATAGTTGGTTGACACTGAAAAACCAAAAGCAAGAATGAAACTCCAGCTCTCCCTCCATGATGTAGGAAGGCGACTAGTTCTCAAGATCTCCTTAAAGACAGTAGTGATATACCATTCATGGCTAAAAGAGCCTGAGGAGAGGAAGGGTGCAGAGGAAAGAGTGCTTAGAAAAGTAATCGGGAGTTTCCATATCTTTCTCTTGAAAGACACGGAGACTTCTGCTTCCCAAAAGGGTAATTCTGGAACCATTATAAATAGCTAACACCACTCTAACCTCCCCCTGAAAAATTAAATAAATAAATAAATAAATAAATAAATAAATAAATAAATAAATAAAGGCAGAAAAGGGCCTTCCAGTACTGCTTCCATAGTATTTTGGCCAAATCAATCTGTAAAACGTCAGTGGGTGAGCTGAAATTGTAATCTGAGTAATAGCCTGGATATCAGGTGTGCTATCCGATGGCAGACCACGTCCAAGGCACAATATTCAAGAGAGAGTGAGACTCTGGGCTTGGCTTCAGCAAGCTTTGATATTCAGAGAGATCCGGTGTGATGAGTAAGTATGAGAGAGCAGAGGATCCGGGAGAAACAAGCTCAGGATCAAGCAGGAGATAGTGTCAGGTTCCAAGTGACCAGTTTGTTGCCAAGGATTAAGCAGGAAGAATCCAGGGCCCTGAGGAAAAGCTATGGAAGGTCTAGGAAGCCTCAGGGCAGGAATTCCATTACAGCAGGAAAATATAGCACTTAGGAGGAAACTGAGGCAAATGCCCAATCCTATGAACTAGGTTGACATGACAGAGGTTAGGAGAAATCTGGAATTTGATGAATATGTGGTTGCTGCCCAGAGTTCATGCAGAGATATTAGCCATTAGGATAACAGTGACATGAGTAAAATCACATTCCATCTACAGCTGGATTGAGGTCCAAAGAAAGGAAAAAACTGTATTAAAATTGTAATACTCAATATATACCAATAACAAAAAATGAATACAAGTGAAGTTTGACTTTTGCAATTACAAGAGTGCTCAAAGTGGTTACCATCAGCGTAATTTTAATACAGATTTTTCCTTTCTTAAAATGCATATACATTTTTCTGGCACCCTCTGTACTTTCTGCCCAGCACAGGACAAAGGAACTAAGCAGGTTCCAGCGTGGAGATCAGGCTGTATCAAATATTGCGATGACTGAGGTGATCTGGGTTGAGGAAGACAGACATTGATCAAAGTGCCTCCCCATGAGAGGCTTTAATAAATACTTCTGAAATCATAAATTAGATTTTGAAAAGTAAAAACTATACTTTGTTGCAATGGTCAGTTTATCTCTTTTAAAATTTATCTGTTTTGTTGCCTGGGATGTAAAAAATGAAACCATACACACTAGAAGAAAATATGGGGAATACTTAACTCCTCTTTAATGGGAAAGTCTTTTCTAAATACAATAGTAAAAACTAAACCATGAGGGTATCTGACCACATAAAAATGTAAACTTTTGTACAATTAAAAATACCACAGTAGGGCTGGCCGAGTGATTCAGTTGGTTAAGAGCTCGCTCAAGAGTGCGAGCTGGGCTCTGAGCAATGGCGGTTCGATGCCCAGCCCGAGCTGAGTTGCCATTGAGCTGCCAACAGGTGGCAGGATGGCTCAGCTAAAAAAAATATACTACCGTACAAAACAAAAGGCTCTGTAAGCAGGTAAAATATCTGCAACGAATATGACAGCTAATATTCTTGACATGTAAAGCGTTTTTGCAAATCAATACGGAAACCTCAAACACACACAAAAAAAATGTTAAGGGATCAAATATATGTCACAGAGGAATAAATACTACAGTTCAATAAGCATGGGAAAAGGTGCTCTGCCTTACTAGGAACTGAAACCATACAAATTATAACCACAAAGAGATGCTTAACTTCTCAAATTGGCAAAGGGGGTTATAAACAACACTGGAGGAGAATGTGGTAAAATTGGTACACCTTTCTAGGAAGCAATCTGAGGAAGTCTGATGTAATAATATGACTTCTAGTAATCTACATTAAGGAAAAAAAATCAGAGATATGAATGATTATTTACAGAGATGTTCATCAAAGTGCTATATATAATAATAAAAAGAGGCAAGAAACTGAATGCTTTAGTTATGTAATAAAACACTAATTAGCAGTGAATATTGTGTTTTTTGAATAATTTTTAATAACATGGGAAAATGTTCATGATATACTACCAAGTGAATATCAAAATTAAAACATGATTTGATTAGGTTGTGCATAAGAAACATACACAGCAAACAACTGGAAGGAATAGACCTGTTAATGGTGATGGGGATGTAAATTGATACAAACTGGCATGATTTTTTTAGTTTTGTTTTTATGTATCAGTAGTATTAAAAAAAATCCTACAAGAAACATGTAATTCCTATATTAAAGTGATTTTTAAATATTTTTAAAACTATGTTATAATAGCTTAGGTTGCTGCTTGGGAACAACAATAACTGAAGGAATTATTATTTTTTAATCATTACTAAAGATCTGAACTTTTTGGTTTTAACATCCTAAAAACCATTCGAAATATCCTAAAGAACCATATTTGCTTTGAGAATAGTAGTTTCCAAAATGCTCTTCCAAGACCCGCCCACTGGATATAACTCTCCAGTGTTGATGAATGAGCGACCAGGGCCCAAAGAAGGCTCAAGTGGCACTTCCACAAGAAGTCTCTACCATTAAGCAAAATAGGCTCCCTGATCCTATTTCTAAAAGGATAACCACCTCCAATTTATTGTCAATGATTAGAAGAAATGGCTGACTGGAGATGCAACCACACCCAAAACCTTTGCACAATATTGTAGACACTATCATATTTGGAAAAGAGACAAAGCTTTCTTTGAACAAAATGCAAAACCCTTGCTTATTTCTTTGGACTTCCATAAACAAGAATCATCTAGATAACCCTGGGACTTGTAGTATTACTACTAAGAGCTAAATATTTATTTAGTCCTTAATATGGGTTGGGCACATAATAGTTAGTCTATCATTCAATCCTCAAGATGATCTTAAGACATGGGAACTATTCTTTGCCTCATTTTCAGGTAAGGAAGCTGTGGCTCCCAGATGCTAAGTGACTTACCAAAAGTCACTAAGCAGGTAAGTGAGTGGCGGGGCCATGACTTGAAAGTAGGCAGTCTGCTTCTAGAACGTGTACCATTGACCCATTTGCTCTACTGCCTCGGAATCTATGAAATAGGTAAAGGTTTACTATGCCTTTCTCTTTTGTCTCCTCCCCATAACCCAGGAGTCTCAATAAAGAAAGACGAATCGTGAGCTTTCTAATCTATTGCTATATATAGATCACTATCTCTTAAAATCAAAGATGCTACTATGGTTATCATGCTACCTGCTTTAAAGAAAAGTATAACTCATAAATTAATGCATGCATTGTCTTTAATTTTTCCTGCACTGGTTTTATTTTTTTTTTTCCTTGTTTAGGGTTGCAGCTAGAATAAAACTAGCAATGGAGCCACTATACGAGGAATACTTAGCAAATCATGGAACAATCGTAAAACCTTATTACTGGCTAAGCTTCTCTCTAGATTGCTCTAATTGTCCTTACCATATTCGGACAGGTGAAGAAGCAAGAGTTCCCTACACAGAATTTTATCAGATTTTTGGATTCCCTTATGGGCCAGCATATCCTCAACCCAAACACCTCACGTTTTATGAACTAAAAACTTCTTCTGGAAGATTGGTGCAGAAGGGCCATGCCAGCAGCTGCACTGGGAATAACACCCATCCGGAATCAATGCTATTTGAGACGAATGGTTATTTTGACTCGACCATATATAGTAATGACAACATCAGGCATATCATCCTGTATTCCAACAACTCCCCCTGTAATGAAGCTGACCATTGCTGCATCAGCAAAATGTACAATTTCCTGATAATGTATCCAGATGTCACTCTTAGTATTTACTTCTCTCAGCTCTATCATACTGAGACTGAATTTCCTGCCTCGGGGTGGAACCGTGAAGCTCTCCGGAGCCTGGCCAGTCTATGGCCGAAGGTCACTTTGAGCCCAATAAGTGGTGGGATCTGGCATTCTCTCCTCACCAACTTTGTGAGTGGTGTCTCGGGATCAGCGGTTTTCCAGCCCATTTTAATGGGCAGAGCACTGGCTGACAGGTACAATGCATATGCGATCAATGCCATCACAGGAGTAAAACCTTATTTTGTGGATGTTGTTCCCCAGACAAAAGAGAATCAGAACGTAACAGCTCAGGCAGCTTTAGAGAGCTACGCCTTGAACCATGTCTTTCCTGGGCAGTCTTTTCAAGTGACCAGTGGACAACCACAACCCAATCTGACACCAGACCTCAGGGTTCCTGTCATTTTTGTGCTGGTGCCTTTCAGAGACCTGCCACCCATCCATGTAGGCCAGAGCCCATATAAACCCAGGAATGTTGTCAGGCACTTAAATATGCCTCAAACGTCATTCCAGGAAGCCAAGGCCCTCAGAAGGCCTCCCATTGCAATGCCGGTGGAGACAGCAGAAATCACAGAACAGTTTGCAAGTAGCAAAGAGGCAGATGAAAAGAAGAAGAAGAAAAAGAAAGGGAAAAAATAAAATCTACATTTCTACAACCTAAGACCAAACAGCTACCAGAGGACTTGAAAGATAGCCAACAAAAATATGGGAACTTTCTCTTAGGTGTGATCCAAGATGGAGATAAAATGATACACTAAAGGCAAAACCTGAATTGGTTACCATCTCAACTATTATAAAGCTACACTATTTTTAACAAAATCCAAAATTTTCCATAAGCAACTTAATATATTTATTTATTTTGAAAGTGACAGTATCAAAGCGGAGCCATTAGTGCTTGCTAATATTTTAGTGTGGAAAAGAAAATGTCATTATTCTAGTCTACCCACATCATCTTTCCACTGAAAAAGCCTATGGACTAAGTATTCCTAAATTGGCTTCAGTATTAAAATTTACTGTAAGATTGAAAAGAACCTGAAGTTACTGGCATTAAGTGCTGTTTGCAAAAGCAAACCAGTGATTTTCCATTAATTGTTACTTATGGACAGAAGATTTTAAGCGGCGTATTTTTTTTTTCTGAAGTGCTTCAAAATAGTTTCGTGGGGGGAGGGGAAGCTCTTTTGCTAATTGATTAGATATAACTACAAAGATTGATTTTTGAAATCTAGCCACCTGCTCAGTTTGATCTTTCTCAGCTCAGACCTCTCCCTCCTGAGCAGATGATGGAGGCAGGATGATACATGAGACTCGCTAAAGGTTCCTTCCATCACACACAGTATAATATCCAAACCACTCTTACTGGCTTTCAAGGCTCCTCCTCTACTTTCCTGTTGTCCTGTCTCATCGGCAAGACTGTAAATTCCTATAGGTCAAACACTGTCTCTTTCCCTTTTGGTTTTCCCTTAGGATCTAGCACAACCTCCAGGTAAACTGTGGGTAGCAAGGCTGTGAACCTACATCTCAATCACCTTACCAATCACTGCTCCCCAACATTCTTCTCCCTTCCAGCCAAGTGCCTGCATAACCATCCTGCAACAGAGATGTTTTTTTCTTTTGTTAGCATCCATTCCCCGCTTCTTCTGATAGAGCTCCGCAATGCATAATTTTTGTTTTACTTCCCTTTTCATCTGACCACTTCTTTTTCACCAGTACATATCTATATCTTCTCTTAAAATCTTGTTCAAAACAAGGAAGGACTCCTTGAGTAGCCCTCTGAGCATGTATATTAAAGCACTTTGCTTGTGTTTAATTCATTCACATTTGCTCCCACACTTCCCTCTTAAAGGAAAAAATCTTTAGAATAGAAATTCCTGTTCTGATTAAAATAAACATGAATAATTTTTTAAAAATAAATTTCTATTCTTAATTTCAAAATGTGCGTAGAACTATTGAAATATAATTGTATTGTGAGTATACAGTAATTATTATTTAAAGAGGGATTCTTGAAGTTTATTATTAGACCATGAAATCACATCTATAGTGTGGGATGCAGAACTTTTTTTGTTTTTTGTTTTTTTTTTGAGGGCAGTGTCGCTGGCCCTCATATGTGGGACCCAAACCGGGGCCACTGGCTTCCCAAGCCAGCGCTTAACCACCATGCCACTCGGCCGGCCCGCAGAGTTTTTTAAAAAATAGAAAGACCCCAACATGATAAATCCAGCATCTCTGATCACTATAAAAGTAGATCCAGGTGACTGACTCAGCTACTGGGGTCAGCAAGTCTGGGGGGCCTGGAGAGCAACCTCTGAAGCTTCTTGCCAGGTTGGCTGGTGAAGCCCTGTAGCAAGGGGGGAAATGCCCCCCTTGTGGGCTTCTCAAGGAAAAAAAGTAGATCCAATTAATTGGATCCATCTATCTCCATGAAATCTATCTCCAAAGTGTTCAAGAAGACCACAGTATCAATCAGGCTACAAAGGATCCACCCAGTTAGAAACAGAGGCTGAACTCTATGATGAATTTGCATCTCAAATGTGAACCTGGATAGCAATGGTATATAACAAAGGGAGAAATGTTGCCAGAACTATGGGAAAGAAAGGTACTTTGGGCAGTTAAATTTTTGTACTGGTTAGATATGACTGGGATTACGAAGAAGACTGTTACTGATAAGCCACGAGTTGAGACCAATATAGTCAAGCTTTAGACAACAGACTGTTGAGCGAGCATAAAGATATATGGCCCTAGGCAAGTAATTTCTACTCTATTTCCACATCTGAAAAACAGGAGACACAGCGATCTGCTCTAAGATGGCATGTATCAGATCAATAGTCCGGGGAGTGAGCTCATACAGTCTTCTGGCTTGCCACTGGATGGGCTCTTGCTTGGGTCAGGGTGGCCCAGGAATGTAGGGAAGAATAGCAGTTGGAATGCTCCACCTCTCTGTAGCAGACTTCTAATGATAATTTTGAATAATTATCACTGCCACCATACATATAGAAGTTCCAATAAAGGAAATAAAGTCGATAAATTAAAGCAGCTAGTGGTGCAGTGATCTAAAAGAGGCAGAGGGTATATTTCAAAGAAACTGATGAGCGCTGGGGAGGTGAGCAAGGTCCAGAGTTTGGCTTTCAGCATGTTGTAGGCTCAACTACCTACTTAGTCAATACAGAGAACGGATTTATTCATCAGGGGCTGACGTGGTGGGTTAACAAAGCTCCCAAGATTGACAAGTAAAAGCAGAAAGCTAATGCACTGATTTCCAGTGAGATTTAGAACTAGATATGCAATCATATTCAATCATCCAGGCTATACAGCTTCACCATGTGGATAAGCTACATGAGAAGCCAAATTATAACCAGAAATCTGCTTTGTGGGTTAGAGGAGTTCATTGTGTGATTCAAATGTTTAGCGCTATCAGACTCTCCTTATCAGGGATAGACATCTGCCACTCGAAATGAAATGGTAGGATATACACAAGGGCTCCTTGGAAAGTGTTTAGGAGGGCCAAGACTGCAAGAGACAACATAAACATCTACAACCAACTCCTGTAGTGACGGGTATTGATTTTCTATAGATGTTACTATCTCATCCAGCTTCAACTTAATCCTGCTGGCCTGGAAGCAAATCCTATCTCTTTAAACCTCTGTTACATATCTTTTTTGATTCATCATGCAAGCAAGTTTAACTCAACAAAATGGAATGTTATTCATCTTATTTCCAAGGATTTTAAGGAAAGCTACACGGTAACCTATACTAACTAAAAATGATAATATTATTGCCTAGCATTTACTGAGAGCTATATCTCAGGTACTTTTCTAAGTACTTACATAGATTAGCTCATTTAATCCTCCCCATCACCCTATGAGGTCAGAATTACTGCATTATCTATTTTACAAGTAAGGAAACTGTGGCACAGAGCGCTTAAGATGCTGCTCAAGTAGTAAAGGCTGAGCTGAGAGTCAAACCCAGGTCTAGCTCCAGAATCCATGTTCTTAATCACTATGCTTTAATGCCTCTCAAAACAAAAACAGTGTGGATTTACTACAAAGCCTGGGAAAATCAATATCCATTTAGTACTAATCCTGTGACTTCTCTGTAATTCTGCTCAAACCATTGTACCAGTGGGCATCTTCCAACTACAGGAGCTAGGTAGGCCGGGTGGACTACGGTGAAGAACTTAATAGGTTCTGCATCTCCGAGTTTTGGCACTCTCCCCACCCCCCACTCCTCGTTAATCAGGACCTTATACCCAACATAAGTCCTGAGAGTATCTTACCGTGGATGTTTCTGACTCTCAGGGATGTACCAAGAGACCTGAGGCAATGGAACATGGTTTTATTGCCCTATTTAGTTAACTAAGTGGAATTGGTTCCTCAAAAAATTAAAAAGAGAATTACCATATGATCCACCAATTCCACTTCTGGGTACATACCCAAAACAACTGATAATTGGGTCTCAAAGAGATACTTGTACAACCATATTCACAGCATTCGCAGCATTATTCACAATAGCCAAGGGGTGGAAGCAACCCAAGTGTCTATCAATGGATGAATGGATAAAGAAAATGTGGTACACATATACAAGGAAATATCATTTAGTGTTAAAAGGAAGGAAATTCTGACACATGATACGACATGGATAAATCTTGAGAACATGAAGCTAAATGAAATAAGCCAATCACAAAAGATAAATGCTGTATGATTTGACTTATGTGAGGTACATAGAGTCATCAAATTTATAGACACAGAAAATAAAATTGTGGTTGCCAGAGGCTGGGGAGAGCGGGAGAATATGGGGTTAATGGGTACAAAGCCTAAGTTTTGCAAGATAAAAAGAAGTCTGGAGATGGATGGTGGTAATGATTGTAAAACAAGGTACATGTACTTAATACTACTTAACTGTGCACTTAAAATGGCTAAGATGATAAATTTTGTGTTGTGGGTATTTTGGCACAATTTTTTAAAAATTAAGCGGAATTACTAATCAATACCTACTGATCTCTCCATATACCAAAAACTTGATAGTTTTTGTGCTAGGCTAATTTGATAGCAGGCGCTATGTCTAATCTCAAAATACTGAGATAAGTGGGGAAAGCTCACAGGAATATCTGAAAAAGAAATAACTATCTTTTAAAAAAATCATGACTTCGGGCCGGCTGAGTGGCACGGTGGCTAAGCGCTGGCTTGGGACGCCAGCGGCCCCGGTTCAGTCCCACATATGAGGGCCAGTGACACTGCCCTAAAAAAAAAAAAAAAAAAAAAAAAAAAGTCATGACTTCACAAGATTTTTTAAGTTCACAATTTATAGTTCATTTCAAGCTATTGTGTGGGTTTATTTAACCCTTGATAACTTAGTTATAGACTTATTTTTAGCACAAAGGTAAGTAGTATAGTTGGGAATAATAAGACTTACTGAAAGTAAGAATGGCGACTAAAAGCACTAGCTTCAGAATCTGACAGTCCTAATTCCCACACCACTCTGCTACCTGCTAGTTGAACATCATTGGCTGAGATACCTAATCTCTCTTAGCCTTAGTTTCCTCATTCATAAAATGGGTACACTAATTCTTAGGCCCTAGAGCTACTCCGAGGATTGAATAATATAAGTACAGTAAAGAGTTTATTAGCCAAGTGCTAACACATAACAAGCACTCATCGAGTGGCTGCTATTATTAATAAAACAGTAACAGGTTAAGGATAGATAGTAGACAAGGATAGGCATTGTAGGATCTTTTAAATTCTTTCAAAACTACAAGTCTGAGATGAGTATTTTCTATAAGAAATAAAGATGTGTTTCTAGAATTGGTGACAATCAGGTTAGGAGGTGAAAAAAACAAAGAATGTTTATTTTAATATTTTACTTAACTAGTTAATAGTAACAATGAGAAAAGCTATATGTCTATGATTATGGAAGAAACTAAAATAACTGTAAGAAAATGTTGTTTTGTAACTTCTTGCCAATAAATTGGCAATCTAGATGAAATGCATGATTTACTAGGGAAATATAAATTCTGAAATTGACTCAAAAACAGAAAGTAAACAAAACAAGTCAATAACTGCAGATGATAAAGATGATCAAAGATCTACCTCCAAAAACATAAGCCCAGATTATTTTGTAAGTACAGTCTAAAACTTTCAAAGAAAAAACCAGCATGGCAATTTTCTATTATTCAAACTATTCCAGAACCTAGAAGAAAAAAAAAGTGGAAATCCTCTCAATTCATCTTACAAAGCTAGACTTACCCTAATATCAAAACCAGATAAAGATAGCACAAAAAAATAAAACTATGAACCAGTCTTACTTATACATATATCTTCTGAAATGTAAACAAAATATAAACTAATCAAATCTAGTAAGCAATTAAAATAGTAACCAAACAGAATTTATTCTAGAAATGTGGGAACAGTTCAGGGCATAAAAATATATAAATATAATTTGTTACATTCATAAATTAAAAGATCAAAAATGACATGATTTTTATCATTAGATTCCCCCAAAAAAGCATTTGGTAATTTCAGCCATTATGTCTAAAGATCATAAGGCAATAGGAAATATAAACTGGTAAATACCAAAAACGTTTCCATTGAAAGAAAAACAAAGAGAAGCCTACTATCGCCCAATTTCTCAACACCGTTTTTGAGAGTCTGGCTAAGGTAGTAAGTAAAGAAAAAGAAATTAAAGTAATATAAATATTGGAAAAGATGTAAATTATCACTATCTCAAATATTATGATTGTATATTGTGACAAGAAATGTAAGCTTAAAACAATTGTTAGCGTTAATAACAGATCCCAGTATGGGAAAGAATATGGAATAAATAAATTTTTAATCCATAGCTTCCCTTTATATTATCATAAGTAGGTTAAAAAAATGAAATACAAACATAGTCCCATTCACAAAAATGTTTAACAAACAAGGTTTATTCTTTCATTTAGGACTAAACTTTTTACCTGAGGCAAGACTACAGATTTAAATCTTTTTAATCTTTGAAAAAAAATAAAGGTCTCATTGTAAAATAGTTCATCCTATCTACTCTTCCTCAGTGTGTAATCATAAAGCTATGTGAAGCTAAAATTAAACACCATGAAAAAATATGAAGTTTTGAAGGTTGGTGGCTTCAACACAGAACCAATTCATTTGAATGTTAAGTCTATATATATAGTCATGGGTAACATGCTAAAAAAATCTTTTTACATTGCAGTGATTATGTTGCTAGAGAACAATGAAATTAAATCATTACCAGAACTGAAATTTATTTATTTTATATTTATAACACATATTTGACATATTTGATTAACACTGAGTTCACTTCCATTTCAAATAATAATCTTGCGATGCTGCCGGATTCAAGGTCTTGGTTTGTTAAGTATTTAATGGCAAGTCTGGAGAAAAAAGTCCATTGTAGGTAGAGTACTTGGTTTAAAATATTTGAAAAAACCTATTGTAGGATAGTTTTATCAAAATCCTTTCTACCTAAAAAGATCCTTCACTCTTTGCATCATCACAGAATATAAGGAGCTATATACTATCATGCAGCATTAATCTCGAGAAAAGTCAGTGTTACTTCGGTATTGAACCAAACCAGGTTATTTGCACAACAAATAAAATGTCTTAAAACCTTATGGATCCTTTATTTCAAAGGATAAGCACTCCTTTGGAAAATTAAAATAGGGAAAATAATATTACCTAAAATGAATGAAGTACTATAATATTAGAAATTTGTAATATGTATGCAAGAAAGTAGAATATGTATCATCTAATTAAATGATAATTAAAGACAGGTGTCTTCACATACACACACAAATTTCCCCAAAGCTTTAAAGAGGTAATTTAATGTGTCCATTAAAAAATACTCAATCTCTAAATATGATTCCAAAATTAAGTTGTTAGATTATTACTTCATTGGATAGAAAAGTGTTGAGTACCTACTATGCACTAGGCATTTATCATTGTGGGACAATAAAAAATACTGCATTGGAAAGGATGTTTCTGACAGTACTACATCTCAAATGTAACGTGCATTACGTGGCTGAAAATTAATTATATTTAACACATTCAACATATAGAGCAAAATCCTGAGCAATTAAAACCAATCACACCCTTAAGCAACTCAATTTTTTAATTTCCCCTCTCTGTTCCCTTTAAGTGGATTTCTACTCTGGGTTTCTTTCCCCAGTTCTAAAACCAGAGAACAAAGAAGTTTCCTAAATAAAACCTTATACAAAAGAATAGATATGTAAGAGACAGGATGTATTAGCTCTTGAATCCTTGTTTCCATTTGCTCTCAGTAGTGCTTCTAATATTCAATTTTCTCTTCAAAAAATCTTGATTTAGAAGAACAAAAAGTACAGTCATCTTTAGCATCTAAACAAGTATATATCGTTTAGCTCTTATTAGAGTTAGGAAAATACTGAAACTGAGAAATGAACGTTTTTAGAACAAATCTTTATTGTAAGTTATATAATGCCATTCACCACAGTAATGATCTGATACTTTGGTATATGACTTTTTAAAATAAAGGTTATCAACAGGTAGAAAATTTTCCTTTGCTGTTTTAAGACAGTCCTTGGGGAAGTTGTTACCAGAGTGTTTGTTCGTAACTTAAATATTAATTTAAAGAAATGTCACTTTATCACCTCAGTGATATATCTTCTAGAAGGGTGATTTAATTGGGAAAAGAAAATTCCATATTGCTTCTTCCTTCCAAGACAAAAAGATGCAGTCTATTCCTGAGGGGTCTCTGTATAGGTGATAGATTAGAGAGATATAGATATATATGTATACCTATATATACATATTGATATAGATATACATATATGTATATACATAAGTAAGCATATATATATCTAATGAAGATTTGATTTTGAGATCTTTCTTCCTCTTTTTACTGGTTCACTATTCTCAGTGTGGTTCTCAAATGATAATGTCTTTCACATTTTTACTCATTCATCAAGGAGTAATTGAGGACCTGAATGTATTGAGTACTTCTCTGCATGCTTAGCTTTATGTCAGACCTAAAGGAAGATACAAAAGAAATATAAGACAGCCTCCACTCTCCAGCATCTTTCCATCTCTTCCAGGGGCGAAATCAAACACGATGTATCATTAGGTAGTTGATAAGGCTAGTTCCAAAATCAATGGCACAGGTAACATCCATTTCACATTTATGTAGAATTTTAGAGCTCCCAAAACACTTTCTTGTATTTAATCTTCAGAATAATCTTGTGAAGTACACATTATTAGCCCCACTTGAGCAAGGAAGCACCTGGGGCTCAGAATTGTAAGTGGCATGTCTCAATCAAGTAGATTGCGTGAAAGAGGCACGATTCAAGCCAGGATTTACTGAGTCTAAGCTCAGGGCTCTTTTCAATGAAACCAATGATTGGGGGGGGGGGGGTTACTTAAGAAAGCAACAGCCGGCCTTCTTCTGCTAGAGGTAGAGTTAAACCAGACCCGATAGGATGTCAGGAAAACAAAGCCATCTGAACAACGTCCAGCCAAATGTGCACATTAATTTTTATCGGCAAATATTTGGACTTCAGTATGGTACCCACAGCGCAGCTACCATTTCCTCATTTTTTTAGTGCCTTTATCGCCTCGGTAAGGGCTTTGCTCTCAGAAATGGGGATGTCAACTATAATCAAAAACTAGCCCGGAGGGATCCCATAAAATCTTGAATCACAAATATCAATCTTAAATGTCTGGTTTCTACGAATCGTCCCACCTTTTGTTTCCCTTCGGCAGCAGAGACCGTAGCTCGCCCCTACCCTCTTCTAAAACAAGCACTTCTGTTAAGATGCCCATGGCTGACCCTCCCCCCAAAGTCCACAGGTCCCCCCCGTTTGGCCCCCCGACCCCAGCCCCTCCCCCTCCCTCGCAATGGCTGTGATGATACCTAGTTCAGGTGCCGCAGGTGCCTTCGCCGCGCTGCCACTCAGCACTGACAGCGAAGATATGACCTTTGGACTCTGTCCTTGGGGACCTGCCGCTGGCCGCGCAGCGTGGTTCCAACCCCGGGAAAGGGGCTCCCGGCTCAGGGACGCAGCCACGAGCAGCGCACGGTCCGAAGCGACGGCTCTGAGAACTCGAAGGATGCTGGGCGCCGGGGCGTGCATCACTCCGCCCTCCTCCTGTCAAGTGCAGGGGACTTGGTCTGACAGCCAGTCCATCCCACCTCATAGGCAAGGCCGGGCCGCCCGGACCCTACGCAGGACCCGGATGACAGGTCGTTGGCGGCGGCGGCGGCAGCAGCAGCCAAAGCCAAGGCCACCCGCCCCCAGTGCCCATCGCCGCCAACCTCAGCCCTCCTAGACTGGACCGCAAAGAAGCGTTTCTATAGAAACTCCCCTCCCTCGGGATCACGTGAGGTACTCGGGCGAC
Organism: Aselliscus stoliczkanus; assembly: GCA_033961575.1. Taxonomy (NCBI): domain Eukaryota; kingdom Metazoa; phylum Chordata; class Mammalia; order Chiroptera; family Hipposideridae; genus Aselliscus; species Aselliscus stoliczkanus. Next base: position 67,917,427 of record CM066739.1, on the reverse strand, counting down.
CAATCGCCTATTGCCTCTTCGGCCTGCCCTCCTGCTCCGCCCCCTCCCGGCCCCGCCCCCGGCACTCCGCCCCGCCCTTGGCCTGCGGCAAGTCTGCGCCTGCGCACTGCAAAGAGCGCGCCCCGTCCCGGGAGCGCGAGCGCCGCGTAGGAGGAGGCTGCCGCCGAGCGTGAACCTGAGCCCGAGCGCCAGCAGCGCGCAGGCCCAGAACCTCCTCCGGAGCCGGGGCCGCCGGCGACGCCCCAGAGCGGAAGAGGGAAGTGCAGGCGGCGGGCTGCTGGTTCCTGTCGGACTGGGCTTCCCCGAGGCAGAGGCAGCGCTCCGGATCGGGGATGTCGAAGCACACGGTGTCGTCGGCGCGGTTCCGGAAGGTGGACGTGGACGAGTACGACGAGAACAAGTTCGTGGACGAGGAGGACGGCGGCGACGGGCAGGCCGGGCCCGACGAGGGCGAGGTGGACTCGTGCCTGCGGCAATATCCTTGCGCTCGGCGGGTCCCCCGCGCCTGCGGGGGCTGAGGGTGGGGGGCCCTCCCGGGGGGCGGGCGCCGCGATGCGCCCCCGGCGGGACGGGGCGCCCCATCTCGGCAGGCGCGGAGCTCTCCCCGACCCCCAGGGTCGGCCCGAGACCCCCGACCCGGGCCGGGCCAGCGCGCCCTCCACGCCCCGATTCCCCCGGGGGCGCCGGCGCGGCTGCCTCCCGGCCCTGGCGGTGCCGGCCGCGCCCTCCAGGCGCTGAGCTTCTCCTCCCGGAACGCCCTTTACTGGGGTCCCACTAGCGCCCGGAATCTCAGACGCGGGTGGAACGGGCGTCTGTCTCTACTGACTCTGTTTTGGTGGTGGTGCTGGTGGTGATTTTGTTTGGGTAGAATTTGGATAGTTGATACCTTGCTGGGAGACGGGGCGGTTTGCAGAAGAAGCCCGCTGTCCCTGCAGCCCGGGGGCCTCTTTTTTTTTTCCCAAATAAAAAGGAATTTCGCACACTACAAGGTGCACAGAATTAGCTAGCCGGGGGAAGGGAGGTGAGTACGAAACCACCCGAACTCCCAGGAAGGGAAGAAACTTCGAGGCTTTCTCTGCGGAGCGAAGGACGGTGGAAGGAGGGCCACGGAAGGCATGTGGGTGGGAAATATTTAAAAGGAACCCCAATGAATAAACCAGAACACAAGCCAGTTGTACAAAGCAGAATCATTTTTATGATCCTGAAATCGTCTCCCTTGTAGTTGAAATGTGGTGGCCAGTTCCTGGTTTGGGGCGTTTGCGTATCTGAATATTCATAACTCAGCCTTTGCGTCAGATCTTTTTAGAAGCTGTAACTGTTGCACTAACCAAAGCTGTAGTATTTAGAGACTGTCAATGACGGAATCCAATTCATTTCTAATTATTCTTGCGTGTCTTCATAAGGAAGGCTTTATAGGCACCTCATGGGTGTCCTAGGAAATCATGATGGGGAAATCGATGAGTGAAAATATTTGGTAGCAACTATATTTGGTCTTAGAGGCATCTAAAACACAGCATTAAACATTTATCGACATACAGATATTTCTTTAATTTCCACAGCTTGTACAATCAGCTGTTGCTGTTTTGCATTATTTAAGTACTTTGGGGCCTTAACAAGGAGCCAGTCTGCAAAAGGCATGCTTCTCCAGAAGTCCATTAAGCCTTGAAAATAACAGTTTACCACCAATGGGACTTTTCGTTAGACCGTTTTCTTCAGAAAATAAGTGGTGAACGTTGTTCTGTCTAAAAACATTCTTTATGGTAGATAAATGATGTTCTGTGAAACTAACATTTTAGAGGATATGCAAAGACTCTTTTTGCTGTATCCATGTAGTAGATCGGTTTAGAAAGATACTGTCTCTTTGACTCTTGTTACAACCAGAAGAGACATGCTGGTTAGGCACTGCAGTTGGAGGAACAAGTGAGCTCTGTGTGGTTTTCCTTTTAGGGGAATGACTGTACATTCTGACAGTCTGATTGGCCGTCTGCATCTCATCCACGCTATAACTCACTGGTGCTTTCAAAAAGAGACTCCATGTAATAGGCATGGCTTGACACAATCTGAATAACCTTTATGAAATTTGAGAGAAAATATCCAAAATAGAAAAGTTAAGCTGCCACCTAAGGGTCATTGACTTATTATATCTTCTGTACTGCCCCTTTTCATCAATATTGAGAGATTGCTAATGTCTATCATTAAGATTGCTAAAGTAATAATGTACCAGCATTATCCAGCAGCATTTCAATTAATATAGAATATAATTCTAGTAAAAGTTTGGTCTTTCCTTTTCCAGTTAGAATCACATAAAAAGACTTTTTTTTTTTGAGGATAGGCTGTTTCATTTTGGGGCCTAATAATTCTGATATATATAGAGAGTGCCAAAAAAATGTATACACATTTTTAAGAAAGGAAAAACCTGTATTAAAATTGTAATACCCGGGCCGGCCGAGTGGTGCAGTGGTTAAGCGCTGGCTTGGGAAGCCAGTGGCCCCAGTTCGGGTCCCACATATGAGGGCCAGTGACACTGCCCTCAAAAAAAATAAAATAAAATAAAAAAATAAAATAAAATTGTAATACCCAATATATACCCATAACAAAAGATGAATACAAGTCACGTGTATACATATTTTTGGCATCCCCAGTATTTTAAGAGGCCTTTTTTAAAGATCACTGGATAATGTTTCCATATGTGTCTCACTGGAAAATGAAGGGTTATCATTTTCATTTGATAATTAGAACCAAGGATGGAACGGCCTTTGCTTGATTAAAAAAAACTTTTTTTTTTTTTTGTTTTCAGTACTTTACCTTTGATTGACATCCTTGAAACCAACATGTTGAATTTTCCAATATTGAACATAGTGACCCATAGTCATTTTTCTTCTCTGCATAAAGTCAAGTCTTAAGAACCAGTAGTTCCTGGTAGTTACAGTGCTTTCCTGAGGGCTGCCCTTTGCTGCTATCCCCTTAACCTCCATCACAGGAAACATGACAGCTGCCCTGCAGGCTGCTCTGAAGAACCCCCCGATCAACACCAAGAGCCAGGCGGTGAAGGTGAGTCACAGATGACACAGTGGCCTCTGACTGTTCTTACCCAAATCCTCTGAAGTGTCACAAAATCAAGGAATATTTTAACTATTCACTGTCTTTGACATGGAAGAGCTGATAATGTAGCTTGATAGGTAAATTTTTGCCTATGAAAAAAGGAACACTCTGCCATTGAGTTATGATGCTGCTGCCTGGTAGACACACACTAAGTTCAAATGACAGAGATCGTGGTCTGTGCAGTTTTAGAGGAGGCCGCAGGTTGAATTTGAGTAAAGGTTTGAAGAATAAGTAAAACTTTTACAAAATGAACAGATTCTATTTGCTTTCTCGTTAAAGATCTGTGAAAGTTGTACAACTATTAAATATTTATTAAAGAAAACTCAGAGATGGGGGGGATAACGAAAGGTCATCACCCATAACCCCACCACCTCAAGATCATATTTACTACTTTTTGGTGTTGCTGTATGCTTAGACAGTTTTTCTATGAGTGGGTTTTTTTTAAGTAAAAATGGAACTTTATAATCTGCTCTTTCAGTTGTGTAGCCACAGACATGAACATCTTTCCTTGGCAATAAGTTTATTTCTGGAACTTCTTTTTTTATGGCTGCATACAGATATGCTGCAGCTTCTATATGACTAATCTTTTTTGTCATATATTTAGGTGATTGACCTTTTTTTTCTTGTGGTAAACAGTACTGAAATGGACAATTTGGGGTAAATTTTTTATTATTTCCTTTGAATAAATTCCTAGAAGTGAGTTGCTGGATTTTAGAAGGCACATTTTTTTAAGGCTTTTGGTACACACGGTATTGCCAAATTGCCCTTAAGAAAAGTTGTGCAACTTAACATTCCCTGCAACAGTCTTTCAGTAATTCTTCAGAACCCATTTACTTCGTTATTTATTGTTTAAAACGAAACCCAGAGCGTTGACCCTAGTGTCACAGCTATTCATGCATCCTAGGAGTCCTAAGAATCTCCTTAGTTGAATAATAGTAAGTAATAACTAGGTAAGTGCATACTAATTATCTAGGCAACATAATGCTTTATAAGGGAAAAGTTTCTTTGGTTTTCAAAATTTGTGAAGAACATCATTGAAATTTCAGTTTTACCACCTTCTGCTTTTTTTTTTTGTATGAATGGTTTTTGGTTGTTTTTTTTTTCCTTCACAGTTTGAGGGTGGGAGGTTATAGCTCTGGATACAAGGATATTTTTCAAAATTGGGTAATTGCATAGTCTTTAAACTGAAGATAACAATGGATGGTAGAAACATTCTGTAAAATCCTGACCAGTATTTATGGCAAAGGTATCACTTTGTCTTGAATAGAAGGAAAAATGAATTCTTCAAAGGGTAAATTAAGTGTTCCCTTTGCTTGGCTTGATAGATAAAAACTAACTTTACTGTTGGAGCAGCCTTTTATTAAGAAAAAAAGATCGTTATAAATGAAAATCATTGTATCTTACATTTATAGTCACTTGACTATAGAAATGAAACTTAAAATACGCTTTATTAAAAACTTAAATATTTATTATTAATAATAACTTATTTCTGAAGGATAGTTCAAGTAGAATAATTTATTTTTCTTGTTTTCAGATTTTTTTTAAGATCAAGACGTAAAATTTAAATATGGATTTAATAAATTGATAAATTATCCTATCTATAAGCAAATCCTTCCAGCCCTACCTTCAAATATGTCAAGCATCTGTCGACTTCTGACTACCTCTTTTGCTACCTTGCTAACCAAAACCAGCCTGTTGTATTGCAATAACTTCCTCACTGGTCTCCCTGCTTCTGCATTGTCCCCTCCGCCACCCTCACTTATTCTCAACGTGGCAGTCAAAGTGATCCTGTTCAAACTTAAGACAGATTATGTCACTGTTCTTCCAACATCATTTCCCTGGGTGAAAGCCACAGTCCTCACAGTGGCCTGCAGGGCTTCCATGATCTGTCTTCCCACTACCTCTCTGACTTCTGTCCTGCCGTTCCCCAGTACTCCCCTCCAGGCCCTGGGTCTTTATGCTATTCCTTGAACACACTAACAGCATCTTTGTTCTTTCCTCTGCCTGAAGTACCTTCCTCAGGTATCCCCAAAGTTTCCTCTTCCATGTCCTTCAGGACTTTACTCAGATGTCACCTCAGTGTGGCCCCACACGCACATATATCTAAACGTTCTGGTTTTTGTTTACCCTCAGGATCGGGCAGGCAGCATTGTCTTGAAGGTGCTCATCTCTTTTAAAGCTAACGATATCGAAAAGGCAGTTCAATCCCTGGACAAGAGTGCTGTGGATCTCCTAATGAAGTATATTTATAAAGGCTTTGAGAGCCCCTCTGACAATAGCAGTGCTGTGCTGTTGCAATGGCATGAAAAGGTAAGTTATGAGTTATAAATCTGTTTGACTCGTTTCTTTACAGTAGAGAATAACAGTGACAACCTCTCTCACCTAAATAATTTTGACTTCTTGGTTATATGTCTTTGTTATTACAAATAAGTGCTTGAAGGTGAAAGTTTAGATTCATGCTTACCAGCCTTGGACTTAAGAAATTCTAATTTGCACCACTTACATTTATTCAGTAATGATGATTGTTTATGAAACATGATCTTGAACTTCGAACTAAATCAAAACTTTGAAAAGAAAACAAGCAATAAAAAAACAAGAATTATTTGACAGTAGCCAAAAGGTGGGAACAACCTAAGTACCATTGACAGATAAACAGATAAACAAAACGTGGTACATACAATGGAGCAAAATGGAAGTATCTGTTCATATAAAAAAGGAAGTTCTGATAAATGCTATAGCGTGAATGAACCTTGAACACATGGTGCAAAGTGAAATAAGCCCAACACAAAAGGACAAATACTGTGTGGTTCCACTTGTATGAGATATCTGAATAGGCAAATCCATAGGGACAGAAACTAGGTTAGAGGTTACTGGGGCAGAGGAGAAAGGGGGATTATGGAGTTAATGCTTAATCAGTAGAGTTTCTCTTTGGGCTGATGCAAAAGTATTGGAAGTTGATAGTGGTGATGTGTGTACAATATTGTGATGTAATGAATGCCACTGAATTTTACATTTAAGGATGGTTAAAAGTGGCAAATTGTGTGTACTATGTCAATAATTAAAAAAAGAAATCGATGCCAGCGGCCCCAGTTCGGTCCCACATATGAGGGCCAGTGACACTGCCCTCAAAAAAAAAAAGAAATCGCGAGTGGGATCAAGAGTTCTTAAATATTTTGTACTGTTTTCATGCATTTTATTTTGCAATGCAAGCAGCTGCTAATATACTAGTCAAAGAAAAATGGGTAAAAGGAATTTGAGCTTCAAGTAAAACATTGGTAAGGTAATGTTTAATACCCAGCTCTTATATTACATTGGTATAAATATGAACAATGTAACATTTAAATAGAACCAACCACAGGTCTATTTAACGTCTTACAATTCCCAAAACTCATGTTTTCAGAAGTTATTGTCTGTGTATCTGAGTAAAAACACACATATTAGATAAGACTAGGTAGTAAAACTTACTGTTTAGCCTTGGTCAAGTCACTTTATCACTCATACACTATCAAATAAAAGAGCTAACATTTATGAATAGGGTAACCATACCTCCCAGTTTTCCCAAAACAGCCCAGTTTATGCAGTGGTTTCAACAGAATTATGAATAGCTCCCTTTCCCTCTACAGTGTACCAATTTGGAAAATAATTTATATAGCCATCCTATTCGTGGAGCACTTTCTGTTTGCCAGGCACTGTACTATTATGTTTCATTTAATCCTTACAACTCTACAAGGTATATAAACGCCTATGTCATCCTCTGCATACAAATGGAGACCCAGCTTTAAAACCTAAGCAGCCTATTTCCAGCCTAGCCTCAGGATCACAGCAAACACTGACTGAGCACTTAACTATATTCCAAGCACTCTTCCCAGTACATACTGTATAAATAATAACTCGTTTAGTCCTCATAAAATCCTAGGAGGGAAAGCTTGCTATTATTCCCCTGTAGTAGATGGGGAAGTTGAGGCACCGGTAAGTCATGACTTCTTAACATTAGCCATCAGTATTTTGCCAGCCTTACTTCCTAAACACTTCTCAGCTCATTCAGACACATCGCGAATGCAGCTGTTGGCAACACCTCTCCCAGTCTGTTGCTATAGCTTCCTAAACTGGTCTCCCGGCTCCCAGGTTTTTTTGGAGGTTTTTTTGAGGGCAGTGTCACTGGCCCTCATATGTGGGACCTGAACCGGGGCCACTGGCTTCCCAAGCCAGTCCTTAACCATCGCGCCACTCGGCCGGCCCCCGGCTCCCAGTTTTGCCTCCCTGAAATCTCGTCTGCACTCAGTCGCCACAATGCTGTCTCTCAAATCCAGACCTCCTCTTGTCAGTCACCTGAAGAATGATGCCTAGGTTCCCCAAGTCCAGCCTCACCTTTCATGTTGTTCCTCCCCTTAGGCTCCCACAGTGCCAGCCTTTCCCCTAAACACACCATAATCTCTCACACCTCTGTTCATGACTTTGTCTGCCTGAGTGCCTCCTCATCCTCTTATGGCAGCCTCTCACCTGCTTATCCATTTCCTTTATCACTTTCTCCAGGAAACCTTACCTGACCATTCACATCCTCTATACCCTCAGGCTGGGGGCACGCCCTCCTCTGCATTTATAGCTTCCAGAGCATAGCTCTGTCACTGCATAATCATGTTCACATGATCTGTTTATGTATCTGTCTCTTCCCAGGAGACCAGAAGAGGATGTATTTATTCGCTTTTATATCCCCAGCATGTAGCACAATACCCAGTACACAAGGGTATTCAGTAAATGTTTTTTGAACACAAAACCAAAGCTTCAGATTCCCAATACTTAATCATGACTTACAATTTTTCAAGGTAAAGTCCAAGTTAAAATTCTGAAGATTTTAGCTAGGGAGAAAAAAAAATCTGACATATCCTGACTGACTAAATGGTACTTACGATGCGTCATCCCACTGACACTGCTGAGAAATAGAGACCAGAATAAATGTCCTAAATTTATATTTGAGCATCTGTTTTAGGCAAGAACATTATGCTGTCGGTCTTTCAGAACATACTGTTGTTCGGAAACCACACACTAGAACGTAAACTGGTATCTCACTAGAATGTAAGTGCACGGGGTCAGGGACTCTGAAGGTTTCGTTTCTAACTGTGTCCCCAGTGCCAGGAACGGCCTGGTGCATCACAGGCGATCAAGAGACAGGTATGAAAATTAGTGAATTCAGAATCAGTAGCTACACACATTCCTTCTCTAAGAAACAATGTTTTACTTAGTATGAGAATTGACCCTTCATGATTCTGTCAATATTTACGTTTTGGTTTGTTTTCAGGCACTGGCCGCTGGAGGAGTCGGGTCCATTGTCCGAGTGCTGACTGCCAGGAAAACGGTGTAGTCCAGCAGGAACTGGACATCTGTGGACGTGGGAGTTGCTGGTACAAAGACCAAAACAACCAAATGCCACCGCTGCCCTTTGGGCAGCATCTGTCTCTCTCAGCTTTGCCTTCTTGCTTCCTCTTTCATATCTCTAAAGAAGAAAATTACATATCAGTTTTCCTTTAATGAAAATTGGGATAATATAGAGGGAATGTTTCAACAGGAGTGTTTCATGCTCTCAGAAGTATTTCAGTGATGTGTATACCAGTCTGTATATAGTATAATTTACATTCAAGTTTTAACTGTGCAATTTTTAACCCCTAATGGCTGGTGTTTCTGTTGTTTTTTTTGGGGGGAGGGCGTGTTTTTAGTTTTGTTTTTGACTAATAGTGAGAGATTTGATCTGAATTTGATGCCAGTTACCTAACTCATTGCAAGCCAGGAAATGATCCTTATAAAAAATATGTTTGAGAGACTGGCAGCTATTAACATTGCGAAACTGGACCATACTTCTCTTATTTAAGCAAAATGTGTTTCTGGAACAAGTGGTGGGTGAACCCCGCCACCACCAAGCTCCAGCCTTGTTTCTGCTTGTCTCCAGATTATGGATTCCTCTCAGCATCCAGTAATCATTGCCTCTCGATTCTTTCGTGGTCACCAGGGTCCAGAGCAAGGAGTCTTGCTCTACACAAATGTATCCCTAAAACACCAGAGCCTGTTTGGCATGAGCATAAAGCTGTCGTTCCAATCCCATGGCCCTACTTGGGGAAACTGTCCACATCAGAAAGGACATGGAAGCTGTGATGTAGCTGAGACTCTGGGCAGCCTCTCAATGACATGCTCTTTTCCATAGACCTCTAGTAGCTGCCTTAGACATTATGAGGTATATAACCAGTATTTCATGCCCTGTAAATGTCCTCAGTGTTCTCCAGGGTGATTGGGATCTCTGAAGATTTGGTTCCGATCCAAACACATCTGCAGTCTGTATTTTAGCTCAGTGGTTACACACACACAAAAAAGCCACACAGCAAAAAGTGTTTACTTTGTTGGACAAACCAAAACAGTTCTCAAAAAAAAAAAAAAAAGGCCGGTGCTTATAACAAATTGTTACTCGGTAGCTCCAAATCAAACCACCTGAATGCACATGACCAAGAGGGACATTAGCCTGGGTTTAGTATTTATATGGGACACCAGTTTCATCATCACTAACATGTGAAAACCGGTGCAGAAATTCTATAAGCTTTTTGCTGTTTTTGATACTTGCCTTTTGTTTTGTAAAAATGATAAAGTTCAGAAAATAAAGTGTCAGTGTTGAGTAATTTTTTTTTCTCACTCTTAATTATAATACTTACGAAAAGGGGGAAAATGGCACACACACCCTTTTTTGGTCATTAAGTAAGAGCACCCTTTAGGTAACAGTCAGACTTGATAGTGAGTATGGTGATGTCTTAAGGAAATCCATTAACACACAGTGGAATCAATCTGTGCAAATTAACAAAATATTTCTTGTTTAAGCATTTACCCGGGATCATGATGTACGTAATAGTAATGTCTGGACCTTGTTCACAAGTTGCTCTCCGCCTATTTGAGAAGCAAGATTCAAGCACGTTAAAATGAATGTCATGCCATTTAGTACTTGACTGTAAGCACAGCCAGTGTTGGGGGAACAGCAAAATCGGGGTGCGCTGGAGTGAAAGTGAGACAGGCCAATGTGAACTAGGCTTGGCGGGGGCAGAAGGGACAACTCCACTGATGTGGACAGAGCAGAAAAGAAAAGTTGAAGTAGGTTTATTGCAGCTGTTCCTGTGGTTTTAATGTGTTTAACAGAGTTCTAGATAGTGACAGTTATTAAGAGGATTCAGCTTTGATAAAGTGTATCTTTATGGGACATTCAAGAAAGTCATCGAGATTCTAGAAAATCATTGTTTTTAGCTGAAATAGACATTGATGGTCACTTAGTCTCACCCCTTTTACAAGAGTAAAAGAATATGAAAACTAAATTTTATAAGAAGGAAAGCATCTTAAGTTAGTAATAAAGAGCCTCACTTATAAAAGACAGGTAGGAATCATTTTATCCTTTAAATAGTACTGATCATTTATTTAAAATGTCAATTATGTTTAGAGTGTTCACTTAAAAGCGGTGTGTTAACAATGAAACAACATCGTTAGTCTGCCTAGGTCCCTGTGGCCCAGAGTTATCACAAGTTTATGAAATATAACACAAATAGCAGGAAACCAAAGCCATAATACCCCAGTTTGTGGTAGTAACATGGCTTTTAATTTCCAAAGCAAGATTCTGAGTGAAAATAGGTGAGTTAATGTACAAAAGCCACCCTCTATTAAGTACTTCCTCAGTGTCAGTACATTGTATATTTTATCTACAAAACTGACAATTAGAGAGTAGGCATATAAGATCTCAGTGTGTAGGACCCAGACAGAATTCCAACTCACTCCTGCCTGACGCTCAGGTTATATATACCACTCTTTCTCAAGTCCAGTGCGTGGGAAATGGAAATGTTTCCGGGACAGGTGAGGATTGGGGCTTTCTCTAGAAATCTCAAACCTTAATGCTCGCAGGGTACTGTAAAGAGGTAAAATCCACCCAGGAGCCCTTCAGAGAGGCAAAAGTTGACAGGTGTAGACAGAAGAAAGATTGGGGGAAGCACTACAATAGCTAGAGGCAAACTCAGTATAGCAATTATTTCACCGCCAGTTTGACTTAAACCTTTTGATGATTTTTAAAGTGAGGTTAGAGGTCAATACCTATAACACATAACTCCACTAGAAAAGAAGAGTGAGTGAGGATTGGGCTTCTCAAAACTTGCAGTTTCTTCACCCAATATTTTTAATTAGGGTCCTGGTTTTCTATGTTTTCATAGATATATTTTAACTCATAAACTCCTGTTTTAATTAGTTTTGTCCTAACTCCATTTAGCAAGAACCAGAGCTGCAATCTATGATTTCATTAGCCAAGCTCAATTTTTTTTTTTTTGGTCATAACATAAAAATTATTCGTTTAATTCCTAAGAATGTCTTTGGCCTGGGGCTCCATTTCGGGGGTACCCCAAATTGGAAGCGGATCTCTGTCCACGCTTGTGAAGTACCCTCACATTCTGGTTTCAAAGCCAGTTGAAGAGTAGAAATTTTGCAGGGGGAATCCTGGGACATGGGGGCTCCCTGAGATAACTCTGGGTTTGAGGAAACTAGGATAGAAATCATAGATCCGGTGGATGGTGACCCAAGGCACCGTTCACCAGGCACCAGCCCAACAACACACCTATGCCAGGTGCCATCCTGTGTCGTGTCGGCCAGCCTGGGGTTGGTTTGTATGAGTCTGGATAGGTGCTAGCCTGCTGTTGTCTATCCTACCACTTCCACTCCTTGTCCTCATTTGCCTTGCGTCCTTTCCTTCTCTGTTTTCTCTTTCTCTCTCTTCAGTCCCTGCCTCTGCAGCCTGGCCTCCCCCTGTGTCCTCTCTACTCCTACTCCTGCCTCATTTTCCAATGAGTTCATCTTGTGCTCACGCCTAGGCACTCAAGAGTCATTTCTACTAATTAAATATGTGGTGCTCAGGCAGCGTATTTTAAGTAATGCCCTCCCACAAGCCTCCAGCTGACTCAAAATGTTTACACTGCTGCTTTCTAAACTAGAAAAATGCTGATTTTTATCTCCATAGGTTGCTTTGGCGAGTGATTGAGCAACTGTCCCCAAATCTAAGACTCATCTTTAAATGCATTATTTTCCCATTAGATTTACAAATAACTTCACCTTACAGACAAAAAAGTGCAAAGGGTGCCAATGTGACTGGGCATGGGAAGATAAGCCCAATAAAAAAATACCAATTTAATGGGCTCTGAGCATTGTAAAAAGGGGTGTTCTGAAACAAGACTTCTATCCATATTCTTGCTGTGGACCTTCCCCCCACATCTTCTCCACCTCAGCCCAACATCACTGAGAGAGTTTGTGAAAACCCCAGTGTCAAAACGTTCCGTGTACTATAATGCAGGTGCCTCTCGCACTAGCCAAGCTACAGAGGCCTGGGATGCACAGATACAGCATGTCATTGCCTCAAGATGGTGCTACTTCCCCCTTTCACGAGCCAACCCCAGGGGACAGGATACTAGTCACTCTTATATGTCTGTTTTCCTTCCTCATTTATGTTACTAGACTGTAGAAAGATAAGGAACATAAATTATCTACGAGTATGTTTACATCTCTTATTTCTCTATGAAACAGCTCCCTAAAGGCCATACAGATGAAACAGAAATTGAATAGTACATGACTCACCTGAGTCCCATAATCCAACACACTGAGACTCCCGTATTTTTCAGCCCAGCATTTAGCTAAGCCTCTAGGACATACCCTCTTGACCCTTCTACATGACTGCACAGTTGTACAAGTCATAGAAGCTGTCTCACTCATTCTCCATGACCCGTTGACAGAGTTGATGCTCACCAAATATTTGTTAATTGCATAATAGTGACTGAACCAAGCCACAGACTAAAATATCCCCAAACTACATGCACAGACCCTAGGGTGGTGCCCAAACAGGACAATATAACAGGAGCCCAAATTGAGAACTATACAAAGAGGAAAATAATCCCCCTTGGGTTCAAATAGCCTTGATCTAATCAAGTTTAGTCACAAACCAATTCACTTCACTGTGGACATTTAGGCAGAGAATTTATCAAGCTTAAGTGGAAATTAGAGCCACATGGGTAACATGTGCAGCCTTCATAGTGTGTAGCTATGAGCAAGTCACCAGAGAAAGTGGCTAAGGGAGAGAATTCCAGCTCACCTCTGGCTCACGGTGACTCCACAGGAATTTTTTTTTAATTCTTTTATTCTGAAATAAACATTTTTTTAAATTAGTTTCAGGTGTACAACACAGTGCAATAGTTATATTTTTTACCCCTCGAAGTAACAACCCCCCACCCCCAATTCACCACCCCACTCCTCCCCCCCCATATCATACTATCTATTACAATTCCTTTGACTCCCTTCCACAGTATAATCCACATCCCGTAACTATCTACATATTCAATTACAGTTGGCATACAATATTATACAACATCAGTTTCAGGTATACAGTGCAGTGATCAAGCCTCTACTCCATCCATGAAGTGGTCTCCCTAACAAGACATCTACAGGAATTTCTGTGCAGCGGCTTTCATTATTTGGCATCACATTCTAAGATCAGAAATGTGTCTCAATACTTTTTGCTTCTCTTAAATATAAATATTAAATAGTATCCATGAACTTATATTACCTTTTTGATTCTATTTATACTTAAATTTTTCTAATTATGTCAGCTCTTAGGGTAATGAATACCAAGACTGGACAAAGCCACTGAATAACATGCTTCCTTTTGTTTAATCCAAAAATTGAATCAAGATTCTAGAAATGCCTGTACATTAAGATTTTCTTCAATTTGATGACTGAGTTCAAGGTCAGTGTACTAGTTGGCCTATGATTTTGTAATTTTACTCATTTTAATTTTTATTCATTATTTTCAAATAAGTAATTTGTCCATATGGCTTAATATTCAAAAGGCAAAAAAAAAGAAGTGTATTCTGGCTATTTTCCCTCCCACCGTATTTCCCTATTAACAATCAACTAACATGATAAATTCTTGGGCATTTTTCCAGATATAGTGTATGCATTTACAAGCAAATAGCTATATAATATGTCTCCCATTATTCACATAAATACCATCATACTATATATAGTGTTCTGTGCCCTGCTTTTTCATTAACAGTATATTTTGGCAATAATTTCCTATCAGTACATAAAGAACTTCCTTATTTTTTATGAACTGCACAATATTCTGTCGTAAAAATGTACCATAATTTACCTAACCCTTTTCCTGTTGATTTAGGTCATTTCTGATTTTTCGCATGTACAAACAATGCTACAGAAAATAGCATACAACATTGCACAAGCCATCTTACATATGTTGTAAGCCTATTTATAAATTCCTAAAAGTGGAATTTTAGGTCAAAGCGTGTGAATTTATAATTTTGATAGATATTGCCTTAGAAGTCCTATCAATTATACTTCCTCTATGTAGAAACATGCTTGTTTTCCAACCCCTTCACCTTCCCTACATGTTTGTTTTTTTTTGTTTTTTTTTTGTTTGTTTTTTTTAGCTGAGCCATCCTGCCACCTGTTGGCAGCTCAATGGCAACTCAGCTCAGGCTGGCCTCGAACAGCTGTTGCTAAGAGCTCAGCTCGCACTCTTGAGCGATACTACGTGTTTTTCATCTAACATTTTTATCTTCCCATCTCCAGTATGTTAAAAAATGGTATCACATATATGCATTTCTTTTCATGTAAGTAAGGTTGAGCCAGGCTGTATTTCTTTCTTTCTTTCTGTATTTCCCTTATATTTGTATATATTCCTGTGTATTTTTATAGTTGTATTTCCAATGTATTTCTATTCTTTCTTTGTCCCTTGATGGCTTTGTTCTTATTGTTTTGAAGGAGCTCTTCGTATCATAAGGATATAAGCCTTTTGTTTGTGTCACGACTTTTTTTTTTTTCAGCTGAGCCATGCTGCCACCTGTTGGCAGCTCAGCGGCAGCTCAGCTCAGGCTGGGCATTGAACTGCTGTTGCTCAGAGCTCAGCTCACACTCTTGAGCAAGCTCTTAACCAACTGAGCCACTCAGCCGGCCCTTAAGCCTTTTGTTTGTAATACGAATGTCAAATGCTTTCTTGCAGTTTATATTTTTTGATGGTTTTTACTACGAAGAGAAATTTATTTTTGTATAATTGAGTATTCATTTTTTATATAGCTTTTAGGGTTCAAGTCATGATTAGTTTGTCCTCACACAGAAGTCCTACTCCTAATTGATTAGTATGGTTGCCTTTCTCAGAACTTGAGGGTATTTTTCTTAAGATATACAGCTAAAACTACCCAAAATATTTTATGTCATGGTACAATTTCACTGTCACTCAATCGACTATCTACATGCCAGGGGCTACTTAGTGTATGTAAGATGCAATTCTTATCTTTCAGGACCTATTAGATTCTAGGAAACAGACACACAAGCAATGACTACTCCTCTGCAGGGAACAAGCTAGAACAGAGAAAGAACTAGTCAGGTAGACAATCAGATGGGGAAAAATTTCCCCTCCATAAGTGAATGTTAGGGGAAAGCTGTGAGACGATAACCATGTCACTGGGTTTTGAAGGCTATATAAGAGTTTGCCAGATAGACAAGAACAGACAGGACCTATTAAGCAGAGAGACCAGCATATCAGAAATCACATAATTAGTCAGCATTCCAGAATCTTGTTTATTATTGGTATTAAATCAAGTTAATTAAGTGATACCATGGTACCACTAAGTAATGGAACACTGGTTCCAAATTTTCTTGGTCCTCAGATCAAAAACAAAAGTTTTTCTTAACTTGTATATAACACCCAGTGTTTATTCTAGCGAGAAGGAACACATCTGCTGCTAAGACACAGCTATTTATGAATGACATGCTACAGATGTTAGGCCAGGAAGTATAGAAGCAAGGCATGTGCTGCTTGCTGGTGGCTCTCTGAAGTGCTGTGCTGGGTAGGACACAGTGGGGCCCAGCAGGAAGGCAGACCATGGCACTGATGTCTGCCATGGGTTTTAGAGGGGTAGAATCACAGCACACATGCCATTCAGTTAGATTCAATACCTGAGTTAGTTGGCCCTGGCCTTTATCTACAGCTTCATCCCCAACTATCAATAAAAGGAGGACTGTCTCTTAGCACAACGCCACGGGACCCATTCATGCCACACAGTCATGTTCTAGGGGTGCCACTCCTAGGGAATCAGTGTAAATGGTGCTCCCTGATACTGTACAATGTAGTATCGACTAAAGCTCTGCTTAACTTTACATGCCAAACCACCTAAAACTCATACCTCCATTTCTTGGCAGGCCTTCCCCACTCTTGTGTTGATGAAGAGCCAGCTTCCTCAGCTTTACCAGTCACATGACAAAACACATCCACCAGAAGTCCCTTCAGTTTCCCATCTTGAAGTGTAGGCACTCAGACCGAAACTGACTTCTCTGTTTCATGTCCAAAGCCCCAGAGAAGGATTCTGATTGGCCCAGCTTGAATCTAGATCCACCCTCTGGACCAATCAACGATGGACCACACTTTACTACTATGGAAACGTGCATTGTAATTCTGTGGATGGAACATACAGGAAGAAAAGTTCTCAGAAATAGGGGATTCTTATTACACAAAACACTAAATGTTGAATGTCACTTAAAGACGGTGATACATTCCGAGAAATGCGCCCCTAGATGATTTTGTCATCGTGTGAACATCTTAGAGTGCACCTACACAAACCTAGGTGGTACAGCCTGCTACACACCTAGGCTCTATTGCAAAGCCTGTTGTTCCTCAGCTACAAACCTGTACAGCATGTTACTGTACTGAATACTGTAGGCAGTTGTAACACAATGGTAAATATTTGTGTATCTAAATATATCTAATCATGGGAAAGGTACAGTAAAAATACAGCATAAAAGATTTTAAAAAATGGTCCACCTGGATAGGCACTTACCATGAGTGGAGCTTGCAGGACTCGAAATTGCTCTGGTTGAGTCAGCGAGTGAGTGGGGATGAGTGTGACAGCCTCAGACATGACTGTGCACAACTGTAGACTTGATAAACACTGTCCACAAGCCCGTCCCCTGCTTCCTACTGACAGGGTCAGAAATAGAACACAGAAACTGTCAACACTGCTCCATGAACAGGGATATGGGCTGGACTGATCGGAAATGTCCAGAAGAAACCGGCTGGGTAAGGTGTAGATCACCAGAATAGTTGACTGTCAGGAAAGAGTGAAAGGTGGCCTTAGGGTCAATAGGAATAAGAAATTAAGATGAAGAGATAAAAGAACATAGAGGATTGTCATGGCAGTGTGGTTTGGGCTATTGCATGTTGAAGCAGTGGTCAGATTAAGGAACTTTGTGGTATTCATAAAAAAAAAGCGGAGCGGGGGATATTTACTATGGAGAGGGTATAGAACTGAGGACTCAAGAAGTTGACTTTGGAGATTTGTTTTTGGTTCCATTGCCCCTATCTGGTACAAAGGGCTCTCTCTGGCATTGAAACAATAGACAAAATAAAACTTATCGATGCTTTACATCATTACAACCTGAAAATATTTCCAAAGTACAGGGACAGGCTGGCTCCACACTACCACAGGAAGCTTTTACTAAAATAGCAATGGCACTTAATACTTAACAGTGGCTCCTATGGACCTGTGTCCTTGTATGGGATCTTAGGCCCTCAACAAAGAACTCACACGTATGTACTATGAAGACCATCAAGCTAATTTGGAGGCTGTAGTGCTCTATAAATATCTAGCTCTGGGGGTGAGGGTGGGATGGGGAGACAGGTTCCTCTGTGCTGGACCAGGTCAGAAGCTGGCTGACAGATGTAACCTGTGCACTGATAACTGAAGTGCTGTGACTGAGAGAGAATCTATGCTCAGCCCTACAGATATTGCTCCTGTCAGAGAAAAACATGCCTCCTGAACCACGTATTCTTCCATTTCTTACAGGAAACTGAGCTGTATTATAATCTGGGGCCACCATTGTATATCTAATTCATGACTGTATAGGTTCTTCCAGGGCAGGGTCTATGGATTATTTATCTTTGGTCACTTTATAAAACTTGCACATAATTGGGGCCCCTCATATATTTTATGAAAGACCCAGGCATCTTTTGTTGAATGATGAATGAATGAATGAATGAATGAATATAGGTATTGTTGTTCCCATTTTAATGAGGTTAGCTCAGAGAAGTATATTGCCTGGAGAAATATATAAGTTATAATGATCAACCAGAATTTAGATTTCTGGTTATAAACAAGATTTTTTCCATGACATGAAGGACGTCAAATGGAGTCTTATAAGAAATGTAGGTGATATGGTGGAATAAAACAAGCTGATACTTTGGAACAAACAGACCCAGCAAGCTCTGTGGCTTCTGTCAAGCCACTTAACCTTTCTGAGCCTGTGTATTTATCAGTATAGTGAATGCAATGTCATCTACAACATGAAGATGTTATGGGGCATAAATCAATGCGGGATGTCCGATGCCTGGCATAGCTATTAGGTTTTCAAGAAATGTTAGCTATGTTTCCTTTATGTACTCATCGACGGATTGATCAGTGTCCTGCCTGGAGTTATTTCTCAATTATCCTTTATGTCTGCATGTCATCCTATTTGCCCCTACCTTTGTTGATTTTATTTTTTTTAGAAAGTAGACTCTGAGAGGCCAAAAATGATGTCTATATAACCTACTCCTTTTTAAAGACTGCTAAGAAAGGGGACTGACTGTGCTTGTAAACATGCTGTTTGATGGGACAATACATGGATTACAGCACCACCACTCCTCTAACTGGCCTCTTCACAGATGCCTTCCAATCCATTCTCAACGAACTATTTGAAATCAAAGATTTTTAAATCAAATTTATTACATGTCTCTACTTCTTAAAAGGCTTCTTATTACTGTTAGTATAAAATCCAGACTCGTTAACATGGCCACAAAACCCTGTGTGAATCGGCCTGTCTCCCCGCCTCACTGCTCCCCGAGTCTCTGAGCCCTGGCCACAGCGGCCCCCTGCAGTCCCTCTGCCCTGCTCCCTCAAGCAGGGGCTTTGGCACAGGCCACTTCCTCTGCCTGGAAGGTTCTCCTCCTCCTTCCCACTCACCTCCTCATTCAGAGCTTACTTCCTTAGGGAAACCTGTCTGAATTCCATTTGATCTAAATTCAATCCCCCCTCAGCCCTGAGTAGCTTATAGCCCCTTTCCTGTGTTACCATAATTTACATTTCTTTATCTGATTATCTGTGTCACTATGAAATGGTCCACTCCATGAAAACAAGCACTGTGTCTGTTTTTTCTCACCATAGTTCCCCCACATCGAGTACAGTTTACCAGATCTATTGCAGATGTGCAGAAAACATTGGTTGAATAACGAATGTTGAACCAAAACATGACCAACAGTGTATTAGTTATCTACTGCCGCATAACAAAATACTCTTAAAACATGGTAGCTTAAAACAACAATCATCATTTATTACCTCTTGTAGTTCCTGTGGGTCAGGAATTGGGTGGTGGCTTACTGAGTGTTTTTGCCTTGAGTCATTCATGAGGTTGTAGTCAGATGTCAGTGGGGGTTTCTCTACCACCCTTAGAACTACCTTGGTTTCCAAATTCAGAAACACTAGTGAAAATCTTAAAAGGTGACCTTCTCATACAGATAGTTAATTAATAAGTTGCTGCCCTCCAAAGCCTCTGCCCCATTTGAACAAATAGGAGGTCACATTCATTTTCCTGCTATATCACTTATCTACTGCTTCATAACAAATTACCATAAAACATAGAGGCTTAGAACAACACACATTTGTTGTCTTGCAGTTGCTGTGGGTCACGAATTTGGGCACAGCTTAGCTGGGTCCTCTGGCGCAGGGTCTATCTCAAGGCTACAATCAAGGGGTGGGGCTGGGAGCCACACTCGTCTCGTGGTTCCGGTAAGACAGGATCAGTTTTGCACAGATTGTTGGGGTAAGTGCCTCAGTGTCTCACTAGTTGCTGCACAGAGGCTGTCCTCTTGGCCACATGGACCTCTCAATGGTGTGGCTCACAACATGGCAGCTGTCTTCATTAACGTGAGCAAGTGACAGAGTGCCAGCAAGATGGCAATCACAGTCTTTTGTGACCTAATCTTGGAAGTGATATCCCATCACTTTTGCCGTATTCTCTTTCTTTTCCTTTTCTGGCTTTTTTTGTTTTTTTGTTTGTTTTTACCTTATTTATAAATTTTTAAATTTTTTTATTTTGTTTTATTTTAGTTACTATTTTTTTTCCATATTTTATTTGCTGTATTCTCTTCATTAGAAGCAAGGCAGTAGGTCCAGTCCACGTACAAGGAGAGGGGGTTACACCAGGGGGTGAATGCCAAGACACTGGGATCTCTGGGGTCCATTGGCTCACAACTGCACCCACAAAGCTCCCTGAGTTAGGGAGTGTCTCTCTGCTTAGCAGAGGCTTCCGTTTCACATTCCAACTCAGTTTTACTATCTCCCTGTCCTTTGGGACCAACTATAGATAGCCTAACCTAGAGTTTCTGGAAGCAGTCATGGGAAAAATTCTCTGTACTCTCACCAGTTTCAAGACTTCTTCCCTTTTGTTTTGTTTGTTTGTTTGTTCAATTACAATTGACATTCAATATTATTTTATATTAGTTTCAGGTAGACAATGTAGTCATGACACATTTATATAATTTATGAAGTGATCCCCCCTGTTAGTTTGGTTATCACACTACACAGTTATCACACTTCTTCCCTTTTCTTATAAGAACCAACAAACAAAAACTATAGTTTTTCTGATTTAAAAAGTAATACAAGCTCATTGTGTGATTCCAACGATACCAAAATATAAAAGCTATAAATAAAAGTCCCCTAGCATTCCTCACATATCCCAGAGATAAGCGATATTAATTACTTCCAATAGAGGCGCTAATATCATATTCTTATGAATTTACCAGAAAGGCATCAAACTCTTCTTTAGGTGTTCATTTTGTGTTGTGTCATTTTACTTCACACAGTAGCTCAGTCGTCTTGTAACATCAGCACATAGATCTACCTCATTCTATTCCTGTGCACATATATCATTATTTAGCCACTCCCCTACAGGTGGTCACTTAGATTTTTTTAAAAATTCTTACCAATTATAATATAAACATTGCTGCAATGTATATATGTGCATATGTGGGGGGGGATATATTTGCATATTTGCATAGTTCAGCAGAACAGGTCTCTAGATGTGGAATGGTGAATCAAAGTGTATTAGAAGTGTATTACAAGATGTTCGCCGGAAAGGCTATACCACTTTCAACTCTTCCAAAGCTGACAGTGAGCATTTCTCAAAGTGAAAAGTCCTTAGATGAATTAGTCAGTTACCTTTTGCAGGGACCCAAGACTCTGTTGATTGTGGGAACATCTAAAAGCAGTAGAGGAAAAATTCTTCTGTCAAAGGCCACAACTGCAAACAAAAAACCTCTGGTCAATTCTCAGCTGATTCTGATTCTGACTCTGCTCAGTATCTCCGTGCTAGCGCTTGACCAGGGAATGAGTTCTGTGGGCCTCACCCACACAACTCAGCCCACACTACAGCTATGGTGACACTGAGGTGCTCCCACAAGACTCCTCATCCAGGGCATGACCCTCATATGACTGAGAGTCTGGAACAGACCGGCCCATACTCCCACCTGGGGCTTACAGACGTCATTCGGTGACCAAGTTCCTTCCCAAGCAGGTGGAGGGGACCCTGCTGGGTGTCTGGGCTGGGAAGCTTCCTTGGTGGAGACTTTCTGACCCACAGTCTGAGCCAGGATGGCAGGAGCTGAGGAATTCAAAAGCCAGAAATCCCAATACACAGCTGGCACCTAAAAGTCAGACCATTTTGTGTGCAAATTCAGCTTGTATGTGTCCCAATTACAAAACTATACTCACAATGTCCCATAAAAAGGGAGCACTCTGGTGGTGACGACACGGGTGTACACATAGGTAACAATACACTGAGCTGCGCACTTCCAGTGTGTGTGTTTTACTATATGTAAATTATGCTTAAGAGAGAGGGGGAGGAGGAGGGGAAGAGGGAGCACAAACAAGAAAGGAAAAAGGGAGGGGGAGGGAGAGTCAATAGGGAAAGGTCTCAGAGTACATTCTGTCTGCCCTGCCCCAGCACACCTCTCCTCAGGATACTGAGAGAGCAAAGGACCCGTGGACCTTCTGTCCTGAGCCCCTCATATTGGCCCTGAGCCCTTTGCTCAGCAACAGTGCATCCATTGTCCACAGTCAACAGTACTAGGTAGGGATGGAGTAATAGAAAATGAGCATTTCCACAATAACAACATGTGGTTATGTCACACTGTGAAATATTAATGGATGATTTCCCCCCTCATCCTCCCTTGTATTGTGTGACCTCCCCTGCCGCACCCCATGCCTGCAGAGAAACAGGAGGCTACCATTGGTCCCATAGGAGAATTGTTATGGTGGAGCCAGAGAAGAAAGGCCAAATTGGCTTTTAAATTCAAAAGCAATGGTCCTTGTGTAACACCGAAAGGTAGTATGGAGGGATGGAGAACATTTGCTGAGCCAGCCTCCTCCGCCTTCCAACCACCTTCTTCCCTGCTCCCACCCTCCTGAGTCCTGAGAAGATAAAGGGAGAGAAACCCACTGAATGGAGACCCATAGGAGAGATTCTGAAAGCCATCATCTCCTGGAAGTAGCTGGCTTCAAAGGGAGAAAATGGCAGACCCTTAGAAAAGTTTGGGAATTTCAGAGCAGGGGAGCTGGAGCAGGTTTCAAACTCATGTGTCTAAGTATGCCTGGAACTGAATAGCATTATGTTTTCTGCCACCAAAAAGAAAAAGAGAACTAAAAATAGAGAGCTTGAAAAAATACAGATGTATTTTTGCCTATCTGTATTAGTGGGATGATGCGTATTTGCTACAAAGTACAATTCTCTGGAGTGGAAGTTTTTAATTGTGTTCTGCATCACCCTTATCACGAAAATACATTTTATGAGCCTAGGAACCACATATATGTTCTAACTGGACAGTTAAGCGGGGGAAGGAGATAGTTATGGCTTATCTCATCTGGAGATTTTCATCCAGGGTGTCAGTTCAGACCTTGAGTGGGAAAATAGAAGGCACTAGAATTCCCCCACTACCTTTGCCAAGTAAGATATGTTGCCCAGGCCCCCGTGCCCACGCCTTCCAGACCAAATTAGGAAAAGAGAACCACAGGACAATGAGGCTTCTTTCACAGCCCCTTTTTCTTCCTCATCCCCAAATGTGACTCAGGGCACACCCAGGTGCTGGATGAGTGACAAGAGGATTCAGTTGGTTTAACAAGTGCCATCTGATGGCCTGATATGGATCAAGCAAAAAGAGGGACTATGAATAAGGGCTACCCTAAGCTGAATCCACTACTTTAGCACCTGGACCCCATCTCTCCCTCCTCTCCCCACACCCCAGCCTAACCTTGGCCTCCACTGTAAGTGGAAGTGTCCCTCTTGTTCAACCTGGGCATGGGTGATTCAGTTCTGAGAGCTGAACTAGGGGACCAACTGGCCAAAGGTAACAGCTAGGGTTTTTTCGTTCTTGTTTTTTTTCAAGTTCACAGGGAGCAAGTGAACTTATGATTCTATGGTTTTTCACTCCCCAAATGGTTGCTTGGTGAACGGAAGGATGGAGTAATCGGCTGGAGTGCAGAAACCTTACTTTAGATGCTTAAATGGTTGGGAAATAGTTTCTAAAGCAAGAGCAATGATGATAACCAATCAAATGCTGGCTGGAGATTTAGCAAACTTGACTGAATAGAGTCATTTGAGGTCTAGATAGGTGCTGTAGTTTCACACAGTATAAGAGGCACAGAACAAATTATTGAAAGCCAGGTGGCTGAAAGATGGCCAAACAAGAAAAAAAAACTCCCTTTGGTTCACCGAAGGTGACACATTGGAACAGCCACTCTGCTGGAACACTTTAGTTCTGAAAGAAGACAGAATGCATTTGCATATATTTGTTCAAAGTCCTAAGAATTGAAGCATAAGCCATATTCATCTTCTGGAAATGGCACCTGGCCCCCACAAGGTCAAGCTTATTTTCATATGGCCTGGTATTGTTACAGTCGTTTTACCCTAGCTCTTCTTGTCATCTTGTCACAGGTAAGTTTTTTTCAGAGCGAGGATGGTGGCCTAGCCTTTACTCATGAGGCCACTAGAGTATGCAAATTGCACTTTGTCATTATTGGAGGACTTAACTAAGCTTGACATCAACCCGATTTCAGTTCTCCTTTTCTTTTTCTCAGTTAAAACAACAACCAGTATAAAGATTGATAAGAAAAGGATTATAATGTGGCCTAGAAGACAATGCAGAGATTCGGAGTTGTGACTTTTTGCCTGAACAAAATGAAAGTGAATTGCTGGACCTTGAATTGCTCAATTTAAAACATGAACATTTTCCATAAGAACGTAAAGAGCCAATTTGTTAATCATTTGCCTGGAACCAAGCAGAAAGCGTCTGGTTTTGAAAGCTACTTTATGGTCATCTAAACACATTTTTATATTCCTCAGAACTCTATCTTAAGAAAAAAATTTTAAAAACGCCCTCCCTAAAACAACATTTCCTCTTTGCAGACTGACTGTTCAGTCCTCTTCCGCAGGCCTGGGCAGCAGGACTCTGCTAAGTTTCTGGGTCTTCCAGCTGGTACCCAGGTTGCTACAGAGATCCCAGCAGTGGATTCAAGAGGGAACAGTTGTCTGACGAGTCTTTACTTGGGGCCTGAAAACAGCTCAGTGGGAGCATCAGCAGATGACACAGATTTTTCCAGAGTTAAAATGATAGCCACAGGGAGCAAGGATTTGCCTGCTTCTTCCCCAAACAGAGAAAATCTAGTTAAGAGCTTGTCTCCATCTGACTTTGGCAAATGACCTCAGCAGGACTCCACCTGTAGTTTCACAAATCACCTCAGGAAAGTCCCACCAGCAGGGACAGTCTGCTCCCCTGCCCACCCTTCTGTCCAAGTGCCCCAGCCTGAGCCAGAGAAGAATTCTGGGACCCCCTGGGGTGACCCCATGGGATGAGAAGGCACCTGGGCGCCGAGTGATGGCTGAGGGGATAGATGGGACCAGGCCCAGAGTGATCTTCAGCTAAAATGCACTTGAGGCTGAAGCCCATGGGGCCAGCTCCTTGGGAGGCAAAAGCTCCACAGCTGACAGAAGGAGGAACACAGGACTATGCCAGGGATCCCAAATTCCAAATTTCTCAGGCTTTTTTTTTTTTTAAAGCTGCCTATTTTTGTATCTATTTTGATATTTATTTGCCTTTACAGG
Organism: Aselliscus stoliczkanus; assembly: GCA_033961575.1. Classification (NCBI taxonomy): domain Eukaryota; kingdom Metazoa; phylum Chordata; class Mammalia; order Chiroptera; family Hipposideridae; genus Aselliscus; species Aselliscus stoliczkanus. The sequence goes on along the minus strand of CM066739.1, from coordinate 67,892,080 downwards.
AACTTCTTTGGGGCCATGGGGTGAAGAAACGTTTCCAGTTTATTTAAGTATTTACAGTGTTCAGAGAGGTCAAGGCTATAATGCAGAGTGTCCTGGCCGGCCCTCGGGCTGATGGAGGTCCCCACCTCCCTAACTCCCAGACTCCTCTTTGCCAGCTGCTGAGGTCCGCCCTTACGCCCCTCTGCCCTCTGCCCGCTCTGGCCTCTGCCCGCTCTGACCCTGCTATTTTGGACAGGGCTTGCTTCTCCCACAGTCAGTTTCATGTCAGGGGAGACTCAATTTTTGGTGGACTGACGGGTCCCAGACCAGCAACTTGAAGGCAGAAAGTCACAGCTTTTGTATTTGTGTCAGCCAACGGTCTATCAGATCATAGTCAGCATTTTAGGAGACCTCTCAAGGCCAAATCACCCCCTCCCTCTCTAGGCAGCAAAAAACCATTCGTGAAGGAAAAGATCCCTGTTTTTATTGCTTTCCTTTGTTTGTTTTTATTTAGGAAAAAACAAAACAAATTTACAGCTGAAATACCTTTGGCATCCTTTGGATTTTGAGAAAGAAAAAAAAAAATTGCTCACAAGTATTCAGAATAGGTAAAATGCTTCTGAGACAGCAATTTCTCTTGCCATCTCCTTTACTGAGTATAAATTGGTTTGGAGTCAGACCTGGGTTTAATCCTGGTCTTTTATGAGCTCTGCACCTTGAACGACTAACTTAAACTAGGGTTCAGTTTCGTTTGCTATCAGGAGGTTTTTGTAAGGAGTAAATGAGGCAGATGAAGTGCTTCAAGATTTCCTGGCACACAGTAGGGACCTGATAGAGAGAAACTGTTAGTATTAGAGATACTTGCCAGCACTGCTCCCACCCGAGGGGATGTCAGACTCTGCACCTACAGCAATTAGATATGCAATTGTCCTCAGGGTGAACCTTGGGGACTGATGCTCATCTTTGGGGAACCACAATGGCCAATAGGTAGTAACACTGGGAAGGAGAGGTTGTAGGAGAAAGGGCTGGGCAGATCCAGCTGACTTTTGACGAAGGTCTGAGAACTGTATACTCCCAATTGGTCATTGGTTTCAGCCCTCTGTTTCCTAACCTTCCCTAAGATAAAGTGGGAAGATGGTTAGACCCTTGCCCTTCCCACTTTTGGACACCTGCTAGGGGAGGACTTTTGCTGATTGGTTGCAGGCATTAATTCTCTCCCACGTCTACATTGCCTTTGAGGCACATCCGCCATCAAAACTTGGTGTCCAGAGGAGAGGAAATGCATGTGGAAATATCTGGAAACCATTTGCCTCAGGCCTGAAGCCCTTGCAGCCGGGCTCAGTGTCTCTGCTCCTGACCTCTTCCCTTGGACCCCAGGTGCTTTTTGGCTTATCTGGTGAACTTTAGGAAACAAGTTGGAATTTAGCTTAATCTGCCTGCTTAGTTCTGTTCAAGAGAAAGGCAGTTAGAGCTTATGAAGAAAAGAGAAGAAAAACACATTTCATCAGTGGGAAGGTGTTACTACAGACCAACCAAGATGTCAGAAAGACTCTTGAACCTGCATGAGGTTCAAAGTCAAAGAGTCACTCCAGCTGAAAACACCAGGGACTCTTATCTTTGATTCCTCCTCTCCTTTATCTCCATGTGCAAGGCCTCATTTATTCACACTCTTTCTGTCTTCCTGGGGCTGCCTTAACATTATTATTTCTTGCCTGAAATATTGTAGTAGGTTCTTTTTTACTTTTTTTTTTTTTTTTTTTTTGAGGGCAGTGTCACTGGCCCTCATATGTGGGACCGAACCGGGGCTGCTGGCTTGGCCAGCACTTAACCACTGCACCACTTGGCCAGCCCTGTAGTAGGTTCTTAATTTGTTTCTTTGCCCTTCTAAGAACCACATCTCTACCCATTTCCCCATCTGCTTTCCAGGATTCAATGTCCCAGGGGACAGGATGAAAAGAGAGAGCAAGAGAGGGACTGGAGGACTGTGGTATAAGAAATATGAGGTGTGATCAAACAATACAGTGAATGTTTAAATTTTTTAAAAAATTATTACAGTAAAAGACACATTGCCATTAATACCCTCTTAAAATACTCCCCGTTGCTTCAAGTACATTTATCCCATCTTTCTTGCCACTTTCTGAAGCAGTTCTGGAAGTCCTCTTTCACGAGTGTTTTTAGTTACGCTGTCATGGCTGCCTCAATGTCCTAAGTCGATTCAAAATGATTACTTTTCATGGTCATTTTGACTTTGGGGAAGAGCCAGAAGTCTCACGGTGCCAGATCTGGTGAATAAGGTGGATGAGGACACACCGTAATATTTTTATTTGACAGAAATTGCCATACCAGAAGCAATGTGTGACAGGGAGCCTTTCCGTTGTGCTCACAAAATACGGTGAATGCTGCTGCCGGGTGCCATCCAACAGAAAGGCAGGGATTTTCAATACGGGAAGCAGTGCATCGAACCTTAGTAACAATATGTGAAAAATTTCAACTTGTTCAGTGCAGCCAGTTGGGTGTGAGCTACAAATGAGAGAAGGTGTGTTCCAAAGTGTGCTGTAAGTCATCCTCCATCATAACAATGCTCCATATCACGTATCACTTCTGGTATATGGCAATTTCTGTCAAATAAAAACATTACTGTCTGTCCTCACCCACCTTATTCACTGGATCTGGCATCGTGTGACTTCTGGCTCTTTCCCAAAGTCAAAATGATCATGAAAGGTAAATGTTTTGAATCGATTCAGAACATGGAGGCAGCCATGACAGGGCAACTAAAGACACTCTGAGTAGAGGCTTGATCACTGCACTGTACACCTGAAACTGATGTTGTATAATGTTGTATGCCAACTGTAACTGAATATATAGATAGTCACGGGATGTGGAGCATACTGTGGAAGGGAGTCAAAGGAATTGTAATAGATATGTATGATATGGGGGGGGAGGAGTGGGGTGGCGAACTGGGGGAGGGAGGTTGTCACTTTGAGGGGTAAAAAGTATAGCTATTATGCTGTGTTGTACACCTGAAACTAATTTTTTTAAAAAAAAGTTTATTTCACAATAAAAGAATTAAAAAAAAAAAAAGAAGACACTCATGAAAGACGACTTCCAGATTGCTTCAGAAAGTGGCAAGAACAATGGGATAAGTGTGTTCTAAGCAAGGGAGAGTATTTTGAGGGAGATTAGTGGCAATGTGTCTTTTACTGTAATAAATTTGTTTTTAACATTCACCGCATTTTTTGATCACACCTCGTGGATATCCCACCTACAGCTTATAAGCAGACAATCTGAAAAGATAGACAAGGAAGTGTAAAAACTCTGGTTAGTGGAAAATTACAATAGATTCTAAAACAGGAAGTCAGTGTTTTGTGTAAAAGGGGACTTCCACAGCACTGAATAACCCCAGACCGAGTGTCATGAATTTTATGTGCTTAATGGCTGCCCCGTGTAGCAAACCATCTGCAAAGCTTTTGTTTGCTAAGAATTCTAAGGAGTAAATGGCTACAAAGTTGAGAGCAGACAAACCAGAAGCCAAGAGAAAACTGTGTGGAGCTTGGACAGAGGTGGAATTGAGAGTCCAAGGGTCTGGCTGAGGAGGTGGCGCCCAGCACTGAGATTTTTGCTCAGATAGCCTGGAGTAGGAGGGTGGGAATGTTCAAACAGAGGATCAGCACTCCGCGAAGCAAAAAAGACTGCTTATTCATTTTTCTGTCATAAATTTGGAGATCCAAAAGCACTCACTGCATTCAGCAGCTGCTTGGCACTTTTATATAACATTTTATTTCAATCTCAGGGTAAACCAACAAGTTAGGCACCATTCTTATAACCACCTTGCAGATGAGGAAATTGAGGCTTTTGAGAACTGGAGTGACTTATGAAAGTTCACTTAGGTAGTATGTGATGGAGCCAGGGTCCGAATCCATGACTCCTGGCCCCACAATGGAACCAAAATTCCTTGGTTAAAACAGGATGAGAGAGGACCACAGATAGTTAAGTGCCTCCATGGAACTCAGGGGCATGGCTGGGGGCACAAGGCACTGAGGCACCTCCAAATCCTGATTCTAACCAGTGAAGGCTCCCTGGAAAACCTAGGGGGGCTTGGAAACAGGCTCCCAAATGTTCTCCTCTAGAATGATGCTGGGAATGTCTGCTGAGGATAGATGTAGGACCAGGACAGAACGTGTCAGCAGAGGGGGCCCCAGGCCACAGCAGATGTGGCCAGGATGTTAGATGGCCCCAGCAACTTTCAGGAGCAATGGGACACAATCTGTCAGGGGTGGCTGTAGGAGGGAGAAACCATGTGTGTCTGACATTTAATACAGGAGACTGATTACAGAATTGGCAGGGTTCTGTGCATATAGAAAATGTGGCCTCTTGTTCAGAATTATTAAAAGCCTCAAGATGGTGACAGCAGAGAATTAAATTAAACCAAGCAGGGAGACCTTCTAAGCCTAGGGCCCTGTGTAGCTGCACAGGTCACATACTCTATTATATATCGCATCTGGCTTTGCTTCCAACTGCCATTACAACTGCGTTTCTGGAGAAGTGTTGAAAGTGAGAGGTGCTAAGCAGAACAAAGCTTCTGACTTCTCTTTCTTCCCCAAATTCACTCAAAGTAGCTGAATTATAACAGCCACCTTTCTCAAGGAGGCACTGTGTCCTAAGCACTTGACTGTATTATGACTCCTCCCCACAAAACACCTCCCCTCATAAGAAAAGTGATGCTGCAAAAAGCTGTAAGACCCCACAGCCAGCTGAAGGAAAGTCAAAATTCAAACACAGGTCTCTGGACTCAGATTTACCCCACTCTGGGCATTTTCTCTACCTTTGAACCCTGAAAGAAATGGAGATTTTAGGAGCTTCTGGCAGGGACACTAAGAGTCCCATGCTAGGCCAGTGTTTATATACCTTTATATACCACTTTCATCATTTTTAGCCAAATTTTCAATCTGCATATGCTGCTATTTATTTAGTATTGTTCTTTCATTAGCTCACTTTTTAAAAAAACTTTAGTTTCCTTATACAATACAGTAACTGTGATATTGTAGGTTTGGTGTGCCAGCTATACAATTTTTTTCTAATACACATTAAAATAAATAAACTCTCTGTCCCACCTATTCTACTTTAACAAATACGTTTACAGATGTGTGAGGTGATATATACACAAGAAGATTCATTGCAACCTTGTTGTGATAACATATAATTGGAAAGGCCCTGACTACCCCTCAACAGAGGACTGGTTATATGAAGGAAATACACAGCCATAGAAAGAAGGAGGAAGTTCTCTATATCCTGATAAGGAACTATTGTTAAGAGAAAAGAGCATAGTACAGAATTATGTATGCATGCAAAAGGGCAGGAGACAGGAGAGAGACAGGGTCTCCATTTCATATGCTTAAAATCTTTCCTGAAAGAAGAGTGCCAATAAACTAATATAAACAGTTCCTGTTGGGTGGGAAGAATTAGGTAGCGATGGGAGGAAAATTTCCCATATTTGTGTGACTGTATTATTTGTCAAAAAAAATGAATTATAATAATACAATAATTGTTATGACAGAAATGTTCATCCATGTACTGCCTAAAATCATTTTATGAGTCATCAATAGTATATATCCCTACCTGGGGAAATTACTGCTCTGGTGGGGTGGACTCTCCACCCAACGGCTCCCATGAATGGGGTGATAGCCTTGCTGTTCAAGCAGGTGAAAAGTCCTGAACAGGGTAAGCCAGCCCTAGTGCTGAGAAGAAAGTGGAAGAACCCCATTACTAAGAAAGACTCTTCAGGACAGAGATCCAAATGGCAGAGTAGATAACACTGTGCCTGCTCTCATCCATGAACACATCAAAATTACAACTAAATTATAAAACAGTCAACCTGGACAGCCATCTGAAGTCTAGCTGAATAGAAATTTTACAACTAAGGATATAAAGAAGCCACATCAAGACTGGGAGAAGGGGTGAGATGAGGAACAGGCTGGCCCCAAACCTCCATGTGGTAGCTGAGACTCAGGACGGATATCTCAGCCATGGATGTTTCCAGCCCCACACCAGGGTCCCCACCTTGGAGTACTAGTGCCAGGAAAAAGAGCCTCCACAACATTGGCTGTGAAAAACAGTGGGGCTTCTGAGCATCTGAATGGGATGGAAGGCTCCAGGAACCCGGATGTTTTCTTAAAGGGCCCACACACAGATTTACTCTCTCACAGGCACTCACCTCAGGCTCTGGCAGAGGGATGGTAACTTAGCAGGCATTAGAGGCATATGGGGAGCAGACCAAGCTGTGTGGCTGCAAGAAGAGGGCTGGAGGACAGTCGCCATTTTCCCTGTGTGGGGTCTTTCTCCTGTGCAGCTGGAGGGGGGTACCATCTTTCCTGTGTTGAGCCCTCCCACATGGCCAAGTCTGAATCTGATTGGCCTGGTGAGCTCTACTGCTCCACCATGCTAACTCTGCTGGGATCATGCCCCACCCAACTTACACACTGCTAGAGGCACTTTCTCCCAAGCAGCCAGCCCCATCCACATTGCATTTTTTCTTGGAAAACTATTGGAGCCTGTGGGTGGCAACTGACCGCGGTATGCACTGAGACTTCTGCTGAGTAACTCCAGGCTCAGCACTGGCACCAAACCAGAGTCTACATCAACCTGGTGACCACAACTCTTCCCAGTCTAGTGATTCCCTGAGACCCTACCCTAGGAGGCTTTATCAGTGGCTGAATCTTAAGGGAGCCAGCAGGTAGCAGCAGGCCTTGGGGTGTCCTGATATTTTGCAGAGCTAAAGCCAGGCCCAGTACTGGTGCATCCGTCCTTGGTTTGCAGCGTGGCCTCTCTTATGTCCCTCCAACTTTAGCACAGGCAGTGAACAATTGTGAATCGCTTTGAAGTATAGTTCCTAGCAGATAGTCTCCAGCTGGTCACAGGCAGTAGCTGACCTGGGCCTGGACCAGAGCCCCTCCCAAGAAGCCCAAGAACCAACATACTTGGAGGTTGGCTTTACACAACAGCAGAGCACCAGCCAATTAGCCCCACAAGCAACACACACAAAGGGCCTCAACAAGCATCAGAGCCCACTGGAGCAAATCCCACTCAGTAGAATGAGCCTTCTCACACAGCAGCCCATAGGATGTGGACACGGCCAAACCCCATAGCCAGTCAGCCTGAAGTTCAGTACCACCCAGTGACATGCAAACAGCAATCAAGGCTCAATTATCACAGGAGAGCACACACAACCCACACAAGGGACACTCCTGGAGTACCCAGATCAGGTGACCAGGGAGACTGTGCCATAGGGCACCTACTACATCAGACCACCGGCAAGGCTGGATGACATAGAAGATTGATCTATCTACCTAATATATAGAAACAAACACAGAGGGGCAGCCAAAATGAGGAAACAGAGAAATACGTCCCAAATCAATGAACAGGAGAAAATTCCAGAAAAAGAACTAAATGAAATGGAGGCAAGCAACCTACCAGAGATAGAGTTCAAAACAATGGTTATAGGATGCTCAAGGAACTTAGGGAGAACTTCAACAAGAGAGAGCAAGCATAAAAACCGACATAGAAACCATAAGGGCCGGCTGAGTGGCATGGTGGTTAAGCACTGGCTTGGGAAGCCGGCGGCCCCGGTTTGGGTCCCAAATATGAGAGCCAGTGACACTGCCCTCAAAAAAAAAAAAAGAACCAGTCAGAAGTGAAGAATAAAATAACTGAAATGAAGAACTCACTAGAAGGAATCACCAGCAGACTAAATGAAGCAGAGGATCGAATCTGCAATTTGGAAGACCAGGTAGCAGAAAACACCCAACTGGAACAGCAAAAAGAAAAAAGAATCCAAAAAACTGAGGAGAGTTTAAGAGACCTCTGGGACAACATCAAATGCAACAACATTCACATGATAGGGGTACCAGAAGGAGAGGAGAGAGCAAGGGATTTAGAACCTATTTGAAAAAAATAACGACTGAAAACTTTCCTAGCCTGGGGAAGGAAATAGACATACAAATCCAGAAAGCACATGAGTCCCAAAGAAGATGAATCCAAACAGGCCCACACCAAGACACATTATAATTAAAATGGCGAAGGTTAAAGACAAACAGAGAACCCTAAAAGCAGCAAGAGAAATGCAACTAGTAACTTACAAGGGAGCCCAATAAGATTGTCAGCTGATTTCTCAACAGAAACTTTGCCGGCCAGAAGTGATTGGCAAAAATGTTCAATGTGATGAAAAGCTAGGACCTACCCTGAAGGGTGCTCTAACCAGCAAGGCTATGATTTAAAATCAAAGGACAGACAAAGAGGTTCCCAGACGAGAATAAACTAAGGGAGTTCCTCACCACCACACCAGTATTACAAGGAAAGTTAGAGGAGCTTCTTAAGATGGACCAACCAAGTCAGGAGGAGAGATCACAGGCACTGGGGTTTGAAGAGGATGTTTGCAAGCATGTTCTGAGTTGGGGAGTTGCTACTAGTCTCCTGCGCTGGTCAACAGAGAGATTACTCAGGTCACTGGGTGAGGGGCTGAATCAAGAACCATCTCACACAAGAGTTGGTTGCACTTCTGTTAATGCAGACTGTGACTGACTGCATTAGCTTCTTCAGCAACCATAGGAGTCTGTTGACTCATGTTAAGTTTGCATTCAATTCAAATGGTTAGACTTCTCCAACACATTCCTCTTAGAAGGAATTTGTTGTCTTCCTATGTTTGAGCAGTTGAGCTTTTAATCTTAGGAATAGATCTTTACATTGATTCCCTACCAAATTTCAAATTGGAATTTCCGTTAATCAATATGAGTTGGGCAATATTTGAATTCTGATTCTGTTTATGGTACATGTTGTTGACTCCAAACTTTGAGTCATTTGTAAATCTGATCCAAGTTGTTTAGAAAAAGATTAAAAGTACAAGTTGACATTGATACATCAAGAAGACTCTGTGGTGCTTGCTTCGGCAGCACATATACTAAAATTGGAACGACACAGAGAAGAAGACTCTGTGGACATATTTATCCAACAAAATCACCTAAATTCTGTTGTCTAAGGAATATCTTGGCCAAATACCTCTCTGGTATTTACATATGGCACATTCCTGGTCTGCCTATCAGTAAAGTCTTCTCAAAAAAAGCAGAAGAGGGGCTGGCTGAGTGGCTCACTTGGTTAAGAGCTCACTCAAGAGTGTGAGCTCTGAGCAACAGGGTCACTGGTTCGATTTGTGGCCTGAGATGAGCTGCTGCTGAGCTGCCAACAGGTGATAGGATGGCTCAGCTGAAAAAAAGCAGCAGAGTTTGCTTTGACCTGACTTGCAAAAGGTCCCAACTTCTTCCATTTTGTTTTCAAGTGCCTTTGTTTCATAATCTATATTTTAGAATTCTTCCCAAGGATCAGATGGTAAATTTTTTATGTAGTTTTTACAATTCATGTTTTTTAGAAAAGTAAAATCAACCATCTTGGCTTTTTAACATCTGTCTCAGTCTTTATGGTGCTTCAGTTACTGAAAACGTTTTAGAGGTCATACTTCCAAAATCATTGGGTTCCCGGGATTTAATAAATTTGGATTTGATAACTGGAATTTCTTTAAAATTGTTATCAGCTTTCTCACCATTTCTACCTGCCTCTTCATTCCCTATGCAACCTGGGAACAAAGTATGAACTGGAGAGTTCTGCTTTCTCTTTGACATCTGCTAGCGTGACACCATCTGCACCAAGCAGTGACCCTCTGTGCTCTTCCTCTGACAGTAAGGAGTTCTTTGTGTTGTCCTTGGTATTTTTTGCAGCCTCAGCTCTCTCTGGGCTTCAGTTTTCCCTATATTCTGCCTTTGTCTCTGCCTCCCGTTTGGATTTTTCCTTGGTCAGGAGCCATCATTTGTACTTGTCTGGCCTCCTGAGAGACTTCCCTGGGGAGTCCCATTGCCTCCCCATATCCTTCCTCTCTGGGATCCCTGAGTACTATGTGGTTATGTTTGTTTCTGAGAGTCTTCCATCTCTCTAACGCAATCAATTGTTTTAGGATCTTGGGCCAGGGATGCACATCTATTTATTTTTTATTAGCCATGGATTGCTTTTTTGTTTTATTGGGGGAGGGGCTTGTTTGGGATTTTTTTGTTTTTGGTTTTTGGTTTTTTTCCTTTTTTTTTTTTTTTTTTTTGGCATACAACAAAAAAAAAGACTGAGGTTTATTGTAAGGGCCTACAAATGTCTCTCAGAGGCTACAGGCCGGAATTCAGTGGGCCTCAGGCAAAGCTGGAATCAGGGATTGGAATGTCACTTGGGTTTCACTGTTTCTGTCTCTGGTTTCTGATTCTCACTGGGCAGCTGCTTCATCCTCGCTCTATGCAGACTGGTTTTCCCTGCCTCCATGGACCTCATGGCTGGACATGATAGAACCACAGCTCCTAAGTTGACCTATCCAGTTCCAGTTCCCCAAAGAGATGAGTCTGCTGTCTCTCAGTTTTAAATTCCAATTGACAGGAATCAGAACCTAATTGGTTCAGCTTGTCAGATGGTCTGACTAGCCACCATGGTCCAACCAGCCAGGAATCACACAGTTCAAACATGGCCACAGGGCCTACTCTCCTGTTGTGGATTAGATGGACAATTCCTAGAGAACTTGGGGAGGAATACAACCTAATTGAGTGGCTAGTATTCATTCATTTGGCAAGTATTTACCATATGTCCAGACACTATTTTAGTTGTTAGGGACACTACAGGGGAAGCAAAAAAGAATCTTCAAAACTTCTCTGTTGTTAAATATGAGGTACATTTCTAACTCTTCTGCACCCTGCCCCCTTTTTATATTATGACATGGTCAGTTTCTACTCCTTCTACATCCGTAACTCTTGTTTAGAGCAGCATTTCTCCTTGGATACCCACTGACACGGAAATCTGCCTACCTGAGGGAAATATGCTGAAGAAACACATAAACAAATTATCCAGTGACCTGGCCTTCCTAAGGAGAAAGACCCATGGAGTATAAAGTGTGTCTAAGGAAGATGCAAACTGCATTGCTGGCTCTGTGACTAGATCACAGTTAGTGGATGCGGACTATGGAGAGAAGACACAGGGCTGAAAAGGCCAATCACATCCAAAAAAAGAAAGTTATAAATGGGAAGGACTAGAGTCAAATCAGATTGGCCATAGTTTTTAAAACAATTTTTAGATCAGTGCATATTTATTAAGCTTTTGATATACAATGTTAGGTGCTAGGTTCTACAGGAAATGTAAAGAAAGAGAAAGCACACTCCATGCCTTCAAAGAGCTAGATAGCTTGCTGAATAGATAAGGTAGAAAACAGATACTGTAACACAGAGTGCTTGCATTTTGGAGTTTGATCATAAATGCTAAAGGAATTCAGAAAAATGAAAATTGCTGAGACTCACTTAGGTCAGGGATGATTTCAGGTAGGAGATGAGTCTGAGCTGGGCTCTTAAGGATGGACAAGATTCATATGTGCAGAAAAAAAAAGTCAAAGAACAATTTTATAGTGATGATCCAGTGTATTTACTTGTCCAACTCAGGGTTCAGAGCTTTAATCATTGTATTCATGCATTATGCATTCATTCAACTTTTTCTGAGCTCCCACCAATGTATACACAGTTTTCTGTGTATAAAGGGCACAAGGATGAACATGATCCTGGTTTCTAGTGTGCTTTATGTGAGGTTTCTTTAAAATAATGGGCATTATACATGCCCTCATTTTGATGATAGGATAGATACATATAACCAACCAAACTAAATTGTTACAGTAACTTTAAGAGCAGCATTGATATTTAGCACATATTTTGAGAATCTACCATATAAGAGGCATACAGATAGGTTGGAAAACTCAGATATAGGTCTTGTACTCCGGGAGCTTACCATCTAAGTAGGAGACAGTCACTTGAACAAGTAATTACAATCATGTATGGTTGAACACACATAGGAGATAGAGAGAGGCTGCTCTGAGAGCACAGGGCAGGAATAACTAACGTGGCTGGTGACTCACAGAAGAAGTCTGAAACGCTACAGCTGTGGCAGGCAGACTTCTAAGATGACCTCTAATGATCACTGCCCTTGTGAATCCCCTCCCCTCAAGTGGGCAGGACCTGTGACTTGGTAATGGCCCAAAGAATACAGCAAAGGTGAAGGAGATTTTGCAGAAGTAATTAAGATCTCTAACCAGCTGGCTTTAAATTAATCAGAAAAGAGATCATCCTGGATGGGCCTGACCTAATCAAGTAGGTCTTTTAAAAGTAGGTCTGAAGGTCATAGACTCAATGAAATAGAGACTCTCTCTCCATTGTTGCCCTTGAAGAAGCAAGCATTATGAATCCTACCAACAACATGAGGGAGTTAAGAAACAAGTCCTTCCCCAGTCCAGCCTCTGGATGAGAATGTAACCTGGCCAACACCTTGATCTTAGCCTTGAGTAGAGGACAGAGCTAAGCCATGCCTGGACTCCTAACCTCTGAAAACTAGGAGATAGTAAATGTGTATTATTTTAAGCACCAAGTTTGTGTAACTTGTTACTCAGCAACAGAAAACTAATACAATGGTAGATTAGACAGGACTAACTTATGGTGTTTTCCTGGAGAAGGGAGACTTTTAGCACTGAGGCTTTCAACTAACATTGCTGACCAAGAGAACCTATATTGAGTTTTCTGTATCTTCCCTGGTAAATCCAGGCCAAGTTTGTATATAATAAATGAGATCTCCTTGCCCACCTCCTGAGGATTTCCGGTCTGGTACCCAGTGTAAATATCTACTTGATGTTAGAATTAAGAGCATAGAAAGGAGTGTATACATTTCCCTACTATTATAAATGCATCTACCTCATTCTATGCAAATAATATGATACAGACAAACTCTATAAGTTTTTTTCAGGTAGGATTCAATTTTCATAATTTTTGATTCATTTAACCAATTAGCAAAGGTCTACAGAGCACCTGCCATGTGCTAGAACTGTGCTGAGTGTGATGAAAGATCGAAGGAAATGAGACACATGTCTACTCTTTGAGGAGCTTGAGTGAGAAGTTAAATAACAGGAGATTCAAGATGGCAGAGTAGATAAATGCTATGCTTGCCTCATCCCATGAACACATCAAAATTACAAATAAATTATAGAACAATCATCCTGGAAAACGACCTGAAATCTAACTGAACAGAAGTTTTATCACTAAGGATATAAAGAAAAAGCCACGTCAGAATTGATGGGGGTGGGGGAGACGGAGATGAGGAATGTGCTGGTTCCAAACCTCCATGTGGCGGATAAAAATTAGAAGGGATATCTCAGCCACAGAAGTCCCCCCCAGAGGAAAGATCCCTCTTTCCACATGAGGGTTTCCACCCTGGAGTACTAGTGCTGGGAAGAGGAGGTCGCACAACTTCTGGCTGTGAAAAACAGTGGGGATTCTGACCATCTGGGTGGGACAGAAAGCTGCAGGAAACCCAGACATCCTCTTAAAGGGACCGCAAAGGCACTCACCCCAGGCTCCGGTGGAGGGACATTGACTCTGGAGGCATCAAAGACATGTGGGTAGAGATTGAGTTGTGGAACTTCAAGGCGAGGACTCGAGGGATGGTCCCCATTTTCCCAATGTGGAGCCCTCCCCCAAGCAGCTGGTAGGCAGGCGCCATCTTTCTGGCGCGGAGCCCGCCCCCACAGGCCAAATGTGAATCTGATTGGCCTGGTGAGATCTGCTGCTCCACCAGGCTGACTCACTGAGACCCTGCCTCCCCCAATTTGTGTACCACAGGTGGCTTTATCGGAGGCTGAATCTTATGGGAGCTGGAAGGTAGCAGCAGACCTTGGGGTGTCCTGATATTTTGCAGAGATACCTCAGACATGCTACTGGTGGCAGACATCCTCAGTTTGCAGTGCAGCCTCTCCCACGCATCTCCAGGGTTAGCACAGGGTTAGACTAACCATGGATCACTTTGTAGTTCCTACCACATACTCCCCAGCCAGTCACAGGCAGTAGTGGACCTGGGCCTGCACCAGAGTCCCTCCCAAAAGACGCCAGAACCAACTATTTGGAGGTTGGTTTTAGACAACAACAGAGCACCACCCAATTAGCCCCACAAACAACACAAACAAAGGGCCATTTCAACAGGTGCCAGAGCCCACTGGTGCAAATCCTGATCCGTGAGGTAAGCCCCACACAGTAGCCCATAAGCTGTGGACATGGCCAAACCCCACAGCCAGTCAGCCTGAGGTTCAATACCACCCCCTGACATGCCAATAGCAATCAAGTCTCTACTATAACAGCAGGGCACACACAACCCACATAAGGTGCACTCCTGGAACACCTGGACCAGTGACCAGGGAAACTGTGCCAACATCTGACAGGGCATCCATTACATAATGCCTCTCGGCAAGACTGGAAGATATAGCAGCCCTGCCTAATGAATAGAAACAAACACAGAGAGGCAGCCAAAATGAGGAAATAAAGAAATGCATCCCAAATGAAAGAACAGGAAAAAACTCCAGAAATCCTTGCAGACTTTCCCTAACGTTTATTAACCAGAATTACATCTCATGCTTGTGTCTAATCCAGTCAGAACCCCACTCCCTGGGGCAGTGTTGGGAGCTTATCTCCCCTGAAGCATGAGGCCTCAGGAGGGTGGAGACTTGAACAGAGCTGGGGTACTCCTCAAAGGAGGAAGAGAAATGAAGGGTGGCGGGAAAGGCTGTCTACTGACAATATCAGTGAGTGTTGTGATTAAAGATAGTAATGGCTGCTCTCACTGGGAGACAGAAAAGATCTGACAGAGGGCATACAGTTACAACTGTGACAAACACTGTAACCAGAGAGAAGCATGCTGTCAGAGGATAGTAGGGTAATCCCAGCATGGTCATGGGTCAAAACAGGCCATTCAGAGGAAATGAAAAATGAGAAGGAATGAGCCAGGCATAGGGTTGAGAGGAGAACAATCCAGGCAGAGGGAACAGGCCCACATGAAAAGAGATCAGTGCAGGGGAGCTCTGGGAGGGAGGGAGGGAGGGAGGGAGGGAGAGAGGGAGGGAGGGAGGGAGGGAGGGAGGGAGGGAGGGAGGAAAATGGCATGGGATGAGCATGGGGCAGCTTGTAGGTTCCTTCCGGCACCACGGAAAGAAATGTGGATCGTATCCTAAGAGTATTGCAAGGGCACTGAAGGTTTCAAAATGGGTATGACATGATTCAGCTTGTGTTTTTGAAAGATCAGTCTGGTTGCTGTGAGGAGAATGGATGGAAGGGGAAGAAGCTGTCAGAAGACTACAGGTTCATCTAATGGTGGTTTGGCAACAAGAGGGATGAGGGGAAAGTGGACAGAATTGAGTATGAATGGCATTATAGTGCTCCGGGGGATATGAGGGTGGGGCGGTCCCGGGACCTCTTCCCCAAATGCAGGGTCTGTCCCAGAGGCTAAGACTTGCAGGCCTACACAGAACCCTGCTGTCCAGGGAGCCATGAAATGCCATGTGGGAGTCAGAAGAAGGTGAGATCACAGCTTTGGGAGCTTGAGGGTGGGCCTGATGACACAGGCGGCTTCTGAAGGAAGGTGGTATTTGAGTAGGGCACCAAAGGCTGTGCAGAGCAGCCCAGGGAGAGGAACCGGCATGACCCATAGCAGGGACGCAGGATAGGAGGGCCTAGAAGGGGAGGAGCAAGTAGCAGAATTTGCAGGGGTTTGTGACGGGATGTTCCGGGAAATAAGGCGAGGAAAGTCATGGGCATCAGCTTAAGGAGAGTTCTGCGTGGCAGGCTAGGATCAGCAAATAAAAGGGGGGCAAAAAAAGTTTCAGTCAAGTCTGATTTGGCTACAAAACCTCTTAGTTTTCCTAGGAATAATCAAGGTGCTAATGGGGATTTGGTGATTTATCCACTGGATGGACTTGCACTATCTCTTCCTGGTATCACCATTCCCTGCAGGTCACTTGCCAATGATTTCTAACTTGTTTCTGAAATACAGCCCTTCATTGTTTCCTGGGGACTGGTGCTAGGGATTCTAGCATGAAAAGGCCTGGGTCCCGCTCTCAAAGGGTCTAAGAATTGAACAGATGAAGAGACAAATTGCAATAAATGGAATTAAATCTTTTGGAGGAGGTGCTACAAAGGAGGGAAAAATTCTCTCTACTACCTGGAGTGTGGGGCTAGATTTCAGACAGGTGGTGATATTTAACTGGGCCTTGAAGGATGAGTAGGAGTTTGCCAGGAAAAGAAGCGAGGTGGGAAGGCCTTTCAAACACAGGAAATGGTCTGTGCAAACACACACACACACACACACACACACACACACACACACATCTCAATTCTTACACCTTCAATCCTACAAGCTCTACAGAAAATACATTTTTAAGTTTTATTTTCAGGCTCTTAGGAAAAGTTTGGTGATAATTCATGAGTTATTTTAGTTGCTACAGAATGGGAACTGACATCTAAGTAGTTGACCATCATAAACATGCATTTTATCTCTCATTAACAAGAAGTCAGGATTTTAGCAAATCAAAGTGGTTATATCCTCTACACACAATTATTCCTCAGTGAGCTTTTACTGATTTTTTACTTTTCCAGGGCAGCAAGGAAAGGAATCTTAAATCTGTGTTTCTGGAGACTAGTAAATGCGTTAGTCATCATTGAAACCCCCGTCTCTTTAGTTTTTCACACAAGGATGGGAGATGTCATCATTCACTGTCCTATCTGGTGCCTACTTTCAGTATTTGCAGGAAATTGGTCCCCTCTGAACTTCCTAAGTGTTCATAAAAGTTATCTCAGACCCAAAGGGGCACCCAGGACCACCCTGTCTCCGAAATGAGCCAATTACTAATTTTAGCTCAAGATAAAAAAAAAAACACACAAATATTTCAAGACAGTCTATGCGGTTATGAGAAGGTGAGCAAGGCATTCATGTAAGACTGGAAAGAATTATCCTCTCATCCAACACCCTCATCTAACAAAGGTGTGGACATAGAGGCCCAGTGAGGCGAGCTGACCAGCTTAGGTTGCCCTGAGCCTGGGAGCAAAGCCTGACCCAAAGCTGCAGCAGGCAGAACAGGGGTGGAAGACAGCAAGGACAAGCTGCGTGACAGAGCAGAAGCATTTTGGGGAACTGATCCCTCACAGGCAATATCTGATGTACTTCCTCTCTCCTCCACACTCCACCCTCTCTTGCCTTCTCTCTCTCTTTCCTTTTCTCTCACACTAGGGTCATGCATCAGTTGCCAAAAGGTGAGGACATTTCCTGATGCCATTGCAACACTGGGAAGTTGTCTTAAGGGAGGCTGGACCCCATTCTGAGCACCAGCCCAAGAAAGGAAAGGCCTGGAGCTGCCCTGCTGTGGGGAGAGGCCTGGTCCCCTTCTCCCTGTCCCCTGCCAGTGCTGAGCCTGACCATGTCCCTGGCTGAATCCATCAGCCTCTGGAATGAAGGGGTGCTGGCAGCCGACAAGAAGGACTGGAAGGGAGCCCTGGACGCCTTCACTGCTGTCCAGGACCCGCACTCCAGGATTTGCTTCAACATTGGCTGCGTGCATACCATCCTGGAAAACATGCCCGAGGCAGAGAAGGTGAGTGGAAGTGCTTCTCCCCTGGGCCGCCTCTGTGCCCTTGTCATTAGTGGTTGCTAGCCCTGGCTGCAGTTTAGAAGCCTCTCACTCAGGAGCTTTACAAGAAGAAAAGCTGCCCAGGACCCCCCCCCCCCCCCCGAGGTCCTGATTAAATTGGCCTTGGGGAGGGGCCTGGGCAGGCTCTTCAGAGGGTTCTAAATGAGCCCAGGGCTGAGGACCACAAGCTGTGCGTTACCTCTCATTTCTTCTCCATCTATTAAATCCACGTCATTCTGGCATCATTCTTTCACCCCCTTCATGAAGACTCCCCTTGTTATGTTTTCTTCTATAAACGCCTGCTGGCCACAGGATTCCCATCTCATGCTTCCCAGCTGAGGATACAAGCACCTCTTTGGCTCCTCTAGGCATTCGTGTGGGTGAGCTCTTCTGTCTGCCCAAAAGATAGAGAGGAGGCCCTTAAGAAAAAAGAGGCCTCATCTCAAGTGACAATTCTGATCAATTACGGCAGGAGGCAATCATACCGTGATTGATTCATGGTGTCTGCCCAGGGGCCCATGTACAGTGTCTCTGCATCTGTTTCAACTATTTTTTCTCTCTCATATTCCTAAGTATGGAGTTGAGCATTCTAACATCACCCTTTGGGTGGGTCGTGGTGAGCTGGAAAGGCTATGGAGTTTGGAAGCAGATGTAGAATCAAATCCCAGCTCTGACTTTCTCTCTGGACCTTTGATCGGTCCTCAGCAAGTCCTATAGGCTTCCGGCTCTCAGTTTCTTGAGGGGTTAAATATCTTGAGGATTAAGTGGGCACCCACTGTTAAAATGCTGTCACTCCACACCACCGAAGTGTAACTGTGAGTTCTTATTTTTACCTTTTACTGCCAATCTTTGCAAGGTCATGTGGACAGATGACTCCCTGGCCCACTTAAAGGGCCAGTTCCTCTCACAGCCTGTGGCCAGTCGTGAGCAAAGACGAGGGAGGCGAGAAGCTTCTTAGAACACCTGTGCAGACTGATAAGTCCATCTCAGGTCCAGCGTGGGCAGACAGGAGGAGCACACAAGGGCCCTGCCTCCCCCACACACCCCATATCTGGCTGGAGGGAGGACAGTGGCCTCCTCTCAGGGGCCTGCCAAGGGGCTGAGTAAATTAGCATCCTACATTCCCAGGGCTGCTGGAGACAAAGTGCACATTGTTGGGGAGAAGCAACTGCCCAGCAATGCCGGGCAGCTAGTCTGGGGTAGCTATGCCAGCAGGGGCTGTTAGCTGCCACCTACACAGGTCCCTGGGCGGGGCTGTGCCCGCCACCGGCACCTCTGGGCTGGCTCCCTTCACGCCTCGCTCTCACCTCGCTGGATTTCTTCTTGCATTCTTCTGCTTCTGGCCTTCTTGTTCTCCCTGTCGTTCGGTTTCCGGCTGGAGTCCTTCCTCCTGGTATTTTATATGCATTCTTATTTGTTATTATTTTATTTTATTTTTCTATTTTTTATTTTTTTGAGGGCAGTATTACTGGCCCTCATTTGTGGGATCCGAACCGGGGCCACTGGCTTCCCAAGCAGGCGCTTAACCACCGCGCCACTCGGCCAGCCCTTGTTATTGTTTTAATTGTGTAACATTTATAGAACACACACATATAATACTGAATCTCACATTTTAATGGCTGTTTCCATATTTAATTACTTTTATTATTTGAATCCTGTCAGTCACCTTGAAAGGCAGATATTAATATACTCCATTTTACAGAGGAGAACTAAGTTTCAAGGAAATTAGGTAACTCGCCTCATGCCATGTCACCAGGAGGTAACAACACAGGCGCTCTGACTCAGGGTACGTGACTCCTAAGCTTCCTGCCACCGTCAGGACACCAATCATGCTCATGACCCTTCTTGCCTCGCCCTCTGGCTGATCTCACACCTCCTCCGGCCTGGCTCCTTGGCCACAAATGGGCTCTTCCTCCCTGCAGGCCTTCTCTAGAAGCATTAACCGAGACAAGCATTTGGCGGTGGCGTACTTCCAACGAGGGATGCTCTACTACCGGATGGAGAAGTAAGTGGTCCAGAGTTGCATGAGCCGGGGAGGTTCGCAGAGAAACCTGGAGAGGGTCTCAGTGATGCTAGACTGGGTGTTCGATAAGTGTCCTCCTCGCCTCTGTTGGGAGCTTCTCTGAACAGTTACACAATAAATCAGCAAGAGGCAGAAGCCCTCCCTGGTGAGGGAAGACAGGCCTGCCACCTGGCCATAAATCAGCGTGTCATAGTTCACAATGAACCTGGTAACCACCACAGGCCTGGTATTCAGCCCATGTGGCACCCTACCAGCATCCTTGAAAGGTCATAGCCTAGACAATGCCAGTTGTAAACTATTGACAAGGGAACACCCCTGATGGCCCACCACTGTGGGGGGTTGAACTGTCACAATGAGGATTATCGTGAAACCACATCAAAACCAACCTTCCTTCCTGCAGAATGTGTTTTCAAAAGCCTGATTTAATCCATTCAGTGAAATATAATTATAATTCAGCCACCAAAATGAGAATGCCAACTATTAACCTATGTATAAGAATACATTCGTATGGATAAATAAGTAGCATAGATAGTAATATAGAAAAAAGTTCACAGTAAGTGTTAAACTTAAAACACGGGTTTCAAAACAGTATATATAGCACAATCCCATTTGTTTCACAGAATAGTCTGGAAGGCCATAGACCACACCATTGTCAGCAGTTCTCTCCAGGTGGTGACATCATAGGAGTTTCCATTTTCTTCCGTCAGCCTACCTATATTTTTTGGTGTGCTTATAGTCAACACAAAATAATTAGTCAAAAGATAAGTAAACAGAAAATCGAAGTGAATCTCCATTTCACACCTCTCCCCCAAATACTCCAATAACAAACATACAAACATACAAAGGAAAAATATTCTAAACAGAAACTTAGAACGCTTTAGGGGTTGACAAACTTTTGTAGACATTGTTCCATTAGTGTGCACAAGTTGTAGGAAAGGGTAAACTCAGGATAATCAAGAACTTTTAGTGAAAATGGTCAGAGCCTGGTGTGTGTGTGTGTGTGTGTGTGTGTGTGTGTGAGAGAGAGAGAGAGAGAGAGAGAGAGAGAGAGAGAGAGAGAGAGAATGTGTGCGTGCACATATGCTAGCAAGTGAGGCAGGGTGCTGGTGGAGCAAAAGACAGGCTGCAGACAGCGTCCAGGCATGGGGATGGGGGCTGGGCTCTGCCCCTGTGCAACCCTGAAAGCCTTTGATCCTAGGGTTTGGTCAGAATCAGAGTCTGTAAAGCCACTGGGCTCAGCTGTCGCTAGGGGCAACCACAAGTAGCTGAGAGGACTTCCAGGCAAGAAGTAAGCAACAGAAGTGAAGTCTTTCCCAAAGAAAAACCACAGAGGCAACCTGGGGAGAGAAAGCCTGGGATTGGGAGAAGACATGCAGGCATTTACCTTCCAGCAGCATCAGGCTCCTGGCTAAACCCTTCTGTCTTCCTTCTTAACCTCCTTCTTTTCATTCCCCCTTCCCTCATCCCCTCTGTTCTCCAGATGTACAGAATATACAGGAAGCCTGAGCACAAATCCTCCAGTGGATCTTTAATCTTAAAAGACAAGCTCTAAGGCCATCCTCTAATTAGCTTTCACAGCCTATCATGAAGAGAGACACTGGCAAGACAGAAGCCTCCCAGGAAAATTTTCTATGTGAAAATGCCCAGAAATTCGAGTCTGAAAGGCTTGAAAGACCTAGGAATAAGATCTAGGATTCAATTAGTCTGCAATTGGCTACAGAGTAGTTAAATCTGAGAGAAAAATCTACCAAATTTTTGCCAACAACTACCGATGGAGGGAATAATATAAACGAGGCATTCTTCTTCACCTTTGAGTTACCTGCTTTGTTTTTGCTGCATCTGTAGACATTGGTGTCCCTCCGCCCGCAAGGTTCTGCTGTTGACCCTTTTCCCTTTTATCCTTATAGCAGTGGTTGTTACATGCTGAAATGTATGGGTTATCTTCCCAGAAATACACACACAAGGCAATACATAATTTTATGTGCAATTTCACAGGGGTTCAGTGTCCTCTGAAAGTCCACATATGAACCCTTAGGGGTCCCACCCTCTGCCATAGTGGGTCCTCCATCTGTAACCAGCTGGCTATTAAATCTCTACCTGGGATCAGCCTAGAGCCTCTTTTCCTACTCCTTGTCAAGTTGACCTCTTAAATATCTCATATTCGCCCATTCCGCCCCATGCCTACCAGCACAGCCCAGGTTTAGACCCTCGTTTTTCACCAGGACTATCACTTCTAAACCAATATCCCAGCCACCAGTCTTGTCTTCTCTACCCTCATTCCGGAGTGATCTGAAAAAAAATCAGTGTGATTCTGCTTAAGAACTTCCCATGGATCCCATTGGTAGAGCACAAAGGCCGAATTCCTTTGCCTGTTCCTGTGTGGTCCAGCCACGGCCTACCCTCCGGCTCGTTTTTCTGCCCGTTTGCCCCAGTCACAGTCAACCACTAGGGTGGCGACTACTCTCTTTTGTGCCCTTTTTATAACATCTGTCTTCTCTGTGACAGATATCTGTTCACATATTTGTCTCCTCTACTGCTCTGTGGGTTTCTTGAGAGAATAAATCTTTATTTATTCACTCTTGTATTTCAGTATCTAGGATAATCATTAATAAATGCTTATGGAATTAATTAAAGCGAGAAAACTATAGCCTCTGCTTGCAGGAACTTATTCATTACATGGGGTAAACCACCCAGGTCACCAACTAGTCACTATAATGCAAGCAGAATGAGTTAAGTGCTATAAGAGATATTTTAAAGTAAGAGCCATGGGGAACTAGAAAAATTACTTCTTTATGAGCGGATTAGGAATGCCTTCGGGTTACAATGGGGCTTGTTTCAGGGTAATACTGCTATGGATGTGGGTTTTTGGTCTCAGGTTTCCCCACTTTCTTATGTCATGGTGTTGCTCTCTAGAGTTCCACAGGACAAGATTAGAGTGCATTTCTAAGAAAGTCAGTGGTCAGTCTCACCTCTCTCGGGGTCTCACCTCTCTGGGGGTCAGTCTCACCTCTCTCACCGTAGCCTGTCATCTGGAAGGGGGAAGGAAACGCTGAGCTGTGTTGCAGGCCCTGGGCCTTTTTATGAACCTTGGGGCTGTGATAGAAGATAACGGAGAGGCCCTTTAAATGTTGCTAGCCTACGGAGGCAGCAGCAAAAGCCTTTTCCTGCTGTCTTTGAAACTGGGAAGGGCATGACCTCCAACCCCTGTCACAAAGGTGTTTGGCATTTTGACTTCTGTCAGCTGCTAAAAGTCTCCATTCTCCTGGACTCTTGATGGCATGGGGCACGGGTAGAACAGAAACAATCAGGATCTTCAGCGGTTTCTAAGAAACCTTTACAGGGAGTATTACAAAAGTGAAAATTATAAACTCTCTCAGGCTCAGAGCTTGTGAAAAGCCACCCAAGGTTCCCCCTGGGGGAAGAGGGGGCTGTGGATCCAGCTCAGCCAAGGCGCTCAACGGGGCGTCATTCTGGAACCTTGTAGGGAGCCACCGGCACCCTGGCGTCACAGGGGACACTATGCATTCCAAATAGCCTGGAAGAGAACCAAAGAAGGGCTGGAGAGAGGCGGGGGCTACCACTGCTCGGCCCACCTGCACGCAAGGCTTCATGATATTTGGGGATTTCAGGCTGAGCTGGTTCAGACCCTGGGCAGAGGGCAGCAGAGTTGTGTGTCAAAGTGGACACCCCTGGGGTGCAGCCCCAGGAAACAAGTGGGGGAAGGGAACGGGGTGGGGGTGAGGGGAGGTGATGGAGGCTGAGGACTGGCCCACAGCAGGCAGCCAGGGCGGGGCTTTTAAAAGCATGTTTAGACACCTACTTGTAGCCTGGGGACCCTCACCCAACTTTTTAACACAAAGAGAGTGCTTTGAATAATTTGTCAGTTCTTTCTCTCTCCCTCCCACTACGCCCAGATCTTTAGATATCTTGATGGCCTGGAGGATTATGAGAGGTCATAATTGATGGCCTAGAGGTCATTCAGTACCAGGTGACACAGGCAGTGTCACTTCACAGTTGAAATGCATCTGCTTCCCCAGCTTGCCAGGGAGGAAGGTACAACTGTAGGTCAAATCTGACAGGACCTCAAGTGTGCCCTCTGAGGCCCTTCAGCTCTCACACACAGGCAGGGGACACGATGGGACCACAGGTGCCCGTGGAACAGGACACCTGCCTTTCCACAGGCCCCTCCCTCCTTGGATCAATGAATTGGAGGCAGTCACCCAATCTTCCAGCTTAAAAGGAAGCAGTAGAAATGCATGAAAGGATGTGGAAACATCTTGAAACGCTTCCTAAGGAATAGCTTGCATGCTTTCATAGGTTTTAAAATCATATTCATTCACGACAAGGATATGTTAGAGAAAGCCATCCCCATGTTTCAAACCCAGGCTGCCTCCTTCCATTATTATCCAGCCGCTGCTGCTGGGTGACCCAGTGCCGACGGATGACCAGCTTCTCCCCCCACCCCCCACTCCGGAGACTCATTCCTTAGGATTCTTTTGGCCAGCCCGCCCTCCTGGTCAGCGCCAGGCTTCCCTGAGATCAGAGTGCCAGCTCTGCAACCCTGGATTTTTATTTCCTGATAAATATCACTTAAGCATGTACTAAATGATTGGGATATGAATTTAACTGCCAAAGTTTTAGAGCTGAATAATAATAATAATAATAATAATAATAATAATAATATAAATGATTACATATGCCAGGTACTGTCCTAAGCACCTGAATGCTTCACCTCATTTAGTTCTCACAAAAACCCTGGGAGGCACATGCTATTGTTATTCTGAACAAGAGAAAACAGACTCAGAGAAATTAAATAACTTGCCCTTTGTCACTAGATAGTAAGTGGCAGAGCCAGGACTCAAGTCCATGTGGCTTTGACTCCAGAAATTAGACCCAGGACCACATACTAGCAAGCTCCTCATATTTTGTGCTCCTTGAATATAATATGCTCCTTGTACACAATACACTCTTTATATTAATGATGCAGAGCCGGATGCCAGGGAAATCATTTGCAGGGTCTCCCAGCTGGAGCTGATGGGTCTAGTCCTGGTCCCCTGGCCCCTGTCCTAGGATGCCTTCACTGCACCACACCACATCTCGGGGGGCCTTGCCAGCCTGAGTTCAAATTTCAGGCTTTCCTCCAAGAGAAGCTACACATGGCAGCTCTGGGTCAGACAGTGGCTGGGGCCTGGGGTTCATGTCCCCGGGTAGGAGCCACAACCCGCAGTCAACTTTGTTCCTGCCAGGCCAGGAGGCTGAGGGGTGGGGATAGCTTGGTTTCTGCTGCTCCCCCACCCCTCCATTCCCTACCTCACCCCACCTCTGCACCCTGCAGCCCAGCAATAGCTCCCTCCCACCAGGGCCTCTGAGGAGGCGTGGTCCAGGTGCTGCCCACACTGTCGATGTGACCAGCTCCACTTTCTGCCGTGAATCCAACGACAGCAGCCCGGATACACCTTGAACCAGGCAGCACAAGGCCAACCCAAGAAAGCACAAGGCAGTGCCAGGAGCAGTGTTAGAAATGCGACCAGGCTAAAGTGGTGGTTTCTTTTTCCTTTTTTTCCAAAGTGTGTGGAGGAGTAGGGAGAGGGCAGGAGGCTCAGCAGGCCACAAAGCCGAGAGCTAAGCTGGGTCTGGGTTGGCTGTGTGGGGCTCTCCTGGCCTTTGGCTGGGAGTGAGCAGAAGTCAAAATCAGCTGGCAGGGGCACAGGGCCCCCCAGGGAGAGAAGCAGGACTCTTCTGCCAAGTGACAAGCGGGCTGTCAGAAAGGTGGGCACAGAGAAGGAAACACCTGCGACTACCTTGGGAGCAGGGTAGCAACCAGGGGCTCAGGGTTGGAGGAAAACCTGGAGCAGATCAAAGGGGATTGGAGAGGCTTCTTGTCCCAGTGAACTGGATGGATAAAGGGACGCCGTTGCACATGTTATTCTGCCATTTTCCCTCCGGGCCCTGAACTGGGCTATGTTCTCCCTCTACCCTGCAGATACGATTCCGCTATTAAAGACCTTAGAGAGGCCTTGACTCAGCTTCGAGGGAACCAGCTGATAGATTACAAGATCCTGGGGTTACAGTTCAAGCTGTTTGCCTGTGAGGTAAGGAGGAAGGACCCAGCCTGGACACGAGTGTGTGGGCCTGTGGAAGCTTCCCGAACAATGTGCATCATTCAGGTGGATGGGCTATTATGTTAACAAACTCAAAACCACGGGCTTGCTCTCCATGCAGGGCCTGCCGTCACCTCGCTCAGTGCACCACTTACAGACCATGCTTTCTGCCATTAATGGGTCTGGCCTCGTGTCCTTGGTCGATACCCGAAGAGAGAGGGAGGATAATTTGGCACAAATTGGTTCCCTCTTGCTCAAAGAACAGCTAGCTCAAAGCACAAATTTGGGAGAGGTTTCCATACACGGATGCCTTACTTTCTGTTATCCCGAAAGGGAGAAACGTGACTGGCTTTGATTTCACAGGTTTGTGGACTTTTTCCAACCAACCCTCCCCACATCCCTCCTAAACCTCAAATAACCCAGTAACTTTAAAAGCTCAAATCCCTCCAAATATCCTTGATGTTTATTTGGAAGAATCGCTGAAACAAGTCCCCTTGCTTTAGTTTCTCAGGCAGGAGAAGCCAGTGTTTCCAAGGTCGCTCAGGCCTAATGATAGAGTCCTCCACTGCCCAGGCCCCCGGCAAAGTGTGTCCATCCAGCCCGCAGCAGGCTAGCAGCTTACTCCACTGCTCCGTCTAAGGACATGAGGCTTTGGGATGGCAACTGGTTTGCATGTGGCCAGCTTCTAGAGCAGGGTTTCTCAACTGGGGTGCTTTTGATACGTTTGACCAGATACTTCTTCATTGTAGAGTACTGTCCTGTGCATTGCAGGGTGTTTAGCAGCATCCCTGGCCTCTACTTGTTAAACGCCTATAGCACCCCATCCTAAAATATCTCTAGACATGGCCAATCCCTGAGAACCACTTACATAGATTAAAGGGTTGGGGGACCAAGTAATTCTAGAGAAAGGATCATAAAACAGTGACATCAAAGCAGAATTCTGTGGGAGGGATGTTCCCCTGTAGCTGGGGTTGAAATAACCCGGGGACGGGTAATACTGGTTATATGGGCCTCTCTGCATGTGAAGCTGGGCTTTTCAGAGTCTCAGGCCCTTCTGCCACATGGGACCCTCCCATCATTACCCTATTTATAATGCCGTTTCTCCCTCCCCGCGGGGTCTAACTCTGGCCCTGAGAAATCACACCATCCTTTTTGAAAGGAAGCTCAGGCTTTTACAGTCACAGAGTCAAAAAAATCCTGCTGTGGAGAAAAGGCCTTAAGAGAAGGTGGCTTAGAACTGAATAAGGAGTTTCAAAAGGCCTTGAGTTCTCCTTTCTTCCTACACACGTGGTGGAGGGTAGGTTGGGCTAGCCAAGCATGTATACAGAAGGCAGCAGCTCACAGAGG
Organism: Aselliscus stoliczkanus; assembly: GCA_033961575.1. Taxonomy (NCBI): domain Eukaryota; kingdom Metazoa; phylum Chordata; class Mammalia; order Chiroptera; family Hipposideridae; genus Aselliscus; species Aselliscus stoliczkanus. Next base: position 67,865,085 of record CM066739.1, on the reverse strand, counting down.
CTCAGAGATAGCCCAAGAAGGGAGCCTAGTTGTATTTTGTATTGTTCTTTTATCTTGCTGATGCATCCAAAAGATTGGATTCTGTAAGTTGTGGAGCATAATAATAAAACAAGCACTCATGAACCTGCCACCCAACTCAAGGCCTGGGAAACTATGGCTGTTGTTGAATGTGCTATCCCCTTCCTGCCCCAGGTGAAATGCTGCTCCGGGTTTGTGCCATCTCTTTCCAGCTCCACCGGACTTTTGCCCAGAGTTTCTTCATGCCCGTCTGACTGTATCACAGTTTTCTTACTCCCGTGTTCCAGGCAGGACGATGCACCTAGAACTCTGTCTCTCCCCACCCCGCACCTGTCCAGTCTTCCAGCCTCGTCTCAGTGGCAAGAGCTGGTCTGGGAGGTGACATACATGTATTTTACTCTCAATTCATCTGTGGGGTCTTGAGCGTGCCCCTCTTCTTGGTACGAAAGAACACAATAGTTCTTGTCCCCGCAACAGACTTGGTTGTAGAAAGAATGCACACGATGTTGGATTTATGTATTACATGATGTTTACTTCACACCCTCCTTGTGCTGGACATTACTTGTTGGCAAGATTGATTCTGTGACACTTTAGATATTCCCAGGAGAGCTGGGAAAGGGACAAATGTCACCAGGCAACATTCCAGGAGCATCCTACAAGCTCTTCCCTGGTACCTGGATCCGGTTTTATGGTGTGGCCTCTGCTTTTCCAGGTGCTATATAACATCGCCTTCATGTACGCCAAGAAGGAGGAATGGAAAAAGGCAGAAGAACACTTAGCACTGGCTACGAGCATGAAGTCTGAGCCCAGACATTCCAAAATTGACAAAGCCATGGAGTGTGTTTGGGTAAGCCTGTGGGTGATGCGGGGTGGTGAGGGGGTGTCACTGGATTTTTATGTGTTGCAATGGTGCTTGGACTTACTCTGACATCTGGGTAACACTGACCTAGCGGGGATAGTTCCATGAAGGATCCATGCAGGATCTTGAATCTGGAAGCGCTGAGGAGCCGAGGCCTAGAGTACAAGACAGACGAGCCCTGCCTCAGGCCAGCCCAGAGTGGGGCTCCGTGGCAGCACATAGGGAGCAGGAGGCTGTAGGCTGGAGCCAAGCATGCGAGGACAGAGTCTGTGCTTGCTTGCTCACTGCTGAGTCCTCGCAGCCTGGCACAGTGTCAGGCACACGATGGCTCTCATCAAAAATGCGTTGGTTATATGAATGACTGGTGAAAATTATCCATAGTTTGAGCACATTTGGGATGAAGCTAGTTTTAAATCAGGTCTTTAAAACACCAGGAACTAGAGGGCACAGTCAGTGTTTGTGCACCTGTCGAAATCAGGAGACACCGATCCCAAGAGAGCGCCCTTAAGGCCTTGTTTGGGTCCTGGGCCACCCCTGTGGTTGCGGTGCCTCCTATGCTGTGAGTGACAGCACCACCTGAGCTACACAAAGCGGGCGAGGGCCAGCTCCCCTGGGAAAAGAGGGTGCTGGGTAGATACCACCGACAGGTGTCCACAAGCCTCTCAGTGTAAAGCGATATTGAAACCAACTGTTCCTTCCTTGCACACCCTGAAATACTAACAAGTTCAGTCCTTGCCCATGTAGAAAAAATGCTCTTGTGAGGTTATCTCAATGGACCCTTGCATCTGTTTAGTGAGGGAGGCAGGACAAGACTCGTTATCCCCATTTTACAGGTAGGGAAGTACTGTGGTCTGTGTTACAGAAACAGAAGCTGTACGAGCCAGTGGTGATCCCTGTGGGCAGGCTGTTTCGACCAAATGAGAGGCAAGTGGCTCAGCTGGTCAAGAAGGATTACCTAGGCAAGGCGACGGTAGGTGGGCTCTCAGCTTCCCCTAGTCTCCTATGGCTTCGGCCAGGCAGACCAAGGTGGGGAGGAGGAACTCATGGGAAAAGAGCATCTCCTACCCGATGGTTCAGCCCCGGGAGGGCGGCGAGAGACTGCTTAACAGTCTGGTCTTGATGAAAATGGGCAAATGGTTCTAGTTTATTTTCTCCAGGCTTCTCTCATTCCTCCCTTCCAGCCTGACCTTGGGAGAGAGGCACAGGGTTACTATCAGGATGCTGAGTCTTGGGGACGGAGCCGGTGGAAAGAAAACACAGCTACAAGGCTCTCACCAAATGTGGACAGAACATGTTAGGGGAACAGACCAGCATGGAATCCTTTTGGCTTAATGCTTTTTGTGGTCCCACTTCCACAGCCCTGTGATTAGACTCCTTCTTAAGCTGTACTCCTTCCAAATCCAGGGCTTAAATGCTTTCAGAAATGATCCAACATGAGTCAACAGTCCCCTCCCAAAACTACACTTGACTTTGACACATTTGTAGGCTACAGTTGCCCACTAATAAAAGAGCTGGTTCTGGCACCATAGAGAGCCTGGGTTCGTGTTATTACCCCAATGTCCATCAAGAGAAGGACAGAGAAACAAAATGTGATATAGCCATACAATGGGAAACAGAGGAATGAAGTCCCAATACAACTTATAATGCGGACAAACCTTGAAACCATTATGCTGTGTGAGGGAAGCCAGACACAAAAGCCACATGTTTCCCAATTCCACGTATATGAAATGTCTAGGAGAGATAAATGCACAGAAATAGAAAACAAATTGATGATTGCCAGGTGCTAGGAGGAGAAGGGATGTGAACTAACTGCTTAATGGGAATGGCACTTCTTGGGTTGGTGACAACGTTCTAGAACTAGACAGAGGTGGTGGCTGCACAGCATTGTGACTGCACTAAATGCCACTGAGCCACTCACTTTTAAAATGGTTAATATTATACGATGTGAATTTTACTGCAATAAAAAAAAAATGTTCAAAAAAGAGAAAAAGACAGAGCGGACCTGCTGGGTTAGTGGGGGTGGGGCAGTACTAGTTTCTTCAGATGCTGGAACTCGGACCCAGAGGGTCAGCAGGCCGGACCTCAGCCAATGTTCACCCCGGGACCAGGCATCAGGGAGGGCGGAGTCAGCGCGTGCAAAAGGAGGGGATCTTGGGGAAACCACGGAAGGGTGGGAGCCGGGCTTCCCCTCACACGCTCCTCCTTCCACTGCAGGTGGTGGCGTCTGTGGTGGACCAAGACAGTTTCTCGGGCTTTGCCCCTCTCCAGCCTCAGGTGACGTGGTGCCTCCTTCTCCATGGATCTAGGTCTCCAGATCTAGCTGGAGAGAATGTGTCTGCTGAGCTGCCTCATTTTAAGGGCTCCTTCAAGGGACCTCTCAGTGCTGCCGAGGGTGCCTGCCTGCCAGGCCACAGGTTCCAGGACTGGTAGAGGAGTAAGGCAGTTGTAGGCCTAACCTCAAGTCCTCAGAAACCAACTCTCTAGCTTCCCCCCAAATGCCAGTCTTCGCCTCTCTAAGTTCTAAGAGAGCTGTTGAGCATCTCTCCTGAAACCTCACCTATTCCCTCAGAAAACTGAAATGCAAGTTCTCGAAGGCTCTTTATCGATGCCTCTTTTCAGACACCAGGAGGGGACCCCTGTGGGGGTCCGGGGCCTAATGCCACGAGCTCTCCTGGCTGCACCCATCTGCCCTTGTGCAGGGGTTCTCTCGGGAACACAGGCGGGGGGGCCCAGTGGACCATCTTTCTGCCTAAGCCAAGCTCAGAGACATGCTTCCAGATGGACTGGATGACAGGGGGTCTAGAAATGCGAAGGCTGAGCTTCCTTGAGAAGGTGAAGCAGGCTGAGGAGAATTCGAGCTGTGTTGGAAGAGAACCATAATGGGCAGAAGCGCTGGTCAGCACTAGCGGGGGAGGGGTTTCTGAGCATGGCGCCTACACATACCTGGTCACTCCTGGGAGCAGCGCTGACATTCTGACCGGGGTCAGTGTAATGACTGCTGGCCCAGAACGTGACTGAGGCTGGGGCTCTGGAGAGTGGGATGGACAGAGGACAGAGAGAGATGCCAGATTCTTTGGTCCCTCTCACACTACACTGAGAAAAACCTTGAGGAAGTCCCTTGGGCTTCAGAGCAGCCAGAGTGGGGAGCAGCCCGGATAACTAGACTTCACAGTACTCAGGAGAGAACAGGGAACATGCATTGAAAGGAGATTCTTGCCTGGTGGATGGATCTTGAGTTGATTTTAAATACCCACAAGTGTCATGTGATACAGTCGACATTAATTATAGAACAGAGCTTTTGGAAAGTGTCCTAGGAAAGAGGCAGAGCTCAAGGTCAAAAGCACCCTCATGGCGCCATGGTGCCCTGGGACAGCTAAACTTCTCTAGAAACCAGGTCTGACTGAAGACAATTGCTGTGCCGGTGAAACCTGTACAGAGGAAGCTGGTGGGAGGTGTTATTTTCCAGTGTCTAGTCCAGGCACGCTGTGCCCTCTCCCTAGAGTGTTCCGATGGAGCCAGAAATTCATTCTTTGATTTTCTAGCCTGGAAGAAGGCTCAAATTACCACTAACAGTCTGTTCTCTCTCCCCCTCCTTGCTTTATTGTCCTGTCCTTCTTCATGTCTCTTGACTGTCCAATAGGCAGCTGAGCCTCCGCCCAGACCCAAAACGCCAGAGATCTTCAAGTAAGTTACATGTGGATCCATATGTGGAATATCCAAGCTCAAAGCCTGAACTGATGGCAATAGATAGGGGTGAAGAAGATGAAGCTGGAATCAGGGTCTAAATCTTGTGGAATTTAGTCTGGTGTGTTGGCTCCTTCTGTTTCAAGGTTAGAGTGGAGCAATACAGTGCAGACAGGAGTCTCGTCTGTGGTGGCACTGACCATGGGGGCCTGGCTAGAGCTGCATGGTGTCCCTGTGTCCCCATGTCAACGTACACATATAGTGAGGCGTTGTTAATGAACTGCAGCAGCATCCCATGGAACATAGCTCCCCTACCGTTCCCCCACCCCACACCGTGGGCTGGAACACTGGCCTAGGGCTAGAGAGCAAGTCCACTCCACTACAGCCCCCCAAGTGGAGGCCGAGCTCTCTAGAATCCGGCGAGCAGAGTGGGAAGCTAGAATGGTCTGTCCCTTCCTGTGTGTTCGTTTTTCACTCCCTGTTGGCACATATTTTCTGAAGAAGAGGAAGGACTCAAGAAAAAGAAGTCCTTCTTCTGGAAGACGAGGCGCCAAGAATGACATAACCTCCAGCTTTAAGAGTCGCCTCTAAATAAGGAAGCAGGCCTAGCTCCCCTGCCCCATAAAGAAAGGTTTTTCAAACGTGAAAAAGTACCAACGCAGCTATAAAAAGGAGAGGGCTGCATTCGCGCATCCCTAAACTCCGTCTGCTGGAGGAGTCTGTGTCCTCCGTGTCCATAGGCACCATGTTTGGAAACAGCAAAAAGGGCTGCGGGGAAAGGAACAGGGTGGGACGTGGGAGGGACCCAGCAAGCCCCAGGTGAAAGGAGGAGCCGGAAACCAACACAGCAGGCAGCCTTGAAGCCGGCCTCCCAGCCACACATTCCCAAGTGACACAAATGGGACATCCCAGAGCCTTGGAGAGCCAGGCAGGTTGTGAGGAAACGGTCAAGGGGAAATGACATTGCAAACTCAGAGCAGACAGCCGCCTACCCTCATTACAGCGCCCCCGCCCAGCACAAGGCCCCTTCTCTCTGTGGGCCTGCCTGCCCTGGAGATGCCTCTCCGTGGGTTCTCGTCCCTCCTCCCCTCCTCACCTTTCTCACCTGCCTTCCACCTGGGCCACTCCAGGCCGGAAGCTGGAGCTGACCAAGCATGGCCAGGGAAACATCCTGCTCCCGCGGGGCGGGGAGCGCAAGGATCACAAGGCACCACACGGTGCTGTTTCGTTTCTTCCCTTCTTGCCCCACTGTGTCTATGGTTGTGGGGCTCGTTCATGTGCAGTTCCCAACGTTGTCCTCTCGGGCAGGCAAGCCCCCGCTCAGGGTCACAGAGGCAGTTAGACGTGGCCCGAAGGTGTGTCTCGGCTCCAGGTCCTGGTCCCATAGCTCTGTGAGGGGATCTCGTGTGCACCCCCTGCAGGGCTCTGGAAGGGGAGGCCCACCGCGTGCTGTTCGGGTTTGTGCCTGAGACACAGGAGGAGCTGCAGGTCATGCCAGGGAATATCGTCTTCGTCTTGAAGAAGGGCAATGACAACTGGGCTACGGTCATGTTCAACGGGCAGGTAGGTCTTCAGGGGGTCGGGGGTGGCTTTTCGGGCATGGGATCCTGGCAGCACAGGGCAGAGCTTTCTGAGAAGCAGTATCTGCCCCCTTCCCCCATGTCTCTGGGCTGGTCTGCGCTGCGGGTACGGATGCGCACTATCTTTATCTCCCCCTTTCTGATCCCATGACGTCGCACTGCAGACGGGGCTTGTGCCCTGCAACTACCTTGAACCAGTCGAGCTGCGGATCCATCCTCAGCAGCAGCAGCCCCAGGTAATTTGGGCCAAGGCCTCCCATCCCCCCACCCACTGACGGACCTCTCCACCGAGGCGAGTAGAGCAGTGTGGAAATGGTGCTGTGACCCAGCCCTGAGCCCGCCCTGAGTTGGCGCCAGCCACCCAGAGCGGAACCTGGGGATGAGGGAAACACCCACATGCGCTGAGCGGAAGCATCTGCTGGACCCCTTGGGCCCTGCCACCTCTGTGATTCCTCCTGGTCAGTGGTGACCCAAGACCCAAAGCCAGTAGTATATGAAGGTTAGGTCTTCCCAGACAGGTCCTCTTCACCTGGAAGAATAGTCAATGTGTTGGCTGGTGAAATGCCATTAAAAAAAAAAAAAAGGTCTGCTTCAGAGCTGAATGAGTTAGGCCTTCCCTGTCAGTGCTTCAGAAGTTGCCACCACCCCCTCCATCACCCTTCAAAGACCTCCCCTCTCTAGCCTGTGCCACCAGTTGCCCTCCGTGGGCGTGGCCCTCCTTGGTCAGATCACTACATTCAGATGACTTGAAACGTTTGCAAAGAGAGGTAGAAGCCAGGGTTCTTATTTCTACTGCGGTTTGCTTTCACCAAACCCACCATGCCCCTCCCCTTTTAACCCACACTTTCCTTAGTCTCCCCTGAATGTCACCACTCCAACTTTTAGGAGACCGTTTGCATCTGGCTCCTTTCCATAAGGGTCTGCAGGGTCTCCACCAGAACCCCCACTCCTACTCTTTTTTTTTTTTTTTTGAGGGCAGTGTCACTGGCCCTCATATGTGGGACCCGAACCGGGGCCGCTGGCTTCCCAAGCCAGCGCTTAACCACCGCGCCACTCGGCCGGCCCCCCACTCCTACTCTTAACTTTGTCGGAATGAAAGTTCTCACCATCTCGTCCTGTCACCTCTAGGAGGAAATCTCCCCAGAATCTGATATTCCAACTCCTCCAACTTCCAGTGCTCCTGGAAGACCCTCGTTATCACCAGGTTAGTGTCCCTGGAGTAAGAGCCTGGGCACAGGAGCACCCCAGGCTGCTTCCTGAAGGACAGTTGCTCTCCTCTCAGCTAATGACTGCACAGCCTAGAGCCCCATCTCCCGCACCACCACCCCATGCCCTTGTCCCCACCTGCTCCAGAACACTCACGGGTAAATGTAGCTGGTTTGGAGGGCAGTGAGTGTCTCAGTTCATGCAGTCACTGACCCCCTCAGTCATTAACACTAAAACCCTGTCCCAGGAGGAATGGTTTGAAGTAACTGGCCAGGTTTACCTCAGAGCGGGACCGAGTGGCTCTTTGCAAAGGTCTGAGGAGTTCTATCTGGAAGAGAATCTGCTCTGCAGAGCCTGGAGGGACAAAGACCAAGAGGCAGATGTGAAAGGGAGACCCTCCCCATGTGTGGAGAGGGCTGCCCTGGGAAGTAACGCATGTTTTGTTACTGATGCAGTTTAAGCAGATTCTAAATAAGTGTTTGGTAGAGAGGCACTAAACAGGTGGTTTGTCCAGATTTTAGATCAAGCTTTGTGATGCCCACCCGATCATTAGAATCGCTTGGGATGCTCCCCACACCCATTTGTATTTTGGAAGATGTCAAACCCACAGAAAAGCTGATAGTACGAAAAAAACACCAGAATACCTTTCACCTATACTCACCAATTGTTAACATTTTGCATCATGTACTTGGCCTGCTCCCATCTCTCTAACGTTTTTTTCAAGTGCTTGGGCCACTTGAGTTAGACTCATGACACGTCACCCCACACTTCACCCCACTCCTCAGGATGTTCTTCTGCATAACCCGGATACAATTGTTATATCTAGAACATTTAACACTAAGATAATGTTATAGGATTTGTATTTCCTATTCAGATTTCTCCAATTAACCCGACCCCCTCAAATATCCTTGATAGGTAGGTTGTTTTTCTGTCTAGGGGTCCACCAAGGATCAATGTTAACCTAGGAAGATCCTAAGAATATTGATTCCTAGGCCTTTGATTCTGATTTTTTAGGGCTGGAATTGGGCTTAAGAATCATTATTTCTAGAAAAACACTTCCCAAGTGATACAAATGATCAAGCTGGATTTGACATCAGTGGTTTTTGATCATGAATGCCTTATGGTGAATATGCATACTTCTCTTATATAAATTATATGTCATATTCATATATTATGCAATTAGAAAACATACACAAAAATAAAAGGTGAGGTAAATAGTTGTTCTAACATTTCTTCTTGTGGCCCCTGACTCATCGTGCACTCCATTTTTCTTTGCTTTGGAGCCCACTGGTATAACTGACTTTGGGGATCCCTGCTGCCCCCCCTGGGTTGGTAAGGATGTGATGGTCCTTTGATAATTACCTATACACTCCCTAGAAGCAGAAATTGGGTTCCTTTGTGTGTCCGTGAGTTTGCTCGTCACATTTTCCAGGTGTGAGATTTTACCCACGTTTCTTAAGGTTAACAATCACCCCAGAGATTAAAGGGTATGAAGTTAGATGTCCTGTTCTAAGAGGTTCCATTCTGTGTATGGCAGGGGCAGGCCAAGACTGTTCATTCATCTTTTACTTCTTACCTTTTCCACTTAGGTCAGAAAGAAAAAGAAGAGCTCAAGGTAACATTTTTCCCTTGTACTATTTCAAGTGGTAGGGAGTGCATGAGCTTGGGCTATCCGCCATGGCCTTGTCTACCTGGATCATAGAAATAGTCCCGAAGAAAAGGCAGACCAACTGTTACCATACACACAGTCCATAGGCCAGGGACCCCCTCCACAATCTCCCCAAACCCCATTGCACGCAGTTCCTATGGGCTCATAGCTGGTGGGCCAGATCTTGCTCAGGAATTTCTATCCAAGCAAGAGTTGGGGTTCTAAGGACCTTCACGTGACTGAGAAACCAGTTACTTGTTGGCGTGCCCCCAGCTACATACAGTACTCCCTGTGCTGCCAGTAAGGCTGTGGGAACCAGGATGTTGTTAAGAGGAAGCCTGTCACGAGTCCCATTTGCTTCCTCTCCCCTCAGGAAGTAAAGCTCAGCGTCCCCCTGCTCTACACACTCAAGGTGCATTACAACTACACGGTGCTCATGGAGACTCGGCTCGGGCTCCCCTACAGCCAGGTCCGGGACCTGGTGGCCAAAAAGCTGGCGCTCCTGCCGGAACACACCAAGCTGAGGTGAGCTACAGGCAGGCAGCCGTGTGAGTACAGCCGGAGACCTGGCGTGCCTGGAGGAGGACAGAAGAGGGGCGGCTTTGCACTGATGTTCTCTGACTCGGTTCTTCCTCATGGTCTCTACCCAGCTATCGGCCTCAGGACAGCCGTGAGCTGGTGCCCCTCTCAGAAGACAACATGAAGGCTGCCTGGGGCCAAGTGAAAAACTACTGCCTGACTCTGTGGTGTGAGAACACGGTGGTGAGTGCAGTGAGCCCAAGGACACCCGAGCTCGTGTTTCTCTTGGCCACCTCCGCAACAATTCAACATTTATCAAGCACTCATTTTAGCCAAGGGTTTTTTTTTTTTTTTTTTGAGGGCAGTATCACTGGCTCTCATATGTAGGACCGAACCAGGGCTGCTGGCTTCCTAGGCCAGCGCTTAACCACCACGCCACTCGGCCGGCCCTAAGCACTCATTTTATACTCCCAGTCTCAATTGCAGCGAGGTAACAGGTTCAGAAAGGTTACACTGCTGGTAAACCGTGGAGCTGGGACACACACCTAGGCCTTCAGACTCCCTGGGGCCGTTTCCACCTTGCTGCACTGCCTTTCCCTGAAGACCACCCGCCAAGGTTGGAGCAAACGGTGCTGGGAAATGAGAACTTTTAACATTCACTTTGGCATGCAGCCTTGCAGGCCTTCTAATGATTTGTTTTTTATTGTTTTTTGAGGGCGGTGTCACTGGCCCTCATATGTGGGACCCAAACCGGGGCCGATGGCCTCCCAAGCCAGCGCTCAACCACCGTGCCACTCAGCCGGCCCTGATTTCTTAAATCCTATGATTCACATCTCTAGAAACTGCATCCTTCTTCATTTATGGGTCAAAACTCACCATAACGGGGACTAAGGTGTGCAGTTACATATACAAGAAAAGGAAAGCCTTTTTCCTGGCCTTAGTATGGCTCTGTGCAGTGTTCTCAAACTTTAGCAAGCATCAGAATTACCTAGAGGACTTGTTCAGAGAGACTGCTGGGTCCTACTCATTGTGGTTTCTGATTTAACCTGTTTGAGATAGAGCCTTAAATTTCCATTTCTAAGAAGGTCCCATGTTGCGGGTGCTGCAGAAAGGGTGTTGGGACTCCAAGACACAGGTTTGAGTTTGCATTCTGTCACTTACTTGTGACTCAACCTGCTTCTCTATCTGAAATGTAACAGTAATGCCTGTTCTGCCTTTCTCAGGGTTACTGTAAGGTTTCAGTAAGATTTTAAGGCTAGATGGTCCTCCAGACCTTTTGTTTCATTTATCCAGTCATCCGGTATTCATCAAGTAGGTCAGTTAATAAAGATTTACAAAGGGTGTAAACCTTCCTGAGTCCACATCCTAGGTGCTACCCTGGCACTTCACCAACTGATTCCTTTAGTGATGATGTTCACTGGTCAGGAAGTGAGGAAAACTAACAGGCCCTTTATTGTTTCAGGGTGACCAAGGCTTTCCAGATGAACCCAAGGAAAGTGAACAATCAGATGCTGAAAACCGGAAACCTGAACTTCAGCTTAAGGAAGGGAGCAAAGTGGTAGCACTCTTCAGTTATGAGGCCACCAAACCAGAAGATCTGGAGTTTCTGGAAGGAGATGTAATCCAGGTTATATCAATGGGTAAATGCTCCTCTTGGATTATAGAAACTAATTCACGTTAGTAGAAATACATTCAAGGGCAGAGGGAAGAAAAGATCACCAACCTACAAAGCAAACTGTAGCCAGTGGTTTTCAAGTCCTTCCTCTCAGTGGGAGGGAGGAGGACTGAATGCTCAGCCTTTCCATTTGTTGCTCTAATGGGCAAGGAAGCAAGATGGCTGACTTGGATGACATTTCAATACATTTACATTTAAAGATGGCTACGTTTTAGAAGACATGGATTCTCATCCCCAGAATTAATGAATTGGAAGATAGCTGGAATCGTTATGCCATTGCACCAATCCACATACTTACCTTCTGCAAACCATAGTTCTTTGGATATATGATCTTCTCAAAGATGAGGGTAGAAGGGTGAATTTTGTCTTGAAAGCTTAGCTATTCAGAATTGCTGTCTCTGGTGACTTTTTTTTTTTTTTTTTTTTTAAGATTTTATTGGGGATTTGGTGGAGGGGAACAGCATTGGGGAATCGGGGAAGGGGAACAGACAAGTTGCTGTCTTCTTGTTCTTCAGTTTAGTTGCGGAGGATGTTGCTTCACTGTTGGTATCGTCATTGCGCTCTTCCCGGATGAGGCAGATCGGTCGCTGGCCTCTGGATGTCGCTCATCGCGGCTATTGGCAGCTCACGCTTGGCTGACAGCCGCTCACGCTGGCTGCGGGCCACTTACTGTAGCCTATGGCAGCCCACTGCAGCAGAAGCTGCAGCCTACATCTGGTGACTTTCTTGATTTGGGTAGGAATCAAACACTGAAAATTACAACAGTGTGGAGAGAGTTCTAACATAGTGCTTGTTAAACTACGGTATGCCCAAGCATCCTTTGGAGAGTTTGTTAAATACAATTCCTTGGCCCAGCTCCCAGAGATGTTGATTCAGGTTTGGGATGGGAACCACAAAGTTGTACTTCTAACAAGCTTCTGGTCTACTGACTATCCTGAGAAGTGCTGTTCTAACTCAAGATCTGACAGTCTTATTTCTCTACCTGGAAGCAAACAAGAGTCCCATCAACAGCTTTGCTCACAGGACTAAAGTGCTGTGCATTAACAATGCAAGGGAGTAAACACAGAAAATCCTGCAGATCGAGAAATGAGAAAGGGGGACTTCAAAGTTATGGGGATAGAGAATGAGTATACAAGTATGTGACAAGTAACGCAAAATGGGCAATGAAATATAGAATCACGGGGCACTGCCAGTGCGTAGCTCCCGACATGGGAGATGGGGAATTCAATGGTAACAACTGGGTCTCATAACTCCGTGCGCCATTTTCTAAGTGTCACTATCAACCAACCAGCTAAATTGTCCAGAGCTATTGCGGGGTTGGGGGCTGGGGAGGAATTAAAAACAAGAGAACACACAGGAAAACTTTCTGGTGTGGATATGGAGAGGTGGTGTACTCCTTACTATGATTGTACAAGTCTAAGTTGGTTTAACTCTGCAAGTACCCATGTACTTTGAATATTTATTGTAATAAACAGAAAACGAACTCAGCATAAATATTGGGTGGGTCTGGGGGGGAGTCCAATTGTACTCAACAGTTGAGATGGTTTCATCACAAAGTTCCTCAAACTTGAATATGAACCACCTGGGGATCTTGTTAAAACGGATTCTGACTCAAGTTTGGGGTAGGGCCTGACGTTTTGCATTTCTAAACTACTCCCAGGATCCAGCACAAGCGAATGCTTCCCGTCCATGACTCCTGTTTTAGGTAGGAAAGACCAAGACAGTGGTTTGTAATCAGAATGACCTTGGGAGAACTGGAATGCCCAGCTGCACCCCACACCAATTAAGTGTCTGGGGACAGGACGCAAGCAGCAGCTCTCATGTCCCATCTAGATGTGTCACATGCCATGACCGGGCTCTGGTGGATGAGCTCTGCAGTGTGTCCTACCCAAGCTGTCTGATATGTATCAGCAGAATGAACCCAAACAAGCAATTAATTTCTCTAGGTCTCTTTTACCTTAGTAAAATGGAGGTAATGTCTACAAGTGCATTATTATGAAGTGAGTTATATATATGAAACCATCTTCTAGTACAGTGCCTGTACTTTAAAGACTCAAAATAGTTGTTAAAATACTTGTCTTATAAACATGGACTGAACCCATCACTAGTTCCAATTCTCAGTTCTTTGTTCTTCCACTAGTGAACACTCATTAGCAACATATTTTTAACCAATGGCATATCCCTTTCTTGTAGTCAGAACAGATTCCCAACAAAGCTCAGAAAAAAATTCTCCCGTTAAAGAAATCATATCTAAAGTCATTGTTCGATTTCGTCTTTACACTTTCCAACACTGATTTTTCTGTTAGCACAAAGGGGGATGGAGTGCTGACCACAGAACTGGGTGGAATGCACACATGGAGTCATTTTCCTGCACTGGTTTTAGAAATCAATGTCTGCTTTTCCGTTTTTATCAGTGAATGAAGAATGGCTGGAAGGGGAGTGCAAAGGGAACATCGGCATCTTCCCCAAGGCTTTTGTTGAAGAACGTACAACTACAGACCTGGAAAGCACTCCTAAAAGGGTCTAGGATGGTTCGCAGCTGACGACATTGAAGAAAGAAAAAAAAAAAAAAAAGTACTGTGTCATCTGTAAGTTTTAGGGGGGACTGAGCTCATTATGGTTTGGAAGTGTTTCGCTAATCCAGTGCCGTTAAAATGCCACCTATTAGGCATGATGTGAGAACTGGGGATTATGATCACCTTGGGGATGGAGTGGGGGGACTGGTAGGAAGTGTCTTGAAGGGCATGAGGGGGTGTTCTAGGGTGCTGATGATGTTTCATGCTCTGAGTGCTGGCTCCCCAGATATGTTCACTTTGTGAAAAATTCACTGAGTTGTACAGTTATTGTTGGTACACTTCTCTGTGTGACAAAAATAAAAAACGTAGAAAAACAAGACACCCAGAGTGCAAGCCCATGGCCTACGTGTAACTCTATGGATATGCCACTACTGTCAGACTCCTGGGGCCTGGAGTACCTTGCAGAAGGCACGCACACACACAAAATTACTTTTTTTTGGTAAGTCTTGTTGCTTAAACAGAACCTAGGCTGGGTTAAGTTCCCATGGAATACAACTTACAGTTCCATAGAGAATTAAAATCCTACTAGAATTACATCCCTTCATGCCTTCTCAGAGAGGAACGCTTGTTGAAAGTTCAATACTGAGTATACTCCACTAACACATGATGAAAAGCTGTATTCAGGAAGCCAGCTGGTTAGGAGGATCCTGTTAGTTAACATTTTATAGTATGAGTAATACTAGTGCACTTGATAGAATGCTATGGTTTTATTTTGGTTATCACCTGACCAAATGGCCTGTTTCAGGGGTTACCTTGGGTGAAAGATTCCTAGGGCATGGCCTTAGTTCTCCTCCCTCTGTTCTTCCTGTAGAGTATACATGGCTTTGTTAACAATTTTCCAGTGTAGGTGCTTGTGAAAAGCAGAGTTAGGAAATGGGGTATAGACTGTATCAACACAGAGGCAAAAGGACAGCTGGGCGGTGTGAAAGCGCAGCCTGGTAGCTAAGGCGCTGGCTTCCGGCAGCCACTGCTGAAGGTAACACTCCAGACATGCAACCCCAAAGCTAAGAACGATACTCACTGTTACTGCTCATCAGACATAGTGAATTTTATAGGCCAAAAGCATAAATTATCTCTGAATTGCCTTATAAACAGAGACAACAGGGATAAAAATGGTGGATGTTAACTCCTTTGCATAAGCCATTCTTTATTAAATAAAATCATGTTGACAGTTTCTTTCTACCCATCCCTTTCCATATAATGCATACTGATCTGGAATGCTACTGGAAGCAAAAACAGCCCTGATGCATATTTGAATTCTGACCACCTTTGCTTTCTTCTAGATGACTTCTGAGTAGTTGAAGTTCTTGCTTTTTTTAAGTTGGATTTTCTTTTAGGGTAGAAAAGAAACCATCTCTACACAGATCTGGTTGGAGAATGTGGTTTAATTAAAGGCAAAGCTGATTTCAGCAGCTGCAGGTCTTGCACAGACAGACCAAAACAAAACAAAACTAAACAAAACCCCAAACAAAACAGAACACAAAGGAAAGCTGACGACACAAACCCAGTTTCTGAGGAGGATCCTCCTCTCCTCACTGTTCCGCACTGAGGATGAGAAGCCGAGGAGCCCCGTCCCAAGAGTCAGAAAACGTCCCAACACCAAATTCTCATGCAGAAGTGGGGCGCAGATGGGATGTGCGAGCTGCTGGGAGTGAGATGGGAACCTGGGGAGCTGGTCTAGGGTGCAAGACTCAGTGACGGTTGAAACGCTGGAATGTTGCAGCTGCCTGGATGCAGAGCTCAAACACACAGGGTGGGTGAAGGCGGTGGGATGGAGGCGGGCGGGGCGGGATGGGGAGGGAGGCGGAGGGCAGGTCTGGGCCGGAGAGAAGCGCACCGGGTTTCATACTGCCACGGCGGGGGGAAGGCTTCACCTTTTCAGACCTTCCAAAAAAAACAAACAAAAAAACCCCCAAACACCACATCAAACTAAGAACACAGTAATGCCAGCATCCGGGACTCCAACCACACTCGCTGAAGAGCAGTGGGCATGAATGTCACCCCTTTTCACTGCTGGGGTTACCCAGACTCCAGGGGCTCCTGGATGGGCTTTGCTCTGCAGCCGTTTTCCAGCTCTGCATCCTACGCTCACGCCCTCCAGTCCGACACGCCACCCCGCCCTTCTGGGAGGGCAGACGGGCGCGTGCGCAAAAGCACTCACACATACACACAAAGGAAAACCTCCCAGAAAAGAAACCCAGCATTAGCACAGCAATTGGACATTTCGATTGTTTCCATAACTTCCCCTTAAAAGATTACTTTTCCAGGAAAGACTAACAGAAATGCTGTCCTTCTGTTTCTCCACGAGAACCTTTTCAGTCCTCCTTCCTTCTAATAAATATTAAGTAAGTTTATTTTCCTTTCTTCCGCCTTTCCCAGAATGGACTTCATTTTCTTCTGTGCATGACGCATGCACGTGTCCGTGTTGCCTTCGTTTCACTCTGAAGGTGGAGGTTGGAAGACTGCAGCTGGGCGGGCGCCCAGCGCCTCTGGTCATGCAGACACCGCTGCTTCCTTCCTCTTCAGACTGTCATTCGGGCCCCAACTGCTGGACCCCATGCTGTTGCTTCTTGCGAGATGTTGTTGCACTCAGGAGGAGTAAGAACAGTTACTGGCATACAGCATAGGGCAGGAGAGGGGGGGGAAGGAGGACAGGGACACAAAAACCACCCAAATGAGAAATAACCACACTGAAAGCTTCTACCTATTAAAACGTCAGGCCGCACGTGGACTGGCCTGCCTTCTGGGAGACTGCTTGCTCTGTTACTGCAAAATGTACAGGAATCGAAAACGTTAATTGGAAACCCTACAGCAGTCATCTGCTCGTCCAGCCTAGCACTGCCACCAACACTGCGGCCTCCATCGGGGCTCGAGCACCTACATACAGAGTGAAGGGCATTTCCCGCTGGAGTCTCCAGGCCGGACAAGGGCCTACCAGGACCTTCTGAGTGAGGGCTGAGGCCTGGGACTCGCCCTTGTGGGACACTTCCACGGGCTGAAGAGGTCTGATTCCCCCTCCTGTCACCACCAACCTCTCAGGAGCAGTGAACGGGGCTTTCCTTGCTACACACTGACTAGAAGCAGCACAGCTGTGTATGGAAGAATTCAGTGTGATTTCTTTTCCTTTCTTTTTTTTCTTTTACTACTGAGAGTAATAACAATAATAAAAGATGTTTAGGAATAATTTCTACTACATTCTCAGTCAGCAAAGTAATCATTAATGGATTCCTATTTTATTCCCCAAAGAGGAAAAAAGGACGACTGCGAAGTTCCCCTTGGCTTCTCCCATCTGCCTTCCCTTCTCAGCTTTCACTTCCCATGTGGCTGGGGACATGCACGATGGAGAAGGTGAGAGGCGGTGATTTCAGATAACTGAGCGAGACAAACAGCAGTTCCTCTCTCCCTCCGGAGGGCCCGGGGGGGACGGAGAGTTCCTGATGGTTTTTCTTTTTGTTGCACTGCGGACATTTCGTGCACACTCAGCGGGCTGGTGGAACGCTTACACCCTCTCGACAGCAAAAAACAGAAAAGAGGGCCGCCACCTGCAGGGGACTGTGTGGGCCAGTCCTGCAAAACCCAGCATGCCATGGTTTATGGAGCCTTCGTTCCCAGGGTTGCCATTTTGACCTCAGTGTGGAGGGTTCATGGTGCCTTGTCCCCGCTGCTGTTTCTGTTTCTGCTGCATTAACAGCTGCTCCAGAGCGGATGGTCCAGGATGCATCATGGAACTGGACCAGATAGACTGAAAAACAGCCCCAAGCTTGTCAGCGGAGGGCAAGGGCCTGCCTGACTCAAAGGGTTTGTTTTTCAATCCCAGCCAAATATAAAGGCATATATGTCCCAAGATCCCCACTCCTAAAAAAATGAGCTATTAGAAAACATCATTGCAGGACTGTCTTCGACACTAGTTAGTTCCCATTAAGATCATTTTACACCAGAAAAGGTGAAAGTACATTTTATATGAAGTCTTTTTAGTAAAACTCAACTCCATGTGGGACCACAGAGTATTTACTATAAAGGTTTTATGTAAACAAGGCATTTAAAAAAAATTAGATGCCCTCCTTTTACTTGCTCAGAAAAGACTGAAATCAAACATGCCAAAGTGAATGAGAATTTTCTTAACCTTAGGATGCAACTAAGACCTTTGTGTTTCTGTCTCCCTAAAGATACAGCTTGATCACTAGTGAATTCACAAATTAGAAAAGAAAATCCCATCCAAGAATCTTGTAAGGCAGGCTATGTTTCTAGAACTCCGCCTGATATGTGCTATGCATCACTAGGCTCCAAGGGCCTTAGGAGTAAACCTGGCTCTTTTCGTAAATGAAAGCGGACACATCTCTGTGTTTCTCGCTCCTGACACCCACTCACCTTTAGGCTTTCCATGAGGACAGCAGAGGAATCCTCCATGGAGGGGCCATGGCCTGTCCAGGGGCCACTTGGAGTGCTGGTCTGATGCCAACTGCTCTCAGAGGATGTTGCAGAGAGATAATCAATGCCAAACCCACCCATGGCTAAGGGATGAAAAGAGATGAGAAGGATTCAAGAAGATGTTCCCTCACTGTCAAATACCGAAAGCCAGGGGAAGACAGAGTAAGCTGTCACTTCTGAGACGCAGTGAAGTCTGGACCTCACCTGGCTTGTCCGTTTTCCACCGATCTGCGGCTCTCCTATCCCTGTTATCTGGAGTCCCAATGGGTCCAAAATTGGAGAATGGAACAGAATTATGGTTGTGGGTTGGAGGGGAGCTTGGCAGGCTGCTTGGGTTAGAGGAATGAGGAGATTGGCTGGCTGGTGTTGAATGATCTATTGAACAACAGCAAAATAGGGCACTAAATAGACAAGATGTTTCACAAACATACCAAGAACTAGAGTTTCCTGTAGACCTAGCTGATCACTTAAGTTCTACTAAAAATAATCACAGGGCTTTGGAGGGAAGTCCCCAAAAGGGACTCTGCCAGATGCACATGCGTGTTTCATCACACACATATCTAAGGCATATTCCCTGCCCTAGAACAAAACAAAACAGTAAACAATGTCGCTGAGGGCATGCGCTAATGTGGCACACCTGTTTCAGGTTAAGTACCTACTGATTTTCTTTGTCAGAAATGGAATTGCCTAACCTTAAGAATTATTATTAGAGGCCGGCCGAGTGGCACAGTGGTTAAGCGCTGGCCTGGGAAGCCAGCGGCCCCCGTTCGGTCCCACATATGAGGGCCAGTGACACTGCCCTCAAAAAAAAAAAAAGAATTACTATTAGATTTGACTCCATTTATGAAATAGGGATTAAAAAAAAATCTGTATTTTAAAAAGTGCAACTTCTCTTGCAAAGAATAAATATCTACAAATAAAACTAAAATACAGCTGAAAAAACCTTAAGATACAACCCGTGTTTTTTTCCCTTACAATTCTGCTGGTTACTGAGGATGTGAAAAATTTTTCTAGTGCCATCTGTTATGTAAATTGGCTCATCAGGCCTTTTTTCTATTTTCTTTCAGAAGTTAAAAAACAAAAAACCTAATATATTTATAATTACAAAATCATGGTAACTCTTAATTAGTGTGAGTGCGGTCTATAATTGAAAGACTAATAAATACCTGAACTGGCAGGAAGTGATGGAGACCACGGAGTCCCCTCAAACAGGGAGTACAGTGATGTTTCCTGGGGGGCCATCGAGGGATTAAGTTCTGCTTTGGAGTTGGTTGTCAGGCTTTTCCCATACACCTCATTGAACACACTGTTATTTGGGTGTCTTTCCTGAAAGACAAGGACAACCAAGTTATACACGCATTCCCAAGAAGAACGATGTGAGGAAATGCTATTAGGTTCACGCTCACGGATGCCTGATACACCTTAAGCTTCTCCTACCAGGACAAACTTTTGAAGGCTTTTGTTTTCTTTTAGTTTTCCTGTTAAATTCCTTTTCCCTTTGTTTTCCCTTACTCATGAATTTTGCTCAATCTATATAAACCACCCAGGTTAAAAAGTTTAAATAATTTATTTGGCTGAACAGAGCCCTAAGGATTTTCATTATTAATGAGCAGTTAAAGGGTTCAAACTTATACAAGTCTCTAGTGGATCCCAAGGGAGAGGAATAAAATCAAATATCCAAAGGACACCGGTACATGAAAGAGAAAAACAGACGTACTGAATCAAAGAGAGCAGGAAAGGAAACAGCAATCTAGAGTGAACACACAAAGCAGGATCCTTCACTGTTTACCCACCTGATTGAGAGAGAATCCGGTGAGCGACAGGAAAGAGGATGAATGTGACATGAGCTCGTTGGGCTTCTCCAATAAGGATTTCTTCACAGTCCGGAAAAAGAAAGGTAGTTAAATTATGCCTTCCATTTTCTATTACTCTTAAGATACTATACAACCAGAGTAAGACTACACTTTAAGTATACTTGTACTCACCCAGTGTGTACAATGTAAGGCCTAAAAGATGTGAATTTCAAATCTGTTAATACCATGACACCAGCTAAGTGCCATCACCACAGGCGAGTTAGAGCCCTCCTCTTTGCTCAGTACCTTGAGTCTAGCACAGAGACTCTGGCAGGGGCCAGGGACCGTGGAAACGGCAGTTCTGAGTGTTTACTAGGCACAAACCTTAGGGATCCTCTTGTCAAGTTACATTTCAAATACTCTCAAAACAAGATGCTGAACTGATGTGGCACTGTTTTCTCCCCAAGGTTTTAAAACAGTGACATTAATGACTTAAAAAAGCTGACTCTCTGATGCTCATTGTCACTGAACAGTTGATCAACAACTATTACTATTAAATGCCTACTACACCCAAGGCATTTTGCACACACACTGTGTCGTTAGCGTTGATAAATACAGGAAGGGGCGAGCGCAACAGGAACGAGGGATTAGGACACAGGTGGGCAGAGACGCGCCCCAGGCTCCCAGCCAGGCAGGCAGAAAGCGAGGGCGAGGCAGGCAAACTGGCAGAAGCAGCAGCTTGGCAGCTGGGCCTTCCCCAGTCCCAGGCGCCATCAGGGCACCACTGCTGCTCCAGGTTTTAGGGGAGCTTTTATTTCTGCTGACTTGGGGTGAAAATGGGAGCTCTCTATGGCCACCCACCCAGGCAAATTCTTAAGGGAATTTCTGTCTGAATGCCATTCAGCTTTTAATTCCCTTAATACTAAAATCAATGCATTTTAATCTTATAAATGTTTTCTTGCCTCGTGTTTATGGGTAAGAAACAGCTAGGAAGTAAAACTCAGAACTGTTTTCCATTTTATTATGGTGGCGTGCAAGGAGGGGGAAAAAGCCTTACAGCATACATTTTTCTTATACCTCCTTCCCTTAATAAGATAAACACTGACAGGCTTATTACAGTGACATGTTTTGATATGCAGACTAGGTTCTAGAGGAGTATTTTTTTTTTTTTTTGAGGGCTGTGTTCACTGGCCCTCATATGTGGGACCCAAACTGGGGCCGCTGGCTTCCCAAGCCAGTGCTTAACCACCGTGCCACTCAGCCGGCCCCTAAATTTTTTTTTTTTAAGAGGGCAGTGTCACTGGCCCTCATATGTGGGATCTGAACCGGGGCCGCTGGCTTCCCAAGCCAGCTCTTAACCACTGCGCCACTTGGCCGGTCCCAGAAGAGTATTTTTAAAAGATGCCACTAATCAGTTCTTAGAATGTATTTTATACCCTTATAGTTATTTTTTTTATCTCTGCATTCACTCATTTATGGCAGCCCAGCAACATTTATGAGTAGAACCCTCTTTATTTTTACTCATTCTGTTAATAATTCTGGCTCTTAATTTAACCAGGGCTCTCAGTTAACCAAACAGAAAAGAGCCGCATACAGTTCAGTAATGCCAGTGAAAAATCTAGGACATATTTCATGTCATAATTTGAGTACAATAAGAAAAATCTCACTGTTCCTAAATAAGATTAAAGGACACTTTCCTGGGTCCAGACAGAAGTGAGCTGATCTGCCAGCATCACGTCCTGTGTGTGACCAGCCCTGCAGGAGGCTTTCTGGGTAACACATAGAACCGAGCTATGACTCTAAGATTTGGGGTAACTAAGGAGTCAGAAATGTTTTGCGCCAATCTCCTACCATTTGGGCCTTCGGGAGACAAGTTCTACAATTCTGTAAAGAGGGAAAACCCCAAAAAGAAGAAATCACCTATTCCAAGTATTACATAAGCTCAGAAAAGCAGCTGGGGTTAGAGCAAGAAGAATGTCAAATACATACAAAGAGGCTTCTTCCAGGAAGAGAGGCGAGAGGCCCCAGCAGAGCTGGGTAAAGATCAGGAGGGTTAGAGAAAATCAGCTCTTCCTCTTCCTCCAAGGCAGCCAGACTCTTTAACAGGTCCGGAGGGAGCAGAGGGGAGCTCTTGGGATCCTAGTGACAGAAAGGATCACAGTGAGATGCCATTAGGGGTGACAAAAGCACAAAGGAGTAGTAGCATGACTAGGGGGATGAAGGCACTAAAGTAGAGAAGGAGTAATTAACAGTGAGACAGTATTATGCAGAGAGCAAAAGCCTCTGAAACACAGAGCAAAGCGACAGGAGGACAATAGCCAAGAAACATCAAGACAACACAAAGCAAAACACTGAGAGCAGAACATTAAAGGTTAACGCGGCTAGTGGGTAAAACAATGCAACAGGGCGGTGATGGACATTTCTTGTGCGAGCAGAGAAACAGCTCTTTTTAAAAGTTACAAACACATACCTGTTTCTCCTGAATAAAAAGGGCAAGGAAGAAGAACTCCACTACTCAAGATAACTGGCTGACTCTGCTCTTCTCAAAAATCAAAATTGTTTAAACCTACTTTTAAACTGAGATGACTCAGCCCAAGGGAGGGGAGCTTTGTCTCAGAAATCTCTAACATGTTGTGTTAGAGATTTCTGCACCCGATTTCTCTGCCAGACCATCACTGTTCAGAGCCAGTCCCAGAGTTCTTCAGCTCCCCTCAAATGAAACGTACTGTGCGACTGTGACGGGGGGCCCCAGCGCTGTGCCCAGGGCTCGGCAGCATTCTGTGGCACTAAGGAATCACAGTGACCTTTACAGACGTCCACTTGAGAAACTCAAAAGCTAGGCAGCCCCCATTTCTGAAGTGCCTGGTGGGGAAACACACACACCTCAAATGGCATCCTGGGTACAGGGTCCTGCTCTGGACGGAAGACTCCGGGCGGCCGCTTGCCCCTGCGGTCCATATTTGCTTGCTGGGCCATCACAGCTCTGTTATCAGCCATGCTGTAGGAAGAGTCCCAGTAGAATTCTGGGACCTTGACTTCTGAGGGATTATGGTTATATGGCTCCATGGGAAAAGGCTTCATTTTTTTCTCTAGAGGCTGCTGCTGCATTACTGGAGGTTGCAATGGCGGCTCAAACAGTTTTATGGGGTCTTGGGTCTGAAGGTAGTAGGGCTGTTTCACAGGCATGATTTTCCCTAATGGGCCTTGAACCTGAGGGGGATTCCACAGTTGTTTGGAGGCATCTGCCTGTTGATACTAAAAAAGAGAGGATGCCTGTCATTAAGACGAGGATAAGAAGACAATGGTACTTACGCTCAGTGCTCAGGAGTCACAGAATGAACTTGAGAGATTTTACAATCAACAAAACTCGAGGCAATGCGGCAGTTTCCTTCACCCTTTAGGTCTTTCAATTCACAGAGCTCTCTGGAACTGAGATAATGGCGACTGAGCTCATGTTCTCTTTCAATTCAATTATTTAAGAGGTTTAATGAATAAATGAATGAGTGTGTGTGTGTGTGTGTGTGTGTGTGTGTTGTCT
Organism: Aselliscus stoliczkanus; assembly: GCA_033961575.1. NCBI lineage: Eukaryota > Metazoa > Chordata > Mammalia > Chiroptera > Hipposideridae > Aselliscus > Aselliscus stoliczkanus. Next base: position 67,841,561 of record CM066739.1, on the reverse strand, counting down.
CCTTCCTGCTTCCAAGTGCTAGGGGGATGACAATATTTAAGACTGGTGTCACAGCTTGGATACTTCAAGATTATGATTCTATGTCCCTTCTATAGTTTGTTCACATGGAGAGATTGAAAATCCTTTTCAAAGAATGTTAGTTCAGATCTACTATTCTTTACCAAAGTAGAAAGGAAAATGTTGGAACTTTCTAAAGAGCAAAAAGAATACTTCTGAATTACCATTATTATTATAAGTCTGAGCAAGAAGTAGGTGAAAGCCTAACTAGTGTTTAATTAACCAAACACGGAACAACGCCAGCCTCCTCCGAGGCTGGACAGTGCACAAGTGACTTACCTGCTGGAACCCAGAGTGGTGAGGAGGGCTTTTCCCCAAAGCTGACGCAGCTTTTGTGGGGGACTGTTGTTGCTGAGCTAGTGCTTGAACCTGCATCTGGCTTGCCGACTGTGCTGTTGGCTGAGCTGGTAAAGACGCAAGGGGCTGCTGGGAAGGTGGCTGTGGTTGTTGAGGTCCCTGGTTCATTGGCCCTGGGCCAGAGGGCCGTTGCTGGCTATAAGGAATGTGGGACTGTTTCCCAGCTTGCACCTGGTTTCCTGCTGGAGAGTGAGCTGCAGGCTGAAGAAAGGTTCCTGGGACAGAAACACCAGCTGGGAAGGTGTAACCTGAGCCCATAGAAAATGCCACAGGAGGGGGGATAACATATGCTGGGGGCGGGAACCCTTCAAAACAGAAGAACACAGGTTTAGTTCTTTAGAAAGTTCACAACAGAAAGGCAAAAATAAGTCATTTGGGGGTGGGAAGAGGGCTTCTCACAAATTATAAAAGGCAGGGATCAGCCATCAAGTAAGACTGATCGAGTGAAAATCCTTAACTTCCTTTCAAGAATAAATATAGACCACTGGCTGCTACTTCTACCCACCGAAGTAACTGGAGTGTCTAAAGGTGGTTTCTTAAATGCCATGTTTAGTGATCGGAATTCCTTCCGATAACAAACATGCAATTGTATGTACACTACAGAGAAATGGCTCAAAAATAATTTCATAAGCATTAGGGAAAAGAAAACTTCCTTCTACCTTTTAACATTATGGTACAGTAACATCACTCTGATCAGAGAATAAATAGGAAGTCCTACACAGATAGAATCAAGTAGAAGTAATTACAAAACATTTACCTGGCCGGCTGGGAAGAGGAGGGAAGGCTCCAGGGTGATGAATGGGGATGAACTGGGAGTTACTTGCTTGACTTGGGGTTTGAGTGACAGGTGTTTTCCTAGCTTCAGACACTGGAGTCTTTCTTAGCTCTGTCTGAGATTTTACCTACGACCAACAGAAGCAAAACTATTAATAATATAAAACTCAAATGTATTATAAAGAAGCACCTACTGTAAGAAAGTATTTAAAATACCATAATGTCCCAAAAAAGGTATATGCTGAAAATATTTAAATTCACTCAAATTAAAGAGGAAAATCAAAATAAATTATTTATTTGTCCAATAAAAGACAGGTATGTTTTGTTTCACTAGTGTAATTATTTTGCTTTCACAAAATCATAAAAGTAATAATACAGAAAGGACTTGAGAGCTCTTTTGTTTTACAAGTGAAATACCTGATGCCAATAGGTTAGAAAACTTGCCTATGATCTTAAGCCAGCTGTTAGGGGCCCCAGGGCCTTTTATACTCTAATTCATTAAATGACATACATAAATGAGGGAAAACAGATCCCATTTATAGAAAACTAAGGATGAGGTAGAGAGGGTGGTGACATACTGACTACTGTCAGGCTCTCTTTAATCATCTACAGGCAGGTTTAAGAGGGATGAGTGACAGCAGATTTTATTTTCAGTTTGGACCTTGCTGAGAAGCAGTTATAGAGAAGAGAGGTAGAGCAGGCAGGAAATGCTGCTCTCTGTATCCCTAACACACTAATTCCTCAGCTTTTAGTTCATTTGGTTCCCCCCTTGTCTTTCCCCAGCACCTCTCTCTCCCCCCATGCCTTTTTTCAATTTCTACCATGTTTTTCTCCCTTTGTTTCTCCCTTACTATGAACCTTAAAATAGAACTATTATGTTCTTATTTCTCCCTTTCCCCCCAATAAAAATCCCATAAGGCAAATACACTGACGGTACTATTTATTTGCAAAGCAGCCTTCAATAATGTAAGGTTTCTCATGCTCACTTACTCAAACATTAATGGTAGTATTAATTAAACCAGCACGGAGTCAATACCCTTTTCCTTTTATATGAAATCACCTCTATCTCTTTGGAAAGGTAAAAATAAACAAACAAACAAATAAACAAAACCCCAAAGTCTCAAATAACGAGCAGTGTTTATCTGTCCCCAGCAGGAGACCTGGGTTCTGGCTATAAAATTTCCCATGAGACAGGGTACCAGTGAAGTGTTAGAACGCTCCTGCTAGGCCAGGTCTGAGGGTCAAGGAAAAGAGCCTCATCACTTTCCAAGAATGTATTTTTTGTATAGTGAGTCTGAAAAGAACTGTATGAGCCTTAATACATTCTTGGTTTTACAGGATTCATCAAAGACCCCAAATTTCTGTTAACTATGGCATTAACAAATGATTAGACCTTCCAAAGAAAACATAGGTCTTTGCCAAACTGACAAGCTCTGCAACTGGTCATTTCAAAAAACTTCAAGTGGAGACAACTGACAAAAATGTCAATCAGGTTGAGACTCTCACTCCCATGACAACTCCTAACAGTTGATGAAGTAAGTAACCATCTCCATAGTTCTTACATGACCTTACTAGGCGACATTCGAAGACTGCACTCAAGCTTCTAGAACAGCCAATCCTCCACGCTTTCGGAACAAAATGAAAGATCTTGCCTTTTGTGTGAGCCTTCCTCTACCTGCTTTAGAGTGCAAACACAGCTTACCTGCACTGCCACATTCTGCTTTCCTGTTTCCTGTAACTTTTCTAAGGTGCATTTCTTGATTTCTGTTTTCCTCTTGTTGTTGTCCTTCTTTCCATCATTCTTAGTTACAGTTATTCCTTTGCTATAGTCCCTTCTCACCTCTTTGGGAGGAAAACTTCTTCCTTGGTCTCTGTTCACTTCTCGTGGCTTAATGTTCTCTTTGAAGGTGACCATGGGTTTCTCCCCCATGTCACAGCTGTTGCTTAGATTTCGGCCCGTGGACAGCACTGATTTCAGTCCTGGGTTCCCATCAGCAGTCACTGACTCTATCGCGGGTGTTTCTTGCAGAATGAGGTTTTCTTTGGCTTCACTAGGGTCTTCCAGAATTAACTCTGGGATTTCTGTGATAAACAATAATTTCCCTACCTCATTTTCACACTGAATCAGCCTAAAAAAGTAAAAATAAAGCCATATATGAAAAACATAAACCTAAAAAACAGTAACAATCGAATTGTATGGATCCAATACTCAATACATTCCCAGGCCTACAAATTTGGAAACAGCAGGATATAACAATGTGGATTCAGGTAACACAAAAAGTAGTTACATGGAAACTCAGATTCTCATTATCATACTTAACTCCATAGCACACTCCCATGCCCTTGTAATGTCTTCCAGTAATTACAGCTCCATTTGCTGAGCATGTTTTAAACACTAGATTAGGCCCTTGAAGTAGCTATCTATAATTCCTATAGTATAGGTGTGAAAATGGAAGCTCAGAGGTAATAAGTACATTCACACATGCAGCCACTCAAGTGCTTACAGTATGACAGGAATCTCAATACAAAAATGAATATGAAATGGTTACCAACTTTGGAGAGGTTATAATCAACTGAAGACATCCCAAGGACCCACACCTGGGAAAGCGGCAGAAGTAGAAACTGAATTCAAACCTAGCTGACTCTAAAACTGTGCCCTCACCACTATACCAACGACCCTCCCTACCTGCTTCTTAAACTGGTCACCAGCCCCAAACTGGTCCATCCTACCTGAAACTAGGCCCCAGGCCTGTCAATACAAATCACCATTAACTATGACCATACAACTCAGATTTGCACAGATGTTTATATATGAGAGCAGCAGCTCACGATAAACAAGGAAGGCAGGCAGGGCCAGCTCCTCTACCACAGGCAGTGCCACGGGGAGGCCGGAGGTTTAAGAGCATACTAATGATCACTAGCATCACAATTAGTTATGTTACCAACATTTTGACTTCAGAGTTTGTAATCAACAGCATTATACCAAAGCCTAACACACAGGTGGGGTGTGTACCTTGGCTGATTATCAGCGATCCATTTGCCTATAGAGATCAAGCGCTGCTGTCGTATCTGTCGCTGCTGACCCTCTTTGTCTCCTGTTATACCCTGGTGGCCTTTGGAAAAATCCAAGTTCCTAAAATTGATAAAAGCACGTTATAGATTATTAAACTGCTGAAGGTATTTTCCAAGCAACCAAGTTCACCTAATTAACTGAAATGGCTTCAGATTTTTCCATACGGTTAGTTACTTGAGGTTGCATTTGTCTGAATTTATATTTCCAAAGATTTTAAATCCAATGAAGCAAAGCAGAAAAGACACCATGCAAAGAATAAGAGCATATAACTTAAAAAGGAGGGTCAGTTCCTTCTGACAAGCTCAGAGAGTGATACCTCAGCTGGATGTCGGCCACGTCTTAGTGCTTACACGGTGGTAAGGGAAGGGCGACGAGAAAAAGGAAAGGTTCTAAGCATAGCATAAGTGAAGTCTGGGAATAATACAAATACAGAGCTATTTAAGGATAGGACATAGTGAATGTAGAGTAGGTGTAAATATTGGTGGGGAGGAGGGTAAAAGTGGAAACTATGGCTGGGTAGTGATAGGAAATATACTGAAAAATCAAGCACTTGGATATTAAGCTAAAAATGAACTGGAACAACAGGGTAGTAAATCAAAGTTTTTAAATTAGCAACAGTCATCATCAGATCTGTAAAAATATAACTGTAGAAGCAGAGTAGCAATGGACTATAAAGAGAGACTTTACGTAGGGAAATTGATGAGAAGGCTTTTTTATATTCCAGATTAATGGTGATAAAAGCCTGAACTATGAGGAAATAAATGGCAGGAGTTGGATCTAAGAGACATTTTGGACACAGAATTACAAAGGCTTGGTAAGATTAACAGAAATAAGAACTTTTCAGATTTCTAGCTTGTTCATGTAGGTGGATAATGGCACACAAATATAGAAAAGTCACATTATGCTGACCAAATATGAAAACATAAGCTCGGGCTGGCCAAGTGGCACGGTGGTTAAGCGCTGGCTTGGGAAGCCAGCGGCCCCGGTTCAGTCCCACATATGAGAGCCAATGACACTGCCCTCAAAAAAAAAAACACACAAAAAACTGAAAACATAAGCTCATGTTTGGCCCCATTAAAGTTTAAAATACATAAGGGAGATGAGATGGTTAGAAATTTAAGTCCAAAGTCTAAAAGTTGAACTGAAAATTTCAGACTTAACTATCCAGGAGATGCAAGCTGAAGACAAAGAGATGGATCTGATCACCAGCCAGAATGTAGAGTGGGAAGGAAAAGGCAAAGGAAGAACCCTGGACAACACCAATACGCCAAGGCACACAGTACAGACGGATGCAGGAGACTTGGTATTAAGGGTAGGAGAGGAAGAATGGTGTAACGGGCTAAGAAGAAGGTTTCATAAAGAAAGGGACCAACAGACTCAGTGTTAGAGAAAATTAAATGGGATGAAAATTATAGAGAAGTCAATAAAATGTGGTAACTAGGAGAGCACTGAGTGTTTAAGTTGCAGCAGGCTGTGAAATAGCTAAGTAGTCACTAAGATGAGCCCACACCACTCCTTTTAAGAAGTTTGAGGATGAAAAGGAAGATAGGGCAACATTAGAGAAAGATGAAGTTGTGAATTTTGCTTTGAACAAAGTATAGGGCATACTTGAATGTTACTACTCTTAAAGGAAGTAATTGGTTGTTAAAAATTTTTTTACAGATACTGAAAATACAATGTAATGTGAGATAGACAGATGGAGCAAGGTTCTTGGGGAGGTAGGAAGGGATGGAATCAAGGACGCAGATGAAAGGGTTATTCTTCTGAAAGAGGGGGGAAAGAGAGAATGATTGGAAAAACGGATTGCATTATCCTTGTTACTGATATGAAAAAAGTCAAGCAATATCCTCTGGTTTACATTTGGTTACCATTTCTGTGATTTGCCCTCTAGTTTCAAGAAAAGTATACAAGGTTAAAATTAAGTGAATAAATACCACTCAAAAGAAGCAATTTTATTTACCTTTCTTTTGCTCCCTATTTTTAAGCATTTAGAATTGGTATTAAAGGCATGACATATCCAAATCCATTTTACATCAAAAACTTTCGCTATTAGTTGCTTTTAGGAAAGTAAGACAAAACTGAGAAAGACCAAGCCTGATTCCTGTTAAAATTTTAACACAGCAACCACCAGCAGCAAAATAAACCTCCTTTAGCTGCCACCCACCTGAAAGACGGTCTCAAAGCCAAGAATCCTTGTAACTCAAACTCCTCTGGAAGTGGTGTGGCTAGAAAAGGGAAGATTTGTAAATATTTTAATTAAAATACTGTTGTTCAGCAGAACCCTGCTCACTAAAAACTAACAACAACAAAAAACCCGAGTACCTTCTATACAGAAAGAAACTATCAATGATGCGCGCAGTTCTCTACTCTTCCTTATATTAACGTGATGAAATATCATACCTGTCGCAGCCCTGCACGTTGCCTTCGGGCTCTAGACATCGTCCTAATGCTCACCTACTACTCAGTGCCAGGGAGGACAGGCATGACAGACTTTTTTTCCCCAGCAGTCTTAAAAATCCATAGCCAGTGATCCCAAAGCACTGAACAAGAATGACATCACCTGGGGGCTTGTAAGAAATGCATAATGTCAGGCTCTATACCAAACCTACCGGATCCTAAACTACATTTTCACAAGCTCCCAGGTGATTCATTTGTAAATTAGTGATTGAGAAGTGCTGATCTAATCGAAGAAAAATAATCAGAAAGGAGTCAAGTACTGCCTGTTCAGTGTAGAATTATTTATAATGGGGAATTTTTTTTTTTGAAGGCAGTGTCACTGGCCCTCATATGTGGGACCCGAACCGGGGCCGCTGGCTTCCGAAGCCAGCGCTTAACCACCGCGCCACTCGGCTGGCCCCTAATGGGGAAATTTTTAAAGCAAATGGAAATGATTAAATAAATTATGCCATATTCACAGCATGGAATATTATGCAGCCAGTAAAAATTATGTTTCAACATGTTTAAATGACATAGGAAAATGCTAACGTTATAATGTTAAATTTAAAAAGCAAGCACAGGGCCGGCCGAGTGGTGCAGTGGTTAAGAGCTGGCTTGAGATGCCAGCGGCCCTGGTTCAGATCCCACATGAGGGGCCAGTGACATTGCCCTCTTAAAAAAAAAAAAAAGCAAGCACAAAGCTGGATTTGATACCCATCACATACAGGTGTGTGTGTGTGTGTGTGTCTGTGTGTGTACACCGAAGAAAAAGGCCCATAGAAAATACAGTATCATGTTAACAGTACCAAGTATTTGCATGCAAAAACTATGGGTGACTTATGTGCTTTATATTTGTACGTCCTACATGTTCTATGATAAGCAGGTATTACTTTGATAGGGTAATGTTGCTCACATTAGTTCTTTTTAAGAAAATTGTAAGAACAAGGAGAAGGGCAAGATAGAGAGAATTGGCAAGCCTTGCCCTTTCTGGACTCCTATGCAAATGTAGCTAGATGGGAGAATAAGCTGCTGAGCGAGCTGGAAGAACATTACCTCCATCCACCTAATCAGTGTAGAGTCCAAAGTCACTGCTGAGACAGTCAATTTAACGGCAAATGCTTAAGAACAAAAGCTTGTTTTTCTCTGGCCTTCAGTCCACTGTGAGTAGTGGAGAGCAATGTGAGCGCCATGAGGTTAAGGCAGCCCTTACCATTAGTATTCGAAAGATCCTCTTCATGGGGATGGAAACTGTTTAGAAGAGAAATTAGCCAGGGCCAAATGCTGTCAATTAAAGAGAGAGTGCAAACTTTATTTTTACATAAGAGAAACCACAACACTCATAAGCCATGAAAATATTATCTATTGGACGTACACTATGTATTTTTCACATGCTTCAGCATTTGAAAGACTGTGATTTCCTGAAACTATTTTCAAAGATGTCTGGATAAAAGATATACCAGAGGGTCAAATTTCCATGGCAGAGACCTGCTACTGCACATCATTTCCTAGGCTCCTAATTTAACGAGCAAAAAATCATTTTTCAGTTTTAAACACAGAAAATTGCTATTTCCAGAGAAAACTCTGACCAGAGATTTGTTTTTATAGAGCTTTCACATCCATTATCAGTTGTGGAACCCACTGCTGATTGTTAACCTGGGACAGGGTATGGCGACACCGTAGTCAAATCACATTCTCTGTTCGAAGCGACAGACATGCCTTTTTATTATACAAAAGAAGTTCACACATTGTTACAACATCCTTACTCTGTCTCCTAATACATAGGCAATTTATGTGAAAGTTTGTGAAATATTAAAAAATATTTGTAGTATTTCATTTAAAATATTGAAAATAATGTTCTACTTAAGGTAATATTAAACTTTTCTTGCAATATATAACAACCAATGTTGAGCTGGATTTAAAAAAGGCTAGGGCGACGTGCCCAGGTTAAGAGAAACTGGATGTAAATAATCACATCATGAAAAAAAACTGGAAGTTGACAACTATTTCTAATAGTTGTAGATTTGAAATTTGGGACTAAGCTACTTTAAAAAATACAAAAGTATATAGAAAAAACACATAAGGAAACAAACACTGAAGAATAAATGCCTGTTACATGTATTTGGGGATGTAATGAATTATAAGAGGGTGTTGAAAAAGTAGGTTAATAACCTAAAAAAGAACATTAGACTAGAATAACAATTCGTTTATGCAACAAAAATATGAGATCTCAAAAAAAAAAACTGCAGAATAAGAGTATGAGTAGATGACTTAACGATATATTGCTTTGCCCAATTTTGGGTTATTTAAGTTTGATTTTGCTTTCCACAAAGGAAAATACATTACTACTTCATATAGATGCCAGAAATTGTAGATTATTTAATATATGTAAAATTTTGCATTCACAAAGGGCAAAGGGATTGTTTTTTTCATTATTTCGAAGATATAAATGAAGACTGTTGCTTTAATGTACCAAATATATACGGAAAATCTCTAGTTTTAGAGAAATACTCCACACTAGTCTTCATAATGAAGAGTAACATAATTTACGATAGAATGAAATAACTGCAAGGGAGTCATTTTAAAGATTCTGACATATCTGGTAGGAGGAAGGGGGAAGGGTATATAATAAGGGATAAAGGGGGGGGGATGTTTTGTAAATAAAACTAGTCCTCTGCCTGAATATCCTTTGTCATGATAAGGGAAGGGAATGCACAGGATGGACCAAAAGGTTGTACAGGAATAAAAGCCCAAAACAATCCATCCCTGCCCATAAATAGGAAAAGTCTCTAAGCAAATGTAAAACACTGAATTCTTCTTTCATAGCATTTCTGACACAATTTACTGAACCCAACACAGGTCTGGGTTCTCAAGTTTCCTTCTACACAAGGGAAGGAAAACTAGAGCCTCTGGGTCAAGAAGGGAGAATTTTGTGCCAGGAAGCAATGTCTGAAAGTAAGTATTACTCAGTCATCCCTACACTGACATGAAAAGGAGACGTGTGGTGTGCTGGGCTATATTGCTAAACTCTACCTACTCATAACAATGTGAAAACGGAAGGCGCTTACAGGTAGGCTTACGGGGAAAGGTAACGGGAGTTAAGCAGAGGGACCTGTGACAGGGTCTTAAATGCGGCAAGGCCATTTCTAGGTTGTTGCCTTGGTCACTGCACAGACGCTGGGCTAGAGAGCAGACATTTCAGAGGTCCACCTTAGACCCACCATGAAAATACACAGGCGAGGAGCTTGCACTCACTGCAAAGCCTTACTGGAAGTACTCCTACAATGAACAGGAAACTGAAAGCTTTCATTTGTCACTCTAAAATCAATAGTTCCTAAGAACTGTCAAAATTGTTCTGAGTAGCGATTACTGGGAAAATGATGGGAACCAAAATAACTTCCGATCTCCTGTGCTTAAAACAAATAAATATAATTCAACTGGGTGTTACTATAAGGCAAAATCCAACGGCTTATATAGAAAATAATGGAAGAAGTAAAAATCTCTTTCCTTTAACTCCTAAACAGTTGGGGCATAGCATTATGGGTAAGAAACACACTGGTTTTATTTCAATTTCATTTTGGAATGTGAAAAATGCCTTTTCCCAGGATAGCAAGCAGGAATGGGGGCACACAAGGGAGTCAGAAATCCTTTAGATTGTGCCTCACATGAAGAATTCAAACAAATAAAGGAAACGCATACAAAAAGGACTTCAGTTCAATTTCCAAAGAGGAGGTGGAAAATACAAAGTCTTTCATTGTTCAAATGTTGTGTTTTAGAAGGCGGTATCTACATATCTATGCATATCAGACAAAGCACACAAGCTACCATGAAATGCTAAGATACTTACTACTGTCTTTCGTCCACCACTGCCTCCTGAAAGACCCTGGGTCTGAGTCTCAGCCAGTCCATGGAGACCTTCACCGCAGGAAGGGGGTAGGCATTGTAGGATTCCTCCTGAGATTTGTTCTGGAGAGGACACTTGCACAGGATGCCAAGAAAAGACACTGAAAGAAAACGTGTATTCAGAGCACATAAGATATTTGAAACTGGGCACCCGTCGAAATTAAAATATCATTATGAGTCTTCTGCTGTATTCTACTTAACACTTAAATATCTTACAGCTTCCTTCTAAAAGGATCCTTTCTTTCCCATGTTAAAATTATTACAGATATTGATGAGAAGGTGTCAGCAGATAAAGGGCAGAATTTAGGGGTGGGGCCTCCTGGCTCAATATTAAGAAATATGGGATTTTCTAATATGTCACTAATGCTTTGTTACATTGAGGAAAATGCCTAAGATTATGCTTTCCAAAAAAGATGGTACAGAAAGTTCCATAATTTAATACTCACTAAAGAGGGCCAGCAACTGTGTCCAACACAACTGCTCATCTTGGCTGTAACTGTGCTGCTCCGTTTCATTGCTAAAGTCACGAAGGTGATGAAGTTGAAACAGGTTAATGACAGTGACGTGAACTAACTGCTGAGAGTTGAAAGCTTTCTGAAATAGCAGCCTCTGCAAAAGAAGACAGGAATACTGCATGTATTATTTTCAAGAATAGGAGCCATCTCTGACACTAAAATCAAACTGGCAGTCTGCATTTAGAGCCACACAGGTTAACGGCAGCGTTACAGATGAGTCAACGCTTCCATTCTTAATCCTAGTATTTTAATCCGGTTGAATGTGGCCTGGTGTTTTCTCATGCTGACTCTTCACCTCGAAAAGAACTAACCCAGGGCCGGCCGAGTGGCACAGTGGTTAAGCGCTGGCTTGGGACGCCAGCGGCCCCGGTTCGGGTCCCACATATGAGGGCCAGTGACACTGCCCTCAAAAAAAATAAAAAATAAAAAATAAAAAAAGAAAAGAACTAACCCAGACAACACAGAACTGTTTTTCTCAATAGTTTTCTCCCCTGAGTAACTGTATGTATTTTAATATGATCTGAGAAAAAAGTTTTGGGGATTTATCCATAACCTTCTAACCTTCATCTGTTAGAAGCGGTTTTGTAAGAGATGCGCACATAATAAAATATCAAATTGGGACCAGTGACTAGAAAGTAGGTGTACATAGTGAAAAACAAAATTTCAAACAAGATTCAAAACATGTTTTTAAACTCTTGTACATAATGCATGACTTCCAAAATTTGTCATAAAATTGACTCTTTCAAAGGCTTGACATAGTTAAAGAAACTTATTTGTAAATGAGGTAATTAGCAAGAACATACTTCGGAACACATGGTAAATGATACACTAAAGCACTCATTGACGTGTTATAGGTACTTCTACAAATGAGGACGCTGACATTTTCCCCTAGAAGGAGGGTGCACTCACCATCTTCGCCATCAAATCCTTTTACTTACTAGGTGCTCAGTGACCTGCTAACCAGCACCTGAGGAAGGCTTCACTTCATCACCCTCCTACCTGAAGGGCTGCGGTACTTTTGGATTCCATTCCCACATAAACTATTTTTCAAACACAAGTTCCTAACAATCATATCTAAGAATCATCAAAAGTAGTATTTTCAAAATTGAGAAAGAAAGGTGCTTGGTCTGAGAAAAAAAGTTGTCTTTTCCCCGAATGGCAGCTTAGTGAAACCATTGCTCTGCACGTAAATTTCTTTATGTAGATGGTACCACTGTTTAAATTGAGGGGAATGCTGTATGCGAGAATTTCATATGCCTCAAAGTTAATTTTTACCAACAGTTCACAGCTTACGAATGACATAAAAACTGGGCGTCAGCTTCCTCCAAATCCCATGTTTCCTGATTTAGACAAGACAAAAAAAATGATCAATTTTTGAAATCTAACCTTAAACTGTTCTTCCAATTTCTCTCGAAGAGGGCTCAATTTTTCCAAGCTCTTACTCAGGTACACATGACCATGGAATTTAATAAAGGCCTTGATGAAGTCTGAAACACCCCATTTGGTTTTCACCTCATCCCGGCTGAAATGAAAGAAAAACTTCCGTGAATCTTAAGCAGCGAAATGGCTAAAACCTCTTTTAGAAGGTTTCGGTCTGCAAAAATGCATTATTTGAGCACCTGATACACAAGGAGAGACTCCTGCATCTGACTGACTTTTCAATTGCAACACCCTCAGGTGAGTCCATATGCAGCAGCCTGTTCTCCTCTACTGGGAACAAATCAGGTGCTGAGTGGTTGAAACTCAGTGACAATTACATGCAGAACTATTTTCATTGTTGTCAAATTAGGTGAACAGAAGAGAAGCATAGGTAACTGGCCACTGTTTCTTATAAGCCCAAATCTGAGAGGTGAAGGCTAATGGGTTATGCAAAGCCTTATTGAAAAAGTCCAGCCTACCTTTCCAGTGCTTTAGAAAGTGCTTTTTGTAGATTGGTGGAGGCAGCTGGGAAAGGGAACTTCACAGCAATGCTTCTGCAGTAGTAGAAAATTGTGGTCAGATGGTCTCCCTTGGAAGAAGCTAAGATAGCCAACTGATTGTAAGGCTGACCTGGAAGAGAAAGTTAAGATTCTAAAGTACCTGAAGATGTAAAAAAGACTTGCTATTGGAACACAAATGATCAGTTTTTAAACCTTTAAGTTAATAATGCAGAGTATTTTATAAAGTAAATGTCATGATTACCTTAAAATTACAAATGGGCATAATGTGAAACATCCCACTTCAGCAACAGTACATATAATATTTAGGTTAAAAAGCCAAATAATTAGGGTGGAGAACACCAGCTAAGACTTCAGGAAGGGCTAGCTAGTAAATACTTTGTGGCTTTGTGGGCCAGAGTCTCCATCACAAACAACTACCCAGCTCTGCCACTGTAGTGGGCAAGCAGCCACAAACAACATGAAACAAGCAGTGTACCCGGCTGCCATCCCTGCTTGAGACTCTTTCAAGGGACTTCTTTTAGCATATAGAGGAATACCAACATGGCATAACAAGAATGACTTGTTGGGGCCGGCCGAATGGCTCAGTTGGTTAAGAGCTCGAGCTCTGAGCAACAGGGTCGCTATTTCGATTACCACATGGGCCACTGAGCTGTGTCCGAGCTGAGCTGCCGCTGAGCTGCCAACAGGGGGCAGGATGGCACAGCTGGTGAGAGCAGAGGCTCCTAACAACAAGGTTGCCGGTTCAACTCCCGCATGGGATGATGGGCTATGACCACCCAAAACTAAGATTGAACATGGCACCTTGAGCTGAGCGGCTGTGAGATGCTGACAGGTGGCCTGATGGTGACTGGACTTGGAGCTGAGATAGCTGTGCCCTCTCCACAACTAAGATCGAGGGTCAACAATTTGGCTGTTCCCCTTCCCCAATTCCCCAATAAAATCTTTAAAAAAAAAGAAAAAGAAAAAAAGAATCTGAGAAATTACATTGCTAATGCTTATTCCAGGGCCATCAAAAGACAAAAGCACTATCTTTCAAGTAGTAAGAGATCATTTTTCTAGGAGGGAAATAATGTTACTAAAGAAATAGTTATTCTACTAAGTAATTAAGGAAGCCAGAGTTGTTGAAACAATTTTAGGTCACATCAGGGGATATTCTACTTATACTGCTTTACTGACAACAGTAATCTTATTTTAAAAAATTAATTTCTGGTTACATAGAATGTACAATGAAAAGGAAAAATATGACAGTGAATGCCCAAACTCAACATCTTTTGCCTTCTTAAAACTTGATAGATGAGCCTTGAGTTATTTTCCGCGTTGCTATAAAGAATAAAGGGTCACTGTCACCCACAGTTGACAGGAGAGGCCCACTCACCATTAGAGGGGACAAGCTGAGCTGCGTGCCTATAGTAGGACTCTGCCTGGCTGGTCTGGTTTCTGTATCGAGCTGAGAGGAGGAAGAAGAAAATTTAGTTTAAAACCAAACTAACAGATAAAAAAACAACTAGGGTAATATTTCCAAACAGCTATAATTCTAAATTCTAGAGGTCTCTAACACATTAAAATTACTTTAAGAGCATTAAAGACAGAAAATACTTTGAAACAAATTAACTATAGGATTATGTGTGACGTGTCCATCCGGCCTTCCCTACTTGGAACATTCAGCATGTAACCAATTTGAAAGCTTACCTAGCCCCCATTTCCAGGTCCTCCAGGGTCATGCTTCACCAGCTCCCACTACGGACTATGCTGGTGACCTGGAGCCAGCCAAGAAGGGGTGAGTTATATGGCACTTCAAAACAAAACAAAACAAAAAACACTATACAATATGATCTGAAAAGGATGTATTTTTCTTCAATAGCTTATAGATTTTGTAAAATGCCTCATACCTACTGCAATCTTAAGTATGTGTGTGCAAATACATGGAAAGAAAAACAACCTAAATACACTATTCCTTGAATCTCCCTGCAAAACTTGGTGCTGCCTTTTATGGGGCCCCCCGCCCCCCGGTCCCAGGGTCAATGATTTATGACATCAAGAAGTCTACAATCTTTGAACTTAAAAGTAATGTTCCCTGGTCTTTGGTATTTGAGGACAGCAAAACATAATCCTATAGTTAATTTGTTTTACAACCTTGTTAGTTCACCTTAAAGGAATGAACAAGTTACATAACATTCCCAGATAAAATATATAAAATGGAAATACAAGTTTAACTGTAAACACGAAACAATTCAAAATGAACTTTCAATGTACTGGTAGGAAGGAAAGAAGGTGATCTAGGTTCAGAAGGAGTAATCCTGTAAACCCCACAATTCCAAGAGTATAGACTTTTAATTTAGAAAGTATTATGGCACCACTTTGAAAAGTTTAGCTTTGATTACATTTTTAAGTCTGAATACAATTTAAATCTTAATCTAAAAGTTACTTCCTTAAAGTCTTTTGCTAATCCCCAAACACTGAGAAAATCTAAGTTCCGTAGGATGTATTTCATAGTTTCCTCTTATGACCAGCTAAATTGTGTGCGCCTGCTCAGTTCAAAGGAAAAGAGTTTCCTTCTCTGACTGCTCCAAAGAAAAGAATGAATGTGTTATCAATTCCTTCACACCAAAGGCTCACCAATGTCTCCAAGGTGAACGAGGCAGTGCTGGCAGATATAGGAACAGGAGCTGGACTGTGGCTTCACTATGGAGCTGGTATGCGTCTGTTTATTGCTGATAATTCCCAACTGGGAAGACTTCACACGGCATGGTAAATCTACATTAAACACTGTACACAGTTCTTGTAATAACTAAAAGGAAAACATGAGCAAGGTTTAGTACTAAGTCTGAAACGGTAAGTCAGAAGTGCTCTATAGTAAAGCTGTACACTTTAACATACATACCTAGTACCACAAAGGAAATTTTACGGTAACCTTTCATAGGATAATGAGTGATGTTCATTACAAATCCTCTCTTCAATTCTCAAGTACTAGAGCAATCTAGGATGTGCATTTAAAAGGAGCAGCAGCATTTTTTAAAGACTTCAACCAAACTCCTTCAAAGGAGTCCACACATGTCTTATCTGCTGCCTCAATTCCTATCCATTCCTTAATCGACTATGATCTGGATGCCACACAGCCCCCCTCTGCCCATCGCACCACCCAGAACCGCTCACTGAAACTGTTGCCAGTATTATAACTGGTTGTCTCATAAGCAAGCACAATGGACATTTTCCAGTTGGCATCTTATGGCCTCTCTGCTGCACTTAAAACAACCGATCTTATGGCCGCTTGCTGAGCTTTTTTAGTTCTTATCTCGCCAATCATTCCTTTTCAGTCTCCTCCACTCAAAGGCTTTTCTTCTTCCACTTTGCTTCCCAAGGGTTTTATTCTTGGCCCCCAGAGATCTTTGCATGCTATTCTCATTCACTCAAGTATTTACTTACAAATATTATGCAAATATTTGGTTACTGTATTAGACACCATGGTATGCATGAGACACAGACATGAGTAAGCAATCTGCGTCCTTGAAGAGCACAAAATAGGGAGAAGGAGAAGGGAAAAGGCAGATATCAAACACAAGCGCTTCTGTCAATAGAATAGTCTAGTTATAATAGGCTTCAACCCCCGGCTATTTGATACACTTGTCTCACTTTATTATTGTGATAAACTAGTAGTAATACAGTATATGTAGGTATGAAGCTGTTTTTTCAGAAGAGGATATGAAAGCAACAGAACTCTCAAGTGATTTGACCAAGGTTACAGAATGAGAAATACCTTGATTCTATCACCCCTCTTTCTACCATGTGCAGAATACGCAATACAAAATAAGATACGCTGAGGACCCAACTCAGAAGGATTTGAAATATCCCACATTTTTCCTAAGATTAAAACCACCTCCATAATTGAATACAAGTTCTGTGTACCTTTCTCACTAAGTATAGAAATTATCTATTTCATCTTTACTTATACCTGTACATTTGTAACGAGCAAGAAATTTGCTTGACATAAAATTGGGTTAATGCCCAGAATGGCTAGAGTCAGGAAATAAAAAAGCAAGCGGTACAAAAAAGGAACAAAAAGGGGGGGGAGGGGAACAAATGAAAAAAACAACAACAGATGACAGTGAAAGATGATAAGGAACATGAGAAAGAATAAAGAATTAAGTTTCATACGTACTGGAAAACTAGGAAAGGATGAATGAACATCTATCAAGGAGAATATTTACAAAAAGTAAATCAAACATCGTTGAAATATCATGTAGAATGTCTTACGATAAAATTTTTGCCTGTATACAGGAGTTGTAAGTGAGGACACCAGAAAAGTTCCTGCTGGCTCAAAGATTCCGGATAAGGGAATTCTAATTCTAGTTGGTTTCAAGGCAGAAACGAGGTGAAATTAAAGAAGAGAAACAGATGTTTCCTAAGTTGAATGCAACTATATTTGGAAATTATTCTGTGAAAACTCTATTATGCTATTCCACTGCTCCTTAACTCTTCACTCTATTTAAAGAATGGAGAATTTTAAATTACTGCAGAAACAATAATAATGCTTTCTCTTTGGCTCCCATTTTCTTAGATTAAGGACTATTGTTCTTTAATGTTTAAAGAAAAAAAACTTAACAGCAGACTGTTACAACTTCACTTTGGGAATTTGCTTCTGGCTCAAGGCACCATGCTTTAAATGGTTAACGAAATCACAGCTAAGAAGTCAAAAGCACCTTCACAGAAAATATGACTGAAGACCCACTCCAATCAGAGTTCCAGCCCTAGCACTCTACTTCAGTCACATTGTATTGATTCTAAGATATCACTAATTATAAGATTAACTATTATTTTATATAACATTGAGGTGAAAAAAAACCTTACTGCCAATTAAATGGTGATTTACCATCATTTAGAAATTTATCCCTATTTCAGAGATGTTGAAATACGAAAACATTTTTAGAAATGAAGCAATGTGGTATTCATGAATTCCACCAATGACTTCCATGTTGTCAAATCTAATTGGTCACTTGTTAATCATCTTACTTGACGTTTTAGCAGCACTCCACAGGGTTGGTCACTCCTCCTACTGAAATGCTTTTCTCTTGGCTTCTCTCTCTGGTTTTCTCCTATTGCACTGGTGGGCTCCTCTTGTGCTAAACCTGTTCCCACCGAGTGCTGTGGCTCTGAATACTGAACGCTGTGCTTGCTTCAGCAGCACATATACTAAATACTCAACGCTAGTGTCTGACAAAGTCAGGGCTCTTTATTGTAATCATAAAATGTACTATGGGCCTGACCTTGTCACTGAGCTCCAAACTTGTTTATCCCATTACCTACCTGACATCTCCACTGAGATATCACTTACGTATCTCCTGTAATTGAACATGGACAAAGCTGCTTTCTCATCAGCGTTCCGTTTCTACGCATACGGTATGACCAGTCAACTAGCTGCTCAATCTGACGACTCAAGTCATCTGACTTCTCCTTTACCCCAATTCCACAGGTCCAATTCAATCCAAACTACCACCAAGTCCTATTGACTCCACTTCACAAACCCATGAATTTCTTTCCATTACTACAGTAGCATCTTAACTAGCTTCCATTCCTGATTCAGGGTAATCTTTAAAAAATGCAAATCTTTTCATGTTACTCCACTGCCTACTCTCCAATGGCTTGAAGCTTAAGATTAAAATACAAGGGGGTAGAGGGATGGGCAAAAACGGTAAAGGGGATTAAGAGGTACAAATTTCCAGTTATAAAATAATTAAGTCATGGAGATGTACAGCACAGGGAATATAGTCAATAATGTCGCAGTAACTACGGTGATGGAAGGTTATGAGACTAGAGGTGATCACTTCATAAGGCGTATAGCTGTCGGATCACTATGTTTGACACCTGAAATTAATATAATATTGTATGTCAACTATACTTGAATAAAAAAATTACAATTAAAAGCTCATGTTAGCCTATAAGGTCACACATGACCTTTGGTTTACTTCCTCCATCTGGCAGCTTAGCCTACACTACATGTTACCAAGAAAGGTATGCCAGACCTCATTATCAGCGACACCATTCACTGTTTCAATTGCCAATCCAAGACAACATAAAAATACAAATGCAGGCAAAATGTCCTTTTAATCTTGATATCTGAAAAATAGTGTATTGAGCTCATTCTATAATTGCTTAGCCATTGTCTATGGAATGCAGGTGGAGAAAAAAATCAATACTTACTATAAAAATTTCAAAAAGTAAATTTCAAAATTAGATTACCCACCTATTTTTCCTTATATAACATTTTGAGACATTTGAGTAATTTTATTATTCACTTGCTTATAAAATACTTTTACAAATACCATGCCCCCTCAATAAAAATGATGATTCTTGCTTTAACTTCCTTATAGATTTGCTTTATCAATGTTCAATAAAACCCTTGGAAATGTGTTACAAGAATGTCACATCATCAAAAAACAAAGGTTAAGAATTGTTTTTCAAGATAAACCAATCTGTACAATGGCTATGATAAAAATGTACTTTAGAAGGTGGAATGCTCGCCCCTACCCCACGTCCAGCTGCACCGACACCCCGCTGCCCCCCCAGCTTCAGCTGCATTCACCATTTCAGTTTCTACTGCATGGGGGAAGGAAAAGGGATTTGTTCAGAAATGAGACTGGAGTTTAAAAACTGGACTATGTTTCAAACTCCTAAAAGCAACCAGAATGTTATAGAATCTGTCCAAGATGGCGAAGCGTAGGGTGGGGGGAGATGCCATTTCTGTTAATACCCCACAGAGCTGAGACTGCTCAATTAACACACTGTTTATGGGAAACGAGTAAACTCGTCATATCACTCAAATGCCCGCATACAATGTGTTAACATACAGATTCAAACTGCATACCTAATTTTTTAATCATGATTTTTCAGTTAATAACACAATTTTCTCATCTCTAAAAATCATCATAAATATTATTTGTAATAGCTTCATATTTCCAATTTACCAATAAGCCATAATTTATTAACCATTACACCACACTACCGTACAATATTGGTATTGCTTTCAAGTTTTAAGATTTAAACTATATTTGTTCCTTTAATTATTACTGTCATTATTAAATAACCATTGATCCATGGGCAATAAAAAACAAACAAAAACAACCTGATACTTCTGTATTTCAAAAACTCAATAAAATGGAAGGACTATAGAAGAAACTGGAGAATAAAACGTTTGCCAACTATAGAAAAAAAAAAAATAATATCCCTTTATATATGCAGAGCTCGGACAAATCACCATGGAAAAACAGGATCTAAACTATGAATGGGAAGTTAATAGATTATTTATATGAAATACAAATATCTAATAAAATATTTAAAAAGTTCAATACCACTGGTAATTTAGGCATTGAATTTTAAATAAAAAAATTATTTTCCATTAAGTTATTCACTTAATCATTCACTCGCTACTACTGAACATACTCAACACTAGTAAGTGTGCATTAAGATAGACATTTGCATACAGTACTAATGTAAATCTAAAAATATAAATGATAACCTTTCAGGAAAAGAACAATATCACAGTATTAAAACTGCACTCATTCAATTATTTCATTTATTATCCAATTAAGAATTGGTCCTCAGGAAATAATCCAATATTAGAGAAAATGCTTTATACATCAAGATGCTTATTTAATTGCTTAACACCACAAGGAAAAATTGACATTATGTTTATAAAGCAGTTATAAGACTGAATAATGTACAACTAGATATGAAAGTGTAAAAACACCAGAGGATATACATTCAAGTAGTAACTAATCTTGAATGGGGGCATTAATGAAAAAACTTTTGACTTTTGTATAATTTTCAAATTTCTTGACATTAGTATGCCTTGTTTCCCTTGAAGGTAAAGATTGTCTCTTTTCCCTCAGCAGCCTGGGTATCTCATATTGTGCCTTACAAATAGGCTTTCAATAGCTACTTGTAGAATGGAATCTTTAAAATCGGCTTTAAGGTAGAGTTAGTGGCATACCACAATTCCTCTATCCAGAATTATCAACTTCTAACTGCTAAAAGTCAGCATCAATTTGAAAATGAATTTTGAGAATAAGAACCATACTTGAGTTCTTTCCATGAGGAACTGTGATGAATATTTTAGTTTAGGTAAAACAAATCATCTCTGTAAGATGCTGGCTAACTATTTCACATCTTCCAACCCAGTCTTTTCTTTTTCTTCTTTTAAAGAATTCTTCCAAGTGTAAGACCTTCAAAATCTTGTCATTATAAGATGAACATTTATATACAAACATTTTAATTCAATTATGACTGCTATTACAAATAGATGAGATAAAAGTTTTTTAAAAGGATTCTGCTTACAGTAAAGAAAATTCATTGTTCAGAAAGAAGTTATTTACTCTTATACCTTGCCTGATTTCGAAGCAAAGGAAGTCTGTGAGGATGATGGATCATAACTTATTATTCAAACTGAAGAAAAGCTACTCCATTTCTTAGGTAATGTACCAGCATTTGAAGCTCCAGATAAATTCTACTGCATACTGTGAAAACTCACTTAGTAACAAACTTTGACTACTTCTTACCTGGCACAACATGGCTGTTACTTCCATAATGACTGTCCCCACACCCACAAATTCACGTTTGCTCTAATACCACTAGTAACTGACTACTTCCACCGGCTCACTAGGGCATTGCTCTTCTGACCCTTTTTCTGTGTACCCAATTATACCTTCAACCATTAAGCTGAAATATTAACCTTTCAGAGCCTTTGTTGTTTGAAAGGTCTCATGGAAACACCTTGGGACATTTGTATTCATTTGAGATTCTATGGGATCAAGTCCTGGATGGCCCACATAGTGCTGGTTACACAAAGTGCCTATATGACAAGATGTGTACAAAGAGAATATTAATATTCACCCCTAATTCTAGGAAGATTGGCATACAACACCGAACTCACCTGAGTATAGAAGCCACTAGCTGCCTCTAGGAACAGAGAAAGGTTTGCCTGAACTTCACTCCGATTCGGGTTTGCTCGATTCTTTGCCTGGCCTTGTAGTGTTGTGATCTGATTCTTAAAGGCATGATTCCAGCTGAAAACAAAATGTAATTCTATTTGGTATAGCAGTGACTCACTGGGCAGACACTGGTCCCCCTGAGAACAAGAAAGAACTGTTTGTTATAATTATAACACACTGAGTAGTAAACCTGCATTAAAGTTATTCACTTATTTAAATAACTTTATGCTCCCCTTTGAACAAGACCAGGCATGCGGTAGGACCCCACCGACCTTAGTAAACACTTACCAAATGTGCAAATAATCAGAACTGTGGCTTCAGCTATTAATATTTTAGAGCTACTAAAGTTAGAGCCTATTTAGAAATCCCCGTAGAAAATCAGAACTATGGTGGTAAGACCAAAGTAAAAGTAAGCTATTAACAAATTTCCATACATTGTGCCGAAAAATAATTAAGTGTGCTCTATCAAGTGACATGTATAGGGAAAGAAAGTGTTTTTGTAAATATTAAGCTATAGCTCTTATTTCCCTAAAATCTATTTCCCACAGTTCTATTTCTACTTAATAGTTCATTTCTCTTGGGGTTAATATTTTCTTTAGAGCTTGAAATATTAAGTTCATTTTTTGGCATTTCAATTTTGCCTACTTAAAACAAGAAACAAACACAACGCTGAAATATGGCATACCAAAATCCTGTCATAAAATGCCTTTCATTAATCAAGTTGTATAGGGAATCATTTTAAATTCAGTTATTGTGAAATACAGCCACTCCTAACTTAGAAATCACAGGTAACAAGAAAAAGCAGAATTAGGATGAAAGGGAGATATTACTCCCTTGATTAAAGGAATCAAACAGATAAAAAAGGTTGACAACCTACCTGGAAAGTACCTAATTCTTTACCAAAGTAAACTTTTAAGGCTCTAGGGCACTGGGGCTTTTAATGATTTATGAGGTCAATCACTCCCTTAGAATTTTTGATGACATCTTTATCTTTGACTCTAAAATCATCGATACATGGATTTTGAGTGGTTCTGATTAAGCTCTATTACTAGATTTCCTAGAAATTATCTAAGAAAGGTGTGAAAGATAGGAAAAACGAATCTTCACTACAACTTAGGGTAATGGGCATTACTAAATAGAATATTCTTAACAGATTTTTAATTTTCCATCAGGCTACTGTCCTGTTTCCATTTGTAAGACAAGGCCTTCCACAAAAGGCATTTAGTTACTCACTTGGGAATCTGGTCATCTGTCATTTCACCCCTCATAGAAAGAATGAGTGGAATAGTCTAAACACACTTATTATGGAAAAAAAAAAGGGAAATACCTATTTATTTGATTAAAAGGAAGAAATTTCCTTACAATGCAAAGCAAGAGTTATCTAAAGCGTACACTTCAATATCCGTTTTCTAAATCATGGCTTAAATGTAGGACTGAATATAATACAGAGAATCCAAACACTTTCTCTTAGTATTTGAAATTTATAGAGTTGTTTTTATGACATGCCCTAAAGAGCTTAATAAACGTCAATTCTAAACATTTCTCCTTAGGTAACACCTAAGACTGTATCTGAAGGTAATACCAATGGTCAAATATTTTGTTCAAAAAGAAAAGAAAACAAAACAAAAACACAAGCATTAGAATTCCCCACTGGAAAAGCTTATTATGCTGAGATAGGTTAAAAAGAAACAACCACATTGTTCTTTTCTATCTACAGTCTTGGTGGGATTCTTGATCTTAACAGGGGCATCCCAAACGATGATACTTACAGATCCTGTTCTACTTTCTTGTCTAAAGCGTATTCCAAATCAGTAACTAGCATTTTCTGGTACAGGTCCTGCAGAGCCTGCCTGGATGTCCAGACTTCAGCTGGACCCAGCTTAGAATCTGGATAACAAAACAAAAACAGAACAGGTGATAAACAGGTAGTTCAGGTCAGTATACCACACCAAAGATCCTGTCCCTTGCCATTCCCCAAAGCAAAAACCTCGCAGAAGTATAGACCATAGATGACAGTAGAAGTTCCAGACTACTACATTTCAAGTGACTTTCGCCTTTCTGTTAAGACTAAATCTGTATGCTTCCATAATTGTCTTTAACTTTGCAATAACATCATGTAATGGAAAAGGCTAAAAAAATGGTTTCTCCTTTGGTTTTGGTTTCTACGTATTCATATCACAGGACACCATATGCTGCACACTGGTTGCCCCATTTGAAATGAAGGACTGCCAATGTGGTCTGTTCATTCTCTCAACTATCCTTTTGTCCAAAGCAGCCTTTTTTTCTTTTTCTTTTGAGTCACTCTCACAGTGTCCTCCTATCAGCTCCTAATCCAGGAGTTGTCTGAGTGTTCTGCTCTTATTCCTACTCCACATGTCAAGCCAAGAAAGCCAGGGCAGTGAGCATTATTTTAACGACTGGTAGACTGCTTGCCAAGACATTTTTGTGAGCAGTCTATACTTGCTATTTAATGCAAATGTTGACTGGAAGCAAACAGTGATTAAACTGCTTAAGAGGCCAAATGAGAGGTTAGGTGTGAGATGAAATCAGAAGCCAGGCTATGACTATACATAATACCCAAGTGGGACCATATTATCTGCCAGAGTCCTGCAGGCACATAAGCCTTTCTGATTAAGAGGCTTATGGGCGCAATAACTGACAGTGAGCTGCTTCAATAGAAGAAGTTAGTAATAGACTTTTTAATCTGTATTTCCACCTGACAGTGAGGCTGTCTTGTCTGGTTGCATTTAGTATTTTCCTGCTACACAATGACATAATCTTCACTCTTCTTTAGGTCTGCTATTATTGGGTTGTCGGAAAAGTCATGACACATTTTTGCAACGAAAAACAGAAAAACATGTCATGACTTTTCCAACAACCCAATAGTATCTATAGCCACCATAATCCTGTTTTGAAAATAGAATATTCTGAATATTTGACATAATTCTCATAAGAGTTTGCTGGCTACTAAAAATAGGGTCCAGTATCAGCTTCCTGGTCCCTTACTAAGTTTTTAAAATTAATAGTTTATACATTTATTCAACTCGGCTTCAATTCATCAATGGCAGAGAAAGGATTGTAAGTGATCATTAACTGATCTATCAGGCAGGCTATTATTTAAATGAGAAGACTTAATATCTTAGTTAACATTTCTGGGCAGTCAAATGTCCCCTATTAAAGTAATATCCCCTATAAAAGTCAAACCCTAAGCCTACCTACTGAAGGTGTTTAGTATTATGCTTATAGTGCCAATAAAAGAGAATATACAGTAACTCAAAGATGATACCGATACCTATAGTATGGAAGATGCTGACAATTATGTTAATAATGGGAAAAATTGAGGTGCTATACTAGTACACCTAGAACAAGTGTTTTGGGGCATTTTTGCTTTTTTTCCTGAACAAGATTACAATGAGATTATTCAAATTCTTAGAGGCCATTAGCCTGTAATTCTAAAAGTTGAGAAAAAGACATCTAAACAATCCATTTCCTCTTGATTATAAATTTTTTGACAGATATGCTGGTTACCACAATAGCTTAACTCTCCTTTGTGGATTTCACTGCAGAACTTAATTCCTCAAAAAACATAATGAGATCCATCATCACACGTTTCCTGCATTTTAGGATGGTATACACTGCTATAGAGAGCATACTGATCACTATGGAGTTATTGCCATACAGTTCCTAATTTTAGAGTTAAAATCCGTACCATTTAGTGGCTAAGTCCAGCTATTCTTTCAAAAACACTTTGGTTATTATTCAAAACAAAAAAGACAGAGGAGGAGAAAAAGGAAGGTGGCTGGGTAGCTCACTCAAGTTCAAGGATTTTCAGCTGAGTTTTCCTGCAAATAGTTTTTCTGAAGGTTTACCTATTATCCAAGTTTGGGGAATTATAAAACAGGAAGCTATGAACCTAATACCATAAGATGTGTGTGTTGATATGGCATATGAATTATTTTTCTGTATGTCTTAAATTGTTGATAAATAGTTCATAAAAACTGAATGACTGCATGCCTTAAATTAGGTAAAATTCAATTCAATGTAGCAGAGATTATATAAAATGCTTGACATGGGTCACCTAAGTAAAAATTCAAAGTAAAAAAAAATATTTAAAGCAAATAGTAAGCTATTCTCCCTTGACAACTAGGACAGTGCTACAAGTAGTAGAGGAAAGATGATACCCTTAATTTAATGGTATAAAATAAGTTGTGAAAAACAAGCGAGCAGCCAATACCTGTCATGTCAGCCTTCAGGACTTCTGCCTGCCTGAAAAGGGAAAAAAAGAACATCGGTCAGAAACACATTAGGCCCACCCCACATGAATAACACTAAAAGTTAAAGTTTAGTGAAATCAGAAAATTATGATTTCACTGAAATCACATTTAATTGATTATAATTATAATTTTATGATTTCACTGAAATCACAATAAGGATGTATACAGCAACTCCATCTGCAGCAAGGCAACCAGTGTTGCCTGTCTTAACCTCCAGGGTAGATCTGGGCAAACTGAGGCCACACCTAAAAGTTTACAGGTCATCATGACCTCTCCTGCTGAGCAGAGTTCCCTTTCTTGCAGTTTTCCTCCAAATCTGATATGTTTAAGATAACACTGAATGACAGTCATTAAATAAAAATGTTCCTTCAATGTGACCAGGAAATCCTGTTTCTCAATTCATGAGCCCCTGTAACTATTTCCAAACTCCATTCTCCTTAAGTTGCTGGTCTCGGGCCCTTCCTCAGCCCTGACCCCTTTCAGCCAAGGATGGCCTGCACCTCAAGAAAAACAATGCCCAGTTACTAGATACTTACAGCATTCACAGACCCTCCTCTTTCCTCTCTCTTGCTAAAACACTAGAGGAACTGCACCTCTAATTTGATACCAGTAATTCCACTTTCGTCTGCTCTTTCTAGCCTTTAAGGACGTCAGCTCCTTAAATTAACCCCTCCCTCTTTCAATAATTTTAAAACTCCCCTTTATTGAATCCTTCCTTCTCTTCAGTCTTTAAACATGCACAAGTCTCTCACAGACTTTAAAACCTCCTGCTCCAGTGTTCCTCTAGCTGCTGCTTTTCTCTCCCAGATTCTTCAAGAATTGTCTGCACTCAAGAGGTCTAAAACTGAGCTCATGACCTAGTCCCACCTCCCACCCCTGGTCTCTTTCTAGTGTCTTTTTTTACCTTAGCTAAAGTATCACTTTGCAGCTGTGAAGTCACCCCTGACAAGTTTCTCCAAAGCCCCGGACATCTGTCAGCCCCAGAGAATCTCGCCTACTGCACATGTCTTGAATCTGTTCATTTCCCTCTACCTCCTCCTCAGTCACGCACATTCAAGTTACACCATCCCTGTCTGGATCATTGCAAAGGTACCAAATTTGTTTTCCCCATTCAATCTTGCCCCATATCACTCCATTCTCCCTACTGCTGTCAGAGGGATCTTTTAAATGTGCAAGTCTGATATGGCCAATTGTCCATGTAAAACACTTCAATGATTTCCCACTGCTCTTAGGTTAAAAAATAAAATCTTCATTCAAGTGTCCTACAAAGTTCTCTGCACTCTGAAAAGGGTCTGCTTCTACCCTACTTCTACCATCATTCTCTGTTCTCTTGGATCTCTGCATTCCCGTCACTGGACTTCAGGTTTCTCTACTGTGCTCTGCTCCCTTCACACTCGGGGGTATTTGGAAAGAAGAGTTCTTTTGCTAGGGCACGCCCCTCCCCCCCTTTGTCTGGTTCATCATTGCTCATTCTTAGTCTCAGAGACGTTACTTCCTCAGGAAGGCTTACTTGAAGGACATTCCTGTTTTATGCTCTCAAAGCACTATTTTTATGTAGATGAAGGCTATTCATCTACTTTTTTTTCATATTACATCGATTTTAAGAATGTTCACCATCACAACCCTATGCCTACTAGCACAGCTACCTAGCACACAATGGGCATTCATAAATATTTTTTAAGTGACCAAAAAAAATAATAAACCATGTTCATATATTCTAAGAAGATAAGTATATAAACTTAGGAGATTTCCACTTTTAAACACAAAATTTGACATAAAGCTAGAGAATATGCAGAGATTCTAAAAATTTTTACTCTAAATATTTTACATAATTAGGCATTTAATATCAGTTGTGAATTTTAATTTCATCAAAATGTAACATGAACCTTTTCACTTTAGAGCCTTTAGAAAGACATTTGTTTTTTAAAAATTAAGCTTTCAAACAATAAATCACAATCGAGTACTACAGAGGTAACCACAAACCACATGAGAATTATTGATATAAATGAACAATGCTCAATAAACAGCTACACTTAGTTCTAAAATGTAACATCATATTAATTTCCATTATCCAAATGGCCTAACTTCACTGTTTGCTTTGGGTGTTAAACTTTTGCCATTAAAAAAAAAAAATTTTAACAAGGTTGTTGGCTTATGCCCGTAGAACCCAAGATCACACAATTTAATGAAGAATACCACGTAGGCTATCCTTGCAATGTCACAGCCATTCCACTCCTCCCCTCCCAAATCCTACAGGAGTGCTAATTCATGAACTTTATACTGAGAAAGCCAGTGCTCATTATGCATCTGTACTGGATTCAATAACCTTTTCATTTTGTCCCCAAACTATAAAGTTACAAAGGATGTACTTTAGTATGTTTCCATAGGTTAACCAGAAGTTCATACTCAAATATGTATTAAGACATCTTATACTTAGGATCATGTGTCTAAAGTTTTCTCATTCCAAACACGATTTGCTTGTAAAAATGGACAGTATCATTTTGGTTTGCTAATGTCTGCCTAATGAGGATACCAACTTCCAGTCAAACAAGATTATATTGAGCATGTAACAAGAACTGTTTACAAATAGCCTGCTTCTTTTACAGGCTGCCAGTAAGAAAAGACCTATATGTAATTCTAGCAGATTTTTGGAGCAGGCTTTCACTGACAAACAAAGACCAAAGTTTTACACTATATTTTTATACACTATAATCTGTCCAAGAAACACTGTAAAACAAAAAAAATTCAAGAATGAACAAAAGTGCAAAAATGTTATCAAAACTATGACATAAATGTTAAAGCGTTCTGAAATTTCAGGAGTTTGGATTCCTCAGTGTGACAAGGGAAGAGGTGCACTCATTTGGTGCAGTCTTCTCCAGCTTCTGAAAGGGACACGTTAACGGCGAAAATAATCTTGCTAAATTGAAATGATGAAAAGGTAGCTAAATGGAAAATGGAACCATCCTGGGAGATGGCTACTCTGATGGCCATTCTATAAACAAGGAAATTGAAGCTCTGAAGTGTGAAATAATTTGTCCATAGTCACAAGGCAATTAGTACAAACTTAGCTCTTTCTGCCTCCGAAGTCCAAGTTACTTCCATTACTTTCAAATTAGAACAAAAACTTTTGTGACATAAAAAACTAACATAGATTTATCTAGGTTTAGATTGTTGCTCTGTCAATTAAACACTAACATTGAAGTCAACTAGCCTAAATTAAAAGATCTGTTCGTATTAAGAAGTATTGAGTTGTCGGAAAAGTCATGACGCATTTTTGCAACGAAAAATAGAAAAAATACGTCGTGACTTTTCCAACAGCCCAATATATACCTGAGATGTTTATCAGAAAGCCCCTCAGAACAAGTAAAATCCATATTCTAGTGCAGGGTTCAGCCTGCAGCTAAATTCCCTCCTTCGTCCTGGATCGATTTTTGTAAATAAATTTTACTGGAACACAGTCATACCCATGCATTTATGTACTCTCTATGGCTGCTTTCTGCTGGACGGCATAGTTTATTGGTTGAAACGAGGACATGGCCCACCAAGCCTAAAACATTTACTATCTGGTCTTTTACAGCAAAAGTCTGCCTCTCCTGTTCTAGGGGCACTTGATCATAAAATGAGAAGTAAAATATCTATAAGTTCCCAAACCAGTTTTCCTATATGACAGGTGATCAATAACAGTTTCCTCAGAGTACAGATATCAATTTTTATTAGTTAATATTGTAACCTTGTCACAAAGAGAACTATGTTTAAAAAAATTCAGTCTCATGTATTTGGAGTTAGTACTTATAGGCCATGCTCTATTTCTGATGGAATTAATTTACAAACTGTTTAAAACATGGTTAGGTTTATATACCATTATCCACTAACTCTTCCTTTTTTCTGTATACCAAAAATGCCCATTAGACATGTGAGAAAGAGGGTTAAACTAAGAATTGCTATCTCACAAAAAGAGGAAACCCTATCTTCCCCCCACAATTATTAGTTTTTAAATAGTGTATAATACAAGAAATCAAATCAATAGATATGTGATCTTATACCAACTTTCATAAAGATTAGCACAAAATTGGCTATTTATTTTACTTTATAAAGAAAAAATACACCTCAACTGACCTACTGGTTTTGTTAAATATCAGTATTGTTAAAGATTAATATTACAGTTTACAGCCAATGTTTATATAAAGAGATGAGTTTTAGAATGTTTTCTCTTGGTAGAAGGCATGGCAACATGAGTGCTTTTATATTCTCACTTTAAGCTGAAGGAATCAATGAAAAGAACGGATGAACCAAGAATCCAAGAATTAAAATCATCATGCCTTCAATCGTAAATTAGCACGATTAGTTATAACATATAGTTTTCAAAATACTAAATATATTGTCTCAATAAATAAATAAGAGAAATTAAGAACTTATATCAAAAGATAAAAAAGAAGTTATTAAAAGCTGAATAAAATCCAAAACATTCATTCAGTAATAATCAAATATGTTGAAAGCTAATGTGAAACAATACTCTTGGAGACAACGTGATCAAAATCTATAAATATATTTAATGCATTCTAATGCACACTATATATATATAGAACTTACTATTGCCAGACACTGTTCTAAGGGCTTTACATAAAGTGGTCATTTAATTCACACTGAACTATCATTGCCCCCACTTTATAGCAGAAGAAACCCAAAGAAAGAGACTGGGGTTAAATACCATGTCCAAGGTCATCAAGTTAGTTAGTATGTAGTAGAGGCAGCACTTGAACTCAAGTTAGTTTGTTTCCAAAGGCTAACTCTTAACCGTTATATCACAGTCCATTCCTAAACAAGATTGTAAGAAAAAAAAATCCGGAATGTGTGTCCACAGAACTGGGGCTTTCAATATTTAACATTTTATGATAATTTTAAAAATAATGTCAAATAGAGGAAAAAAACTAAAATTAATGGTTATCTTCTTTAAAAATATCTTGATTAGCATATAAGAATGCAAGGTAACACATTTTTAGGAACACACATTAAGGTTCATAGTTTAAAAACAGAAGATATTTCCAAATCAGGGCAGATACAACGGAAGATTCCCTCTGCCTGAACTCCCAACCCCCTTTTTTCTCCTATGAGCAGAATGTAGAAATATACGTAAGGCAACATCCTCTAAACTTGCAGTTGCTAAGGAAAGGTGAATCTGTCCCTCTTGTTTTGGGAGGCAAGACTAGAGTGTTTTTTTGAAAATTTAAATAAAAGCCATGGCAGGTTTTATTTCATGTTAATTGGTTTACTTATTTTCATATTTGGAATAATAACAGTATTCATCAATTGTAATCATAAACGTAATAACCTAATCATAATTCATTGTGCTAAATAAAAGGCCAGACACTATAAGGTGAATGTGTTTACAAACACAGGTACACAACACACAATCTACAGATCTCTAAGACAGCAAGTCCCATGGAATTTAAAGAAAATAAATCATACTGCTGTTCTGTTGAATTTCACATAGAAAAAAACATTAGGGAAGATGCTGCTCCTAAAAGAGCTTTTCTCAGTACGAGATAATAAAACTACTAATTTGCTTTCTCTCTATGCACTTTACAGTTTGCCATGACTTTTCTAATCTCCTGACCCGATGCCCTATATTACAACATTTACTCTACAATCTGCATATTTGAAAATGCGTACCTAGTTTAATTAAGGGCCTATTCTGGCATGGAAATCTCAAAGGATGCGAAGTAGTTATTCTTCCAGACAGAGAAAAACTGCACACCAATAAAAACAAAGCTAACCCAGAGAAGGAGGCAGACCTGAGCATAGGAAGCGCCACAGGAGCTGCGCTGGAGAACCAGGGCGCAGGGCAGCTAGGGAGGCTTTGCAAGACACGTTACGGAGCCAGATTCTGTCTTACTAGGAAACCAGTGCTGAGTTTTAAGCAGGGGCAAAGCACTGACAAAATTGCATTTTTAAAAGATTACAACAACAAGATGCATGCAAGATGTATTTTAAAAGGGCAAGACAGGAAGTGAGCAGGTGATAATATGAATGGACAGATAAACCTGGACTCAAGAAATATCTCAAAGTCAAACTGGCAGAAGGAAAGATAAAGCAGAGGAATTGGTAAAATCATTCCCAGGTCGTTCACTTGGACAGCGGGGTATGTGAGAAAGTCAAGTTGTGTAAGCAGGCACTTAGAGACAAGTGTCAAGTACAGGGGAGATGTCAAGACTAGACATGCAGTGCTGGAGTGATCAGCACATGGATGGTACTTAAAACCATGACAGTGAATGTAATTGCGCAGAAAGGGCAGGTGAAAGAAAGAGCCCATGAAGAACAGAAGAAAAAACTGTCAAAAAGGTATATGGGAGGGCCGGCCGAGTGGCGCATTGGTTAAGCGCTGGTTTTGGGATGCCAGTGGCCCCGGTTCGGATCCCACATGAGGGCCAGTGACACTGCCCTCTACAGCTAACAACAGCTCCACCTGGAGCTGGGCTGTGCGAGCCCCGTTGATGGTGTGGGCTGCCATAGGCTATAGTGAGTGGCCCGCAGCCAGCGTGAGCGGCTGGCAGCCAAGAGTGAGCTGCCAATAGCCGCAGTGAGCGACATCCAGAGGCCAGCGACCGATCTGCCTCATCCGGGAAGAGCGCAATGACGATACCAACAGTGAAGCAACATCCTCCGCAACTAAACTGAAGAACAAAAAGACAGCAACTTGTCTGTTCCCCTTCCCCGATTCCCCAACGCTGTTCCCCTCCGCCAATTCCCCAATAAAATCTTTAAAAAAAAAAAAAAAAAAAAAAAGGTATATGGGAACAAAAGAGTGGTGTATGGAAAATGAGAGGATAAAAAGAAAGCATAGTTAACAAGATCAAAGGCAGTGGGAAAGTACAAGCACTGGAAAGTGTTGGATTTGGTGAAATAAGGGTCAGCAATAGGCTGCCACAGAAATCGTCAAACTGCAGGGGGCTGAGGAATAAAGAAGAGAGAGGAATTTAAGTCAACTCTTAAAGACTGGGCAGTGAAGAGAACGAGAAGGGAGTCATGGGTAAAGAGAACTTTCTTGTTCTTAGTGGAAGAGACTTGAGCATGTTTAGAACAAAGACGAGATGCTAAGAGAAAGGAACAGATTAGAGATATAAGAAAGTGAGAACAAAACTTACAGAGCAGGTCTGGAAGAGATGGGAGAACATGAGAATCTGATTAACAGGGATGGAGGCAGGACAGGCTTTGGAAAGAGGCAGGATGAATTAGAGGGAGGTATGGTTAGATAGACATGTGCTGGGAGACTGTGAGAGCAGTGGGGGGTGGACAGCTGTCCTAGCTGTCAGTGTCACCGTCATGGTATCAACTTCTAGGGGGCAACTACCACTTTTCATTTGAAAGCCACATCTCTGAGATTCAGCACCTCCACGTATTCTGTCATTATAATTGATCCAAGTTGCTGGGACGAGTTACTAACTCACCAGGCATGTAGTTACAGAGTTTCTGTAGCAAACGATCACATATCTATTTCTACAGGAGGCTTGACTGTGTCCACGCTGACACCCAGAACCAGGCGCTGATGCTCCCTATACTGAAAAACGCCACCATATAGTTTTCAGTCTGAAGGATAATCTATAAAATGGACCACATGTCCCTATGCTTATCATAAATATTCAGGCATACATAAATATAAAATGTTCTTACATTTAATTCAGTAAATGTTTTAAAAACTTCCTTGGACTGTAAGAAATTCTCGTGACAAAGTAAACATATGCCAAAGTTCTCATGAAGCCACAAAAGTTAAAAAAAAAAAAAGTGAGCACTCCTCTCTCCCATCTTGGCTTAATAGGAAATGCTTCAGAAGGTCTCTCATTCTTCTATTAGCATTCATGAAATACGAATAATTTAACATAGGTCTCTAAAAGGAACACAGACATGTACAAATCCCCTGTAATTTTTATCCTGCCTAATATTACTTGATTTCAGATGCTCCTATGATTTCAAGTTTCCGGTCCTCATCTGGGACTTAAATGAAACGTTTTCTCCCACAATGGCTATCAGCAAGAGCATTCAATTTCTCATAAGGCAGAATATGGTCTAAGACACTCTAGACAGAGAGGAGGAGGAAAGTACGAGTCAGCCCACAACAACAGAGAATCCTGTGAAGAAAATTAAATTATTTTCTTTCTTTGAAATGATTCATGTCATAAACGAAGGAAAAATGTCCAAGCTTTTTCCCTTTTTGTACTTACTTTCTTAGAAAACACATTTTAAAATTCTGTTTTGTGTATGTCTAGCATCCAATTTTAGCTGAGAAGGTTCTCCTCATCTCCCTCCCTGTCTGAAAGCTGAGTGATCGCTACAGACCAGACACCGGTTACCCACAGGGCTCCCGCAGTACAAGGTGAGCGTGCTTGTGAAACACAGGAGCAGATGGTTAGTCCAAACTGGACTGCTCACCGAAGGGAAACATGCAAAGCAATTAAAGCACAGTTACAAGTGGAACAAATAATGTTTATATCCTACGATCAGCTGATAATGGCAGGTTTGGGGATCTTCACGCACTGCACAAAGATTTGGTTACTTCTATGGGCTAGATACAGTGGTAAGAACTGGACATACAATGATGACCAAAACAGACATGGTCCATGTCATGGACTTAAAATCGAATGTGGAGACAGAGCAACAAGGAAGGAGGCGGCAGTGGAAGGTAGTGGCTGAAAGCATGGGCTTGGGTGTCACACTGTTTGCATTCAATGGCATGCCCAGGGCTAAGTCAAGACACAGGAAAAACAAAGCAGTTTCTTAGGAACATCAGTTTAACTCAAAGATTTAGACAAAGTTAAGTAATTATTATTGGCTACTGGTCACTGTTTACAGTTACAATTATTACAAGGCAGATTCTATGCAGAAGGCTCTAAAAACACAGAATGGGAGTTCAATGTGGTCAAGTGTCTAGTACCCAGATGGTCTGTGTTCAAACCAAGCTCTACCACTTAGCAGCTGTCATCTTAGGAAAATCACTTCTCTGTGCCCCAGTTTTGTTAGCAGTAAGAAAGAGAGAATACAAGTACCTGCCTCATTGTGATGTTTTGAGGATTAAATGGGGTAATAGAACTAAAGTCCTTAGGACCACTCCTTGCTAAGTAAGCCCTCAAAAAACTGCTGGCTATTACAGTCACTGCGATTATTACCATCGTTAGTTATTAGTACTCTTCCCAACAATTCTAAGATGTAAATGCTATTGTTATCCTCATTCTATATTAGGAAATTGAAGCTAAGAACCCACCCAAATCAAGTCTAAAATAAAAGACAAAGTTATTCATAATTTTTAACAATAAACATCAGTTTTAAGAGAAATTTCAAACATGCAGGTTTATGTAGACTTTATTTCCAAACTTCCAAAGCATGTATGTGTTCAACTGCCTGACTTGAGCGAAAAAGACTGATAGAAAATATCTCATGTTAAAACCCAGGTTCCTTAGCACATAGCATGTAAGGTCCCACAGCTTCCCACTTTATGACCCAATAAAACACAATTACTTTTAGTTCCTTGCTATTTTGCCCCTCATGCTCCTTTACTCAACCTGGAAGGCCCGCCCTTTTCCCTCCTGGTCTGGTTTACCCCTTCTCCTGGTTGAAGACTCAGCAGTGCCAATAGGGGTTGGGGGCGGAGCCTTGGCATTACCAGCGCTCCCAGTGCACCTCAATGCTCTCTGTTATTAAAATAGCTCTCCCAGCACTACCATGAAGTTACCTGTTCGCAGGTTTCCTCCACTAGACTGTCCTAGTCAACCTGGTGTAGCCAGGGCCTAACAGTGCCCACCAGACCAGGAGTTGCTGAAATAAGCTTATGTGAATTTGAACTAAAAAGTCTCCCAAAAGGCTAAGACCCTAAAAATTCCAGGTTTCTCAAAACTGCCAATAGTTTCAAAAGCCTTCCAGGAAAACAATCTGAAAGGTTTTTCATCTGATAACCGGGAATAACATACTTCCTTTGAAGTTCAGAAAAATCTACCATGTTACCCGGTCCATTAGAGAAGTCCAAGATCATTTACTTGGCTCTCTGAAATTCAGGTTTTGTTTTCTTCACATTAGGATCTACCATTCTATCCAGTTCTACAGAAATCCAAAATCTGAAACCTCAAATAGAACTTGGCTAAGTTCAACAACCCAAGTGAGTTAAAGAAGAAATGTAGACTAAGCCGTCAACAACTGGGAGGCTATTTCTCCTCATCTCAATTTTTACATTAGATGAAGTATGGCAGAACAATGGTTTCCAACCCTATTGGACCCAGTGCCTTTATTTAAAAAATGCATTATTATACATCCAAGTGAACATAGCTGGTGGTTAGTTAAAGGGTCTGGAGTTTAAAGGAAAGGTTTGGACTATAGCTACTCATTTGGGACTCATCAGCATCAAGAGGCTAAAGATGAGATGGGAACAGTGATCAGACAGGAAGCTGATGGCCAGAGACACGGTGTCCTGGAAGCCAAATGAAGAAAGAGCTTCAAGAAAGAGGGCGGAGTCATAAACACGGCTGATGTATCAAGTCAGATCAAGGCCTGAGAAAGGAGTACTGGACTTAGTAATGGGGAGGAAACTGAGGGCCTTGCTAAGAAGAATTCTAGTGGAGAAGTGAGGGCATAAGCCCCGTGGACTGACTTCACTAGAAAACAGGAAAGGAACTGAGGCTGAAACTGAGTTTAGACATCTTTATCTGGGAAAGAGAGGCAGCAGCTGGAGGGAGATGTGAGAGTCAAAGATTTTTAAGACGAGACTCATAACATGTTGGTTATAGGATGGAATGGGATAAATGACATGGGAAAAATTCAGGGGAGAAAAAATAAAAAAGGATGAAAAGTCTCATGAATGCCATACAGGCTTGTTTAAATACTGTACACGCTGGCGTATTATTAATCATGTCAGAAGCATCAACCAGCAGCCTCTCTCTATAAAGTTATCACACCTCATGGCTGCTCTACGCAAGTCTCCAAGTTAGAACTGACAAAACCAAAGGCATGCTAGCACTGCCGGGCTACCGCTGACTGGAAGGTAATTCAGTGCCCATATGGCACAGGGACTAGAGCATATAATCAATAAGCCCTTTAAACAACAAGCAGGTCAAAATGATTCCTAATAACGTTTTTTATCAAATCATAAAAGAACATACCAAACAGCTTAAAATAAAAGGCATTAACTCAAAATTCCTTTTCAAAGTTTCACAAAGGTCTATATTAAAGGGCATACCTATATGGCTACAAAATCAGGATACACTGTACACATCCCCCAAATGAAACACAAAAAAAGTAAATCCTGATACAAAGAATGCAATTCCCTGTTAGCATTTAAAATGAGAGAGAATTCCTCTGGGTGACACATTTTTGAGTACTGCCATCACTTGTAGCTTCACACCTGCTACCAAAAATAGTGGAGTAGAAAGACTAATTGTTATTTCAGGTCTGAAGAAACAGTGGAGGTAACAAGTAGGGAAGCAGAAAACTCAAAGGTTATTTTATTGATTTTGTATTGCAGTGTATCATTTTCGAACTCACTTTACAGTACATGACCGTAATTCCCAGATTCTAAATTGTTCTTTCTTTCCCATATTACCTCACTTGGGAACCTGGGGAACTGAAATGAGTAACAAAGAAATAATGTCCACATTTCGGTCTAAAACCAAAGAAAAATAACTCAGGTCTTACTAAGAAAAGCATCTACTTCAACAGGGTTCTTGTATGAAGATGAACATGGACCTCAGTCACTCACTCCGTCAGGCTCCGACATTTCTCACTAGAGCCTCCTAATTAATCATCACCTCTTCTAACTCACTAGCATGGGCTTTCTCCCAATACACTAGAGAGAAGTCTTAAACAGAAACAGTGGGACCAACAGGAGTGAGGCTCTGGTCTAAACGGAATGGCTGAATTCAAGACTTTAGTGGTAGAATTCTGAAGAATGACAACATCTTGGGTGTGATATGGGCATATGTGAAGGTATTAAAGAGAAAGGTTATTGAGATAAAAGAACAGAACAAAGAAGAGCCACATTTTCAATAGGTGTTCCAAGAAAATACCAGTTTTGTGAGATGTGACTGAACTTTGGGAAATACCAAACTGTCTCTCCCTCTTAGAGGTTTCATAACCCACATTAGCATGTTACAAGCTATGAGAAATCCTAAATAAGAATCAGTTTAACTCAGTATTCTTACATCTATTTTGCTTTGGAAGTATTGAGAATCTTAACACCTATGAATTTCCCAGAGAATTAATAATATTCAGTGGAAAACACTGGGAAATGCTAGAAAAATAAAGGTATCTGCTTCAAAAAAAAAAAAAAGTCAGATGTATGAGGCCTTCGGCACTAGTGAGGATATAAGGATACAGGCACTTTTAAACACTGCTCAGGCCAGAACAAACAGTGCAAACTTTCTGGTGCCTTCTGGCAACATCTACCTTGTATTATAATAGTTTCCTATTGCTGCTGTAACAGAATGCCACAATTTTAGTGGCTTAAAACACCACAAATTTATTATCTGACAGATTTGGAAGCCGAAAGCCTACGCGGGTCTCAGTGGGGTCCGAGCAAGGCGCCACATGCCCGAGCTGCTTTCAGGAGGCTCTGGGGAGAGTCCTGGGCTCTGCCTGTGGCTGCTGAAGCTGTCTGCACTCCGTGGCTTGTGAACCGCTTCCACTCCAGCAGGATGCTCTCTCTCTGGTCCTGGCCCCTTTGCCTCCCTCTTCTACACTTACAGGGTCCTTGTGATTACACTGGGCCTACCAAATAATCTGTGATAAATCATCTCTTCATTTGAAAGTCAGCTGATTAGCAACCTTCATAACCTCTTGCTATAGGTTCCAAGGGCCCGGGTGTAGACATCTTTTGCGGGGCAAGGGGTGCATTATTCTGCCTATCATGCTTAAAATATTTTTAAATGTGCATACCCTGTCACTCAAGTAAGTGTACACATGGATATGTGTGTACAAGGATATTTATTATAGCATTTTTTCATAATAATACAGTACTGGAAACAACAAAAATTTTCATTGTTAGGAAGTCCATTCAGAAAATTACAGCACTCCCATGTAACACAAGAGTGTGCTGACATTGCCAGTGATGCTGCAGATATATAGTTATGAACATGTCTTTATCAAAATGTTAAATGGAAAAAAATTACAAACCCATATGATATACCCAATTCCAGTCTTTAAATTATATGCATATATACATATATCCAAGTATGTGAATATGTTAATATACATATAAAAAAAACCTGGAAGGCTACACATCCCTGGACAGGAAGGTGACCGTAAGTTCCTGTGTGCCTGGAACAGCTGAGATCTGTGCCTGATTTCCCAGCAATGACAAGCACTCTTTCCCTGGCATATGATCACTCTTACAATTTTCTGGGTTTGGCTTTGTTTTGTTTAAAACAAGTTAAGTATTACCTACCTGGATGCTAAAAGTAGCAAGAACTAGTTCTATATTAGCACTTGAAATTTTAAAAAATTAAAGTTACATTTAAGAAATATGCTTTTTTTTTTAGCTGAGCCATCCTGCTACCTGTTGGCAGCTTAGTGGCTGCTCAGCTCGGGCTAGGCATCAAACTGCTATTGCTCAGAGCTCAGCTCACACTCTTGAGCGAGCTCTTAACCAACTGAGCCACTCGGCTGGCCTCTAAGAAATATGCTTTTTAATACATGAATTTGCAACACCTAATTGTGAACCATCTAAATTATATACATTACACTTGAAAGCACCAATGGCCAGTGCAGATACCATAAGAGAAGTTTTGATTTTTAAGAGCACTGCCCAAGTGTGTGCAGTGGACAAAGGGGGAGCAAATGAAGGCCAATCCCAGCTCTGCCACAAATTAGGTACCTTGAGTCTCATTTTCCTACAAAATGCCAATCCAGTTATACAAGGTTTGTACACAAGAGCTTAAGAAGACAATTATATAAAAGCTTTGGGGAAGTATATAGCACTAGTAAAATGGAAAATGGTGCCCTTGAGGAATAAAGTAGATCATTTCATGGTAAAGACCACTCTATCACCCTATAGCTATTTAAGGCACAATTGCTCCCACCACCCAATTTAAAGCCTACATTAGCAAGTTTGTAAGTTAAATATTAATAACATGCAGAAATGCAGGAAATGAATACTGTGCGCAAATTAGGCTCTTTACCCACCTGGAACTATGCTGGGTTTTATATGCACATCTTCTCACGTTACCCTCACAATAATTCTGTCATTGTCATTTTACAGATAGGAAAATACAGAGCAGAAAGCTAACTAGGGAGGTTCAAGGGCACACTGCTACACACAGCAGAGCTGGAATTTGAACTCAGGGCAACCTAAATATAAATCAGGCCAATTTTAATTCAAAGGCCTTGCTCATTCAGCTCATTACAGCCTGCTGCTTTCTCAAGATGCTAAAAAGACCCCTGTGTGTGAGTTTACGGACAACTCAATTAATAATTTTTTAAAATTATAAAGTAAATTATTTGTTAACATTTTCTTTTCCTCTCCTTTTATAAACCAGAATTTATGACCAAATATGCCTTAACATTTGAGTGGTGTTCTTTAAATGTTCTGACTTTTTTCATTAAAAATGAAACAAAGTAAAACAAATGGTTAGTTCAGGCCAACAAACAATATGATTATTTTGGTTATTTAAACGAAGAATTTAAGAAATATGTATTTTATAGAACTAGATATTAAAATACAAAAAATTAACTTTAAAATATCTTACACAGGGCCGGCCGAGTGGCGCATCGGTTAAGCGCTGGTTTTGGGATGCCAGCGGCCCCGGTTCGGATCCCACATGAGGGCCAGTGACACTGCCCTCAACAGCTAACAACAGCTCCACCTGGAGCTGGGCTGTGCGAGCCCCGGTGATGGTGTGGGCTGCAGCCCCTGCTGCAGTGGGCTGCCATAGGCTACACAGTAAGTGGCCCGCAGCCAGCGTGAGCGGCTGGCAGCCAAGCGTGAGCTGCCAATAGCCGCGATGAGCGACATCCAGAGGCCAGCGACCGATCTGCCTCATCCGGGAAGAGCGCAATGAGGATACCAACAGTGAAACAATATCCTCCGCAACTAAACTGAAGAACAAGAAGACAGCAGCTTGTCTGTTCCCCTTCCCCGATTCCCCAACGCTGTTCCCTTCCACCAATTCCCCAATAAAATCTTTAAAAAAAAAAAAAATATCTTACACAAACTGTGTGTGTGTGTGTGTGTGTGTGCGCTCGCACGCAAAAGTGCAAAATTTTGCAGATGTCCTAAGGACTTTTCATATTCAAATTCATCCTGGCTGTAGTGGTTCTCTTAACAGTATATTTATCTTTTCCCACCAGCATTAAAAAAATTTTTCAAGTAAGCATACCTTTAACTCATTTTTTTTGAATACCATCTTCCAACTGCATTTTACTCTGATGATTTTACTAGGGATATCTCATATCATATGCGTAGTATCTCAAGAATATTTGGTTAGGTTATCACCTCATAAAAACCTAAATAATTCATGACCTTTCTAAGAGGCAGTATGAGTAAAATTCATTCTAATATACTGCATTCTAACTAATATAAGCAATGAAATACTAGGAATTTGGAAATATCAACTTATGTAGTTGGTGAACCAATGGAGTTTTTAGAAAACAGACTGAGGATATTAACGCATCAACACAGCAGTTCTTTAAGTACAATAGATTTTAGAATCATGCTTGTCACTTAAAACAGACACTACAGAAGGAAAAATGCCATCAAGAACTGTGAAAACAAAATCTTAATCAAAAAGGGTCTGCAACAGCCGGTGTGAGCTGCCAATAGCCGCGGTGAGCAGCCATCCAGGGGCCGGCGACCGATCTGCCTCACCCGGGAAGAGCGCAATGACGATACCAACATGGGCCAATGAAGCAACGTCCTCCACAACTAGACTAAGGAACAAAAGGACAACAACTTGTCTGTTCCCCTTCCCCGGTTCCCCAACGCTATTCTCTGCACCCAGTTCCTCAATGAAAATCTTTTTTTTTTTAATTAAAAAAAAGGGTCTGCAACTTTTTTTTCTTTATGAGAGACTTGAAAAAGTTAAATCCAAAGAGACTTCAGTTAATGTCCTGACCCCCCCCCCCCCCAATGCTACAGAAGTCCTTCCGTCACCTCCACCTCGGTTCCACGTCTGATCTCAACAGGCGAGGATTCTACAAAACAAGTCCTATCAACTCAAAGATACTTTCACAATTACATGTATTCACTGAAACTCTCATCTCCTACATGATAATTCAATAATGTTCCAAATAACTAAGTTTTGCCTAAGATGAAGCTACTTTCAAAGGAAAGAAAATTTAAATCTGTATGTACCTCAAAGGAAGCACTGTAGGTATTACATAATATCTTTCTCTTATGTCTCCCTACCCCAGTAGGAACACGTACAATCAACATCAGCCGTTCAAACATAAATTGCTCCCGTAAGATTAATGATCAGGTTTGTAGACAGTGAACCTTAGACTCCCAAAGGAAACAGAATGAGACAGTGACTAATCAAAATCTCTTTAATTTATATGACATAACCTGACTGCTAGTTTGATCTGATAGTGATGTTTAACATCAACCAGACTCATTTCTAATACCAAACCTTTTTGAGCTCCTCAAAACAATGCCTCACACATTTACTCATTTTGTTCCTCTGCCTGCTACCTTCTCTCTTCACCTTTCTCAACCTACTCCCACTTTAAAACTGAGCTCAGGGGTTCAAACTCCAGAGGCGTTCTCTGAACTCCCCAGACAGTGCAAGTTCCACTTCCCTCAGGGTCCTCGTGCCATCCCTTAAATGAAATGAAACATTCGCCATAGTATTCACTACATTACATTGAAATATGTGTGTGACATCCATTTCTCCCAGGAGACCACTTTCCTAAGGAACAAAAATCAGTTCATTTGATTTTATGTTCTCAGAGTCTGGCACTAGTATTTGTAAGTATTCCATAAATGTTTTGCAAAAACAAAATAAAAGCATGAGAATTTTATTCAACACCTATTATGCACATTGTGCATTTAAAAAATGCTGAGACATGGTCTCTATCATACTCAGTCTAGCTGCAGATATAATTCGCTTCTGTCAAAAAGATCATTACAAATTTAAGATAATTTAAGTACTGAATGACTAAGAGACATAAAATGCTACAAAGTTCAAAGAAAGTAGAAATCACTTGGTTGGACAACAAGTCTTCACAGAGAAGGTGAAGCTAAACTAAGACAGTACAGGGGAAATGGCCTGGGAAGTGAGGATAAAGCAGAAATGGGTAAACCATGTTCAGAAGACAATGAAATGATTACTCTGGGGGTGGGGGTGGAGGGCAGATGGTTGCTATCAAAAGGTAAGAAGGTATCATGTGGTAGAGATTGATGAGGGTCATTTTATGGAAGTCCAAAAAGGCCAGGCTAAGGAGTTTACAGCAAGGTAAAGCCATATACAAAAGCTTTTCAGGAATATTAATACAGAAGCACTGCAAATAATTGGCAGGGGGACAGGTGGTAGAGAGTTTGAAGGAGAACCAGAATTTGTTAAACAAAATCCTTTGTTATTTTAACACTGACAGCGATTTTATGAGATCAATGTTCCATTTTAAAGAAATTAAGACCTAGAGGTGATGTCAGTTCAAAAACCAGAAAGTAGTGGGCGGTGTTTGTGAGTAAAACCCCAATCAATGCTTTCTTCTTGCTCCTTGTGAGAACTTCAGGCAAGGAAGGCAATTTCAACAGTACAGGGATAAAGCTGACGGTGCTAGAAGTGACAAAGAGGAGACAATAGGAAGGCAACATTTCCAAAATGGAGCATGTATAGGAGGGGACGAGGGAAACTGGGAGCACTGAAAGATGACTGCAAGGTTTCAAAACCTGCCTGGAAGGAGAGGCAGCACCAAGCAGGAAATGAGAAACCACGAGGACTAGCGTGAGAAGAGCAGGATGAAGAGTGGTGAGTCTGCTACAACAGAAAAGACTTCAAAAATTAGGACTGTCCAGAAGGCAGAGGTGCAAAATTATCAGAATGGTCAACGCCGAGCGCTAACTTCCAGACAGCATCCATAGCTGAAACTTACAAAGTGTGCCAAAACCATTCCCAGCACTGACCAGCTAACTCACTTGATCTTTATCCCTATGGGGTAGATACTGTTGTTATCCGTACTTCTCAGATGAGGAAACTGAGGTAAGGAAAGCTTAAGCAGCCTGCCCAAGTAACAGACTAGCTAGAAAGTGCTCGCGCTGTGAGCTCTGCCCAAGACCAGGCTCTA
Organism: Aselliscus stoliczkanus; assembly: GCA_033961575.1. Taxonomy (NCBI): domain Eukaryota; kingdom Metazoa; phylum Chordata; class Mammalia; order Chiroptera; family Hipposideridae; genus Aselliscus; species Aselliscus stoliczkanus. Next base: position 67,797,002 of record CM066739.1, on the reverse strand, counting down.
AACCACTATAATCAGCTGCGTTTGCTTATGGATTATTTTATGTTTATAAAATCAATCATATTTTGTAATAGTTAAGCCTAAGAAATAGTTTCAACTCTCTGAATGGCAGGCATGATGATATCTTATGCCAATCTGTCTCCCCTGAACCTACTACAATGATTTATGTTAAGTAGATGCTTGGGAGATTTTTTTAAACAGTGATGATACAATGACTGATGAAGTCCTGCAAGTAAATGTGATTTCTGAGGGGAAAAAAATGTTGAAAGAAGAGAAGACAGAGGATTAGAGCTGTGCCTTCCTTTTTGCCACTGGTGAGGTGCCGTGGACCAGGCAAACAAAATAAAATAGCCAGAGTAATCAGAATACTGGCATCTCAGTACTAAGGACAGAAGACAGAGCTCAAGAGCCTCCTATCAGGCCCCTGAGTACATACATGTGGAATTATGGACTTACCTGTGGGCCTGGGGGAACTACTCAAAGGTATACTCTCTTTTTATCCCCAGGGATCCGGGTGTACCTTGGCCCAACAGCCTGTTTATTGGTGGGAGGGATGGATATAAGAGGGACACAGGGAAACGGAGAGAAAGGAAAACAATCAGTGGATAAATATGGCTAGTCGGCCTTTGGCACCTTTGGAAATATCAATTCCAATAAAGTGCTAAGAAAGAAGGGCTGGATTACAAGGGATTAAGGAAAAGTAGGTGGTAAATAAAGGGGTAAACCTAGTATGGGGCAAACCTGAAATTGTTAGCCATAAAAGAAAGGTAAGGAAGGACTGAGCTTAAAGGGAAAAACAGCATAGGAAAGGATTTTTCAGAGAAAACGGAGACTAGTCTTCAAAAGAGAAGATTCGTGAAGGGAGTAACTAAAACGGCCAAAAGGAGAGAGACGCTTCAAAAGAGAAGATTCGTGAAGGGAGTAACTAAAATGGCCAAAAGGAGAGAGACGCACAGCTGATGGCATATAACCCAGAGCACAGGGGAAGGACGGGAATCTGTAGGACCCCATCAGCCCGAATCGCTTTTCCCTTTTCAACACCGACCAGTCCCAAGTCTTCAGGACTATCACTTCCACATCTCTACTTCTCTGTCCATGGCCTTGCTCATGTAAGAAAAACTTAGGCCTGGCCAGAATGAATGAAGTGAAAGAGTGAATGAAACTAGCCGTGAGCTGTTCTTCCTGTCTGAAATGTCAATTTTCCCAATATCCACTTTTAGAAGTCCCATCCATCTTTCAAAACCCAAATCAAATCTCATGTCCTCCAAGGTACCTTCCTTCCCTGCCTCCACCTCTGCTGGAAAAAGGATCTTCTTCTCTGTACTCACGCAGCACTTGTTTCTCCTACCACTAATCTGCTGTTAGTTACTTGAATGTCTTTCTCCAGTACCTTTGAGTTTTCCGTTTTCTGTAGGCAAAGCCCCTGTATTGCGCTCTGCATATAGTAAGTATTCAGTAACTGCCAGTAAAATAAAACACAGATTAAGAAAAATACATTTAAACATGTATGGGTTTTCACGGGTAAAGTCTAAACATGGTAACCAGCCAATTACCACCCAAAAGGAAACCAGTAAGAGAAGCCTAAGAATAAGAAGCTGTGGCTTAAAGGAGAAAAGAAGAAAATGAATCTATGCTATGCATCTGTGATATATCTTCCTATGTATATTTTCTAAATCAGTCGTTCTCAACTGAGAGTGAATGTGTACCCACAGGGAACATTTGGCAATGTGCAGAAACATCTTTGGTTGTCACAAGTTGGGAAGAATGACAGTGGGCAGAGGCCAGAGATGCTGCTATACCTCCTACAATGCACAGGGCGGCTCCCCAAAACAAAGAATTGTCTGGCCAAATATAATAAGTATGTGCTAAGGTTAAAAAACACTATTCTAAATGCAGCAGAGGGGGAGAGGGACTAACAAAATCCCTACCTCGTCTACCTTAGACTCCTCAAGTTTTCTTAAACAGTTAGTAGTCACCTACCCCTCCCACTGAGTAAAAATTGGGTCTAAGGGAGGGTGAAAACAACCTTCCTGAGCAGCTCCACTTACCTGCTACCAAGAAAGGAGTTGGTTACAAGTTCTCACTTACCATACGACATGTTTGCCAAAACACCATCCCTGCATTTCCCTGTAACTGCTGATTAACCCTTCTTAGTTATGATACAATCTCCTAGACCACTGATAAGTCTCTCCACAACAATTCAGCAACTAAATTGAAATGTAGTTGGATTACAAAACTTCAAATGGCAATGCGTGATGACCATCTGCCCAAATACCCACATACAGATGAACAATTCACTATCTGAAAGACATCTGCTTAATAATTTATTCTCTGAACAAGATCAATCAGTTAAACTAACCCACCTAAACTTTCAGGTACTCATTCATTCCGCCAATAACAAAAATATGAAAGGCTAGCCAGGGTTGGAAATAAAGTTGGAGGCAAATAATATTTCTCTACTACAAAACAAACTTTTTAAAAGTCCGAACCACCCTCCATTTACGCCAAAATTGCTTCATAATAAACTTGTTATGCTAGTGTGTCTAGACCTTATAACATATCTTAAAAAGAAAAACTAAATACGAACTCAGCAACTGCTACATGTACCACGAAGGTAGAACACAACAGCTGTTAGAAAAATGAAACAGGTTAGGACCGAAGTACACATTTTGAATCCAACTGAAACCACAAGGGAAGCAGAAATTAACTGCCAAAATAATTTAGCCAGTCAATATTCAAACAGGTAAAATGCTATTAAAACCATCATTAACAAAATATAGACATATAAGCCTTAAAAGAGTGTCTTTTTTTCCCCCCCTAACAATTTTACCATGTTTGGTAAATCAGCCATGTTTGGCCGATTTTCTGGAACTGAAGCTATTTTAAGTCCTGTACATGGGGGATGAGGGGTGGCGGCAAATGGGTCAGGGAGAAGACTTCTGACCATGTGAATTAACGTCAGAGTGTACTATTGAATTTCTTGGCGCTTCCGAGCTAGTGAATACCCAGGCCAGCATTACCAGGCAGAGCCTGGAGCCCACCCTATTTGTATACACCTTCCTCCCACAGGCCCCCACAAATTTTCCTGTCCCGCTCCCCGGAATAGGGTACAGCTCTTCTTTATCCAGCCTCATCTCCTCCCTCTAGCTCCCTCTGTCCCAAGATTTACAGTGACACACTTTAGCTTGCAACATATTGGATATTTTAATTAGTATTTAAATGACAACCATTTTTCTTCTGTCTCAGAAAATAATCTTTGTGGCTGTTGTAGTATTTCTACCTACGGTAACAAAGTTTTGATAAAGAAGTGTGCCACTCCAGTGCAGCCTCTTCCTTAAGGGGTATCATGCAAAGAAAGCTCTAACAAAATGGACAATTTGTAGGCCTTTCCTGTAAAAGGGACTAAGACCAGGGATCAACTTCAAGTAGATCTCACTGAAAAACCTGCAGCACCAGAAGAAATTAAAAGACAAAAAGGGGCGACTAGTGAAGGAAGAAGAGGAGGAAAGCTGGAGGGAGTACAGAGGATGAAGAGCAGATGTATTCAATGGCAGCTGTGCCATCTTGCACAACAGGGTTTGACCTGTTTGACTGGTATTCCCCTATGGCTATGATTTTCCTACTTTCTCATCTTCCGAAACAACTTCAAGGATGTCTTCCGTGTCTGGTACTTCAACATCTCGCCCGATCCCTGCTTTTCCAACTTCGATGTGTTCATTTCCATATTTCTGTTCTTCCAAATGCTATTTTATTAAAGCATGATATTATACCTCACCTACTAGCTCACCTATGGCCTATCCTCACTCTTCTCCCACCCTTCTGAACTACATTCATTACACCTTTTTCTTTTACTCATCAAGGATGTTAAAGGCTTTTAAACTCTTTCCATTTTGTCATATATCAGAAGAGATTTCTATACTGGTTTGTTTTTGTTTTTTTCAAATTGGGTAATAAATTTCCAATACCAGTCTAGAACCCCCATATCTAAGACCATTTCTTATTTTTAGAAAATGCAACGAAGTATTCTCAACTTATTCGTGTGGATAGGAGCCTTGTCTGTCTGCTGTTTCAAAAAATGACACTTCCTTTCTAATGAAAGTTTCTGGGTCAGTCGAGGGGCACGGTGGTTAAGAGTTGGCTTGGGACGCCAGCTCTGAGCAGCAGGGACCCAGTTCGGATCCCATGTGAGGGCCAGAGACGCTGCGCCCTCTACAGCTAAGGTGGTGAATAACAGCTCGACCTGGCAGTTGGCGTGTGATGCCATGAGCGGCTATCCGATGGCCAGCGAGTAACTGTCTCACCCTGGAAGAGCACAATGATCACAATACCAACATGGGCCAGTGAAGCAACGTCAACTAGACTGAAGGACAAAACGACAGCAACCTGTCTGTTCCCCTCCCCCAATTCCCCAATAAAATCTTTAAAATAAATAAATAAATGAAAGTTTCATTGTCCTTTCTTGCCCAAGTTATCACCACCTTCTTTCCCATATAGAGAATAGGTTTTCTTTTCTTTCATCTCTGCTCTATTTCTGCAACTCAAGGCAAATTCAGTCTACTTGATATTGAATTCCTTCTTTCTTTGTTTTACTGATGCTTCTTACCTCATATCATCATTTCTTACTCTTTTGAAACTGCCATCTTGCTCCCTGGTTTGCCGCTACCCCGCCATTCCAGTACCAGACACCCCAGCTCACTTACTCTAACGAATTAATTCAGCTGAGACAAAACTAGTTTTCATCTACGTGAGGGAAGAACTGTAGCCATGCAGTTTAAAAATTGCCCAGTCATGGTCTTACACCACTGTCAAAGGTGGGCAAAAGAATTCTTCATAGTCAAGGTCACAAAGAATAACTGCGATACCCCCACACACGCTCATTCAGCAATACCCAGCATCCTCCCTGAATTGTCTATAAAAACCAACAGTTCCATTTTCAAAGAAAGTGAGCATAATGCTTTCCTAAAGACATTCTCTAGTCTCCCACAACAAACTTTAAATAGAATGATTACCTTTTAAAAAGGAAGAGCAGAATTCAGGCTGGTATAAGCCTCTCTTTATTAGAAAGGCTTTTCCCAGATTATTAGCCATAAGACTTGCTTTATTTACTTGGGACAGATGTGCAAGACTGAGAAAAGATTGGCTCCCAGGAATCTCTTAAGGGATTCCAGGTCCTCTGCCTGTTCAACTTTACCTGTTCAGCTTTAGTTGGAAAATACAGTTTATTCAAACACTGTGTTCATTCCTATTCTTTTCTCCCTTCTAAGAACTAAATTCATCTCCAGTTGTCTACCATTAATTCCACCACTTAATGGTAAGTCTTCCTGACCACAGAATTACAGAATACTGGGTGGTAGGAAAAGTCATGATGCATTTTTGCAACGAAAAACATAGAAAAAATACTTCATGACTTTTCTGACAACCCAATATAAGGTATATTAACACAGAAGCCTCTCTCAAAGCCAGCTGATCTTCCCATTAAAATTAGCACCACTCTCAAGTCTGCTCTCCATCATACCTTTCTAGTCCCACTGGCACCACCTTATTTGGGGCCTTAACTGCCCATTACACCACACAGGTTCATCTTCCTAATACACAGCTATGAACATGTGAATTCCTTTCTAAACAAATCTCATACTGTCTACTGTCCACCCCTTTTAACTATAAACTACAGATCATGATATTCAAGGCCATCTCAAATATGGGCATCTAATCGACTAGGCTTTCCTTGATCACCCTGACTATAAAACAGCATATCCCTCTCTTGCTTTATTTTCTTCTTAGTACTGGTCACCACCTGATAAACATGTTAATCTGTTCATTTTGTTCTCCACGATCTTCTCAGTGCCTGGAATATAGTAAGCTCTCAACACATATTTGTGGAAAAAATGGATGGACCCAGACATGCTGCACAGTACAGCTGATTTGGAATTAGAAGACGTACATTTGAGTTACAGAGCTTCCACATGGCAGCTATATGATCCTCAACAATTTTAACTTCTTTGGGCTATACTTTCCTCATCTGCAAAAGGAAGGGATCAAACTTAACCTATAAAACTCTATATGTTTTTCTGGCTGCATCCCCTATATTCTTGTGTAAATGAACTAAACACCTCCCCTGACCCCCAACATCCACATGCTACATATATCTCTGCTCAGTTTCCTTCCCTTTGGAACCCCCTTGTCTCAATCCATACCTGTCAGAATATTGTTTATTTCTGGTCCATTATAAGTGTTATTTTATTAATGTTCAGGTCCATTGTAAGTGTTATTTTCTCCTTGAAGCCTAACAAACTGTAAACTCGGTCAGGAGGGTGGGGTTCTTACCTTTCTATTCTCAGCAGTTGGTACAATGCTTCTCATAGGTGATCAACAAAATGACTGATGAGCGGTGAGTGGATGAATGAGCAAATGAACAGAGGAAGCATTTCCTGATTCACTCCAATTGCTCAGCTAATCTCTTGCCTTTGGACTCTTATGACACTTGGCATCTTTATGATACGTACCATTTTTACTCTGTGCTGTTATTTATTGACTTGCCTAATGTATACTCAACTGCAAATGCCCTAAAATGAAGGACTAACCTGGTTCCCACATCCTCCCTCTACATCCTCCCATAGATCTTTGACACAGTTGTATTTATTGTTTATCTGATATATTAAACAATAAACAGACATGAGGAGAAAAAAAGGACCTTGATATATAGCTACCGTTTCAACTAACCTATAGTCATTGGGCACACATGTGTGGATCCTGTGTCTGTTCAGCTCAGGCATTCAACCATAACTCAAAAATTTCATCCCGCTCTCCTTTCCACTCTGCTTAATAAATAAAACTATTACTACTTTCAAAAGTAGAATAGCCACCCTCATGTATCACTATATACCTCCCCTTGCAATATATTGGGTTGTCGGAAAAGTCATGACGTTATTTGTTGTGTTTTTCGTTGCAAAAATGCGTCATGCCTTTTCCGACAACCCCATACATATAGGGATCCACTCCCACATCAATACTTTCACTTCACTAAACAGAAGTGACTGTTCTGTTCTTTTCAGATTTCCACCCCATTCAGTTTCCCCCTCACAAGGTATGAAACCACTGTTTTAAACCTCTTCCCATAAGCCTGCCTTTCTTAGTTCTGCTCCTGAAAGACAAAAAAAAAGGGCCCATTTCAAGGTCTGCCTTCCCCTTTTCTAAGCAGTGACAACTCCCCAATTCATCTCACACTCTAACACCCTGCCATGAAGATTCTATCCCTCCTTTACCTCTACCTTCAAGGTCCTAATTCGGCTTCCATGGAACCGTCCTGGCTGCACAGCAGCTAGTGACTTGCCAGTCACTATGCTCTTGTCATCACGTACTTGCCTCCAACGTGTCTGCATCTTCCTCCTGAAACGTGTACCGGTCGGCCCCCAGCCCCTCCCCCCACACACAGATCCCACTCGCACCCATGCCTCCCTCCGCCTTCGGCGCACAAGTTCCTTAGCATCCCTCTTCATGAATGGCATCTCGCGACTACACCGATTCTAACCCAGGTGCCTCTGGCAAAGCCAAGCGCGTCCATTGTCCCTCCCGCCGTCCTCACTTCCTCATCCATCCCCCCCTTTCGGCCGCCACCCCCACCCCGCCAACTAACTACAGATGACACGAGTATTCCCCTTTGCTTCCCACCAGGAGCGGGGACCAAACTCCCGTCTCCTGCCGCCCCCCCCCCCAGGTGTAGAGACGTCCACGGCCTTCGGCTCCCGCCGCGCTCCAGCCAATCCCGCACCGCGCCGCCGGGGGCCACGCGCCTCCACACCCGCCTGCCCTCGGGGGTCCCCGCCGCTCGCCCGGGGCTCCCCGACCCTCCGTGCCCGGCACTCGGCGCGGCCCCACGCACCGCCGTGTCCGCCGCCCCCCGCCGCCCGGCCGGCGGAGGGCAGGACACGGCAGCTCCCCCGCCACCGCGCCGGCTTCCCCAGCAGCCCCGGGCCCGCGCCGGCCTCCGCGCTCACCGGAGATACTGCGCGCTCTGCAGGCTCATCCTCCGCCGCCGCGTCTTCCCGCGAAGCCTCGGTGCGTCTCTCAGGCTCCTCGGAGCGGCCCCGCGGCCCCGCGGGCGCTGGCGGCCGCCGCCATCTTCCTCTCCTCCGACTCCTCCTCGCGCGGCGGCGGGCGGGGGGGGCGAGGGGGCGGGAGCGCGTGAAGCGGCTGGCGCGGCTGCTCGGGTCCGTGGGGCGCAGGGACACTCCGACCCGGGAGGAGGGAGGAAGAGGGACGAGGGAAGGGGCGGGGGAAGAAGGGGGGAGGCGCGGAGGCAGGAAGTGCGGGGCCTCTCGCGAGACTTCAGCGGTCCCCGGTCCCGCCGCTGGGTTGCCTCCGCTCCGGGGCGCTCCCCCGTGGGGTCGGCTAGCGGTGCAGCAGCTGCGCGGCTGAGGAGCAGCCAGCGGAAGGCGCTGCGGGCGGCTTCCTGCCAGTCCGCCCCTCTCCTCCCGCGCGAGGGGGCAGCCCCGGCCTCCTCGGGCACACCGAGCCCAAAGCTACCGGTAGTTACACTCAAAGCCGTCCCCCGTCTTCCCATGCCATCCAAGTTTCCTGTTTTCCACTCCTCCACGCGTCCCGACCGGAAACACCGCCCCTTCCTCCGACAGTTCCGCCCGCTAGTCCTCCCACGCTCGTCTTCCCTCGCGCCCTCCAGGGCCTCTCAGGACCCCGCTCCGGGCTGCGGCCCCTCCCTCTGCACTCTGGGAGACTTGGAGCGGGGAGATGGAGCCCAGGAAGGAGAGAAAGGAAACCAAGCGGATTGGATAAGCCGCTGCTATGGCAACTGGAGGCTGTAGTTGTATCGTCATAGTAACCAATGTGTGCCGCCCGGGTGACCCTCCCTTTACGAATGGATTCCCGGGAAGGTGCCCAGGATTCCCCCACTGGCTTCCCTTACATCGAGAGGCCTCCCCCCAGGTGGGGACTCCGAATAGTTCTCCCTGGCTGTGCAGTTCGCGTCCTCCTCCCTTTCCCCTTCCCGCAGCGTTGCGGGGAGACCCCGAGGCATTCACCATGGGCTTTTCCACCCGCCTGAGGGCGGGAACCACCTCCAGAGTTGGCTCTCATTGCCGGGCTTGCAGAGAGGGGCCGGGCCTGCGGATAAGACGCAGGGCCTGAAGGCTGGGCTAGCGAGGCGGCCGAGGGGTTTCCCCACAACTGCCCCGGGCTCTGGGAGGCGGGATCCAGCCAAGACGGGGTCCCCGAGGGAGGAGAACGGCACACGACAGCCGCGATCCCTCTCCTTCCGACAGGGACATCGACTTGACCGAGCTGGCCGACCCCTTATAGAAATCGCCCAGACCCACTCTCGGCTGCCGAGCCTCCTCGGAGCCCCCCGCGCGGCCTTCCAGAGCCACCTCCTGCCGCAAGGAGGCCGGAGCGAGCGTGGGAACCCACCCTGGCAGGCGAACGTGGGCTTGCAGCATTCAGAGCCGCAGAGGCAGTGAGACGCTGACGAATGCCATATCTCTTAGAGGCACACCCCCGCCCATGGGGGTCCCACTTGGTTATCAATAGCTGACCGAGTTCCTCTCCCCTCTGCAAGCGTCTTCCTTCTCTGACGGGTCTGCAGTGGCTTAGAACTTGTTACTCTGTTTTTTGGGGGGTTGGAGAGGAAAGCGTTGGGTAAAATAGGATTAAGGAAAACCTAGATACTGGCGCGAAGTTCGGATGAGAGGCATCTAGGAAAGATTTTCATTAAAACAAATATTTTTTTGAATGTTATGTGTGTTTTGTGTCCGGTTTGGGGCTACAAGGCAGAAGTAAAGAATGGGGTTAATAATAATTAATGGGGCGTGTGAGAAGTAGCTGGGGAAGTCATCCTAACGATTTGAAGGAATTCTTTGACTTTTCGTCAAGTATATTTTCGATTCGTGTTGAGTCGTTTAAGCAGCTATCCCAAAGTACTTTAGGATGTGGAACAGGATAAACCCCTCCAGAAACGTAGCACCCTCGTTGGATCGTTAAAATGAGGGGTTTTAATGGGCTATTTTTGTCTGACTCACTTTGGGTACTTGATTCCTGCTGTGTTCTGTGCTAGGAAAAGAGGTGCTTTCGAGATCCTTCCCTGAGACCGCGCCTATTAAAAGACTGGACCAATGTCTATTTGGAACACAATGTGTAATGTAAGTCTGGAGGAAATGAAAGTGCAGACTGCTTTGAAATGAATCCCAAACACAGCTTTTCATTGACGAAATAGAAATTGAACTTTGCCCCTCCTGCTGCAAGCGCCCACTGTGATGCAGTGTGACGGTGACTGCAGCTGTACCATGCCTCCAACACCCCCTCCTTGCACCATCGGGCCTCCCACTCAGGGGAAAGAGAGCCACCTAGTGAGAGATTGTTCTCATCTCGGGCTCTTCAACCCTGAGAGCCCCAAGATGGAGATTACTACTACACATTACCTAAAAACACCCTACATTTCTTTCCTGAAATGTATAGGTTCGATGTTTAAAGAGATTTTAGCCAGAAGAAAAATCTTATGTAAAATACTCACCCCCTTAGTACTCATCGTAATAACGCCGTTTATGTCTGTGGCTCTTATCTCCAGGAAATGGTATATGAGCACATATCTTGACATTCCTGATAAGCAATCTAGTAAAAGACTACTGTCTTCTCATTTTAGAAATAAGGAAACTAGGATCAAAAAGACAAATCCTTTTGTTGTGGTGTTTATTCAATAAACATTTACTGAGCACTTAACTACATTTCAGGCACTGCCCAGGTTACTATGGATACTATGGTGAAAAAAGACAGTGGTCCCTGCATTGGAGGAACCCAGCTCTGGTAGAGATATCAGAGAGTAGAGAAGTGATTAGGATGAAATATGATGGGTGCAGTAATTAAGGTAAGAACAAAGTATACAGATGAGGGTCAGAAATACAAGCAATCTTTGTATTTTATAGCAGCTTTCCTAGAAATTTTATAAGATTCTTCAATAGCTTTACCATGACACTACAAACTAGAAAGAAGAGTAACATTTACATTTTACAGCTTATAAAACATTGATGCCTATCTTGAAAATAACTTTCAAAAATCAGTAGGACTCAGAAAAATTGACCCAGAACTTACATATTGCTTAATGTACATTTTTCCAATCTCATCTCTTTTCTTCTGCTGCCCCATCAACAGATTTATAAAATACAAGCATCGTCCTATAGTATATTTATTTATTTTTCCTCCTGCAGATATAGATTACATCTAAACCAAAGAAATTAAAGAGAAGCTGTCTCATTTCATTTAATCCTACCTGATTTTAAGTTTTTCAGTTTGCGCCTCAGTGATATTTATGGACAGATCATAAGGTAGCCCATCTGAGTGTGCATTCCAACTCTGCCTATCTCAGTCTCTGAACCTCAGTTTCTTCCTTGACCAACATGGAAACATTACTGATTATAGGATTCCTGTGAAGTTTAATGGTGATATATATGACTGAGTAAATGAGGGCCTGACATACCACACTGGCACTTGAGAAACGTTGATTTTCTTTTTACCCTCTTGCTCTCTTATATCAAGCTAAAATGAATCATTTAGAACTACTATAGCATAAAGTTATATTTTGCAATAATAGCTTATCTAGTCCTTGTCTATAATACTCATAGGTCTGTTACACACCCGAATCTATTCTCATTCAGTGCTAGAAGATAGATTTCTTTATCCATGACTCTGATTACAAGAAAGGATACAGTATTAGGACATTGCGAGTCAGACTCTAGAGGTTTGAAACTTAAAAAACCTTTTCTCACGAAAAACAGCATAATATAACCACATTTATGCACAAGTAAACAGAGTGGTCACTTTTCAACCAGACACCAAGGACTTGCTGAGAAGCTACTCTTCACATTCCTACCAAATTTACCCAGTGTTGATAACCTGACAATTAATACATAGCAAGCCTCCTCCCTTTTTATAATAATAGACATCTCACCTGTTCCATGGAACCTTAACAAGTGCTAATTTATTTTAATATTTAGCCTACATAATCTAAATGTTTTGAAATCGTGTATAATTAGGTACTTCATAAATGTGTTTCTATTTTGATGAGAGGAATGAATGATCAATTGCAGTACTCAAGCACATGATGCACATGCAGCTGCCCTATGCTCTCTTTAGCACCACACCTCAACCTGTGGAGCTCGGTGATTCAATCAAATGAGTGATTCATTCTCTTCAAATAGTGAGTCAGGTACAAACTGACATTTCAACTCAGGTTTCCTGTAGCTCATGATTTCATAGACCAAGGGTCAGCAGCCTTTCTCAAACAGTTTGCCAAAAATACGTATATTCATTCACTCCTAAGAGGGAGTCACTGAGCCTGCCGAACAGTCAGGAAGCATTGCTAAAATCCAAGAACAGAAGCTTCTGATTTGGGCGGCTGTGAGATTGGAGAAGGCTAGTCAGAACTCTCTTTCTCTCCCTCTCCTTCCATGATTCTCCTAATATTTGCTAAGGGAAACCTAATTAATCTTCAAGAATTTCTCCCAACTCCCCATAAGAAAATACCTCTGGGGAAAAAAAGCACACCTTAAAATCTGATCTGTTAGTTTAATGGACACAGATCATCTGGAGAAGACAAGAAAAATGCTCATAGGGAAGACGGGAGAGTATTATAAAAGAAAATTAAAACCTTAGTGCCTCATACTTTATATTGTCCAAGGAAGGGCCTTAGTGTTCATGGGTTTCTTTACTTGGCCAAGCAGAATACTACCAAAGCCACCTTGGGGGTCCCTAAAATTAATATATTTCATGCCAAAATCTGTTGTATTACCCAGAAGCTGCTTTTTTTTTTCTTAAAACACTCAACTAAAACAAAAAAAATCTTTTACTGTTTTGTAGTCTTCAGTTTCCTGATTTCTGGAGGGTAAACTATTACTGTTGAGCACAGAGGATGTGATACTGACATTCATTGTCATAAATCTGTTCTTCAAAACCATGGGAAACCACATGTACGCACACATGCACAGACACAGCACACCTTCCTCCTTTCCCTGCCTTATTGTTTTACCACCTCCACTTGCAATTTAAGTTCAAATGTGATATAGATGAAAAGCAAAAAAAACTTAGGCCTTACATACGTCACTTCAAGGCATACTAAAGATATGTGCCCAAGTACTGTTTTGCGTTGCTTAGCTATCCTAGGGTCTTTCCCATTCTCAGAAAAATCCTACATATCAGAAATCTATAGTTTGTCCCATATTTATAAAATTTGTTAATATAATTGAGTTACTAGATATAAGAGCACATTCCAGAACAAATTAAATGTAAAATAATGTATTTGTATATTCCACATTTTAGCCATATTAAGCTTTTAAAAAATTTTTTATTTCCAGGCTTAGCTTTTCCATTGGCTTTCCATTGCCCATAGGATACAGTTCCTCGTCCTTAGGATGCCTTATGTGACCTGGTCCTTACCCGTCTCTTCTCTAACATTTCCTGGCATCACCATGCCAGCCACAGTGATCTTGTAGGTCCCTGAATAGGTTTTTTTCTACTCACAGTCTTCACACGAGCTGTTCCCTTATCTCTGTAACTTCTCCCTAGACCATTCTTCTCACTTCTTATGATTCGAGGCAAAATTTGAACTTCTTTGGAGAAAGCTTCTCTGTTCCCCAACGCTAATCCAGCTAGGTTAGCTTCACCTATTACCCATTCCTGTTGCACCCTGACCTTCTTCTTCATGGCATTTGTCATAGTTCTGATTCTTTGTTCAGTGTCTTTTGCCTCTAGTTGTCTGTAAGCTCTGTCAGGGCCAACGCTGTGCTTATTTTGCTCACTGTGTGTTATCACTCCCTTAGTAGGGTGCCGGGTACAAGGGGTGTTCAATAAATGTTGATTCAATTAATCTTAGGGGAAAAAAACAAACAGAAATTTGGACCATGAATCTTACATCAATGCTTTCAATTCCTAACCACCTTACTATAGAATATAGAAGTAATCCCTAAGCAATAAGAAAAGAATTTTACTGGACCTTCAACCCATCTGGGGAATTGAAATCTGCTATTATATTTATCAAGATGAAAGTTTTAATTAAATGAAATTTACTTAAACAATGAATAAAGAGCATATTTATAAGATTATGGATAACTCATCAATTATATACAGGAAAGTCTCATACTTCAGCGTAGAAAAAAGTCTTCAGTGTCCAAATCAGTTTTATTTAACTGGGGAAGCAGTTAATGTTTTTATTACGTGGCAAAAGAAAAACACACTTCTGGGGAAATGGCAAGAGGGGGGGAGAGGCTATCACCTAATTAAAATGTAGGATAGAAAAATTAGATTTAAAAATTCACAAAGAAAATTGGATCAGAGTATAGAATGGAAAGCCCAGTGATCTTTCTATTTCTCACCAGAAAAGTGTTTACAGATTCTGGCATTCTTAATATTACTGTTTTCCCCCTGTAGTGGGGTAGGACTGAATAAGTTGAATGTTAAGTTTCTTAAGGAAAGGGTCATATACAATTTCAAAGTCAATGAGATGCTTAAATTATGTTTCTGGAGGCAGGTTCTCCAAGTCCAATTAGATAATGTATGTAACTTAGTAGACACTCTCAGGTGCAGCTGCTCTTATTATGCATATACAGTGAATTAGAGCTTCATGAGCTCAACTTCATACTCTAAGTAATGTAGATTAGACTTGTTTTTTAAAAAAAACCAAACACAACATGTTACAGAATTGCTTTTGTAGAGAGAGCACACTGCCTCCAAACCGTATGACCGGTTGTGTCATGACCGAGTATAAATTGCCAAGAGAGAAAACTGCTTTCATCTACTTACAGCGGATGTCTCAGTTCATTAGCAGTTTTAAGTTTGAATGAGATGATATCCAAGATCTGTCAAAGCGAAGAGCATAAGAAGGCTCATAAGGAGCGAAACCAGCTGCTTGTGCGTTTCCCCGTCCTCTTTCAACCTGACATCCCTGGAATGGCTCCCTGGCTCACTCTCTCTCACTCTCTTATCTCAGTCATTCAATCTCAATCATTGACTGTAAGCTTTCCATTATTGTCCTCCAAATGATCCAATCCTTTGCCCAGGAGGACATGCGTGGCTCCAGTTCTTCTTTAGCAATGTCCATGTAGGGGGACCAAGCCTATAGGGCATGCCAAATATTAGAATCCCAACATGTCCAAAAATGTAGGCAGCCATGGTCTAGATGGTTATTAGTTGTAGAAAGAAGTTGAAATTAATTTTCTATACATATTTTTGGGACAGTGAAATTTAAATCTACATTCAAGCATAGTAGAAATCTTAAGTAGAGTCAAGAATTTAGGGTCTGTAGGGGATGTTCAACTGATGATCAATCCCTATCTTTCTCTGCTCATTCAAGGCAAATCTAAATCTAAACCAATACTTTACTTCTGGGAACCTTAATCTAGATGTATCATGAAGCTAGGGAGAAAGCTTATGGGTTCTCTAGAATTTTAGTATTTAGTTATTTATTCATCCTTTCATTCATTCATTCTTCAAAAATACATTGAGAATTTTTTATATATTGGGTCATATGCTACTAGTCACTGGAGTGCAAATGGTGTGCATAGCCTTGCTTTCAGAATTTAAAGTTAAGAGGAGAATCAAGTAAATGGGGCATTTATATTATATTATAGAATGATAAATCTGGGTTGGAGGTCTCTGGAACCATTCCACCTTGAGATCAAGTGCAGACGTACAATCAGATAACCTGCTTATGTGTCTCAGTCCTTCAGAATGAAACTTCACAGAGTTTACTTTTTCAAATTCTATTTCCTAGCAGGAAAAGGAATATATATGGTTCAACTGGTCAGAAAAGTGATGAAAAACCGTGACGAAAAGGATTCTAGACTAAAACATGCCAGAAAAATACCGAACTGTACACATAAACTGTAACTATGATATAGAAAAGCATAGGAAATGGTCAGAAACACAAGAAAATATTAACAGCCATTATTTCTGTGAGGTAAACTATTTATGGGTGGCTTTTATTATATTTTCAAATACCTCCCACCAACCAAAAAGTGAAGTAGAATTCCTTGGTGTTCCTGTTGTTAGGAGTTCTGTCTGCATTGTATAGGAGCCTGAAAGGAACACTGGAAATTGAAAACAAGATACACTGAAGAACAATGTAATAGCTTTTCACATCCTGGTGATTGAAAAACAGATCTTCTAGGCAGTTCTAAGGCTCATTCTGAGGCAGTATCAGGTACTGGTGCTTTTGTTCGAACACTGATCATCTTTGAACACAGCTTTACTGACCCTCTTGGGTAATTTTGGATCTACTGGGATCCATCAGAGCCTGAGAAAGATGGAATGTCCTAGATGGGATTAGGGAAAGAATCCCTTTAAGTAATAAAAGTCTAAAATGGGGCCGGCCGAGTGGCTTGGTGGTTAAGTGCTGGCTTGGGAAGCCAGCATCCCCGGTTCGGATCCCACATATGAGGGTCAGTGACACTGCCCTCAAAAAAAAAAAGTCTAAAATGAATCCTTTATTTAACCTTTTTTTTTTTTTTTTTTTTTTTGGCCTTCTCCTATGTTTATAATTCTCTTGGCTTCTTCCCTCAACTTTAGGTCACACCCCTGCCCCTCCCAGTTATATAGTAACCTGTGTCTCCTCATTTCTCTGGAATGTGACTCGTCAGGAATCTCAACATTTTTTTTCCTTCTACTTATGGGTGAGAAGAAAGAAGGAGCAGGGAAAGAGAATAAGCAAAAGGAACACCATGAACTCTGAAGGAAGGAAAAGATGGTGGACGAGCCAATCTCACGGTGGTGTCGTAATAGCTGTTAGACACCCATCTGTGAGAGTCTGCTTTCCATGAGCAATACTGAGAAGGCACTAGATCCCATTCTGTCTTAAAAACAAGAAGGGGGCTTGGCAACTTCTGAAATATACTTCCAGGTTCAGCGACCTCCATCCCCGGAAGAGACATCCTGATTCTGGCTGCCTGTAAACCATGACGACTGGAATTGATTCCATTTAATGATCCAGTACAAGGAGGCTAGTAAACACCACGAGAAACTTTGTGTTGCCATTTTAAAGGCTAATATTCTCCCAAGTAAAACACATCATTTGAATTTGAGCTGTGGGTATGAAGTGTAATGTCACCCTCCTCTGATTCCATTTTGGTAAAAGTGAAAACACCATTTAAAACAAAACAGTGTAGTTCAGACAGTTGTCAAACTACAATGTACTCTAAAGACAGTCGTTTTTTACCCCTCAGGTGACCTTGAGATCATGAGGGACCCTCTGACTAAGTCTAACAATCTCTTGTAAGTTCTTATTCTTTCAAACTTCATGTTCCAAAATGATTTTTACTTTGAATCCACTGATTTTAATTTTTTTATTCTACTACCTTAACCTCATCTTTAATTCATTATACTGTTATGGCTCCAGTGATAATAAATACTGGCTATAAAAATTCCTTAGATGGGAATATAATGACAGGACTCGATCACTTATTGGAGATGAGGAAGGGAGAGGGAAAAAAACCAAGGAGACCTCCAGCTTTCTGCTTGGGAAACTGGATGAAAGTGGAAAACCTAGGAGAAAACAAGGAGATTTATGAATGTAGAGATAATGAATTTGTTTTGGACACTGAATTACAGTTAGGTCTGAGGTTGAGAGATCTTATGGATCTAGAGCATGTGAGAGAAACCTGAGCTTGAGTTTGTAAATTTGGGATTTAATTAAAGATAACTTGAGCGGTTTCAGAAAGTTTGCCTATAAAATTAGAGAGCTAGAAGAGGGTTTCTTATAAAGGAGACGAGAAACTTCAGCAGGAAAGCATCCAGGACATAAAAACCACATTCCCTCTTTCTGAAACTTAGTGATATGCATCTGTCTGGTGTTCTGTCTATGTGTTGTATAACAAACCACACCAAAACATAGAAAAATGGTGTAAAACAATCACCATCTTATTATACTTACAGATTCTGTGCCATAGGACTTTGGGTAGGTACTTTGGGGAGAGCTTGACTCTGCTTCACAATGTCCAGAGTGTTGGATCAGAAAACCTGAACAGCTGATGGTCATTTGAGTCATTCGGTATTTTATTTTATTTTATTTTATTTTATTTTATTTTATTTTATTTATACTCCCGTCTAGGCTACAGTGACAGAGGCTGGGTGCTATTGTCTTTGGAATGCTTACAATGACTACTCCATGTGGTTTGGATAGCCTCATATCATAGTGGCTTCAGGGAAATCCTGCTACTGACGTCGCAGCTACATGGCAGAAGCTACATGGACTTTTATTATCTAGCTTCAGAAATCACATAATGTTACTTACTTAGTCACAAACCTGCCCAGGTTGGGGAATGCAGACCCACCTCTTAATGGGAGGAGAATCAAAGAATTTATAGCCATAATTTAAAACTGCCACAATACGTCTTCTCTTTTATATGATGCCTAAATTTCTTAGTATAATCTTCCAATTCAATAATTCTTTTTTAATGAACTAGATGGAGGAATTCCTTCACAATGTGTGTGTGTGTGTGTGTGTGTGTGTGTGTATCTCAAATCATCACAATGTACACTTTAAATATCTTACATTTTTGTCCATTATACCTCTAATAAAGCTGAAAAAAATAATTCACTCTTTGACCTTAACCAATATAGAGTTTGTCTCATTATTGAATATTTTTATCACAATGTCTATTATTCTATTTAGTTATTTTTTCATATTCATCTTTATTAATATCTTCTGTGTTTGTTTCTTAAGCTTTGATTATTTAGATATTTTATTTCTTTATCTCTCTAAGTATATTTATTTTGAAGTCATTTTAAGATTACTTTCCAATCTGGACTCCTATTCCAGTGGAAATGGATCATCTCCAGTAAATAGAAGATTTCTATAATATATTACATACTTGTTTATATAAAAACCATCCACCTAATTAATAGAGAATTCATATTCTTCTCAAACACACATAAAACATAAAAATTTGTCCACATATTAGGCTAGATATTTCAATGAATCACTACATTACAGATCACAGTCTCTGATCAAAATTGAGTTAAATTAGAAATTCTCATATGTTTGAAAATTTAAAAAACATATTTCTAAATAACTCATAATTTACATTTAAAATTGCAAGCCATTTAGAAAAGAATAACAATAACAAAATATGTCATGGCAAAACTTAGGTAATGCAGATAAGGCAGTCAGTCATTTGAAGGAAATGTAGAACATTAAATGCATGTATTTAAAATTATTTAGAGTAAGGCAACCATTAACTTCAAGGCACTAGGAAATGAATAGAGTCAACCCCAAAAATATAAAATTGATCAATACATTAAAAGCTGGTTCTTTGAGGAAACCAATAAAATAAACTATCAAGTCCCATTGAAAAGAAAATGGAAAGCATAAATAAGCAATATTAAAAGTTCAAAGGGGGATATAATTAGAGATACAGTGGAATAGAGATTATGAATATCATTAGTTACCCTATCAAATTTAGAATATGTCAATAAATTGAAAACAGAGGTGAAATCGACAACTTACCAGAAAAATACAAATTAAAATGTTGACTCAAAAAGAAATAGAAAATCTTAATAAATCAATCATCAAGAAAACAGATCAGTAGTCAAACATCTCCCAATTCCATCCTCCCTGCCCCCATTTTCTATCTTTTCCCCATTCCTTGCCAAAGAAACCATGCCAGATGCTTTGACAGGTAAGCTTTACCAAATTAATAGAACAGACAATCCCATCTTATACAAATTGTTCCAGATTATAGAAGAAGAGTAAAAGCAGCCTATTTTATGAGGTTACTGTAATCTCAATACCAAAATAGGACAAGAACACCACAAAGAAAATGACAGATGAATCTCATTTTTTGCCCCTGATATAAAAATCCTAAATAAATTATGAAATCAAATCCAGCAGAGTATACAGTATAAATACAGCAAGCACTAATAAAGTTTACCTCAAATATAAAAATGGTGCTACCATTTAAAATCTATCTATAACCTACCTTATTATCAGCTTAAAGAGACAGCCCATATGCTCATCTCAATGAATACAAATAAAAAGTCAAGCACCATCATTAAAAACAAAATCTTTTAGCTAATAAAGAATATTAATGTGGTGTGGGGTATACAAAGAGTCTATAACAAATATTATATTTAATTGCAAGACTACAGAAGCCTTTCCATTAGAGTCAAGAGCATGACAAGCCTGCTGTAATCTCTACAATTAAACATACTACACATTCTAGTCCTCGTATTCAGAAAAAACAGGTATTCACTAATTAGCAAATAAGAGTACCAAGTATTTGCAGACAACATCATTTTTATAATCTCCAACAGGCTCTTCAAGAAAAAAAAAATTAGACTAAGTGTTGATCAATGTTGCTAAATCATGATCATTGTGAAAAGTTGGTAGCAATCTTAATATGCCTAAGTAATATGAAATATATATGTATGTAATGGAGGTGGGGGGAGACATTTATGATCGCAACAGAAATAATAATATGCCTAGGGATAAATCTAACAAATATGTGCAAGACCTTTATGGCTAAAATACCAAAGGCCAAAAAAAAGAAAAAATTGTAATAAAAAGTACATAATTCTAAATTCACAGAACAGGAAATCATGGCCATCAGGATTCTCCACAATGAAATGCAATTTCAATAAAAATTCCAGCAGGGTTTTCTTTATGGAATTTGGCAAACCAATTATAAAGTTAATTATAAAGAGAAAAGGTCTAAGAAGAGCCAAGACACTTCTAAAGAACCAAGGAAGTGTGATTTACCCTCCCAGATGGGAAGATTCCTTATAGACTATGAGTTAGAATGCAGTATTGTAATATGAAAAAGAGCTGAAGTAGACACAAGTGAATATGGGACCTTGACATGTGATAGAGGAAACATTACAAACCTAGTGATTTGGGGGCTACGGACTTCCTGTACTGAAAAAAACGAAATCAGATCCCTATCTTATATTGTGTGCCAGCAATTCTTAAATATTTTGGTCTCATTCCTTTACATTCTTAAAAATTGAAAATCCCACAGAGTTTTTGTTTATGTAGGTTATAGCTATTAATATTTACCATATTTTATAGTGGGAATGTTTGAGTTCCTCCTCCCCCTCAAATTCACATGCTGAGAGCCCAACCCCCAAAGGTGATGTCGTTAGGAGGTGGGGCCTTTGGGAGGTGATTAAGTCAAGAGGGTGGAGCCCTCATGAATGAGCTTGGGGTTCTCATAAGAGACCTTGAAGCCTCCAGAACTATAAGCAATAAATTTCTGCTGTTTACGCATAAGTTAGTCAGAGTGATGACATCATCATATGTCATGTAGCCTCTGGAAAATTCCACTGCTCATGAGAGAATGAGAGTGAAAAAAAGCAAATAATGTCTTAGAATTATTACAATAGTTTTGACCTTGCAAACCTCCTGAGAGAGTGTTGGGACGTCCAGTTATTCCCAAACTACAGTTTGAGAACCACTGAGGTAGATTAAACTACAGATGAATTGAAGTTCTAAACCCGGAAAAAAAAACACCACTTTATAACTATTAAAGAAATTATAGGTGAACACATTTATGATCACGGGGGAAGGAAGGAGTATTTAAATGTGACACCAAAAGCACAAATTATAAAGGAAAAACATAATAAATTTGCACACTGCAAATTTAGTAATTCTGTTTGATAAAATATAACATAAACAATATTTAAAGAAAAGAAAGCTACAATTTGGGAGAAGGTAATTGTAACATATATCAAACAAAGGATTAATATTAAGATAATATATATTACTTTTATAAATACAAGAAAGACAACCAAAAAAAAATAGGTTTACAAAAATACGAGGACAGACAATTAAGTTCACGAACTCATCCTAGAAAAAGTGCTACATACCTCATTCCTCAGTATCACCACCAGTCACATTTGAAGTGCTCCTCTTGAGAAGCTACCCACCCTTTAAAGGGTGGACTAGCCAGCGTCTAGTCCACCCTTTAAAGCAATTTTGAAACTTTCTGGAATGGCCATTAGAGCTGTCATCATATTACCCTTGATGTCCTGAATGTCATCAAAATGTCTTCCTTTCAATATTTCCTTTATCTTCAGGCAAAGAAAGAAGTCATTGGGGGCCAAATCAGGTGAATAGGGAGGGTGTTCCAACACAGTTATTTGTTTCCTAGCCAAAAACTCCCTCACAGACAGTGCCATGTGAGCTGATGCATTGTCGTGATGCAAGAGTCATGAATTGTTAGTGAAAAGTTCAGGTCATCTAACTTTTTCACATAGTCTTTTCAGCACTTCCAAATAGTAAACTTGGTGAACTTTTTATCCAGCTGGTACAAATTCATAATGAATAATCCCTCTGACACACAAAAAAAGTTAGCAACACCGTTGCAACAAGTTCATGAATTTAATTGTCAGACCTCATACACTCACTTCCCTAGCAATCAGAAATGTAAATTTAAAGCATCCATCAGATTCGGGAAAAATTCTAAATCTGGTAATACCAAGTATTGGCCATTAGCTATGTGAAAGTGAGAAATCTTACCTATGCTGGTGGAAGTGCAAATTGGTACAAACAACCACTTAGGAGAGCAATTTGGAAATACTTTGTCCAGTTGAAAATGCACACATTCTGTGATCCAGAAACTCCACCTCTAGATACATAACTCAGAAGAAATGTTGAAAAATTCATAAAGAAACATGTAATTATTTATTGAATAAATATTTATCAAGCTCCTACCCAAATCATAGTAGGACTATGGGAATAAAGGGTGAACAAGGGGCTGGCAGAGTGGCGCGGAGGTTAAGCGCTGGCTTGGGAAGCCAGCGACCTCGGTTCGGGTCCCACATATGAGGGCCAGTGACACTGCCCTCAAAAAAAAAAAAAACAAGGCGAACAAGACTGCTCTCATGAAACCGAGACAGATTTATGGAGATGTATATATATATATATATATATATACACACACACACACACACATATATATTATACACACTGTATACTATATATCTATATATCTGTACTTGGACAAATATATTTGGATAAATATATTAATTCTCAGTTCAAGGAGTGACAAGTATCTTGAAGCAAAGTTTAGCAAGGTAAAGAGATGGCTATTTATTTTTAGGTAGGATGGACAAGAATGGCCTCCCTGAGAAGGTGCGTTTGAGGAAAGACTTAGAGAAACGAGGGAGCAAGCAAGATATATGTTTAAGTTCTGAGGATAGTGCATTACTGGCAAGAATATATGGAAAATGAAAATGTTTTCGGGCAAAAATGAGCTAGAATCATTGGAAGAAAGACAGAAAACCCATGAGGTACAGTGGAGTTAGTGAGTGGCATAGCGTGGGAAGAAGGCTACTGAAATAGTAGGAAAGAGATGTTGGTGGCTTGGACTTGTTTGAAGGTGTTGAGAAGTAGTTGGATTCAGGAGACAGAACAACTTGGTGTGAGATGTGAGAGAAAAGGTTCAAGGATGATTTTGAGGTCTTTGGCCAAGCACCTCAGCCTGGTACCTGGTGATGCCATTTACTGAGATAGATGCTTTAAGGAGTAGCAGATGGTGAACAGGGGTAGAGAAGGGTAGTCATTACAACATTGTTTGTATTAATAAAACCCTGGAAACGCTCCAAGAATGAATGAATGAATAAGGAATAGACAAACTATGGTATATTCATTCAGTGAAATACTGTACGAAAGTTAAAATAATTACTTGACTATGTCAATACATGGATAAGTCAAAAACATTATGCGACATCAAATTGCAGCATATTCAATATGATACTATTTATAAATACTTTAAAACAAATGCTAGATATTGGGGGCTATAAATACATCACTTTTCTCTGTTATATACATAGATAATATATAACATTTTATATATATATGTCATACATGTTATGTTATAAATATATATTATGTATATGTGTTATATATGTTATGTACATATGTGTTATATATATATATATGTTATATGTTATTATATATATGTTGTGAGCCTCATTATAATGGACCTTGCCTGTTATAGTCTGTCTTGTAAAATTGCTAGATTAATGTACCAATCAGGGATTTTCTTCTGATACTCCAATAATTAGTTCTCTTCAAAGTTTATGCCCTTTATCTAAGATGTTTTTCCAAAGATTGTGTAATGTTGTGTGAGAAAAAAAAAGTTGTGTGAGATTAAAACAAATGGACAAAATATCCAGGTGTTAGTCCTTTGTATGAATAAAGCTGCTTATGTATCTATCTCCCTCTGGTCAAAGGGTCTGAACTCATACAGAAAGACTCTTTTATGTCTTACTTGTGCTAAGCAAGATAAGGAAACCATTGAGGAGGTCAGCTGCCTTCCACTGCTTATCAGTCATCAAAGCAAATTTCTTAGGCTTAGAAATTTCATGCCTTTTAAGTGTATTCTGTTCTCTTTTCTTATTCTCTTGTCTTCTGTACAAACCAGAAGGGCATTGGCTAATCATCCCACTTTCAAGCAAGTTTATATGTCACTGTGTATGTGTGTGTGTGTGTGTGTGTGTGTGTGTGTGTGTGTGTGTGTGTGTGTTGGTTTGTGTGATATTTCTCAACTTATTATTTTTTGACTTGCCCATCTGATCACTTACTGGATGAATGCTTCATATGTAAACTAGGCAAAAAAAATATATCCAGGCTGAGCACAAGATTTTCAAATCAAAAGTAAGAACTTTGGAGAGAAACTAAACATGAAAAAGAAGACTGATCTTGGTCAGAGCGAAATCAAGGTTCGGTGGTGAGGACCACATCCTGTTACCATGGAAACGATTGTACTGTCACACATTTAGCACTATGACTTCATGGTGAAGAGGAACAGATGGTCTGGAAGAGAATAAAGACCTAGGGTTAGCACAATTGTTTGGGGAACAAGCCATCTTAGATCCTTTTTGCAAGTAGGTAGGAACAAAACTAAACAAAAAATACTTCCCAGTAGCTTTACAAAAGCCACTGAGGATGAAGGAGCTTAGCTGGGGTAAAACCACAAAGCTCTTTTTCAACGAGAGAAAAACATTTTACTGTAGGATGAAGCACAGGTAAGAATACGATGCAGCTCCCAGTAAGTCCATATTCCAGTGCTGCCTCTTCACCCTTCACCAGGATCTCACTGGACCCTGTTGGAGTTAGTAATATTCTTACGGCCAGCGATAAGGACCCATGTGCCACGCTTTTTACACTGTCTCATTTTAGGTATTTCTGGCTTTAGTGTTGGCTTCATTTCAGCAGCCTGGGTCATTTCCAAACAGCCTCAGGAACACGGGCTTGGATAATGGAACTGATAGAGTTAGGGCCTGCTGTAGGGGTACATGTAGCTAGCTCATCATTTAGCCTCTGAGTAGTCACAGTTCAGACCCAATTCTCCAGCCATGTTGGCATCTGGAAACAAATCTCGATTGATAGGACAATAAGACTGAAGCTTCCCCAGCAACTCACAAATTGACCAAATGCACTAACTTTTAGAAATGTCAGCCTGGTATCTTTCCATCACGATGTGGTTCCTTTAAAGGGCAATGAAATTTCCCAGGCTTATAAATGCCACTAAAATCACTCATCCTTAGAAAGACACTTCTTATTTGGAGTAGAAGCAATGCGAGATTTCCCAGCACATCACCCCCTGAGGATAATTATCAAGTAAATTAACCAAGAGAAGCTAACATCCGCTAGCAACTATTATGTGCCAGCCTAAACATTTTTTTGTTCGTTTTGAAGTAACTTTACAGAAGAATTTCAAATATAGTACAGAGATTTCATGGGTAGTTTCCATCCAGCTTCCCTCTACGTTAACATTTATATAACCATGATACAATGATTGACACTGTGGAATTAACATTGGTACAATACTATGAACTGGGATTTTTCTGATGTTTCCTCATAACTAGACTGCATTTATGAATTTTTGGAAGTGATAGCACAGAAGTGATGTGCCGTTTTCATCACATCATGTCAGGGGAACATGACTAATTATTGATGATGTTAACTGTGGTCATTTGTTTATATTGGTGTCTGCCAGCTTTCTCCAGCGTAAAGGCACTATTTTTCGTTTTCTGTACTCTGTTTGTTGAAAGAAATCAGTAAGTCCAATCCACACTCAAAGAGAAGGGAATTAGACTTTACCTCCTGGAAGGATGATTATCAAGGAATTTGTGGACATTATGTTTAAATCACCACAATAATTAATAAATATGGTTTTAGTGAGATCCTTTGAGGCTATGCAAATGTTCTGTCTCTCAATTTCACCTACTAATTTTAGGGGATCTTGCTTACAGCGCTTATCATTGTAGTTCTCTAATGGTGATTTTCAATTTCCCTGATTCCAACTACATTACTTGGAATGCTTCTGTAAAAAGGATTTGGTCCTTTCTCCTCCAGTTAACTTATTTATGTCAGTATAAACTTGTGGATAATATTTTATTCTTTGAATTATAATTCAATACTAGAATTCTATATTTTTTTGTTCAGATTGTTCCAGCTTTGACCATGGAGGTGGTGGTAGGTTGATTTCTGTGGTTTTTGATATGCCCTGTACAGGAAAGAGTTAACATAGCAAGCCGGTGACTGCTATCTTTAGAAGGGCCTGCTTGCATAGTTGCCCTTAGCTGGCATCTGGGAACTTGGCTTGTGAAGAGTTCCCCACGCCGAGATGGAAAGCTTCCTACACTGGCAAGGTTGTTCTGCCCACGTAAAGCACCAAACACCTGCCCTTCTGAGATTCTGGGGTTTGGGGAATGCCTACGTGATGAGCTCCCAATAAAAATCCCAAACTCTGAATCTCAAACGGGCTCCCCTGAGAGAAACAGTACCTATGTGCCACTACGTTTTCACTGTTGGAAAAGGTAATACACTTAGTGTGTCCCCTCCTGGGCTGGGAGGGGAATACAAAGCCTGTGGGGCGATTTCTTCAGGCTTTGCCCAATGTGTCTTCTCCCCTTGCTGATGTGAGCTTATCATGTCATTGTAATACATTTTAGGTGTTATTGCAACTATATGCTGAGATTCCTGTGAGCCCAGCATAGCACAGAATGTGTGAGTGGTCTTGGATCTGCCCAAAACACACCCTAGCCTCTATTTTTTAGCGTGTCTTATTTTATGACATTCTAGGAAATCCCAGACTTGTGTTTTCCTTGTCCCAGTCATCGACTCAGCCATTCCTTAGGAAAAGGTGTGAGCAGGCTTCATGCTTCCCTCCTGAATCCCATTTCCAAGATTGATGGATTAAATCTGATCTGAGTCATTCTCATGTGAAAAGCACTTCCTTTTCTTTCAGTGTCCTGGGTTTGCTGAAGAGCACCATGGCAAGAGAAGAGAGAACAGCATGCCAGAACCAGCCACCAGGCGGTTTCTTACCATCATACTGTGAAATTGCCTCCTTTGAGGGAGCATGTTTAATTTTAACCCATATTATGGCTCCTGAAGTTTTTCCTGCAGGAGAGGCTGAGGGGGCAAAAGAGCCATCATTTTCTAAATAATAATACAAACTTTGATTACTTCAAAGTACACTTTTAGTGCCATTTATATGAACCCTCTATTACACATTAATGATACTTTCTAGGCTGTGATGAATTTGCTCAAATCTTCTTGGAAACCACCTTCACTATCTTTTAGGGCCTAAAGGAAGATTTTAACAGATTTTCACCCAAACTGGCCTGTGCTTACCTTCTGTCAGGAAGTCTTCCTTGTAGGAGACAAGCGGAAGGCAACATAAAACTGGGAGGAAGTTCAAAGACCGGCTGAGCCAGGGAACTTCCGGAGTCTCATAGCTGCAGGCCAGAGAGGCCTCTGCAGAGGCGGGCGGGTGAGGGAGGAAGCCGAGCAAAGGTGCTGGTGATCATGGGCAGTGAGTCCTCCCTTACCTACCCAGATATCACTGGAATTCCAACTGATGGAATTCCAACTGGCAGTCAATTTTGGATAGGTCTGTGGGCTCAGCCTTTAGCTGGAAATGTCACTGGGTTGCAAAGTGGGCTGGCATCGAGTCTTTCTGTCCTCAGGAAGGCTAGTTATCATGTCTGAGAGTCAAAAGACCCTCACTCACTTCATAGCCTGCAATTGACAGAGGAAGGTGGGTACCCCCATCCACAAGTCTTCCTTCAAAAAGGCTGCATGGGGCCTGTTGGTGGGAATGGGCCCTGGACTCCGACAGCCTTGGTTCAGATCCTCGCTCTGCCATGTGGAGTAGCTGAATGATCCTGGGCAAATCGCTTGACCCCCTGAAACTTTCCTCATTTGGAAAATTGTGATAATAATCCCTGCCAAGCTTCACCCAGGTTTAGAGTGAAAAGTCAAAAAAACAAATAACCAAAAAAAAACACCTGGCTTTTCAGCTCACCTGACAGTTGCCTCTCCTTCCTTCTCTTAAAAATGTTTTCTGTGCTGGAACAGAGTGAGAAGAGCTCCCATCCAGAGGGGTGACGGGAGGAAAATGTGTTACCGTTGCAGGCGGGTGTGTGTGTCCACAAGGCTAGTTTAAGAGAACAGCATTAATCAAAAGCAGCCATAAAGTTGAGTTATATCATGCACCCTCCCCACCTTTACAAAAGATAACCTCAGAACTTCTAGAACGTGGGAACTTGTCTAAGTCCATCTTCTCCCCTTCAGCTCAAAGAGCTACATGGCCATCTGCCAGCTTTAAAACTGAGGGTGTGTTCACTAACTTGATTATGATAATCATTTTACAATGGATTTGTAAAATATATCAAAAATTTGTATATGAAATTATGTTGTACCCTTTAGATAGATATGATTTTACTTACTGTACTTCAATCAGGCTGGGAAAAAAGGCTGACAGTGAATATTTCTGGACTCCCAATGTTCTGTGGTGTCCTCTGCACTTCTCTTTCTAGAGAGCATCTACCAGTAATTTTTAAAATTCTAGGGGCAGTTGGTTAGCTCAGGTGGTTAGAGCACAGGCTCATAACACCAAGGATGCCAGTTCGATTCCCACATGGGCCAGTGAGCTGCGCCCTCCACAACTAGATTGAAAACAACAACTTGACTTGGAGCTGATGGGTCCTGGAAAAACACACTGTTCCCCAGTAAAATTTCCTAAAAAAAATAACAACAAAAAAAACAGGCAGAGAGAAATCGTTTGAAAAAAAAAAATTCTACACAGACAGTATTTTGCTGGAAATGCCACTTTGCTGAGAATGACAGAGCCACGGACAGCAGCTCTCAGCTCTCAGACCTGCCTCTCCTTGAGTTCCTTTTCGGTCCTCCTTCCCGACTGAGAGTTACAGGTAGGTGAGTCCCCTCCCTTCTTTCTTCTCGCATAGTCCTTTTTACCCTGGGTAGCTTTGAAGCCCAACTAACCCTAGAGGGACTGTCACCTGCATTTGCTAGGCAGGAGCTAGTCTGGGGCAAATGCCACCAGACCTGGCAAAAGTAGGGGAAGATCTATAGTCTCTCTAAGTGTTTCCTCTTCTCCACAATTCAGGGCCAGATGCCTCTGTGTTTACCATGGTACCAGTCATGCAAGGAATGAAGGTGGGTCTTCCTTTCACCAGATACCGAAGGGTCCACCAGGCAGAGGGAATACAGAGTAGAGCCAAGTCCTTTGGTTCCCCGGGAGGACTGCTTATTCATCTTGCCCTCTCCTAGGCCACCTCTGAGCACATGGCCTGGGTGGAGATAGCTCTTTTTGTCCCCTAAGCAGGAGCCCTTGCCAATTTGTACCTTAAAGTAGCACTGAGCTGAGAGGGGGCTGTGTGGAAGGTGGACCCAAGCATCAGGGGCAAAATAGGTGTCCCATTCACCATAAGTCACAACGGGACCACTCAAAGGGTGTCCTTTCTTCACGTGACCTTAGAACCAAAACTTAGTCTCTCACTTTGCCCCAGTGCCTTTCTCTATGATGAATAAAAAGAACTGAGCCAGACTTTTAAGAATGAATTTACTCCAGTGTGAAAGCATCGAGCCAAGATTATTTCCTAAATGCCAAATGCTGCCCACCCCGCGTAGAGACTGGATCCGCGATGCTCCTCAGCTGTATTGCCAGGCTACGCAGGTTCTGCCTCTCAGGGCTAGTGACTGAGAGAAGACAAAGAAAGCCACGTCCTCCTCTTGAGAAAGGCAAGGGTCTCCATGCCTGGGCCCTGCAGCCTTTGTCTGCAGATTAAAAATAGCATGCCTGCCATTCTTGTCAGTTCTCCCTTCCTCAAGTCAAAGTCATTCCTGTAGCCAGCAGCCTGGAATAGAACACTGGCATTTGGAATCAGGGTCCTGATCCAACCACTTACTGGCTGCAACCTTGAAGAAGTCACTTACGCGACCTGAGCCCTGCTTTCTTTCCTCGTGAAAAATCCCTAACGGCCTGGAAACGCTTAGCTCCAGAATCATTTATTGTAATGGTCAAATAGAATAACATGTGAGAGCACTATGGGCTTTAAATGGCTGTACTCAGGTTAATAATTATTGAATCAAGTTCTGAGTAATAATAATAATAACTTATTACTCATTCCAACTCAGCTCTGCTAGTCCCTTGTAAAACCCTAGGGTTCTCTGCTCACCTTTCTCTCTCTCTTTTCCTAGTCATCATCTATCATTCTGCTGGATTCATCTTCCCACCATCTCCCTCCCCCTACTCGTGAAACACACACAACCTATAATTCTTTCTATAATTATTCTAATTCCTGTCAATCAGTTTCTTATTCGCTGCATATTTACATTACCAAAATAACTGCATTTACATGTAATTTGCTCTTGCCTGAACAAAAAGTGGGTACAGCTAGATACAGCATTTAGCGGGCTGTGTCAGTTAGGTTTCAGTTCAGGAAACAGAAACAATTCTAGGTGTTTCAAGCAGAAAGAGAGTAAAAACAAGGAATTAAATACTTAGAAAATTCACTGGAAGAGCTAAAGCAACTGAAGTTAGGGGCCACCAGTGGCCTCTAGAGTTCAAGGGCACACTAAGACAGCTGTAGTCCGGAGGTCAGGTGCCAAACTGCCTCTCAATGCCCATGACTTTGGTATCTAGAGTTTGGGGACTACTGGAATGTGGGTTCTGGTTTCAGACACACATCAGTACCGTTGCTTAGCAGCAAGAGCAATGGCAAGATAGCTTTTACCTCCTGTCTGCCTTCCAAATCTCACACAAGGGCATCGCCCTGGTAGAATTTAATTAGTATCCAGAAATCTAGCTGCAAGGGAATCTGATCAATGTAATTTCTAACTTTCTAGACCGTAATATTCAGGAACCTACATAGAGGGCTTTGGGAATGGATGCCTACTTCCCCTGACAATAACCTGCTCAAGGGAGTGACTTTACTCCTTACAGAATGAACAACACAGCCGTGATCTGAAAGAGAGCTTGAGAGGAGGGGGAAAGAAAAGGCACTAGACCTTAGAATTGCAGGCTTTACAAATAGCTGGTAGGATTTATTTGGGGGCGGTCCTTTTCTTAGTTTTTAAGATATCTAACTCAGAATAGGAGTAAAAGATTATGCATACGGAGTAGAGCCTGTCATAAGCAAAAGTCATTCTACATGCATTAAAACAATAGATTTGAATCCTTACTATGTGCCAGACTGGGATAAACACTGGGGATATAACAGTGAATAAAATAGAAGCTGCTCCTCCTCTTATGGAGGTTTTGGGAGGGTAGGGTAGTAGAGGTGTCTGGTTGACTTGCCAGGTTCAAAGCCTGTCTCCATCATTATTGAGATATAATAAAAGAACATACTTAATGGAGATATAGTAAACATTCAATGAGATCATATATGTAGAGTGCTAAGCACATTGCCTGGTACATGGTAGGGTCTGAGTAAGTGTTGGTGAAGGGAATAAGCAAATCAAAAGGCAATTATAATACAGGGCGCTGTGATAATGCTATGATACAAGAAAAGCAGCACATACAAGGAGAGGTGTTCCCTCAGACCCTGGGAGCTCACAGAAGGCTCAGGAAGTAAAGTAAGTAAATCCTGGGTTGGCTTTTGTTGCCTGGGAAAGAGCATGCCACATCTGGTGACTAAAAGAAGTTCAGAGTGGCTGGAGTCAAAGGGGTGGGGCGAGGGTGGGAAGCAGTGAGGAACCCGGTCATGAGGGGACTTGTAAGATTTTTAAGATTTGAATTTTATTCTGACAGCACTGGGGAAGCCATTGAAGGATTCAAAGCCAGAGTGATACGATCTGATTTATATTCTAGGGGGAAAAAATCTCTTTGTTGGAATATGAAAATTTTTCAATAATTGCAGAGGGAGAAAAAGGTCATTTGGATTTGGGAAGCAGCAGAAAGGTTTAAAAAAAAAAGAACAATTCCAGAGATATTTCAGAAATAATCAGCTGAAAAATAAGGTAGGCTTTTAAAAATATATACTATCATCCTTCTTCCTTTGTCTGCCTCCATTCATTTCTTTTTTCACTATAATTAGGAAACAAATATCCTTTAACAAATTTATCTTCATAGGTTAACAGATCAGTGCTGTAATGGTGGCCTCTACAAGCAAATGCCTCATGTTAATTATTTAACAGAGTGAAGATATTAATATTGCAGTTTTAGGGCCATGTGGAAACAAAGATGGAGCGGTGACTATATTTGGCGTTTGCTCTGGTGGCCCTAAAGTTCCGCATTGTAGTTTAGGGATCACCATTGGCTCCCTTGTTAGAATAATCTTTTGCCCTGAGCTGCTTCTCTAAGAGCCATCTTAGGGATAATGAAAAGTACCATGTCACAACATCCCTGCCATTCCTCTTCTAATTCCCGGGGCCTGTTTCTCATGGTGTTTACTTTTGGAGTGTGTTTGGGCTATTAGAAGAAGGACAGTGCTCCCTTACAACCCTGACTGAAGAGTGGTCAGAGGCAGACCTATTTTTTGGGCCATGGTTGAGTGGACTAAGATAGTCCAGTGACTGCAGCCGAGCTAACAGACTCCTCTCTCTACAGTTTGTACCCAGACATAGAAACTGAGGTGAGTGGGTGCTGGCAACTGGAAGACATGTACGGAGGGTGCCAAAAATATGTATACACATTCTAAGAAAGGAAAGAAAACTGTACTAAAATTATAATACTCAATATATACCGATAACAAAAGATGAATACAAGTCATGTGTACACATTTTTTTGGCACCCCTGGTATAGTCTATGCCACAGTTTGGGCCACAAAAGTCCAAATCATTCTCATGGAGCAGGAACCACAGACCTGTCAGAGAAGCTGGTGTACAGAGAGAAGGCCGCTGCGGCTGCTGCTGCTGGCATGGCCCAGACAGTAGATCCTGTGCAGGGAGGAGAAAAGAGAGGCAGAGGGATGTGGAGAGAGGGCAGGAGGACAGAAGGGTGCGGGATGGGCGCGAGATCCGTGCAGGACTAAGCAGTCTTCCTGGAGATTCCCACTGGCACTCCTGGGGAAGACGTGCCCTCTTTCAGTGGGATTATGATCTGTAAGGACGAGCTCCTGGGAGGCTGCCGGCAGCCACCTGGCTTTGACTAGAGAGCACCCACCTCAAAATAAAGCAAGCACAAAGGCAAGTAAACTGAGAGACGGTGAGAGAAATGGGGCCCTGATATTATTTGAACTCTTGGATCCAGCTGTGCCTAAAGCTGGACCTGTGCTTAGGACTTCTGAAAGACAACAACAATAACAACAAATACACACATTTCCCCCTGATATATATTCTATTATTATATATATTATTAGAAAACCTTCTGGCTGGGAAGAGACTGCCCTCCTGGGGCCAGATAGCAAAGCGCCTAGCAAGTGGCATGCCTTTGATACGCAGATGAATCCAGAGCTAGCCGTCCTCTATTTTGCCCATAAACTCTGGGAGGCATTATCCCTGTGTCTTAATCATCCCAGGGCCAGGCACCAGACAATGAGAAACTAGCCCTATAGCCCAAGGCCTCCGAATTATTCAAATTAGCCAATGTTATCCTGTTTGCCCTGTCCTGCCTAGCCTTTCCCGTGATAAACCGGTGTCCTAAGCTCTTCGCTCCCATCTTCTGCCGCCTGACCACCCTGGGGCTCCTTCACGTCGCCCTGCATGAAGTGGC
The DNA here is from genome assembly GCA_033961575.1 of Aselliscus stoliczkanus. Classification (NCBI taxonomy): domain Eukaryota; kingdom Metazoa; phylum Chordata; class Mammalia; order Chiroptera; family Hipposideridae; genus Aselliscus; species Aselliscus stoliczkanus. The sequence goes on along the minus strand of CM066739.1, from coordinate 67,763,046 downwards.
ATGCCTCCCATCCCTAAGACCTGTCAGGATAAGCTGTGTTTTCCTGAGCCTCTCCTGGGCCTCCTCTTGTGGCCCCACCTGCTGACTGTCTCATAAAAGAACACAAAACAATCTGCCAATCACACGGATCAGTCAGTTCTCTCTCTGACTTAAGCTAGTTTAAGTGTCTGCAATGGATTTCTGAAATAGTCTTGAGCAACACAAGCAACTTATAAAATCTAAAAAGGTACAGCTACCGACCTTGAGCCAACCTTGACTCCAGCTGAGCTTATAGTCTTCCCTCTCTACAGTTTGTACCCAGGCAGCAACAGAATGAATACAGGCTGTAAAGAGAAGGTAGCAGGGCCAACCCAGTGCAAATTATTCTTATATCTCCATTTCCTCTGAAACTCATTATGATAATGGTAAGTTTTTAGAGCAGCTCAGCTGTACCCCTGTTATTTTCTACGTCTCATAAATTTGGGGAGTCATGGGTTTAAAATTCTAGGTTAGATTTGACTTAATCAAATTGTGAGGTATTGACGTAATGAAAAAAAAATTGTATTTTAAGCTCCCTGACCTTCACTTAACACTCCCTTGAGCCAAATATGTTTTCCATTTGGGTGACAGAGATATCTCTGTCAAAGGAAGAAGACAGAGATATTCTCAGGTGTCATTTCACGGAAAACTTTTACTCCTTATCAGTTATCATTCTAAGTCTGTTAGAACTGATTTTTCTCTCTCCTCTTTCTGCTCTTGGGAAAACATAATAAGGAATGAGCCCTTCGGTCTCAAGATGAAAATAACGATTTTGTACACACCCTCGCCGCCAACATCTGAAAGAAGCCAGGAGGAATAAACCAGCACACATCTGCATTAGCTGAAGAAATTTGTTCTTTTTAATGGTACACAGGGCTTCTCGATTATATAGACCTGTGTCCTTTTCTCGTTTCACTGCAGTGCCAACAGTATTGCCATGTTTATAACTGATAACTAGGTTTTCAATTTGGAAAATATCTTTCATTTGTGAAATGTGATCTGAATAATTAGAGAAATTATAAATCTGAGTGAGATTTGGGGCATTTAGAGCTGAAGGAAGGAGGGCCTGGATGTAGGGACATTTTTCACTCTACAGATGTAAAACTATTTATTTGTGGGAAGAGAGGGAGAGTAATGCCAATCATTTTAGCGGTATCTCTAAAGATGTTTATCTTGAAAAGAAGTGCAGAGAGCAGAGGAGAGAGAACTATGCAAATATAGAGAACGGTAGTGAATCCCAAAGAGTCATGGTTTTCTCAGAATAATACTTTTACCAGGAGAACATAAAATATTCAATATCTGACTTAATCCCAGGAACTAAGGGAGCCACGTCTCTGTTTGTACCTTTTTGCTCTTCCTATAAAGGAGGATCCCTAATATTTCTTTGGAACCCAGCTTTATAAACATGGAATGGTTTCATCCTGATTGGTGATGCAAATGGATAATCTGGACTAGGTAAACAGGGAGATAAGTGAGCATACATACGCACTCCTGCTAGACTTTACATACGCACATTTCAAATCAGACCCAGGGACAGGTAAGCCTGCCCATCAGAACAGATATTTATAACAGGGAAAGTTCTGGGGTGGATTGTCTGCTTCGAGCTGCTTGGAAACTGAACAGGCTGGAGCAGATTGCAAGATTTAGGCTGAGAGTGAACGACTCTGGTTCCTTTTCAGCCTGAAGCAATTACCCAGCTGTTGGAAAGTTGAAATATTGGACCAAATTATATTCCCTAAGTTAAAATAAGCACCCCTGAGAATAGCTCACTATATATTTTAGGGTCAATATATTATGCAAGAGTTGACATTCCTATTTCTATATTTTATGAATCAGGCTTAGAATCTTCGCCAAAAATAAATTCGTTATTAGTATGTTTTTGGCTATTTGTTTTTGTTGGTTAATATTTACACTACTGGCACATTCCCGAAGCCATTACCCAGAAGACAGAACTTCCAGAAACATCCTTGACCCAGCCATCAATAGAACAATCAAAACACTTAACGAACAAACAAACATGCTTTGTATGTAACAACTGTGGAATTTGACCCAAAGCTGACAAAATGCATTAGAAAAAAAAGTCATTTACTCACACATGATCTGACTTGATCCATATAGCACCTCTGTACAGTATATAGGGCACATAATATAGTATTTCCAGTTGACAAAATAAAGACTTAGAAATAAAGACTTAGAAAAAGTGACTTACAATTAGCAAGCTGACATTTCTCTGCTCAAATACCTTCTTATCAGAAGAGTCATCCTCGATCACCTTAAATAAAGGAAGGTTTCCCTTTTCCTTCCTTCTTGCCCTACTTTCTTTCTCATGGTATCTGTTACCATTAGGTTTATTCATTTTCTTTTATGGCCTATTTTGTTTTCCCTCTATCATGTGAGCTGCAAAAGCAGGGACTTTGTTTTGTGCATGGTCCCTAAATCAAGTGCCTGGGACATGACAGGCCTCAATATATATTTGTTGCTTAACTATAATTCTTTTCATTGCCTAGCCACATCAGAGTTTTCTACCCAAGTCAGCCTCCCTTCAACCTCTTGCTCTTTCTACCCCACTAATCTGCATCCCATGTCAGGGAAGATACAAACCCATTATCAATATACATCAATTCTTAGGACTCTTGTAGCTAAACTACAAATTTTATGTGTGTTAGAGTTGATTTGTTATTCATGCTAATTTAACAGATATTTGCTGCACACCTACTATATGCTCTTGGATGAGAAGCAACGACAAACCCGCTAATATAGGGTAGCAATTTACCCAAGAATCTTGAAGCCCAGGAAAGACAAATATCTGTACTTGTGGATCTCTAGGTTCAGAATTAGTATGTACACCTAAGAGTAATACAATGTTATATGTCAATGAAAACTCCATTTTTTTTTTTTTTGAGGGCAGTGTCATTGGCCCTCATATGTGGGGCTTCTGGCTTCCCAAGCCAGATCTTAACCACTGCGCCACTCGGCCATCCAGAAAACTCCATTTTTTTTAAGAGGCCATTAAAAAAATAATTATTAGGTCTATCTAGTGTATCAGAATAGAACACTTGGTCATCCCTCAAACTTTTCCCATCTTTCTTCATCTCAGTCCTCTCATTTGCTTAAGCCAAATTTCTAGATATTTTCCTAGATTTTCCTTTCCCCTATCCTCCAAATCCAATCCATCTGCAAAGACTGCAAACTCTATTTACAAAACTTATTCTGAGACCATATGCTTCTCATGAACTTCACCTCTGTAAATCCCAGTCCCAGGACCACTCCACTTACCTTGGCTACCAGCAGAACTTGGCTACCAGCAGAAGAACTTTGCCTTCCCATTTTCCGCCCAGCTGCCAGATAAGTGTAAATTACTTAGCATTCCTCTGCTTAAAAGCTTCAATGAATTCCTTTTTCATTCCTCCCTAATTTATTCCACTTAGAAAACATCCAAATCCTACCGTAGCCTGTGAGCCCTACTTGATTCAGTCCAGGTCACAAGTCCAAACTTCTCTCTTAGGATTTTCCCCTTTATTCATATACTCTACTCACACACTGGCCTTCTTTCATTTCTATGAGCACAATAAACCCTTCCCTGTCCCAAAATACTTGCACTAGCATCTCCTTGCCCTTTATGTCTCAGTTTAAATTTTACCTCTCCAGAGAGGCCTTCTCTAACTATGCAATTTAAAGTTGTCCCTTTTCCTCCAGTCAACCTTTGTTATGTCAGACAGTACATTGCATTTACATACTGTGCTTTGCGCAACTGCCATTTAATATTTGTCTTTTGTTTGTTTGTTGTCTGTCTCCTTCCAAAAGAATGTAAACTCAATGAAGACAGCCCTTTGCTTTCTCAGCCAGTTTATAACAATCTAACACAGTGAGCATTCAAGAAACAAAGGACGTGGGCCGGCCAAGTGGCCCATTGGTTAGGAGCTGGCTTGGGATGCCAGCTCTGAGCAGCAGGGCCCCAGTTCAGATCCCACATATGAGGGCCAGTGACACTGCCCTCTATAGCTAAGGTGGTGAACAACAGCTCCACCTGGTTGCCTCTATAGCTAAGATGGCTGGCAATGGTATAGGCTGCAGCCCCTGCTGCAGTGGGCTGCCATAGGCTACAGTGAGTGGCTGGCAGCCAGTGTGAGCAGCTGGCAGCCAGTGTGAGCTGCCAAGAGCCACAGTGGGCGACTGTCCCTGGGAAAAGTGCAATGATAATACCAACATGGACCAGTGAAGCAACGTCCTCCACAATTAGACTGAAGAACTAAAAAGACGGCAACTTGTCTGTTCCCCTCCCCCAATTCCCCAATAAAATCTTTAAAACAAAAAAAGAAACAAAGGGCAGCTGGTTAGCCCAGGTGGTTAGAGCGCAGGCTCATAACACCAAGGTTGTCAGTTTGATTCCCACATGGGTCGCGGAGCTGTGCCCTCCCCAACTGGATGGAAGACAACTACGTGACTTGGAGCTGATGGGTCCTGGAAAAACACACTATTCCCCAATAAAATTTCTTCTAAAAAAAGAAACACTTGAATGGGCAAATCTTTGCTCACCATTGATAGCTTATGTAAGATCATAATCATTTCCTAAAACAGTTTTAGTAAGTGTCCCATTCATGTTCTCCCAATCTGATATCATTGCTTCAGTCCACAAAAAGGGCCAATATTAATATACCGGGAGAAGGACTGAGGTTTCCTCTATTTCTTGGCAACCACTAGGTCAAAAGCTGGACTCCATTCAATAGTTCAAAAATAATCAGATAAGGGGAAAAAGAAAGGCAGAAATGAGTCCTCTTGAAATGCACAATTGTTATTTCTCAATCTGAGGAAGACAGAAAAAAACAGTTCCTAAGATCAAACACTCTTGGAGTTGGACATGTTAGAGAAAGTAGATGTGGACAGAAAACAATGTTAGAATGAGGGAGGAAAACTAAATCAGAAGGAGGTAAGAGATAGAGCTCACATCATTCTATAAGCACTCCTGGTTCTAGACTTGGGAGCCACGTTTTGTCTTGTAGATAAACACTAAGAACGAGGGTGCGATGGGGTGAGGTGGGGGGTGAGACGAAGGGTGGGGGACCAGGACGAGAGACGAAAAAGAAGCTGGAAAGAGAAGGGAAGGACCGAGCAGAGCACGACAAAAGCAGCCTCGGATCTTGCCGGAGCTCCAAGCGTTAAGGGGAGGCGGGGAGTGACGCGTTTTGCGTCTAGAACGGCTTCTTAGAGTCCACAGCACTCAACCCAGCAGGCTCGCCTTCCTTTCTCTCTCAGACATACCAGCAACAAAAAAAAGAGGCGCCCACCGGCACAATGACCGAGACCACCAAGACCCACGTTATCTTGCTTGCTTGCGGCAGCTTCAATCCCATCACCAAAGGGCACATTCAGATGTTCGGTGAGTCCTCCCGCCCACCCTTGGAGGCTGCTTCCGCCTCTGTCCTTTCCCCGGCACCTGTGTTTTCCAGGGCGATTGAACGGGAAGGCGTGTGGCCCATAGGAGGGGTGCCCTGCCCGATCCCGCGGTGGGAGGTCAGCTCTTCCCGGCTCCCGGGAGGGGACGCAGACTGCGCTTTCGAGGCGTCAGTTGTTTGGGCCGGAGCCGGCTGGCTGGGGGCCGAGGTGGGGGAGGGGCGGGGCGCGAGGGGAGCGTTGATCTCGGCTGGGTGGGAGGTCGAGGTTGGAGAACTGGGGTGCGGCTGTGCGGTGGTTTGGCTACTTAGCTGATGAGGATCGGGATGGAGGCAGAGCTTGGGGCGCAGAGAAGGGAGCAGGAGGAGGTTAGAGATAACGTGCTGTTTGTTTAGGATGGGCGGAAAGCTCGAAGGAGTTAAATGATGTATATGCATCGGAGATACACACACACACACACACACAACACACACCAGTAACTGGGCTGGGGCTTCAAAGAGATTAATTTAGGGTTTGGCTGATTGGTTGGAGCGGAACAGGGGCGAAATGTTTGAACGTGGTGGACCGCGTTTTGCCCGCGGGAGGTGGATGGCTAAATGAATGGGGTATGGGTGGGGGGTGCTCAGCCAGCCGGGGCTTGGCTGCCCAGACCTGCTGCCCCGGAAGGGGAGGGGGTGGGGCGACCGCTGCGGGCAGCCCTCTGCGAGCCGCTGTTGATGGATTTGGACCCAAGTTGGCTAGGCTCTGCCCAGGGCGATGGTACCCGGGAGGCTTGCGGAGTGCGAGTGTGCGTATGCGTGTGTGTGTGCGCGCGCGTGCGCGAGTTGGGGCGGTGGGAAAGCGCATCATCCAGCCGTTTGTTTCGTGGAGGCTTTGGGGCTTAGAGAGAGGGAGCGAGAGGGGGCACCTGGCTGCTGGTTTGGGATTAGCAGAGGCAAGGGAAAGGTGAGCCAGATCAGTTGCAGAACTTGAGCCACCGTTGGGTAAACCACGCGGCTACGCTGCTGCTCCGGTAGGACTCAGAGGCGCGGGGGCGTGCGCTTTTAGACCCTGAGGGAGGGACGCGGAGGTCACTTTAGAAGCAGGATTGAGGGTAGGTTAGAAGTTGGGGGTGTTTTTTTCACCCACTGAGGGAAACGAGAAGAGGAAAAGGAGTGGGTTGGGGATGGATAAGTGATGGTGGGAGGCCCTGACCCGGCGGGCCAGCAAGGCGCTATCCAGAGACGGCGGTGCTGAAACGCAGTGTGTGCCGAAGCTGGCTGCAGACACGCGTGTTTACCCAGAGCCTAAGAATTGCAGAGCCCTCCTATCGCTCTTTAATGAAAGCCACATCATATTATGGGCAAAGACTGGGAGAGGTATTTTACATTAAAAATACTCCTCTTTTAAACCTATAAGGTGCTTTGAACTGAGCCTGTTTATTAAAAACCTCATGAAAAGAATATAGGATTACTTTGAGCAGAGGGCAGATCAGGTGGGCACATTTATAGGATCCAAGGAGGGAGACAGAGAGGTAGCCATCCTTGCCTTGCCGTCACTTCAGCTTTTAAAAGCATTTTACTAGGAGCTAATGCCAACTTATCTATTAAACAACGACCTTATTTTAAGAATCATGGTAGACCAGAGCACCTTATCAGTCTTCTAAGGGAGCATCAGTGCCTTGGGAACACTCTTTCACTTTCTTTTGATTCTGGTATCCTCAGCCGTGTCCTTTTCCTCGCTGTCTATATTTCCTCCAGATATTTTATGTCGATGTACATATTCCTTTTAGTCACCCAAGCAGGGATGGACTTTCCTCTGCAACTCGTTGGCTCTAGGAATCTTGAGTGAGCCAGCAGGCACTCCTCCTTTCTTCCTGGGCCTAACGATGTAGTTAATCCTGCTTGCTTTGGATTGACTGAAAGAGAAACAGATTTAGATTGAGAATCAAGGATTCTGTCTTGCAGCTGAAGAGAGTTTGGTAACAGTGATAAAGGCTTTTGTTAAGCCAATGCCCACCTGCCAATTCTCCATGAGTTTAGAGGATACATTATGTGAAAAAATAGGTGTGGATTACAGCGGGGAGGTTTAGACATAGAGTAGGTGAAAGGAGATTTTGACAGTAGTGACTATTTGCTTGTTATTAGAACTGAGGAAGAAGAGAGAATATCTTTCAATAAAGCCTTTGGAGCACACATTAGTTACCTGTAATCCTTAGAACATGAGACGATAGGGTATGCTCACTGTGGCTTTAAGGAGCTTATAACCTAACAAAGGATTTAGGACATATACATGTGGAAAGGGAACAAGAACATAAAATACATAGTAAGCTATTTTTTTGTGGGGGAGAATCTTTAAAGGGGATCTTTGAGCTCATGATAAATATTTTAATTTATTTTTGTAGTTTCTGGTTTACAAAGCTTTTTCATATATATTACATCACATTCCTAATACCAAGCTTACAAGAGAGACATCATTATCTCCATTTTACAAATGAGAAACTGATGTTCAGAGTCTAAGGGACTTTCTTAAGTGATTTGGAGAGTGGATGGCTGACTTGAGATGTGAATCCCTTATTCCTGATTCCACTTGCAGAGACCTTTGCACTGTACCAGGCAGGAACCAGTGTTCACTAATCTTCTAACAGCATGATTCCATGGACTGTGTTTCCTGCAAACATGTACTAACAGAGATTAGAAGAAAATTGGCCATCAACTAAATGAGATTCCTAAATATGCATTTCCTTAAGAGCTTTTTCCCATCTGTAAAGAAACCAGTTATCTACAAGTTATTTTCTTCTTTTAAATTGCTTTTAAAATTTTCTCCTCAACAATACAGAAATAATTAATGCAATAAAATTGTCATCCTTTATTTAAGGTGCCTGAAATTTGTAATAGAAAAAAATTTTTAAAGACCTAAACAGAACCTTGAAATTTCAGACATCTTTAATACTGAAACCCAGTTGCTTACCAAAGAAAAAAGAGAAAGACTTAAACAAAAAGAGAGGTGGCATTCAGAACTAAAAACTCACTATCTCTGTAAAGTGGTACTTGTGTAGTTCTCAATAATTGTAAAGTACTTTAAAATGAGCTTTTTCTTTTCCTTTGAAAGGGGAATTGATATTATTCCTATTTGTGGCTATAGAAACATATAGGAAAAAATAATATTTGTGTAGCGATATTTGACACCTATATGCTTAACTATTATATAACTAAAATGTTTTCAGGGATTAATAAAATGTTTTGGCACAGTAAACCCATAAACTAACAACATTTTATTTCATGGGTCTGCCTTATTATAGAAAAAGATAATATGATGCTAGAAGTTTTGTTTTTTAACATGTAAGTTTTTTTATTTAGTATGTAGAGGTTATATTTCAGTATAACACTTTGTATTTATATTGCTATAATTGTCAATAAATCTGCCACTGGGGAATCAGATAGCAAGTTAAATAGAAAAGCAAGAAAGGACTGATCAAATTAGTTTTGCCATAAAAAACAACAAGAGCAAAAAAAAAAGAATTGAGGGACTTGATCAGAGCAGATACGTATCCTGTTTTTCAATGATTCCTAAATAACCAAATTTTCCAGCTTTTTTATTTCAAAATATTTTCAAAACAGTTGGATCTTTTGAAAAGAGACATAATCTGATTCTGTTCCCTTTAAAGGGCAATGAAGAGGGTTGTCTTTCCTTGTTGTGGAATTGGAAATGTAGTCCCTATTGCTGCAACTAGAAATCATCAGAAAAATGAATTTCAGTTGTTACGAATAGAGAAAGAGCTGTCAGAAATCAAAAACTTTTAATATGCTTGAAATGCCTCTTTAAAATCACGTGTCTGCTCCATAATAGTTGTTAAATAAATTAAAAAAATGAATGTATAGAATCTCGTCTAGGTAGAGGAATCGACCTTGCACAAGGCCTGGGTTGGTGAGTTGGATCCAGGACATACTAAAACTAAGGAAATTTCAGGATTGTTCAAGGAGGAAGAGAGTGAGAGACAAAACTAGAGAGGTGGGTAGAAACCTGACCAACTATAAAGGCTTGTAAGTCATGTTAAAGAATTTAGCTTTTATCAAAATTAGATGGATAATCTATCTCCTCTTAGGCAATAGTTGTGACAGTAGTCTATGCATGAAAGAGAATGAAAACCCAGTTTTGAAAGTGTTTCTTTAAAAATATTTGAGTCTAAATTTTATGATCTTATTGTGCTCTTGGCCACCAATCCAGTGTTCTGTATATAGTGGTTACTTAATCAATATTTAATGATACTGTGAAATGTACACTTTCTAGTAGAGTTCTCATTCATTTTGAAAGAATTTTCAAATCATCCCTAGTTGCTCAGAAAGATCCTAGGGGCACAAAGGAATGCATTAAATATTTTTTCAACACCATTTTTTTAAGTAAAAAAAACAAATAAACAATACTCAACACACAAAATTTTGGTGAAACAAAGACATTTGAAATAATTCTTTAGGATTTGATGTAAAAGACTAAGAACTGGGATACAGAAATTCATTTTATAAAGACTTGCTTAACTTTATTCATTTGTTCTATATCTCAATATATGTAAATGTAGCATCATTACAAGGAAGGAAGTTTCCCATTGCCAGAGATTTTCCCATTGTAATCATTCAATTACACGGAATGCATTTGCTCTTTTAGGATACAGTTTGGCAGATAGCCTCAGGAATATTTTAGCCCAAAAAGATGTTCAGCGACTTACATGGTATGACTAAGGCCATTGTCCTGACATTGGCTCCTTCCTCCTTTTGTATTGTACAATATCTCCATGATGCATGAACTCTGCAGCAAAGGCAAATATTATAGACACTACCAGCATCATCATCTTCCCCATTATCATTTTAATAATGGAGCTAACTTCATTTGAGCTTCTTTAAACTACTATCATTCAACTGTTTTCCATGAAATCTACTGCAAAATTCTCTTTAGATCTGGACAAGTGAGCAAACCAGGAAAATTCTTGTAATTCTGGGAATATGGGTATAAGAGGAGCAAGACCCCAGAGGCTAACCCTTTCCCCTGTGTCATCTTGCCTCCACATGGCAGCCATACTGCTACATCTTGACATCATGTAACATTTGCCAAACAGAAGGAGGATAAGTGAAGTATAGCCCCTAGATATGAGTAAATACTTATAGTGTTTCTCTTGTTCCATTCTCTTAGATCAAAAACCTTGGATTTTTTTTTTTCTATGCATATCCCATCATGTCAGCAAATATTTTTGGATCTCTCTATCTTCAAAATATAACTAGGACCAGCCACTTTTCTTCACCTACAGCCCTGCTATGAGCCACTGGTATCTTTCATCCGAATTGTTGCAATAGCCTCTTAACTGATCTCCTTGCTTCCACCCATGGCCCCAGTACTCAATCCTTAACAAAACAGCCAAAGCAATCCTTTTAAAATGGAAGCCAAACCTACGTCAGATCATTTGCTCCTTTGCTCAAAATCCTCCAATTGCTCTCTAACTTATTCAGAGTCAAAGTCATTATAATGGACTCTGCTGGGATGTTGTTCTCACCAAGGTACTAAATGTACCCCTTCTTTACTTCAGTGGGCTGGCCCGCCCTTCCCTGTTCACGCATTCTCAGATTTGGTAAACTCCATTCACCCTAGCATGATCTTCCATGATTTTGTAGGTTTGGGATCATGTGCCTACTCTCTTTTCCACAGGCTTCATTGTCTGAGAAGGCAGGACCAACAAGGCCCTTTCCTTTGACATTTGTTTTCAACTGTAATCCTTTCAGGCATAAGGATATTTCTGCTCTTGCTGTAAAGCTATGGGTTTCTATGACTTTGACATTTATGAATATTATATCATTTTAAAGCCTCAAATAAGTGATACTCCAATGAGGGGTTGGGTTCTTCAATGCTTTATAGTTCAACATTTTTCTACCCCTTCATCTAGGTACCTGCAGAGAGGTAAAATCCTCTTTCCATGGAGCGCTGAGATTAAGCTACATCAATAATGGTTCCTTGGTCCTTTGAAATATTTATGTGCTGATAAATATTGAGCAGTGTGTGGATCTTTACATGAACTACAAGATCTTTAACACAAGGAAAAAATTTTTTCACTTAGAGACTATTACACATTATACATTTAAATTAAGAAAGACAGTCACATATTGTACATATAAACTTGAGCCATAATTGTTTCATTTGCCATGAACCAATCTTGCTAAGTACAATTTAAAAATTATTTACTTGTTATGCCCCAGGGAATCAAAGTTGATGATATATGATTTTCCCATGTAGTGACTCGTGTTGATAAAGAGTGGGTAAATATCCCAGTTTTTCATATTGCTTTATTATTTCTCTACATATGGAAATGAACAAACTAAATGGCTGTTGATTTGGGAATACATTTAGTCCCCTTTAGTTTTTGTTTTCTCATCTGTAAATAGGGTGATTGATTTAACCCAGGAAAGAGCAAACTACACAGCCTGCTGGCAAAACCTGGCTTGCAAGCTAAGAATGGCTTTTACATTTTTAAATGGTTGGGGGGAAAAATGTAAAAGAAGAATAATATTTTGTGACACATGAACATTTTATAAAATTCAAATTTTAGTATTCATAAATACAGTTTTATTGGCACACAGTCGCACTCATTCGTATGTGTATCGTCTGTGGCTATTTCCACGTTATGACAGCAGAATTGAGCACTTGCGGCAGAAACCATATGGAATGAGGAGCCTAAAATATTTATGATCTCGCCTTCTACAGAAAAGGGTTGCTTACCCCTGATATCACCTACCTCTGGGGGTTGGACTGGGGAGTGAATCTAAAAGGTTCTAAAAATATAAAGTGTAGTCGAAGTCCATTACCCAGAGGAACTCTTTAATGAACAATTTTTCCGTCTAAACTAAATCTCTAAAAAGACTCATTTAAGCAGCAAATGTGGTTCCAATTTCATAATTGTAATTTTTCCGGCTGACTGAGTAAATGGCCATGTTCACAATGGGGATGATTTTCTGGTGTTTGGTATACACTGGGCATAGATTAGCCCCTCTGGCTAATGTTGGACGTTTCTTAGCTGTTGAACTTGAGACATTTGGAGGGTGCCAATAAAACGTATACACATTTTAAGAAAGGAAAAATACTGTATTAAAATTGTAATACTCAGTGTATACCGGTAACAAAAGATGAATACAAGTCATGTTTGACTTCTGCAATGACAAGAGGTGCTCAAAGTGGTTACCATCCATGTCCAGACACTTCTGATTATGGCAAACTCCTGCTTGGGTATAGATATCATCTCTTAAAATGTGTATATATATTTTTGGCACCCCCTGTACTTTCTCAGAACATCCTTTTCCTGAATCACAGCTACTTCCTCCTTTAAATCTAATATTTTACATACCTTATATTTGAGGATTTAAAAAAGATATCAACTCATCAGGGTTTTTCTTGCAGTCGCATCTCCCTTTTCTGCAGCATCACACCTCCCCCTGAACTCTGATAGCCCTTGGTTTGTCCCTCTCTTATGGCACTTAGCACACTGAGCTGTGGGTTGTGGCTATTATTGTCAACGTTTCATATTCTCTATCAGATGTAGGCCCTTATCAGGGTCGCATGGCTTTCCGTATCTTCTAGAGTGCTTAGCATGGTACTTTAAGCACATGGAAATTACTATAAATTAATGAATGATGGAACTAGTTAGACTCTCCAAAATCTCAAAGTTTAGGCAACATGGGTGACCAGAAATCAGACAAGAATTTGGGAACTGGGAACTACTGGAAAACACAGATTCAAGTATGAGAGAGTCAGAAAACGGGACAAATAGCAGAAATTCTGGAACCTCAAAACTGAGATGACTGTCGCCTCAAGGCAGGAAAGCTCATGTGTCCTAGAGTGGAATTCTCTCCCTGAGGTTAGCCCTCCCGATATCCACAGTGGGAACATACATGTCATGTTTGGGAGCTCTTAAGTCTGTGTGTTGGCAGGAGGGAAAAATGTGGGGTTGAGGATGAAGGTGAATCATGAAACTGTCCATTGAAGTCTTCGGTGAGATGCCTGGTACATCTAGGAATGATTTCTCAGTAAAGCAAAACCAGTTTGAGGATGGCAGAGTTGTTAAGTTTTATTTTTATTTACTCACAGTTTGAAAAAATTTTGATGTACATGGCAAAGGGAAGCTTTGTATGTTATTGGCTCCACTTCAGACAAGCAAAAATGAACAAAAAACCTTGCCTTGTCCATTTTAAGTTTTTGTCTTCAGAAATCACAGCATCTTCATTTGAAGGCATTTCCAAAAATCATGCAGATACTCACCCAGTCCTGAAACCCCCTTTAAAACATCGTCACAAGGATTTGTCCAAACTCTGATTAAAATCTTCCAAGCCCAGGGAGCGCACTATTTTCCAAGACAGCCAAATAGCCTTGGGTACAATTTTACTTTTTTCTTTTCTTTTTTTTTTTTTGAGGGCAGTGTCACTGGCCCTCATATGTGGGATCCGAACTGGGGCTGCTGGCGTCCCAAGGCAGCTCTTAACCACCGTGCCACTTGGCCGGCTCCACAATTTTACTTTTTTCAAGATCGTTCCTTCTATTGGGCTGACATTGGCCTTCCCACAGCTTACATGTGTTGGCCTCAGTTCTTTTCCTTGAGATCCACCAAGCAGGTCTAATCTGTCTTCTACTTGTGAGACATTCGAATAGCCGAAGACAACTTACTCTTTCCTCGTCACCCGTCTTCTCGTTAGGCTTCACCAGCCCCAGTTCCTTCAGCTGGACATCCAATACTGTTTCTACTCTTCATGATATCCGGGCTTATATTCTTTGAACATATCTTCATCATCTATATCCCTCCCTAAGGGTTATGTCCAGTTCATGATGCAACATTCTGATGTGTGCTGTCTTATGTACTGTTGAATTGAGCTTCTTTATTTGTGGCCCTGTGTCTGTCTTTTTCGAGTCGAATCAGGTAAGGCAAGCTGTGGCTACCTGCATAATCCTGACCTTCTTAATAATCAGTCAGTTTGGTAGACTAAGCTACTAAACTGTTCCTATTTATTTAAAAATCTGGCTGGTCAAAAAACAACAAAAAAACTGGTATATCATCAAGATGTGGTATTCTCTGGAGCTTTGCAGAGAACTAAGTTCATGCTTAGTTATGTGAGATGATGTCAACCATACACTGGATTGACATGCTGCCTTTAGAATAAGAAACTTGGCAGATTCCCAGACAAGGCTGAGACTAGAAGTCTCTGAATTCTTGAATGATCAAGTTCCTTGATATTTCACTGCAGGGGCTAGTATGTTTTACATGGATTCCGTTGAGGGCTCCAAATAACTCTTGTCCAAGTTTCAAAATCCTGGTTTGGGGACTGAACTCTGAACTTTCTTCCTATCTTGTCCAGCTAGCTCCTCCCTCATGGTTATGCCATTGGTACTGCCCTTTTCCCAGGACTCCCATGAGAGTGGCTAAAATGCTCTTCTTCCCTGTAATGGTGAATTTGTCCCAACAGAGGTGAGCCGTGTCACATTTATATTGGGCAGGCGGAATCTTTTAAAACATCAAATAACAGAAACAGTCAATTTTCTTATAGAAATTTCCTAACTTATGCAAAAGTCAACAGAATGATATCACGAACCCCAATGTATCTGTCACCCAACTTCAAAAATGATCAATTCATTGCCAATCTTGCTTCATCATACCCCTACCCACTGTCCCACCCCTGCCCTATATTCTTTTGAAGCAAATCCCAGACATCCTATTGGTTCAACATGAGATCCTTTCAGCGAGTACATCATTGCTGCTCTGTCTATATGACTTCCATTTACAGACTGAATCTTTCTCCTCCCCATATCGTGTTTGCTAGACAGTGTGGGCAGAGTTGGTATGGCACAATGTCTCATTTCCATCTTTGAGCAGACTTAACGATGTCTCCATCCTGGTTAATAGCAGGTGACACTAGCACTGGCATTGCCTTTAAAGCAAGGGATTGATGGCCTTCCCCATCTTTCTCACATCATGTGGGGCCCCTCCGCATGGAACTCCCACTGGACACAATGGGCCATTCTTCCACGACATGCAACATTCAACTCTTTATCCCAAGGGCCGGCCGAGTGGCGTGGTGGTTAAGCGCTGGCTTGGGAAGCCAGCGGCCCTGGTTCGGTCCCACATATGAGGGCCAGTGACACTGCCCTCAAAAAACAAAACAAAACAAAACAAAACAAAAACTAACTCTTTATCCCTTATCATTCTAATAGCCATGCATGTCCTACCTCAATGGTTTCCAATGTGGGGGCTCCGAACAACCAGGGTTTCTCACAAATCAGAGTAGGTCTGGAAACTGCTGTTAGTATTTCTGAGCATATTCATTCACCTTCAAGATGGCACAGGCTAAGTGTCAAGTTTCCGGGCTTTTGCTTGTATGATGATCAGTTTGGTTGAGTTAAGCTCATGCCAGTTAAAAGTCAGTTTTTGCTAAACAAACAAACAAAAAAAGAAGGAATTTTTTTTTTCCTTCCATTTCTTCATAAAAGGAGGAAAATAAACCAATTCTGTTTGGTGACAAGGTTGGCTCCTGTGGTAGCATTTGAATTCTAGGCTTCTTTTGAATTCTGGCCATCTGTTTGGCCTGACTTTAACCTCAGTAGAAAGTTAAAATAAAATCCTTCTTAGGGGGCCCTTGTACTGCTTTAAATCAACTTTTCAAAGTGTATTGTCATGCAGCTCTGGGATCATTTGCATTTAAATATAGCGAATAAAGAACTCCCTGCTGAACCCTTTGGGAAAGCATGAACCCCCTATCCCAGTTTGCCCAGCAAATCATATGGCTCTGAATATTCATAAAAAAAAAACAAACGTGCCTGAATGACTTCTCCATATGGAACGTGCTCTTCCCAGCTGTGCATGTTTTATTAAGATTGGTTTTTGGAGGTTTCTAACTGTAGATGGGAAGGAATGATGGGGAGCTGGTAAGGACAGTCTCCAGAGTGGGGGCACCCCATCATGGCCACTGGGGTGCTTTCATGCTGTTTTTCTAGCATCCATCCCCTTAACTTGCTCCCACCCCCACCCCCACGCAATACAACCCATAATATTTTAATTTACAAAGCACATTTCTTTGAAATGCATATTGGTTTATTTTAGTCATTGTGATCAAACATTTTTTTGTTTGTTGTTTTTAAACTAATTTTTTTTGTTTTTTTTGAGGGCAGTGTCACTGGCCCTCATTTGTGGGACCTGAACTGGGGCCGCTGGCTTCCCAAGCCAGTGCTTAACCACCGGGCCACTCTGCCGGCCCTGTTTGTTGTTTTTAAAGAAATGCATAAGCCATTGTGTTTGAAAAGGCTGGGAAAGACAAAAGGCTTGTGTATGCTGTAGCTCATCAGGAATCATTTTATTGTAGGAAACAATAGCTTTGGGGTAAAGTCTGAACTTTAGAAATTAAAGGGATGGGGAAGAAAAAGAAAAAAATCCAATTTGTCAGTTAGATGATCTCTCAGCTTTCTTTCCCTTTCCACAGGTTTTACCTAGCCCCAGAGGGCACCTGCCCAACGGCTTTTGTGGGAACTGAAACCACTGACACACACTCTTCCTGGCTTGGAGTGGGGAGCAACAGTGGCCTGACATCCCTGACATGATGGGATTTTTCTGGTCTGTGTTGTCACTGACTCTGATCATCCTCCCCAATAAATAGTCTCCATAAACTAGCTAACATTTATTGAGCACTTACTTTGAGCCAGGCGCTGTTTTACGTGCTTTCCTTGCCTTGCCTCATTCAATCCTACAACAATCCTGTTATCATTCACATTCAGCTAGTGATCAGAGAGGTTAGGTAACTTGTGTTAAGCCACACAGCAAGTGCACGTTGGACAGTAGATCCATGTGCTGTGACCCTGGAGGTCACTGTTTCAACTACAGCAAGATGCTGCCTTGCTCACTTGTTGAATGTAAAGGGGACCTTCAGTTCTCTGTTAAGGACTGTGAGTTTGTGTGCAGAGAGGCTCTGGGGACCCTGCCCACGGCAGCCAAATGTGGAAGGGCCATGGGACTCTGCAGACGACTAGAGAGAGACCTGTGGGCAGAGAGAGGAGAAAAGGAAGGCCTCAGCTCAGAACCAGGAGCCACTGGAAAATCAGGGGGTTGAGAGCAAATCCAGATAAGTCCTGGGTGATGACTGAACAGAGTGCAGTAGCCACACTCACCTGTTTGCTCATTTAAAGGCACAGGGTCAGAGTGGACAGATATCAATATAAAATTCCCACCCTTCTTTTGCACTGTAGTTAGCAAGAGTGGTTACAGATAATTATTTAGTAACCTCCCTCCCCCAACACATTGGACAATAAGTATAATACCTACCTTGGGCTATTGTGAGGATTAAATGAAATAATGTGAATATGGGCAGCTAGTTAGCTCAGTTGGTTAGAGCGCAGTGCTCATAACACCAAGGTTGCTGATTCATCCCCTCATGGGCCACTGAGCTGCACCCTCCACAGCTAGATTGAAACAACTACTTGACTTGGAGCTGATGGGTCCTGGTAAAGCACGATTGTCCAATAAAATTTTTTTTTAAAAATCAGTAAAAATAGTGTGAACATATTGTAGCACCACCTCCCTCGATCTGCCTGGCTCTTACCTCCGGCCCCAGTGCCTTATTGCACCCCTTGAAAAAAATCACAGATCCATCCCTAAGTCTAAGTGATGCCAGTTTTACTAAATGTTTTACAAAGAGAAAGCAGGGTTACAGAGTAAATCACGAACAATTTCCAAAATGTCCCACCCAACTCTAGGGAAAGGAAATATGGTTCTTCCCCTTATGGCAACAGGCTTATATCTCTCTTCTTCCGGCAACTGCCTCCCACCTCCCTATATCCTTCCCGCAAAATGCTCTGTCTGCTCCTCCCCAATTAACTTTCTCCCCAGGCTGCCCCTTCATCACCTTTCCCACTTCTTCAAATCCCTTGGCGGGCCTACTCCACTCAACAAGCAAAAGCCACCACTGCTAGCCAGACTCTGTCCAGCTATAGTTTTCCATGTATGTCCCAGCTACATGTATAAAGATCATAGCTGGGGCGGCCAGTTGGCTCAGCTGGTTAGAGCACAGGCTCTTAACACCAAAGTTGTCGGTTTGATTCCTACCTGGTCTAGTGAGCTGTGCCCTCCACAACTAGATTGAAAAAACAACAACTTGACTGGGAGCTGATAGGTCTGGGAAAAAACACACTGTTTCCCGATAAAGTTAAAAAAAACCCCAAAGATCACAGCCTATCCTGTCACATGCAGTGTTCTTAGCAAACTCTCTGGCCCACAGTAAGTGATGGACAAATGGGGGTAATAGTTTAGCTCTTGCCAGTGGCTGTCCTGCGATATCTTGCCTGGGTCAGCACACTTGGTCCCCCTGGAGGTCTATTTCCAGTTAGTGGAGGATTTGAGAGATGGCTGAAAGGCAAAGCAAGGTGGGTGGTGATCATCTAGAGTGCTGTGAATGGGGGCTGGGACCTCAGAGAGGCCTGGGGACATGTGGACAGTACCCATGAACATCCGAATCACCAGAACGGTGGCCGCATGCCCCGGACCGTTTGCTCTTCTGATTTCTGTAATTGCGGGTGGCTTACCTGTTGGGGAGACTAGAATGACCAGCGAAGACCTCCTGCCCGGTCCCGCAGGACAAAGCACCTCATTTAGATATGAGCCTTTGGCAGGTCCTGCAGGGTCAGACTGGAATGGGCTGTGCCCCTAATCTCCCTGCAGAAGAGTCAGCTTTCGCTGCTGCTGGAAGGATCGAGGGCCAGCTGTCAGGTGACTGCTCATTCTCTGTGAGGCCTGGCAAGAGAGCCGTGATTTGGGGCCAGATTTTTGCTCCAGTGCATACTCCATCGCCCACTGGAACACATGGTGACTTAGGGTACAGAAAAGCTCCACAGAATGGAAAATAATTAGATTTGCAGTTGGAAGAAGAGACTTCAGAGGTCATTCAGTCACTTATTGGATACTTTTCGTGACAGCGAACTCATTTCTGAGTCATTGCTGGACAGCTTCATTTGTTAGAAAGCTCCTCTGTCATGAACAAAATCTGTGTTCTTCTCACTTTGGATTGTTTGTGCTAGCTTCTGAAAGTGTCAACCAGGCTCTGTTTCATTGAGCTTTAACATCATCCCCATTCCCTAGGATCTAGACTGGGAATCTTGAATGTCTTTGTTATTCAAATGCATAATAATACGTTTTGGAGTATCTCCACTCAAAGCTTGAAGCACTGTCCAACCCCCTCGCCAGAGGAAGGACTGGTGAGCAACATGCTGATAAGTTATTACTGGGCATCTCTAACATAGCTCACCTGCTCTGTCCATTGATCTCTATCCATCTTCCTTAATAGCACTATCACCCCCTGACATATTTAGAGGGTATTTATTTCTTTATTGACATCTCTTCTTTAAGAATATAGACTCCATGAGAGCATAATCTTATACTGGTCTGTGCTACCCTGTACTGTATGCCCAGTGTTTAGAACGATGCTGGAACATGGGAAGTACTTGATTAGTATTTGTTGAATAAATTATGAGCCAAATTAGGATAGGGAAGGTCCCAAATCCTTTGAACTCATCTGAGTACTCCAGAGAAGGACAAGTTGTTTCTTCAAAGGCCAACTGGTAGCTCTAATCATGGAGTCAGGGGACTTGGAGTCATCAGTTTTGCACTTGTTGTCTAGGTGATGCATAAGATGGATACTTAACTGCTCTGGGGCTTATCTTTCTCATCTACAAAATAGGCTTAACACTCTTTGCCCCTTGTTCAATTTCAGAGTTGTCCTGAGGATGAAATACAACTATATGGGAGAAAGAGTTCTGTAAGCTGGAAAGCACTATACACATATGAGCTATTACTATTATTATGATGATGACTGAGGTTATATAATCTTGATATAGCAAAAGCATATTTAGTCTGAGAATGAATTTATCTTCTGCTTGGGGTGAATTAATTTCTGGGCAGCGAGGGCTGAGGGACTTCTAGAGGTGCTCTTTATGAGTTTACCTCCACCACAATCACGAATACTTATTTAAGTGCCTACTATGTGTAGGCATTAGTCCAGTTGCTGGAGGTCCATCAGGGAACAAAACAGACAAAACTCTCTGCCTTCACGGCATTTATAGTCTGGCAGAGGCAGAAAGACAATGAACAAAATAATAATCATCATGTAGTAGGTCAGGGTTATAAGTGCCAAGGAGTACAACAAAGAAAAAAGCAGGATAGAAGAATAGGGAGGACCAGGGCTGGGGTTGCAATTATAAAGGGTAGTCAGGGGAGATCTCAGTACATGATGACACTTGAGCCAAGACTTGAAGGAGATGAAGGATTTAGCCATATGGATGCTGGGAGGAGGGCATTCAGGTAGAGGAAACAGCAAGTGCAAAGGCCCTAAGGTGAGAACTTCCCTCAAATGCCCAGGAGAAAACCAAGTAAACCAGTGTGTCTGGAGTAGAGGGACAGAGCAGAGGGGGTGGTGGATAAGGTTAGAGAAGTAATGGACGGCCAGATTGTGTAGGGCCATCTAAGACATTGTCAGGACTTTGGCTTTCCTGCAGGGGACAGGGGAGCCATTTGAAGGTCTGGAAGAGAACGACTTCTGTTGACTAATTCTGACTGCAGTGGTGAGAAAGGACCATCAGGGCTGAGAATAGAGAGGGAAACCAGTTAGGAAATGACTGCATGTAGTCAAGAGGAGAAGTGATGGGAGTTTGAACCAGGGAGATAGAGGTAGGAAGAAATGAAAGAATTCTAGATATGTTTTGTAGGAAGTGCCAATAGGATTTGTTAATGGTCTGTTTCGGTGAGAGAAAAAAAAAAAGGAATGAAGGATGAGCCAGGATTTTTGGCCTGAGCTACTGGGAGAATGGAATGGCCATTTACTGATGTGTGGTGACTGTGGGAAGAGGAGGTTTAGGAGGGAATATCAGGAGCTCAGTCTCGGACATGTTACTTCTGAGTGGATGATTAGACATTCAAGTGCAGATGTTGAGTAAGCCTATACCAGCATGAGCCAAAAATAAAAATAACTTGGGAGTCCTCAGCATATAGTCGGTATTTAAAGCCACAAGACTGGCTGGGAATACAGAGGGAAGGAGTGTTGGAGCAGAGGCCAAGGACTGAGTTGCATGACACTGCAGCGGTTAGGGGCTGGGGTGTGGGGAGGAGGCAGCAACGCTGACCATGAAAGTGCAGTTGGTGGGTGAGGCTGAGGAAAATCAGGAGAATGATGATGCCCTGGAACCAAGGGAGGTTGGTGGGACGCGATCAGCCACGTCAGGCATGGTTGAGAGGCCCGCTGACATGAGCACAGAGAGCAAACTGATTGGTGGTGTCTCAAAGCCAAGGCCATTTGAAGACTTTGACGAAAGCAGATTTGCTGGTATGGTGGGAGCAGGAACTGGACTGGAGAGAGCATAAGAAGGAAAGAAGAGTGTGACTGGAGAGACCAAATTGATAGGCCCTTCTGAGACGTGTTGCTCTTAAAGGGACCTGAGAAAGAGGGTATGGCTGGGAAGGCACATGAGTCAAGAGAACGTCTTCTTTGTTTTATTTTTTTTTAAGAAAGGAGAAATAATGTCATGTTTGTGTACTGATGAGAATCATCTATGTCTAATGGATTCGGAAAAGTCATAGTGCAGGAAGGAGGAGAGAAATCTTGGAAGAACGTCCTTGAATAGCTGTGGATAGATGAGAGGGGCTGAGTCAAGGTAAAACAGAGGGGTTGGCTTTGCTGAGGAGCCCTGCAAATTCATCTGCAGTCATAGAGGAGAAAGTAGAGAATATGGAGTCACGGGCAGGTAGGTGGCTAGATCTGGTGGTGGAAGGGTGGGGGAAATTCTCTTCGGAGACTCTCTATTCTCTGAGTGGAACAGAGAGAAAGGTGAGAGGGAGGATGGGGGAGGGGTACTGGGGTTTGGAGAGAGAAGAGAGAGACACAAAAGGAGCGGTGTTTCCTCAGGGCTTTGGCACTGCACTCGGGGAGACAACTTCTTCAGTGCTAACCTGTGCTGCAAAATATCAGACAACCCTATCTCCCCTTCAAGATTCCTTGGTTAGGCTTTTATCCATTTTTCAGACATCGGCTTTGAAATTAAAACTCACTTGTGCATTACTCAAATGATTACAGGTTGTGGTAGCTCTCAGAACTGTCACTGTCTTTTCAAAAACTGACTTCATGAAAAGAAAAAATGTTGTGCTCTGACCCAAGCTGACCTTCGCATTGCTCCAAACTTATGCAGCATCACATGGTTTAATTTCTCCTTCAACATCATCAGTCAGGAAGTCAGTCTTGGCCTCAGTGAGAAATTATTTCTTTTGTTTTGGATAAATGTGCTATCCTTTACATTTCTCCCTGCCAAAATGACTTTGGCTTATCTAGCCAGGCATTCCTAGCCTGCGTTTTTTTGTTTGTTTTGTTTTGTTTTCTTTGTTTTGTTTTAATCTTTTTAAAAATTCCAAGTGCTCCCTCGAATCACTACTTTTTAGACAGCAGCCAAGTGTCTTCAATTTTGCTTTTAAGTGTAACTTATATAACTACCATTCAAATCAAGCAGCTAACAAGTATTTGTGAGGCGATGATGCTGTGTCAGCTGGGAATCGTAATGTACGGTGACAGCTTTTCCATACATGGACTTCACAATGTGCCAGTGAAGGCAGGATGGGATGGGTGCCTTCTAGGCTCAGCCACCTCAGGATAAGGAAATTGAGGACTGAGGGTTGGTGACGGGATTGAGGTGGGACGAAGACCTTGGCATGTTACTGTAAAAGCCAAAGCATATTCCCCTGGTTATTAAGATCTGTGTCTCCATTTCAGTGCTGGCTGGTACCATGGGCGTTTCTGAGTAGCTCTTTTCACAGTGATGTACATGCAGCTCCGGCTGTTCAGTCACCTTTGATGTATAAGCGACACGCACACAAGAAGCAGCAATGTTGCCCCACCTTCTCTTGCCTGCCACTGTCCACAGGAACCGCCCTGGAGAGTTAATGCCTTCCAAGTGCCTGGGACCATAGAAACAACACCCTAAATGGTGATGCTTTTCAGTTGCATTGTTCTGTAAAACCTCACCTTTCTTTGGTTCCTGGGTCCTTTTGGGTAGTTGAGAGTTTACTTCAAGGACAAAAGAAAAGAAGTAACACTTTCTTTAATACCTGCTCTGCACCAGGTGCTTTTTGTCTATTTTGTCACATTTAATTCTTACAAGAGCCCTGTAAAGCCAACTGTATCCATCCCCGTGTTTACAAAATGATGAGAAGCCCAAGGTGGAGAAGAGGTTTTGTAATTTGACTGAGGTCATGCAACTGTAAAATGAGAAAACGTGGATTCAAATTCAGGCCTTTGTGTGTGATGAAACAAAATAAAGACATTTGTAAAAGAGAAAAATCATTTTTAATTCCCTTGCTTCCTTCGAAGGAGAATGGATCCCAAGGGGCAAGTCCTTTGCTAAATAGGGGCCATAGGTGTGAGGAGGTAAATCAGGGGCCCTACATTGCTCGGGACTAAAGGGGGAATGCATAGAGATCCAGGAGGCGGAGCAGGCGGGGACCTGTGGTGCCGGAGGGGGGCAGCATGGGAGGAGAGATGGATGACCAGCTGGTGGGCCTGGAGCCCAGTGGAAATCTGGGAGGGAGCAAGATACTGTGCTCTGTGTGAGGTCGCTTCAATCCATCTCCCAGCCTCCTCCATCAAAACCCTTGCTTTTCCTTGTGCTTCACGACCTGTGCTTGCTTTGAGGGTAATGCAATAGTATGGAAACCCTAAGTCAGGGTTGGTTGTCAAGATGAAAGCCTGTCCATGAAGGTCTGCTAAGCATTTTCAAAGTCCATTCTTTTTCAAATATTCACCTCATGAATATTTAGTGACTTCATTCACTGTGCCAGGCATTGTTCTAAGATGCCAGCAATGCAGTGGTAAACAAGAATGAAGCCTGTGCCCATATGTAGCTTATACACTAGCTGGGGGAGATAAGCAATAAAAAACAAAGAAACAAACAAACAAAAAAACAAGAACATTCTGTAAAGAAAAAAATACAACAGAGAATTATTTTTAAAGTGTTAGATAGAAATCTTCTTAGAATATCTTTCACGTGTGTCTGCTTTATTAAAAAGAGCCAAGTGAGCTGAGAATTAATGGTTTATAACATTTGATTAATTACCATGTGCCAAGTCCACTTCTAGATAACTGTAGTAAGTGAATTAAACATGGATCCTCAAGGAGCATCTGGTTAATAGGGGCGATGAGACAGGTTTATTAATTGTAATTTAAAAAGTGATGAGGTACCCAAAATGGTATGAACCTTCCAATGCAGTCGGCAGGGGTGTGTTTCTTTAGGATCCTACAATTGGTGCAGAGGGGGGAGAAAGCCCTACATGGATTCTGCCCTCACTTTGCTCTCTGCCTACCTACATTTTGGGCTTTGCGTCACCCAGCTAAACATGGGTGCCTCCATGTCCCCGGGTTTACCAGCCTGTCTTCCAGCTCACAGCAGGTCTCTTTTTTCTGGTAGAGAAACATAATGGTTAAGTGCCTGGTTTTTCAGCTCTGTGGCCTATCCCTGGGCCACCCTGGGTTAAGTTACTTAAATTGGGCTGTAGTTTCCTTATCTGCAAATTGTGGATAATACTGTACCTGCTTCATGGGGCTCTTGTGAAGATCCAATGAATTAATTTATGCAAAGTAATTAGAAGAATGCCTGGCACGTAGCAAATTTTTAGTTAAGAGTCAGTTATTCTGGTGTTAGCTAAGTATTATTATTATTATTATTATTATTATTATTTTATTTGGACTGGCCATCCCACTCTCAAGACCACCCCTGCTGAGAACGTAGGCCACCAGTGCAGAGCCCTTGGCTCTTTGGATTTGGGATTACAGAAAAGATGCCCACTTTCACTTGAGACATGGAACAACAGTGCAGTGGTATTTGAGATGGACCTTAGAAATGGGAAAGATGGAGACATTTGGAAATGGCCATGAACGGGAGTGGAAAGCCTTTCTAATCAGAGAGAACTCCATGAGCAAAAGAACAGAAGCCAAGGGGTGATTGGTTAGCTCAGTTGGTTTGAGCATGGTGCTGATAACATAACACCAAGGTTGCTGGTTCGATCCCCGCATGGGCCACTGTGAGCTGTGCTCTCCCTAAAAGAGTCAACTGTGACATTGTAGCATGAAAGAAATGTGTAACCAATGACCATGTTCCCCAATAAAAAAAGACGTGAAGCCAGGCGATTAGGGCCAACACTGAAACATTGGGTGATTTGATCTGTCTGCACATTGAATGCATGAGGTGTGGACCGAGAGTTAGGTGTGGAAATATGTAGTTGGTCGACAAATTGTGGAGAGATGTGAATGTTAAGGTTGTTGGTGTTAGACTTTACTCTGTAGGCAAATGGGGAACTACTGTGGATTTTTAGGGATCCAGGTTTGTTCTCTGCTATAATATATGTGTATAAGTATAGGGCTGTTTATCCCAATGATAAATGACCCAAAGCTAGTGTGATTTTTGAGTTACCCAATTTATTATGTATCTACTTATTACATGTTCCACAGGGATTGGTCAGGAAAACCTAAATTAATTAATTACATATAGTATATATTCCAAAACAAGGGTATTCCATATTTTCTCAATAAGAAGATACAAAAAAGAGATAGGGATTTCCCATTATATATATATAAACTTTTAGGATTCTAGATGACATTTAAAATAACATTTAATTGATGTATATATTTACTCTTAAAGATTTAAAGTTACATACTCTATGGAATAGTGTATTTATAAATATTGCCTTTCTTCATGCACATCTCATCAGTTTTATTCAAACTCATCTTGGGCATTTTCAACAGCAATTTCTTTCCTTATCATTGCAAAAGTGCATTTTTGAGTCATCTAATAGTTTTTGAGGGCACAATGTCTGCACATTTGCCTAAGTTGTTTCATATAAACCCTTTTTGCATCTGTATAGAATAAAATTTTATCCTAAGCTACAAGCATCCATTTTCAGAACATAGGCTCATTTTTGATTTTTCATTTTCCCTACAGCTAGTATGTTCATCATCTCCACAAATAACTACATACAAATGGCTATTTTTTAATTGTTCAAGAATTCTTAATTTTGTGGAAAATATTAATGCAATAATATCAAGTGAAAAAGGCATAACTATATAAATTACATAATTATATAAATATAGTATGATTTCAACTATGAAGAAGCAAAATTCAATCATATTTCTTTTAAAAAGTGATCTTTAAAAAACTTGTATACAATATATAACCCTTGCTATTGTGAAGTTATATCCCAGGAATAATTATTACACTGGGTTAAATGTCTTTACCTTGCTTTTTACCAGTTTCATCAGATGTTTTCTGTAAGCATGAAACTTAGCATAGATTGTAATTGTTTCAGGTGAATAACTTCCCCCAATAGTACATTGCTGTTTAAAATAATGAAACTTAGCATAGATTGTAATTGTTTCAGGTGAATAACTTCCCCCAATAGTACATTGCTGTTTAAAATAAAGTATTAGAAAGGGTACCTCAAAAATATTTTAGAGACTTTGTAAGGATTTATACATAGGATAACCCTCTCCTTCCTGAGGGATATTTTTGGACACCTTATGTTTGGACATATATGGCCTCTTCTCTCCCATTGACAATATCTGGTCTTGTCTTTCCTTTGCTTGCACCCTGGATTTTTTTCTAGCTGAGTGTAATTGTTCCTTAAGAGAGAGTCCTGTAGATAACAAAATACTGTAGTACAGTTAGACAAACAGAAAGAACAGAAAAAATTTAAATTCCCCACTTTAGTCTTCCCAGTGGGCGTCAGATATGTTTTTTCGTCCTCAGAGCTTCCCTGACATAATGGCTCAGCGCTGCCCTTCCATGCTCTCAGCATCCAGGACTTGACCCCTGGGGCCTCGTGGATTGGTTTCATAGGCATCCATGTACTTGTCTGGCTCTTTAAGGAGACACAAGGTATCTAGAGGGCAGAGACTCTGCCTTATTCACTACCTCAGCCCCTGTCACAATGCCTGAAGGAATGAATGAACAAATAAGTGCCACACATTCTCCTGTGCTCAGGAATCATTCCAATATCTCAGAAAGTTGATACAAATTTCAAAAGATGCCATATGCAGACTTAAGTGTTTGTTGATTCTAACTCTTCAGATAGTTCCAATCTGCTGCCTAAATGTACAGGTGGCCAAATCTCATGCAAGAGGTGATGAAAGGAGGACAGGCAGTGCCTGCAGCTAAAATGAGGAAGCTTTTCTGAAAATAACAAAACAAAACAATCCAGCCTCGGTCTGTTTGTTCATGTCGCATGGCTTTGGTTTTGTGAAAGTGCTAGGCCACACCCCTGTCTTCACCTATTCATGTGCAAGGTGAGCATGTCTGTAGACGGGTAATCTG
Source organism: Aselliscus stoliczkanus (assembly GCA_033961575.1). Taxonomy (NCBI): domain Eukaryota; kingdom Metazoa; phylum Chordata; class Mammalia; order Chiroptera; family Hipposideridae; genus Aselliscus; species Aselliscus stoliczkanus. The sequence continues at coordinate 67,735,260 of CM066739.1, read as the reverse complement.
CTTTGAGTTTGTTTCATCTCAAGTAGGTCTTCACCCACCTCCATCCAAGGTTGTCTTCATAGGTGTATTTTTAGATTTGGAGAGCTGGTGAAGGGTTTTCCAGGAATTCCTGGCATGTGTGGGTTGTAGGCCATTGCTTTGGCCAACCTCGACCACCATCAATAGCTCAGTCGCTACATACACAAGCATATACATACCCATGGGCACTGATTTTCACAATGTTTTTGTTGCATTTATTCCATATTTGCAGCGATCTTGGTCGCAGTTTATATACAACATCCTGCCCAGTATTCTGCTCGGTCATACCTGGTGACTGATATGGCACCACTGAAGACATTCATCTCTAATGCCTTCCTTCATATTTGTGTTCTTCTCTCACCCAGGAATATCAGTGCCTCTGACAACAAGGCAGTGAGAGACACTGTTCTCTGGGTGAGAAATTATTACAGGGTCCACAATAATCAACTTTAAGGCATAATAGCAGAACCTGGAATCGGATGCCTGGTTTGAATCTTGACTCTGCCCTTTACCACCTCTGTGATCTGGAGCAAGACTTATTCTCTCTGTGCCTTAATTCTCGTATCTGCTAAATGGGTATATAATAGTTCCTACTCAAAGGAATTCCAAAAGGAGTAATGAGTTAAAACATGTGATGTGCTTAGAACAGTACCTCACACAGAGCAACTGTTATTCTGAATGTTAGTTATTATCATTTTGTTTATTTTCTATTGAGGTAAAATGTAACTGTGATTATTATATATGCAATTGGCTCTGATTAACTGGAGAAGGACTGCCATGACCAGCCCAGATTGGGTTATGCGTTCCCATTCCACTCTCTGGCCCCCACCCCATCCCTGCAAAGTAGGGCTTAGTTTTTGGTTGCTAACCAAAAACTGGCTGGCTGGCAGAGGTTGGGAGAAGAAGACCCAGATTCTGTCAATCATCTGCCCAGAACAGGAATCATGGGGATACTTATCCCACTGGTCATCTATATGGTCCATCTCTTTCTCACTCATCCTCACAACTAATCCTTTGACCCTTCCTAGGGATTTCCCAGCACAGGGCATCGCATTTCATCTCTCTCATTCTCCTAATTATCCAGGTCCCATCATTCTCTTGGATCATTGAAGAAGCCGCCCCATCTTTCTAAAATAATTATCATTATGTTTCTTCTCTGCTGAAAAACCTGCGATGGCTCCCTATTGCCTGCACAATAATGTAAGAAGACACCATTTGGCTTTCGGAACATCCTACAACGTGTCTGGACACTCATTTCTCCATATTTCCTGCTAGCCTTCTTCTCCAGCCAAACCAAACCAGTACCTATATCTCTTGCTTCATTCTTTACCCATGATACAAGAATTTACTTTTATTTCCTTTCATGTTAATATGGTTTGGTGAGTGCCCACTTTGAGCAAGGAGTTTCTTTTTAGATGCTGTGGGAGACAAAAGGATAAAGTAGATAAGAGTTTTCCCCTTAAGTGGCTTATAATTACTAAGTACACAGGTTTTTATAATACTAAGCAGAGTGTGATCGATGACCTAATTATGTGTATGGAGTGCCCTGGAACCGAGGAAAAAGTGTTCATGTGCCTGTTTACTCATAAATATGTTGCGTGGCTACTTTATTCTGGACTTAGAGTGGAGGGAGGAGAATAAGCATGGGCTTTGCTTTTGATGGATGGTAGTAAAAAGATAACACTACCAAGGTGCAAAGTAATAACAGGACTGTGGAAAGAGCATGGTAGTCAAGGCGCTCAGAGAAGGGAACTCTACGTGTTCCTGGGGGAGCAGCAAGTGGTCAGAGACGCAATGAATGTGAACTTGGGGAAACCTGGGAAGGTTTCATAGAGAAAGTTGCCCTTGAGTTGTCCTTGAGGCTGGGTAGAGCGCGGATGTGTGGGTGTGGAGGAGGATGATTTGCCACCAAGGAATTGCCTGGGCAAAAGCATGAGGAGGGAGAGTACAGGTCAGGATCAGAAAATAGAAAATGATAAAGTGAACGTGGAGAGTAGGGTGGGTGTATGGGAGGGAGGGAATGGGGAGCAGGAGACATGACTGGAGAAACTGGCCAGAATCAGCTTGTGCTGGCACTGAGCAGATGCTTAATAAATATTTGTCCAATGATTGGATCAGTAAATGGCAGCATCAGACATGGGTTGCTGCTATTTTGTTTATCAATTTTGGTAACTAATGGTGAAGAGTTTTGAATAGGGAGGTGGTGTGATCATAGTGTGATGGCAGCTCTGTGGAGGACAGATGAGAGGCAAGGTTGATCATGGGCGGGACATAAATTAGGAAACCATGGTGATTGTCCTAATTGGCCTCCCTACTCCCTATCCTGGAAGGCCTGATTCTCGGCTTCTGTGAAAAACCAGGCTGGAATACTTCCCTCTTTAGAAATTGTGGGTCAGCGAATGTCAGCACTCAAGTTAAATGCAGGGTTTGTTTAAACACACTGGAAACATTAACAGGCATCCTATTTTTAGGGAGGGGACCAAGGTCTCCTAATTGCATTTGTATCAGGGTTAGCCTGGCTCCCTGGAAGGATCTAGAGATGTGACACACAGCACAGGACTGTCAGCCCTGAAGATTTGAAGATTATCGAAGCCTCTAAAAGTCTGGGGCTTGATGACTCTGGTTTATCTTCCTAGAGGGAAGATGGAAAGCCATCTGACATTCCTTTCTTAGCACTCTTCATCTACTCAGATTGACATCCATAAACAAGGAAATCAGAGGATCCAGATGAAATAAGTCTATTTTCCTTGCATGTGGTACAACACAGTTTGGAAAAAACAACAACAGCAGCAACTGCTCTGATAGCAACGTGAATACAAATGAAGGTCTGGAGAAACCTATCAGCATTTATTTTGCTTTCTTCTCCCCTTTATATTAAACTAACACCATTTTCCGAAGCTCGGATGTGAATCAGAGCTCCTTCTGGGATGAATGATGATGACGCTGGCTTAGTTTAAGCAGGTGATGCCCCACAAATGAGGGAGCAGAGACTCTTCTCCCTCTGGGGGTAGGAGATGCTGAGACTGTCAGATGTGGAATTGCCCAGGTAAGGTCGCCTGGAGCCAAGGGAGGGCAAACAGACCCTTGGAATCTATCTTTCCTGTTGATGAACCCATCACGTGTGCTTTTTAGAATTTGTTAACGCTTCTTGTTAAAATTCTTCAACGCTGCTATAGCTTACTGCTTGAGTGTAGGCTTAGGGTGCGACAGAAGTGGTTCAGATCCTAACCCCTCGATGTGTGACCTTGGGAAGGGTTTCTTAAGCTCTCTAAACTACAGTTTTTGCATCCCTGTAATTTGGGGACCATAACACCCGACACCTGGAGTACTGAATAAGGATTTTATCATGTAATGTATGAAAGGTCAGACAATGAAGTTCACCAACTTAATTGTCTGACCTTGGTTTGAATGTTTAGCAAAATGGCACATAGTGAGCATTTAGACAAAAGGTAGTTCTTCCTTATTATTAATAAACAGAAAAGTTCAATTACCTTAAAGGACAAAGCAGAGGTCTTAGAGTGGACACAGACCCTTATTCTGGACACTCATTCTTTCCTCGGTGACTGGAATTTCGTGGCTCTTCGGAAGCTTTCCCTACAGCGGTTAGTGCCGGAGAGGCCAAGGGGCCCTAGTCCAAGGTGTGGGGCTGTCCCCAGACCGTCAGCCCAGGTTACTTCTATGCTCATACTCTCTTCACTGGGACTCTGGAGGGAGGAGAGGGGAGAAGAATCCGATGGCGCATTAGGCCCTGTTGGAATTGCCAGTTTCAGGAAGTTGGCCTTGTGCCCCAGGTGGTGGCTGAAAGCATTAATCAAACGCTCACCACCTTTGCTCTTTTTTTTTTCCCTTGTAGAGGGCATGGGGGAATCCACCCTGAAATATTTATCCAGGCATTTTGTTCTTCCTAAGTGAAAAAACACACGGTGGGCGCTGCGGTCGGCGCCGTGCACCCACTCACTGACTCAGTGGGTCTTTGTCCTGTGTGCCCAGCAGACCGAGGCTCTGGGGAGGCAGCTCTGGGGGGAGAGCACGCTGAGCCCCGCAGGAGCTGTCCAGCCGGCCTGCTGGCCCCGGGCTGCGAGTTCAAGCCGGGATTTGCTGTTTTCCAGCATCTGTATTATTGTGAGCCCATTGCTCTACTTCTCCTGCCAATACTTGAGACGCAAGAGGCGGCGCATGTTTTTCTGGGGGTTTTCTTTCATTCCCCTAGAATTCACAAGTCCCGACCACTCCTTCCCCTCCCTCATACCTCTTTCTTTTCCTCCTTCTCTCCCCAGCACAGTTGGTAGTCCAGCAGCCAAGGACTGGCTGAGCTCCAGGGGGTTCATGGTTTTTTTTCCAGATTTCTTTCCGAGGAAGGGCGAAGTGGAGAAGGAAGAGGGACAGGCACTCACCATGGATTGAAGTTCTGCTGCTGTCAGGCACTGTGCCTGATGGTTTTACAAATTCATTTCATTTTTACCCTTCTCAGCATACCTGGAAGGTAGATAATATCACTCCCACGTTAATGAAGAAGAAATGGAAGTTTAGAAAAGGTCAAATTATCCAAGAGCAGACATTTAGTACATCATAGAACTGCACCAGGAGCCTGTGTACGAGTGTGCATAAATCCAAAAGTCAAATTCTTGCTATTACCGTGAGCGCGCGCGCGCGCGCGCGCATGTGTGTGTGTGTGTGTGAGAGTGTGTGTGCAGGCGCATGTGTGCAGACGCGGAGGGATACGCTAGGAGAGTATAAATTGAGCAGTAGGAGAGGATACATTGAGCAGTACAGAACATCCCAGCATCTTTTCCACCCCGAGCCCTGGACCTGAAGAGCAACTTGCCAGTCTCCTACTCCTGGTCTTGAACAGATGAGGCATTTAGGTAATGAGGTAGCTCCGGCTGTTGCCCCAGAGGGACTTCTATTCTCTTCTGAATGACCTAGACTCCGGAGCCAGACTGCCCAAGTTCTAATCCCAGCTCGTCCATCTGCCAGCTGTGTTACCTTGGGAGAGTTTCTTAGACTGCCTGTGCTACCGTTTCCTCTTGCGTAAAGGGGATGATAATAAGAATACCATCCTCATTCCTAGAGTAGTCAAATTCATATAGCAGAGCAAATGGTGGTTGCCAGCGGCTGAAGGAAGGAGGAAATGGTTTGTTTGTGGGCAGAGTTTCAGTTTGGGAAGATGAAAAAGTTCTGGAGATGGATACTGGTCATTACAGCACAACAACGTAAATGTGCTTGATGACACAGAACTTAAAAATGGTTACAATGGTGAGCTTTATGTTCTGTATATTTTACCTCAACAATAAAAGAAAGAGTACCTTCCTACAGGAGTTGGGGGAGGCTTGGCTGGGGTAATGCCTAGTAAATGCCTCAGAAATGGGCCTTCCATGGGCCTGCCCTCGCCTTTTCCAGGGAGGTCCTGGAAGCCAGGGCAGAGCTTTGTAGCATGCACCTGTCACTTGGCCCAGGGATGCCTTGAGAAGGAGTCCCAGTGGGCGTCTGGAGCAGTTCCCTGTGTGTGGTCAGGCAGCTGTCAGGACAGGGGCTGGTGACTGCATTTTAATGGAAAAGCTCGCACTGCCCACATCCAGCACCAGGTTATAAATGGAACACTGCTCGCTAAATTGCCCCATTTTGCACAGACTCACACTCTGTGAGTTACTGGCTCTGACGTGTGGCTGAATTTGGTGGTTAAGCCAGAACAAGAGAATTATGAACCCATGGAGGAAAACATCCAATTAAATGACATCAACACAGTATGCCTGAAAAGATAGTGGTGTTTTAATGTTTTCACTGGCCCTGCCCACAAATATATTTATGGAGTGTCGATAGGGAGGGGGAGAATGCAAAGCGATTAGAGTTCACATCAGAGGACAGCAAGTGGTGTGTGACTGAGCAGAGGACGGAAAGCAGACACATGGTGGACTGCCCGTGTGTCATGCTGGATCCGGGGACAGGAGTCCTTCAGAGTTCCTGCACACAACACTCTCCGAACACCCCAGTTCAGTTCTGATCAGAAACATTTATTGTGTGGCATAAAGAACTCAGAAGGTTGCAGGCCACCTTGTCTGGGGCACGGAGCAGTCAAGGAAAAAGGCTTCCCTGTCTTTATTCCCACCTCCAAAAACACTTAGTCCACTGAGGTCGCGACGCTTCCCCGGTTCCAAGCCCCGTGGACCCTGCACTACAGGACTGCTCCCTGTGGCTCTTCCAGCTCAGGGCTCTAAGACTTACCATAGATTCGAGGACTTCCCAAGCTCTCTATGGTGAAAGACCAGGACTTTGTTTTGTTTTTAATTTCCAATCCATTGTGGGAAGATACTTCTGTAAATACAATTAAAATGAATTAGTAGGGGCAGCTGGTTAGCTCAGTTGGTTAGAGCGCAGTGCTCATAACACCACGGTTGCTGGTTCAATCCCCACATGGGCCACTGAGCTGCGCCTTCCAACAACTAGATTGAAACAACTACTTGACTTGGAGCTGATGGGTCCTGGAAAAACACACTGTTCAAAAAAAATAATAAAATGAATTACTAAATTCATTGAACAAATAAATGAAGAAATGGATTCGAAAAATGAAATAAGAAACAAAGAGATACAAAATAGGAGGCCGTGTTTTAACGGCATTATATCTGGCAGATAGGAATTTACCTAGTCAAATTGCCATACAGGTTTCTAGGTGCTTACTTTCCATTTTTGTGCTTATTGTATGACAGACTAGCAACAAAATGGCTGCACCCAGATACTGGTTGGGGCCCCCCTTTTAAATGGCACTACTCTAGATTGCTGGTCTCAAGAATGGTGTGCCAAGACAAGCTTACATTCAATGGAATATTATTCAGCCTTAAAAAGGAAGGAAATTCTGATGCGTGCTACAACATAGATGAGCCTTGAAGACAGTATGCTGAGTGAAGTAAGCCAGTCACAAAAGGGTAAATACTATTGATTGCACTTATATGAGGTAACCAGAGTAGTCAAAATTATAGATAGAAACTAGAATGGGGTTACCAACGGGGTGGGGGTAGAAAGGAATGAGGAGTTTTTTTTTTTTTTTTCTTTTTTAGCTGAGCCATCCTGCCACCTGTTGGCAGCTCAACGGCAACTCGGCTCGGGCTGGCCTCAAACCACTGTTGCTCAGAGCTCAGCTCGCACTCTTGAGCGAGCTCTTACTCAACTGAGCCACTTGGCCGGCCCCATTTTTTAATGGGCACACATTTCAGTTGAAGAAAATGAAAAAGTTCTGGAGGTATATGGTAATAATGGCTACACAACAATGTGAATGTACTTAAAACCATTTAACCATAAAATGGTTAAAATGGTAAATCCAGGTCTCGAGTGCATTTCTTTTCCATATGGATAATGATAATACTTTTTATAAGGCTACTATTTTTGACCACTATGTGCTGTTTGAAGGCAAGGACATACTCATCTTGGAATCTTCAAGCTAGTAGGCTGCTTACCTTGTCTCCTCGAACTAAGATTGGTAATAATGATAAGGAAAACATCTAATGCTTATATGGTGCTTAGTATGTGCCAGGCACTTTCCTAAGCACTTCTCATGTAATCACTCACTTAATTCTAACAATTACCCTATGAATGAGATACTTTATTCCTTTTATAAGTGAAAAACAGAGGCGCAGAGAGGTTAAGTGACTTGCCCAAAGTCCACAACTTATAGAAACTCGGTGTTGAAGGAAAACACAAATGGGAGAGTAAATGTATGAGGCCAGAGAGATGGGCTGGGTTGTAGAATGATAATTTTTGGCATGTGCATAGTTAGTAGATTGGGAGCCATTTCTTGGGTTTCTTTCTAAAGGTGCACTAATTGTTTTGGCAACTGTAATTCAACTCGGTGTAGCGGTGAGAGAATAAGAATCTGATTGATATACATGATCGAACGAACTAGGGGATAAAACATTCCTGATGGAGAGGGAAAAGAAGATGGCTAGTCCAAGGCGCTATTTCAGCTGGAGCGGTGAGTCAGAGTGGTTTATCTGCAGTTTGTGCCTGCAGGGTGATACTGGCAGCCGGCCTCATCCAACCCTGGCTACACAAACATCGTGACCAGTGTCTGTGCCCTCCCAGGAAGCCACATACCTGGGAGGTCCTGCACATCATTCCAGGCTGCTGGTTCCCTATCATTGTCCCTTATTTTAAAAACCCATTCTTGTCTTGATACCCACATCTCCTCTACCACGTTAGAGCCTGGTACCACAAACTCCTGTTTGCTCATTTCCTAAACTAGAGAAATGATGCTGCCTGGCCCCGTTTGCTGACTTCCTGAATTCTGAATCCTCCTGAGTTTACTCTCTGTTTCCATAGGGCTCTGCATTCTGCGGTCCGGCCCCCACTATTGACAAAGAAAAGCAATGAAAAGGGTCCTTCTCCCTCTTTCACTGCCCTCTACTACCCAATAAACATTAAGACACCTTCATTCTTTCCTGATATTTGTGTTTCCCTCCTTCCTCCCAGCTAAAAATAAACACATGAGTCAACTGCCCACTCTGACTCCTGGGCTGTCAGAACTATAAGGGACCGTCAAGACCTGCTAGTTCAACCTCCTCATTTTAAATACCAGCAAACGGAAATCTAGAGAAGGTCAAGGGGTCAGATGGGACTGCTGGTCAGGCTCTGGGGGTCATGGGAGTTAGAAACCATTCTTTTTGCCTAAACTTCTTCCTGCAGCGTCTACTTATTTAAAACAAATTTAAACTAAAGTTATTGTAATACTTTTCTGTGATTGCTCCTTGTCTTCTATTTCAAAAACATCATTTTTAAAATAGCTCCTGTTTCATTGCTCCTCTGCTGGTTCCCTTGCCTGAAGTGTGCTTTGACATAAAAAAATGAACGACTGTATGTTTCTCTCTTCCCTTGTAGTGATTGCAAACAAATGGAGGGGTTGCCAGTAGGATAACTGAGGAAAGCTGAAGCTATGCCTGCAAGTCTTACCTTGTGTGCTCCAATGATGAAAATCGCTTTAGGGCAATCATTGCAATATGATGTTATCTGTAAATATTTCTTTACATGCTCATCTTATCTATCACATTATGAGCTCTTTGAAGGCCCAGATTGTGTCATATTCTCCTTTCTCATGACAGCCCATGGCAGAATGTCTTGCACATAGTACATGGCCAATAAATGATTGCAGGGTCGATGACTGAGTAGGATTTTAAGACTGGCCATTCCTTCAGGGCTTATACTCCACTAATAGGGAAGACTTCCTTAGAGGAAATGGCCTGAGCTGAGCTTTAATGGAAAGACAGCACATGAGAGCAGGAGGAAGAAGGTTGTTTTTATGCACATAGAATCAGCCAAAGAGAGGCTTGGAGCTGGACACTAAAATGACTAGATTTCCCATCAGGAAATTAAACAGCCTATCTATCCATTCATTAGAGAAAGAACAAATGACAGGCCTGTGTGTTACCAGACTGTTAATAAGCAAGAGCCTGACTTGCTCGAAGGGAAAGCCAGACTGTGAACATCTCGTTACCCAGCCCTCTCACATCACCCATTCTTAAAGTCTTGCTGTTCAAAACTGTGACGATTGTGCAGGGTACTGGTGCGGGAACAGGGGGTTACAATCCCTCTTTTATCACTGTCTCTGTCCTCCTCCTTCTCAGGCTGTTGAGATGGTTTATACTTGCTCAGATGATCTCATGCTGAGATCAGCAGGGCCATGTCACCCCTCAGCCCTAAGTGGAGGCTTTGTTTTGTGTGTGAAGGGAACCTCATAATAAACTCTCTGACCTCTTCCAGTTGGGATCTCTGACTTTTAGACTTCAATCCACTATGCTGGCCATCTTGAACTCTGTCTGCCAGAGTCAAATACATTTCCCTCAGGGAAAACATGTCTAAAGTGACAGTGGAGTGATGGGAGAGCCTAACAAACTTTTGAGTGTCTGTTTGGTTACCCTAGTCTATGCTTACTGCTTTTACATCTCATTTGTTCCTCACACAGCCCTAGGAGAGATGTATGACTCCTTTTTATGAATAATAAAGCTAGGGTTCAGAGAAATTAAATAACCTTGCTTGAGGTTAGATAGATAAGTAATGAAGCCAGAATCAAACACAGGTAAGCCTGCTATCCTTCCAACATACTATACAACAGCTGTTATAAAAATATCTGAGGCTAACAAATAACCCAGTTCTAAAAATGGACAAAGCATTTGAATAGATGTTTCTCCCAAGAAGATACACAAGTGGTCAATAAGCACATGAAAAGATATCCAACATTATTAATTTGGGACATGCCAACCCAAATCACAGTGAGATACTGTTTTGCACCCACTGTGATAAAAAAGACAGACAATAATGAGTGTTGGTGAGGGTGTGAAGAAATTGAAATCCTGTACCTTGCTGGTGGGAATATAAAATGGTACAACTGTTATACTTTGGAAAACAGACAGTTCTTCAGAAAATTAAATTACAGTTACCATATGACCCACCAACACAACTCCTAGGTATACACACCCAAGAGAATTGAAAGCGCGTGTCCACACAAAATCTTGTACACACATATTTATAGCAGCATTATTTATAACAGACAAGAGGTAGAATCAACCCCAAATGTCCATCAACTGATAAATGCATACATAAATTGTGGTATATTCATATAATAGAATATTATTCAGCCACGAAGGAAATGAAATACTGATTCATGCTATAACATGGATGAACCCTGAAAACATTGTGCCAAGTGACAGAAGCCAGACACAAAAGGTCACATATTGTGTGAATCCATTTATATAACATGTTCCAAATAGGAACAGAGATAGGAAGTAGATTAGTGGTTGCCAGGGACTAGGGGGAGGGACGAATGGCACGTGACCACTGAAAGTGTGAAGCTTCTCTTCCGGGTGATAAAAGCGTTCTAGAATTATTAGATAGTGGTTCGTGTTTTCTGTGAATACACGAAAAACCACTAAATTGTATGCCTTAAAATTAAGGGTGCATTTTATGGTAAGTAAATTATGTCTCAGTAAAGCTGTTATAAAACATATATCTGAGACCAGACGGTTAGCTTACATGAATGTCAGGTAACCGTACTTAGGAAAACCCTAACTATTGGGTCTGTACTACCAAAATTTAGAGTTTAACAATAAAATGACCAGCAGAGTGCTTGCTGGGAGTATCTGTACATATCAGGCTTGGAAATGAGGATTTTGATAACCAGCTGACCCCTTTCGGTTCTGGCGTGAGATACATCACTCAGGGCAAGCAGCATTAATGGCTCTCACAGGAATTAAAGCACTAGGAGTGCACAGTCACAAGGAGATATGGCCCATCATTTGTAATACAATAGCACAATAAAGGTGACCTTAGTACCAAGATCCACTATTGCCGCTTTCATTGGTTCATTGATTTAAAAAATATTTATCGAGCATCTAGAGTGTGCCAGGTACTTTGCTAATAATGGTGTCAGAATTTATCACACTTATTCCCTCATAAACACCCCATAAAGTATTAGTCTCCCCATTACAGACTAGAACACTGACTCTCACAGAGGTGAAGAAAGCTGCCCAAAGTCACATAGCTAATAAGTGGTAGAGACAGAATTTGTCCCCAAATTTGGCTGACTCCAGAGCTAAAGTTTGGGAGGGTTGGATTGTAGAGTCAGAAACCAGCAGAAACCAGCAGAGGCTGGCCAGGTGGGGACAACGTGAGGATGGGGAGCATAAGCATGTTGGTGGAATGAGGTCCAGCCCAGACCCTGGAGTCAAATGCCTGGTTTGAATCTTGCCTCTGCTGTCTCATGGGAATAGTGTACAGATTTAATAAGTTATGCATGCAAAAATGCTTACAACAGTGAGTGCCCCATCATGAATTCTCTTGCGAAGTGTTAATTATTATTATGGCCTCTTCTGCACACATGCAGGTGGGCATGGCTCTGAGGTTAGGGACGATCAGTAAATCACTAAAAGGGTAGAAAAGCCTTACATTTGAAACAATGGTTATCTCTGGGGAGTGGGAATGAGAGAGGTGAGGATAAAGAAAGAGGAAGGAGGAATGGCTGGGTTAGCTCAGTGGGTTAGAGCGCAGTGCACATAACACCAAGGTAGCCGGTTCAATCCCCACATGGGCCACTGAGATACGCCCTCTAAAACTAAATTGAAACAACTACTTGACTTGGAGCTGATGGGTCCTGGAAACACACACTGTTCCCCAATAAAATAAAATAAAAGAAAGAAAGAGGAAGGATGTTTTCACTCTGCTATTTTTATGGATGAATTTTTTTTTTTTACAATCAGACATTACTTTTTAAAATAAAGCACAACTGATAATGTTTCCACCAATAAAAGAACACTTATACTTGGGGAAAGAACAGAACCAAACCTGAAACATCTGTTTATTTTAATTCTCGGGAAGCTCAAAAGGCTAGTCTTCTGCATGTAACCCACAGGCCAGCACCTATGCAGTAAGGGGCATGGTGCCAATTCTGCAGATTCACTTCCTTGATCCTTCAGCCTGTTTTCCATTATGGGCAAATGTGCTGTAATTTGATCTTGTTAGATGACCTGGCAGGAGTTTCTAGACCTCAGCTCTGCAGGGGGGCACCTCTCAGCATCCTCCCTGCCCAAAGCTCCCTAGATGTGATATTTACAGGAGGCTATAAGCAGGGCCTTCCTCTAAGAGACTTAGGTGGGTGGGGAGACTTGTGGAGATGGGAGTCTGAGAGTTTCAATTATGGTCAGGCCCTGGGGCTCAGGAGAGGGAGGAAGAGGAAGAGGCGAGCAGACAGCATCCTTCTAGATGTGAAAAGACAAGCTGTCTCCAGCATCTCACCCTGGGGAGTGAAGCTTGGCTGTGCATCTTCCATCTTATCAAGCCTCAAATTTTCTGCGTCAGCTCTGCTCTACAAGGCTGTTTTTCCTTGGCTGGAATTTGGCCCACTCATCTATGAAATGGGCTTCGTATTTCCTCTGTTCCAAGGATTTGGGGACCTCTAGCTAGCTTTGGCCTGAAATGTTTCATATAGGCTTCTGGGAGCAAAGTATGAAATAAAGACAAGGTACAGTTGAGTGACTTACTGGGTTTGGAGGAACCTGAAATGTGTGAAGGCACTTCATTCACATTTAGACTTAACATCAGAAAAGGGTCCAAAGCCAGCAAAACTGAGTATTTTACAGTTAACTTTATATAAGGACAAAGGTAGGCTCGGGCCTGGCTACTAGAATCTTATAAGCAAAAACTCTGTCATTATCATGCAGGCCTCTCTACAGGAAGAATAATTTTTATGTCCAGGCTGAAGTTCCAAGATCAAATGCTTTCCCATGCATCTTGCTTTTAAACCACACCTGTATCACATCTCAGTTAGACCCTGTCTCACACATCTGTCCAAGCAAGATCGTTGGCAAGCGGGGAGGAAGGAAGCAGCCTTGAGCCAGCTCCAGCTCACATCTTCCTTACAGATCACACAGATGTCCTCTGTCCTCTTCTCCTGTGCTTGGAAAAAGATTTACCCAAGGTCAAGAGCAGCCTCACATAGAGGAAGAGTAGAGTTCAGAGGTCGCATGGCTCAGGATATAAACCATTCCAGAAAATGAAGGGACAAAGACAACTGGCATCTATCTGCCTTTCAGGGTTTTTCTTCTGTTCTTATTCCCCAGCACCCAGATAATACAAGATGGGGGTCATTCCAGTTACAGACAAATCTGGTCATTCTCATTCCACTGTGTTTTCATTTCTTTTCTATCTGTTGGATAGGAGATGGGGAAAAGAGGGGATTTCTGTTTCCCGAGAATTCTTCACCTCCTATGGCAGCACTATATATGTGTTATGAAGATATTCTTATTGGGGGCGGCCAGGTAGCTCAGGTGGTTAGAGTGCAATGCTCATAACACCAAGGTTGCTGTTTTTATCCCCACATGGACTACTGAGCTGTGCCCTCCACAACTAGATTGAAACAATTACTTGACTTGGAGCTGATGGGTCCTGGAAAAACACACTGTTCCCCAATTTTAAAAAAATTATATTCTTATTTACCAATGTAATCAGTTGGTAAGTGTGGCATTGAGAAGGCCTGAAGGTACCTGGGACATGCCCTCACCCCTAATTCCAAAAGGAAGGGATACTTGTGATAGAATTATTAAAATCAACATAATAAAATCAATTATAGCATGAAATCAGTTTCATGTGTTCTGTCATTGGCATTAAAAGCCACACCTTTTTAAAAGAAAAATCAAGATAGAAAATTCTACAAGTATATTTGAACAACCCAGCAAACATTGACACTTTAATGGTCCCATCTCTGTCCAGCTGTTTTCTGCCAGCCTACTTGCACAAACTTTGTCCGTATTAACTTGCATAATGTTACAAGGCACATACATCCCAACTCTCCTTCAGTCGTGGACTGACCTGCCACTGTGATAATCAAGTACTTCCAGCTCCTCTCCTCTACCCCCAACCCTTAAGCATTTTATTTATACTATAGCAATAAATCTTGTTTTGATTATGTGATGCTTCCCTTCAAGGAGAACTTGTAAAGAGAAGTCAAACGATAAAATGGAAGGAGTCAGGAAATCTTATAATGGGAAAGGACCACTACAATCACTTCACCTAGCCCTCTTACAATGGAGGATGTTGAAGACGAAGAGGTTAAGTCATTTGCCCAAAGTGGCACAGAGCTAGTGGCAGAGACACCAGAGGCCACATGTCCTGACTCCCCTTCCCCTACAGCACCAGGATGCTGCTGCCTTTGGGTCATTCATGCAGTTTAGCCCCAGCGAATTGGGTGGTTTGGCAGGGAGCATGTACCAGCTTTATTTAGTGTGTGCCCAGCACCTTTCAATTTGCTGCCATCCAGAAAGGAGGAGAGGAAGGTGGGAGGACAGAAAAAGGAGAAGGAAAGCTGCACACTCTTGGCATGCTGGAAGATTCTAGAAATATTTTATACCCAGCATGTGTTAGGAAAAACAAATTGTCAGACCAAGGGATGAGAGAGAAAGTGATGAGGCAGCTCTCGCGACAGTTCTGGGTGGCTGCTGCCGCCCTCCTGTTCTGGCTTGCTCTCTCTCCAGCTCTCTTCTCAGGGAACTGCAACTCTTTCACCTTCGCTTGAGCCCTCCCTCTTTCCTCCCCACCCTTCAAACCCAGGCTCAGACCATCATATTCTTCATGAGAGCTCCATTGCAATATTCTGTTGGATTTGATGTCTCTCTCCCTCAGCCACCCAAGCATTTGACATGGCACCTGTGTTCCACCATAGGCTATTAGTGCGCTTTTCTATTCCTCACCGACACCCTCCATACTCTGCTCCCCAGACCCCTCCATAACCATCCCGTAGAATCCATTATAAGCTTTGTGAGGGCAGGCGTGTGTCTTATTCATTTTTATATTACCCATAGCATGTGGCACAGACCCAGACCACTGCAGGCACGAAAACCGAATAGAATATTGGCTAGGAATTGCAACAGTAGACGTGATTCTGTTAGTGAAAAGTTGCTTGGTTTTAGAGGCTCGTGTTCAGACATATCCAGATTAATCCAAAAAGCTCCATCTTCCACTGCCATAAATAATCCCTGGCAGCCTGAAGGAATTTTAGCACCCTCCAGACGTGAGCTAGTTTCTCACCTCGTTGCTAGTTAACTCAGCTTGTTTATATACCGTGAAACACACAGAGTCATAACCATGGGTCAGGCCCATGGCTTATCCAGCTGGTTCTTGTTTCCGGCATTATGTTAGTGGGGCCCATGGTCTAATGAGATTCAGGTCTGAGTACAAGTTTAAACAAAAGACCTGAGATCCAGGACAAATGTGCATGGTAAAGGGGCTACATTTTGGCACTTTGTAACTTAGCAGGTACATGCTAAACTACACACCTGGCTGAGTGGTATCCCGGCACCTCAGGGCTTGCCCTAGTATTTCTGATTGGAACGCCTCCAGCCTAGGAGCTACATAGATGCACCCAACAGGCTGACTGCTTACCAGAAATGGCTCTAAGAGTCTGTGGCTCGCTCTGACTGATGAGGAGCAGTGTAGCATCGTGGTTAGGGACAAGGAGTGTTTGGATTAGAACTAGGTTCAAGTCCTGGCTCCACCCTTGCTGAAGGAGTGATGCAAAATGCTTAATCCCTTTAAGGCTCATTTAGAAACATTTATAAAATAGAGTAATCGCCCACTTCCTGGCATTGGCTGGAGGGTTACATGGAATTGCACATCTCTCAATGGTCTCAGATACATAGGAAATGCTCAGTACATGCCAGCTGTTGTGAGTTGATGACTCCCATGTGCTGAGTAATAGGTGCTATGCCTCTTGGGCAGCAGTTCTCTTTGGTTCTGGCTTTTAAGCAGGAAGTACTGCTCTCAGGAGACCAAGCTCAGCCTGCTCAAACCTCAGTGGAGCTCTGAGATTTCCAAAGGAAGGATTTAAAAAGGAAAGAGAGGGGCCGGCCGAGTGGTGCAGTGGCTAAGCGCTGGCTTGGGAAGCCAGCGGCCCTGGTTCGGGTTCCACATGTGAGGGCCAGTGACACTGCCCTCAAAAAAAAATAATAATAAATAAATAAAAGTAAAGAGAGTAATGGTATGACTCTGGTTGTCAGAAACCTTTCCTCAAGTGCCTGGGCCTGGGAGAAGCGCAGCAGACCTGCTGCCTCTGCAGCAGGGTTCCATGGGTTAGAACACCAGCACAGCCTGTGCAGGCCCAGAAACATGCTGCGAACAGAACCTGGGCTAGGACCTGGGTGAGGGTTAGCCATTCGAGTCTGTGGAACAGAGCAAGCCCGGGCCAACAGCTGCATTTCTCATCTTGGTCCCCTTAGCCTGTCTCCCAACCAACTCATGTAATCCACATTTATTAATTCATTCACTCAATGAAATTTTATTATAATAAGTTTCTGCTGTGACCGGCACTAAGCTCACGGAGTTTTTATCCAAGTGGGGAAGACAGATGGCAATCAGTGTGCCACAGGAATAACAATATAACACTGGTTCTCAAACCTCAGAGTATATCAGACACCTACCCGCTCCCCGAAAGGCTTGTGAAAGCACAGACTGGGGGCCCATCTTCCGTTTCTGATTCGATGGGTCTGGAGTGGGGACCCAGCCATGTGCGTTCCTAATGACTTTTCTGGTGCTGCTGGTGCTGCTGGCCTAGGAACCACACTTGGGGAACCACTAATATATAATAACAAACTGATAGGTTCTCTGGGGGAAAATATAGGGGCTTCTGGGAGAGGATAACAGAGGATCCTAACTCAGATCGGAAAAGTCTTAGAAGTCCTGTCTGAGGAAATCCCATTTTAACAGAAATCTGAAGCTAAACAGGTGGGAAAGAGTCGGGGGAGGCATGAGGGGCTGTGACGAGGCAGGGAGCATGGCGAGCTGGAGAAAGGAGGCCAATGTGGCTGCAGTGTGGGGGGTGGTAGGAGAGCCATCAGGCCAAGTCCAAGGTACAGGGGCCAGACAGACCATCAGGGTCTTGTCGCTGAAGGGTTGTGGGTTACACGCTAAGTACAGTGGGAAGCCTTAGTTGAGCAGGAAAATGACATGGTCTGATTTACAGTTTTAAATTTTAACTTATCACCACTGTGTGAAGGATGGAGTGGACAGAAGCAAAAATGGTAGTGGAAGAGTCGTTTGGAAGATTACACAGAAGCCCAGGCAAAAATCGTGGTTTGGATGAGGATGGTGCCTGTCGTGATTGAGGGAAGTAGGTAAATCTGAGATATTGTTTGGAGGTAAAATTGATGCAACCTGGTGATGGATTGGATGTGGGAGAGAGAAAAGAAAAGAGTTAAGTATGGTACCATGTAAGTAGGATAGGTCTGATGGTCTTCCTGGGAAAGTGATGAAAATGTTGTGTCCATATCCACGGACAGTCTTTATTGAACCTAACCCTTAACCCTTCCTTCTCATTTCCCCTCTTGTCTCTTTGTCATCAAGCCAGTCTATACCTATCTTCAGGCTAGTTAAGCTATTTGCTGTGACAATAGGCTACCTGAAGATGAGGCCCAGGCTCTCACAAATCTGTTTAAGACTTGTGGGCTTAAGTTCCCAATACGATAAACATGATGGGGAGAAAGGATCATCCATACATACAGACACTGTATGCCTTTCAAACTTGATCTATTAAACTCTTAAAACATTCATCAGAGAAAGCTTAATATTGCCATCCTTATTTCACTGAGGCAACACTGAACCATGGAGCAAAATGCCAAAGAGGGAATGAAGCCACTTACAGATTGACGGTTTGGGGCTCTGGGCTTCAAGGTATCTCACTAGCGCCTCACTCTTGCTGAAGCAAGTAGAAGTAGGTCGTGAGCTGCAATTAGGGACAGGAACAGGATGTTCCCAGCAGGAGGTTTGAATACTAGTGAGTCAAAGTGGAGGTTCCCATGGCAATGGTAAGGCCACCTCTTTTTTGAGACCAGAAATCTAGCAATATGGTGGTAAGTCAGCTGCTGCTTTGAAAACTTGTATGTCTTCACTTTCATGTATTAGATTGGAAAGATCTGTGATGACTTGGTACCAGGGCATTTGATAGGGTTTTGGATGGTTTCCTACATAGATAGAAACCTAGAAGCATCATCTCATAATGTGTCTTTCTCCTTTTCCAATGCACCATCCCCAGCGAAAGATGGACTTCAGACTCCAGTGGAATAAGATTTTCTACTGGCTTAAAAATCTGTCTCAGGGCGTTACAAAATTTTCCAACTTTTCTGATTTTAAAAATTATTAATAAGGGAAAGATGAATGAAAAAGATCCGGCTGGTTGTTTCTGAAAGATCTCTGAGATCTTCTGTCTCTTTAGGAGGTCGTGCCCAGGAAAAGAAGGCCAGGGCCTCCTTTCTAAGCCCCCTCTTCATGTCTTGTGGCTCATCTGGTCAGATGGCCATGTAGAGAAGCCATGCTCACCAGGCCTTGCAGCCACACTCATGCTCCATCTCAGGAGGAGTCAGACAATTCTTGAATCACACAATGTCAAAGGTGGGAAGTGCTTCGGTCAGAGAGGGCTGAGCAGAGCTGCCTGAGACTGGAAGAGTTCATTCAGGGGAGGTCTCTCACAGTACAGGACCTTGGTGTGGTCACCGTGTTCCTGGGACCAACAACTTTTACAGGTCAGGGCTTCTTAGATTGACTCACAATACCACGTTTGCAGTAAATTAACATATAAACTCAAATGTCCATATATGCATATGCATATGTCCATATTTTACAATGGGAGATAGATTCTATTTCAGTGACCAGAATTCTCACGTCCCTTATCCAGTGTCAGAGTATTTGGGAGATAGACTTGGTCATCCGAGGCTTACTTAGCAATCAGAGATTCAGAGCAAAGGGAAGAGGATGACCTTGAAAGACCTTTTGTTTGAGACAGAAACCCCTGATGCGCTATCCCTGCTCAACAGCAGACATTTCGGGGTGACAGCAGAACATTCATATAACCCTGCACTAGCTGATCTCTTCCCAGGACAACCCTGGGAAAGTAAGTACTGATAAGTTCCCCTCCTTTGGGCTTGTATGGGGTCCACTCAGACTCTATCCCTGTTGGTAACACAACAATCAACTATCCTGATGCTAATCTATCCTGATGCTAATATATCATTTGCAGCTACATCCACTCAAATCACACCCTGGTTACCTTGTCTCCTGGTTTATTGACGTTCTCTTAGGATGGGTTGATTGTCGACAGTGTTCCTTTCCAAAGGTATTTAATTTTTATATTTTTACAGGGAGCCCACTAGTGCCTCCTCCAGGATTGTAGAAAGTCCAGCAGATTTCCCAATTCAACACTTTAGAACATGAATTCCCAATACCATATCCCCAGCCGACCTTGGCTTGACCGTTGTCAAGAGTGGGGAACTCTCCACTCTCTGGGGGCTTAGTTCTTTCAACCAAGACCCTAGGCTGAAAAAGATGAACCAACCAGAAGATATTTTCAATGTCCTTGTGACTAGCACCTGCCCCATGGACATGCTTTTTTATTTTGTTTTGTTTTTTCTCAAGGTCCCAGAGGGGACATAAGAGAAGAATGAGTGATCAGGAATGGGTAACCTGCTTCCAAAGCTCTATAGACAACGAGGGTTCAGACCTTGGCAGACTTGGCAGTTTGTGTCCTCAGCATTCCTGTAACTTGTTCATTCACCAAGAAAAAGCTGAACCCTGTGGCCCGTATGAAGAGTTGTCAGGACAAGGTTGGACCTATCATGGAGGGAATAGCCTGCTACGAGGGCCCCACCTGAGACTTGTCAGAGTGTCTGAAAATCCCACATGCCTTTGGACCCTGTGTTTAGTTGTAGTATGACAACTAAACACAGGGTCCTATGATCACACAGATCATCTTACATAAAATCAGTAACAGATGAAGATATAAGTGGCTGAGCAAAGAGCAAGGCCCCCAAGAAAATGGGACCCAGGTGCTGGCACACTAATCTGGAGGGTGGGGCATTGTTCTCAAGGAGAGAATGGAAATTTGGGGTGATGACAGGTTGGCTGCTAATGGTGATAGGACGTGACTCCTAAGGACCACCCTCCCAACCCTCCAAACAAGGATTCATGGGGGAGATTTCATTGCCATTTTTTGCTGGCACTGGAACTGGGGAGTTTTCCCTCCAATTTCATCTTGAGCTCAGTGAGTTAGCTTATGGTTCAAATCCCAGCTGTGCCACCTAAGAGCTTTGTGATCTTAGGTACGGTGTTTCATTTCTCTGAATCTTAGTTCATTCATCTGTAAAAAAAAAAAAAAAAAAAGAAAGAAAGAAAGAAAGAAAATAATACCTACCCGGAAGGACTGTTTAGAAAGATTAAGTGAAATTACATGTAATGTGTGGCATGTGGTAGACACGCAGTAAATGGACATAATTATTTCTTCTTTTATTTCTTATAACAGCTCCCTTTAATGTGTCCATTAAGAATTCCTTCTACTCCATTCCCTAGAGTCTTATACAGATGTAAAATCATTCGCTCACATATTCTAGGAGCTGAATTATGATCAAGCCTAATAACAAAAGTGAATTTTGGCAAATTAGCATTGGCCTTGAAAGTCAGACATGTATATTCCCTACTAAAGATAACTCACATACTTGTCCTTCGAGTTATATAGAATTGTGGTAATTAAACAAGGATCCCATTCCTTCTTTCTGCCTTCCTTCCCGCTTGTGGTTTTGTTGTTGTTGTTGTTCTCTTTATCATCAAGACCTTCAACCTGCAGGATATCTTTGAATGGGCTTATCTCAACTTTCCCTCCTAAATTGCCCAAGGCTGATCTCCATTGGTGAGTGGGAATGGGGACTCTCTTGTCCTCCAGGATACTCTAGGTGGTAGTTCTTGTTTGGTGTGTGAGGGAGAGGGAGAGAAGGAGGACTCTGACCGTCATGTTATTCAATGTAATGATTCCTAGCACTTTCGCCTCCTGATAGCTATCCCCCTTGGAAGGTGACTCCACGTAGGACTGTGTGTGTCTCATTCACCTTTATATGGTCAGTGTTTGCACAGTGTCTGGTGCACACTAGGGATTCAACCTGTGTAGATGGAATGAATGCACAATGTATAGATTGTGGCCTGGTAGAGCAGGGTCACATGGCACGTCTGGGAAAGAGCCAAGTTCAGGAGCCTCTGCCAGTCCCAGCAAGGGAACCTCCTACTTTGGATGGAAACATGCATCATCCAGCAAGGTCAATCTTGGGATGGTTTCTGTGTCTGTCCCTAAAGAGGTGAGTCTCCAAGTTCTTTTTTCCAGGCTCCCAGTCTGCAAGGCAAAAATACATGTACAGCAGGAAATTAGCACTGGACATTACCTTCCTTACCCAGCATTTACATTTGCAGCTTTGGAAATCTCAGGTCCTCTTCATATCACCCAGATAGGAAATTTCTCCTTTGGCTTTGAGTCTGGGCCCAGGCCACCCGCTGCTGCAGTGGATTTTAACCGTATTATTTAATGCTGCTCTGAGTGCCAACAGCACACTCAGCACTGGACACCTACAAAGACAGCTCTCTCACCTGCCCTGCCCCAGAGGCTTGGCCAGTAAGGTAAACAGACAGTAAAATGCAGACTTCAAATATGTCAGAGCAGAAGGCATTTAAAATTCTCAGCGGGGGCTGGAAAGAGAATGCTTTTAAAGTTTTTTTCATTTCTTCCTCTTCTCTGTCTTCTGCCTTCCGCCTTCCTCATCTGAGCTGCCTGACAGTTGTCCTGCCGCTCCTCGGCCTGTATCACCACTTAAGGAGGACCGGTCCGTTTGTGAGCAGGCAAAGCATTTGAGATGTTGGCTCTGTGTGTGGATAGCTCCTCCCAGGCTCTCCAGGCTGCCTGAAGGAGCAGGGGCACCAAAACTTGGCACGAACATTTCAAGCCTGCTTTTGAGTCTCCCGTGCAGAATAGTGTCATTAGATGATGGCTCAGCATCGGAACTCCGCAGAGCTCTGTCCTTCGGGGGAAACATAACCCACGTGACAGGTTTCACTTGGGCTATTTCTGAACCAAAAACCAGTGCCCAGGTGCTCCCGAAGCAGGTGCTCCCGGCCCCGTGGGTCCGGAGCCACTTGGCAGGAGTTTCATGGGTAACACACTCAATGCCTTCATTGCTGTTTGCAGCGGGCACACATGGGCAGCACAAAGTCCCTGCTGTGTCCACATCAGTGTACCTTTCTCCTGGCAGGGACCCAACCTGTGTCACATGCTCTCCTAAGCATGACATGAGGAGAAACTGCAGTGACTTCCAAGGATTCGCTTCCTGATCTTCTGCTGAGGCTGTCATTTGAGAACGAGGGTAGGGAAACCATGTTAGCCAGGATGGACAAGGAAGGTCACTCTGGGCAGAGGACAGCTAAGCTAAGACCTGCATGATGAGAGCATTGTGGTTGTTAAATAAGTATTTGTTGAAGGAATGAATGACCAAATGAATGAATGCATGAACATGAGCAGCAGCAGTGGGAAAGGAGAAGAGGGGACATCGGTTAGGGAGACTCAGGGAGAAGAATGAACAGGGCTGGAGGATTAGATACAGGGACTGAGAGAAAGAAGCATCCAGGATGGCTAGCCTCCATGGCCCCATGGTGATAGCCACTGAATCGGCAAAGTGAGTGAGATGCAGACATGAGGAAAACAGATCTTGCGTTACACTTTGGACGTGGAGTTAACAAAGCAGGGTTCAAGTTCTAGCTCAGCTGTCCATTAACTGCATGACCTTGGGGAAGTCATTTAGCCCATCGGAACTTCAGTTTCCTCATCTGTAAAATGAGGACAAGGCTTGCCTTAGCTCACAGCTAATCATCAGACTCTAATAAGACAGGTGGAGCCTTTGGGAATATAGCCTACCCTAGGTATAGGACAGTATTCTAATCACCACCCACCCTTTGTATAAATCCAGTTGTTAGGTGGGGCTTCCGAGTCATTAGGGCACTTGCTGAATGCTGTCATTAAACCAACAACCTGGCAGGCCATCCTTGGCAAGCCTGGGAGGACAAATACCTTCCAGCACCTAGGCAGGTATCTTCAGACATACGTCAAGCAGGTAATGTAGAAAAATTTCCCAGTCTGGCTGTCTACGAGAAGCAGCTTACCAGAAGAAAGAGTGTCAGGATCCAAACAGCCTTCAGTCCCAACCACTTCACCTCCTGGGTACCAACCAGCTGTGTGTCCTTGAGGCTGTGCCTTCCATGGGAGCCAGTGGGAGGGGCTGGGTTGGCTAGCACAGCTATTTGCTCTTCAGCACTTTGGTCCTCTGCAGGCAGGCAGCATCCAGGCAAGGAGAAGCCAGAAAACCTGAGACTCTAGCCTGGGGCTCCTTGCAAGCCTGGTTGGCCATGGACCATAATACGGCAGGTGCCGGGGCCAGGCTGTCTGCTCATTGTAATCATTCTAACCAGCCCAACTGGCTCTGACGATGATTATAGGGCCATTGTTCTTTCATGGGTTCCTGTTTTCAGGATCCTGATCCTTCATAATAGCAATGGCCCCGCCTCCCAGGACATGGCTGTGTGTTTCAGGCATTAATAAATGCTTCCAACCCTTCCCACCCCTGGAAGTCTCCCCTCCTTCAGGGTCTCTCACAGGGCCACCTAGAAGGCAGAGATAGGGGTGCTCCCTCAAAAGGACCTTCATTTTACTGGTGTACCTGACATCTCCCCGGTTGCCAGGACAGTTACCAAAAATGCACTGTGTAAAGACTGAGATAATCCATGTCACGTGCTTAGAACACTGCCTAGCACATAGTAAGTGTTCAATTAATATCAACCATTTCTCACATTAATCCTATACAAAAGTATTGTTATTATCCCAACTTTAAGCGGGAGGAAATTGGAGCTCAGAGAAGATAAATCCCTTCCTGGAAACTTCAGCTGGCGAATGATGGCCTCAGGATTTGAACCCGGGGTTCCCCTGAGGCTGGGCTTCCTCCCACACAGGGGCTGTTAACCTTCAACTTTTTCCATAAATGCTGAAAGGGACTGATGGCCTCAGGATTTGAACCCGGGGTTCCCCTGAGGCTGGGCTTCCTCCCACACAGGGGCTGTTAACCTTCAACTTTTTCCAAAAATGCTGAAAGGGACTGAAGCAGTGCTCTCCTCTATAGGACTTCAGTCCCTGGGAACTAAGGAACCAGAGCTGCTGTGCTTGCCTATCATGGGACATTTGTCCCCAGGGGAGCCCTTGTGGAGGGACTAGGAGAGGGGCAAGTGGCAGGACCCTGTGAACTCAGCCAACAGTGAAATAGAGGATCTTGGTTCTGATCCCCTCAAGCATTTCCTTCCCTCTTCCCAATCCTGTCCTCCCCACCCCAACCACCCCACATCTTATTCTCAGACAGGGCAAGGCTGTCTCCAAAAGGTTGCCTGCCCAAGGCCCCCAATGTGGGGCTTCGTGCCCTTTCCCAAGCCCACATCCCCCTGTAGCAGCCAACGCTTCCTCAGCCTCCTGAAGCCAGATGCTACTTCCTAAGTCACTAGTAAGCAACAGGCTGCTCCCTGAGGTCAGCAGAGGAGTCTAGAAGCAGGCTTTCCGACTGACGCAAGGCACTGGGGACACCTGAGTCCTAGTTTCAGCTTTTCTATTTACCAACTTGGACAGTAGTAATAACACACATTCACATTGGGGTGACACACCAGCTTCTCAGACCTTGTTTCATTTAATTCTCATAAGACCCTGTGAATAATCAGGGCAGATTCTCCTACTTTCCTTTTACAGAAGAGAACCTGGGGATCAGTTAAGCACTTGATCAAGATTTTACCTCTAAGTATAATAAGAACCAAAACAGAAACCCAAGATTCTTAGTCCGAATTCCAATGTTATGTCCACATTGTCCTCTCTCTCTCTCTCTCTCTCTCTCTCTCTCTCTCTCTCTCTCTCTCTCTCTCTCTCTCTCTCAAGCTTGTGCACACGTGTACAGACACACAGACACACAGACACATAGACACACACGGAACCTCAGTTTTTCATGTGCGAAGTGAAGGTGTTTGGAATAAATGACCCCTGAGGTCCCTGGTAGCTCTCAGCTAGAATCAAGTCTTTCTGTGTTCCAATGCCCCTTAATTCATCTGAAGAGCTCAGGTATGACACCTGTACCAGGGTTATGTTTCAGGTCACTGCCCACTCTTCCATCTGTATCCTGTAACATTTCCATTTTTATACTTCATGGAATATATTACCTTCAGAGAGGGAACCTATTTGAAATCAATAATAAGAAAACCACCTGTTTGTTCCTTAGATTGCAGCAGCAAATAAAGAAACAGCCCTGCAAGTGTGTGCACGCTCCAGAAGCCCCATTACTTGGGAATTAAACATCTGAGCACAGCACCAGCTCTCTCTATAAAGAAGCCCGGTTTGCAACATCTAGTATCATGGACAAGGCATTAAGACCTTTGGAAAACAGCATTGTTAGTGCAAATGGATAGAGCAAATTGATGGCTCGAGGTATCTAAGTGATTAAGAATTTAAAAATGGAGCAGGAAATGATTGTTGCCAACAGAGAGGAGCTTCCGCTGAATCCATGATCCATTACTCTTGAAAGAATAATTATAATAACCCACAGACTGAAGGCAATTCCCCATTACAGATGCTTCTCAAACATGTGGTATTTTGTGCTACAGAGAGGAGGTGGTTACAATTACTGGTAGTAAGAAAACCTAGATTCAAATTATCTTTTAGTAAATTGCTCAGTCTCTTTGTGCCTCAGGTTTTTATTTATAAAATCTATAATAACAATAGTACCACAATCATATATCAAATCATGATGGGAGGATTTTAAATTTAAAAAAACATTAGTTGGTGTTTTTTCCCTTATTTTCTTCCCTTCATTATCTCGTTCTCTCTCTCTTGTGGAAATATTTTTTTGGTTTGTTGTCTGTCTCTCTCCACTAGGATGTAACCTCCAAGAGGGTAGGGGTGTTGACATGTCTCTCCAACTTGTGCTATTACTGTTTCTAACACCTAAACTAGTACCGCATACAAATTGGAACATTAAATTTCTAATGAATGAATGAATGAATCATTGTTTCTTTGTTATAGCATTTTCTTCTTATTTTGTGGGTGCAAGATCTTCTCTCTCTCTCTCTGAGGATATTATAATATCTTTGAATTTTTTTCCTATGTTCTGCATTTCCTCTGTTTTTCTGAGTTTTTCCCCCCATTTGTTTATTTTGAATTGCCTCCTTTATATTGGATGCTTTTTTCGAATGACTGATGATCGTTTGCTGTTCATTTGTCAGCTGGGCCTTGTTGAGTCATCGATGGAGCTTGTTGACTAGTAGGTTTTACTGACCTGAAAGGGTGGTCCCACCAACTCTACCCATATTTTCTGAGTCACTCAGTTTCTGCTTGAGGAGCACAAACCCTTCTTGTGTTCTAGGAGCCTCATGGAAAAGTGGGCTGGACACGACTGTTTAGTACAGAGACTTTCATTGAATCCCTCTGCCCTTCACTTTATCTGGTTTCTCAGAGTCTAGGACTTTTTAGGATTATTTGCTCCAGAGAATAACATTCCCATGTCCTGCCAGGGGAGAAGAGAGGCAACAAACCTACTACTATATGGAGGAGGCCAAGGGGTGTGTGGGAGGGTCTGATAGCCCCCTTTTCCTCTTATTATTTTTAACTGACGTATAATCAACATGGAAAATTATATTAGTTTCAGATGTACAACTTAATGATTTGATATAGTATAGTTGTGAAATCATCACCACAAAAAGCCTAGTTAACATCCATCAACTCACGTAATTACACAGTTTTCCTTGTGATGAGAATTTTTAAGACTTGTCTTCATAACTTCTAAATATACAAGACAGTATTCTTAACTATAGCCACCATGCTGTACATGACATCCAAGGACTTACTTTCTAACTGGAGCTTTGTACCTTTTGACCACCTTCACTCATAACAGCCCTTTATACAGATTTTCTGTGTTCAGCTCCGCACTTTCTACGATAAGGGTACCTCAGTCAGAATCATTGGTGCAAGTTAGCTTTAGGCATTTCAGCGTGGACTTTCTCCACTCTACCATGTAATTTACCATGCATAACATCAATTTTCTACCATCCAAAAATGTGTAGGCGTCTTTTGTTTGGTGTTATCACCCCTCTCATTTTCTATGTCCTTGATGTTTTTATGTTTTTATTCCTTTAATGTCATTTTAGTGGGGGGTTCAAGAGAATGGAAATACATGCATGTATTCAGTCTGCCATGCGCAACAGAAGCCTGGTGTAAAGGTTCAGTGAAAACTGGCGGGGGCAATGATTCATGTTAACAGTCACCACGTTTAATCCAGTACCCTGGCTTGATTCCTAACCTAGTCCGTTAGGCTTAGATTTGATTGGGGTGTTATTCTAGTACACGACAGTGCTTGTGCTGGGTAAAACCCAACAAACTGATGTTCACTGTGCTGATTTCAGAAGCCATTAAAATCTGTTGCAGGGGAATATAGTTGGGATTAAAGGAAATCACATACATTCAGGGAGTAATTTCTGATAAGGCTTCAGTTCTTACCAGAAGTGAGTTTTGTAGAGTTCAGACACGCTTACTGTGGAGGTCTCTGCCGCCTGCACTCCTTGTAAACCTCTTCATCTCCTAAGAAAACCCTATGCATGATGCATAGGCCAGCTTCTCATATTCATACATTATTTATGCAACAAACACAGACGAGTGTCTAGAATGTGCCAGGCACTGGAAAGAATGGAGATTAAAAAACAAATTAAACTTGCTCCTGATTTCTGAAAGCCTACACTCTAGATGGATAAACATATAAAAATTAATAAAATGAAATAAATGACAGTATTCAGGGAAACCTACAAAAAGAGGTATACACAGGAAATGTGCAGAGGCTTTGAAGGCCCAGAAGCCAGTAGGGAGGGTCAGAGGGCAGGCGCCCAGACCTGGGTGAGACTGGCAATTTTCCACGGTGAGTTTGGATCTCCAGAGAAATGGTTAGTTCCGAGGAAGCTGTGGAATTTCCTTCTGGTCCACAATAATTTAAAAGTGATTTTGGGGGTTGGTCCCCCTGGGCTTAGCTCGTATGTGGTTATTCAGGCTCAAAGGCAGGCAAGGGTCTTTCTGACTCTTTAGAATCCTCTCCCCCACCTGGCCTCCGGTGCAGGGCTGGCTGGTAACAATATCTGACTGCGCCTCACTTCCATCCCACATGTTTACACAGATCCCAAACCTCCTTTTCAGTCTCATTTCCATTGTAGTTGCCCTCAGTTTCCCCTCCCTTCGGTTCTGGTCTACGTGACTGAGTGATTTAATTTATTCAGCATTTGCTGCTTTATACGCGGAGTATTCTCAGTGATTAATATCATATCCTGCCTCATAATTTAACGCTGCGGTGCATCCTGGGTTATCATGTTTCCCCAAAGACAGTCAGATAAGATCCATTTGTCTGAAGAAGGAAAACCCAGGTTGGTGAGATCAGAAAACATAGGAAAAGAGAAGGCTTAACTTGGTGAATCCTGGCCCTGCGTACAGATTCTAGGAAAGGCCCACTGGCCCTTGGCGGTAAGCTACATAGTTCTCTAACAGGAAGCCCTATCTCCGGGCTGGGAGGCATGTGTGAGGACACTGGAGGGTTCCGGAGGGAGGGGTGTGCTGCCGGCAAGAGGGGGTCAGATCATGTTCCCTTCGGGAAGAGGAGCCCTAAGTTACTATCAGAGTGAGTCAGCCTCTCTGAGACTGCAGCAGGAGGGCCCAACAGAAAGAGCCGGCGCCCTCCAGAAAGGAAAGGAGTTCAAAAAGAAAGCTGGGTGGCTTTTCATTATGGAGGAGGTGTTTACATTCCAGGCCCCCTGACCCCTTTGGCCCACCCCTAGGCCAGTCCTGCCTCTCCTTCTCTCTGCACTGTCTCCTTTGCTTTCATCTTGTCGATCCAGCAGAGTCTCCTGCTTGCAACTCCCCTCCGGCTTCCTTCTCTCTCTCTTCATGCTTCCCAGCCAGCCCTCCTCCTCTTCAAGTCTCCAGCTGTGGGCTGAAAAAACCCACAGGCTTTACCAGCCCCGCACCCAGCCTCTTCCCTAGGTTTCCATGCGTGTTTTACGACAGCGGCTCTGATTGACGTCTGCCCTCTTTCCAGTGCGAGAGCTCAGTGCCTCTGCAATTTCCCAGGCCTCTGTCCTTTCACTGGAATTCCTGTGAGGGGTTCAGATTGGAGGGGACCAGTCTCAGGCTGCATCCTGCCTGAAAATTCAGCCTGGACCTTGAATAAACCTGGATAAGTGAGAGGGAGGCAGGGAAAGGGGGGAAGAAAGTAGGAAGGAGAGTGGAGAGAGAGGGTGGGGAGGCAAGCACAGAGGACCGGAAACAGAGGTTCTGTCCCCATTTCTGATGAGATGTTAGGATCATTTAGCTACGGATTGGGAGCTCTGAGTCATAAAGGAGCTGAAACCTTTCTCTGGGGGTTATACTCTGGCCTCTAAGAGGACATTAAAAGGGGGAGGGACTGCCAATTGGAAATGAATTCACCTCACTGCTCCTGTTTGAATTAATCTTTAAAGATGCAGGTTGGCAAAAAACAAACAAACAAACAAACCCACACGTTTTTAGGTTAATAAGACACTCATTTATTTAGGAGTTCCTTTTGTGACCCAGCTCTGCACTTTTAGATCTCGTGGCAGGTTGACCTCTGCTCACAGTCTCTGTCAGCAGGGGCCTCTGAACCCCTTTTCTCCTTCTGGGCCCTGCTTTGGGAAGTGGAGGTAATTGGCCAAATCAGCATGTGGCCCTACTGCCACCCACTATGTTCTCAAGGTCACCACTAGCTAAGGCTTAGAAAAAACATGGAGGGTTTCCTGAGAGGGAGCGTGGGTGAGAAAGGCCATGGGCCGCCTGGGGGAAGTATCCAGCATCCATCCTACCCTCCTGTCCCTGGGCCGCCACCTGGCTGCTTTGGTGACACAGCCCTGTAGCCTGGTGTAGAGGGATTCGGTCCACCTGATGTCCCAGGATGGCTCTACCTGCAGACACCTCACCAAACCCCCGGTCTTCAGAGGCTGCTTGATGTTTTTTAACAAGCATACATATAGAGCATACTACATCCCTGGCACTGTTCAAAATGGTTTACCCACATGAACTACACTGATGCTGTAACAAGGCTATGCAATAGGTACTGTTTTTCCTTTCATTTTACGGAGAAGGAGGCTGAGGCATAAAGCTGTTAGGTAGCTGGCCTGAGCTCCCTACAGCCTGGAGGGTGGCAGAGCTGAGATTTGAACCTGGGCACGGTGGCTCCAGCTCCATGCTCTCAGTCACAGGTTATGCTGTGTCTCATGATGGTTCCCTTTGTCTCCCTGCTGGATGCCCAACCTTTCTGCTTTGGGAGGGAAAAGGAGTGGTGATAGAGTCAGTAGAGAGCACAGCCCTGGAGGTCAACAAACCTGGTTCTGGTCTGGGTTGTGTCACTATCTGGCCCAGTGACCCTGTGCCACCCACTCAAGATCTCTGAGCCCCAGTTCCACACCTTTCAGAGGAGGGAGTGGATTAGATGGCTTCTACACCACTCCAACACTGGATAATTGCAAGGCCTCCATAGAGCGCTCAGAAATCCTTGGGCCAAGCCAGCCCTGCAGCCACCTGAACCTCACCTTCGGGGTTACCAGAGGAAGACGGAGGCAGTGTGAATACACTCAGCACAGAGGCAATGGTGGGCAGCCTCCTTTGGAAAGGCAGACAGCTTACTGTGGCTCTGACTGTGCCTCTTCATGAAGAAAGCAGTAAGAGCTTGGAGAACATTCTTTACAGGGAGATCCTCTTATGATTGTAATCCACAATGGTCGCCCTGTTCATAGTCATGATCATGGTCATGGTCCCCATGGCCGGTCAGTGAAAAACCACCAAATGCGATTTCTGCCCAGTCAAAGGCTAACCCAGGTAGGTCTTCACCCCTGCAGGCCATAACAGGCTGAGCCCAGCTACTCCTTAATAACTTGGAGGCATACACATTTTAATTGTATTTAAATGGACCACTTCAGCTAATTAAGAGTCATGATCAGAGAATTTGAAATGGAAGTATCCTAGTTCCTCAATGTTAAGATGCATGCTTTCCATGTTGAACATTTTGGAAATTGGAATAAGTCATACAAACAACAATATTTATTTATTTATTTATTTATTTATTTATTTATTTATTTATTGAGGGCAATGTCACTGGCCCTCATATGTGGGACCGAACCGGGGCCACTGGCTTCCCAGGCCAGCGCTTAACCACCGCGCCACTCGGCCGGCCCAACAATATTTATTTTTAATGTAGTGTTTCTCTCCTAATACACACACACACACACACACACACACACACACACACACACGCATTATTAAAATCAGTGGTGCATGTTAGTTAAAAAAACATAATAGTATTATTGTTGCTTTAGTCTATGTTGGAGGTAGGGAGAGAAATTTTCTTTAGCAAGAAGAAGGATTATATTATAATAATCATGAAATTCTGTGGGCAGGAATGGGCCTCAAGGAGTCTAGAAACCCAAATTCGGAACACTGTGGGCAATCCTGGAAGAATTTTCATCTTTCATCTTTGCCTCTTTCCGTGTATCTGTCTTGTCGCGCATTCTTTCTGCTGACTTGCTAACTCTGCATCTGAAGATTCATAGCACAACATGGCTAACCACAGCCTCACTGAAGGACCAAAGCTCTCTGCCTCCGTGTTTCTCTGTCTTTCCCAATCCTAATATTAGGGGAAAAAATTCCTGGTCCAATCAACTGTGAGTAGAGTGGAGAGTAGGGTCACACTTTACAAGATAGTTGCCAACTCCCCGTCCCTGTGGCTTCTCGGGTCAGTATAGGGAGACACTGTAACTGGATAGACATTCCATAAGATCTGTGCCACAGGAGGCAGAGGTTTACGACTGCAGGCCGTCATTCCAATGGCACTAAGTGTTGGGGTTGGGAAGGACAGTGGGCAGGGTGTCCAGAGACAAGTCGCCTAGCCTAGAGCCAGAGGATTGTGGGCTCTGACAGCAAACCTGGTGGTCAGATCAGCAGTGGCTGGTCTGGCTCGGCCTGGGGCTGCCCAGGCCTTTTCCCTGACCTCCATCTCCCTCAGAAAGGACTAGAGGACAGAGGGCACATTGCCCGAGAACGTCAGAGGAGTGGCAGGGAAGCAGAGATGGTGAATCACTGAAGAGGACGCCCCTAGAAAGGCTCATGGACCTGTAGATTAGCACCACAGAGGCTCTTTCCAAAATGATCTCTGAGGGTCCAGATTTTGCTGATCTCAGCCTCAGACTGAGCCAAAGAAAGCATAGCCCCTCTACAGTCTCTGGAGGTGAGAAGGGGTAGGAAAGATGAGTGGAGAGGAAGCCAGGAAGCCAGGTGTCCTGGTCTGTGGTGTTTGGCCCCTCTCCTTTTCCAGACACCTGCCAGCTCTGTCTGTTTCAGTAGCTGGATCCAGCCATAGTGCTGTGTGGTCTTCAGTTCCCGGACCAGGTGATGAATCTCTCACGTGACTCCTTCTTCTCTGCTCTCTGGCCCTAAGCGCTGGCTGCAGCACCCTCCCTGCCTGCCCTGGAAGCTGCGTGGGCAGCTGACATCGATGAGCTTCTGACCTAGAGATTTGGCAGGAGAGCTGCTTGCTAAGTTGGAGAGGATGTCAAGTGAGAAAGGGTAGGGTTCAGTGCCAGCTCCACTGAAACCCAGGGGAGCCCGGGAGCAGGCAGGGGCAGGGTGGAGCAGGGAGGGAGAACAGCCTCCCAGGGCAACAGAAGAAAACCAGCAGCACAAAGGACTATTTTTATTTCCAATTCTCCAGGCTCCACTCCCAGGAGGTCTGCTCGAGTGACTCACAAATGTCCTTGCGCACCGAGAAGTCACCTTGTGTGCGGGCCCCGAGAGCTCTGTGCTGCCAAATAAACATTGCCTCCCTACCACCCACTCCATGGTAAACATGCGCGGGAAATACTACTCTCTGTGCAGTGTGCACATTTTTGAGTTGGGAGGAGTTGTAGGAACACAAACGTAGGAGGCACCGGGGTACATGGCTTGTCGAGGTGACAAAGGGGATGCATGCAAATATGGTCCATTTGGTTTGCTGGACTGGTGATTCTTGGGCCAGCATATCTCCAGAATGTGCTTTGTGAACTGAGAGAAATTAGCCCACCAATTTCTGTCTCTATTTTCCTATTAAACAAACAAACAAAAAACTATGAACACTGCTGGGAAATGGTAATAGTGACAGTCATCCCAACCCTTCTATTACTCCTGTGTGGTGTGATTGGAGGAGATCATTCTATTCATCTCCTTATCTTGGTCCGTCTGCAGTCCTCTTCCACTCACCTGGTCATCCAGCCCCTTTCCTAACCTCCAGAGCCAAGCCTTCAGCTCATCTGGTCATTCTTCCTCCGATGTGTATCTCAAATCCATCTTCTTCTTTCCATCCCCCCATCAACTCTCACCTTGTCTATTGCCATATTGGTTCTCCAGCTTCTCAGGCCACTGTCCTCACAGCCCAGAGTGCTTCTCTTCAAATGGAAGGTCCTGTCACTCCCTGTCTTAAAGCCCCTCAATGACGTCACCTTCTCTTAGAGTTCGTCTAACATGGTATGTCACCTGCTGAACCACTTCAGTGACCCTGGACTCTTCGTGTTCTAGAACACACCGAACTTTATCCTGCCCTAGCACCTGCTCGTGCTGCTGTCTCCACCTGGAATGCTAAGCCTCTAAACCTCTGCCTTGGATCTTCCTCCTCATCCATGCCTCAAAGGAAAATTATTTTTTCCAATTTATCTTCCCTGATAACCATATCTAGGTAGCGCCATTCCTATTTCATATGCACCCGATACCAGCATTTTGTTAATTACCTTCATACCATTGTTCCTAGTTTGCATCTCTCTGTGTGTGTGTGCATGTGTGTGCATGTGTGTGCACGTACACGCTTCAAAAACAAACGCTTGTCCCGTCTGTCCCGCTCCTCCCTAAGGGCAGCTGTGCCTTTGCTCCACCTCTGACCATCAGCACCCAGGCTGGGTACCCAGAATATAGCAGGTGCCCAATAAATATGTCTTCACTTCTTTTTGGAGCACCTGCTATGTGTAAAGAATTATACTATGTGCTGGGTAAATAGTAAGGAAATAGACTACCCATGTAGGGCTAGTGGTCATAACACATGATTTAACTATTATTTGAGTATGAGGAGAGAAAAAGTGATGGCTTTTTTAATATCTGGAGCACATTAAAATCGCATTTAAAAAAAAACGAAACAGTGGGCCGGCCGAGTGGTGCGGTGGTTAAGAGCTGGCTTGGGACGCCAGCGGCCCTGGTTCGGATCCCTCATATGAGGGCCAGTGACACTGCCCTCTAAAAATTAATTAATTAATTAATTTTAAAAAAAAACAAACAAAATGGTAACAGCAGATTTATCCGTTTTGCTCCACTGGGAAAATAACATGACGTGAAGGAAGGTTTTATTTAAAGTAGCCCCAGCCCAGGTGTCATACATACCCCGGGCTTATTTAGCCATGTTCTCTAGAGGTTTCTCATGCGCCTTCCTCAAACCATCAAGCATTACAGTAGCTTCAATAAAGCCTTAAAGATTGCCCCGAGTCTCTTGAAGAACATGACACTTATCATTCTTCCATTTTTCATGCAGATAAGTGTATGTACCTCTCCAGAGTATTTGTGGATTTTAGTCCTTTTTCAAGGACATGGCCATTTTTGCATTTAATTGAAAGAGAGGGATAAACTCTTTTAACCTACACTGAGGGAGAAATTGA
Source organism: Aselliscus stoliczkanus (assembly GCA_033961575.1). Classification (NCBI taxonomy): domain Eukaryota; kingdom Metazoa; phylum Chordata; class Mammalia; order Chiroptera; family Hipposideridae; genus Aselliscus; species Aselliscus stoliczkanus. The sequence continues at coordinate 67,700,127 of CM066739.1, read as the reverse complement.
ATTTGGGATGAAGCTGCCTGGGTGGGGAAAGAGGACTGACTGGAAGTTGGGAAGTGCAGGTACTGGGCCCAGTCCTACCACTAGTATCTGGCAAGTCAGATCATCTCACTGGACCTCAGGTTTCTGGCTTGGCGAATCAAGGGGCTGGACTAAGTTAGGCATCCTTATCTGCTGGTGTCAGCAGATCACCATGGTGATGGCGAATTGGAATACCCTGGGCTGCGGACCCTAATCATATACTCTGTACCCAGAGAGATACCTTGGTGTGACTTGGTTTCTGGGTAACCTCAGGGACTGCCTGGGGGGACTACAATCATTGAACCCACATTTACCCTGCATTAGCCACTCTACTGGATTCTGGGTGTCCAGAGGTTCATTCATTCAGCAAATATGGATCAAGCACCTACTACGCACAGTGCCAGGAGCTAGGTACATAATGGTGAGGACAGTCTGAGTCCCTGCCTTCAGGGAGTTTTAAGTCTAGTGTCTAGGAAGGGTGACAGATGGCAAGCCAAAGGAAAGAAAGAAGCACAATGTCAAGTGCTAAGAGGATGGAAGCAAGGTACAGAGATAGAGGATGACGTAAGGAAAACCATTTAGAAAGTGATCAGACACAGACAACAGTTCAGTGGTTATCAGAGGGGGAGGGGAGAGGGGGATAGTGGGGAAAGAGGGTCAAATAGATGGTGATGGAAGGAGAACTGCCTCTGGGTGGCGAGCACACAATCTGATATATTCATGATGTATTATAGAATTGTACACTTGAAACCTACATAATTTTACTAACCAATGTCACCCCAGTAAATTTAATTTAAAAAAGAAAGATTAAAGAAAAGAAGAAGAAAGGAAGTGGGCAGAGAGACTTCCCTGAGAAGGTAGCATCTTTTTGAAGGATCAACAAGGAGGAGGTGGAGGGCATGTTTAAAGGCAGGAAAGGGCTTAGAGCATTAGAGGACCACAAGGCTGGTGTTTAGGAAAAGAGGCTTGAAATAAGGATGGTGAAGAAGGTAGAAGCCAGACCATGCAGGGCCTACGGGGTCAAAATAAGGGATTTGGATTTTATTTTAAGTAAGAGAAATAGTATGATTGGATTTCCATGTCACTGGTGTGAAATTCCCCACTTCAAACAGTCTAGTGTGCAGACATTTAATTTTGTTTATTTTCCTCTGATGAAACTCAGCTCACGAGAGCCCATTTCTCCTGTCAGTGCAGATGACATAGTTAGCTCTGGTGCTCTTTTGAGTACCCTCTCGGCAATTTCAGAATGCATCCCCTCCTTTTCCTTCTCGCTGTCTCCCTGGATTTGCTCCAAATTCCAAGGGCTGCGTGTGTCTTCCTGATGTTGAAGGAGGTGCATCTTCTGCTGGCATCTGCCGGTTTAATGTCCCTTTGCACCTGTTCTCGTGCCCTGGGCAACATGAAAACATTTGTCTAGGGGAGCTGAAGGGTCTCCCTTTCCAAATTTGGCTCTCGTCTCAGCTCTTACCACTGTGCTCCCTCTTAGGTCCCCAGTTTGCTTATCCATCCTGAAACTTCCGACATTGGGTCCCCTTACACACTTCATGGCTATCCCCCATAAGGTCCCCAAGCTCTCAATTCTCAGCTAACTTTAGTCCCACTTTGGCATGGGCATGTGTGAGATCTCTGCCCATCTTATGAAAGCCAGGATGATGGGGGTGGGGGTGGGGGTAGGTGGCAGGGGAGGAGGCATCTCAAGCGCTCTCTCTGCCCCAATCTACTTATCTGCATCAGCAGTGCAGTCCTTGTTAGCGCTGGAATGTTCCCTTCCAGAGTTCAGAGGACAGCGAGACCAAGTCCTTCCACCTCCGGATTCCCAAAACTTTTCCGATTTAAACCGCATGCAACAGTAATGGAGGTGGGGGCAGCAGTAAGCCAGGCTCCAACTTCATGCTTAAATGTGCTCCTTTTCCAATCCCTTTCTCTCCTAAGCTCCACTCCCTAGCCAGGTAAGAGTCACTTGGAGTATGGTAGTAGCCAGGAGACGGAAAGAAGTGGGCAGAATTTAGATGGGAGTGAAGGGAGATGGGGGAACCAAGGACACCTCCCTGGTTTCTGGCTCCAGCTCCTGTCCTGGGCAGTGTCATTGTTGTGGGGAGGGGGTGGTACAGATTTGGGGATGGATCTCAAGAATCTAGCTTTATGTGTATCAAGTTTGAGATGTTTGTGAGAGACCCAGGAGAGAGGCCTCGAGTAGATAATTAGATTTCTGAGCTCAGAGGATATAAATCTGCAAGGTGATATAAATTTAGGATGTCAGCAGACAGATGGTATTTCAAATCCTGGGAATGGGCCTTAAATAGTCTCAAGTGTTCAGGTGGGGCTTAGGCTTTGCTGTGTGGTCCTGAAATGTTCACCCCGTGATTTGGGTAAAGGCGCTCAGTCTCCAGATGGCTGCCCCAGGGACCCTCAGGACCCAGATGGTAGCCTGTGACCCCCTGGCAGCCGCTGCTGCTCACTCCACAGACTCTGTGACGTGTGGGAGCTCCCACCTGGGGACAGTGTTTGGGATGGGCCCAGCTTAGGAGGAGCAGGGGGAAGAGGAAGGAGAGATCTGGCCAGCCGGATGGGGTGGGTGGAGGAGGATATTTCTAGCCGAGAAAGCTGGATAGCTCTGAGTGATCGCAATTATTCCTGGAGCCTCAAACCTGCAGGTGCAGGATGGGATAGTTAAGAAATAGAGCTCATGGCACCCTGTGCTCAGGTCTACGGAGAGCCTGGGGCCAAATCCCTGAGCAGAGTCTTCCTTCAAGGGTCTCACAGTAAGGGGATACTGCAATCCCTTTTTGTATCCCTTATAAATCCAGAAACCCACATAGTATAGTCTCAAGGGGTGTTGTAGTCAGGAAACTGAGTTTAATATTCACTTATAATTAAAAAGGAATTCCATCCTTACAGTCAAGGATATTAAAGGCATTCATATACGTAGTTCCAGAAACATTAATTTAACTCTTCTTTTCAAAAAATTTTTTTTATTGCGTAATGGTGTGTTTTTTCCAGGACCCATCAGCTCCAAGTCAAGTTGTTGTCCTTCAATCTAGTTGCGGGGGGCACAGCCCACCATCCCATGTGGGAACTGAATGCATCCTTTTTGAATATGGGAAAAGACGTTTATGGAAGTAGGTTAAAATGAACGGATCCTTTTTGCACTCTTCTGTCTTAGCCACTTACAGGTCAAATTGCATTTCCACACTCTCATTCAAACTTCCCAGCTACCCTGCATGCTACTTGCTCTTATGAAGCCAATCTCGTAGAGGAGGAAACTAAGGCCCAGCTGTGAAATGACTCGCCCAAAGCCACGCAGCTTAAACAAGGCAGAGAGAGAGGACTAGAACGGCTTTCCAGCAGGAAGATGGCTGACATGTGGGATGCACCAATGAAAGAAATGGAGGGAGATAGTCTCTCTCTCTCTCCTCCTTTGTCCCCTCTGCTCACCGGTCTCCCCTCATTCCCTTTCAGCAGCAGAAGGACAGGGCAGTTTCACTCCTTGGTCAGGAAATTAGGTGAGAGACAAGGAGCTGGGAACTATCTGCCTCCTCACTGCTTCGTTATCTGTAATGAAAGGAGCTGATGACTTTGGACTGAATTTTGTGAATTTTGGTGTAACTCCCACAAAGCACTGCTGCCTGGTGACCCAGTCCTGACTTGGTGTGGTATACTCAGAGAAACCGCTCTCAGATACCCAAAAAGTAATTCACAACGAAATCGTAATCTCTGCTCAAATCTCTCAAAGAACAGCAAAAGGGCGTTCTGCTCAAAATAGAGCAACACTTAAAATCTCTCTCACCATGTGCATTTCGAATACAACTACCTCTCAACTACTGTCGCCTCTCTCCACACTTCCAAAACCTCTCCCTAAGCCCAAAAGGTTTGCATCTTCTCATCTCATCCCTTTCTCAGGATTTATTTCTCTTCCAGCAACATCTCCAAGTACTTTCCAGCGGAGATCCATCTGCCTGCTCTGGTTTCCCTGAACTCTCTCCTTTCCCTTGACCCCAGTTTGGCAGAGAAGGCTGTGCTGTTCCAGAATTCCTCTCCAAAGGGAGCGAAGGGGAGAGGCTGTTGATAGAGATGGAGAAACGATTTTCCTATCCCATTGGGATAAGTCCAGGAGAGCGGTTCCGCAGCACACATGCAGGGCGTACTTTCACAGCACACACGCAGGACGGATCTTGGAAAACTCCCTCCTGAGGTCTGAGGGTGCACCCCACCTTAGTTGTGGAACCCCATGGTGGTAGAAGTTCCCCAATTGCTGACTCTGGTCAGATGGGGGAGAAATATGGAGGGAGAGAGAAAGGGAGGGAGAGAGGGTGAAAAGCAAGAGAGGCACTGTCACCCATACCAGTTGGAAGCAGAGGCAGCCCAGCCCTGCTGTACAGAGGCACTGCTGAGGAGGGAAGGACTGCCCTGAGATATTCTAGAAGTTTCCCATCCAGCTCTTGGCTCTCCTGCTTCTAAGAGAGCTGGCCCAACCTCAGGATGAGCCTTGCATTTGCTCAACACTTGCTTGTATCATTGCACGTAAACGTTACAGCCACCTGGGCATGTAGTCCTTGCACTGAAATGACCTGAGTGGAAGTCTCTCTTCCCTCTGCTGACCTATAAACTCCTCCGGGGTGCCGGAGCAGGAGTTTGATTTATAAATCCTTGCATCCCTGGCACTCAGTACAGCACACTGGTGCATAGTAGGTGCTTGGTGTTGGAGGAGTAGAAGTAAGCAGAGCACTTTTTTTTTAAGGTGAGTCACCTAACGTCCAGAGCCACCAACCAGTTTTGGGTAGAGTTCATGGATTTGACTTCTAGTTCAGTGATGTCTGCATTGCACGCTCTTGGGTAGTATTACGTGAGGGTGGCCACACACCTGTGTGCCCAGTGCATGGGCTTCTGCGTCCAGACCTGGGGTGATGCCTGACTCTGCCACCTAGAAGCAAGTCCTGAGCTTCTCATCCAGGAAGTGTGTTTCGTGATACCACCCCAAGAGAGCTGATGCGATGATTAAAGAAATAGTAACAACAGAGAGTTGAATTTAAAAGTCCTTAACCCTCCCGTTGCCTGCCTCAGGTCCCTGGATCTGTAGAAGCCCGCAGCTGGGGCTCCTTTGGGGTGTGTGTGTGTGTGTGTGTGTGTGTGTGTGTGTGTGTATTTACAGGGCCTTCGGCTCACTGGGGGCAGGAAGGATGATGGTTTGTTCCGCTTCCCAGGGAGAGGAGGGTTGTCCAGGGTCATGCTGCCCCTCCTCCTTACCCCTCCCTCCCCTCCGCAGCCCTCAGAAATTCCGCCCCAACACTCTCTTTGGGGGATTTCCTTTCTCACTGAGAATGAGATGACCTCTCTGGTTTCAGAATTCCAAAACTGATCAAGCATAAATCTTCCAGAGCTGACCCGGCTTCCAAACACAGAATTCAGCTCGGTTCCTCCTTGGCTGTGGGCCATCGCCTCTACACCCCCTCCTCTCAAGGCAGGAGCCAGCTTCAGAGGCTCCAGTCTGGAGGGATCTTGACACCAGTTGCTGGAATTCCCATTTTAGAGTCACTCTTTTAGGGAGACGCACTGGAGGCTCTTGTTAAAATATGTGTGTTAGGCATGGATCAGGTAACAAAATACACACCTGTCTAGTGATGAGCAATGTCAGGGTACTCAGTAAGAACTAGCTGAGGGCATGAGGGCGCACTGGGCTCTGAGCCTGGGGCATGCCAAGAATGCTAAATAAGAGCTCCACAGGCAGAACCCAAGGCCCAGCAGGAGTTGGTGCTTCTTGGAAGACCTCAGTTTCCACACGTGGGAGGAAGGAGAATCAGATTAGGGGCTATTTCCAACACATTTTGTCTCGTATACGATATCCTTACGGAGAGGCCTGTTTTTATTCACTCATTTACTCATTCAGTGTTTGCTGAGTCTCAGTGATATTTTTTTTTTTTTTTTTTTTTAAAGATTTTATTGGGGAATTGGCGGAGGGGAACAGCGTTGGGAAATCGGGGAAGGGGAACAGACAAGTTGCTGTCCTTTTGTTCTTCAGTTTAGTTGCGGAGGATGTTGCTTCACTGTTGGTATCGTCATTGCGCTCTTCCCGGATGAGGCAGATCGGTCGCTGGCCTCTGGATGTCGCTCACTGCGGCTATTGGCAGCTCACTCTTGGCTGCCAGCCACTCACGCTGGCTGCGGGCCACTCACTATAGCCTATGGCAGCCCACACCATCACCGGGGCTCGCACAGCCCAGCTCCAGGTGGAGCTGTTGTTAGCTGTAGAGGGCAGTGTCACTGGCCCTCATGTGGGATCCGAACCGGGGCCGCTGGCATCCCAAAACCAGCGCTTAACCAATGCGCCACTCGGCCGGCCCTCAGTGATATTTAAGATGCTCTGTTGTAGGTGGGTGAGGCAGCAAGCTGAATGAGATGCAGTTCTGCCCTCCAGAACACAGGTGAAGTGTCAGCCCTCCCGGACAGTCCACCAGGAACCCATGCCTGGCCAGCTCGGAGGCCCGGGATGCCGGGGGGCTGGCTGGCTCTCAGCCTGGAGAAAATCAGGGGCTGTTGTTTGGCTCTGCACATGATCTCACAGCCATGAAAGAAACAAATGGGTCAGAAGGAATGTGTGTGAGATGAATCTGCTCTCTTCTCAAGTTGGGGAGCCTGCAGGGGACACAGGGGCCAGCCCCTCTCTCCTTCCATCCCACAGAGCAGCCATTGATCTCAGGGAGACAGACCCCGGGTGAGACAGACACTCAGCCCTGCAACCCACTCCCGTCTCATTGTTCACATGGCTCTCCATGACCCGTGTCAAAATGAATTCCAGATTCCAGGCGGGGAGGTCCCTGGGAACGCAAGCCTGTCGGGGCAGAGGCAACTCTGGGCCTATGATGTCACCACCGTTCTCCAGGAAAGTGGCCTCACTGCCTCAGGCACCCGATTCTGTAGATGATGTCAGGATGGGCAGAGATGGAGCCTCGGAAGGGAAACACAGACTGACCCCTCCTCCAGAGCGAGTGTTGTATTTCAATCATCATTAAGGAGGAAAAGCCTCTATGAGTCAAAGATTAAAGACTTTGGTTACTCTGAACTGGGTGGTTTGTTCAGTCCACGGGCTACTCTAATATTTGAAGAGCAGCCTGGACATGACGTCTTTAATTTGGATTGAACTAAACACACACCCACACACACAACACATGTTCTCTGCAGACTGTACCCTCTAAAGGAATGCTGGACTAATTACTACATGTTATCAAACATGTGTGATGAGTGTTTGTGTTCACCAGTGAGGAAATACTGTGTCAGTGGGGAACTTGCTGCTTATTCTTTATTTTGTTAAAATGATTGAGCTATAAATGGACCCTTTTCAAAGCAGGTCCAACAGTATTTTCTATCTAGTTGTATGTCTTCCTGAGTAATTTCAGCAGCAGGTACAGATGGCCCTCACAGTATGGTGGATAGTCGCTCTCTCTCTCTCTCTCTCTCTTTTTTTTTTGCCATCATCAGCAGCATCTTTTTGTTGGAGTAAACCAATGTTCTAGATAACAAGAGAAAAAAATAATTGGTTGAATATTAAGATGAATTGTTCATTTAAACTTTTGACCTAATTATTATTAATATTTTATTTATTGCTTAAAATCTATCTGAGATGATGGTAGGAATTTAAACTCACAAAACTAGCATAAACCAAGGTAGAACTCTTCCCCCTCCGCCCCGCCAACAAGTTACTACCTTTGTACCTGAGCAATTCACCGTCAGATTGGGAATTCTGATTTTTAAGGTGCCCGCACTTTCACACATTCATGTAAAAAGATGAGTACAGATTGGTGCACATCATGAGCGTTCACTGAGAATTTACTGGGAGTCTAGCTGGTTAGGCGGGGCTGGGTTAAGGGGTGCAGAGAAGAGTAAACCATGGCCCTAACCTAGAGTTGCTCCAAAGAAAATGTGATCAAACCTATTATGGCGATACATACGGAGTTGTGGAAGGGAAGTATCAATTCCCCCTCTGAAGGCAGGGAAGGTGGCATGGTGAATCAGACTTTGAATCAGACTTCCCCAGCTGGGGAAGGCATTTGAGGCAGAAGGAGCGCAGGGGTGAAGGCACCAGTGGGTGTGTTCATAAATCCATGTCACGGGGGACAGGGGACATGCTGGAGGGCTGTAGCAGGAGGTGCAGGGCTCACATTTAAAGGGCCAAGAACTCTCCTTGGGAGCTTGGGCCTTCGTGGGAGTTTTGAAGGTGCGTCAGAGGATGAATGGGCGCCTCTGGAGACAGGCAGAAGGTTCCACATGGGACACACTGAAGGCTGCTCTGACTCTCAGCTGACAGAAGCTGCCTCGTGAACATGAGCCTCAGCAGAAGCCACACTGTTCCCAACAGCTACCTTCCCAGCAGGTCCCCAGAGAGAAAACCCAGCTACACGTGGAGCCAAACCACAGCTTTCTGCTCCCAGGCAATCTACCAGCCTTTCCTCTTGGAGCTCCCTATTGGTTAACGACTATGTACTGTTGTTGTTGGATTCTAAAAGGTATATCTCTCAAAAAAAGAAATGCTTAGAAGTGGAAATATCTAGGCATCTTGTGAAAGTGCCAGGAACACAGTAAGTTTATTTTAAATATTAGCTTTCCTTCTCCTTACTGACCAAATACTGTTATCCATGCCCAGGGAAAGAAAGTACAGCTGGTTGACCCATCCAGTAGCTAGGCACCTCTCTCTCCTTAGGGGTAATTACCCAAATCACTGCCTGTTTTTTGTGATCTCAGGCATGCTCATTCTTTGCAGTTGTCTTAATTTAAAGCACAGGTACTTAAATAACCTAACAAGCAATGAGCTTTGGATCTTTACTATTCCATAGTATACTTATACATTTCTAAATGTGTCTTTGTTAAATTGAACAGAAGACTCATGTGTATGGGAGAAGGTGGAGAGAGAGAGAAATGAGGGAAATTTCTAATTCAATGCCAGCTCCACTAATGGCAGCTGTGGGATGAGCTTTGTAGGAAAGAATGGTGGTTGGGGAAATATTGGAGAATAATAATTCTGAATGATGACAAGAAAGTGAGAAGTGAAGAGCAAAGGAGATAACGGTAGCTAATACTGAAGCACTGATGTCAGTGAGCAGTACGTCATCGAGTACGTGCGTCCTCTTGCCCAGTCCTAGAGTTATTTAGTGGCTTAGTTCATTTGACCCTCATAGCAACCTATCAAAGAGATACCAGCATTATCCCCATTTTGCAGATGAAGAAACTGAAGCTTAAGACGGTATCAACGTCACACTGCTAGAAATTATGAAAGCCAAGATTTGAACCCAGATGTACCAGAAGATCCTTGGAAAATCCTATTTTGCAGGCCCAGACTTTGAAGCCATTTGTCAAGTGTTCAGCCTTCCTTCAACTGGAAAAGGACGAGCTTAATAAACTGTCACTAATCTGCCCTTTTTGTTAGGAAAGACACCCTGATGTATTTAGGAGCAAAGAAGCAGCTTACTATCAAATAGTTTAAAAAGTAATGCAGGCCCAGCCGAGTGGCGCATGGGTTAAGAGCTGGTTTTGGGATACCAGCAGCCCCAGTTTGGATCCCACATATTGAGGGCCAGTGACACTGCCCTCTACAGCTAACAACAGCTCCATCTGGAGCTGGGCTGTGCGAGCCCCAGTGACGGTGTAGGCTGCAGCCCCTGCTGCAGTGGGCTGCCATAGGCTACAGTGAGTGGCTGGCAGCCAGCGTGAGCGGCCGGCGGCCAGCGTGAGCTGCCAATAGCCACGATGAGCGACCATCCAGAGGCCAGCGACCGATCTGCCTCATCCGGGAAGAGCGCAATGACGATGCCAACATGGGCCAGTGAAGCGACATCCTCCGCAGCTGGACTGAGGAACAAAAGGACAGCAACTTGTCTGTTCCCCTCCCCCGATTCCCCAACGCTGTTCCCCTCCCCCAATTCCCCAATAAAATCTTTATAAAAAAAAAAGTAATGCAAACATGAATATACTGAAAGAAAAAGTGATAAAGCAAATGTGGTAAGATATTAACACATGTGGAATCTGGGTGAATGGTATATGGGAGTGCTTTATACTATTTCTGCCACTTATTTCCAAGTCTGAGATTATTTAAAAATTACAAAAACCTGTGCCTAACATGCCTAGAAACAAAATGATTCTCTGTCCTTTTGTGCTTCATAGTATGTTTATACATTTCTAAATTTGTTGTGGTTAAATTGGGCAGAACAGCGGGGTATGCGTGCATGTGTGTATGCATATGTGCGTGCATACGTGCATATGTATGTATGTAGGGGCTAGAAGTGTGAGCTGCATTGCACAACTATCTTACTCTATTCTGAGCAGCAGCCCACTCCTTGGGTCTGCATGAGAAAAGTAGTAACTACAGTACATTTCATAGCTGTTACTCATCAGGTTATGAAGCAGACCCGTGATCTGAGAGGTAGGAGGCAGGTCATTCTAGGGAGCTGGGCTCAGGACCAGCCTTTGTCCACTCCTGCCAAGATGGGGCAAAAAGCTCCCTGCCATTTGAACTTGCAGGAGAAAAAATTCTTTACCAGCTGAGTGCCAAGAAACCAGTGCAGTTTGTTTTACCTGATTTTTATAAATTATTTTGAAGTCTAGAAAATAGGCTGCTTTAAAAAAAACCTTTCACTGCTGCTTGTCTGAATTATTGCTTCATAGCTTTTCATCAAGAACCAATTAATTGGGCCGGCCGAGTGGCGTGGTGGCTAAGCGCAGGCTTGGGAAGCCAGTGGCCCCGGTTCGGGTCCCACATATGAGGGCCAGTGACACTGCCCTCAAAAAAAAAAAAAAGAACCAATTAATTCATTAGGCCGTGCCAGGATAAAGGGTCTCCCTTGGTCTTTGACTAACAATTTCCTAAATCACTCAGTCTGCTCTTTCTAAAAATCCTGTGCCCTCTAACTACTGGGCACAAATACTGTTCATTCTGTCAGCTCAGGGGGAATTCGAAGTTGTGTGATTCCCTAGATTGAGATTCGGTTTGTAAAAATCAAAGGGTGGGGGAACAGGGGGCCGGCAGGGTGGCTCAGTTAGTTAGAGCACAAGGTGTGAGCAAACAGGGCTGCCGGCTCGATTCCCACATGGGCCGGTGAGCTATGCCCTGCAACTAGATTGAAAACAGCGGCTAGACTTGAAACTGAGCTGCACCCTCTACAACTAAGATTGAAGGACAATAACTTGACTTGGAGCTGAGGAGTCCTGGGAAAGACACACTGTTCCCCAATAAAGTTTTTAAAAAAATAATAAGCAAAAGGAAGGGGGCAGATGGAGAAGGAAGAGGGCAAGGGATCAGAAACTTCCAGGGTCACTGTCCTTCATTCACTCCGGCAGGGGCAGGTCTTGATGTGCAGCCCGTTAGGGTGAGAAGGAACCTTGGTACGAATCTCATACAACCCTCCTGGACAGCTTGGAAATCCCTTTGTCATGCAGGGCATTTTGTCATAGTGATATTTGATGTAGTCGCTTTTTTCAATAACAGTTCCTTGTGCTAAAAGGGGCGGAAAGGCAAAGGCTCTGAAATCCCAACGCCCTTGATGTTTCCTCTCTCAGGGCCATGATTCTTCCACCTGTGTTAGCATTATTGGTTTCCACTTTACCTTTCAGACAGAGGCCTTGTTTTATTTATCTAGAACATAGTTTCTCAACCTTGGCACTCTCGACATATTGGGCCAGATAATTCTTTGTTGTGAGGGCTGTCCTGTAAATATTGTAGGATAATTAGCAGCATCCCTGGCCCCTACCAACTAACAGCCTGTAGCATCCCCCTTCCAACTCTGAGAAGCAAAACTGTCTCCAGACATTGCCAAATGTACCCCGGGGAGCAAAAATCAACGCTGCTTGTGAACAACTGGTTTAGAACTTACTTAGGAATAGGGATCTTCTTGGAAAATCACTGGGGACAGGAGAGGGGCCAGAGCAGGCTAGAGGCATTGATTTCAAGGGAAGAGAAATCAGTGTGGTTTGATATCTGATGCATTCTAGAGGAAGCATTAGAACCATGTTGTATTCTGCAATAGCTGTTCACACAAGGCATTTTTGAATGTAGTCCCGGCATCAGGGTAGGCTGGGAGCTGACCTAGAAATACTGAGATCCAGATTGCCAGGCCAGTGTCTTTGAATAATCAGAAATATGGTATCTGAAGAATGTTTGGGAGAGTCCATCTGAGCCCCACCTGGGTTGTCAGCAGCTTCACCTAATCAGGGCTGTCTCCTTCCTCTGTAATTAGAGCTGCCCTCTCTGTAGAAGGTCACAAAACTCATCTTTTACATTCCAAGCACAGAGCTGTTGACTGCCCAGGGTGAATGTCCATAATTCTTCAGGTGTCCACCCTATGTTTCCTGGAAAATGCTGAAAAGTTTCATCCAAAAGAAAATATTTGCTCCACTTAAAATTAGGATGAAAAAATAAAGTCTTGTCTTCTAGGGGGCACTGTAAGGCTAGCTAAAAAAAAAAAAGGAACAAAACTAGAGGGAAAAGTATGTGTAAGCACACACATAGTACACTTAAGAGCATGGAAATGTGGGACCTTACCCTTTCCTTATGAATTTTGTATAGATTTCTATCATTCCTGGGGTCTCCTTTCAACTCTTGGATTTGGGGAAATAGCACTACTACCCATTTCATAAACTAACAATATAATAGCAAGTTATTGAATAAACTGTCACATTCCAGGGAAAGGATTTGAGCAGATCAGGTATAGTCCTAAAAAATCATCTGCCTAATTAATCAGCCATAACAAATTGAATTCTATTATAACATTACTCTCTGCTGAATGTGAGCCTTTTTGCTTTTTAAAATAATATCTCAGTTATCAAACTAAGGAGATATACAGATGAACATATCTCCTTCGGAGGTCAATGACAAGGCCCTGCGATTAGTAGGTCCATGACTATCATTTCTTACCTGGACTCAGGTATCGTCACTTAATTGGTCTCACTCACTGCTTCCACTCATGCTCTCCTACAACTCATTCTCCACCCAGCCAAGTGAGCTTTCAAAAACATAACTCAGATCGGGCCGGCCGAGTGGCGCGGTGGTTAAGTGCTGGCCTGGGAAGCCAGCGGCCCCAGTTCGGTCCCACATATGAGGGCCAGTGACACTGCCCTCAAAAAAAAAACAAAAAACGTAACTCAGATCATTCTCCTGTTTACAACCCTCCAAGGGTGTAGGATAAAAAATCCCAACCTTCTTTCCTGCTCACACAGTTCTTGCCCGCTGGGTTTCCTCAACCCTCCATGATTTCAGCACCAGCCTGGCTCTTCTGCCTTTGGGACTTTGTGCCAGCAGCTCCCTCTAATCTGTCTCACGTTCCCACCTGATCTTTGTGTGGCTGAGACCTTGTCATTCACTTCTCAGCCCCCATGTCACTCCACAGAGAAGCCGCCCATACCACCCAATCTCTACCCTATCTATCGCCTTGTTTTATTTTCTTCGCTGCTCTAATGATCACTATTGGAAATTATTTTAGACTTGTGTGGTTTTATTAAAATGTCACCATGTTGTAGTTGATTCTGTGACTTGATCCCTCCCCATCACCACCACCTAACAATGTGTCTGGGAGATCCTCCCATGTCAGACTGGATAGACTTAACTTCATTACTTTTAATGGCTGCATAATACTCCCTTAGATGCATGTACCATAATTCGTCTCACTGCTTCCCTATTTATTTCTGATTTTTCCTATTACAGATAATGCTGAAGTGAAACATCCTTTTGAACGCATCTCTGTGCACATGTGTGAGTTTTTTGTGTAGGATAGAGTCTTGGAAGTGGAACCGACAGGTCAAAGTGTGTGCCCATCTGCCATTTTGACAGATACCAGCTGCCATATTGCTTTCCTCAAAGGCTTTATCAATTTATACGCCCACCATCACTGGGTTGGAGTGCACACTTCCTCTCAGTCTTTCTGACACTAGTTAGTATCATTTAAAATTTTTTTTTTTTTTTTTGCCTTAAGGGATATTCAACCAGGGTATCGTATTTTGCCTCATAACCCCAGAGGCCATTTTCAGATCGTTTCCTGCTGGTGTCCCCTGGTGTCATGCCTTCAGGTCAGTTCAGGTTGAAGCTGTGAGCTCTGAGAGTATCATAAGATAAATGTAACCTTTCAAAGCAGTCTCACCCATGGCAGCAGAAACGTCCTCTGTCCCATGGTCAGCAGAGCTCAATCAATACCCTGGAGAGCAGTGGGCCAGCCTGACAGGCCAGCACGCAGCTCTGTCTCCCATCCATCATCCACACACACCCCGGAGTCAGCTAAGACTCCAGGGCAGCCCCCACCCCCTCCTTAGCTTCTCAGAACACTTTGTTTGGTTTCACTTAAGGACCAGAGGAGATCCGGGTCTGGTCATAGTCAGACACTCTGTCTCCAGTGATGGTTTCTCAGGCTGAGAGGGACACCTCTGCCCTCTCTAAGGGAGGGCAGGGCAAGAGAAGCAGCGAGCACCAAGAAAAATGTCTCACTTGACAAGTGTTGCAGCTCAAGAGTAAGACCTTCTTAGGCTTCACACTCCCATGTTGTCAAGTTGCGTACTTTTTAAAAGAGTTTTTTTGAATTTTTCTTCTCCCACCTTCACTTTTGCAGTAAGAAAAAAAACCCAGTTTTTCTTCCTATGGGTCTCTTCCCTGTGTGTCTCCTTTACTCCTCATGCAAAACACACACACTTTTGACACTTCTGGTCACCCAAGTGTGCAGGTTTTTCCTGCAACAAGCAATTCTCTGTGACACCAGCTGGGTGTCCTGCAATGTAACTCAATTCCAACTCTGTTTACCCAGAGATAGAATCAGATCCTCTGGGTTAAGGGGGCAGTCCCACAAGACTGTCCCCCCACCCCCACTACACACACACACACACACACACACACACACACACACACCAGGCACCAGTCACAAGCCCAAGTTATCACCACCTGTGTTTCTGACCCACCAGCTACAGATTGGAGGCTCCAAAGACTCCCCTTTTGGGCTCCATTAATTTTCTGAGTGACTCACAAGACTCAGGAAAACACTTACTTATGCTTATCAGTTTACTAAAGGATTTGATAAAGGGTACAGATCAATAGCCAGATGAAGAGATCCACAGAAAGAGGTCTGGGAGCGTCGTGTTCATAGGAGCCTCAGTCCCCTGGAGTTGGGGTGTGTCACCCTCCCAGGGTGGTGTTGGTCAGCCCAGAAGCTCTCTGAAGCCCGTACCAGCGGGATTCTTATGGAGGCTTCCTCGTGTAGGCATGAGCCATTATGAACTCTATTTCCAGCCCTCTCTCTCCTCTCTGGAGGATGGAGGTGTGGTGGAGCTAAAAATAAATGCCAAGCCTCCAATCATGACTCGGTCTTTCTGGTGACCAGCCCCCTCCTAGGAGCCACCTGGAGTCACCTCATCAAGATGTTCCTATTGTTCTTATGACTTAGAAATTTATAGGGGCTTGAGGAGCTCCGTGTCAGGATCCAGGGGCAAAGCAAACTGATTCTCTCCTAGTTCCGGAAGTCCTCAGATCGAGGTGTGTTCTTCCTGGACGCTCTAGAGGAGCTCTGCCCCCAGCCTTTTCCATCTCCCAAAGGCCGTCTGCATCCCTGGTCTCGTGGCCCCCTCCTCCACCTTCAGATGTCTCTCTGCTCCTGTTGTCACATCCACGCCAAGTCTCATCTTCCTGCATTCCCTCTGTGGTTACATGGGACCCACCTGGATAATCCGGCATAATCTCCCCATCACTATCTTTAAATCAAGTCACCTCTTCAAAGCCCCTTTTGTGTAAAGGTCACATACGTACAGGTGCCAGGGACTAGCATGCGAATGTCTTTGGAGGGCTGCTGTTCAGCCTGTCACACGAACCATCGCGGTTTCCCAGCGACTAAAAGGTCTCCTAGGTCATGGAACTTTTAGCCCTAAAACGACGCAAGTTCCAGGCAAACCTGGACAGGCCCCCTTAGCAAGGGGGCACTTGTTCTAGGAAGATATTTCTACTGACTCATGGGGAAGTGGAGAGAGAAAATGAACATGAATAAGAAAGCTATGAAGGAAACAAAAAGGCACCCTCTGTGCCTAATATTCTCTACTTGTTTTACTTGATAAAAAGCACAGCTATTTTCTGGGTAAACTACTTCAAAGTCTGAATTATCCCTAAGTAAGCACGATGGATGATGAACTTGAATTCAGAAAGGTTAATGGTTTAACAAGTGTGGAATAACAGACATGTAGTTAAAAATAGAGCCGGTTTCCATGCAAATGACAGGCTTGTCACCTTAATGTGAAGCCACAGCAGATCCTCTTCGTATCTTTATTGCTTTCTCTTTACCTTCCACTCTACCCTCACCCCCACCCCCATCCACCCACCCACTCAGTTATATTTAGTATTACAGTCTGTGGGTTTCTAAAATAATTCTTTCATGTGTTTTTGAGTCTCACCGAAGGGAAACTAGTTCATGTCGTATTATTACATATATATATTTAGCTTTCTATTTCTGAAGAAATAAATAGAAAAAATTTCTTTTTCAACAATGGGTGAATTCCAAGGAGTTTGGAGCCTTTGGTTTGGAAAGGATGGGGGAGGGGGATCTGGGGAGCTTTGCCAGTGGAAAGGGTTTGAACGGAGGCCAGACTCCTGGGATGGCACACGGGGCTGGGGCATGACAGAGGTTCCCGCCTGCGTGGTCTGTCAGAAGTGACAGCTGTGGCAGTGAGGGTCATTAATCATGTCCCAGCTGTGAAGACAAAGGGACTCAGATTCTCCCAAGCTGGAGGCAGTGGAGCAAATCAGATCAGCAGTAGTGAGGAAGACACTGTGCCACTCTCTGTGACTCCGTGACAGCCAGCTCAGGGTCGTAAGTAGAAGTGGCTGCAAAAGCCATACAGATGGATGCAAATCTAGGAACCAGAGGAAATCCAAGCACGCCAGGGGTTCTGGGAAGCATTTGTCACTTCCTCTGGTGAATTCAGACAGCCTGTGGCGTGTGCAGTGGGGGTGGGGGCAGCTGGGGGGAGTTGACAGATGGTGGAGAGAACCGGACTCTGTGTCCCGGGGAGCTCCTCGAGGTTTGCAGGGCTGCTCTGCGCATCAGTCTGCTCAGGGACCTCAGTCTGACCCCCATGTGCACCCACACGCAACCCCCCTCTTCTGCTGGTCAGCCACTGGCCACAGAGGCTGGGCAGAAGAATGCACCAGATCTGGGCACCCTGTCACCCCTTTGGGAAATGCAGGCTCAAGTCAGAATCTCACTTGAAAACTGTCTTACAGCTTAGGATGGACAACTCAGAGAGAGAGGACCCGGAATGATCAAGCAGATGTCCAATAATTAGACGTTTGCCCTGCCCTCTTGACAGGTCATAATGAGTTAGTTCTGGTAATCACTCTGATTATGGGCAAGGCCCCAATTAAAATTCTTTAACAAAGAGGTAAAAGTTTCTTGTGAGCCTGCAGGGCCTCGATTGCCTTTAACTCAACCCACAAGCCATAGCAGCACAGCTTGGCGAGGCCTGTTTTGAACCCTTTCCGTCTCTTCCTTTATTATCCAGTGCTTGATCTTTCTAAGACTTCTAACGTTCATTTATCCTGACTACCTTTCGGTAATTCTCAAACAAGGAAAATTCGGGCAGCTCCAGCTGTGACTACAGCTCCAAAGGGATGGTTTCTAATGGCAGCTGAAAAGGAAAATTTGAGTTAGTATGGATACCCTGAGCCGAGTGTTTCCTCCCTGGAAGAGGAGAGGAGATGAAACACGTCATCTGGGTTCACTGAGTAGCCAGGAGGCAGACGAGGCATGTCTGTCTCATGAGTTATTATCAGTGGACAAAGAATCTGTGTTTTGTCTGTGTTGGCTGGTGGGTTCAGCTCCGGCTGTCAGGAGGGGAGACTTACCTGGATTTAAGGAGCCCCCGAATGGATGATGAGACACAGTGGATCGGCAAGGTATCGAGGGCAGGGCTCGGCAGTGCCACTGGCCACCTTGGGCTCCTCCTTCACGGGCATAGGAGGAAGGAGGGTAGACCCAATGGAGGGTGGGTTGGAACTGAGTGCAAAATGTTAGAATGATTTGGCTCTGCCCCTGGAGCAGAGGTGATGGACAAAAATAAAGCACATCTCGGGAAGCCTGGCATGAAATTAAATTCCAGGGCTGTAGCTATAGCTCTGCCAGGAAGCTACTTGCCAATGTCCAGAAATGTCCTTGTCATGCAAAGTGGAGGTGGTGGTAGAGAGGGGAAGCGAAGAGACTTCTTCTGTGGGCATCCTAACACTACCAGGGCTGCCCCACCTGTCATTAGTCCCTTGTTATTCAAAATATGATCTATAGACCTGCAGCTGTTGGTCTCATGTGAGAGCTTGTTAGAAAGGCTGAATCTCAGGCAGCCGCAGGGGTAGGGTGAGGCCAAGAAGGATATCCCTCTCCAGTGCAAAATCTAAGGGGTCACCCCAATCTTGGGTAATCAGGATAAGTAATATTTTTAAAAATCCAAATTAATGCACACGTTCCATGATGAACCAAATATCATGATATTAAATGAAGACAGGGTGTGACCCTGCACTTGAAGGGTCCTGCCCCTCTCACCTGAACCCTGGTCCTCATCTCAGGCCCCCACCCAGACTGTTAGAATCAGAATCTACATTCTAACAAGATCCCTGGAGAATTGACGTGCACATCAAAGTTAGAGAAGCATAGCTTTGGACAACACCTCCCGAGCCGTAACAGCCCAAAGACAGCAGCAAAGATGGAAAGGGAAGAGCAGAGAGAAAGTTCCAGAACCATCCAGCCCCACGAGTTTGCTTGCCATTTGCCTGGATTTGCATACACCTTAAAACTGTATAGTGTTTTGTAGTTTACCCTACCCTTAAAAAAAATGTTTTATTTTGAAATAATTATAAATTCCTAGGAAGTTGCAAAGAGAGCACAGAGAGCTCCCATGTGCGTTTCCCCGTTTCCCCCAATGGTGACATTTTATGTAACTATAGCACAATATCAAATAAGACTATTGACCTCAGTATAAAGGATATGTACAGTTATGTGACTTTTTATCACATGTGTAGATTCATGTAACCAACACAATTCAGATACAGAACTGCTCCATCACCACAAAGATCCGCCTGCAGCTATAGCTTTATCGTCACACCCACCTCCCTTCCCTGCCCCACCCCTTTCCCTAACTTTTGACAACCACTGATCTGTATCATTTCTCAGAATAGTATATAAACGGAGTCATACATAGGCAACCTTTCGAGATTGGCTTCTTTTCACTCAACGTGATGAACTGGGGATCCATGCCAACTGTTGCATGTATCGTTAGTTTGCTCTTTTTTATTGCTAAGTAGTGTTCCCAGGATGGATGTACCACATTTTATCTTAACCACCTACCTAGTATAGAAAATTTTATTTGTTGACTGTATTTGGATATGACAAATAAAGCAGATGTGAACAATCTTGTACATGTTTTTTGTTTGTTTAAACATTATTATTATTATTATTATTAGTTACAGATGTACAAAACAATGCAATAGTTATCTTTTTCACCCCTTACAAAGTGACTACCCCTCCCCCCTTCCCTGCCCCCCCCCACTTTTACATGTTTTTTGTGTGTGTGTAGACATGTTTTTATTTCTCTAGAATAAACACCCACGAGTGCAATTGCTGGGTCATAAGTATGCTAAGTGTTAGGTTTTGTTTTGAAAGAAACTGCCAATCCATTTTTCTGAGTAGTTGGTCATTTTACATTTCTACCAGCAATGTACAAGAGATCCAGGTTCTCCTTGCCCTTGCAAGCATTTGGTATTGTCATTTATTTATTTAGCCTTTCTGCCAGGTGGATAGTGATATCTCGTCATAGTCTTCATTTACATTTCCCTAACACTGAGTGATATTGAACATCATTTTATGTGCTTATTTGCCATTTATGTGTCCTCGTCAGTAAAATGTCTCTTCATGTCTTTTGTCTATTTTCTAACTAATTGTTAGTTTTTTACTGTTGAGTTTTGAGGGTCCTTTTTATATTCTAGATATGAGTCCTCAGCTATTTGGATTGCAAGTATTTTCTCCCAGTCTGCACCTTGTTTTTTTCACCCTCTTAACAGGGTCTTTGATAGAGTAAAAGTTTTACATTTTGTCAAAGTCTAATTTATTGGTTTTTTTTTCCTTTTTTTTCTTTTATGCATCATGCTTTTGACATTGTGTCTAAGAGTTCACCAAGAATTCACCAATCTTTGGGCCCAAAGATTTTCTCCCATATTTACATCTAAAAGTTGTATAGTTTTACATTTTACATAATTTAAATCTATGATCTCTATTGAATTAACTTTTGTATAGTGTATGAGATTTAGATTAAGGGTTGTTTGTTTTGTTTTGTTTTGTCTGTTGTCGCCCAGTGGCTCCAGCACCATTTTTTGAAAAGACTATCCTTCCTTCATTGAATTGTTTTTTGCACCTTTGTCATAATTCAGTTGATTACACTTGTGTGTGGCTATTTCTAGACTCCCTATTCTATGTCATTGATCCATGTGTCTCTCTGCCAATACTTCACAGAGTTGATTATTGTAACTATATAATAAAGCTTGAAATTTGTATTTTCCCACTTTATTCTTTCTTTTCAAAAAGGTTTTAACTATTCTAGTTCTTTTACCTTTCCATGTAAATTTTAGAATTATTTTGTGTGTAATTTACACCAAAAAATCTTGCTAGGATTTGGACAGGAAATGCATTAAATTTATATACCAATTTGGGGAGAATTAATACCTTTACAATGTTGTCTTCTAATCCATAAATATGGTATGTCTCTAACTTATTTAGATCTTCTTTGATTTTTGTCATCAGCATTTTGTAATTTTTAGCATTCAGGTTCAGTATATGTTTTATTATGGTCATACCTAAGTATTTCATTTTTTTTGAGTGGTTATAAGTGGTCTTGTATTTTTTATTTCAATTTCCACATGTTTGTTGTTAGCATATAGAAATATAATTAATTTTCTTATGTTGATCTTGTATCTTCTGACCTTACTAAACTCACTTATCAGTTCTAGGAATTTCCTTGGATGTCTTGGGATTTCTAAGTGGACTTTCATGCCATATGAAAGTAGAGGCAGGTTTTTTTCCTTTTTGATCTCTGTGTCTGTTATTTCCTTTTCTTGCTTTATTGAGCTAGCTGAAACTTCAAGTCCTGTGTTGAATCCCTGTGTGGTGAGTGAGAGCAGATGGCCTTGCCTTCTTCCTGATCTTAGAAAGAAAGCATTTCGCCTTTTGCAATAAAGGATGATGTTTGCTGTTGGTTTTTATGGATGTTCTTTATCACGTTGAGGAAATTCCCCTCTATTCCTAGTTTTCTGAGTTTTTATCATGGGGAAGGAAGAAATTTCCTCTACCCTTCCAGGTTCTGGGCCCCAAGCTCCACAAGGACAGAACTCCTTTGTTAGGGACCTTGCCCTATGTATCTCTTCATCTGGCTGTTGATTCATATCCTTAAGATCCTTTGTAATAAATCACTCATCTAGTGATTAAATGCGTTTCTTGAGTTCTGTGAGCTGCTCTGGCAAATTAATCGAACCCAAGGAGGAGGTTGTGGGAACCATAGAACTCTACAACACAGAGAGTGAATCTTAGTGGAAACAATGGCTTTTAGTTAATAACAGTGTGTCAGCAGGGACTCATGAAGTGTAACAACTGTACCGCACTAATGAGAGATATTAATAAGAGGGGAAATGGAGTGTGTGTGGGGGTGGAGGTGGGTAGGGGGCTGCAATGAGGAGGGGAAGGGCTGAGTATATACAACTCTTTGTACTATCTGCTCGATCCTTTTATAAATCTAAAACTGTGCTAAACAATAAAGTCTGTTCATTATGGGAAAAACTCTAAGGGAATTCACATAAAAACAAAAAAAAAGCAAATGTGATGCGAGTTGGTTTTAAGTTTTAAGAGAGCTAGTAGCAAGGTCATCTTGAGACTTTGCTACAAAGCCCATATTCACTTACAGAATCCCTCACCTATCAAGTATATCCATGCCTCATTTCCTCGAGCCCTGTTGGAATTGTACAACAAGCTCAGGCCCTGTTGGAATTGTACAATGACCCCCTTGGAAGTAAGAGAACCAAAATTTTTATCTGCTTCCTAGGTTGCTGAATTTTTTCATGAAAATGAAATTGGGCATGTCTGGTAAATTTGAAAAAGCAGCATCACAAATTCCTTCCTAAGGAAAAAAGATTTTCTATATCTGAACTTTTCTCAACCAACTGTAATGATGTTTTTTTTCATTTAATGGTAATTCTCTCCAATTACATAGAAGACCCTTTAAATTTGTTTTGGTAGTTTTTCTCTTCTGAGTAACAAGATGAGGCAATCAGCCTACCTTTCATAATATACAAAGGCTGCTGCTTCTTTTCTTTCTTTTTTTATTTTTTAATTACTCCTGTACTTTGGAATTTCTGCTTGTGATCATAGGGATAATTTCCAGTCTATTGCTCTTCCAGTGAGAGGCTTGCTTTAAATCCCTTTAAACTACACTGGCTCTTCTAGCACAAGACCTTTAAAACTGGATCAATCCCCTGGAGTTCTAAATCCTTTTGCTTTGGGGGCTGAAATCTGGTTCCATAACCTTTTAAATCACCAACTTTGACAGTTTGCTGTTGAAAGTTGGCACTTTCTATTTAAAGGGCACTTTCTATTTAGATGGGAAACAAGCCTTCCAGAGCCGAATGTATTGATTTCAATGATCACCTTTAATCCACACCTTTCCTCTTTATAATGTGTGGTTTTCTTCTCTTAATTAGAAAGAGCCAGAGATTATCTGCACAAAACTGGAAGGTTCATTGTGATTGGCGGGATCGTCTCTCCTGTCCACGACTCTTACGGAAAACAGGTGGGTTCCTCTTTTTACCCCTTTTTACCCCCTCCTCCCTCACCTCCCCTTCCTGACCTGATGGCTGATCTGGCATCAAATTGCCCCACTGCCATTTCTGCTCCAATTCCTGGAAATGCAAAATGCCTGATAGCAGGTGCCCTGCTTCCCATCTCTGGACCACAGTCAGACCTGAGCAACTGGGTGTTGGGCTGCAGCCGGGAGGAGGAACAGCTGCCCACAACCAGTCAACCGCTCACAGTGCCAGGCTCCGTCCAAACTCATTAAAAGAGGCGCAGGCACACCCGCTGAGGGCAACATGTGACTTGGCACAGATGCCAAATTAGTGGCTAGTTATGAGCTAGGCAAGTCTTTCCTGAGATTTTAGGAGAAAAAAAGGCTTCTACCTTTTATACTCTGATTTAAAATTCATTTCCCTGCCCCTCCCTCCCTGCCACATGTCCCAGAAAATCTGGGAGCTCTCTCAGGCATTCCCCTTTCTCCCCCAGGTACAACTTGGTGGGTGGCAGAGGAGGTCGCCCAAGCAGCTGGATTGAACCGTGAGACAAGGCCAAGCTGAGTCTCATCTCTGTGCTGGGCACACTGGTTGCTCGGTTGCGAGTGGTCTACTCCACACACCCATCATTCTTTTTCTTCTCCCTCTGCCCCTCCATGCCTGTCTTTGTGGCAGATGGACAAATAAAGGGGTCACTCCCTCATTCCCTGTCACCACTAAAAAATAGCTGTACTTTTGTGTTGGGCTGGCTTGGGATGGTGTCTTGGGGAGACTGTGGAAAGCAGATGGACGTCTCAGTGGTTGCTTCATTGATTCCCAGGGTCTTGTGTCAAGCCGGCATCGTCTCATCATGTGTCAGCTGGCCGTCCAGAATTCTGATTGGATCAGGTAGGGCTGGCCTGATGCTGCCAGAGGCAGATGGCCTTGGGGACTCACTGGGGGTGGGGGTGAGGAGGCCTGAGGCAATAGTAGCCCTGTTAAGTGACAAAATTCAGCTGAGTAGATGTAAAGATCAAATTAGGGGGCGGCCGGTTAGCTCAGTTGGTTTCAGCCCAGTGCTCATAACACCAAGGTTGCCAGTTCGATCCCCACATGGGCCACTGAGCTGCACCCTCCACAACTAGACTGAAACAACTACTTAAACTTGGAGCTGATGGACCCTGGAAAAATACACTATTCTCCAATTAAGAAACAAAAAGAAAGAAACTGAATAAAAATTTAAAAAATAATAAAATTGACTTTATTCAAAGATTCATAATTGGGCAGCACCCCGTCTAGCATACAGAATGGAGCTCCAAGGAGCTGTACTAAATGAAAGGCTTTTTTATAGGCAGAAGGGGGAAAAGATTGGGTTGTTCAGACTTATGTAACCTACCTGCGGGGGATAGGAGGAGGCTGTCAGGCCAATTATTTCACTAGAGCCGACCAGGAAATTCCAGATTGACTGGTTAAAATTACATTGCTGGGAGAGGCTAAACAGCAGTTAGATTAGGTATTAGCTCTTGGTTCAGTGATGTGGGCTTAGCACAGGTTACTCCATTTTGGGCCTGTTGTCTTCCTTTTAATAGCCCCACGCAGGCCATAGTTAGTAGACCTTCAGGGGTGGCCCAACTGATAACATTATTTTTTAACCAAGCTATGGGGCCCATGAAACCACAAAAGGAGCTTGCTGTGTTTCTGAACACTCTAGCACATTTTTTGCATCCAGGAGTGTTCTTAGAGCTTCCAAAAACATTGGGTTTGGGATGAGGCATGGACAGAAAATCCAGCACGCCTCTCTACTTTCATCTCCACTCACTTCCATGAACTCTCAGTGCCTTTCAGGAAATGTTCTCTGGACTGGACTATTTCCCATTCTTGAACTCAGGCTTTTGGGGGCCCACATTGACTGTGGGACACAGGTGTGGGGGAGGGGCGCGAGCACTCACTGCCTTGCCCTCTGACATTCCTCTAAAAATGGCAGACACCGTTAGCCACTCAGCCTGCAGTGTAATTAAAGCAAGCTTCCACTAATTATGCTCCCCCAAGTTCCTACAGTTATAATTTGCATGAGTTGATGACGTTTTTAAAAAAATAGTGGCACATCATTTGCATGTAATTTTCCCCCATGGAAAAATAAGAAGCGCTAGAGGTTTCCACAAAAGGAGAAAAGTGAAAGAAAGCCGACCTTAGAATGAGGGATTCAGGGAGTTAGCAGAGGAGAGACCGGGTGGGCGGAAATGAGAGCAGTGAAGGGAGGCGACAATGATAGTTAAACAGTGATCCTCGCCAGTCGTGTGCAGTGATTTGTGTGAGAAGCACAAGCCCCCGGCCGACTTTCTCATCCCCTCAAGATATAGGTTAAGCAGATGGACAGCTGCCTTTTCTCAGATGAGAAACAGGTCCAGAGAAGTCAAGGGGCTTGAGAGTGAACACCCCTTGTGTGGTGAGGTCAGGAATAGAAATGAGGCCTCTTAACAATGTGACTCATCATCTTCTGGGGAAAACAGGGTCCAGTGGGGAAAATACTGAGCAGGAGGCTGTTACTGCTTGGATGTGATTAGAAGATTCTGAACAAATTCCCTCGTTCATTCAACAAATATGTACTGAGCACTTACTGCCTCCCTGCACTCCTCTAGGCACTCGGAAAATGAGAATTTTGAACTGAGATCACTGGAGAGGCTCAGAGCTAGCTCTAGTGATGGGGGCTAGCCATTGGCAGGGCCCTGGAAATGGGGAAGCCTGTTTGGCCAGATCAGGTGTCTACCCATCTCAGGGAAGGAGTGGTCAGGGAGCCAAGTGCAGGGCAGACTGACTCTCTAAGGGTTTTCAGCTAGTGAGATTCCCATCTCTGAGAACCTTAGGTGTGTGTACATGGAGGGAGGTGGGCAGGGAACGCTTAACTGCTAAGACGATGTTGAGAAATATCCCAATTTAGCAGTTCATTAAGTTTGCAATTAAGGCCAAGAGCTGCCTCCATCTGGGCTGGATCCAGGCTCACTTCACAGACTCGTGTGCAGAAGGGTTTGACCAGCCTGCACGTCTGTGCCTTCCAGTCTGATAGCCCTGCCCACAAGGCACCCCTCTGGGCAGGAGGGAAGACAGGGACAGAGTCCTGAACTCAGGTAACTGCAGCCACCACCTGATGAGAGCCTGGCTCTCACAATCCTATAAGGT
Source organism: Aselliscus stoliczkanus (assembly GCA_033961575.1). Classification (NCBI taxonomy): domain Eukaryota; kingdom Metazoa; phylum Chordata; class Mammalia; order Chiroptera; family Hipposideridae; genus Aselliscus; species Aselliscus stoliczkanus. The sequence goes on along the minus strand of CM066739.1, from coordinate 67,674,140 downwards.
CCAGGGGAGAATTCCCATTTTGCAGATAAGAAGAGCAAGATACTGTAATAAGTGCTTTGCATATAATGATCATTGAGCCCTTCTAATAACCCCACGAGAGTCACTGCTGTTATTCCCATTTTACAGATAGGGAAAGTGAGCGCCAAAGGATCATATAACTTTCCCAAGGTCCTTCAGTGGGAAGTTCTGGGGCTGGGCTTAAACATACGCTGACTAATATCAGCATCTCTGCATGTAAGCCCATGCCACACACCTCTCCTTTTACAGAGGGGAAACTGAGGCTCAGGAATGCATTTCAAGCCCATGTTTTGTCTGATTTGAGATCTAAGTATGTAGTATGACCAGGTCTGCTAAGCTCCCTGAGTGGTGGTCTTTGGAGGGAACCAATAAGGAAAGCGTGTGAGAATGGAAACCAAGGGAAACCTCTTTCCGATTCTGTCAGGGTGGACCCGTGGGAGTGCTATCAGGACACCTGGCAGACGACCTGCAGTGTGTTGGAACACCATCGGGACCTCATGAAGGTGAGCTGGGCCATGCCGAGGGGTGGGCGGACCACAGAAGCCAGGCAGGCGGGGGAGGGGAGCTGAGGGCCCCCTGACCTGCTGCAGCTCCCAGTTTCTCGCCAGCTGTGGGGGAGACCAGCACGAAGAAGGGCAGGGAATCAGGAACCCAGAGCAGCACCAGGGGCTGCACCTGCCTTGCTTCTCCTGCTGGATTTCATCTGGGGCAGTTTTCGTCTACTGATGGCAAGTTCAAGGTGGGATGAAGGAGACCACAGGTGGAAGACTTTAGCAAGTGAGGAGAGAAGGAGACCAGGCAAAGAAGGCAGGAGGAGAGAGGGGCTCTGGGAGGAGGCACAAGCAGCCAGGTCCTCCTGCCCCACCTGTTTGGGACCCAGTGGTGCCTTCACTCCTGCCAGTCACTGTACCATCATCTCCACTCATTCCTCCTCACGCGAGTCCCACAGGCAGTGTTCTAGTCCCTGTTTCATGAAGCACAGAGAGTTAAGCCAACTGCTTCGTGAACATAGAAGGGGAGCTCACGGTTGAGCTGCCATGACTGGAGAGCTGGTTGCCAAGTGAGAATGGGTTGCACACCAGCCAGCAGCACTGGCCAATGCAGAAAGCACCTTTCACAGATCAACCCCAACCCACTGACTCTCACAGTGATGAGATGAATAGCAGTGCCAACAATAGCAAGAAGACCCACCGACCAAGGCTGGACTCAATCAATCCTGCTCACCCCCACCAGACCTTAATGGGGGCCCTCCCCAGCCCCAGACAACAACCAAATGGCATGTTCTGACACCGGGAGTACCTTCTTCCTAGCCGTGTTTTTTTGTCACAGGGCCTGTCAGAATCTTCTCTATGGGAAGCAGTCGGCAGCCCCTGATCACCCCACATCCCACTAGCCATGCAGCCGTGCTTTGTTTTAAAAAATGTGGAGCCTCAGGGCTCCAGACTATCCAAGGGGTCGAGCACCAGAGAAGTGGGAGGACTGCCCAGCTGTAGTTTCATCTGTTAAGCTTATCCCCCATGGAACTGAAGAAAACCCATCTCCCTTCTCTCCACTTTCAGGACGCTTTACACACATCCTGAGTCTTTTCTGAAAGGGCTCTGACACACGGTGGCAATGCCTGCCTCTCTGTGCTGGTCTCCACAACAGCAGTCATAAAAGACCTCCCATCTCACTAAGGGTGTATCAGTCAGGATAGGCCAACATATGCTGTAGTAACAAACATCCCTAAAACCCCAGTGGCTTCACACAAATTTATTTCTCACACTACATGTCATCCAGGGGGTCCTCTGGGGGCCTGTACTCCTTCCAGTCACACAGGAGCCCTGGGCACAGGGATGGAAGTGGGGAATCAGGGACCCTGCAGGCACATCTGAGCCTTGGCTGGATCAGCCATTAAGCCTAGTACCATTTCGCTGTTTAAATGCCTGGGCTTCCGGAACCCTCCCTCCATTGCTCATGCCCAGAGGCCTGAGTCTGGGCCAGAGAAGCTTGGCCAGGAGCCCCAGTGGTTGCGGCGATGGGCACAGATGGGCAGAGAATGTAGGTCACGATGGTCCCCTGCCTCAGAGCGGGAGCTTGAGCGGCTTCCTAACAAGTCTCCGCGTCCCCCGTCCTAGCATCAGGCCCGTGTCCCTGGCACAGAGAGAAGGCCTTTTGGAAGGACAGGCATGGGGCTTAAGAAGTGACTCAAGGCTATGAAAGGTGAGAGCCCACGGAGTGCGGATGAGGACAGAGTGTGGCATGCTGCCAGGCCTCTTCTTCCCTGGCACAGAGTAAGCCAAAAGGGACAAATGATGCATGCAGCGAGAGGAAGAAATTCCTCAGCTTCCCAGCCAGTTATGAAGTGAGAACGTGGCATTTTCTTTTCTGGAGGTGACGTAAGACTAGAAAGGAGGCAGACTGTCCCTTCCACGGCATCAGCTGCAGGCGGACAGAGGGTCCCACAAGCAGGCTGAGAAGCCCCCCAGTGGTACCCGGCTTCAGCTGGCTCCCAGATGTGCTGGATGCTGCAGTGACCTTCTCCTGTCAGGATCATTACAGAAGGGACAGGTCGCCCCAAAGGGAAATGCCTGCCCTTCCAGGGCCCAAGACTGACATGCCACTCTGCCTGCAGCGTGGCTTGTGGGAGGAGTGCCTTCGGAAGTCACCCAGCCCTGGGGCTTGGGGGTTCTCTGACAGCAAAACTCAGTAAACCACAAAGAGGGGTGGAGGGTGGGGGTGGGAAGGCGGCTTTCAGGGTAGGGACCTTGAATTAGCAATGGCTCCTGTGAAGCTAAACAGATTGGAAATTCATCTCAATAGTTACTGTCCCCTCACCACAGGCAAGAGGCTGCTTCTGGGTTAGATGTGAGGAATGCTGCATTATCTGCTCCATTTTCGGAGGCGCTGGAGAGAAGCAGCGGGCCAGATAACACAGGACGATGGTTAATACACAGAATTTCCGTCGGGCTCTAGAATGTATATCCACACTGGCGAGCAGGGCCCAGAACCCTGCCCACCCTGCTATAATGTACACACCCTGCCCCTCCTGCCACCGCTCTCTGGCAGGGCCCTGCCATGAGCATCTCTGGCCTGGAGAGGCGGCAGGTGGTGATAACGCCTGGTGTTTGTATGACCTTTTCCAAGCCTAGACAGCTCTTTTGCAGGCATGACCTCATCTGAGCCCCATGAAGCAGGCAGGGATGGCAGGTAGGCATGTTGCCCAGCAGGTTACAGCGTCGGCTGCTGGATACGAAGGGCCTGCCATGTGCCAGACGCTCTATAGCACTTTACATAGGCTCGCTCATGTAATCCTGCAACAATCCAGAAAGGCAGCTATGCCAGGTTCAAGAGAAGTTAAGTAATGATCCAAGGTCACACAGCCAGCGGGGGCAGAGCTACGCAACACCGCATCGCATGCTTTCCCCACTGAGCCATCCTGCCTCCTCCCAGCCCAGTACGGCACGCAGTGCAGCTGCTTCCACAGCCCACCCCCAGTGTTCCCCCTCGGCCCTGGTGGCCTCACCGGGATGGACAGCAGATGAGCATGGGAGAGGATTGGGAAACGCTTTTCTTAACTTACTCGGCTAATGACACTGACTCTGCTCTTCTCACTTTCCCCAGAGGGTGACCGGCTGTATCCTCTCCAATGTCAACACACCGTCCATGACACCTGTGATCGGACAGTCCCAAAATGAGACCTCGCAGCCCATTTACCAGAACAACAACGTGCCCACCAAGCCTACTGCAGGTAGGGGGACATTGGTGTAGGGCAGTGGTTCTCGAACTTTAGAGTCACTCGGAGTGCTTGTTAAAATCCCAGCTGCTAGGCACCATCCCCAGAATTTGATTCAGTGGGTCTGGGAGGGGAAGGAGAATTGGCATTTTTAACAAGGGGATGCTTGATGCTTTGGTCCAGGGACCACACTTTGAGAAGCCTTAATATAGAGCATCAGAGAGTAACAGTCACAAACAGAGACAGAGAGTGACAGGGTGATGGTGTGCACTCTTCTTCTGTATTGAAATGGAAATAAAATTGCCTTAACTGGGAATGAAAGGTACAGAAGGGAGCATTTTTTTCTGTGCCTCTTCCAAGGGCATTGAGGATCTTGCCCAAGGTCACGCAGTAAGGAAGGAGCCGGGCCAGGAGTCTGCATCCGGAATCCCCCACCTGTATAGCCACCTCTTCCGTGACAGAAAGCAGGGGCTTCCCAACACTGACCCAATGACTAATACTGTATGTCCACTCAGTGCTTTACAAGAGTTCTCATTTAATGCACTGATTCCATGATAGAGATAATTAGGTTCCCATTTATATGAGATTCAGAGAAGGTAAGCGGTTTGCCTAAGGCCACACAGCTCAGAAGTAGAAAAGCCAGAGTTCATATTCAGGACTGCCTGGTTCCATGGTCCATATTTCTTCTAATATTTTCTTCCAGGCCAATTGCAAAGAGACAGGTCCTGGTGTTACTTTTCAAGCCTAGAGACCAGCTCTTATGTCCTCAGTCTGTTATAAACAGGGTAATTCATAAGGAGAGCCAGAATTTCATCGTTTGCATCCAGCTGCATGTGGGGCTCAGAAAAGAGTTCTGGATTAGAGGCCAGAGAGATGATTGAAAACCAGATCCCTCAGGCCGGCCGAGTGGCACATTGGTTAAGAGCTGGCTTGGGATGCCAGCGGCCCCGGTTTGGAATCCACATATGAGGGCCAGTGACACTGCCCTCTACAGCTAACAACAGCTCCATCTGGAGCTGGGCTGTGCGAGCCCCGGCGACGGTGTAGGCTGCAGCCCCTGCTGCAGTGGGCTGCCATAGGCTACAGTGAGTGGCCGGCAGCCAGTGTGAGCTGCCAATAGCCGCGGTGAGCGACCATCCAGAGGCCGGTGACCAATCTGCCTCATCCAGGAAGAGCACAATGACGATACCAACATGGGCCAGTGAAGCAACATTCTCCGCAACTAGACTGAAGAACAAAAAAAGACAGCAACTTGTCTGTTCCCCTTACCCGATTCCCCAATTAAAATAAAAAAAAAAGTCTTTAAGAAAGCCAGATCCCTCTCAGCCAAAGCAGGGTGTCTGATTCTTCTAAAGACCATCTCCATGGGAAGGGATGCCTTAGCCCGGCAGAAATTATTCCAAATGAATTCGTTGCATCAGGCCACATCCCCTTGGATCTGGGTGTTCGTTTTCAGCGATGGGTAAATGCTGACTACATTAAAAAATGGAAAAAGCAAACAGCGTACACGCCCTTGAAACATAGAATATAATCCAGCCGATGTTATGCAGATGTAGCTGTCTAATACACATTTGAAAAAAATGGAAGAAAATCAGTACTATACCAAGTATGTCAGTGGTGGTTACCTCCAGGGGTGGAATTAGGTGGTGCTTTTTTATTTTCCTCTTTATATGCTTCCCTCTTCTGTATTTTCCAATTTTTCAACCGTGTAACAAACATCACCAGAAAACGAAATCCAGTCTGTGGCTCGGAATGCTTGTGCCTGAGACTGAGTGAGAAGAAGGAGCTTTCGCTGTCATATTTCTGTTCTTTCTCTCCACCCTCCTTCTGCCACCCACTACCCACCCCCTGCCCCCTCCAGTGCCCCCTGTTGTCGACAGTGGCCCAATGCCAGGCTGACACGAGTGTAAGTTGTGAGTGGTTCTCTCCCTCTGTCCCTGTCTGTCTTGCTTTCTCCCATAGCCAAGATCTTGGGGAAGGTGGGAGAAAGTCTAAGCCGGATCTGCTGCATCCGCCCGCCCGTGGAGCGCTTCACCTTTGTGGGTAAGGGAGCAAGGACCTTTGTTCCCAGTCCTGCCTCTTTTCTTCCCCCACCCCTTCCTCCCCCAGCACCTGCAGGGGGATGACCATCAGATAAACAGGAATGTCACCAGGCCTGCAGTGCCAGCGCTGAGCTGTTATGGGAGCCCAGAGGGTACCATCAGCCTGGCCCAGGGCTGCCTGGGGTACCTCACTCAGAGATATGCTCATTCCCACCCCCCACAGAATGTGTCCACATGCCTAAGGGTTTTCAGGAGGCCCAGAACCCTCCCTCAGGCCTTCCAGCTCCAGCCATGTTTGTACTCCTGCTGATAGGCTAAGAAATGCATGCTCTTTCCTTAATTCCTTGTTTTTTGGCTGCACCCCTGAGGGCTCAGCATGGATGAGACTATCCTAGCCCCTGGGGCTCTTTCAGAGTCCTCAAATTCACCTCTACCTAAGACCTCATTCCTTCCAGGCTTTGGGGCTGACTGCTGCCATTTCTGAGATTTCCAATTTCAGGCATCTTGAGAAGGAACTCAGAGCCTCAGGTTGAGGAGGAAGGGAGGCAGGGGACCAAGGTGGCATCTCTGCGGCCTTGTGCACACCGTGCACCCCCCGTGCAGGCATTGCACCCTCCAGAGCACACCTCAGAGGCTCTGTCTTTCACACCTTCCTTGGGCTCTTGCTGCATTCCGCCGCGTGAAAAGTCTCGGCATGCTCAGTTTTGCTTGTTCTTTCAACCAGGTAACCCCTAAGGAAAAAGGGCCACCTCCTTGGGACTCAAAGCTGTCTCCTTAGGTTTTGAGGACGTTGCTCTTTTGGCCAGCCTCCCTAAAACACAGAAAGAAACAGAAGGCACTCAGCATGAGTGTGTGTGTGTTCGGCACTGGCTCTCCAACGAGCCTGCCGAATGCCGACAGTCCCAGAAAAGTGACGTCCACCCAGGAATGTGACGTCCACCCTGAAACCTAAGGAGATGCTCCTTCTCCATTTTACACTGGACTGTGCTGTCCATTCACTCTACTCAGACCCCCCTGGTGCAGGGCGGTGAGCCCTGCCCCCCCCATCCTGTACTCCTTCCAAGGAGCCCCAGGTGGGCTGTGTGTTGGGTACCAGGAAGTCGGGGTTCCTAATGCTTCTGCATTGCCTCTTTCCTCCCTAGATGAGAATGCCAACTTGGGCACGGTTATGCGGTACGAGGAGATTGGTGAGTGGGGCTGGCAAAGCAGGGGATTGGAGCCACCTGCCTCTACCACCGGCTGAGTGGGGGAGGGGAGGGGCTTGAAAACCCTGGGTCATGTTTGTCACAGGGTCTCCTCTCAGAAGAATGACTGTTCCCAGGCTAAGACAATAATCTCAGTGACACCCGCCCCCCCCTTATACCTCCTACCTGGAGTGACGCCAGTTCCCAGGAGGTAGACCTGGATCCATTGGCAATTTTCCCTTCAGAGCTTCCTCTCCCTCATTCAGTGCCAGCCAGAGAGACCTTTCTTTTGCTTATGACAATGTGCACAAGGCAGAAGACCCTCACCCCCCACCCCACCCCTCCAGGCCCCAGGACTTTCTGATCAGAAAGGATTTGCTTGCTTGGAGGATGAGGAGCAGAGACGGAGTTAAGGCATCTGCTGCTCATGCGAGGGCCTCGTAGGCCCAAGGCCAGAGCAGGTGGGGGCAGTTACATGGAGCTTGCAGATGGAAAGGAGCTGACCCGCCTGAGAAAGGGAGTTGAGTCCCGCATAACCCTGGGCCGCAAACCAGAAAACCGAAATCTTTCCACGGTTCCAGAGTGGGGGAGAGACACAGTGGGAGACAAGTGTCTGAAGCTGGAGGAAGAGCAGACAAACTCCAGAATGTAGCTGGAGTTGGCCCAGGTGCCAGGCGACAAGGAGGGTCAGTGACACCTGAATGCCTGGACCTCCTGGATGAAAAGCAGCCTGGTGCCCAGCAGATGTGCTCAATGTACCATGCGCAGCTGCAGTGACACTGCAGGCCTCCCCTTCCTGATATTTCTCTGTCTAGGGCTGAAGGTCATCGCATTAAAAACAAAAATAACGAGTACCCAGATCTCCACCCTTTCTAATTGTTTCACTATGTTTTTTTTTTTAATGTTTTTGTTTGTTTGTTTTTTTGAGGGCAGTGTCACTGGCCCTCATATGTGGGACCTGAACCGGGGCCGCTGGCTTCCCAAGCAGTGCTTAACCACCGTGCCACTGGGCCGGCCCTTATTTCACCTTGTTTTAATATCCTTTATTTATCAGCACCTCACTGAGTGGCTCCTGGTTTCCTTGTTGCTCCTGAAAGCAGGAGGGAGCGTCTGGCTCCAGGTTCCACAGCCCCAAACATGGAAAACGCCAGGACGGGAGCGAGAGCCCTCCCCCAGCTTCTCCGAGGTTTCACACCTGGCCAGGAACTACCTTCTTTTTTTTTTTTTTTTTTTTATTTCTTTATTGGGGAACAGTGTATTATTCCAGGACCTATCAGCTCCAAGTCAAGTAGTTGTTTCAATCTAGTTGTGGAGGGTGCAGCTCCTTGGCCCATGTAGGGATCGAACTGGCAATCTTGGTGTTATGAGCCTGCGCCCTAACCACCTGAGCTAACCGGCCACCCCCAGGAACCACCTTCTTGACCAGCAGAGCTCAGAGCAGCCTTCAGACTTTTAACTGTTGTTGCAATGTATATTCCTCTTCTTCCTTGTTCCAGAAGAGATTCATTGTGGCCAAGCTTCAGCCGTGACCCTGTTTACCTTTCCAGCACCCAGGTCCAGGGCATCAGGCCATCCCTGCCCTGGGGAGTTCCACCTCCTACGGAGTGGCAGTGTTCATGGGTGTTTGCTCAGTGCACTGCTGTGGGACCAGTGCTCTCCCATAGTTATCTCGCTGCAGCCTTGGGAGGGGCAGGGCTGGTGTTGGTCCCATCTTACTCTTCTTTCAGAGAAAGGGAAGCTGGGTGGCCACAGCTGTCAGGATGGATCAATGACCTGGCGTGGCACAGGTGGCGGTTGCCTCTGTGTGCAGTGGGGGCTGGAAAGGGCTGCAGGACCTGGCCTTCACATAGCACAGATTCTTGGGTGGGGAGGGTGGCAGGAGAGCACTGATTCTGGCTGCTGGCTTTGAATCCCTGGATGGGATAAACTGGGGAAGGGGGGTGGGACCCAGAGGAGAGGGGTGCGAGCTGCTCTGCCTCCAGGCCTCTGTGCTGTGAGCCCTCTCGCTCACGTGTTCCCTTTTTGCAATCCCCTTGCACTCTTCACAAGAAGGAAAAAGCCGTTTATCTCCTAGCTCCGTTAGCATCCAGGCTCCATTTTTTTCAAGTTCTTAAGCAGCTGACTGCACCTGGGATGGGGGTTGGGGGGCAGCTGCCCAGACCAAAGGCTTTGTGGGCTGGAAAGGTCCACGTGAATCTCATGCGAGAAACCAGGAGAAATCACTGCTGCCCTCCAATGGCCATACGTGGGATCACAAGCCCTGCTAGGGCCTCCGGTCTCTGACAAATGATCGGCTCTGGTCCTGCAAGAAAAAGTGGAGACCCCCACTCTTTAGCTTTCTGTGCCTGGCTTAAAAAACAAAATAAAACAAAAACCAGCATTATACCCGAATGGGAAAGTGAGTCTCTGGGGAATAGAAAAGAGGCCCACTTTCATGGCTGTCAAGCAGTTTCTCCACTGGACTATTGACATTTGGGAACGGATGATTCTGTGTTGTGGGGACTGCCGTGTGTGTCTCAGGGTGTTGGGCAACATTCCTGCCCTGTAAGCACTAGGTGCCAGTAGCGCATCTCTCTCCCCAGTCTTGACAATCAGAAATGTCTCCAGACATTGCTAAGCTCTGGAGACAAAACAGCCCCCAGTGGAGAGCCACTGATGTGGACAGAGCACATCCTCTGGACACAGCCACCTAACTGGCGACCAGAGTTTCAGGGCTGCAGCATTTCAACAGACAACCGACCTGGAACTTGGAGTAGCTCCAAGTGGGGGACAAGGAACTCAGGGTCCCAGGAATGAGCCTGGTTTGGCTCCTCTCAGCCATCCCAAGGTGGGTTCATGTCCACAGCTGGGGAGTTGGGCCAGGAATCCCATGGCATAACACGGAGGGAGGAGGCACCGCTGACTAAGGCAAGCCTCCCCCCAAGAGCAAAGGCCATGGCAGCCAGCCCTGCCAGCCCAGAAGGCTCTCAGACAGCCTGCTGCGTGGCCTCTGTGGTCAGCTTCTCTGCTGTCCCTTTATTTAATACGTCCTGAGCACCTACTGTGTGCAGGTCACTCTGCCAAGCTCTGAGGATACCAAAACAAATTAAGGTCCCTGTGCATAAACATATCAGTAGGCTAGTATGACACAGGGGAGAGAGGAGAGGTGGCAGGCAGGAATATTTAGGAGTTCAGACCCTGGTGTCCCATGGGGCGCCCTGAAGACAGCCTCCCCGAGTGGGACAATGAGTCTGTCATCAGCCCAGCAGCCTTCCCCTGAGCAATCAGGAGACTCCCGTAGACCGGACAAGCTCAGCATCTGAAAATCCCTGTCAGGGCCCTCAGCTAGCTGTGGGTGCAAGGCAGGCAGGGCTGTCCGGTGGCAGAGGTCTCTGGGAGGCTCAGAATGGGCTCTCTCAGTTTGAGACAGGACGCCCACAGCCTCGGCCTCTTGAGGGAGGGCCTGGGATGGCTGGGAACGAAGCACCCCACACTGAGTCACACCACGGATAGAGATTTTCCCTTGTGGTTCCGAGAATCCCAGATTCTCTTTTCCCCATTGCTCCGTTTTAATGAACGAGTCAGTTTTCTGCCTGTTTTAGACCCCGATGGGTCTCACTGGGATAATTCAGAGTGGGCTTAATGAGGCAAGAAAAACAACTGACAAGCAGGAAGTGTGCCTGGGAGTGAGAAAGCAGGGGGGGGGGGCTGCTCAGCGCTGCTTGTCAGGCCCTTTGCTGAGGACAGTGGCCATGTAAAGAGAAGACATCTGATGAACTCAGCTACAGCCTGGGTACACTCGATGTCCCCCCACTCTCCCCATCACGGGAGACAGTCCCCAGGTAGGCGCAACAGCAGAGAAGCCAAACTGCGCCGACACTTGAGTTCACTATGGAGCAAAAGAGAGGGGCCCTTAGACCTTAGACAAGCAAGGCACGGAGCTGGCTCAGGTTCTGCTGGGGTGACCAACCATCCTGGTTTAGCACAGAGAGAACTGTGTCCCCAGGAACCCCTCTGTACTGAGCAAACCAAGACTCTCCCTGAATAAGTAATGCCTCCCATGGGGGCTGAGGGGTGGTCTGCAAAGGATCCTGAGGGAGAGGTGAGCAAAGCTTTCTGCATTGCACACGCCATGGGGCAGGGGGGCCTGGAAGACAGATCTGGAGCCCCCAGGGTGGGAGACTTCTGTTGTGTGAGCAGCGTGTTTCCCAGGGCTTCACTTACTCCCTGTGCACACTTTGTCCCCCTCCTCAGAGCTGCGGATCTTGCTTCTGTGTGGCAGCGACCTGTTGGAGTCCTTCTGCATTCCCGGGCTCTGGAACGAGGCGGATGTGAGTAGCAAGGGCACATACAGCACCTCACACAGCTGGCATGGGCAAGGATGGGAGGGGCGCTTGATTTTGGCCTCTGGTCTTCCCCTCCGCACAGCCTCCCCCTCCCCCTAACTACAAGCGCCCAGGAGGACAGTCCATTCACATCTCTAGGCAAGGAAGTTCTCCCCTATGCCAAGCTTTACCTCCTTCCCCATTTTCACAGCCACTCTTCCTCATGCTCGCTCCTCCTGTAAAGTCCGTGGGGGGAAAAGCAGTGAGTCCGAATAGCTTCTCCCAGTAGTGCTGGGGGGGGGGGCTGTGTGCTCCCACCCATGCTGGGGGCAGGAGGTGGGGGAGGGAGGGATTACAAAAACAGCCTTTGCCCTTTTGAATTATTGTGTGTTTTGTTTTCCTTTGATTCCTTTTGAAGAGGTGGTAAATACCACCCTAGAATCCCCTCAACGGGGGTGGGGGTGGGGCGGGTCAAGAGGGGAGTAGTTAATGGCTCAAGGTCCGTAGGATCCTTCAGGCCATTGACGTGGGAGAGAGGGAACCAGGAAGTTCAACTTACACCACTTTGAAGCTTCGGGGACGTCTTTTGCTACTAGATCTGACTGAGATGGTCTTACTATGCCCGCTAATTCATAAGCTACTCACCCTTTATAGACAGTCATTCTTTTTTCATTAATTCACTCATCTACTGGCCAGGATCCATGCTGGTTCCCAGTGCTGTCTATGGAAGCCGGAGTCTCAGAGCAGTAATTCCAGACCTAGTGCTTTTTTTTTTTTTTTTTAATTTGCTATGTGACTCTGTGCAAATCACTCAACAACTCTGGGCCTTGGGTTTGTTTGTTTGTTTGTTTGTTTGTTTGTTTGTTTGTTTGTTTGTTTTAATCTATAAAATGTATAGAATGTTATCTGTAGCAGTCTGGGGTTTTAAAGAAATATACGAGACAGTCCCTGCCTCTAAGTATTAGGTGGCGAGATGTATGCATATGAAATTTTTTCATGTACCTATGGAGAGAGACAGAGAGACAGAGAGACAGAGAGAGAGAGAGCCTTTAGGATCACTCAAGATTCTGGTTCTCCTCCAATACAACTCATGACAAAATATATTCTGCGCCTCAGTTTTTCCCACCTCTAAAAGCGGTAATAATGGTGCCTGCCTCCTAGGATTTGGGAGAGTTAAATGAGATTGTCTATGTAAAGTGCCTAGCCCAATACCTGACACACAGTTACATACAATGACACAGAGATGAACACATAGATATTCCAGGTGAAGAGCATACATGCTAACATGCTGTGGGATAACCAAGATGGAAGGGAATATCTCAGGGAAGCAAATTACACTGTGTAATCCTTTCATCTCCAGCCCTGAACAATTTCCTGCAGGTGACATTCTAAGCCCCCTTTCAGTTCTGGATTAGGTGGCCTAATTAACTTTTACTTTCCACTCTACTTCACAAGGCGCCGTAAAATTAAAAGGTAACGCAGGCAAAGTTCAGTACAAGATCTCAGCAGAGCTCTTTCAAGAACCCAGGCAAATCTGGGCTATTGCCTGGGGCCCCATCCCATGGGGAGACCCAGTCAGTGGTGGGGGCGGGGTGGGGAATTAAGTCACCGTCTAGGGCCTCCTCTCAAGGGCAGACCCAGGCTTTCTGGAGCCTGAAATTTACACAGTTGGGACTCTGGAAGCACGGCCAATCCTTTGTTCCTTCCAGTTAGATTGTTGACTGGCGGTCCTGTAATGTCTCTCCAAAATGGCTGGCCTTGATGTTCTCAGATCTGACATTTGAAGACTAGAAAACAGAGCACCGGGCCTCTTCTCTTCCAGTTGGTCCCTAGTGCTGAAATGACGTGTTGGTGAAGACAGAAAAACTGAGAAACCAATAGCTGTTGATTGACTGAGAATGTGACAGTGAAGGCAGGGTGAGGCCACTATCTACTCAACTGTGTTCCCACTTGGTTGGTCACCTCGGAGGTCCAGGGCACCCAGCCTGGCTGATCCCAGAAGGCACAACAGTTCAGGCCAGCAGGGACCCCCATCTGTCTTGCCCACAGCACAGGCAGCTGGGGATTCGGGTGAAGCAGACACTCAGAGCTTGCTCCAGAGGGCTTTCTAGAGCCTAGAGCCCCACCTCCCAACACCCACCCGGCCAAATGGCACAGTCCCTTGATTCAACCCACAGCCAATCTGCGGGTTCCTTAAAATCATGGCTTCTGAAGTAGAGGCAAAACCAAAACAAACAAACAAACGAACAAAAAACAAGGAGCTGTTTCCTTATATAATGAGGGTGCATTCATTCATTCAGCTTTTGTCAGAACACATTTCTCTTCATTACCTGGTATCCCAGGTGATACTTGTCGGCCAAGACCTCTGCTCAGAGGCTGAGGCTGACACCCTGAGTCTGCCCATGACTGAGGGAAGGAGAGCAAATCTCCCAGGCCCTGGCTTTGTGTTCCAGCCTCCCATGTCTTCTCCAGGATCCTTAGAAACAAGGCAGGAGAGAAGCCACTAGTTCAAACAAGTCGCAGGAGAAATAGAAGCCTCTCCACCCTCCTGTAAAGAAAGCTCAAAGGAAGCGTGGAGCAGTTCGGCCCCCGCCCAGGCTGGGAAGCAGCTGACACAGTCTGTTCTACAGGACTGCCAAGGCCTCTTTTGGTCACAAACTCTCCACTGAGTCACTCTTGCTCTTTCTTTTGCTTTGGATTCCTGAACCAATGCTCTTCATCCCGAAATCGAATGACACAACTAAAGGGTCAACCCCACCCCCACCCAAACGCATCCCATGGGCATTTCCTATTAGGCACAAAGATCCATTAGGCCACAGGGCATTCTGACCTCCTCTGACCACTGACACACCCTTTCCCCTTACATCCTGCTGCTGGAAAATTCCATAGGCACTCATCAAGTTTCTCTCCATAGCATACAAAAGAGCTGCTTGTGTGTTCTGGCACCTAGCATTCTTATCCTTGATTTTGAGAGAATCCAAGATTCAGGTTCTTAGAGATCAGGGTTCCTTTTTTTTTTTTTTTTTTTTTTTTTGGTGTGTGTCGGGGGGGAACTGTGTTTTTTCAGGACCCATCAGTTCCAAGTCATGTAGTTTTTTCAATCTAGTTGTGGAGGGCACAGCTCTCTCAGTTGCCCATGTGGGGATTGAACCGGCAACCCTGGTGTTGTGAGTACTGCGCTCTAACCACCTGAGCTAACCGGCTGCCCCGAGATCAGGATTCTTGAGTTCAGATTCAGACTAACCTTGGAGATAGGACCCACTCCCCCTAACCTGCCCCATTCCCGGACTTTTTATTAGAGAACTGGCCTCCCCTAGGAGACCTGATCTGATCTTTGGGGTGTGGCTTCCTGATACCAGCACCAAAGCAGGTGTCCAGGCATGGACTGAGATCTGCAGGAAATCAAGGCCAAAGGCTGAAGGTCAGCCACTGCCAGATTTGAGAAGCAGGAAACTTTTATACTCACTCCCCTCCTCCAACGAAGCCTGTTGTCTAAGGACCTTATGTTGCAGCTGCTTTGTCCATCATATTATAATGGAAGGCAGTCTGGAGGATTAAGCCTGATTCAGTGTTCTTTCCTTCCATCAATCTTGCAGCTAATACTTACTGAGTGCCCAGTATGAACACAAGCATGTTATTTGCCCTTGAAGCACTTGCCGTCTAAAAATATCTTGCTTTTGATTACATTAGTTCCCTAGATTCCATGAAATAAAACATATAAAAATTTTAGAAGAATTTCTGAACCTAGTAAGCACTAAATAAATGTGGGCTGTTATTCATTCATTGGTTTTAAAATATTTATTGAGTAGCTACCACGTGCCAGACACGAGTTCTTGGGCTGGAGGAACAAAGAAAACAAAATAGATCAAGTTCCTCCTCCCCCCACCCCCGGCACTTTCCTTTCTGTTGGGGAGACAGACCATATACACTTGCATTGTTTCTCACTTGACCCCTGGAACCCGAATCTCTATTCCCATTTACAGGTATGGAAACCAGGACTTACCTGGATTGTGACTTGTCCAAGACCACATAAGCTATTGAATAGCAGAGCAGGACTTTGCATATATCTTCAGATCCCTAATCCAGATAAGACAGACAAGTGAGAGGAGTGATATATGTAGTTCATAGCAGGCAGCACTTCAACTGGGCTTTGAATGATGGGCAGGATTGGGTTAAGTGGGCGGAAAGAAAAGGGCTTTTGGGTTGAGAGAAGGCTGTAAAAGATCAAGTGTTGAACATGAGACCTTTTGGGGGAGATTGTTCTGGTTGGTTGAAATAGAAAGTTTATCTTGGTCTTTATTTGGGAAGCTGTTGACTTTTTTAGCAAGCTGGCAACATCATGAAGTTTAATGATTAAATGCATTGGCTGCTCTCAAATGGCATTTGCATTTTAAATAATCAAGGGCCAATATTTAACCCAAAGGTGGAACATCAGGCACCAGGGATGGGCCAATGAACAAAGTGGCTTTTCTTTTTTTTCTTTTTCTTGTACTTCTCAAAGCCTAACATTCTAAAGGCTGGCTGTAATTGGCTATATCCTACATGTTTCCAGTCAACCCACCATGGGCTGGCTAACTGCTTCATCCATCCACCAGCTATGGGAAAACTACCAAAGAAAATAAACAGAGGAAAAGCCCTGGGGCAGTAGCCACTCCAGAAGAAATCCCAGGACTCTGGGACAAATGGAGCAAAGACAAACATTTAGTTTTTCAGGCTCAGCTGGTGTTTTTCAGACAGCCCAGCCCCAGCCAGGAAGCCCGAAGGACACTTCCACCCCGGGGATTAGCCGCCTCCACCATCCCCGCCCCCAGCCCAGTGCCTAATTTACAGGTTCCAGGGAAGGAGGCCCAGCGGCTACCCTGGGAGATTTTGGGTTCTCATGTGAAAGGCACTGTTGGCTTTGTTTTCAGGCTGTTGACATGAGCCTGGAATCCCCTTCCTTCCCACACCCCCCCAGTCAAATTGGAAAAGGGAACGGGATGATTTTCTCTGGGAAATCCCTCTGAAGCATCATCCATTCATTTATTTGCACTAAGAGAGACGTCCTGGAAATGCAGTCCCACTTTTCTTGACTCTTGACCGCACTGGCTTCGGCCAGGCCTTCGCCCCAGAAGGGAGCAGGGACCAGAACCAAGGTGAAGGACGCTTGATTGAAATGGGTGGAGCATGTTTCAGAACCCCCCGCACCTACTGCTGGCTTCTGCTGGCTGCATTCTCCCTGCATCTAGTTTTTACCCACTCAGAAGTATACAAAATTACGTACCCCAGGGGGCGATGTGGAGTAATGAACCGAGGACAGTGTGGCATAGCCTGGAGAAGATAGGAGGGTGTAGTTTCAACCCCAAAAAGTTCCAAGTCACTACAATGTGAGTCTTAGAAATGGATCTAGAAGAGGTATCATATGAAAGAAAGAGCTAGTAAAGCAGACCAGCGTGGGTTCAAATTCACTTCCTAGTGGTGCAACTTGGGCCATTTGCTAAATCTTCCGGAGCCTCAGTTTCCCCATCTATGAAGTGATCACTGAGGCACATATCTCAGAAGACAGGTGTTCTACGGAGTAAACGTAATCATAAATAAAGCTCCTAGCACGTGCCTAGTGCATAGCAAGTGCCTTAATAAATATTTCTTCCCCTCCTTATTAATAGTCCCATGTTCATCCCTGAATCTCCTCATCTGGAAAAGAGACGTCAGTGGGCCCAAGTCGCCCAAGTACCTTGAGAAGACGGCACTGTTTGGGGGAGACGGTCAGGATTCTGAACCCTGGTCTCAGAATGATCCTACAGAGGGTCTTACCAGTGAGGCTTGCCAGGGTAAGCCAGTGTAAATTGGATCCTGTTGCTAACGGAAAGCAAGCCCTTTATTTCAAACACTCTAATGGCTTCTCTTGGCCGTTGGAATGAAACCCCATCTTTATCATGATCTGCTCCTTGTCTACTTCTCCCACCTCTCTGAGCTCGAGTTCCACCGGGTTTCTTTATTTGAATAGTTTTTGCTACCTCAGGGCCTTTGCACTAGCTGTGGCTTCGCTGGAAATGTTCTTCCCCCCAGGTAGCCATATATCTGGCCCCTTCTTGTTGTGTAGGGTTCAACTTAAAAGTCCTTTGATTTTATATGGAAGGGGTTCAGAACAGGCCTCCCTAAGATGTGCTACTTTGGCATGTGGGTTATTTTGAGGTTCAGACAGTGAAGATGCTGTGGGCTCAAGAGAAACTTTTACCTCCCCCTTAAAGAATTTAAACTTGGAGGCTTGCCCATAAGAAGAGTTATTACCAGAAATAACACTTTATGACCTATCTTTAGGGCAGGGCAGACATCTAATGACTGAACATTTGCTCTTTGTATCATCCTACAAATGACCTTCCTCCCCTCTGATGTCCCATGGTTTTAATTCTTATCCTTAGAATGTTGTATATATCTCATTGTCCCTGTCAGTCTCTGAACTTCTCATGTATGTGCAGTTCCCATATGTACAATGTAATTATTCGGTTATTTTCTTTTGTTAATTTTTCTCATGTAGATTTAATTGTTAAACCAGCTGAAAGAACCTAGAAAAACAGAGGAAGATTCCTTCCTCTCCCACAATATTCAGTATTGTATTTCACTCCACCTGATGTTTTCTTATTTCTATGTTTATTCATTTATGATCTCTTACTACTAGAAATAAGCTCTGTGAGCACACTAAACATTATGTGTCTTTTTGGGCAACACCAGGACGGTGCCAGATTTGCTATATACACTCAATAAAATTTTGATGAATGATAGAATGAAAGGGTACCTGGGAGCAGCTTGGTTGGAGGGGTTCAGCCCATAAGATAGTTTGTGCCTCCATGATGAGATGTGGATGTCTTATGGGTAAACTTTTGCCAATTACCCATTAGACATTAGTCCCTACAAGATATTAGCCCCTTAATAGTAACCTGCACTTATCTATCATAGCAACGCAGTTGAGATAATTAATCATTTGTATAATGTCCCCCCCTGGTTAGTTGATTGATCCAGGAGATGAAGCCATATCTATCTTGCTCAACCCTCTGTCCCTGGTGTCCAGGAAGGTACCTGGCTGAGACCACAGGGCATCCTCCCATTCAAAGCATCCCTGAAATCCAGCAGGGCAGGTCTTGAACTTCAGCCTCGTGCAGGGATGATGATAACTGCACATTCCTTCCAAGAGATTTTCCACCTGGGCCTCTCCCAAGGCCAACTTGCTTCCTGCCTCAACATGTCTCATATCCTTCCCTCAGATTCCCTGCATTTGGGGAAGCAGAGACTGCCCCCTCCCACTTCCTCTCCCCATTTCCACCCCTGTCTCCCCTGGGGAGCCTTTAACCAGAAACTGAACCGATATGCCTGTGAGCTGTGCCTGTGAGCAGGAAAGTGAAGCAAGATGAATGTCACAGACCGCCACCTCTGAGACAGGACACTGGCCAGAGCTGAAGTGAATGGGCCACTGTGTCCTGTGAGGGGAGAAGATGTACCCTGATCCTGCCCACTGAAGTGTGGTGGTATGAGGTCACAGTTAGTCACCAAAGGGAGAGGGACTTGCCAATCAGGACAGCGCTGCTGTGTTAACCATTCACTCACGCACCTCCCCACCTCCAAGACAAGACCTACAGAGAACTCTTCATGGAGATGCAAGAGGTGTGGGACCCCTCATGCTGGAACGAGAGCTCTGGCCCAGGGGTTGGGCACCACTCTGCTGGTTCCAGGAGCAGGGAGAGCCTGAGCGACCCTCTGTTTCCTGGGGATGGATGTCTGCCCTAACCACCCTCCCTCCCTAGGGCACAGGGAGCATGTCCTCAGGTGCTCATCCTGTGAGTGTCGCATCTTGACCTCATCTCAAACCAAGCCAGAATATTAGCAGCTTAGGCAACTGCCGATGTGATTTAAAGCAACAATTTCCCAAAGGTGGGTGCAAGTCAGAAGGATTAGGAGCTTTGTAGAGAGGCTCCGCCCACTATAGACACATCCTATTAAAAGCCCAGAGGTGAGGTCTGGGGGATCTGTTTTGGTTGCTATTCTTTTCAAAGCTCCCCAGGTGATTCTGCGGACCAATCAGATAAAGTTAGGGAACTTGCAAAGTAAGATCACCTGTGCTTGTCACAGGGACCTGAAAATCTGTCTATAGAGTCACTTCCTTAGGTCTCTCAGAGCTTCCATGAAGCATGAAGGGCTTTCCTGCATGTCATGAGACAGGGAGAGTTTATCAGCTAATGGCCTCCATCACAACGGCCAGAGGAGACTCAGCAGAAATCCACTTATTCAACAGCATCTATGAGCATCTAGATTGTGCCAGGTCCTTTCCACCTGGGGACACAGCATTGAACAAAACACAAAAATACCTGCCCTCATGGAGGTTACTTCTATAGGAGAGAAAGAGACAAAATTAAGTTTAAACAAAGAATATATACATGGTGTTAGATGGACTTAAGTGCTTAGGAAGAATACGAAGCACAGAATTGGGAAGGGACTGTGAGGGTGTGGGCAGGGTGTGGTATGTGTGCACAGGGACACAAGTTGAAAGAGCATAGCCAGAGAAGGTCTCACTGAGAAGGTGACATTTAAGTGAAGCGTTTTGAGCCAAGGAGCAACATCATTTGACTTATCTTTTAACATTGCTTCAGGGTTAAGGAGATAAGGAAGAACGCACAGAGAGACCAAAAAAGAAAAGCTGGTGAGGTAGGAGGACAACCAGGAGAGGGTGGTGTTCTAGAGGCCGGGTGAAAATAGAAGAATTGGGGTTGGGGCGGGAAAGACAGCTAAGCCCCTCAAGGGAGGTGCGTACCTATGGGACCCAAGGCACACCTCACCAACTCTAGCAGCTGGCACCTCCCCCCACCCCAAAACACATACCCACACAAACATCCTCCAGCATGAAAATTAAATGCACGTCCTAAGAGACAAGGTCTCCAAGCCTCTGGCCCTCACTCCTGCAGAGATGTCTCTTGGATCTGGTAAAGCTGTGTCTTACCTTGTAGACCCCATCTCTCTCGCCCCATCTGTGATTCCCAAGGGGTACGTCTGTCACTTGCTTCTGGTAAAGGAAAGCATCTCAAGCCGCAAGGTCTCCATCTGCCTGCCACTCTCTGAGCTGCATGGCGCTGTGATCAATTGGGTGCTCAGATCATTAGATCCTGAGTGGAAAGCAGCAACGGCACTAATGTCACCCATAGAGCGATTCCCCCCAGGGAGCCTGACTGCCATTCTGAGCCATTGTTTTCACGCTTGAAACTAGAATGCTCTGTTTAAATAACCCCATTATTTCATGCATCATATAGGAAACATCCATCAAGTTCTCAGAATCAAATTGAAGGCAGATTCTGCATTATACAGTCTATACCAGGTATCTTGAAACGTCTGCATGGCCAGGCAGTTGAGGAATCTCCATCTATACCACCTCTTCCCTCCTCTTCCCTCCCTTCATCGCCCCCTTCCTTCCTCTCCCCTCCCCTCCCCTCTTCTTTCCTCCTCTCCTCCCCCCCCTTTTGTTCCTCTTCTGTCCCCTCCCCTTCCTTCTCCTCCCCTCCCCTCCCTTTTCCCTTCTCTTTCTCTACCGTACCAATTCCCCTGCAGCTTTAACTCTACTCAGACCACTGGTTCTCAAGCTTGTTTGCATATTGCAGTCACCTGGGGAATAAAAAAAAAAACACCTGTCAATGCCTGGGCCCCATTCCTAGAGATTCTGATTTAATTGATTTTAGGTGTGAGCTGGGCTTTGGAATGTAGAAGTTCCTAAAGTGATTCTCATTCACAGCCAAGTGTGAGAACCAGTGTCTTAGGTGAGCTGTAGTGAACCCCAGGGCAGTGTTCCAAAAGGTATGTCAGGAGGATAGGGATCTAACTCCATCTCCCTGCCCTGCCTCTCCCTAACATTCCTGGTTTATGGGACAAACACTCCGTGCCAGTTTACCAATCTGAGCACCACCGATCGATGCAGCATATTATGTGATGCCCTATATCTTCCACATGACACCATCCAGGAGAGGCCCTGATGTACTTTACATACCTTTGACTTCTCGCCACAACTTCCTTCCTAGGACACCTTCAGCCAGGCTTTTATTTCAGCAACATCAGAGTTCCAGTTGCAACTCCAGCTCCAGCTGTAAGCAATGGGACAAGTAGGGTAAAGTGGATGGAAACACCCCAGGGCACACACATGCATACACGCACGCAGGCAAGCACGCACGCACGCACAGGTTTGCACATGCACGCACCCAAACAGAATCAGTGAATCAGACGTAGAAGTGGAATTCCGCTGGTACAGAAACCCTCTAATAGAGAAGTAGCGTCCACAGCGGCCATAATGAGTGTTTGTGTCACTAGTTTGGAGAATTATGAGAAAAAAACTGGGTCCCTCGCCGCCAGAGCTGGTCTTGTTCAGTGAGCTGCACTGCTTAGAAGCAGCCTGCCCCCCTCCCCCGCTCTGCCCTACTCCCCCATCTGGGATCCTTAATTGGCAAGATCTTAACAGGAATATGCTTAGGCTAGATCCAAGTCTGTTAAGTGCCATCGCTTTCAGGCTCTTTGAAAATAAAAATTGGCATGAGTTTCCAGAAAGCAGCTTGGTAATATGTCTCAAGAGCTTGAAAGATGTCCAGTTCATATCCTTTCATCTAATTATTTTACTTCCTATCCTAAGGAAATAGAGATGTGGTCGATTTATGTGTAAAGCTCTTCAACAAAGCGTTAATGTATAACTGCAAAAAATCAGAAGTTCTGTACACTTTCTATAATACAAGATTGATGTCATATATTATGCTATAACAGTACAGTCAGACAATGAAATACAGATTGTTAAAACTTACTGTTTTCAAATAATTTTTAATGATGTGAGAAAATGCTCACAATATAATGCTAATGTGAAAAAAAATGATTCATTTTTCAGTTTAACCCAAGTATGGCTAGTACACTTATTTGTAGAGAGGTAAACACTAGACAGAAATATACTATGGTTATATTAGTGGTTATATTATCTGGATGGCGTGGTTGTCACTGATTTCTTTTTCTCAGTTACCCAAGCTTACATTGTGTCTATAATCAGAAAAAATAAAACTGTTATTTTTTTTTTTTAAATGAGGAGGTATCATCTCTCATTGTGGCAGCAAGGGCCTGTCAGAGTCTGATCTCAGAAGTGACCTTGTAATACTCTTCCTCCTGTCACGTCTCTGTTCACACTGATACATCCAAGCGCTTCCCACCCTGCTGCCCCTGTGGCCCACAGCAGCTTTGACATGGATGAGCAAGGGGGCATTCCAGCCCCTCTCAGCCGTCCAGCTGGGGGCTGGGGTTTGCTTGTTAGGCAATGGGATCTGTGTCTCCCACGAGGCTGTCTACCAGTGAGGACTGTGTGTCATTCACGATCCTCTTCAGTACTGTGGGCTCAACAGGAGCCTCAGGAATTAGAGAGATCTTGCCCAGACATGCAGGAGCACGCTTATTAATCTAGCCTCGAGGTACTTATTAAGCGTCTTTCGTGTGCCAGGCAAAGTTGTCACTCATGCCCCTGACACTGTGACGGGTTGTTACCGATGGAGTGGAGAAGGCAAGTTTAGGACTGAAGCTGGGGTTCCACGTGGAAGGTAGCTCCACCCTGTTAAGCAGTTGCTTGGTAAGGGTTTGGAGTCACAATCTCACAAAAAGCGCTCTCTCTCTCTCTCTCTCTCTCTCTCTCTCCCCCCCCCCCTTCAGATGGAGGTGATTGTTGGGGACTTTGGGATTGTGGTGGTGCCTCGGGACGCAGCTGACACAGACCGAATCATGAATCACTCCTCAATACTACGCAAATACAGAGTGAGTTCTCCACATCCCTGCTGCCCGTAGCACCGTGACGTGGCCCTTCTCTGAGAGGCCTGGGGGGCTGGAGAAGTGAGGGCCCAGAGGAGTCTGTGTGAGGGGCTGGCAGCCCACTCGCTCTGTTCTTTCCCCAGAACAACATCATGGTGGTGAAGGATGACATCAACCATCCCATGTCTGTTGTCAGCTCAACCAAGAGCAGGTATGTTTGACTCACCAAGTGAGTAGAGAATGAGAAGCAGCCAGACCAAGGCTAGAGCAAAACTATGCAGCAACCAAAGTGAATCACTGGAGCCCTAGCATACCTGTTGGCACTTTCCCTCCACAGACCTCCCCCGCCTCCAGCCAGGGCTTGTGAGAAGGGCCTCAGAGAAGGGTACCTTATTCCCGATCAGGTGTCTGTAGGAAGGAAAGGAAGTGGTCCATCCTAAGAACCCCAGTGAGACTCATTTTCATGAGACCACAGTGCAGAGAAACACAAAGGAATGAAATCAGAAGAGCTAACACATTCAAATGCATGCTGAGTGCTTGGGCTATGCGAAGTCTTCATGACTCCTTGAATCCTTTTCATAACTGACCTATTACCCTAATTTTGCCGAAGAGAAAACTGAAGAACAGATGGGCTTACATTACTTACCCAAGGTCCCTCCGCTAAAAAGTGGCAGAGCCAGGATGAACTGGAGTTGCCAGGATGGGGCAAGAGGGCATTTCCTAATAGGGATTCCATTTACTTAGCCGAAGCAAAGGTTGGCAGTGGGGTATTGGGTAAACTCTGCCTGAGAGAGAGCAGGCAGGCCAGGCCTGCTTTGCTTCCGGGACTGATGTCTCTCCGCTTCCCGTCTCTTCCCCCGTCCAGGCTGGCCCTGCAGCACGGAGACGGCCATGTCGTGGACTACCTGGCCCAGCCCGTCATCGACTACATTCTCAAGAGCCAGCTGTACATCAACACCTCGGGCTAGCAGCCACACAGCCTCCGCTCCACTCTGCCCTCGTCCTCCGCCAACACACTGGTCCCTCCAGGCTCTATCAGTCCCCGTGTTTCTCTCCTGACTCTCTGTTCTCCATCTCCTCATCTTGACTGTTCTCCCCTTCGCCGCCTCAACCCTCCACAGTGTGGGGGACCTGCAGAGAACCACAGTATCCCCTCTTCCACAGTCATCTTTGGACAAACTTTCCTCTAGGCTCCAGGTTGGGGGTGGGTGAGGGAATAGGGGTGGGTGTTGGGGGAAATGCAGTCCTTGGAATCTGTGCTGGTGTCCACCTCCCAGCATGTTCTAGAGAGCGGCTCTGGTGCCCATCCTCCCAGCATGCTCTGGGGAGGCGGCTCTGGCTCTCGCCTTCCCAGCATGCCCTTTACCACAAAGGGCTATTTTTCTTTTTTTTCTCTCTGTCTTTTTGTTTTGTTTTGTTTTTTATTGTTGTTGTTCACTTCTCATAGAACTTGGATGAACTCCTTGTCTGTAGTTCTTTATGTTTGTAGTCTTAATGCATTTCTGTGGAATTACTTCCCTTTGATAGGATACTGTAGCCAGCATCAGCACTCAGTAAGCGTGTGAGGGCCACACCCAGTAACGAAGATCAAGCCACCTCCACTTTTCTGACACCGCCGCCCCACACACACCTACCTACTCACTCTCCATCCCTCACACAGCAGTAGCACCAGTCTGGGGTCAGGAGTGAGACTTTCAAGTTCTGAAACCTGGGAGGCAGGTCTGGAAATGGTAGGGTTTCTTAGAAGAAATCTGAGTCCATTTCCTTCGTTTTGCAAGACCATTTTCCAGAGGCTCTGGGCCTATGCTCACACAGAGCCAGTCCACCCCCATTTCCTGGTGGCATCTGAACAGTTCCTTATTTGGGTTGTAACTGATGGCAGAGTATATGTTCCCTGCCAACCCAGTTATTTCCAAGGATCCTTCAGATCACCATCCAAGCCGTTGGAGGCCACATTTAGCCACATTTCTGCATCCGAGAAAAATCACACATGTAAGGCCAAA
This sequence comes from Aselliscus stoliczkanus, assembly GCA_033961575.1. Taxonomy (NCBI): domain Eukaryota; kingdom Metazoa; phylum Chordata; class Mammalia; order Chiroptera; family Hipposideridae; genus Aselliscus; species Aselliscus stoliczkanus. The sequence continues at coordinate 67,649,093 of CM066739.1, read as the reverse complement.
TCCTCATTATGCACTCATTTCTGGCAGAAAACATGCTAGGAATTCACTCATCCCTAGAGACCTTTGCTAATTACAATTATTTATTGCCTGTTTGTCTTGGAAATGTCTCTGTCATAATGTAAGTCCAGATGACCTAGGAGAAAGCAGTTTACTGCCCTGATGGGAACTGGTGATTCTCACCCACTCCAACTGTAACACGGGCAGTGCCTGAGGTCAGTTCCTTCTTGAGAAGCAGTGTCTCAGCCTTGTTTCTGGGGTTGGTCCTATCTCCTGCCTAGCCTAGCAACCATGGTAATCGTCTGAGGAAATCTGGCCAGCAGGGGAGTGGGTTCACAGAACAGAGATCAGAGGAGCATTAAGAGCCACTAAACTGTTTCACTCCTTTTCTGCCTAATGTCCCCCCTTCCTCTGCTCCTCTGCTGTCTCTGGAAACGGTACTGACAGACTGCTAGTTGTTCAGGCCCCATGCATGTACTGCTGGAGAGCCAAAAGGAAATTATTCTCTTGTGCTCTGTGTCTCTCATCCAGCCTCTGGCTCTTGGGTTTCCGGTTGTCTTTGAGGAATGGTCCCTGAGCAGCAGGATAATTTTAATCAAAATCTAGTACCAGCTATGGTCCAGGAGGGGTCGGGTGAGCCCACCTATCACCAGGGATAATGGTCTTCTCTACACACTTCACATCCGCAACATCAATAGCCTCTGGGGAAAGGAACAGGCTTCAACAGGAGAGCATCCAGGTAGAGTAGCATCCAGGAGAGTGCTATACCTCTTGGGTTAGAGAAATAATCTCCAGAGGAGGAAAGGAAGATCCTTTTCTTGGGTCATAGTGTTTGACTAAGGATCATAGAATCATAAATGGAAAGAACTTGAGAGATTAGTTGATCTAACACTCTCCTTTAAAAAGATGAGGCAGCAGATGTCCACTGAATTAAACGGCTGATCCAAGGTCAGACAGCAAGTATAGACTCTGACCATAGGTTATCATACCTCATGGCCTTTGCCCCTCTGGTTCCCATGGTACTGACCAGGTAATATGTGGTTTCTGTGCTTCTCAGCCTTTACCTGGCAGCTTTCTCTTAAATATGTCTGACCCAGGTACTCCCTATATTTGGCTTTGTATGCCCGTCGTGGGGGAGAATGTGATGGCGAGGAAGGCCAAAGCTAAATTTCCCTTAGAAATCAAGAAATCTCAGCAGCTTGGAGGAAATCCCAGAAAATATCCATCTGAATCCAAGAAAGGATTGCTTTGTGGAGGGCTAAGAAAGACCCAGAATGCTGAAGATGACATTAGTGCTGGAGAGAGAAAGACAGAAAGGTCTTTGTCTGCACGAAAGAGTTGCAAGTCAGCAGATGAAACAAAGGGAAACAGGAGCTGTGTTCCTTGGGGGATACGACATTCTCAAGCGTATGGAGTTCCTGGATAGAGTTTATTATGAGGATCCATATGAACAGATCTGAGAAAGACAACGCATCCTGAGTCTCTGGTCCACTCTGTTACCCTGCTGGACTCTGTGGTCAAGCCCCATTTAGTCCACAACCCATGAGAGGGAACCGGGTTGGCTCTTTCTGCTCTGTAGAAAGAGAGAGAAGATGACCTAAGGATAAGAACAGGGGCAATAGAAGTCAATTTCTAGGAATGAAAAGGGGCAGATCCTTTCTTGGTGGATCAGAAGGACCATGTTACAATGGCTTTCCTTTAGTACAAGGAAAAGTGAATCCCCTTTTGGGTAGAATTGTCCATTCCCCATCATGCCCCATTCGTCATTTACTAGGGGGAGGTCAGACCCCCTCTCTCAGTCCAGGGCAGGACATTGTGCTGTGACCCAGCCAAGGTCAACATCAGAAAGATGATGCAGTTTGAAGTAGTGCCCCAACAGGCTGACCTCTAGGCCCCGACTTCCCTGCTGGGGTCCTGCTCCTTCCTACACAGGCCAACCCAAGGCTGGCATGGTTGAGAGTGTGAGAAAGGCATGGCCTGGAATGATTGTGTCAAGAGGGGTCTGGAGTCACATTTTCTGCCTATTAATCAAAAGTTCCCCTCCCATTTTTTCTGGAAGTGGCTGATGTGAGTAAGGTCAGGAGGGAAACCCTTTGTGTCAAGGACTGCTCCCTCAAGGAATAGCCCTGGGGGGGAGGGGGAGAGCGGAGCAGGACGGTCTGTGCTGCCAGCAGGTACCTTATTCTCCACCCCCTGTGCCAACCCCAAGCAGCCTCTGGGTCCTTGCTTTCACTTACATTGAATGTACATGGGAACGGGGGAGGGAAGTCTCTTACTGAAGTGCCTGAAACCCAGAGCTAGGGCTTCTAGAGACATTGGTTCTTCCTGTCTCAGATTGGCCTACCTTTCCCCAGCGTTATCTAGTCTCATGCTCCAGCTTCTCAAAAAGGATAAAAGAATCTGCTCTTCTAATTAAGTAGAAAGCGAACACAGTCATCAATCTACAGCAAAAGGCAGAGAATTACAGGGAGAAATGACTTGTGTTTTAACAGCCCAAATCTATTCTCCCAAACCACACACACACACACACACACACACACACACTTTAGGAGACGAAGAGAAGCATGTTATATTTTATTCATCAAGAGGGTAATGCAAAAATAAATGAGTGGAAAATGAAAAGCTCAGGATCTCTCCCAAGACTACCACAGGAAGGCTGACAGAGGTGATGGGAAAAATGGAAATGGACCAATTTTGTAGCTCATCCAATTAGGACACCTTAGGAATAGCATTGTGGTAGTGATGATGAAGATGCTGTCAAATGCATCCAGTCTGCACCTTCCTATAGCTAGCTGCTCAGTAAACTCAACTCTTCACCTGGCTTCTTTGTCGTGGAAGTTTGGCGTGTCCTATTAGCCCACTCTGGTTCGTTAGGAATGAGTTACACTCTTTGCCTTGTTACACTCTTTGCCTCCTTCAGTCCCAGAGCCCAGAACTCGGCGTGATCCAGGTGGTCTCAAGGATTGGCATGGGGAGGGGGAAGCTTTCTTTGAATCACTTTTTTGGTCACTGAATCTGCCATTTTAAGAGTAAGATTTGCTTTACAGAAACCAACTCAATAAATACTACATTCAAGTCACAACACCATTTCACAGTGAAATATTTTGAGTAAAATTTTCTTGCTTAGAGTAGTCATGGACAAAAGTTTTATCAATGAAATGTTTCAATTATGTTAATAAATAAGACAATGCTACTAGTCTCGTATTTTGGTCTAGAACCTTCTCTGTAGTTGCAGAATTAATCACTTTTTCTTCATACTCTTATTTGACAGGAGCCAACAGTTTTAAAAAAAAGTTCTTAGAGCAGGAGATTTTCTGCCTGGTTCAGCTGATGGGACACGTGTAACATGAAAATATATACAACCACACCTAAAGATCATAAACAAGGAAGAATATTTAGCGATTTTGTGAATTATGCCTAAACTTTCTCAGTTAATGAAAAATCAAATTTTAGATCCTACTGAATCTGCATAGTCTGGTCTTGGTTAGCTTTGGCTCCTTAATGAAATTAACTCTTTATGAAGTAAAAATATGTTTCTTAAAATTAAAAACTTGAATAACTTACTTTTGGGTGTAAAACAGAGTTTGTTCAACTCACTCTTTGTTTTGGCAATGTGTAAAAACAACAAAAAAAAAGAATAATTTGTTAATTGTTCAAGTCTGCTGTGACTCTTGGTTCTTATTTCATTTTTAGTTGTGACATACATTATATTTTGGTTTACGTCTAAGTGGTGATTGTCATTAGTTAATATCAGTCATGATTCAGAAGGTGACAAAGCAATTTCCTATGAAGCTTAGCTATTTGTTAGATGTGTTTTTTTAAAAATCATTTTAGTTCTTAGTATTTTTGTTTGCTTGTTTAAGATTCAGATTAGTTGGCTTCATGTATATCCATGTGGGTTTGGGAGCACAGGTTCACAATGCTTGATAAGTCTTGTAAATTGATGACTTGTACGCATGTTTGCTATTTTGGTCAAAAAGCTAAACACATTTTTTTTCTCTGTCCTGAAAGTACATAATGATGATACCTTTTTAAAAATAAGGTATAAACACTGATTTAATATGCCAACTTTCACTAACTTATAAAAGATATGTAGGGCTGGCCGAGTGGCACAGTGGTTAAGCGTTGGCTTGGGAAGCCAGCTGCCCCGGTTCGGGTCCCACATATGAGGGCCAGTGACACTTCCCTCAAAAAAAAGAAAAAAGAAAAGATATGTACTATGTGTGAATGAACGTACATGGATATACATGTCTTCCCTTATAACCCATAAATAAACTTCAGGTCTTGGAATCTCCTAGGAAGCTCTGTGCAGCCCATGGTATGAAGAAAGCAAAGAAAAATGTCTAACCTCTGCTTTCCAGGTGGGAATACTGAACCACAGCAAGAATCCATAACATTCCCATGACCATGCAAAACATTAAAAGAAGACACAATAAACACATCGTGCTGGTGCTTGAGACTTGTCCCAAACATTGGACATTACTGAGTATCTTATCCTTTTCTCCAGCCTCCCAAGAGCACTGAAAGGAAACCACATCCTGGAAAAAGATCAGAAATACATCTGTTAAGAACTTATAGATGATGGACAGTTTCATTTCTAACCCCGTCTCCAAAGAGAAATCCCCATGAGTCAAAGTGGACGATGATGTGTATAATCTCTTACCATGGGCACAATTAATCAGAAAACTCTTAGAGGAGAAGTATAAGAGGGTTTTCACTACAAGTTATAAATCCTGATGAGAAATCAGAAGGAAAGCTCCATTAACCTGGCACAGTCAGGTCAAGACAGGTAACAGAGGCTAAGTCCTGGATAGGCTATTGTGAAATCACATGCACCTTTCTCTTCTTAGGGACAACTTGTCAGAACCTCAGAAATGAAAGAATCATTTCTATACCAAGGGAGTCACACATGAGTCACTTTTCCATTCTCCATGTCTTCTCAGAGATCATCTCCCATTCACCAGGGAAAACATTCTATACGGTTAATAATCTATCGCATTGAGGAGTCCTTTAAGATTCCATGTACCATGGTTGTTAACTAATGGGGTTCCTCACTAAGCTCCCTAGACTATATACACCCTAACCCTATACTCAGCAGACCCAGATAGCCAAGCACAAATGCATTCTCCCCTTTCATAGTGTAGAATTGTCACTGAGAAGGGGCTTCTTACCAAGGGACTACACTTCCCAGACCCCTTGCAAGTTAGATGTGGTCATAATATCAGGCTCTAGACCATGGAATATGAGAGAAAATGATGTACAGCCCCCCTCCCGGAACTGGCCCACACAAACCACCCCTGTGTCCTTCCTCTTCTATGTCTTTGTCCCTTTCCACCCCCTGGAATAGAGATGATTGCCAGGGTAACCTTAAAAGTCATGTGTTAGGGGCGGCTGGTTAGCTTAGTTGGTCAGAGTGCAGTGCTCATAACACCAAGGTTACCGGTTCGATCCCCATGTGGGCCACTGAGGTGTGCCCTCCACAACTAGACTGAAACAACTACTTGACTTGGAGTTGATGGGTCCTGGAAAAACACACTGTTCCCCAATTTTAAAAAAAAGTCACATGTTGTAAATGGCAGGGCCACCCAAATGACTTCGTGGAGGGCCACCCTGCCTGCTTTCTCCCCATCTAGTATGGTAGGAGAGCAAGAAAAAAGTCGATTGTGTTTGAGTTATGCACATTTTTAGATCTACATAGTATAGTAGTTAATCAAATCAATACACAAAATTTTCTGGGCACAGTTGTTAATTACAGCAAGAGATTTGTGGAATATGTGATTATGTTATGACAGCATTACAAATTCACTTCCACAGAAGGTGAAGCAAGGTGATCAGACTTGTCAGAATTTGGGGGGTCAATGTGGACAGAGGCAGAATCCTTTTCTGAGCCACTTGGGTAGATGGCCAGTTCAGGATCTTCATTTATTAAATTTTAATTTATTAAAAGGCATGGACAATGTGCCACAGACTACTGATTTTACCTTTATTTTATAGCTGATGAAAAACTGACCAAAAAATATATTTATTATAACCCCTAGGCTACTCAGGTTATTCCAGAAATAAATCTTGCTTCATGCTTAGGATAAGGCACCAGTTAAATCTCATAAAGTGCCCTCATGGTTGGAAAGGGCCAAACAAGATGCTCAGAAAAAGGAATAAAGGATGTTAACTCTAGGACTCATTGTTTTTTCTGTGGCATTTTAGTTTCCATTGCTTGGGTACCCCCACGTTAGGCTTAGAGTTTAATAAATTAGAAACTGACCACAGGCCTCTAAGAATTGTTCTTTATTTAAAACATGTCCATGAAAAGACAAGGAAATACAGAGGTAAGGCAGCACGCATGTTTTCCTAGCTGAGGTGGAAGTACCCCTGGTGTTTCCAGCAATTCCCACAAGTGTTATCATGACTCAGTCTGTTGCAATTAGTTGTGGAAAGGAGCCGAGTGACAGCTGGAATGCAAGGATATGTGCACAACCCAGAGTCATCTCAGCTTTGCCAAAACCCAAGTGCCCCCATGGGAACATCTTGCAACATTTTCTGTTGAGAAAAGAGGTTGCAAACCACGGGTTTATTGCAATAAACACCACTTGTGATAAACAAGATTTGTAAGTTTAAATTTAATTTTGTAATGTTTATCTTCCTCATTAGATGATCAACTCTATGAGGGCAGAGACACTGTACCCCAGCCCCTGGCACACAGTAGGTACTCAATAAATATGTGTTGAAAGGATGGATGGATGGAAGGATGGATGAATGGAAGGATGGATTGTAACAAGCTCAAGTGTGAGTAGGAACATTATCTGCAATAGGGGGAGAATGAGATAAAACACATAGGTGACAGAATTTTTAACGTTTGAAAAATGGGATTGAATTTGGACTCATAAATCTGCTAGATAATTGTACTTCTGTCAATGCCCAAACTACATTTTTCTACCACTTTGAAACCCCAAAATAAACACCTTCCCAATATGTGCTTTGCTGGTAGGAGATGCTCTTAGGATGATGCCAGGGCACCATCAGGAGAAAGGATGTAATTCCCAGGCCCAGAAGAATTTGATGGCAGAAGGGCACCAGAAGCCACCATGCTCCAAATGAGCCAGCCTCACAGCCCCTCCCTCCATCACTGCTCACTTCATCCAGCTTGAAAGCGGAGTAGGTGCTTATGTACCAGATGGTCAGTGGAAGGAACTCTGATCAACAAGCGCATTGGATGCTATGAGGCAATGGTATTTCACTGGCCACAGGAATGGTGGGACTTCACTTTCTGTCCTGACATTAGGAAGAATTTTATGTTTGAGCACAGTCAAAAGAATTTTTCCTTTGGTCACATTATGCAAAGAATGAGCTGAGTCTAACGCAGCAGCCTTTGTCCATACTCCAGGACTCCGTTTACGACTATTCTGAGGCAAACATCTACCTGTACAGTTTGCCCTTCCATCCAGTGTACCCTTTGGGGTCAAAGCCCTTGACCTGTCTCATACTCAGTGCTCTTTGCCTCATTGCCCAGCATCAGGAAGCAAATGGTATTACACTGGTGCATTAAGACATTTCTCTGGCCAAGGTCTCAGGGATGGGATCAGGTCCAGCTGACATATTCAACATGTTCCAATGTCCCCGTCCCACCCCCCCAGATGAGATGGCTCCTGAGCCCTGAGGCCTGTATCCCAAGATCCTGGGTTGAGCAAATCTCTATGGCAGCTTCAGTGTTGCTCCAGAGCCTGGGTGTTGTAGCAGCCTGGGGGCAGATTGTCCCTGATGTTCTCCAAGTTCTTCACATCAGCCAGGATCCCATCTATGCTTGTCTCCAGCATATGGAGGTGGCCCCTCTGCTGACGCGCTCTCTCTTCCAGCTCTGACATCAAGGGCCGCAGCTGGCTGTTGATCTGGGTTTTGGCTCGGGAAAGCTTCTGCTCCAGTAAGACAAGCCCCTCTTCATCCACACTGCCAGGCTGGCCTAGTTCAGAGAACGCGAAAGGTGTTAACAGGGATGAGCTGTGGTTAGATCTCCTTCAACACACATGGGCCCTTCTGGACCCTACACTAATTCCTGTTTCCACCTGCCCATGAGCAGAGAGCATGCCATGCATTTTTAAAAGGCTTCTTTTACGGCCAGCCAAGTGGCTCAGTTGGTTAAGAGCTCACTCATCGAACTGCCCAGCCCGAGCTGAGCTGCCGCTGAGCTGCCACCAGCGGCAGCTCAGCTCGGGCTGGCATCGAACTGCCGTTGCTCAGAGCTCAGCTCGCACTCTTGAGTGAGCTCTTAACCAACTGAGCCACTTGGCCAGCCGAAAAGGCTTCTTTTAAAGGAGACGTAAGCTAGCAAAAATTCCGAGAGCACTAGCCTAGTTATTGTGTTGTGAACAGCCCAGTTCAAGCCTCTGAGCTCTGTAAAGCGATATAAAGCTGGGGCTTCACCTTTCATGTAAGGTCCACATTTATGCTCTGAAAAGATAAAGGCTGGAGGTCATAGGGGATTGAGTATTGTCCGAGGTGTCTGTCCAACACAGCTCACTGGGATTAGAATCAATCCCAAATGATGCTTTCCAAAACACCGAGGCAATATCTTGCTATTGGCCATTGGAAGACCTTTAGCAACTGGCTGGCCTTCAGGCTTTACAAAGGCCAAGGTATGCTGTGCTATTTGGCAAATGGATTCCAGCTGTGAGGAAATGATGCAAGATTTCATCCTGGCCAGACACAGTGGGAATCTAGCTAGCTATTAGTTTATTTCCAATATGAAATGTGGTCACATTTGTTCAGGTATGCTTTACCCATGAACGATATAAAACTGATGTCGGGATGAAGGGCACCTGACCGGACCCATTTAGTATGTACAGGTGTGAGTGGCCCTCAGTCAATTCAAACTCAAGGGCAGGTTGCCTCACCTATCTAAGCTGAGAGATAGCATTTGATTGCATGGGTTTATTATACCTAAAGTGATTAAACAGTTATTGTTCCAGGACTGAAGAGAGCAAATAGAGTAGAAACACCATAACAAAAATGTTGATCCAATGGCTCAGTCCTTCACTGGCGGGCAGGGCAGAATTCAAGAATTTAGGGGCCTATGACATGCAGAGAGAGTTAAGGAAACTTGGGGACAAGATAGCCACATTCATGGGGAGGTAGCATGGGCTATTCCAAAATAGCAGGAACCCTGGAGACAGAGAGACCTCAACTTGAATCCTGCCTCCACAATTCAGTGTATGATCTGCGGGACATTATCAACCTCTCTGAGCCTCAGTTTACCCCTCTGTGAAATAAATTAATGAAATCCACCTCATAGGACTTTAAAAATACTTAAATGATATTATATCACGAACACACCTGGTGTTGTGCCTGGCACATAGTAAATGTTTAATAGTCTCCATCTACCCTTCTCTTCCCATTATTTCATTTTCTCTTTAAAGGCCCTATTGAAGGTAAAGGTAAAGGTATCATTACCTTTTTCAAAACACTAAACAGAGCTGTTTAACAGAAGACTAAACTCTCAACTGGGGAGTACTCTGTTACCCTTAGAGGGTATTTTACTCTTTGGGGCTCACTGGATCCCAAAGCAGATCCTTTAGGATAACAACACAGACAACACTGGTCTCTCAGGGTGATGATGCCCACCGCACCCACCCACCCCCACGGAAAAACCAGGTTTTAACGTCGCTCTACTGAACTGAAAAAGCAGAACCCAGCTTTTTACTAAATGTTGCTGAAGTCATGACCAAATCCCTAGTCCACTGTCCGCTGCAGTCCAAGCCGGATCAAACAGGCCACATGAGGCTTTGACATCAGTTCTATTTACATCCAGAACTATAATTCAGATCAGTTTTCTTTTCGGAGGGATTCTATGAGGAAATCTGAGCTGTTGCCACCCTGTGCCATCAAATCTATTTTCTCCTAAAATTTTGTAGTATCTCATGGACTTACCCTACCACCCTCCATTTCTCCTGGGTAATTTCCCAGGTGACTCAAGTTTCCACAACTGGTTACGTCAAAGTGTATATAACTGTGGTTTGGGGAGGGACTAAGAGCAGAATCAACAAGTGATTCTTGACTTTCCAGGCTGGGAGAATCTCCCCCTCCTCACTTCCACTGCCTCCGAGCCCTCGTCTCTCTCCTCAATCATTTCAACAATCTCCTAACTGGTCTCACCCTGCCTTTTACCTAACCCGCCTTCAAGCTCTCCTCTACACAGCTGCCCCATGATCTTTCTGAAATAGACGGTGATAATGTTATTCTTCCGCTTACATCTGTCCACTGGCTCCTCAGAATCAAGGCTAGAATCCCTAGCAGGACTGTCAAGCGGTTCAGGGTTCTCTTTAGCTGTGAAGTTCAAATTCACAACTTACTTTGTGATCTGTGGGACATTATTGACCTCTCTGAGCCTCAAATATACTTCCCTAAACGCACCCAGCTCTTTGACCTACAGATTTTCACCTCCACGGGCAACAGGTGCTCAGGGATGGTTAAAATAGAGCCCGGAAAATGCACAGTAACCTGCCTGAAGTGCCTGGGCCTGGAAACAAAGCAAACTTCCTGATACCCTTAAAAGAAGTTGAGATTTCCATTCATTCGGGCTAGGTCTGGTTTGTCTTTTGAGAGAAGCCCTGGGGCATGGGGCTGGATTGTGGTGGGTACCCCGCATACCTATGAGGTGCAGGATGCTGTCCAATGCGTTGAGTGTGTCTTGGATCGTAACGCCAGCATTCTTGGCTCTGGTATCAACTCTTTGGGCTTCCGTAATTACCTGAAGTAAAACACATACAAACTCATCTTGAAAGGGCATTTCCCACAATGGCAAGTTTAAGGGGGTCCCTTGTGCAAAGCAATAGGAGCTCACCATCTGCACCGCGTCCTTATCCGTGTCAAACTCCTGCTCCTTCTTTGCCAGTTCTCCTTCCACTTCCCTCATCTCACTCTTCAGACTGGCCAGTCCCTTCTCCATGGCCAAGGCTCCATCTGCTGTCACATTGGCTTCCAAGTTCAGACTACCTATCTCCTGGGAGAAGAAAAGGAGCCAGGGACGGAAGAAGAGAGAGGAGTGAGGCACACAAACATTCCAAAGACAACTGCAGAAAAAATACAGCTGCAGCTGGGCCCTGATGGAGTAAGTTAGATGAACAAGGGCAGAGTCAGAGTTGGGGACACACCCTTCCCCACACTCTGCATGGGGTTATGTCTTGCGGGACTAGGAGGGTCAGCAGTGAGACACTGCTTCCTTCTCAGGTCAATGCTCACCAAGTGGTGAACACAAGAGGGACCCGCTGGGACCACGGAGAGGGTGAGAAACTCATGTCATTCTTTACTTCCTGAGATAGTTGAGTTTGGGGTGCAGAGAATGGGCTACAGCTTGGACTTTTGTTTTCATTAGAATAAATCTTCTCAATATCTTTATCAATAGCTATTATTAAGCACCAAATGGCAGATGTTTCTGTGCTGGAAGCCATCTAAAGGGAGGTGCATGAAATTGGTCTCAACCCTCAAGGGACCTAAAGTTAGGGATGATTTTGACAAGTTACCAAGTGGTCCAAGAGTGATGCCAAGCAGTCCAGGTCTCAAACCCAGTTCCCTCTGGGTTTTCCAGAGTTGCATAGCTTTCCAGAAGTCATGCTTAAGTAAGGACTACAAAGCTCTCTTCCATTTGAGAAGCACTCCTTCTCCTGGGGTGTTTAACATAGGGGCTGTAAGTGTGACTAGCCTCCTCTCCCCATTACACCAAACGCTCCTGGGAGAGCATGTCTCAGCTCCTCAGCACCAAGCACAGTGCTGGCCCATGGGGGAAGTAAAGGGAGAAATGAATAAGTGGAGCTTAGCCATAGAACAGGGACAAGGGATCTAGAACGCCACAATTTCATAATCCTGAATCAAAACATTGATGATAGTTGTTACAAGTTGCATTGTGTCCCTCACCCCTGCCCCAATTCATAGGTTGAAGTCCTACCACCCCCAGTACCTCACAACGTGACCTTATTTGGATATAAGGTTGCTGCAGATGTAATTAGTTAAAGTAAGGTCATACTGGAGTAGGGTGGGCCCCTAATCCAATGTGACTGGTGTCCTTATAAGAAGAGTTGGAGACACCCAGGGAAAAGGACCCCATGTGAGGACAGGCAGAGATGGAGCAATGCTGCTGCAAACCCAGGAATGCTAAGGATTGACGGCCACCACCAGAAACTAGGAATGTTTCTACCCAGAGTCTCCGCTGACATTTCGACTTCCAGCTTCCAGAACTGTGGAAGAATAAATTTCTGTTGTTTTAGACCATCCAGTTTGAGGTACTTTGTTATGGCAGCTCTAGAACACAAATACGATAGTCTATATTTTAAAAAGAAAACAAAAACAGTCTTGGATGGTTCTAGTGATGGTGTTGTCCAAAACGGCAGCTGAAAATGGGGTTTTCTAGCATTCAGTCAGTGATGGCCCTGTGAATCAATCAACCAAAGGGGTGACCAAGTGGATCTGGGGCCACCATGGACCACAACAAGACCCTGAGCCCTATGGGTTAAAATGGTCCCAATGCTCTCTCATTCCACATCACCGTTGTGTTTGGAGCTGCTCGTGCCAACCTGCATCTCCATGTCCCTTTACCTGTTCTATCTTGCTGGTGATCTCCAAGGCCTCCCTGGCTGCATTCTTTGCCCTCTGGGCATCAGCAGAAGCACCGCCCAGGGCCGCCTCTGCTTGCTTGGTCTTGTCACTAGCATCTGCCACCTTCTGGGTGATGTAGGAGAGTCTCTTCATGGCCTCTTCAGCTTCTGCTTTTCTGTCTTCAACCTGTAGGTCAAACTCTGAAATGAAGATAAGAAAACACTGCCATGAAGATGAAAACTAACTTACATAGCTAACTTACAAAGAATGATGAAAGCAGCTGAGGTTAAGAAAAATTCCAGAGTGTTATTACAGCCTGGGAATGACAGTGTGGGAAGTGGTGGCTATTACTCCTTCTTATTCCGGAGACAGCATCTTAAAGGAGGCCTTGAAAAGGCCATAATTAGTCATTTGCTTAGGAGACCTAATAATCAGCCTGCCCTGGGTCCCCACCTCTGCAACAGTCTTAAGACCCCAAAGGTAATCAGAAGCAGGTGGCATCTTTGAAGTCCAAAGTTTCAAGCTGGAGCCTTTAACATTAACGCTAAGCTGCCAATGACAATAGTTGATGGCAGGATGGAATGGGTAGAGGTACTTTCTCTGAAGAAAATCCCAAGACTTTAGGGATGTTTCCTTTTTGTCCTTTAATGAAGAAGCCTGAAACTTCTTCCAAGGCACAAATCAAAATTCCCTGGGATCTGGATGCTGTGACAAAGCTTGCTCCATCATCACTGCAAAGCAACCTCATTGGTTCTATATTGGAAACAAGTAGACTCCAAAAAAAAAAAAAAAAAAAGGAAAAATATCTGTATGGTAGTGGGATACTAGATCTGCGAGGGACCTTAACAGATCACTTAGTTCAACCTTCTCCCTTTAAAGAGGAGAAAATTAGGGTCTGGAACAGCGATGTGACTCGCCTATGGTGACACAGCCAGGTCAGCATAGTCATGTGGCCCAGCAGAGATCAGAACTCAAGCCTTCTGACATATAGTTCAGTTCTTTGCAGAACATCAAATATTAATGAAATTTTTCTTTAGAAAGTTACTTTTTAAGAGTCTATTAATATCCCAAATGTACCTATCACGTAGAGAGATCTATGAGGAATCAAAATAAACCAAAGTCATGGTTCTACCTTTAAAATATTCAGGTGAGCCGAACCATGAAACACTCACCTCTGAGGTTCTTTAAGATGTTCTCAACTTCATAAAAAGTGGCATTGCCCATACTTAGTGCTTCTTGAGCTCTGCTTTTAGCAAGGTTGGCACGGGAAAGCAATTGACCTGATTTCTGTAAATAGGCAGATAGAACAAGATTAGAGTAAATGTAACATACACTCGGGAAGTGCATTCCTGCCAGCAAACTCACTCTGACATGTTTCTCTTCGTGACCACAGAGTGCTATGATTCACCCAAGAGTCTATGGGTTCTACGGCAAACCTGGGAGAGAGCAAACTTTACAACCCGGTGACCCAAAGGATCCCATATAGAGAACAGTTTCAAACTCTAGTCCACTACCAGGGACAAGAATCATTGGGCAAATCATAATTTCAAACTCTAGAGATTTCCGGAAGCCAAGCTAGCAGATAGAGCTAGACCAAAATTGGACCGGGGGGGGGGGGGGGAACCTGAGTCCTGTTCCTAGATTGAAGGGCTGACTCAGTGGGTGGAGCTGAGGAAATTACATCAAGGTCTCTGTAGCTCACTGACTTCCTCTATAAGCAGCGGAACCATAACCTTTAGAAAGTGTTCAATGGTTCCTCTTGCTATATTTATTCACGTGGTAGGCATTCAATATACGTATATTTGTTGAGTGAATCAATTAACAAAACGATACCTGTATCCCATCCTTTCCATTCTGTAAGAGCTGCCGGGTTTCCTCTTCCCAGTTTCCCAGGTTGCTTTGCACACGCTTGAACTCATCCATATGTTTGGTCACCAGGCTTGAGAGAGAATCAGCTTTTTGTTTGATCCTCTTTGCTTCTACCTGTGAGCCCAAAGAAATGTGACTTTTTGCTCACCAGTTACCACACCAGCCTTCTTAGGACCTGACAACATGGTTTGAATACAATCATCCAGACCCAAAGTCTAATGGAAATGGGGCACTATGCCTCAGGAAAGTCAGGCAGCATGTCCCCCAGGCTTCAAACAGGTGTTTTTCTTTTTCAAATTTATTTTAAATTATAGTTGACTTACAATATTATACTAATTTCTGGTGTACAGCATAGAGAGTCAACATTTATATGCCTTACGAAGTCTAGTAATCAGCTGTCACCATATATCGCTATTATATTCTCGACTATATTCCCTATGCTGTACATACATCCTTGTGACTTATTTTATAACTAGAAGTTTGTACTTCTTAATCCCCTTTCCACCCATCCCACCACCCTCAAACAGGTTTTCTGTCTGTTTTTTTTTTTAATTATTATTTTATGTGTTAGTTAATATATACATGGGAACATTTTTGTGGGAATCACTGTGAGCAATTTTTGCTGTCGGTAGAAAGCTGAATCTTCTTAATCCAATAAGTTTGGGATTGATGACAAGAACAATGCAAAACTTGTGAGAAAACACAAATCTTCTGAATGGCTGTACATAGAGATGTACTATAGACTGGACGTGAATGTAAATATCAAATTTTATCTATAATAATTTCCCACCGGTTTCAGCAGTACCCAGAACTAGGGGAGAGACATAAAACCTTTATCCACTAATAGTAGCTTCAGGATGTGAGCCAAAGCCTTTGCAGAGATCAAGATTGGGGTGAAAGAACAAGGAAATGCATCATGAAAAGGATAAATGCTCTTCCTAATCTAAGCAGGAAAGGTCAACATGGAGACAAAACTGGATGATTGAACGATATTATGGAACTCCCAGAGAAGAAAGCATTATGGCCCTTCTTCTGTACATCAGGATACAGGTGAGGTGCTCTTACCTGCAAAGACTGATCATTCACTCCCTGAAGCTGAGACATAGAATGCAGAAGTCGCAGACTGTGCTGATAAGACTTATCTGCTTCAATGTCAGATTGAGTGACCTCCCTGGACAGCTGCTGGGCCAGGGACTTGGCTTTCTCCAATCTGCGGGGCAGGGGTGGGGTGCGGGGAGGACTTTGAGAATTCACTCTTTTTATTAAAAGCAAAAACCCATCCCTGTTGTTTTAAAAGTATGTGGTTGGAATTATCAGAAGAACCAGATGAGGGAATGTGTCAGATATGTGTCCTTCTCCATGATATAAACATAAGCCTCCAAGTTGATAGAGATTTGGTCAACTTTCCCATTTCTTGATAACATAAATATATCATTTTTATATCCTCCATGCCACCAGCTGCGTTTACTCACATCCTTCAAACACTTCAGAGGGTGACCACAGCTCCAAGCATGCAACCTCTCAGTCAAAACACAAACTTTACTTAGATGAATGAATTTATTCTTCTTCTAGCCTTAAAGGCATTGCTTTCCCCCAAAGTAACACTCGCATTTTCTTGCCCTTCTTATTGTTAATATATTTTTAAAGAAACGTGGGCCCCCTCCAATGTGATTTCCATTATACCCTGGGAGAAGACAGATTACACGGGTCGCAGGAGGATCTATTGAAACATACTTTCCCACAAGCCCTTGCACCATGGAGCCGTCCAGGCTGCTGCTTCCGCCTCCTTCCCGCAGAGCCTTGTGTGCCAATGATAGAGCTTGTTTGGAATAATCTTCAGTTTCCCTTGCCAGTTGCCCCATGCTGTTGGCTGACTCAACATGGCTGAAAGAATTAAAAATAAAGAATTTGAGTTTGCACAGCAAGAGCTTCCTTTAGGCCTTTTATTTAAATGAAGGGAGGAGGGAACTGGTTTGGCTAGAAAAGCCAAACAGAATTGACCCAATTAGGCAGAATTAGAGGAACTAGTAAGAAGCGGAAAGTGTTCAGGAGATGTAGCCTCATGTCATAGACGGTTTGGTGATCATTTCCATTTATGGCATAATCAGAAGACTGGGGTGGGGAGTGGAGATGGGTGGGAGCCGTATCAAGGTGATGAAATATTGCATTTGTATGTTGTTTTCTTCAGGAAAACAAAAACCTAGGTCTTATTTCATCCAGGATCCAACCCCCTACTCACATTTGTTGCAACTCTAAACTGGGCCTGCCATTAGGGGGGACAAAGCCTGTCAATAAAAGTCCCCGCGTGCTTTTTTCCTGGTTCTAGAAAATGATAAAAACAAGCTCAGGAGCCAGGTCATGCTATAAAAACACAAGCCAGTCCCCTTTGGCTGGCTGAATGCCATCTGGGATTAACAGAGCCTTCCTGCTAGCCTGCTGAGTACTGGGCTCCAAGCAAACTTCTTCAACATAGTAGGATTTACAGTCAGGCAAGAACTAAGGAGCTACCTGTTTTCATGGGGCCTCGCAGAGCCAGTTTTCAGGAGGAAGTCCTCCCCTCTGCAGACTTGGCCCCACAGGCTGGCAAAGACTCGTTGCTACTTGTTCTCAGGCTCAGTGTGGGAGCCTGGGAGTCCCTTAAAGCTGCGGAGTGTTCTTTTCCAAGGGCTGATTCATTTCATGGGGCCTGAGGAATCCCATTTGACATACACCAAAGCCATACTGTGAATCATAGACAAATCTGGGAAAGAAACACCCTGGCCCCCAGCTCCTGCCAAATGAGGATGCCCGGTGGGCACCTACATACACTAAAAGCCAAGTGGTTAAGAAACAGCTTTAAGACAGAGGGATGGCTGCAAAGAGCCTGGAGGCCATGCATATGCAGCTTAGGGCCTGAACCCCTGCAGTGCTTTCAAGTCTGGCCTTGCAGAAGTGATGTGAAGCAGAAGGGCTCTCTCGTAGTGCTTACCTGTCTGCCAATCTCATGGCCTCCTGAGCCAGACTTTTAAAGCTATTTGGCCCCACATAGTGCTCTGAGGGAGGGATGTTCTGTGAAAAAGGAAAATTGATTAAGACTTTGCACTTGACCATGGAGCCTCAGCAGGTTCTGCATCTGTCCCGTCAGAACCGCCTGTCATGAGCCACCACAGCATTTGAGTCCCGAGTCACCAGGATGATTACAATAAAAAGAAATACAGACAAGAATAAAGTAGAGATCTGTGTTCAAAAAAGTCTGTATATAGATATAGATGCATTCAAAATACATACATGTTTATATTTTCATATGTATTTAAAGTCTAGTAGAATATAAACCAAGTTTTAATGGTGGCTACTTCTTAGTAATGGGATTATAGGGAATTTTTATTTTCTAAATTTTCTACAATAAACACAAGAAAAAAAATCAATGCACATTCTTTTTTAAATAATTTCCTCAGAATATCTGATTATCTTCTAATTCCCTTAATTCATCTCCCACCTACCCATTTACATCATTGTTAACCTTGTCTTCCTTATTCAGAAACAGATGAGTGCTCAAATTTCTCCCCACTACCACACTCCAAATTGCATCATTAAATTCACAGTGGCAACAAATTTTTTCCCATTTTTCCAAACCATGTCTTCATTGGGTTCCTTCCTTCCTTCTTTCCTTCTTTCGTAGCTTCCTCCCTTCCTCCCTTCCTTTTTTCCTTCTTTCCTTTTCATTTGTTCTTTTGCTCATTTATTCATTCATTCATGCAGAAAACAGTAATCACAGCCATATACTGTGCTATGGGCTGAGAGTGTAAACATGAACAGATTTAAATTCTGCCCTCTGGAAGCTAACCAGCTAGAAGATATGCAGAAAGAAGGGAGAAGAGGGGCCGGCAGAGTGGCATGGTGGTTGGGTGCTGGCTTGGGAAGCCAGCGGCCCCGGTTCGGGTCCTACATGAGGGCCAGTGACACTGACCTCAAAATAAAAAAGAAGGGAGAAGAGACAGGGTCAAAATGAGGATACGGTGAGCAAGAAACAAATTCTGGAGAAGAATATAAAGTAGTCAAGCGGGAAGCTACAGTACAAAAGGAGTCATGACTGCACAAGGGAGAAAGTCCAACTATCTGCCCGATGACCTGGAAAATCTGAGAAACGGCCAGTGATGTCGACAGGTGGTTCTCCCAATACAGTATGCAGTCTCAGGACCCTACCCCAGCACCGCCTACCGTGTTTCGTAGGGAAGACTGGCTTTCCTCCAGGCTCAGGCGCATCTGAGTGACGAGTCTGCGAACATCCTGAACTCGGCTCTGATACTGACCACCCAGGGCCTGAATTCTCTCCACTGCCATCTTGAGGTCATCCAGGCGGTTCCGGTAACTATTCTCTTGGCTCTCTGCCTTGGTCAACTGGAGATTAAGCGATCTTATAGCACCTGAACACCAAAACAGAAAGGGAAGATAAGATCTTTCAAAGTCAGCATAGAGTGATCAAATGTCATAGAGGGCTGAAAAAGTGACTTTGACTGGCTTATATCAAAATGGCGAAAACCCAATAAATGAATGCATGAAACTGCTCTTGTATTGCCACCATTCAGGTCCCAGGAGAAAGTCACAGGCAGTCTCTCCCCTTCTGCAAGGGCTGGGCAGACACCTGCTGAACGGATACCCACAGAAGAGTCTATGGCCTAGTGTGGCAGTGCTTTCTAGGACTATGGATTCTCCCCCGTCTGAAGGGAGGCTGGCTGTCATCACCTTCTGAGAGCTGGGCTTCTCTCAGAATGTCCTGCAGGGCCTGCTCGGCCCGCTGCATCCTGCCTTCCAGCTCTGCGTGGGGCACTCCTCCGCCACCTTCCTGAGCCTTTGAAAGCAGGGCCTCCAGGCTCCGGAGCTGCTGCACAAACGGACCCATCTGAAACGGCACAGAACAGAGATGATGGCTGAGTACCAGGTTCCCGGGGATAGTGGCTAAAAGCCCAGAAATGCTTGGCATGTCATGGTAGTTCAGACTGCAGACTCTAGAGCCTAAACTCTCTGGGTTTGAGTTTCAGTGCTACTAGCTGTGTGACCTTGGGCATGTCACTTTCTTTATCCATAAGATGGGGATCATAATAATATCTCCTAGAGCTATGACTTGAACTAAGTGCTTTAATATTTGTACAGTGCTTACAATAGTGCCTAGAAAACAGGAAGTGCCATAGAGGGCTGGTTTAATAGATACATTTTAAAAACAGGTTGCATTTGTCCTACATTTGGGGTTCTCTTTGGGCTCTTTCCTCCCCCACACCTCACCCCAGCAAAGTAATATTTAATAATTAACAATAACATCAATTTCATTCTTCTCTGGAATCTGAATGAGAAATTTCCAGAGGCCATTCATGTTTCGACAGCCTTGATACCTGCCAGACTTCTCCTATCTTTTGTATGTTTAAGTTTCTTTCATTTATTGCACTAGAACATCGCTTGGACAAACATCCTAGAAAGTGGCATATTATAGTCGAAAGAGCACTGAACTCAGAGTCAGGGGACACGGGAGGTGGGGGGAGGGAGGATTCTCTGTTCCACCTGGCCATGTGACTTTAAAAACTGCAAATATTTTGAGACTTTGCTTGCTCAGTGACAACTGAGGTCAGAATGCTTTTTATTTTCTCCCAAACTTGACTAAGTGATCATGAGTACCAAAGGGGAAAATATCTGCAAAGGGGGTTTTGAAAATGGTATATATAAGAAAATACATTTGAAGGATTATTACTGGGATACAAAATTTTTTAAATATAGCAATTTTAAAGAAAACAATAGTCATCCTCACCCACATCCCCAGGAGACTAGGAGGGGCCTAGATGTGTGACGGCATCACTTCGTAGACACTTACAGGTGTTACTCGTGGGGGTGAGGGTTGGTTATCAGGCTCACCTGAGTCTTCACCTGATCGTAGCAAGCTGGGCAGCTGGTTAATGCTGCATGCTCACAGTTGAGGCCATCAAATCCGGGCTTGCAAACACAGCTGCCATCACTCCGGCACTCCACAGGCTCGGAGCCCGCTGGGTTACAGTTGCAAGCTAGAGACAGAAGACAGACAAATAGGAAGCATTCATATCATGCTGGTTCCAGAAACTGGAGGTGTAGCAAAATAAAAGGGGGAATCAAGTCACTCTTCCTATTGTGTCATCGATTCATATTGTGTTAGATTCATCTCTTGGCTATGCCTCCAAGCACATTCTGAATACATATCGGTTTTAGGACTCATCTGGCAAGCGTGTGTGTGTGTGTGTGTGTGTGTGTGTGTATGAAGAAATATTACAACTGTCCATCCTTTTGGGTTGCACTAATGTTTTTCCTCCTGTTAAATTGGAAGCCTGTAAGCGAGTCAGGCTTTGCTAGTCAGCCTTTGCTCACAAGGTGAATAACATTTCCTCTGGGCCTATTATGTACTAGATGTGGACATCTCCCTCTATTTTACAGGTGAAGAAGGTGAGCTCAGAGAAGTTAAGTAACTTGTCCAAGGTCACAGAGCAAGTAAATGGCCAGCTGGAATGAGAACTTGGAAAGAGCCAATGCTCTTTTCCTTCGGCCCTGCTGTCTTGGAGGTAGGAAAAGCAGTAAGAAAGCAATGCCTTTATTCGTTCAGTCAAATTGATGGAGCACCTACTACATGCCATGTTATGTTCTAGGAGCTGAGGATATAACAGTTGCTGAGATGTTGCTGTAATGGAGTCAAGGAATCCTCTGGTTGCTCTATCTTTGTGCTCACAAAATGCTCAGCATATAGTAACGTGATCACATAAGTGTACTGTCGTCACTTGCTTACATATTTGTGTGTCTTTCTTAGGAGCATATGAGCTCTTTGGGAGCTGGGACTGACTTATTCATCCTTATAACCTTAGCATTGAGCCTTACGTTGGGTACCTGGTAGGTGCTTGACCAAAGATAGTTGAGTGAAAAAACAAACGTATGGCCTAACAGCCAGTGAAATCTCTATTAATAGGACCTTATAGCTGGAATTCATAGTTTATAGTGTACTTTCTCATATGCTCTTTTATCTTTGCTGCCATGTTGTGTTCAATATTATTCATCCAATGAGGAAACTGAAGCTTAGAGAGATGAATTGGTATAATCAGCATAACACAATAGGTATGTTAAAAAGCTAGGCTTGAACTCAACACTGCCAGTGTGCAGGCTCTTCCTATGCTGGGGTACTTTCTTGCACATCACAGCAAACGCACAGGTTGGGGTCTGGGCAGGTGAGATTCATGCCCCTGGGTAGAAGCCCCAGGTTGCGTGGAGGTCCTTAGGCATTTCCCAGGGTGTGAGCAAAAGGCTCTGGGCTCCCTGCAGACCTCCTGGGGAGCCAGGGGTCCTCCAGTCTGCGTCCCTAGAGCCACTCTGGGCCTTATAATAAGTTCTGGGCACCAGGCTAGTCGGGGACCTTTGCGAATAAGGGGTATGTCTGTGGGGCAGGCCAGCTCCCTAGAACTAAACTTGCCTCTTGAATGTAACCTGTGCAGAGGTTTGAAAGAAGGCTGCGCAAGAGGACCTCTCTGCACATTCATGCTTTGATCTGAAGCGGCCCTAGGAATGTTCCATGATAGCTGCTGCTTTGAAGCCGAGTTTCTTCAAGAGACTTTCTGACAGTTACCTTTCCATACATCAATTACACTGACTTCCTGAGAGGGTCTCTTAAACTGCTTTACAGCCCACTCCCCTCCCCACCTCAGTTTGCTCAGGCTTAGTCTTGAGTCATTTATTACTCTCTGGTAACAGGTGTGGCGCCACTTCCTGGCCAACCAGCCTGGGCACTGGGCAGAGGAAGTGGCCCCATTTTATCTCCTCTTCTACTTAAGAATGTAAACCTGACCTTTTCCACTTCTCCCACCCAGCTTTAACCCATTCTACATCCTCCAGCGCTGCCTTCCAGCCCTGCTACAAGGGAAAGTGGTGGGAAGGGCTAGGACAGGTGAAAGGTCCGGGCTGTTCATGGGCCTGCTGGTTAGAGAAACCAAAGTAGCATCAGGCTAGTAACTGCTGTTGTACGCTCTCACATGTGTACACACCAGCAGGCTTACGTGTACACACACACACACACACACACACACACACAGTCACATACACACTCTCACACACTCACACTCACACACACACTCACATACTCACACACACACACTCCTACCTCGACACTTGTCCCCTGGATTGGGAGCCAAGGGGTCCCCAAAGTAGCCTGCTTTGCACTGGTCGCAGTGGACACCGTCTGTATTGTGGATGCACTTGAGACATCTGCCTGTCAGACGGTCACAGTTCCCGGAGGCTCTGGGGTCTACATTGTTGTTGCACTGACAGGGCTGACAAGGCCTCACTGGGCCCCGTTCCCCAAAGGGGTCCCCAAAGTAGCCATCGGCGCAGAGCTCGCAGCGGGCACCTGGAAAAAACAAACAGCCAAGCCCAGTGGTCACCTATGGGTGGCAAGACCAGGTACAGAGGCCGAAAGTCCAAGTGGCCACCCAGAAGGGCTTCCACCCTGAACCCCAGAACAACAGCCTCAGGAGCAGGCACCCAGGGTAAGGAGGTGGCTCTTGTCTCCAGGGGTCACAGGTTTAAGGACACAGCAGCACCAGGTGGAGGCTTCCTGCCAGTCAACCAGATGGTTGGGAAAAGTCAGGTTTGGGGCAATATGCTCAAGGCTGCTGCCGAAGAATGAGCTCTTCCTTCAGACCGACCAGCAGAGAGATGGGACATGTAAAAGGTCACTAAGGTTTTCCTTCTTTACCTTAGTTCGTTTTTTTAAAAAACTGAGTTTAACCATGTATTTTGTCTGAAAACATCTAATTCCAAGCCTCCTAAAACAGCTTTAGATGTTTCCTCCCCATATACTCTGTGCTTCTTCAATCCGCTTCACCCCAGGGCATCAAAATAGCCTTATCTTTAGACTGAGCCCACTTAGATTAACCCCAAGTAATTCTAATTCCCGAGAAATTCCTTGGAACAGAAGCTAGATACTCAAATTCAGGGCCTGAGGACAGGGTGACGCAGGCGCTGGCCTTACCAGTGACCCCGAGGGGGCAGTTATTGCACACCACATCCTCTGTCTCGGGCATCACCGAGCAGCTGAACCCATTGCGACAGGGGCATGGCTTGCAGCTGCGGGGGTCGCGCGGATCATTGTAGAAACCAATGGGGCAGTCAGCACACTCGATGTCAGGGTTTTCATCTCCTGAGTAACATTCTCCTGGGAGGCGGAAAAGAGCGGAGGGAGGGGCAGAGAAATGAGCAGCGTAAAACTCCAATTCCTGCCATCTAGATGATATTGTGGGGATCGGAGCTGCGTAACTCAAAGCCTTCCTTTCTGAAGCTTTTTTCAGTGTTTGAGCAGTGGCATTCACTCTGCCCCGGTACCAACTCTAAACATGGCCACGAACCTGACACTCATCCTCACTCTCCCATGCTCAGTAGACATACACTCCCTTTACTCTCCATAGCTTAGCACTGTGCCCCCTGCCCCCACGGCCTGTCAGCACATCACCCAGGCCCTGACACTGGCTTTGATCTTCCCATACAATTCTTGCAACTGGACACCGACTCCCCCACCCAGCAATGAACCGTGACAGCCATTTCCTGTAACCTAGCACCTTTCCCACAGCCTTGGGGCATTTCCATAATGAAAAGGGTTGAGTGTAATACAGCACCTTGCCCATCTTCCCCGATTCCAGCCCTCCTTTCCTTAATCCTTTCCCATCTCTGTAATGAGTTCAGGCACAGTCTTTCTTACACAGCTCTGTCTCTTCCACGGGAGACCCCAGTCACCTGGCTGCATCCCCAGCCACCTGGTCCAGGTGTCACTTCATTTACCTGTATCAGGATCGCAGGTCCCTCCCCCTTGGCAGTTACATGGAATACAGGTGCCAAAAGGTCCCAGTCTGGCTGAATCTCTCTTGTAGCCAGAAGCACAATCCTGGCAGAACTGCCCCTTATACCCAGCAGGGCACACACATTGTTCAACCCAGGGTGCTGGGGCTCCTGAGATGGGGCGGGCTGAAATCAGGGTCACGTTATCAATGTACCCCGTACCTGCAATAGAGAGAACAGGTTGGAAGGAGCAAGCGGGAAGGCCTCAAGATCGAAATCAGGCCTCTCTTTGGATTTTACTCTTCCTAAGTATCAAAGACAGGCAATGTGCACTCACAATGCCATGTGTACAGCAGTACAAGCTAGTCCATCAGGATGGAGTGCACAGGCTTTGGGGACAGAAAAATCCGTTTCCATTCTGGCTCCACCCTCACTAGCTGTGTGAATTGGGCAAGTCACATAACCTCTGCACGGTTGCGTTTCCTCAACTGCAGAAGAGAAGTAACGGAGGGAATCTACCTCCCATGCTTGTTGTGACAATTAAATGAGACAATGCACATGTTCTACTGTTCTACTCTGCTGTCAGCAAGTAAAGATTCCATAAGTTGTTAGGAAACACGTTTTCTACTTCTCGCTTGATTCACCGCATTAGTGACATGGAAATGGCCCATGCTTCCTTTTTATATGGGTGCTCAAAAGCTGAAGGCATTTTCATTTAAAGAATTTTGATCAGAACTAGGAGGATCCAACAGGTGAAGTTCAGCGAAAGGAGTTAAGAGAATACAAGGTGATGTTCACACGTGGTAGCATGGAGTATAATCCCCAAAGAAAAGCTACTCAAGGAATAAAGACGGCTGTGGTGTCCATCCCATTTTCCAGCTAAGGGGAAGTGCCCGTTTGTGGAAGATAGGTTATCTTTTTCCAAGGATCAGCTTTTAGCGAAATACGGACACTATTTTAGCAAGGTAACATCATTCATTCCTCATTGGTGCTGACCTCTTTTTAGAGAAACATTTCTGTTTAACAACTTCTGGAATGTAAAAGTTTAGACGCGATCAGAGACTCCACATCAAAGTCATCAGTAGTTTATCTACTTGTTGGGGTAGCTGCACCTTAGAGAGCCGGAGCCAATTGAACCCAAACCCGAGAAGAAAGAAATTCATTGCTCCTAGTCACTTACTGTACTCTCCATAGGTAGCTCGGATCCACAGGGCAGTAAGGTTCCTCAGTAACCTTCGGTACTCAAAGTAACTCATCTGGGGGCTCCAGTGACTGCTTGGATGTTCATTTAATCTGCATGATTTTAAAGCAAAAGCTTAAAAATGAACTTTTAAAATTTTATCATTTGTATACCCTGATACCAGTCATGTTCCATTGCAGAACTGCTTAGAGGGGGATGCAGGACCAGTAGCCACGAACATGGCGCTTTCTCACTCCCTGGGGAGCACAGTCCCCGCAGGACATGATGGAAGCCAGGGTGGGAGCAAGAGCTCCAGGGGTCGTGGCATCCAGCGCTGCTCCCAGCCCTCAGAGACCACTTTCTATTCTTGGTCATGCAAAACCTAAAATTAGAAACCTCTCTGAATTCAGGAAGCTCTCACCCTCCAGAGACACCATTCATTTGTGGTTTTGCTGTTTAAATGATTTCTTCTCTGAGCACATTTCACTTACCTTTTTTTGAAAAGTCACTTTACACCTTCTCCGTCGTCCACATCTAATCCGCCTTAATTTGGCATCATAGTGCCTCACTACGTCCCACCACCAGCCCCTGCACTGTTGCTTTTTATGTGGTTTTGTTTTTTCCTGGAATACCTCTTCCAGGAATAGCCCTGACCCTTTCGTTCATTAAACAACAGTTTACTGTGCACTTGATTTGGGCCAGAAGCTGTATTAGGATGAAAGATACAGAGACAACTAGGATGAAGCGATCAGCGTCCACCCAGGGCAATCAGAAGACAAATAAGTATGATACAGTGCAGTGAGTGGGGTAAATGCATGCACAGGATGCCACAGGAACTCACAAGGTGACTGTGACTTCACCTGGGATTCTGAGAAAGCTAATGCAAAAAAGAACCTATAAGCTGAAAGAATAAGTGAGCCACGCTGAGAAAGTGGATGGAAATGGCTATTCCAGGTGCGTGTATCACTAGAATAAGTTGTTCAAGTTTATTTGGTTATTCAAGTACACAATTGTATGTGTGTTGTGGGTCTTCTAACTCTATTCCCCTTCCCTCCGCCCTGGGTTAGTTAGACCCCAACAAGCCTCGCACAAACTACTGTGAATGTTACCTACCCAAACTCTCTTCCACTGGGCATTTGCCCCCAGCCTGGTTAAGCTGCTTCTCCACCTCCAATTTCTCAATAGCTCTCCATCATCTTACAGCATGGACAAGATCTCAGCACCTTGATATGACATACAAGGCCCATCGTGCTGGGTCTTGTTCCAGTCTTTTCAACCATATCTGTCCATCTCCCCAGTACAGGCTGTGTAGTGGCTATACACATCGCTTGCCAGTTCCCCCTGTATTATGCCTGTCCATATCTTCACATATATTCATACGTACAGGTTGATTTGATTTTGTCTTTGGGAAAGCCGGGTGCTTTTTTCTGTTCTCAGCCTGCATGCTGCCTCCTCTATGAAGCTTTCCCTGACCCCTCCAGGCAGAAGTCGGCACTCTTTCCTCTGCTCCCCAGTTCCCATGAACGTGCACGCCACCAAAGCAATTATTGCACTGTGTTAGGTTTGCTTTTTGACATGTTATAGATCCTACTACAGCAAGAACCCTTGGAGGACCAAGACCATATTTCTTCATCTTGATTTCCAAGCTGCTCATCAGCACTGAGCACTTAGGAGGCACAGCCCCCGTCCCAGACCTCTGTGTACCCACCATTCACAATTCCCATTCTACAGGGAAAGGTGCAACCTCCTTAGACACACAGGGCCATCCGTGACCTCATCTCCACCCCTGGCTCTGACCTCACTGTTCACTGTATTCCTCTCCCCCACGCCATACTCCACTCATGCTCAACTACTAGGAATTCCCTGCATCACAAAATGTCTTCAAGCATGAGATTTCCTTTGCCTAGTTAACCTTTCCCCCTTTTCTCTCTTTAGAGAGCTGCTGCTCTTCCCTTGTCACACCTTCTTGGAAAGTTTTCCATGATCCCTCCAATGTTGGTGAGTGGTGCCTATGGGTGTCCACCTGGTCTGTCTCATTTGCTTACAAGCTGCACTGTGCTCATCTGTTTATTTTTCTCTCCCACTCGCCTGTCAGGGGCTTCAAGGCAAGAATCATGTACTGTCTCAGCACATAATACCATGACTGTTACATAAAAGGTGCTCAGAATAGTTCGTTGAAATAATGAATGAATGGTTGGACGAATGAACAATGGAACTAGACTTCAATCATAGTATAGTCATTCATTTTACCTGAATGTGTAAGTCTTGGTGATTCCACAAGGCAGTGTCTTGCCAAGTGGGATCAACGGAGCTGTGATCTGTAGACCAGCACCTTCCAGGATCACGTCGTGGGCAGATGGGTGTCTGCCTCCCCTGTCCACACGGTAGTCAAAAGACAGGCTTTGCCCATAGCTCACCTGTTGATTCCCAAGAAATTTGGCTGGGGAATAAAATTTGAAAAGGTTAGGAGCAGTTGTGAAACTGGAAAAGCCAACAAATGAGTAAGTTTGCTGGCAATGTCTGTCGGGACTCCTGTATTACTCACCACTGCTACCCCATACCACCATTCCAGAAGAGCCACTTGGTGGCACTGGACATGGCCATAATGCCACTGGCTATGAAGGAGGATTAGTGACTGAAATGTTAAAAGGGGCTCGGTATAAGATAATTCCATCTATTAGATGATGCATAGTATGGCCCTATGACAGACCCATATGTAAAGATCCCAGGTGTATCGGCAATAGTGCCATTTGTTACAGAAAGTTTTGGAGTTTACAGAATGCTTTCACAAACATCATCCCATCTGATGGCAATGATCTTGGAGGTAGGCATTACCATGTCACAGCTGACAGAACTGAAGTTTGGAAAGGTTTAGAAGGCAACTTACCCAGGAATCTCATGTCAGCTAAGGACATGAACCAGGATTAGAATTCTAGCCAGAGCTTTTCCATCCAGCTGTTCTATACTATATACTACTCACTGATACATATTTTTTAAATTTACAAGTGGTTAAAGCTTTGAGAAATGCCTTGTCTTTGCCATCTTCTCAATAGGCCCACAGGCTTAACCATAGTCCTTAGATCTTGTCTTGTGGGAAATCTAGAAACTTCTCATTGGATTAAAGTATGGGGTTGTTGGAAAAGTCATGATGCATTTTTGCAATGAAAAAATAGAAAAAATACATCATGATTTTTCCGACAACCCAACAGGGCCCTCACCCAGGTCTGACCGCCTGGACACCCAGTTCTGCTCTATTGTGCCATGACTGTCACATTGGGCTAAAGCCCCAACTGTCCTCTGGAGATACTGCTGCCATGAACACCAAGTGATATGGTTTCCAGCAAGTCCATTTCTCTTTCATGGCTTCCAGGTCTTATGAGCTGGCGTTGATAGGACAAATACATACCAGGGGCTACAAAATAGACAGGGTCTGATCGCCGTGCTGAGCTAAACACATCCCGATGGCGCTGTGACCAATGGAGCTTTGCAGGAGACCCGTTTCTTTGGACAGCCTTCCAGCCATCAACATCTGGAACACAAATAAAACCACTCTGCATTCAGATAAGCCATCTATTGAGGTAAACAAGGCAAGGCTTGCTTGCCAAAAAGTCCTATCAGTGACTAGCCAGTGGGGTTTTCTTACTATTTCCACACTCATGTACATTCCTCTCAGTGTGGGTCTCAACCCGACCCGCCTCCCACACCACAGCTGCTTTGACTCTTGTAAGGAGTAATTTGGATTTTTATTTTATTTATATAAGCAGGGTCTGGCCTTAGTGAGATAAGAGGGTCCAGTATGTGTAAAGAGAAACTCAGCGTTGGAATCATCTCAGTTTCCTATGCTTTTATGGTGCGTTGTAGCTTGCTAACTCATTTCACAGAAATCAGCTCATTTCATGTAGGTGAAAGCAGTATGATTAGTGAATGTGAATTCCAGGAA
Source organism: Aselliscus stoliczkanus (assembly GCA_033961575.1). NCBI lineage: Eukaryota > Metazoa > Chordata > Mammalia > Chiroptera > Hipposideridae > Aselliscus > Aselliscus stoliczkanus. Next base: position 67,619,724 of record CM066739.1, on the reverse strand, counting down.
AACTCTCATACACTCCCTCAATCCCATGAGTGATTCTATGTGGTTTGGAAACAGCTGAGGGTGGGAAATGCAGGGAGAAGAAAGCCTGGTCTCTTTTTAGTTATTCTTTTAAGTTATTCATACACTGGGATGAGGGAACTGTTCAGCTATATTTTTTCAAGACATCAGGTTTGCCTTATTGTCTTGTCAAAATAACGTACATTAAAAGCTAGAAGAGAATTGCTAAAGTTGACTTGCGGATCCCATCCCATGGAGGGTGAGGGGATTGTCTGTAAGCACAGAGCCCTATACAGTGTCGACAACAAAATTCTGGAAAACAGAACACTTTACCTTGATGGAAGTCAGAGGTGATTTTATGGACACTGTAGTCTCCTGAGCTGCGGCAGCTGGCTGAATGCCCATAGCAAAAACACTGGGTACAGCCCTCAGGGTTTCCCCCATCCAGGTGGTAGTACCCTGGTCGACACCTGCAGTGGCATTTCAGAAGTCAGGACAATATTATAGGTTATTTCTTATTCCATATGGAGAATACGATGACTGATCTATTCTCTCACCTACCCATCCCTATTCATTCCCAGAGGTGGGAAATACTAAGTAGCATGTACCACCCTCAACCCAGATCACCTGGGGGACAATCACAGCTCCCCGCAAAGAGAGCGCATGGGGAACCTGCACTTCCGCTCCCTCTGGTAGAGCAGAATCATGTTTGATCTTTGGGGAGGGATTGAGTGGAGGTCATGTGGGTAAGACAGGGATATGCAGAACTAGCCCTTCCCCCACCAAGAGCTTCATGGGGGCTAAAGGGTGGGAGGCAAATGCTCCAGCCTAGCACTTGGCTGTGTGACCCCTCCCCAGACCCCTAGGTGCTGCCCACCATCCCTGTCCCTTGCACCTGGGCTCTGTCCCACAGGGGAGGGCCAGGTGAGGATATGGCAAAGGATGGCTAGAGGCTCTCTACAAAAGCAAAGTGTAGGCTGTCATTCACACTGTGCACCCAGCTCCAGCTTCTCTGAGTAACACAGCTGCCAGACAAGCCCCAGATGTTGGGATCACAGAGAAGAGGGCAGGGGAAGCTGAGGACTCCTCGCTTTTTCTCTGTTCAAGTTAACTACATCCTTCTACATGAAATACCACCAGGAACCTATGTGTACTCTCATTTAATCCTCACTAGAACCCTATGAAACAGGAATTGTTATTTCCAATTTTCTTAGAGGAAGAGGCCAAGCCCAGAGTGGTTAAGAAGCTTGTTCGAAGTCATTCAGCTGGTAAGTGGTTGAGGGAAGATTCAAACTTGGGTATAATTACCTCTAAATCATGTAATCTAACCCACTGGCCCATATATTGGGAGCATGTGCAAAATCACAGAAAAGCAAGTTAGCTGTGATGCTTCAGAGAACAGCTGGACATAAATAAGCATGGTTTTTCTTCTCTACAGGACAAGGGTTAAAAAAAGGCCTTCCAGTTTCTATGGAGGTAACCTATAGATTAAAAGAGATTAAAAAAACCAAAAAGGAAGGAGGGAAAAAAGGAATGAAGGGAGGGAAAGAGGAGGGTGCCCAGAAATGGTGGGAGGGCCTGAAAAAGGAAGGGAGGGGAGAAGAAGGGAGGAAAGGGAGGGGAATCAGGCAAAACTAACCATAGTGTTCAGGGATGCATCTGCATAATAAATTATGAAGAAAAGTAAGGAAGTGATTACCATGGAAGTTAGAATAGTGGTCGCTTCTGGGAAGGAGGGAGGAGGTTGTTGTTGGGATGGCATGCTGTTTTAGCAAAGGCTTAGTTCACATGATCAGTGGTGCTGACAACGTTTGTTTTATGTGGCTTTCTATTTCTTCGCTATATTTTGAAATTGAAAATGTTTTCCCAAAGTGACTCCTCTTTTAACCCTTCAGCTATGTTTTCCCACCCCCGCCTCAGCCGCAAAGAACCCCCTGAAAGCCCAAGCTCAGTATGTGTGTGGCATGTCTTGTGCCCAGGTGGAAGCGGCTGGCAGGATGCCAAAGAACTGCTTTCTTGTTTGTAAGGAAATGAGGAGGCAGCCTCTACTTCTGGGGCCAGGCTCACAGCTCTGTGCTCACAACAATCTCAGGGAAGGGCAGAGTTTTCAGTCTGAGCAGACTGTACTTAAGGAATGTCCTGCGGCCACAGCTGAGGGTGGATCTCTCCTCACTGGGCCACCTGCCCCAACATGGCACGGAGCCCAAAGGAATCTTACACCTTCTCCCATTCATGTGTGTGCATGCAGCCAAAGCCATCCCTGGGCGCTTCCTTTTCTGCACATGATGGCTAAATGTAGCCATATGCTGCCTTGCTCCCTCTTACTAGAATTTTCCCCACATGTTAAATTAGGTCAGGCCTCTCCTGGAGCAAGCTGGGCCATGTGACCTCCTTACTGCACACCGCTTTGTATCGGAGCATCTGGGAGGGCACTCAATGGGGCCATATGCCTCTACCGGAGTGTAAACAGAGAAGTGGCCACAGCAAAAGCATGGAGCCCCATGAGATCTGGGGACTCAGTTGTGTTCTTTTTTCAAAAGCCTAGTTCTTGAGGACAGAGGGCAGGAAGGAGGTCATCAACATTTGGTAAGTGTCCCTTTTCCATAATTGCTCTCAGAGGATGGCTTCTCATGCTAGTTGCCAAGGGGCTTTCCCTGCTGTTATCTGTGGGGCCGCAGTTCACACAGACCTGTCGCAGCGTTCTCCAGTGACAGCTGGCTTGCAGACACAGCGGCCCGTGTCACAGGGCCCCGAGATGCCAGCTGGGTCACAGTCACATCTGGAGTCTCTGGGAAAGAAGAAAAAAGAAAATTAGGGATATGTCTCCAAATGGTTTGCAGCTATACACATAAAGATCGGGTGCTCATAAGCAAACGTCACCGACTTAAGCAAATCTTTCATCTTCAATGAGGCCTCTCTTAGCTCTCCTTGCCCCCATGCTAATCTCTCTCAGACCCTTTAAGGACTCATCTATGTCAGAGCTACTCCAAGTGTGGGCGGCAGCCAGTCCAAGAACTGTTTGCTACCTACCCTTAAAGAGAGGAGGGGTTTTGTGCCAACATGTAAACCACATTCATCACTAACTTGCTTAGTTTGGTTGACTGGTTGATTTGGCATTTGTTTTTAAATTTATCATTTCTCTCTCTGTTGTTTAATTCAATGATGTCTGCTTTCATCATGACCAATGCCAACTTGCTGTTTTAATTCATTTAGTTCTTTTGGTAACACTTTTAGTGAGATATAATTCACATGCTATGTAATTCACCCATTTAAAATGTACCATTCCATGGTTTTTAGTAGATTCTCAGAGTTGAACAACTATCATCACAATTCCAGAACCTTTTCATCACTCCAGAAAAAAACCCTGAGCCCTTTAGCAATGATCCCCCATTTCCTGCTCCCAGCCCAGGGCACCCACTAATCTATTTCCTGTCTCTATAGATTTGCCTATTCTGGACAATTCCTATAAATAGAGTCATACAATATGTGGCCTTTTGTGTTTGGCATCTTTCACTTAGTATGTTTTCAAGGTTCATCCATGTCATGCCATGTATCAGTACTTCATCCTTTTTTATGGCAAATAAAATCCCCTCATATGAACATGCTACATTTTCTTTTTTCTTTTTTTAATTTTTACAAGACTTTTTTCAAAAATTGGGGAATTGGGGGAGGGGAACAGTGTTGGGAAATTGGGGACAGGGACCAACCAAGTTGTTCTTCAGTCTTAGTTGTGGAGGGCACCAGTGGCCATCTGGCTGTCATCAGCAGCTTGTGGCCTCTAAGCTCAAGGTATTGTGTTACAATCTTAGTTGCGGGTGGGCATAGCCACCATTCCATGAGGGAGTCGAACCAGCAGCCTTGTTGTTAAGAGCGCATGCCCTATCCACTGAGCCATCCAGGTGGCAGCTCAGCTCAAGGTGCCGAGTTCAGTCTTAGTTGCAGGAAGGTGTAGCCCACCATCTTGAACAGGCAGTTTTGTTGTTAGAAGCACCTGCTCTCACCAGCTGAGCCATGCTGCCACCTGTTGGCAGCTCAGCGGCAGCTCAGCTTGGGTGCAGCATCACTGGCCCATGTGTGAATAGAACCCGCAGCTCTGTTGCTCAGAGCTCACGCTCTTATAAGAGCTAACTCTCAACCAACTGAGCCACTAGGCGGGTCCTACCATATTTTCTTTATCCATTTATTAGTTGATGGGCACTTGGGTGGTATTTACTTTTTAGCTGTTATGAATAATGTGGCTATGAACATTTGTGTACAAGTTTTTGTGTAGATAAATGTTTAAATATCTCTTAAGTGTCTACCTAGGAGTAGAATAGCTAAGTTTGGCTGATTTTTTATTTTTATTTTGGCAAGACGATCTCAATGACATTTTCATTATTTAATTTTGGCCCAATCTCCTTGTCTCATGTAGACAAGTGCTTTAACTAATGACTAGTGCACTGGTTGCTGACTAGTCAAAGCACTGTTCTCTGTTACTCAGTTTGGCACACAATTATATGCATTGATCTCCTGGGTCCAAACCAATGGGTCTTTTCCCCACTGATGTGCTCCTCCTCTGACTACCCTATAACCCAATCCAAATCCTGCCCACACTTGCCTTTGACCCCTCCCTCTCCCTGACATTCCTCATCCAACCAGAAGCCAAGTCCCGTCAGGCCCCCTGACAATTTCTTTGCTAGTTTTGATCTTTCAATTCCCATGGTCTCCTCCCTGCCTTAGTCCCTCCTTACTACTTATCTGCACTCTGACAAACATTAATCAACATCTACTAGTTGCTAAGCACCAGGAATACTAAGACATGGGAAATACCCTTGTTCTCTAGGAGTCTCAGGCAGGGCAGACACGTGAACGGCAATGACAATAAAACAGATGCCGGCTCTAGCCGAGCTGGAACGCCCTCTACGTGCCTTTTCCTATGGGGGTACAGCAGTGAAGAAGACAAAGCCATAATGGGGCTCACATTCTAATGGGAGCGACAGATAGACATAGATATAGATATAGATATACAGATATAGTTACATAAAGAGATTTGAAGTAAAACAACAGAGTCAGAACATGGCGGGGTGGGGGGAGCCTGGTTAGCGAAAGCTTCTCTGACGGGATGGGTGAGATGCAGATGGAGCCCCAGGAAGCTCTGTGTGGCTCTGTGGGAAACGAGAGTGCTCTAGGCCAAGGTCAAGGCCACATATGTTGGGCTCCTTTGAAGGAGGGAAGGTAGGCTTGGGGGACTGGAGTGCAGGGAGCTAGGGGGAGGTGGTGAGAAGTCGATGGGAGCCTACGGCTGAGGGTGGAGAGGGCACCAGGACCTTGCAGGGCCCTCCCTACTGGTGCTGATAATCTGGACCTCCTTCTGAGTGGGCAAGGGAGCTAATAGAGGGCTCAGAGAAGTGATATGATCTACTTCCTGTTTTAAAAAGATTATAAAAGGGAGATTGGGCCCAGGGAGGGGTCTTGAAACAGTCAAAAAGAGAGCAGGAAGGCTGTAAGAGAGCAATCTATGCAAAGGCCAAGAAGATAAGAGACTTGGAGATGGATAACTGGGACAGTACAAGCATGGCTGGAGGGCAGCTCTCATACAGGCAGGGGCTGGAAAAGTGGGCAGTGGGGACATGACTCCTCTGCAGCTAGCTTTCCAGCTAATGGCTTCACTGCCATGCCCCCCTCCTCTCAGCCATCTCAAAGCCCTGCCAGCTCTGCATCTGCAGATCGGTTATGTGATTTTTAATGGATGCTCCATCTTCTTCCAGAAAAGAGGAATAGAGGATGCTTCAAATGAATGGGGATTACAATTCTGCAGAAAATTTCTCCTTCACATTCATTTGGGTTGAAACAAGTCCCAGGTTAGAAGTTGAAGACCCTTTACCTCCATTGTAGTTCATCTAAAGGGGGACAATTGTCAGGGTGAAAAATGTGGGTTCCAGAGCCACAACTCGGCCTGAATATTATGTCCATCCACCCCAGTAACATTGGGCAATTTATCTAACCTCTCATGGGATAAGTTTCTTATCTTTAACATGAGTATAATTTTAATCCCAACCTCTAAGGGTTATTGTGAGAGTTAAATGAGATAACCCATATGAAGTTCTCATAGCGGTGTTTGGCACACAGTAGGTGCTCAGGAAATGTTAGTGTTCATATGATTGTCATTATTCATGGCAGAGGCAGCAGGGGTGGATGGAGGTGTTTACAGTACCTTTGGTCTTGGGTACACCCGGCATCAGTGAGTGTGTGGAAACCTGGCAGACATCGGTCACATCTGTGTCCTGTCACACCTGGCTTACAGCTGCACTGTCCAGAGTTGTCACATCGAGTGCTAAGAGAACCTGTAATCGACAAGGTAGGGGCAAGGAAAGAAGAAGAAATATATAATTTATACAGCGTTAGGAAGCAATTGTCACCCTATAGGAGCTCAATAAATACTAAGTAATAACCAGCACCTGCTACTTCCAGCAATTCTCTCCCATCGTCTGAGTATGCATCTGCCCACTATGAACAGCCAAGGATATCTTCTTCAGGGAAAGAAACGGAAACTACTTCTGAAAGCATTTTCATATCTATCTCTGCCTCATTTCAACACTAAGTAGTGTGTATGTCACTGCTTGGTAAACGAAGTTTGTCAAATCCTTGAGATCTCAAGAAGGAGGAAAATTTGTGAATGAGCACTTTCGTCCTCCTCGAAGAGGGCATGAGAAAGTGAGCAGCAGTCCCCTTATTTTTGGCAGGCAAAAGCCATCTTTTAAGGGTCAGTGACTTGTTAAGAGTACAGAAAGGCCTCTTAACCCAACATATCTCCATCAACCTGAAGGGTAGAAATTCTCATCCTGGGAGCATCACCCTCATGAGGAATGAAGGACCTCTGCATCTCACCTGGTCTACAGCATTAGAGTCCTTGCCCTGTGATTAATGTATAGACATGCTTTTCCTTGTAAAGGAGTCCTCTCAGAGTGTTGATAAAAGACAGGAGGTTCTCGGATAACAAAAGGTGTCACTCTGGGATCCAGCCACTTCTCACCACCTCTCTTCTATCACCCCAGTGCAAGCCTCCATCTTCTCTCCCCTGAACCCCACCTCTCACTCTCCTCCTTGCCTCCATCCTTGCCTACCTACGCTCCAGAGTGACACAGCAGTAGTGGTAGTACCAAGATTTGAACCCAGGTTGTCTGACTCCAAAACCCACCATATTATGACCTCTGATGTCAGCGCACCTGGGGCTGGAGCTCGCATAGCTCCATAAATTTCAACAAGTTTCTTCACCCACCCTCTCTAAGCCTCCGCTACCTCATTTGTAAAATGGAAATAATAATAGCACCCTCTTCATAGGGTTATTTGTGAAGATTAAATTACATGCTGGATGGAAACATCTAGAAAAGTGCCTGACAGAGTGAGTAACGCATGTTAGCTATCATACAAGATGTAAGTCATCGCTGGGCTCCACCACTTCCTACCACCAGGCTGATCACACTGAGTCTGGGATAGCTGTTCCCCCAAAGAAAAGAAAGAGCCAGACTTGGTGTGGCTGGGTGGGCAAGGGAATACACTATGAAAAGAAGAAAGGGTGTGGTAAATCCTCATTACCATCTCTCTCTGCTAAACTGCAGGCTGACCTTGTCTTCTCAGAGAGGCTAATAACCGTGGCTTTCCTGCTGAGCCAATTACATTTCTAATTACATTCTCCCTGATCATTTTGCTGATCAGTGACGCACACCAAAGCCACATAACCTAAGGGGGTGTGGGCTCTTTAGAGGGGTTAAATGCCTGTCAAAATGGAATCATTTTTCTTTATAAAGTTCTTCAATTCATACCGGGAAGAACTAAATTCAAGAGATTCTGGGTGCTGATTCTCCACCATGAGTCTGAGCAAATCTGGCTCCAGTCGCATTGTAACAGCCCCTCTGATGATTAGGGAAGTGATTGCTGGGATATGGACCTGTATCACCACAGGGGTACCCCAGTTTTCAATAAGGCTTCCCAACACACTCTGCCAGCAACTCAGTGGCTGGACTCAAATCCACCGGTTCTTAGATTCTTTCAGCTGCTGCTATGAATTGGCCCCATGGAGCTACCCTGAGTCATTGCCACGCACTAGGCTATACCCTTTAGGCGGGTTGACATTTATTATATTACACTATTAAAACACTTTCTAGCAAAGAGGTGAAAGAGATACTGCCAAGATGATAGACAAATAAGGTAGTTAAAAAAACAACTCAAGAACTACCTGTCTCGCCCTCTTTATTTTTACTAACTTGTTTTTACTGCCTGCCCACGCTGAATATAACACAATGTGTGCCCCCAAAACTACCTACAGTTATGCGAATATAGCACGGGGTGATGTGTTTAAAAAACAAACAAAAGCGCCCTCTTATGAATCAACCACCCTGTTAGGCGCTTCCTTTTAGTTAATTCTGTTTTTTCTTGTTAACCCTATGAAAGACTCTAATCTGCCCATTTATTTGCCTGTGTCTTCTATTCGTACCACTTGCCATTGCTAGCATTTTCTCTAATCTCTTATTTTAGCACTTAGCACAGCACCAGAGACAGATCTCTCCAATCCCTTATTTTTTGAAAGGTTGGTCAAAGGGATGGTTGTGGATATGAGGAGCTATCCTCAGCAGAGTGCAAACTTCCTTTATCCCTGGGTCAAAAACTGTCATCTTCCAGGAAAAGTAATGCTGTGCCTTTTGGTACTAAAATTCAAGCGATTGTGCCCTAAAGACCCAAGCTGTTTCCTACTACCCACACTTCAGAAAAACATGTTTCTTTTCAGGATGAAATTGATAAAGAGACCCATGTCTGGTAGGTTCCCAATTGTTCTAGAAGTTGAACATTTCTCACTTGGCCTGGTCACTTCTTTCTCTCTCCCTTTTCCCTTTTTCTTTGCCCTTTTGCCCACCTACCTTTGGAGTTACAATTGCAGGGTAAACAGCGGTCTCTGTCTCTATGTCGGTAAAATCCTTCCTTGCACCTCTCACAGTGGGTGCCATCGGTATTGTCAATGCAGTTGAGGCAGCGGAATCCATTTCCTGTCTGCCTGTGAAGTTCCTGATCAAAGATACATTGCTGGGACTTCCCGTTGCAATCACAGACTGGGAATCAGGAGGGGAAAGAAAGACATCATTAGCAAAAATGCAGACACAATTCTCCCAGGTGTTCTATTATTAATATGAATTATGCATGGAGTACTACACATAAATTCCCACTACTTGATGGAGGAAGATAAGCGAGTGAAATGGGCCAGGTGAGGACTGTGACATTTCCAGCTTCACATAAAGGAAGTAGCAGTTACGCTGGGCTGACGGGGTGTTGCCTGGGAGAACATGAGTTCTGGGTTACCTGACTGTACAATTCTTCAGGAGAAACCACATATCTGTGTTTTTATGTGAAAATTCCTGAATTAAATATTTGCAATGGGTTCACTTTTAACACCCCATGCAACTCCATAGAAAGCGTTGATGGCTGGAGAAGATTTGAGGACCGCCAGTGTGCGCGCTGTGGCACATGCTGTCCAATGGCTGATGGTGTCATCTGTACAAGACACATGACATCTGCTCTTCCACTGATGGTCAAGACTGAGGAGCTAATAGGACTCTCTGGACAGGTGTCTCCTCCCCCACTCACTGTGCCTGGAGTGTCCCTCCCAAAGCCAGGTATCAAAAAGAACCATAGTCCCATGAAGAATAACCTTTCCTAAGTGTCTAAGAAAGTTCACCTTGTGGATAGATATTCCAGAGACTCATAGAGTGACATCTCCACAGGGGACCTAAACAGCCAACTAGGTAACACATGGAAATACTTAGCATAGTATCTAGCACATAGCAGATGTTAAAAAATGTTTCAGTCACTGATTAGACGAGAAAGATGATAAGCTGTGAGGTTAAAAAAAATGAATCAAATATCAGTTCTGCTATGCTTTTGGGCAAATCACTTGAACTTTCTAAATCCTGACTCTTCTCTTATAAATATACACGCCTTTATCTGTCTCCCTGGATTGGTGAGAGGACCCCACTGAGAAAAGAATACCAAGTCCCTCCCCTATGCACTTTTATCCCTCACTCACATAGGCAGGCATTGCCTCAGATGTGAAAAACGCAGCTCTGAAAGGTTAAGTAACGACCCAGTGAAGAGCTGGGATTTGAACCTGTCTGTCTGGTGCCAAATCCCATTTTCTTTCCACTGGGCACACTGTCTCCACTGGCCATGCACGCCCAGTGAGAGCCTGTTTCTGGACGTGCCTAGGGCCATGAGTTAACCAGAGTACTGATAATAAAGTCAGCAAATGTGCCCATACATACGGGGCAGCTATCCTTTGCCAGGCCTGTCAGGCTCCGAAGGCACAAAGGTGACTACGTAAATCTTATAAGCTTCCTAAGTGACTTCCTTGCAATAGCTCCTAAAACTCTTTCTTGCTATTTGGATGCCATCTAATCTAGAGAAAGCCAACTAACATCAATCCAGAGCGTACTCTATATCTAGGATTTTACATACGTCAGCTCACAATAACACTTTAACATGGGTTTTATCATCCCCATTTAACAGAAGAAGAAATGAATGCTTAAAAGGAGTGGGTATCTTCCCTGCAGTCACACAGCTACATGGCAAAGACATAATCTGCTCCCAGGTCTGTCCCAACACAAAGCCCTTACCTTTCATTTTACCCCTGCTTCTCAAGAACCTGGGTTACCACTGCATGCAGGCATTCCTTTTATAAATTCAGCCCCCTCTCAAATCCTTGCTAATCTAGTCTGATCTCCCATTCCTGCTTAGATAGCACTGGTTGTTACAAATTATTATTATTATTATTATTATTTTTTTAAAGATTTTATTGGGGAATTGGCGGAGGGGAACAGCGTTGGGGAATCGGGGAAGGGGAACAGACAAGTTGCCGTCTTCTTGTTCTTCAGTTTTAGTTGCGGAGGATGTTGCTTCACTGTTGGTATCGTCATTGCGCTCTTCCCGGACGAGGCAGATTGGTCCCCGGCCTCCGGATGTCGCTCATCGCAGCTATTGGCAGCTCACGCTTGGCCGCCAGCCGCTCACGCCACCGGCTGCGGGCCACTCACTGCAGCCCAGGGCAGCCCACTGCAGCAGGGGCTGCAGCCCACACCATCACCGGGGCTCGCACAGCCCAGCTCCAGGTGGAGCTGTTGTTAGCTGTAGAGGGCAGTGTCACTGGCCCTCATGTGGGATCCGAACCGGGGCCGCTGGCATCCCAAAACCAGCGCTTAACCAATGCGCCACTCGGCCGGCCCACAAATTATTTTTTATGGAGTTTTAAATCTGCCTTCCTACTTGTAATTTTTACCATGTGTTCTTGTTCTTCGCTGGAAAACAATACAAGCGAGAGAGCATGCGTGTGCATGCATACACACACCCCTACTCTCCTCTTCATTTATGTATTTATTCATCAGATACTGACTTCAGACATTGTTTTACAAGGCACTGTGTCAACCGAGCCTTTGAATATCTGAACATAGTAGCTATAGCATCTCCCTCCTTAGTCTTCTTCAGGTTAAACTGGAGATCTGTCACCTCCAAGCCTTTCAACCATTTCCCATGTCATGATTTCAAGATGTCTTCTTGACTATGTTCCTAGGACCAAACTCTAATTTTCAATATATTTCTTAAAATGACGAGAATTTATTACAGTTCTTCAAGCATGGTTTGAACAGCTCAGCTTACAACAAGCTAGATATTCCAATTCCACGGATGAAAACTAACATTTTATTAAACTTACAGCCTATTAAGTTTGCGCTCAATTCAAACTCCCAGGGCTTTTTCACAGAACTGGTGCCAAGGCGAATCTTTCCCAATGAATGTTTGTGTAACTGATTTTTTTGGATCTCAAACAGATGTGCCACACAGCTGTCATGTGCTATGAAATTTCTATTGAGTACATCGTTAGGCATGTACAAGGCCTAAATTCACCAGCCAATGACCCTTGTGTAGTGGCTTAGCTGGATCACACAGACAGCCAATACCCTCTCTGCCCTGGGTAGCAGTCTCAAAATAATTACAAATTTTTCATTGCCTTTCTTATTCAGAAAAAATGTTTTGCTGGTAATAGTTAACTTCATGATATATTTATTTAGAGCAATATTTAAAAAATAGACAACCTTGTCATTATCTTTTATTTTGTATTTTTTACTACCTCCTCTATTTGTCCTTTCTCCCTCAAAGCTCTACTCTGAGAACTGTTCTTACTCTGAATTCACAGCCTTCCTTGGAGATGCATTATGGATCCAGCATGGGAGGTCTTCAGCCAGCATCTTCACTCTGGAACTTGCCCAACAGGTTACAAACCTATTGCCAATCTACCTTCCTCTTTCTCAAATGGATTTCTGTTAAAGCTTGGGGTTATGCTGGCTGGAGTGAAAGGATCTAGGGGCCTCATCTGTGGAGTGTATTAGCCTCCTGTGCTTGCTTTCAGCAAGAATTCCATGAAGACACTGGCTCCAGTCTTGTCTGCAGGACTCTGAAGTCACCAACCTGCACACAGCTCAACACTTGGCTACATTGCACTTAGCTCAATATTGAGTCTTCCGAACCCTCACACCCAGATGATGAGGGGAGAAGGACCCTTTTTGTCACTGATGCATTTGCAACATGGTCTCTCTCAGATCATCTCCTACATTTAGATTAACTTCCCTAAAAACAATGATTACTCATTCTCACTACTGGGAAAAAAAAAAAATGTTTGTTATTTCATATTCCAGAATATTCCTGACAACTGAGCTTAAAAAAATGGGCCTCATACAGCCTGTGCCTGGTCCTTTTTACTCTGTGACCAATTTCTGCCCAATCACTACCATGGGCACACCAGTTGCCAGAGGGCACTGCCAGGCTAGGGATAAGGCAACAGAGAGCAGGGGGATTCTGCCAAAAGGGGTAAAGGGAGAAGTATTCGGCCCAGCCAATGATAACCACACAGGAACAATGCCTACTGTAGTCAGAATTTTCACTTATGTGTTTAAAGAAGACAGAAAGCTGGCTTTGCGTATGCAATCTACTGATTTTGAAATGTTAGCAAAAAATATCTTCTAATTTATTTTTTAAATGAAGCTGGGCAAATCTTTGCACTTGATTCTGCAAATAGGCAGAAAGCACATCTCATGCTTTAGAGAAAGGAAAAATGAAACCCTCATATGCAGCACAGTCTCTGGTCCATAGTAGATATCGAATGCTTTTTTTAATGAACAAATGAATGAATATTTTCTTGAACTTCGGGAAACTCCAAGGTGTGTTTCTACCATTTGACGGATTCCAGGTGTCCCCACGTGTTCTGGACATGCCTTAAAAATACGAATACCTGGGCTGGCTGAGTGGTGCTGTGGTTAAGCGCTGGCTTGGGAAGCCAGCGGCTCCGGTTCGGGTCCCACATATGAGGGTCAGTGAAACTGCCCTCAAAAAAAAAAAAAAAAAAAAAAAAAAAGGGAATACCAATATGTAGCAATCATACTCTTCCTGGTTCTCTGAGGGGATGCTGTTCCCCACAGAAGCCCAGTCTAGAAAACAGCCTTTCTTGGTCACCTAACATACAATGATTTTATTTAGATTAATACACCTAAATATAAGACTGTACTAATCTTTTAAAATAGGAGGGGGCCGGCTGAGTGGTGCAGTGGTTAAGCGCTGGTTTGGGAAGCCAGAGGCCCCAGTTTGGGTCCCACATATGAGGACCAGTGACACTACCCTCAAAAAAATTAAAATAAAAAAATAAAATAGGAGGAAATTCTAACGATGTTTTTTTTTTTAAATTATACTTTGCTTCCTTTACATTTAACCTTGTTCATTTGTATGTCTAGAACTTCTTTCATTTTTATTTTGGAATCTACTTACTATTATTCCAAATTCTGGGCCAGCAGTTAATTTCATGAACGTGTTCTCAAGTTTCCATCAAGGAGCCTTGACAAAAGCCCATGATGCAAGTGTACAGACAGGGGGCTTGAACATGTCCCTTTCATCAATAGCCATTCATTCATCCATTCATTCAACAAATATACATTGAGCATCTACTATGTGCCAGTCTGTTCTAGGCACTGGGAATAAAGCGATAAACAAAACCAACAGATGTCGCAGCCTTCATGGAGTTTTCATGGGAGTTGGAGGGGAAAAAAATAAACAAGTAATAGAGTATTGGGATAGTGATATTTGTTAAGGCGAAATACATAAAGCAGAAAGAAAATAGCAAGTTAGAGGTGGTAAGGTGAATAAGAAGGGAGGGCTGAAAAGTGCCATATGCTGGTTTACTGTTTTGTAAACCTGTATTTTGATACTGGTCTGCTCATGACCTTTGTCCATTTATCTATTGGGCAATGTGTATTTCTTATAAATTATCATGACTTATTTACATAACAAACGTATCAAACTATTTGCCTATCCTGTTGTTGCAGGTTTTCTTTTGCCCCTCCTGATAAGGTCCCTTTCTCTACCTTATTGATAGATTTTATTTCACAGATCCTTACTTCTTTCCCCCTCCCTTCTCCTGTCCTTAATCAATGACATGTACATTTATTTCATTTATTTAATAAATATCACTTCACACCTAACAGGGAGGCTGCAATGGGTGTGTGGACACTGGAACTTCAAGAAGAAGCAAGTCTTCAACAAAGGGATTTGCCAGTGTTTTATCATGTCCAATACGATATTTAAAATATATATATATTTGCTTAATACATATTCGGCTTTGTCAAGCACTCATCACATTATCCACATTTTCCTCATTTCACCACGGACAGGCATGGCTCCGGGACCTGGCCTTAAGATATCACTGCCTCAGAAAATACAGAAACAAATCAGACTCAGACTCTGAACAGACCTGAAGCTTTATAAAGTCTAGGAATCAAGTTCAATCTTTCACTGAACTCTGTATCGTACATGCCAGGTCCCACCCATTACTCTCACTTGACTATTCATTTGTAGTCTTTTCAGAGTAGGGACCTCCCTTCAAGATTTTGTCCTATCCCCCCTCCGTCCCATCACTCCAACACCCTGAAATCATTATCTCAGTTATAGCTACAGAAATGAGATTCATCAAGTTTACCTCAAGCCCTCCATCAACATATCTAAAACCGAGTCATGTCATTCGGATATTCACACCTTTTTTTCAACCTAGTAAAGTGTGGGTGGTAATTGTGTCTGACTAGACTGTAAGCTGCTTCTTTGGCATTTAAGTATTTATTATAATAATAACTATAATAGCATATCATCACTGACCCGCAAGGTGCTTCTGAGAGAAGCCTGCCAGGCAGCCAGACACAGGCTGGTCCACCCCCCCAACCCCACTGCTTCCCTGCACCCCTACCCCAGACACAGACCCAAGAAACCCTCTGCAAACAATGGAGCAAGGTGTGTGGAATCCCTGGGGCTCATTCACATTCCCACCCTTAACTCAAACACACAACTCCTGCAGGTCAGGACAGGAAGCACCAGGGCAAAGGCTATTTCCAAGCTGTATCCTTAGGAGAATGGAAGGAAACCGAAAATATTTCCTCGGGTTGTATGGGGCAAGGCCTTGGAATAATCACTGATAGGGACTGCAGTTCATCCAGACCTCATGTTAAATTTCCCATAGGAAATACTGCAAGCAATTACGAGAATTTTGAACAATTTGGCATTGATCGGATCATTTGTGTATAAACAGGTCCTCTTTCTATTGTTCTAGACTGAAAAACATGTGCCACTTTTCACCAAGGTGATCTAAATGCCTTTTTCGTACCGTTTATACAACCATCATGTTTTTAGGGCTCTAACAGTAACAACGATATTAAAAATCCAAACTTTTTTCAAAGCCCTGCAGATTTGGCCCTGTGGATTCTGCAACTTTATCTCATGCTTTTTTCCTGCTCCAGTTCCCTGGGCTCCAATACACAGACCTTCCAATGAATGGGGACCACCAAGCTCTTCCCCACCCCCACCCTTAGGCTCACTATTTCCTTTGCCTGGAGCACTGCCGGCTCCCACCCTCCCGAAACCCACACAGCAACCTGGGTGATCTTTTTAAGAGCGTATCTCAGATTGTGTATGGTCCCTGCTGATAACCCTTCACAGCTTTTCCCTCCTCTGAACGCCCACAGGGCTTCACCTCCACCTCTCTCCTGGCGTTTATCACTTTCTATCCTGTGTCATCACTATTTGTGTACATGACTTACTTCTTCTATGGCATTTCATAAGGCTTGTATCCCCACAGTTCCTAAAACAGGGCTCAGGACGGTGATTGTGGATGGATGGATGGATGGATGGATGGATGGATGGATGGATGGATGGATGGGAAAATGGATAGAGGGAGGGAGGGAGGGAGTCTAACTCTTAAAATAAATACCAGACAAGAACCTGAACATACAGAAATCTCCCAGGAGTCCAGCGACCCAACATGAAATTTTATCAACACAATACATAAAGTTTTCATTGTCTACATATATGTTTCAACCAAAAAATCCACGGTCAGATGGGAACAGAAAGAATTGTAAGAGGAACACGGTACTTTGAGTTAGAGGGAGTGTCTGAGACTGTCTTTCAGGTTGCTGCTCACGCCAGATGAACTATAATATTTCCGGGGCAGGACTGCCTGCCCACCCGTGATCTGTGAGCCTGGACCTGCAAAGACAGTCTGCCTGCCATCTCAAAGGGCAGCAAGCCTAGGGCTGTGCGGGAGGAGGGGCAAGGCAGTGAGGCAGGCTTGAGACCGTGAGCTCACTTTGCTGGGATCAGGCAGCCTTGACAGGCAGTGTACTTGGCTGCAGTGTGGGACTATCTCAGGAGCTAGGAATTTGAGTTTCATGTTTGAACCTGACAGTGTGTGCTGCTATTACGTAGTGCTTTGCTGTTCTCATTTCCATTTCAGCTGCCTGGCACACTCATACTGATGCAGTTAAACAGCAGCAAGTTTATAAAATAAGCTACCTATAATCCCCTGTGGATGAGTCCAAGCATAAATCATTTGGAGATGGCACTCAGTTCTCTTCCTTATTTAGAGGGAAGGTGTGTGTCCTTGTTTCCTTTCTAGCCATTTTGTGCCCCTCATGCCCTTTCTGAGACATTGAATCTTTGTCTCTCCTTCCTTTTTGAAACTCTCTTCCCTTGGATACCCTGATATCATACTGTCAGGTATCCTTTTGGCTTCTCACCTTGCTCCCCACCCCCACCCAAGTCTTTGCAGCCTCCTCTCCTTACCCCAGCTCTAAATGCTGGTGTTCCTCGAGGCTCAGTCCTGAACCTCCATAACTTCTCACTCTAGAACTCTCTCATCCAAGTCAAGGGCTTTAATAACCACGATAAGTGTTGACATGCCAAGATACTTCCCTGGTCCAGACTTCATTCTCAACTTTAGACCCTCATGCCCAGCCAATCACTTTACACTTCCAACTTGTTGTCTCAAAAGCTCTTTATACAAAACATATTTAAAACCAAACTCGTGGGACAGCCTGTTAGCTCAGGTAATTAGAGCGCAGTGCTCATAACACCAAGGTTGCTGGTTCGATCCCCACATGGGCCACCTGAGCTGCACCCTCCACAACTAGATTGAAACAACTATTTGACTTGGAGCTGATGGGTCCTGGAAAAACACACTGTTCCCCAATAAAATAAATAAATAAATAAATACCAAACTTGTGATTGTCATTTCTTCAAATCAGAAAGCTGGAAGTTATCTTTTTTTTTTTTTTAAAAATTGGGAAATTGGGGGAGGGGAACAGTGTTGGGGAATCTGGGAAAGGGAACAGACAAGTTGCTGTCTTTTTGTTCTTCAGTCTAGTTGTGGAGGACGTTGCTTCACTGGCCCATGTTGGTATCGTCATTGCATTCCTCCCGGATGAGGCAGATCGGTCGCCGGCCTCTGGATGGTCACTCACAGTGGCTATTGGCAGCTCACGCTGGCTGCCGGCCACTCACTGTAGCCTATGGCAGCCCACTGCAGCAGGGGCTGCAGCCTACACCGTCGCCGGAGCTCGCACAGCCCAGCTCCAGGTGGAGCTGTTGTTAGCTGTAGAGGGCAGTGTCACTGGCCCTCATATGTGGGATCCGAACGGGGGCCGCTGGCATCCCAAGCCAGCTCTTAACCAACGTGCCACTCGGCTGGCCCTGGAAGTTATCTTTATAGGTGCTCCATGTTTCTCACCTGCCCATATTCTATTCAACACCACATTTTATTGATATGACCCATTAAATAGCTCAAGTCCATCCAAGTCTATCTTTACTGCAGCCACTCTAGACCAAACCCCAATCACCCCTTGCCTGCGGTATCTTCCCAACTGAATTCCCTGCAACTTCTCTTACGTCCCTCCGCTCAGTAGTCAGAAAACCTTTTCAAAATACAAATTTTATCAATACCTCTCTGCTTAAAACTCTCTGATGCCTTTCCTTTCCTTCTACGATGAAGACCAGAGTTTCTTAACATTGCCTACAAAGATGCGCATGGTCTAATTCTCTCCCTTTTCCAGCCAATTTCATATAACTCTTCCCACTGGGACCTATTTACCTCTCTCCCATTCATTTCACTTACACTTCTTTTTGTCTTTACTGCCTCTGCTTTTTTAAGTTCTTGTTTGTAAAGGAAGAGCATCATGGCGGGGAGAGGTGAGTTAGAGCTAGCAATTCTAACCACTTTCCTCCAGTTTGTTTGTTCAAAGAAGTTACACTAAAAATTAAATCTGGATTTATCTTACTGGATATCATTCTCTTTCTCTGAGTCACAAACTGGCCTCATGTAAACTGACAATCCTTTTATGCTCAAAGATAGCAACTGTCACCTCCATGTAAATAGCTAAACTGAAAATGGTGAATACAATTAAAGCTGAGAATAGTATATTCTCTTAAAAAAAACAAACCTGGCAAATGCTTATTTTCAGAACACAAGCAACTATTGAAATTGGGCTTTAAGTTAGCAATCTATTCTAATGTATTGTAAATTATTTTTACAAATACTCAAATTGCACATTACTTATAAGGTCTAAGGTAAAATACATCTGACATCAGTTTGGTGTCAAAAGCTCTGGAAGCTATCATCCCATTTACAAAAATCAGTCTCCATACCAGGGTGATCACTTTGTAAGTCATATAATGTCTAATCACTGTGTTGCGTACCTGAAACTAATATAATATTGTATGTAAATTGTAATTGAAAAATTCTAAGTAAATAAATTAAAATTAAAAAAAAAAATCAAAGTCTCCAAATCTGAGAAACTCAAGATGACAAGATGAGTATTTTTATTATATTATACTTACATGTGGTGATGACAGTTCTCATAAGTATTTTCTAGTGTTGAAACCTCCTACGTGAGATTTTTCTTTCCAAGCTTTAATACACTTCTCAGCTTGGGTGAATACTTACTTTACAACAAAATCTGAACATTTCATCATTGAAACTGATCTTGCATTTTATGGTTTAATTTGTGAATGTCTGCTTCCAGTTATATTTGTTTAACGTATGTCACAATATGTCTTCTAACTAGAATTAAGAAAACTGAAATGACACTCCCCTTGCTAAGACTCTTTTAACTGAATTCAGTTTTCTCCTCCACACTTTTCACAGCTGCCTGTTCAGCCAACGCAGCCAGAGCCACTGGTGCCATATCCTGCCTGATCCACTTGTTTCCCAGGATATGTAAATACCCAAGCAGTGTATGTAAGGCTGCGACATGAAGTGCTTTGAGCAAAGCGACAACAGAGGTCAGCGTTCTAATCCCACCGGCCATTTTGAATGATAAAATATGGGCAAGTCTTTTCTTTTAGACCTCTAAATAGTCTAAAGTTATCAAGAGCCAATGCAACAGAGATTGCCACATTTTTCTTTTGGAGGGGTATGACTTCAAAGGAGTCACCTATTTTCACTGAGTTTATAGTACATTATCACCTAGACTTGGAAAAGGCACACATGGACTTAGACAACTCAATCTAGTGAGGATGACACTGGGAGATCACACCTGGAGATGTCTCCCCCTAACTCCCCACCAGGGCCCAGGCAGCCAATGGGGACGGGGAAAGAAAGTCACAGTGAACAGGGAGATTGGGGATGCCAATTTTTGTCTGACTGGCAAAGAGTTGAAGGCCCAGGGGGAGGCTGAGGGCTCAGTCCAAATGAATTCAAAGATGAAAGGGAAGAGGAGTGCAGGACAAAAGAGATACAAGAGAGCTCCCCACCTCTCAGCATCTGGCGCCGTTAAGGGCTCTACTCCAAGACAGCTGGTGTCAGCTGCAGTATGGAGACTCAACAGTATTCACAATAAGGATTCTATATGACAGTATTACCCACATGTAACCCCACCCCCTTCTTACCAAGGAAACAATGGTTTCTATATTTCTATGAGATCATCTCTAAGAAAAACATTGCAACGCAGAAGGCACATTTGACTATTATTCAAAGAATCCAGTGTTCATGGGGCATTTCCTACATGGCCCAGCAAAAGGTATCACATGGCCGTTTAAGAAGCAGCTGAAATAAAGAAAATTAGAGAGTCCAGGACAGCTAGAGGTGACACCAAACTAGAGGTGGACCAAAAGGACAGAAATCATGTATGAGGTGTCTACATTTTTGAAAAGTAAAAAGGAAATGCTGATTTGTACTGAAATTTTAGGGGGAGTATACATTACATGTGGCTTTTCAATAATTTCCATTTGTGTTTTGTTGGCTCCTTAAAAAGAAAGGTACCTAATAATTCTCCCTCTCTAAACCTCTCATGAACACTATATTTTTGTATAAGGAGAGTAGCCTGATATTTTGCTATCCCCACGTCCCTTCACAAAAATACACCCATTTGGGCATGTGCATGCTTACTCTGCACCATCGCAGTTCTCAGTTTCAACAAAAGAACAATGGTAATTCATGTACATTTACAATGTTGGGAAAATATGGCATCTTCCTTTAAGGTTCTTTTCTGAAAATAAATTTCACTTGAAAACAATAAATTAAAATGGTATAGCTTAAAGTCAGAAGAATGAACTAAAATGGCCATTGAAGAACCCAACCATTTTTATATATCTGTAAGAGAAGCAACAAATATTCCAAGAAGAGATCAGACCACGTGCCTTGCTTCTCAGCTGGACAAATGTCACTTCCAAAGTCAGGTCAGCTGTGACCTCTTCTCTGTCCCCAAGGGTCTCACCGTGTGAAGATCGCCTCCTACCATGTACAACCCCCTCGATGAGGCCAAAGAGAAGCTTTGGGTTATTGTTGGACCCACTGCTTGCAAAGTAGGCCAGTCTGTTTGAGATGAAAAATGATCTTTAAATAATAGGAATCTCCTTTCACTGAAAGCAAAATGAATAGTGATTTGAAACAGCTGTAAGTATGCGTAAAGCTTACGAGGTTAATATTCTGACTGTGAAACGGAGCACGTCCTTAAAGACTCTAACCTAAGACCAGTGGTCTCTACCAGGAAAAGAAAAATAACCTTTGAACACACATATATGCACCTATAGATTCAAATGTCAGCAGCCACTGAAGAACAATGACTGGTAAAATTGAAAGCCTTATCGCTGTCCCTCGACTGTCCTTTTTCTTTTTTTTTTTTTTTTTAACTGAGCCTCTTGGTCAATTCCAAGCTACATGGAAATCTGACAACAGAGTTGAATGAGAGAGAGAGAGGAGAGAGAGAGAGACAGAGAGAGAGAGAGAGAGAGAGAGAGAGAGAGAGAGAGAGAGAGAGAGAGAGAAAGAGAGAGAGAGAGAAAACACTTGGTCATTTGAAATCAGTTCTCTTGTCAGTGCCCCACAAACTAGAGTTTGCGCTTCTTTTTAACCTGCTGTTCTCACATTCTTGAAGGAGCAGCCACTATATTGACTCACAAATAGAGACTTGTGAGTGACAGGACACAGATGTCCCAACTAGAGACATAAGGGATGTTCTTAATAATAGGTCAAGATTCCATCAAGTCTGAAAATTCATTTAAATGAAAATTCTTAAGAATTAGAAATAAGCCAAGGAGATAGCTGGCTAAAGAGTAATACACTAGCCACTGAAATCTGGTCCCATTACGAACTGCATGGGTCTCGTCAAGGCAATTACTTTTCTGTGCCTCGATATTCCCATTTATATATGAAGATTACACATGCTGGAATCCAGCTATGCTGTAATCAACTGTGAGAATTTGGACAGTTGCTTTACCTCCCTGGTTGTCATTTTCCTCATCTATAAAATGAGAGGCTCTTATAGAGAACCCCCAGAACCCATTCTCCTTTGATTCCATGATACTCTCATAAGACAAGCAAGCAGCGAAATGTGCAAATCTTTTTGTAAGAAATGCTCCACGCAAGTGCAGCTGAAGATTTGGATAATTTCTCCAGTGTTTTTGTTAGTGTGGGAAATGATTTGGCTGCAATTTCACATGTTTAGAATGTGAAGATCCCTATTCACACAATAAATACAAATAATGTCTGAAAAGAAACAGTTGGATTTCTATAAGAATTCTCCATCTCTCCTCTGATAACAGCAGACAGGGAGGACTTTAGCCCTTACCCTGACTAGTGTCGCAGGAAGAACCATTATTTTCTTCTCGTGGAATTGTAACGTACGGAGCACATGTTTGTCGGGGAGAGCATCCATACAGACATACAGTCACCCACAGACACGGAAAAGACTTAGCTTTTGGCTTTGGATATAACTCAAATATTACATCATGTACCTAGAGGTTATATGAGAACACAGCCCAGTAATGATTCAGTAATCTACCAGGCCTAATTTGTGACTAAATTAGAGTATTTCAGAATCTACAAGGCTCCTATTTTGGCACTGGCCTGTAACAGGCAATTCGAATCTTGTCCTTGCCATTTTCAAAAAAAAAAAGTCAATACCATTGAGCCACTAAGAACTTAAATGGGAAAAATATTACCATGTAAGAACTTAAATAGGAAAAATACACCCTAATGTCACATTCCTGACTTTGCCATAAACACTGATCACAAACCAACATTCCTCCTCGGCTTTTTGGACTAGCAGAGCGAAGCCAGTGGCTGGCTTCCCCCAGTTTAGGACACCCAGAATTTAAGCCTGCATAGAAATGTCCGGCTTACACTCCAACCCACTTCTATACTCTTATTTATTGTACACACTTGAATATAAGGCAAAGGTTTTTATTTTTCAATTTTTTTTTTCCCTCTCAGGGAATAAAAAAAGGTCACATTTCAGTCTTTTCAAAAGTCTCTTATATCATAGGGCGCTTTCTCAAATACTTGATTTTAAAAGTAAAATATTGTTTGGGGAAGACATGTTACCTTGAAATGACCTCAATTAATGTTTTGGATACTTATCAGTAAGAAAGCGGCCAAGGTATGGAACACAATTCCCGTAATATTTTATTATCTCACAAATGCCAGTGCTGAAAGTTATAAACAAGGCTTTTAAGATTATTATGCTGTGAAGATCCCAATATATATTTAAGGATGATTTTTGAATGTTTTGGAAATGGTGTACTTTCCAGTGACAGCATCAAAAACAGACTCAAATAGAGCTGTATCTCAAGCCACCTAGTTTGAAGTAAAGAAGCTGTATTCAAGTGGCTCTAGAAATGCTAAAGATGAATGGGAAGAATTTGAATATAATTATGTTGTGAAATGTGAATAAACTAAGCAATAATTCTAAATTTTTATGTTATAAATTATGTGATTTGAAATGTTTGTGTAACTAATTTACTAAGTTGAATCTAAAGAGACATGTGACCACTGCATTTATATTGCTAAATGTTTTCATAATCAAGTTGGCCAAACCGCCCCCCGGTTTGTTTTGGTGGGTGGGGGTTCAGATCTTCCCGTTGAGAAGTGAGAGACCATCTTATGTGGGGTCATCTTATGTCTGGGCATATTCTAAAGAACAACGCATTTGCTGAATCTATATGTGATGAGGTCTGGTGGTTGGCAAAAGGCAAAGAGAAGAAATGATATGAAATCCAACCTTGAAATTCCAATCTGCTTTGGGTTCCTTGTCAGGTATTCTATTTGTTTTATTGGTTAAAACTTAGGGTTCACTTCAGCCTGTGCAGAAGGGCTCCTCATCACCTCTCTTGAGCTGATTCGAGGAGCTTTCAAAAATTCCACCATTTGAAACTCAGAAGGCAACCTACTGACATTCAGTACTAGCAGGACAGTTAATGATATACCAATAATGTTGAACACGTAGGAAGTGCTTACCAGGCACTGTGCAAAGTGCTTTACAGGTAATGATCACAACCAGTTACTTTCCTCATCTTAGAGCTGAGGGAACTGAGTAACAGGAGCAGTAGCTTGCCTAAATCCCACAACTGGTAAATGCAGGAGCCAGGATTTGAACCTACACAGTGTTACTCCAGAGTCTGCACTCTTATACATGATGCTATGCCACTTTTAATAACTTAAGACTCTACGAGAGAGTATAAACCTTTCCAAGGGTCCCTTCCACTGCCGATAGTACCTGTTTTCCAGCACCAGGCCACGGGAGAAACCAAATTAGTGATCTATAATAATCTTGAATTCTGAGCTCACCATTCTAGAACAATTGCTTCAAAATAAGACATGATGAGGGCCAGCCGAGTGGCTCAGTTGGTTAAGAGCTCGCTCAAGAGTGCGAGCTGAGCTCTGAGCAACAGCTGTTCGAGGCCAGCCTGAGCTGAGTTGCCATTGAGCTGCCAACAGGTGGCAGGATGGCTCAGCTAAAAAAATAAATAAATAAAAAAAAAATAATACATGATGGCTGAATCCAACTGTAGTGTCATTTTAGTCCTCATCTTTGTATATTCATATTTTATATGTGAATACCGTTGATTTACTCCTATGTTGTTGAAACTTTTGTTAACTCTTTGGCTAACAAGCACCCCTCTTTCTTCGTGCTCCTCTGTCCTCAATGCTCATTACTTCTGATTCTCCCTCATTGTTCCTCCATCTCCTTGTTAGGTGCAGAGGTTTCTTTCACCTCTATGTCCCAGGTAGTCTCCCCTATTGTCAAAGCTTTGCTTTCCACCTTTGGGCTCCCAACTTAGTATTTCAAACTGTTCTTCTAAACTTCAAAATCAGAGTTCCAGCTATTCACTGGGACTGTTGGACATCTCCACTCTCATCTTTAATTCAATAGGTCCCCACGGGCACCTCACTGCTCAACCTTGCTCCCAAATCTGACCCTTCTTTTATCGTCCTCATTTCCTTTAATGGCATCACTGTCTAACCATTCACACAAACCTCAAGCCTTGGACCCATGTTGGACTCATCCTTATGTCTCACTATTTTCTATTACTTGTATTCCTAACACACACACACACACACACACACACACACACACACACTCATTGGATCACCAAATTCTTTTGATTTTTACCTTCTAAATGTCTCTGTAACTTATTTCCTCTTTGCTATTTCCACCACCATAATGAAAGCTTTCTCCTCTCTCATTTGAGTTATTGCAATGGCTGCTTATCGGCCTCTCATAGCTAGCTCCATCTTCTAAGCTCTTGAGTGAGTGACCTTTCTAAAACAAGAATCTGACCACGCCCACCCCTGCTTATAACCCATCTGTAATTCTTCTGTGCCTCCGGGGCACTATCCTAATTGCATAGCCTGGCATGTATGGCTCTTCATGATCAGATTCTTGGCTACACTCCTATCTCCTCTAGTCCCTTCTCCAGTGATACCTCCCCATGTGCACTATGATCCAGACCATTGGACCTCCATGCCGCATTCTCTCACACCAACTGTGAGCTCCTGCAGGGGAGCCCTTATCTTCCTTACTGATCTCTGGGCATCTGAGTTCACTATACCCGTACTGTTGGCTTCAGATTTTGTAAAGAAATGGTTCTAGGCATCTTAAGGCATTTTACAATAATCACTCATCCTTTTTAACAGCTCTACAAGATTACACAATACTATCGCCTCCATTCAACAGACTCCAAGCAACTGAGAAGCCTGAAAGGTTACTTCGAAGGAACTGGTAAGTGAATGAGGCAAAATCTGAAGCCAGGTCACACTGACTCTAAAACCAATGCTTTAGCTGAGACCAACCCTGAAAATCTCACTCATTATATCTAACACCATCATTTTGCCTGGTAGGTAACAACCAAGAAGCAACGCCATTGCTTTAGACTCTTGTGTGTGTAGCCCAAAAGACACACAGATATGGGTCACTTCAGGAGGTGGTAACTACCACATTTTCAGTCCCACTTCCAGTACCCTTTGAATGGAAAAGCAGGTATGCTCTATCTACCCTGATACCAAACTTTTCACACTTTCATTGAACCCCAAGGAAAGGGGTCTGTCTGGAAATGGGCCTGAATGCTGTTTCTGACTTAATGGTAGAGAGATGGAATGCTCAGAACTGGACCATCCTTGATAAGTGAGAGTTTGATTTTATTAAACAATTGATAACATCCTACATATTTACTTCTATTAAATAACGCTATCTTTCTCTCTCTCTCTCTCTCTCTCTCTCTCTCTCTCTCTCTCTCTCTCTCTCTTTCTCTCTCGGATAGCCAAGGGGAAAATTGCTTCAATTACCATTATGTAAAACATATGTACCTTGTTCCCCTATTACTTTCGTAATGTGGTCCCAAAAGTTCCAGCCTAACAATCCCTGAGTCAAGTTCCATTTTTGTTTCTGCTAACAGTGTGGCTTTGCAAAAATCTATGTCCATTTTTTCATTTTTTAAGCCAAGGGATTCTAGTAGTTAATCTGTAAGCAGTCCCTTTGAATTCTACTATTCCAAGGCTCTCCTTACTTTTAGGATGTGTTTCACTTGGCTAAGGTGATGTACCTTAACTCTAAGGGAGCCTACCCTCCATGATAATTTTCGTAAAGAGTTTTAAAAAAGGTAGTCACGATGTGATGAGTTGGAAGTTAATTCCAAGACTATTTTAGAAACAAAAAAGAACGGTATCAATGCATTTAAACACATGCTAAAATAGTCATGGCATTCAAATACAATTCAGGCCAGCATCACCCAGATGGCATGGTAATCAATGGACTATCTTAAATGACCCCATGTGCACGTGGACACTGACTCATGCTTACACAATGCACATGTGTGAAACTGGGTCTTGAACGTATTGAAAGGATTATTTCAAATGCCATCAGGTGCAGGAAGCAATATAAACCTGATACTTGAGGGTAATTATACAGGCAGGCATCATCAGTAAAAAGTAAGTGGCAAGGAAAACACCCGTTATGTGTTGTCATAGCTGACACATGCATACAGTAAACAGTTGCTAGGCTCTCAGAAAGTTTTGTTTACATCAGCTGACCTTCTCACGACATAACAGTGATGGGTGCCCTAGATAAGATCAAATGATCTATAACATACATTCTCAATAAACGTCTGTTGAATGAATATCATGTGAAAATGCTATAAAAAGCAACGTTATATTAAATAAAGTGTTAAGACTCTTAAGGCTCATTTTCCACTCCAAAGATGAAATGGGGATTTCAAGAAGGAGTTTTGAAGAGGTTCACTTTCAGTCTTTGTGGTGTTTCCAATCACAGAACATTGCCACCAAAATCCTATCAATAAAAACACACAATAGGAGAAGCATTCATGCACCAACATAGTACTGATCAACCAGGGGCCGCTTGATCTAAAAAAGTTGTCAAGGAACATTGTTCAAGTGAGGAAAACCCTGGTTTGGCACACCTATTGGCTTTGCCTTTTTTCATCAGACAGCTTTACATGGTCCTATTAGTCTTACTGAAACTTCATGTCCGGAAAAGCCCCAGGTTGGGGAGGAGGAGGGCGCTCTAAGGAGGATTTGGACGAAGTGGGCATCCTCAGAGGTGCATTCAGCCATCACGGTCTGCATGGAAAGGCCAGTTCACAGCCCAGGGCTGTGACGTTTTCCCCTGGAAGCCGACTCACCTTCTCTCCTGGAGGTGGCCCGGGCAGCAGGCAGGAGCAGCAAGACGCAGAGGCAGCCGCTCAGCCAGAGCGCAGGCATGGCCGGGCCAGGCCGGCTGGGCCGGAGGGCGGCAGGCGCACCAGGTGGCAGATGTGCGGTCCGCTGCTGCAGCTGCTGCAGGGGTCGATGCCTGGCACCTGGCAGCTGGTGGCTCTCACTCTGCACTCCTCTGTGCCTTCCCTTTCCTTGATCAGGTGGTTTTATCGACTCTTTTACCTGACTCAGTCCTGACAGGAAGAAAGCCTGTGTTTCAGGGTGTGACTCACCTGTGAATAAGGAGAACCCAGCCCTCAGGAGGCAGACAAACAGCACACACAGAGCTGTAAAGGAGCTCACCCCAGCCCCGGGCTCCCCCCTCGCAGACACCTGGGCCTGGCCAAGGGTGTGGTGCAGAGGCTGCGGCCCAGGAAGCCTCCTGGAGGAATGTGCCAGACCCCACAGAGCCCTCCTCTCCAGGGGTGGTCCAGGGCAGAATTCACAGAGCTAGCAGCCTGCCCCTTCCTCAAACGGGGAGGCCCAGTCTCAACTGCGCAAACTCAGAAATAAGTCGGCAGCCCTGATCAGCTCTGGTCTAAAAGATACCAAGGAAAACAGGCCGGTGGGAAAGCCACCACAGGGTCCAATTCTTCCTCCCACCTAGGCTCAACCTCTCGAAAACACAGCAGCCCTACCTCAGCCCACCCACTCTGCTGACATCTCACTCCTCCCCCCACCATCACCAGACTGGACCTCTCCTCAGCCCGATAACTTTCTGATCTCCTGGGCTACTGGTGGAATAACTGATTAATTACCCTGTGAACTGGTGGAATCCCAGGGAAGTCTTGATATCACTCTGCACCCCTAACAACCAGTACAGTATCTAGCTCACAGTTGCTGCAAAATTAATGTTCTGTTGAATTGATTAAGAAAGTAGATTCAGGGCCGGCCCAGTGGCGCGGTGGTTAAGAGCTGGGTTGGAATGCCAGCGGGCCGGGTTCGGATCCCACATATGAGGGCCAGTGACACCGCTCTCTTAAAAAAAAGAAAAAAAAAAAGTAGATTCATATTTCCTAGCCCTTTTACACCTTAGAGCATATTTCTCCTGCCATTCTCTATGGGCCCATCAGAAAATGTTTGTTGAGACCCCCTGTTGAGTATCGCCCAAGTCCATTGTGCCAGGCGAACTGCGTGCTATCTGGAAAACTACAAATCTTGGTATATCCTACATTGTTCCTTTTCCCTAAAGAGGCTGGTGGCAATAATTCGGAGGAGTGGCTGTCAAGAAGTCTTTGGCTCCTACTAGAGATTTTTAAAAACCCAGAGGTTTATATATATATACAGATATATATAATCTGTCTAAAACAACCACCCTCATTTTTCATCCTCAAGGGGATCAAGATCCCCAATAAATTATTGTTCACTGATGAAATGAATGAATGCTCTCTAGATAATTCAATAGATGAGAGCAACACAAGGCAACAAACAATATAAGACAGTGCATGATTGTCAGAGGGTGCAAGAGCTTCAGCTTATACGTGTGATCCAGACCAGTGTGGGCTGGTGTTCAGAGTTTTTCCTTCTAGTGGCTGGTATGCGTAGAGGCTGAGCCTGTCCCTGGGTCCCCTGTCCCTTGCACTTCTGCCTATCAGTGTTGTGTCATGCCCCATGTCCCTTCAGGGCCAAGGAACAGAGCCCTACAAAACAAGCCTTGAAGGTAAATTTCATTTTAGTACAGATTACTATAGCTTATTATATCTCAAAAGATGGAACACATGTTTTCGTCTACCACCGTTTTTTTGGATAGTGATAATGAGAGCTAACATATATATAGTGCCTACCATTTGTCATTACTGTTATAAATCCTTTATACATAATAACCTTTCAGTCTTCAAAATAACACTATGAAATTGGTGTGCTATTAATTTCCCCATTTTACAGATGAGAAAACAGAGGCATGGAAAGATCAAGTAACAGGCTCAAAGTGACAGGGCTAGTAAGTGGCAAGGCCAAGATTCAAAACCAGGCAATCTAGTTCCAGAGTCCATAAACTCTTGGTTAGATCAGATTAAAAAGCACTATAAAAAAGACAAATTCACAATTCTGAATGAATCCAATGCAGTCAGTGGTTATGTATCAACATCCGTTACAACCCAGCCAGATTGAGAACTCTGGGCCCACCTCAATAAAGCCAACTGACGACGGATTCTGAACAAAGATTTCTGATTTTTCTAACATGATAGCTCTGGAAGAACCCACAAAGGTCACCCGGACCTGGGCCAGAACACAGGCAGTGGGCCCCTGGTGGCCAGGCTGACCCACTTCGCCTTTGAGAATTTTTCTCAAGTGCATTGCTGGGGTTAAGAGGGTTTCTCATGGTCAATAGTCAAGGCTCTAGAGCAGATTCCCAGGGCCAAACCCTGGCTGCACCTCTCTCCAAGGCAGGTTACTTAGTTTTCTCTGAGTTTCTTCATCTGCAAAATGGGGATAGTATCAGGACACTTAGCTGGTAGGGTTTTTGAGAAATTAAATGAGTTCATGACCTATCTAGTGCTCAGGGCAGCATCAGGCATATAATATGCACTATACAAGTAAGCTACAATTATTATTATTGTGGTTGTTGTTGCTGCAATTATCACTGAGCACTGTCAGGTTTTTCCTTGTTACAGTTACTAACAAATATCATATGAGAAAGATGGAAGCTTTTTGCTTCAAACTTTCTACTAATTGATTATTCAATCATAATTGTAAATGTCTTGGTCTAATCCAGGTTCATGTCCAGATTACCAGCCTTTACTTGGAAACTGTTAATTAATTGGTATTTTTGCTACCTATCCGGAAATTTCCTTCACATTCAGAATCATCTGCTGTGTGGTTCAAAATTTGTGCATTTAGAATTTCATCATTAAATGAGGCAAGGTGGGATCTTATATTTCAGGGAAAATGTAAGGGTAAGATGGGTTTGAATATATTCTTAATATATTAATGCAATATATTCTTAAGCAATTAATACATGCTTTTCATATAGGCACCAAAAACCGATTTGCTTTTTCATATGACCCAAATAAATCTTTTTTTCAAATCAACAAAAATCATTTTGATGTCCATATGGAGATGATTAAGTTGGTAAATTTCTATATTATGTATATTTTAACACAATTTTTAAAAATATGAAAAAAATCTAATTGCTGCCACTCAGCAATAAAAAGGAATGAAATACTGATACATACAGAACGTGGATGAATTTCAAAGCATTGTGCTTAAGTGAAAGAAGTCAGATACAAAAGACCAGGTTCTATGGTTCCATTACATGAAATTCTAGACAAGGTGAAACTATACGGAAAGAAAACAGATCAGTGGTTACCAGAGATAGGGGACTGACTACAAGGGGGAAGAGGATAATTTTGAAGGATGAATGGAATATTCTGAAATATGATCGTAGTCAAAAGTAATCAAATTATACACTTAAAACAGGTACAGTTAATTGTATATAAATTATACCTCAATAAAACTAGCACAGAAATAAGAAAAACTGACTTGATAATTAAGATGATACTTAAATCCTAATGTGCAAACTCCAACCCAGGACTAGATGCACACCACTGTTTGCATAAGTTGTGACAAAGTCACAGCACAAGTGAGTCCAGCCCTGACATCCCACTGGTCCTGTCAGATAAGCTCTAAGGAGCTTCAGACAGAAATACCACCCAAGAATTGCAAGGGGGACCCTCTTCTGGAAATCTGTCCTTTTGGGCAATTTATAAAAGGTAAGAGATGCTTTTCTGAAATGTCTGCTTAGGGACACAAATAAACCCATCTTGGACTTTTGTTCTAGGAAGCTGGCACTTGAATTTTCCTCTTATCTTCCCCAAAGTTGTCCCCTTCGTCTGGAGTTTAACCCCTGGGGTCAGTGGGGATAATGTCCTGTGCAGAAGCTCTCCAGTCTGGGAGACTGGAAGTTGCTGGGGCATTTCCACTGGGCGTAGCAGGAAGGCTGAAGCTCTGGGAGTCCCCTTTGCCCATTGTTCCATTCACAGCTCAGTCATCACCCAGGGGACTTTTCTTTTTATAATGCTGTGTAAGTCACTTCACAGAACTGTCATCTCTGCACCCCAACCTCCCCAATGGAACCGTAAGCGACATATTGATTTTTGACTTCAGTTTCATCATTACCTTAGTTAACTTTCGGAAGGAATGTCTGGCATGTCACCCACTTTCAAAGTCACTTATGATAAAAACTGAAGCACTGGTTGTTCACATGCCAGCAACAGACAGGGCCATTGGTCTTAATTCTCAGCCCTTTGTCTCCTCCAGATAGCTCTAATTACGTCAGCTTTTGCATAAAAGTTTTAAATGTAAAATAAAGCAATCTGTGTTTAAAAAAAAAAAACTCCCCTTGTTCTTAATTGTAAGAGAAAATGTCTATAAATGGAAATTCAGTGTTTCCTGGATCGTCTGGGTAAATTCTTTGAGGTTGGCCGGACTCCAGAAAACAATGTTCCCTGAAACAAGCACCCTGGCTGAAGTGGCAAGCTTCCATTTTATGCAGAAATCTATAAGGGCTTCCCACAGCCCGTGCTAAGGGAGCAGTAGAGGCCAGACCCAGACTCAAGTCATTACAGAGAGAAATATTCAAATCAAGTCTTTGTTTACCAATACAACACATGGGAGAGGAGCTGAGAGAAGAGGGCACATGCTCAGAAAAAGGCAAAATAGAAAAACGAGAGAGAGAGAGAGAGAGAGAGAGAGAGAGAGAGAGAGAGAGAGAGAGAGAGAGAGAGAGAGAGAGAGAGAAAGCAATTCTGAGAGAGGGAACCTCAGTAGACTCGGGTAGATTAGCCACTGGCCATGGTTCCTCAGCCACTCCAGTACTCAGACGAGATATTCAGATTTGAACGAGAGGCCACGGCGACCACTGCCCTGAAAATTCTTCCCTGGGTCTCAGAGATGGGGGTCAGGGCATAACAAAGATAAGCTGGAATGGAGAGGTGGCCACCCCTGCCTTTCAGAAGTCAGAGAAAAATCCAGGAAACATTTCTAAATGTGCTTCTTAAATTTCCTTCTGGAATTTTAATAATTTAAGTTATAAAGTCTGGAAAACAAATAGCATTTAGAGTCTAACCCTCTGCCTTTAGACAGGAAATTCTGGACACATTTTAAACACCTAGTGATAAATTTGACGATTACAGTAGTGACAAAGAAGCTGTATGGAATGTTCTGGATGTTCCCAGCTCAGGGCTGGGATGCTTGCAGGGGCTTTAGAGTTCATTTCTCATCGCCGCCTCAGGAAGCACACGCTGTTATCATCCTCATTTTGACGTCACTCTGGCTCCCTCACAAATCCATGCCAATACCTCTCCCTAGCATTGTTATTCAGCTACAGTATAAAGACAAATTAAGCCTCTCATTGGACAAACCTTTCAGCCATTAAAAAAAACAACAATAAAAATGAATTGGATCGTCAAATAAAACATGAAATTCCTAGTCCTTATGCACTGTAGTCTGTGGAGAACCCCTCTCCTGTAGATCAGCAATAAAGTCTTGGTTATTCGGGCGCATTTTCCTTTACACATTACCTTTTGTAATTCTTCAGTGTATAATGCTTCAGATCCTTAGGCAACATCCTTTTCCATCATCCAATCAGGTCTTGATGGTTTTCTCTTGTCTGATACCTTAATCCAGGTAGAAGAGCCCTACGTTAAGTAACTCAATCCTTGAAGTCCTTAGAATAATTGGAAATGATTTTTGGCCTCGTGCAGAGTCTCAGCGGTCTCCAAGAGCTCCAGGATCTAATAACTATATCCTTGGCTTCAGCTTTTCCAGGGCTTGGTTACTCAGAAATCCCCAAACATTCCTGGTTGGTTCTTTCTGAGGAAGCCTGCAGATCGGATCAGGTTTTGGTTAAAAAGGTAGAACTGTGAGACCGCTGCCTTTATGGAGAGAGCTACCAGTAGTAAGAAAAATCTGGAGACTCTCTTCACTAACCTAAAAATTCCTCACAGCCTCACTATGTCTTCTTAGATTTAACAGGAAAATGAAAGCAGTGGTCCGGGCAACTTAAACCAAAATGACCCATTTCCTTCAAGCAGCTCGCTGTTTTAGGTGAATATATTGTAGGCCTAAATTTTCTGGACAATTGTTTCAATGTGCTGCGCTTTACTGTATAAACACACAGCAGAGCAAGAGTTAACTGCCATTGCTGTATCAAAGCTGCCAATGCCTTTGCTGCTTCCTTATCTCAGGTTCCACGATTATTAATACAACCCTTGGAAGTAACTTAGAAAATCTCAGCGAAGGCAGAATATGACTACATGGTTATTCAGCAGAAAAAATGTTTATATGGAAGTGAATACATTTTGCATTTTGTGTCTCTCAGGTAAACTTGAGAGAGAGAGAGAGAGAGAGAGAGAGAGAGAGAGAGAGAGAGAGAGAGAGAGAGAGAGAGAGAGAGAGAGAAATGTATATACATTTTAAGAAAGGAAAAAATGTATTAAACTTAAAATACTCAATATATATCAATAACAAAAGATGAATACAAGTCACGTGTATTCATTTCTTTGGCACCCCCAGTATTACTTGAGCCCTAGATAGAAAATCTCCTTTTGAGTAAAAATTGTGGGCTTTTGCCTAGTTGGGTTGATTTTTAGGTGTCAGTCTTACCTTCCATATTTTCTAAAAAGAGGGCAGCTCCAAATCTTCTGACCCCTTCAGGGCTTGATAGAAAAACCATCGTAGAGGCATCTATCCCAATATTATCTACATTCTAATCTTTCCTGCTAAAATTTTCTGAAGAATTATTAACTTTATACATGTATATTAACAAAAATTAATTGAATGAACTTCCTTTCAGAACCAGATCTTGTCTAACCAGTCAACTACAATATTGATTTTCTCCCCAGAGCAGAAGCCAGATAAAAGGTAATGCTGATTTGGATCAACGTCAGCTTACATACCCACCAGGCTGGGATGTTGTGGGGCAGGTTGCCTCTCTGACACTAACCTTATGATATTCAGGGGAGAAATCCCAAATATCCTAAAATTTAGCTATTAGGATATTATGAAATTGCCATCTGTACATTTAACCAACTCTCTCTTTTAGCTATCGATATCTTCCAGAAGTTTTTGATCTGCTATATAAAGTTCACTTTCTTTCATTTTATTAAAAGGACCTCTTAATTGTCCTTGGTTCTCGTACTTTTGAATTTGCTAAATGAGAGTATATTTTCACCATTTCCCAATTTTTTATGGCCCTATAAGCTTTATCTGTATGTCCCTTTGCCTTTTAGACTCATCTAGTAGCCTGCCCTGATGATGATTTTGGTTGTGGCTTCCAAGCTTTCTCATTAACGTTTTATTTTTTTTTTAAATTACATTTATTGGGGTGACAATTGTTAGTAAAATTACATAGGTTTCAAATGTACAATTCTATAGTACATCATATATATATTACATTGTGTGCTCACCACCTAGAGTCAGTTCTCCTCTCATCACCATATATTTGACCCCCTTTACCCTCTTCTACCATCCCCCTCCCCCCCGGCAACAACTGAACTGTTATCTCTGTTTATGAGTTTTTGTTTCTTTGTTTGTCTTCTTCCTTTGTTGCTTTCAGTTTTATATCCCACATATGAGTGAAGTCATATGGTTCTCGACTTACTCTGTCTGATTTATTTTGCTTAGCATGATAATCTCAAGATCCATCCATGTTGTTGCAAATGGCACTATTTCACTGTTTCTTATGGCAGAGTAGTATTCTATTGTGTACATATACCACAGCTTTATCCAATCATCTATTGAAGGACACTTTGGTTGTTTCCATGTCTTGGCCATTGTAAGTAATGCTGCAATAAACATTGGAATACATATATCTTTATGGATAAATGTTTTCAAACATTTTGGGTAGATACACAGGAGAGGGATTGCTGGGTCATATGGTAATTCTAGTCTTAATTTTTTGAGGAAACTCTGTACTGTTTTCCACAGCGGCTGTACCAATTTACATTCCCACCAGCAGTGTATGAGGGTTTCTTTTTCTCCACAGCCTCTCCAACACTTGTTATTATTTGTCTTGTTGATGATAGCTGTTCTAACAGGTGTGAGGTGATGTCTCATTGTGGTTTTGATTTGCATTTCCATAATAACTAGTGAAGTCGAGCATCTTTACATGTATCTGTTGGCCATTTGTATGTCTTCTTGGGAGAAGTGTCTGTCTCACAAATGTCTTAACAAAGAAAGAGAGATTGTAAAAGCTTTTTATATTTGAATATGCCACAGCTTACAGTCATCTTCCTAACCTTTTTAAGGGGTAATATCGATACGACATAATTTCCCTCATAATTTTAATATTTAAACTGAGATATAGAAAAGTGAGATTTGACCTGCTTGGGAGAAAAACTATTCTAACACTCAGATTCCCTCATTTTATTTAAATAATTGCGCAGATCACCAAAGCTATAAATTCATTCAACTATGAGAGACTAAAATGAATGACGTATCATTATAACAAGAATGGTAAAAGAAACATTAAACTTCAAAATGAGATGTTGCTTATGAAAAGCATTTTTTTTTTATATTTTCCAAGTGGTTTATTTATTTATTTATTTTTTAATAAACTCTTTTCATTGAGGCCTAAGATGTACGATCATTTTCATTCTTTCAGTTTTAGATGTGCATTTGAAAAGTACTACTGTATGTTTAGAGCTTGAAAATGATGAAAGAAAGAGACCTGCACTTAAGACCAAGGGTGTTAATGGATGACAGAGAGACAGTCCAGATCCTCAGTGGCTTTTGGCACCCGTCTTCTTAGTCTCAGCACAGAGAGGTCCCCTCCAATCCTCACAGTCCACAAATCAGTCATTTAATCAAACCTTTGCTGCCCCTGGAACACCCACACTCACCAATTGGTAATTTTTAAAAAGCTATTGCAGTTTTATTCCCTATTTTTCACATTTAGTTTTAATGCTGGAAAAGACCTTTTATAGAAACAGGTATCCATTCATTTTAGTGTTTGCAAACTTGTAGAGTCATAAACTTCAAAGTTTTCCATCAGCTAGGAAGCATTTAACTGCAAGTAATAGAAATCTCAACTTAAAGTGGTTTTTACAATAAGCAAATTTGTAGGCTCCCATTATTGAAAATCCAGAGTTTGGGTGGAAAAGAGGGTTAAATTATCCTGCGGTCCAATGGTACCATCCAGGACAGTTCTATCTTTCTCTGCCATCATCCAGAATCCCCTTCATCTGAAGACTGGTTCCCCTCATAGTTGTGGAGTGGTGGCCAGTTACAATCAGGGTTATATGCTTCCTTATTCATGTAGTGGGAGGAAGAGATCAAACCTCCTCACCCCCAAACTTCAAACAAAAATCTTTTCTCTTCATGGGGCCAATTTAGCTCATATGCCTGTTACTGAGCCAGTAACTATCACCAGGAAAATGCTTTATGCTGATTGGTTTAAACCTAAAAGCCCTAATCACTGGTGAGAGGGATGAGAGAACTGTGATTGGCTTAGGCCAGAGGTCAACAAACATGGTGGGCCAAACCCTGCTCACCAGCTGCTTCTGTACAGTTTTATCACAGTCACACTCTTCCTCTACCTATCATCCATGGCTACTTTTGCACTACAATAGCAGAGTTCAGTGGTTGCTAACAGAAACCGGAGGGCCCATAAACCCTCAAATAGTTACTACTATCTGGCCTTTTACAGAAAAAGCTTGCCAACCTCTGGCTTGGGTCAACATGGGCCCACTTTGGAGCTGAGTCCAGTCCCCTAAATCATGGTGTCACAACACAAGGAGAGAAAGATGGACTCAGTGGGGTTGGGGCAAGTCCCTCACATGTCAACCTAAGGGGATTTTTTTTCTTTTGTTGTTTTCCTGAACTTCAGAAATGAAAGCCTTTGTGTTTTTTTGTTGTTGTTGTTTTTTGAGGGCAGTATCACTGGTCCTCATATGTGGGACCCGAACCGGGGCCACCGGCCTCCCAAGACCAGCACTTAACCACCGTGCCACTCGGCTGGCCCAAAGCCTCTGTTTTTGAAGTCCATTAACTTACCTCGCTTCAAGATTCATTGATGTCAGTTCCTTCCATTGATCTGTGTTCCAACATTGCCTGTATAGGTTTTTTCTTTTTTTTCTGAGTTGTCTTCAAGTTATTTGTTAATTCCATGGAACCAGATTACTCAAATCTCTTCCAGGTCGTCAACCCACCAACAGTGCTAAATGGAATCCCCCATCGTCCTGCTGCATTTGTAGCAGAACCCCACCCCCACCCCCCCAAACCAGGGCGCTGCTTTGCAATGCCTGATCAGTCAGTCCCAAGAAGAACCACTCCTGCCCACGTTCCTATCATGGTTTTCCAGGTAAGCGATTTCCTGCCAAAACAGCGAGCAGAACTTTCTTTTTTTAGTAGCTTTTCTAGTTGATTTCTGTTATGACAGGAGCAATACATGTCCACTGCAGAAACACTAGAAAACACAGATAACCAAAGGAGGGGCGGAAAAACTGTCACCCTCCCACACCCCAGGGAACTTTGAAAACATGCCCTTGCTTGTTCCACCGGTGCAATCTCCCCTCTGAGTGATCTAAATTAGCTTTGACTTTTCTAGCAGGAAGTCATGATGGAATATTTTATGTTTTCAGTCCCCTATCTTTATGAAGTTACTGAATGGGGTCGATTCTTTGAACTAGCCTTTCGAAAGGTTTTTATTAAGTGGTGAACTTTCTGAGCACTGATGAAAAAGGGCAGAGTTTGAGAAGTTGCCGTTCCAAATTGCTTTCTCAAAGCCTCATATACATCTTTGGCAAACATGAAAGAGAACCCACTTCTCTTCACTTGGGCTGGTGTGTACAATTTCGCCTTATTTTGTAAATAAAAGGGAGCCAACCTTTCTGAAGTACAGGGCTGGGAAAACATGCTTGGCTTCGCAAGTCCTCATTTAGGCACACCTGTGGGTTTGCTAACGCTCATTACAAAAAACCACTTGAAAATGCCCCAAGATTGGGTTGTTTCCAAGACATCAGGTGGGTACAGCGTTAGGTTTAGGACTAGAATAGGCGATAGGATGGGAGTCAGTATCACTCCAAATCCCTGCGGAGATCTGAGCGTGGGATCCCTGCCAACACTGTAACTGGAAACCAGGCATGGCTTCAGAGAGTCCTGCTTTCCTGCTCTGTTCATGGCACCCACCCCACCTCCATTATTTCTCTATTGAGTCCACACAGTACAGCTGACACCATGGGTCCCAATAACTGGCCATTCGTATCCTAAGGAGAATTCCTGTTGAAAAGAGTAGGAGGCCCTGAATGCCCGGAAGAGAAGGCCGGAGCGGGGGAAGAAAGTACACAAGTGATAGAGGCTAAAAGA